>JAKSZU010000006.1:68432936-69718561 GCA_026018925.1 Tupaia tana | reverse complement strand
AGGGGATGAGCCACTTACTCTGTGATGGAGGGAGAATACTGGGGCCCTTTGTGCTGCTGACACTTTGGCAGGGCAGGCTGGTATTAGAGGAGGAAGCCTATGATTACTTCAACTACAGACATTTTCCCTTCAGTGGTGTTACTGTGCAGCCTGGAAGTTAAACTGCAGAGTGACCACCTCGGCACCACCCTGACTCCACCTTCGCTCACCCTTCCACAAATGCAGTGACGTGCAGTGAGGAAGAAGGCTGCTTGCACCCTCCTCACTGCCCAGAGGTGCATGTCTCGTGATGAGAGGCTTCTTCCAAGGGAAGCAATTTGGAAAGGTTTTCAGCAGTCATCCAGTACAAACTGTGTCTGGCTTCCTGCTCCTCTGCCTGTGTCCTCTCTAGCCTCTGCCTAGATCAGAAGGAGTCCAGTGGTAGATAAGCCAGCAGGCGCTTGGTCTGGTCCACGGCAATAGCAAAAGAGACACCAACTCCACCCCAATAAGAAAAGGCAAGCTCCAATGCACTCATTTAGGACTTGATCATTAAAAAGAAGTTATTTTAAGATCAGTATACATGCAAATTTCACTCTTTAGGTATTTTTCTGAATTACCACTGGGGAGAACCCCATGATATTTCCAATGCTACGAGCCTCTACAGGTTCATTTGCCCCTGAGCAAATCATGATAACCATGTTCGGAGTCACTCAAAGGGGCAGCATGTGACAAGCACAGAGTATCCATCCTTCACTCATTTCTAAGATTATGCCTGTTTCCATGCCTGTGGGAGGGAAGAAAGGGCCCAGTGTTCTCTTTTTGGATCCTCAGTCAATTTTCATGCATCTGGTTGACCTCCGCAGTGAGACAGAGATATGTGACCTACTTCTTTGTCATTTTATCCCCTGACGCCTGCCTTAGACACAGCTTCAGGAAGAGCAGCATTCTCAGTGACTACTGCAACTCCACCCCACCTTGCCTGTAGACTTAATAGTTCTTGGATGACTCCCTAGTACTACATGAAGTTGTGTTGTATTCATACAAGTGTGCTTTGTCCAGTCGTCATTAAACACCACAGTGGATTACCATTACATAAATCACAAAAGGCAAGGCCAACACATGGTGAACTCTCTTCTTTAACTTCCAGAAAGTCTGGTTAAGTATGTGAAGTTAAAAGTGAACAAACAAGCAAAAAACATGGCCAGTCTGAAAATGACTACAAAATCCTGAAAGATGTTTGGCCTGCGGCCATGAAAAGTCTATTGTATGGAAAACCTCAAATTTCTCTCCTCACTGCTTGTGCTTGCTTTTCTGGAGTTTCAGATTACTGGATCACTTGAGTGTCACCACACAGAGCTCAGGGCAGATAGTTAAAGGAAGCTACTTAAATCCTGACAGGTTCACCCTACATTTACCATCCTCAATCTTAGATCCCAGTTCCTCTCCCTAAACTTCTTTTTCTCCTGCCTGTTGTTTTCTACTCTCTCTCCCTGGAAACATTGTCCCTAGGGTGATCAGAGTGTGTGGGGGGATTACTGATCTCTAAGAAGAAAGGGGTTTTCTTGCTGACATTGAAAGGAAAAAGAATCTATAGCGTACCTCCTTGATCCTTTTCAATTCCACTTTACTACTAAGATCGAACTAATTTCTAACTCTGCAGAGGCTTCAGAAGATATCCAGGAACTCTGTGAACATGGGTAGGAGAATTTTGATAAATTAAGAATGAACGTGGGCAGTCAGCCATTCCAAGAAAATTCTGCTTTCTTTCTCCAGGGGCATTTCAGTGTGTTCCCTTTAAAATACACAATTAAATATATAACACCTCTGACCCTTGACCTCTGGGATGTGGGATCTAGAATAAGCTTCTTCTTTTTTCTTTCTTTTTTTTAACCAGGAAAGAGGTGCCTCCCACCCCTAACACAGGAAGACTAATCTTCTGAAAGCAAATGCCTTGGGAAGAAAAGCTTTAATGCCTGTAATTAATTTGTGTTGTTTATTGTAATCTAAGTAGGAGCTGACTTGAGTAGTGTGTGAGTGTGTGTGTGTGTGTGTGTGTGTGTGTGTGTGTTGGAGAAGGATCAGGTAGAATGTCCTCTACCTTTTTTTTTGGAAGAGTTAAAATGAATTACAGTGGGATTTGTTTCACTCCCAGAAAAGATTAATTTGGAAAACATTTCTTTTGACACATTGCTCATAATTAAAGTAATTCTTCATTTTCTCTGTTTTCTTTAAGTAAAAACTTGTGGCTTTATTTAACCTTCCATCAGTTAACTCTCTCAAAGAAAAATAACCTTAAACCCAATAAACACACACACTTGATTCTTTATTGACAGAAAGAAGAGAAGCAACAGCTGCCACTGGCTGAGGGACTCTAGCTTCATGGAAGCGCCAAGGTCAGATGCTGCTGTGTGTGCACCAACCTCTGGTTTCCTGCTTTTCCTGACAGGGGATTTGGCTTTGAAATTCTTCCTCCCTGAGGTTTCGGCGATGCATACAGCTGCATAATTCTATTACAATTTTGCTGTTAGAGATCTTTGCACGGGAACATTCTTTGTTGGACAACTACGTGGTGATCTCCTTTGTGTGAGGGACTGAGGACACAACATGAGCCCAATAAATGCAAGCACTTCCTTCCTGAGGCTTATAGTCTGATAGGGAGGAACAAGCTTAACCAAATAATTAAAGAAATATGCAATTTAAAATAATGAAAGCATTCCAGAGAATAGTGCTGGCTGCTATGAGAACACATCTTCAGGGGACCTGATTTACACAGGGCAGGGAGGCATTGTGGGGAGCTGTCAGAAAATATTCAGAAGACTCTTTCCTGAGGAAATGTCTCAACTCAGATCTGTAGGATGACTGGTGTGTTAGTACAATGGAGGACAGTAAAACAATGAAATATGAATGAGCATCCTCATCTGTGGTAACACATACTGCCAGACGCTGCTACTCTACAGGCTAGGACCTAATGAGATGCCAACGTTTGATCCCTGGTCAAATCCAACGGCCAGATATGGTAGCAGGCACTATAATAACAGTGATTCAGGAGGCACTGACACAGGAAGAATGTGACCTCAAGGGTCACTTGGGCAACATAGTGAGACCTTGTCTAAGAAAGAGGTGGGTGTGGCGGTACACACCTGTAGTCCCAGCTGGAAGGCTGAGGCAGGAGAATCTTAATATAGTGAGACCTTGTCTAAGAAGTGAATGAACAAGAACAGGATCTATTACAATAGATAGGCTTCTAAATTGTAACACTTGGGAAAATCGAGTTGCAAGATGATACTGTTATATATTGAATGATTTTGCACTTCTTCACATATTTCTTGTTTTTGTTTGTTTGTTTGTTTTTTGCTACCCACACTGAAATTGCTTTTTATTTGTTGTTTGTTTTGGTTTTGTTTCTGTCATTGACTTTTGACAGAAAGTTAGAAGTGACAGAGTGTCCATTCTAGGGGAGTTCACAAAAAGCTGGGCATCTTTCTTCCCACCCTCTTGTATTCTGGTGGTCTTCAGTGAGATGAGCAAAGCCAGGCAGCCTCCACTTCTTCAACTCAGCCCCAAATGAACATACATGAAGCAGATGTGAACACAGCCACGCCCAGAAGACCTACAGCTTACTCTGTATAGCTACCTGGCTGAGCCCTTCTGAGATTAGCTGAACTGCAGTTGACCTGAAGACTCAGCAGAATAAGAATAATGATTAAAAAATCCAGTTTTGATATGATTTGTCATACAGCATCATTATGGTAATAGTCAAGTGACATAGATTCACATGATATAATACATTTGTGTAAAGCTTAAAAATCTATAAAATCAGAGCTGTATATTGTTAATACACATCTACATTAATAACATAAAAACATGAATGGGAACGGTCACAGATTAACCAGAGTCACAGTAATGATTAGCATTCATTGCTGCCTTCAGCTGTATCTATAATGGTTCATTTCTTAAAAACAAAACAAAAACCTAAGGTGTGACTCACCTGCTTTTAGCCATCAGTAGAGCTGGATGGTAGAAATACATGATATCTGACATATTAGTCTCTATATTTGCTTGCTTGTTAAAAAAGATAAGGTTTTAAGAAAAGAAAAGAGCACTATTACTAGGACCCATCAGTGAGAGACTGGTGTGTTCAACAATTAAAATCATGTAATGCTGGGCCTCTGTTTTCCCAAGATATTCAATTGTCTAGAATTTAATGTGACTGTCCCTTTTTTTTTTTTTTTTTTTTTTTTTTTTGCATACAGGCTGTGATGGTTAATTTTACATGATAACTTGGCTCAACTGTGAACCCCAGATGCTTAGCCAATAATGTTGCTATTGATATAAAGGTATTTTAAAAAACGAGAGTACTATGTAAACCAGTAGATTTTGAGTAAAGCAGATTACCTTCCATAATGTGGTAGGCCTCATCTAATCAGTTGAAAGCTTTAAGGAAAACAGACTGAGATCCCCCAAAAAGAAAAGAATTGTACCTCCAGCCTACCTTTGAACTCAGCGCTGCAGTATCAACTCTTCCGATCTCTAGTTAATCTGCCTGTAGGTTTTGCACTTGCCAGCCTCACAAAGAGTGTGTGCTGAGTCCTTAAAATAACTCTCTTTCTCCCTCTCTCTCCCCTAGAGATAAGGGGATTTCAAAAAGTTTATGAAAATGTAGGATTACAGGATAAGTTCATTTATTGCAAAAAATTATGAAATTCATGCAGTATTTCTATTATACAGATTTATTATGAACTTTTCGAAAACCCTTCATATAGGAAATATGTGTGTGTGTGTGCGCATATATACAGACCGTGTAATTATGAAGAAAAGGAATTGATTTGGCACATAGCTGTAGAGAATAGGAAGTCCAAAGTTGTGGTACTGGCATCTGCTCAGTCTACTGTGAGAGCCTTCTCACTGTGACATAACATGGTAGCAAGGCAAGTGTGCACATGAGACAGAGCAAGCGTGGGTCTCTGTTCCTCTTCTCATAAAGCCACTAGGGCCATCATGGGGGTACGACCCTCATGACTTCATCTAATTCTAATTTCCTTCAAAGACCTACCTCAAAATACCACTAACATATGAATTTGAAGATTAAGTTTCCAACACTTGAACTTTTAGGGAACACAGTGAAAACAAAACCATGACCCAGCCACTAGAGTCTAAAAAGAAGACTGAAGAATAGAATAACATGTGGGCAAGGTATTATTTGAAAGAGTGAGACACAGGCCAGCATGTAACCTGGTAGTTAAGGTGGCTGGATCCTGTATGGCCACTGCGTGGCTTGAGTCCCAGATCCAGTGGCTTGAGAAATAGGCCAGGCACATGTGCACGCGTTCCCAAAATCCTGAAAAGAGGAAGAGATGGAGAACAGATTTCAGCACGACCATATCTTGAGTGTGTGGAGGGGTGCTTTCTTGCTTCTCTCTTTTTGTCTCTCTCTGGTGAGTACTCAAGCCTCCCCCCTTTTTTAAAAAAGGGAGTGAAATAAAGAATAAGGTAGTGATTCTAGATTACATTAAGTAGTGTATATGTTAAAATAAAAGGACGTAAGTGATATAATAAAACAGATCTGATTACAAGCACCACACTGCCGCTTAATTGCTATATGGTCTTACACAATTTGTTTAATTAATTTTTATAAGTTTTAATTTCCTTATCCTGCAATTTACTTGTCTTATAGCAACTGTGTAAGCTGAGGTCATGTATATGAAGTAGTTGATGCAGAGTCTGACACAAACTTGTCGTTGTTGCTTTAGATCTCACTATTGCTACCAATGTCATCATTATTAGCATTGTTTCTATTATTATTATTATTTATTTTTATCATTTAGAGTATATCCTTAAGAACAGGGCTTAATTTTACGTATATGCTAAAGAATGAAGCTATTGTACATGTCTATATTCTTCCTATGTTTATTACACTCAATGAGTGGGTTAACATTTTAGAAAATTGTCGATAATACTTTCAACTTACTGACATTGTGTATATTCATCCAGATAATTCCATTTAAAATCCTCCTATGCTTCCAGCTCACCTATGTACTGGTCAGTTTTTTCTAGGGAAATGGAACCAACAGAATGTGTGTGTGTGTTTGGAGAGAGAAAGAAAGAGAGGGAGAGATTTTAAAGAATTGACTCATGTAATAATGGAAGCCGGTAAGTCCATAATCTTCAGAACAGCTAGACAGGCTGAAGATATGGGAAGAGCCAATGTTAGCACTCACGCCCAAAGGCAAACCTACTGACCACATCTGTTTTTTCCTGGGAGAGGTCAGTGTTTTGTTCTATTCAGGCCTTCAGCTGATTGGATGAGTATTCATTAGAGTATACCTATTTTAAATATTAATATAATCCAAAAACACCCTTATAGAAACATCTAGAATGATGTTCGACCAAACATCTAGGCAGCATAGCCCAGTTGAATTGATACATAAAATTAGCTATCATTCCTATTTTCTGTCCCCACTCCAACTATGTTTTGAGCTTGTCAGAAAGTCCAACCCATTGTTCCTACTACTTTCAAGCTCTCAATCACCCCCTTTTGTCCATTCCTCTCTCCTTGCCCAGATTAGTCACTCACTGCAAACACTTTGAACTGTTTTACCAATTCCACTCTTTAAACTCAAAGATCTACTGCCTTGTACTACACTGGTAAGTTTTATTGATTTCCATCAGCACCAATAAATATAAGGCAGTAAAAGAATGTCTTCAAAATTACTGTGGGAAAATAATTTTGAATCAAAAATGTAAACTAATATTAAGATCTACAAAGGTTTATAGATTTTGCCACGGACAGAATATCTCTGAAAGAATTCTGAGAGAAGACCAGCCTCTGTGGTATAGTTGGTAGCATTTTGCACTGTAGTGCTAGAAGCCACATGGCAACCACAGTTTGAATCTCTGGCTTAGTAGGCCTAAAATACACTGGGAATGTATGCACATGGGCCCAGAATCTTAATGAGCTGGAGAACTGGAGGATAGGGGATCACAATGTGATTATGACCAGACCCTGTGGAGGGGACATTTCTTTCCCTTTTTCCTTCCTCACATTTGTACATGCCTTCTATCATGAATAAAAGGAAAAAAGAAGTAGAGAATAGAAGACAGCAAAATAGGGAACCAGCAGTTAGCGTAATGGCTATGTCGCTGGACTCCCACGGAGTCGACCGCGATTCGCGTCTCAGACCCGGTGGCTTACAACTCACGCCGGGCGCATGTGCGTGCGTGCCCAAGATCCGGAGAGGAGAATGGAGGAGAAGGGATTGCGGCGTGACCATCCCCCCTGGGGGGTGATTTCTCGCTTTCTGTCTCTATGTCTCTCTCTGTCTGTCTGGCGAGCGCACATGCCCTATAGCAAAAAAAAAAAAAACAAAAAAACAAAAAAAACCTCTCCAGAAGACAGCAAAATAGAAAGTATTAGGAAAAAAAAGCATGGATTAAAAACATAATACTTGAGCATGATGAACTCCAATATTTAAAGTTGAGTAGAACAGTGTTTGATTATTTTTAAAAAGTTATAATTGGCAATTAAAATTCCAGATATTCTCCAGAAAGGAGTAAGAAGGAAGCAACTATGGTGGATGATTGTGTTGACTATACTTACTAGTTCACTCTGTCATTCAACAAACATGCTTCTAAATAATGTTATTTTATCTCTTATTTATAGCCCCCCCCCGGAACATGATAAGTGGTGAATCTATGTCAATTATACATAGATAATTCAAGACAAAGGCAAACCAAAAATCATTACATACATTTCTAAACAGCTTAATAAAAGGATATTTTTACATTTTTCTTTATTTTAGTTACCCCCCCACCCCAAAAAAAAAAATTTCCACAGCTTCCTTTACTATTTGGTAAAGGCAAAGACTTCAAAGTTTAAGCATTTTTACAAGATGTTATGGCTCTGGTTCAAACTTTATGTTACCCTCTGGCCAGTATGCTTTGCATTTCAGTCTTCACTTACCACATCCTTGCCAATTTAATTTGAATTAAACTCTACTTAGTTAGTTAATTTTTGGTATAGAGTATGTGTGTTCATGCACTTACTGAAAGAGACACACAGCACATGCATGAGAGAGAGAGAGAGAGAGAGAGAAATCTCCCCTACCCCGATAATGCATTCTCCTCTCAGGATTTTGGGCTTGCATGCACATAAGCCAGATGTGTTTTTCAATTGCCAGGTGCAGGAATCAAATAAGCTGTGGGATCCACCTGTGGGATCCAGCTGCCTTAACCTCCACCATCTATTGGCCCCAAATTTCAAATTATTTTAACTTGAGTCTGAATGCCTATATAGAATTTGGGTGTTGTGAATATAATTTGTAGAGCCCAGCTGGTGAGTCAAAACTTTTATCAGATTGTAAATATTAATGGGATATCTAGATATAAAATGATTGATGGCATAATCTGACCTCTCTAATTGATTTTTTTTCACAGAATTATCTTCTCTTCTTAAAGTTCTTGTAGTGTCATCCATCACTCCCAGAAAAAAAGAAAAATGTGTTAAACATTTTTATTGGATGGAGTATTTTGTGTGATTTCTATTATTAATTGTAAAAATTCAATATCTGGTCTCACTATTACATGATCAGTTTCCTTAACAAATTATTGACATATTTTATAGTAAACATCTGAAAACACGTTTTAAGTTGCATTTAAATTGTGTCAGATTTTGTATTATAATTCTGGAATAGGCTAGAAAATTATTTAAAAAGTGATTAAAAAGAAAAGTGATTGATCACCTTAGCCTCTCTTCATTTAAAGCGGTTTCTAAACCCTGTAGTTTAGTCCAGAGACTAGGATTCCAGCTGGACTTCAATTGGGGAGGTTGTAAAGGGAAGAGTAATGCTTTCATGACTATCTGGTCACTCTGCAGTTATAGCTTCTGCCTTCAGAACTGATTTTGACATGGGAGGAGAGAGAGACAGTGTCTACTCCTTTCAGACTCTTTCTTGCCCCTGTGTTCATACACGTATCTACTGAAAACTTGCAGCTCATGTCAGCTGCTTACACTTGGATCTTAAGACTAAAGCGTAAGGATTCTATTGGGGATTCAGTAATAGATCCTGTTATTTCCCTCTACGATCTACAAAATGTTCTCTTTCAGCAAAATATTTCTTGCTAAAGATCAGGATATTGTATTGTGGTGGAAAGAATATTTGATTAGGACTCAAAATCTTAGTGAATAGTTTTCAACCATTTATTGCTAATCTAACCCCTGAATTACTTTGTAAACCTAAGCTGACAACAGAAATTTTGAATGCTACCTTTGTCATTTATGGGTACTAGAAAGAAACAGCCAAAAACTTCCCATCACTTACTTTTCAAATATTAACAAAAAGGAGTAGAATTAAATAATTTGTTTGACTCTCTGCCCACACTCACAGGCCTTAGAACCTCGTTGACTGTTCTCCAGTCCAGCTTTGCTTGCTATGGTGCTTCTAGCAGTGTGCGACAGAGTGGCCAGCCTGCTCCTTGCCCAGGACCTGGGAACCAGCTGCTTTAATTAATTTGAAGTATTGTCATTTTGATGTACTATAAAATAGAGGTACTGAAATTTATGTTCTACTGTAATTAAAAGAAAAAATTAAAACCAAATGGAAATATTTTGATGATCATTATTTTGTGTTATCTGTACTAATATTATACTTTTTAATGTTAATGCATTACCGAGCAAAATAATTAGGAAACAGTTGTAACTGTTATCTGTTAGGTTAAAACAAACAAACAAACAAACAAAAAGAAACTCACCTTGAATTCACAAACATGATTACAATGCTAGACCACAATGTTTTGACGAGTCTACCGTCAAAGTAGACATTAAGCCCATGGATGGCAGTCCCATTCTAATCGGTGGCATAGTCTGAGGGCTGATTACATAATGAACCATTATACATATTTTTGAAAACATAGAAGATATTCTTTTGCAAAAGCAAAAGGAGTTCTATGATTTGGATATATCCCTCCAGATTCATGTGTTAGAATGTGCTGAGCCATTTTAACAGTATAAAGAGGCTATTAATCTAACTTTGAGACTGAGAGGTGGAGCCTTTGGGAGGTGATTGAAAATATATCAAGTTGTCAGGGTAGGGCCCCCATGATTAAATTCAAGTGGATTTATGAGAAGAGAGACACATAGGCTCATGAATAGAGACACATACTTGTAGCCTATTGCCATGTGATGTCCTTTGCCACCCTGGGACTCTGTAGAGTCCCACCAGCAAGAACCAAATTGCAGCTTCTTGACCTTGGACCTCTAGAATGGTGAACTAAATCAACCTATACTCTTTACAGGTGACCTGATCTGTGGTATTCAGGTAGTAAACAACAGGGAATGGACTGGATCAGGAAAATAAAAAGGTTTTGTAAGATAGATAAATATATATATATATATATATATATATATATATATATATATATAGCATGTGTGTGTGTGTGTGTGTGTGTGTGTGTGTGTGTGTATGTGTATGTAGCAGGCAGAAATTAAAATTAGGTTTTTTTTCTAAATTTGGGAGAGAGGAATATAATAATCAGTAGACTTTATTTTAACACATTGACTGGCATAAAGTGGATAATTAGTATATGTATTTTTAATGAATGAAAATGTTTGATATACTAATAATACACTGGCTCAAGACTTAGCATACTGTCATCATTTTAAATATATACATGTGTATTATCAAACTGTTCTCTTGATTTTAGCCTTATTCTTGTTCACAATATGTTATAGGTAAATGGATTCTTTTTTTTTTTTTTTGGATAAGTCACATGATAAATGATGCAGAGAGACTGAAACCCATTTCCAAGCTCAGGGCAAAAGAGCTGTTAGGTTAAGGGTAAAGGGTTCAAAGGCAACTAGAGTTGGCCTCATGGCAGACACCTTCCAAGTACCTTCTTCTTTACCTTTTGCCTCCTGTTTTTTCTCCTTTTTCCTGAATGACTAACCAAATAGTGGGGCAACTTTTATGTATCCAAAGAAGTGAATTATGTTTGGATTAAAAATCTTTAAAACTGCAAGCGAAGCAAATCTAAGCACTGCTAAATCCCTCTACATTTCAGCTATTTAACTAATGGAAGTGAAGGTGAAAGCTTTTGCTCTGACTAGAAGGACCAAGTGGGTAGGGAATGGATTTGAAGCAACCCTGTCTAGGATTGTGGAAACAGGCAAGGCCTCATACCTAGGGAAAATCTCATTTGGCATCTAGCCATGGTTACTGGGGCCCAATCATATTACACTTTTCAATCAGGTTGAGTAGCTCCCCTGCAGAAATTAGTATCTGTAAAGTGATCGTAACTACTTGTCTGGTGCATGGACACGAGAGAAAGATGGGCTGATCTCCTTCAAAAATATAACAAAGACTTCTGTAACCTTCACTTGCCTGACATTTTGAATTTGCATGTTTCTACCTGTCTACCCTTATCATAAGGCTGTTGAAATAGCATTAAAAAAATTTAGCAAAATACCTTGAATACAATCTTGCCTTTATTTGAATGTTCACACTCAACCCAATAGCTCCTTTTGGTGATCTTGACTGTCAGTGAAATAGTTGACAGCAAAAACTTCCAGTTTCAACATGTTTATCTGCTCACTTTTGTCTTTGAGTCTGCAGTTTGCCCTAACACAATGAATTAATACATAGAAGTTCAAAGGATCAGAAATATTATTGGATAAAAGACATGTTTAAAAAGTGCTATTGGAGCAGCCAGTGGCAAGGTGGTTAAGGCAGTTAGACCCCTCATGGCCAGCTACATAATTTGAGTCTGGACCTGGCGGTTTGAAAAATATGCCAGGCACATGCGTTTACATATCCAAAAATCTCAAAAGGAGGGAGAAATGGAGAAGTGATTACAGTATGATCATTCCCCATGGAGGGGTGCCTTCTCACTTTCCCTCTGTCTCTCTCTGTCTCTCTCCCTCTCAGTGTCTCTCTCCAGCAAGTGCATGTGCCTTCTGGCATATTATAAAGAAAAAAAGTCTGCTACTTATTTTAAAAGGTCAGATTGAGGTTGTACCATTTGTATTTGGGAGAGATAAATCAATTCAATGGGCAAAAGATACATTGTTCCATAGAATTAGTATTTACATACCACATAAAAGTACTGTCATTCCAAAGATTGACATTTGATAATTAAAGGTTTTTTTTTTTAAAGCCTAAGTAAATGAGTTTTTCTTTAAAAATTGAAATTAACCTGATAATGACATCTACTCCTTTTGGTTCAATTACATGTATAATGTGAAAAATTACCATCTCTTTAGTTCTGATGAGACTCAAGCACTTTAAAGACCTTCACGTACTGATTTTCTCTGCTCTATTTGCTCTTGAGGTATTTATCAGATGGCACACACTTATTTATTACTCTGCTTCTTTCTCCTCAGTATCTTAGACTGAGATTCTTAAGAGAAAGTCCAAATATCCCCTGCATCTGAATAATTTGACAACTTATTACAATGCAGACTCTGGGCCCCAATCCAGATTGTATGAATCTAACTTTCTTGGGTTAAGGCCCAGGATTTTGCATTTTTCAGCAAGCTCACCTAGAATTCCAGAATTATTTCATGGGAGGAACACTTATTTATTTATTTATTTATTTATTTATTTATTTATTTATTATTAGAGGTTTTCACTTTAGGGCACTTGGGCTTGCTGGAGAGAACAGAGTTAGTGAGAGGGAAAGTGAGAAATCACTCCCTGGGCTGGGTGAGTGGGGGATGGCCATGTAGCAATCCCATCTCCTTCATTTCCCCCCCAGAATCTTGGGCAGGCATGCACATGTGCCTGGCATGAATTTCAAGCCACCAGGTTCAGGACTTAAACTATGGTTAAATATGTGGGTGTCAAGCGACATAACCACTATACCATCTCCTGACCCCAGGAAACTTATCTTCTGGGGAATAGCAGCTTTGGTTAGTAAAGAGGCATGGACAGAAAACTGGGTGCTTTTTAGCTAAGAGAACCCAATCATCCCTCGAGTAGAAGTTTTATAAACTTGCACTTAAAATACATATTTACAATAGTGTCATAGGGGAAACTGTCATACTGAAAATTTTTCAGAATTGACTAGGCTTCATCAACTATATATTTAACTTAGGGAATATATACTTTTCCTTATGTAGAGTTGAAAGTTGACACACCATCACTTCATTGCATGTCTATCCACAGAGATCTGCATTCCTGTGCATATGTATCACAGGTTTTTCTGCCCCATCACACCATGGAAACGCAGAACTCAGTGGCATCTTCATCCTGACCATTAAACACACAGTGCTGGTATTTGCCAAGTTACAGACCTTGACAATTCCACATTGGAACTTGATAGGGCAGTGTGTAAACGTCAGTTAATGACTATTAATATACAATCAAGTAATTCTTTTGAGAAAGATCTACCAAGTTGGGAAATGTGATTTAGTTCATGTAAGGGATAAACAACACCCCTAAGATAGACTGCAACTTGTTTTTTCCATGAGCACAGCAAGGGTAATTGTTCTCAGCTCCCAGATCTATGTCTTAATCACTCGGGGGAGGAAATAAAAAGACTCATACCCAAATAAAAAACATCACTCCAGAAATTCTGATTTAATTATGCCAAGATAGAGGAACTGAAAAGGAATATCCTCAATCTTGGAAGGCTGAGGAAATGTAAATACTGACAAAAAAGGGACAACATAAATGTCTAATAGTTAAATGACAATATTCAGCACATTCTATAAGTGAAGATTATCAGGACCAGCAGTTGGCATAATGGCTACGTCGCTGGACTCCCACGTAGTTAGTTGACCATGGTTCAAGTCCCAGAGCCAGTGGCTTGAACTCACGCCAGGTGCTTGTGTGTGGATGCCCAGGATTCCAAGAGGAGAATGGAGGAAAAGGGATTGTGCAGTGGCCATGCCCCCTGCGGGGGTGATTTCTTGTTTTCTGCCTCTCTGGTGAGTGCACGTGCCCTATAGCAAAAACCTCTCCAAAAAAAAAAAATAATAATAATAACAATAATAATAAAATAAGTGAATATTATATTTTCTGAACATTAATAGAAAAGGTATAAACTTACCAGCATAAAGAGAAAAGTGGGGCGAGCAGGTGGTGTGGTGTTTAAAGTGCTAGACTTCTGTGTGGCTGACCACAGTTCGGGTCCCAGACTCGGAGGCTTGAAACTCATGTCCAGAATGTGTGCATGTGTGCCCAAAATCCCAAGAGGAGAATTAAGGAGAAGGAATTGTGTGGCCATCCCCTCTGGGTAGTATTTATTGCTTTCTGTTTCTCTGTCTCTCTGGAGAATGCATGTACCCTGCACCCTATAGTAAAAATCTTTAAAAAAAGAAAAGAGAGAAGTAAGGAAGCCATTATCAAAATAGAGATTTCAACACTGTTCTAGAAGTACAAAGGTGATTCACATTTGTTAGTTAATGAGAAAGAGAAGAAGCCTAAGCCTGGGATGTGAGGGGGGAGACTGTGGACGAGAAGGAAGCCCATCGGTCTTATAAACACTAGACTGGTTGGCTCTTAGAACCGAAGCTCAGCCGAGAGTAGGAGAGAAGCATGAGACACAGGACAGGAAGTCAGTGGAAATCCTGAAGATCACTCAGCCTACCTCACGTGGCCTTCCCTCCCACAACATGAAGCATTCCTGGCAGCCTGGCAGATACTTAAACAAATAAAAAAGTAAGAGGGTCTTTACTCATGGTATCAAACGAACAATCTGAGGAGAACCAAGACAACAAGGGCAGGGCACTAGAGCAAATGCCCTCTGTGTAGTGTCATTTGGAGTGCCCGCGTGTGAGAGCTAGCACCCTGGCCACTCGCCCTGAAGGGACACTTTCCTATTACAAGCCCTACCTGCTCTCACAGAGCTCTGTTTCTCATAGACAGACTCCTCTGTGGCCTGTGCTGAAATATAAACAAAACACCAATGGCTGCCAAACCTGGAGTCGAACAAGAAAATGTTAAAAATAAATGAAAAGGAAAAAACGATTCTAAAGAAAACATAGTTAATTCAGAATTTAAGAGAAAACATCCTTCTAATTAATATTAGAGATCAGAGAAAATTCTGTACTCATAAAAAACAATCATAGTTATATATATATATATATATATATAGAGAGAGAGAGAGAGAGAGAGAGAGAGAGCAATTGTAGAATAAGAACAGCTTTAAATACTTTTAAAAACATGTTTTCTGTCTTTCTCTCTCTCTCTCCCTCTCATGCACATGTTCTCAAAAAAAGATTAAAAAGTAGGAAAAAAAAAAGTCTTCTGAAACTTAAGAAAAACAGGATGATTAGAAACCATTGTTGAGTAAAACTAAAATGAAGATCAGGAGGTCTCAGGCATAGCAGCAAGTGCTGATTGATGCTTCTACTTGGAAGGCTGAGGCCACTTGGGAGGCCCAAGTTTGATTTTGGCCTATCCTAAAGTCAAGCATGGTGGTATGTACCTATGGTCCCAGCTGCTCAGGAGGCTGAGGCAGAGGGATCATGACATAGCAAGATGTTGTCTAAACACACATGTAGAAAGAAAATATGAGACAAAGTTAAGACACATATTACATAATATATATTTATTCAAGAGGTCAGTCTTCTACCTGTCAAAAGCTTAGAAAGAGAACAGAGAAAATAGAGAGGAGGAAATAAAAAAGCCTTCTTAAGGTGCAAAGTAAACCTCTTCAGACTAAAAAAAAAAAACAGTAAATCCCAATACATTGAATATCAGAGCCCCACTCATAAGGTCTATCATATTGTCATAAAATTTCAAAATATCAAGAAAAAAGTTATCCTCATAGCTTTTAGGAAGAAGAAAGAGGACATCAATAAAATAACCAGTATAAGTTTGGTGTTGTCATCCACTCAACAGTTTCGAATGCTAAAAAGCGATGAAGCAACGTTTTAAAAATTTTGAGTCAAAACTATTTTTAACTGAACAATTCTATAAGCAGATAACTATCTGTTCACAGAGGGGTACATTTTCAAAACCTTCAAGAGTGTAAGGCCCTGGGACCAGCAATTGGCGCAATGGCTATGTCACTGGACTGCCATGTAGTCGATGGTGGTTCGAGTCCCAGACCCGGTGACTCAAACTCACGCTGGGCACAAGTGTGTGCGTGCCCAGGATCCTGAGAGGAGAATGGAGGAGAAGGGATTGTGGTGTGGCCATCCCCCCTGGGGGGTGATTTCTAGCTTTCTGTCTCTCTGGTGAGCGCACACGCCCTATAGAAAAACCTCTCAAAAATAAATAAATAAATAAATAAATAAATAAGGCCCCTAGAAGACATTTTCTGTCACCATTTTTTAGGCTATTACTTGGGAGTACATTGTAACACAATGAGACAGTAAACCGGGGAGAAGAATGTGAGGACGTGAGGTCCAGGAAACAGCTCCAGGAGAGAACTGAGCAGCAAGCAGTCATTAAGGGAAGCCCTAAATAGGGATCAACAAAAACTAAGACAAAGTACATTCAAAAATGCAAGTATTTATTGATGCAAAGCAAAAATAAATGTTATAAAATATATGGACTGGGCAATGGCACAGAGGTAATGCAACTGGACCCATATGGGCAAGACCCTGGTTTGCAACCAGGGGCTTCCCTCTGCATGGGTGTCATCGTTTGGGACACTGAGAATGGTGGTGAGTGGAGGGATGAAAACCCTGTTTGTGATGTCTCCCCACTCCCTATCTTTTTCTCTCTCTCTCTCCATCTCGCTCTCTCATGGAACAAATAAATACATTTGACAATAGAATTATGTAAATATAACTGAAAGAATGTGGGGAAGAATAATGAACCCAAGTCAAGTGACACTGTTTTTAGTTGCTAAAAACTGAATTTAACAAGGGAAACTAATAAAACCAAAAATTAGGCATGCAAATTTGCAAATGAGGTAAAATATGGTTCATCTTAGCAGGAAGATAATAATAGATTATGTCTATAATTATAAGTCATGCAAGCTTGACTGATAAGCTTGCTGGCATGCAAGCTTATAATATAGAGACATAGAACGAAACTGAAAGAAATAAAAGTGGTTCTCTCTCAGGCTCAAGGAAGGTTCAAAGTGGTAGGTGGGAAAAAGGTTACTCTGCATTTTAAGTCCTATTGTACTGTTTTTTATGTGTGTCTATATGGATCGATTATAGTTTACCTTTCTTGTGAGAGGCAGCGATGACAAATACATCAAACTGGGTCTCACACTACGGTCATCCCCCGGCCCTCCCAGACAGCTGGGATCGTGGGCATTTCTACCCGATGTGTATAGGCAGACCACGGGACCCGGGATCTTTCATATGGATCCAGCGGGATTGCAGCATCACTTGAGCTGCACGTTCCTGCTGCACCACTGAGCCCGCCCGTGTTATGTCCTAAGCAAGTGCATGCATTACTTCCATTAAAAAAATAAATATTTTAAACAGGAAATAATATTAAGTTTTCTGGAATTCTTGCTGAAAATTTCAGGAAGTTCAAAGAGTTTGGAACATATGAAAATGATAGCAAAGAAATGCCAATTTCTGGATAATATCTGACCATTTAAAACGAATCTAGTATTTGACCACAAGAGACAGAGATAACTTTTATTGATGAAGTCAAACAAAAATCACAGTGCGTCTGAAGAACAAATGAGGAATCACATCATTCTTTTACATCTTCTTCTCTTAAAATCACTGAGCTTTGCACAGGGAGGTGTTAACTATGGACTTCAGGCTCCTTGGGGTAGGTTTTGCTGACCAGTCTTTTCTCCTCCTCTGGTCTCTTTCTTTCGTGTCTGTTATCTATTAATAGTTCTATATCCTTAGAGTTCCTTTCCTGGGTTCCCAAAGGATGTGCATGTATGCAGTCCTAGAAACTTGATCTTTATCTTGAACTCACTGAATAGCCACTAGAGATGGGTCATATGGACTTTCACTCTTTTTTAAAATTAAGAAAAGTGCAATACATACTTAAGGTAGCAATGCTTGCTTTTTGGATCAATTTCATTGCTGTTTTTTAATGTGGGCTTCACAAAGCATATTGTTTGGCTATTCAATTTCCTTTATTCTTTGGTTAGATTCTAGGACTTTAAAATTCATAATCCTGTTTGGTCGTTGGCATAGGCTGGAGGTATCAGTGATGAGAACACTTCTATCAAAGCTAGCCAGAGTTTCTCAGAAACTGGAAGGAAACCTCACCCTGGCAGCTTTAGTAGACGCCTATGAACCAGATCCTTCATACGTATGTGTTCCAAGAGGTTGACTAAGAAATGGTGTCTGCTGAAAATCTCACATCTCTGTTCCAAATGATACAGGAAGGCTCACATGATATTTAATGAGAGGCAAGATCATAAAATATAAATATGAGGTACTTTTGGAAGTCGTCAGTGGCTGATGGCTCCATCCCTATTTCTTTACAGCTACATTCAGAATCCTCATCCCTTTCTTTTCTCTCCACCAGATAGTATTTAGCTGATCTTCATGCTAAGAGGAAACATGCCTTCACAAGGAGACTTGAAACACATATGATAGGAACTGCTCTCTCCTGGTGACTGTTCACTGCTAGTTTCTTTTCTTTTCTTTTTTTTTTCTTTTTTTGAGAGATTTTTACTATAGGGCATGTGCGCTTGCCAGAAAGACAGAGAGAGACAGAGACAGAAAGCAAGAAATCACCCTCCAGAGGAGATGACCATGTCACAATCCCTTCTCCTCCATTCTCCTCTCAGGATCTTGGCCACTCATGCACATGCGCCTGGCATGAGTTTAAGCCACTGGGTCCGGGACTCATATTGTGGTCGACTTCATGGGAATCCAGTGGCATAGCCATTACGCCAACTGCTGGTCCTTCCACTGCTAGCTTCAAGGCTGGAAGTTCTTATGCTGGGTCCTACAGTGTTAGGAGCAGGAAACGCAGGTTGGAGAAAGAAGCCAGAAAGGCCATCACACAAGTATCTTCAGAAAGCAAGAAGAGCAAGGAAGACAATTTGGCTGAAGCCTGCAAAGAGAGAGAGAGAGAGAGGGAGCACCAGGAGGTGAGGTCGCAGAGGTCTGTGGGATAGTAAGGGAAGGATTTTCAACCTTGGATGGTTTCAAAGGACCTCTAATCAGGGAGGAAAGAGGGATAATTGAAAAGTTGTAAGCCCAAGGAAATGAGGTTTTTAAAGGATCATTCTAACTGCTCTTAAGAGAGTAGACTATATGGAGTACAACTGAAAGAGAGGACAAAACACCATTACAGCAAGCCAGGTCTGATATGCTGAGACCAAGAAGGGAAGGATAAAAGGAATGAGAGGTGATTGAAGATAGGACCAGTGGAATATGCTGGTCATTTGAACATCTGGGTGTACGGGAAAAAGAGAAGTCAAGGATAGCTCCAAGGTCATGACCTGAGCAACTGGGAGAATGGAGTTGCCATCTCCAGAGATGAAATGTCTTCGGGTTGTAGAGCGAGCAGGAGTTGAGCGTAATACATATCAAAATTGAGAACCCGATACACATACAAAGGAAAGTTTATATGAGTAACCAAGAAATAAACTAGAATTTTTATATTCCTTCTAAAAAACAGTTCATACAGACTAAATATCACAAAATAAATTTATAGCTTGATAATAATCTTAGATCTTACACATAAGAATGCTATGACAGAACTGCATTTTGTTGTTTTTACTGAATAACCGTTAAGAACATTTCTGTAAAGATAGTCAAAATAAAGCACAATAGTAAAGCTTGGTGATAAAATCTTTTATGCTTGTTCTCAAAATTGACACCAATGAGCTTTAAAAGCCCGAGGGCCTTTACTATCAGATCATACATTGTTATAATAAAGCAAATCATGTCAAAATTCATCAGGTATTTTCACAAAGCATATTTAACACTTGACTTGCCCCTAAGCATTTAGATATTTATTTCTCTCTGAAGTCATCTGTAAAGTTAGATTAGCTCATTCTCAAGAGTTTGATTTTACTCAGGTGTGCTGACAAGCACGAACAATATATCCTTGGGAAATGTCCAGATTTCAGTCGTTCTTTGTCTGTGCAAGTTGTGTGAACCACAAAATATTTTAAAAGGCTGACTAATTTAATTCACTCATTTTTTTTGGGTTTGTTTACTAAAAATTTTATAGCCTATTTTTGTGGTTCTGAAGGGGCCTCGTTAACTCTGCTGTAGGGCATAGCCACCCTAGAGAGAGGAGTCCATGCTGAGACATCTTGAAGGATTTGAAGCTTGAGAATTTTCCACCACAGACTGCCCAAGTCCTCATTCCCCGCAATTATTTCTCCCACTCGCCTCCTACAAGTGACTTTAGCTCTTCACTCATCCTCTCCACGCTCAAGAAAATTCATGTTGTCCAGATACCCAGACTGCAATATCAGTTCCTTTATTTCCATTTCTGAAACCTTCATAGTATAGTCCTCTGGCCCCTACTATTAAAGACCTTTAAAACTTGCCCTTCACTGATTAGAACACTCCTTCACAGCCTTCTTTCTCATGCTCGGCATTTGCTTTAACTTTTAACTTTTATTTTTAGTTTATTTTTAAAATTAATTTATTTTTTTACATTTTCCCACATTTACTTTACATATCAAAGCAATTTTTGCTCATACTCCATAGTTTTTGACAGTTAATAAACAAGTTTCAGGATTTAAAAAACTGAATTTTAAAGATAACTTTCAAAGTATTTGTTAGAATTTTTTTGTGACTCTACAACAACAGAGAGAGTATGTTTGTTTTTGGTTTTGTTTTTAAAAAATTATTTATTTAATTTTATTCATACATTCACTTTATTTTAATTTGACCAAAGGGAAACACACACATAGAGAGAAAGAGGGAAAGTGAGAAAACGAGCCACCAGGTCTGGGATTTGAACAGTGGTTGGCCATGTGGGAGTGTCCAGCGCCTTAACCACCATGCCACCTGCTGGTCTCAAGACAGTATGGTTTTAAATGTTTTTGAGAACATATTTATGTGTCAACTATTCAAACTGTTGAAAAGCAACCACCTAGCACACAATTCACACATGACCTTTCCCAGTACAGCCTCGCCTACAAAGTATTCTGTGGTATACCATCTGCTAACAAAGATCAGTCTCTTTTTCTTCCTTCAGAGTCTTCCTCAAGATAACCCTCTGCTTGGGAACCAGCAGTTAGCGTAATGGCTATGTCGCTGGACTCCCATGTAGTCGACCGCGGTTCGCGTCCCGGGCCCGGTGGCTTAAAACTCACGCCAGGCGTGTTGTGCGTGCGTGCCCAAGATCCCGAGAGGAGAATGGAGGAGAAGGGATTGTGGCGTGACCATCCCCCCTGGGGGATGATTTCTCGCTTTCTGTCTCTTTGTCTCTCTCTGTCTGGCGAGCGCACGCGCCCTATAGCGAAAATCTCTCAAAAAAAAAAAAAAAAAAAAAAAAAAAAAGATAACCCTCTGCTTGTACTGGGAAAGTCCAGGTTATTTTATGGTATGAATCTTTCATATGGCTTCTCTAATCCTCTCTGCCAGGCAGAGCTGTTTATGGTGCCAGGCAATCTTCCCAAGAGCTTTTGTTGGCTTTCTTGAGATTAACCTTAGTTTTTCAAGTAAAGGTTTATGCTAACTGGCTGTTGAAGCCACAGTGATCCCATGCCCTGTGAACTTCCATTACTCCCACCACATGGCCTCACGTCCTGGCAGATTTGGAATGTTGCTGGCAAGAGGAGAGCTATGAAGAAATGGACCGGGCGTTGTGCGTTCCAGACAAAGAGCAGAATCTAAATGAGAAGATTCTTCCACTGTGACTGTGAAGGAAACCATGAGTAATTCATGATGTCTAATGCATAGAAAATTGGAAGGCAAATAATTTAAAATGTAGACAAAACATAGATCCTATAGAGGCTCAAATGTCTGGGATTTATTTGGGAAGTGTAGGTAGTCACTAAAAACTCGTCGGTTGGGTAGTGACATGATAATGGAAATAAAAAAGACTGGGACACAATCATTCTTGACTGTCCCAACATGGGTCACAGTTTTTTCAAAGTTTTTTCCCATGTGTGTTCTTATTTTGATATTGGTTTTTGTAATAAACTTTTTAGGCACTAATATTTAATCTGGATCAGAGAGAGGAAATACTGGAGTTACAAAGATCTGTTTGAAATCATTGAAATGGTGTCTGCGGTTTTAAGCTAATGGTATGGTGAGGCTAGCGAAGCCATAATTATCAAACATAGGTAATATGACAGGAGGAGAAACTGAGGCAAGCAGTGGTGATTTATTTTTAGGACATTTTGAATTTGAAATGGAACCCAGAAATTTAGACGTGTTTTACATGCCATTAGACCTCTGGGACTCTATTTGATACAAGAAACAGTAGATTTAGAATGTTGTATGTGATGACCAAATGAGATCCTGTGAACAGAAAAGTACAAGGGTAGAATTTTGACAGGAGAAGGAAGAGGAGCAGTCAGAGAATATTAGAAACCAACTAAGAATTGGTTTTTGTTCTGATCATTCAACTTGGTAACTTCAGCATCGAGTGCTGTACCTGGCTTATGAAGTGCTCCAAAGTGTATTCAGACTACATGGACAAAGTACTCGTAAAATGGCCTGTTGTGGAGGCATAGGCTGTAGCATGCTAAATTGCAGTGCTGAAAGTCACATGACGGCTGTGGTTCAAATCCCTGGTCCTGTGATCCTGACACACACTGGGCCCACTCATGAGTACTCAAGATCTGATGAGCTGTAGGGCTGGAGGGTAAAGGTCACCATGAGACCAGACCCTGTGGAGGGTGCTCCTCTCTCTCTCTCTCTCTCTCTCTCTCTCTCTCTATTCTTACTCTCTCATTCACATGCATGCACACACACTCCATCATGAATACAGAAAAAAATTTTTTGAAGGAAAAAACATGTATTCTGAAATTGTCCTTCAGAATCCGTCAGAAAGGAAAAGATGGGTCCTGGAGAACAGAAAGACAGAATGGTGTTTTGAGATAACCAGACTGCTCAACTTTTGAACAGCGCACTTTGCTTAAGAGCCATCTAAAACAGGGCAAAAGAGAAGGGAAAAGGAAAACATAATCTTGCCAGTGAGGTCAATTCTCAAAGCCTTGGTGGCTTTGGTTTCTTTTTGTTTATGTTTTTAATGAGTAATCATTTGTCAAATTTATCCACTGACTGTCAAAAATTCCATCCTTTCTATTAATTTATAACCAGAGGAAATTCCTGGGAGAGTTTTGAAGTTTTCCTTTATCCATTATTCGGATGAACCTTGGGCTGCCCAATGCTTACATAACCTTTAGAATAAAGTCTGAAAAAAGAAAATAAAGTGACTCAAATGGCAGCTTTATGAGACTTCTGCAGGGTGGGTTTCAGGATGATGCTTTGATTCTGTGACTGAAACCATAGTTTACTTTCGGCACTGACTATGAGAAAGATTTGTTTTACTTTTAGCCTACCCCAAATAATGGAAGGAGTCTCAATGTGTTTCTTTCAAACAACTTCAAACTTCTTGTGGAACCAAGGTCAATCAATCAACAAACAAATAAATGAAAGAGAAAGTTAACTTGTATTGGATAACATTTTATAAAACAATAAAAACACCTGAATTAATAATAAGTACATACCATAAGTCTAATTTTCTATATATTTAACAGGAGGAAAAAACGATCTTGGGTGTGGATGTGGACAGTGACAACTTAGCATATATTGATTCGCTCACTCAAATAAAGATAAAGAATATTCTTGTACTCATATAGCTATGCCATATGTTTCTAGAGGGTACGAGTTGTTTCTTCTTTCTGTAAATATCAAACACCCTTGCTCCTTCCATTCTTCTGGAACCTCTTCCCCATTTACCTCCATTCCCCAAACCAACCTGTGGTTTCTATGGTTTCCATAGAAGTGACGAAGTTCTTCTAATGCAGTATTGTTGACTAGTTTTTGATTGGTCCAAGAATAAACACTTCCCTCTGAATAAGCCCTGCAAAGCTCTTTCCTGAGTGATTTTAACTCCCAAGTAGAGAAGAGACTCAATACTTCTCAGGTACACAGGAACTACAACACAGGATATGAGAGCTGTCAGCTCCCATCCTGTCCTCAGCTGGTCCCATGGAGAAGGGAAGTCTTTAGTAAAAAGGAACGAAGCCAACCCTCTGAGAAGAGCAAAGTAAGTTGGGGTAGGAGAGTGTGGAGAGACGGAGACACTTTGTAAAATTCAGGCCAAGGTTTCTGCTTGACCTAAAACTCAGATGCATTCATATCCTTCCTATTTCCTTAATCCTTAGTTCAACCATGAACCAGTAAATCTTTTTTGCTTATTTTGGTTGTCTGAAATAGTTGAATTTTTACTTGCAACAACAATAACAAAAAAAGTCAACAACAAGTTTTCCCAACTCTCCAAAACCATAAATAAATAAATAAATAAATAAAATAAATAAATAACATAATTGGTGCTAGGTAAATTCAATAAATTATAATTTCATGCAGACCTATGAACCATGACTTTCTCTCCCAAGAGTCCATGAAATCTAAGTGTACTGTAGAAATCACAAAATTCAGATGAGCTAGGGCAATCTAATGGGTTGGAAAAGCTGTCAATCTTACCCACTACCTGATTTAAGCTGTGGTCTTTCCATACAAGTTGGCTTCAAAATTATTCAGCTCCATTATGAAGAGAAATGATCTATTTATCAATCTATGAAGTTTTTCTTGGAGATTTTATAGCCTCTTTATCTGCTTTACAGAGAAAAATTAAAATATGCAAGAAAAACTCTTAGGTCCTAGTAAAAGGGGGATAGAAGTGGAGAAGCAAATTTTGGTCACAAACCATCAAACCTATAATTTTACACTCTTCAAGTATCTAAATAAACAAAATCATGCAGTATAAACACTGATGATAAAGGACTACCACACAGTGTTTAATAGCCGTAGGGGAAAGAAAGACAGTGTAAATACTTTTTTTTTTCTTCACAAAAGAAACATTCTCTATAGTTTTGGAAAAATGATAATTTTTAAAGAAACTAAGTACCATCTCCCTAATTTCCCATTTAAAGTAAGTATCATAAATAAGAACGTGAATTTAGGGAGATAAAGATGTTTGTAAATCAAGAGTGTCCATAATTCCCAGTCAAGAGTTTAGTTTGCAAAACATTCTAAAACGTTACAGTAGGACATAATGAGTAAATACAGTGTGTACTTACTCAGTGTTACACAGAAAGTTAACTCCATGCCTGCCACCATGCGTGCTGGTAGGTTCGCTGAAGAGTTCTCCTTTCAGATATTTAGGCCTATGGGCATATTTTTATATATATTCATATAGTTGAATTCTTGGTTCAGAAAAAGTAGTCAAAAGATTTTAAGATATCTTCCTGTTAAAAATGTCTATGTGGGGTCTTCAAAAAGTGTCTTTAGAAAAACCTATGCATAGATTTCAGAAAGTTTTTGCACTCAAATAAACTCGTACTTTAATTTCATTTTCCCATCAACTTTCTGACATCTCCATGTATATTTTGGCACCTCTCACAGAAGCATTTCCAACAACCACTCTAGAGACGTAGGGGAAATTCCCAGAATCTCATGCCTGTTGTCCATCCTCATAACCTGGCCATATTTGTTACACAGTTGATCTCTTTCTTTGCCTCTACTGTTTCCCTGCACAACTTTTGCTGCTCCCTAAACTCTTTTTTCTTCTTTTAGAGAATCACTTTTTCATAGCTGTTTCTTTCCTCCTTTCTTTGTTTCTTTTAGTTTCTTTCCTCATTTTCAATTGCTGATGGCTTCTGTATATCTCATTTTCAATCTCCAAGAGAGAAGATCTTTCGGTTCGGGTGGTTGGTATTATCCTTGGTGGGGACGGCTCTTAGGTCAGGCTCACTGGTTATTGGCCAATCTACAAATAGTCTCTGCTTGAGTTAGCAGCTCACTCTTGTTCTAGCAGTGCCTAGGGTAACAGGGTTATATGGTCACTTTTCTTAAGGGATTTGTGGCATGAGAGCCATTTAGAGCAATATAAACTCATGTCAATTCCTCTGCCACAGTTACTATGGGAGTTGAAAAAGAATCATAGAACTTTTCAGAATATTTGAAATCACAGATGAAATAGAAGAAATCATAAAATGTTGAACTAGTTTAAGAAAGAGGCTGACTTACATACTCCAGTCATTCCAATCTTAAAAAAGAAAAACAAATCCCTGACGATTCATGTTTCCAACTACTGCTTATTTTTTTCTCCATAGCCTTGAAAAAATGATCTTACATTGGCCATGTTTAGGAAGCTAACTTTCATGTGTTCATAAGCATATCTAGTTTGTCTTCTATCCCACTGTCATTCAACTACAACTATTGAGAAAGTCGCCAGCAATCTCCATATTGCTAAATGCAATGGATACTTTGAGTTCTCCTATGATGAGAGCACTGTTAAGAAAATTAATCAAGGGAACCAGCAGTTAGCGTAATGGCTATGTCGCTGGACTCCCACGTAGTCGACCGCGGTTCGCGTCTCGGACCCGGTGGCTTACAACTCACGCCGGGCGCGTGTGCGTGCGTGCCCAAGATCCCGAGAGGAGAATGGAGGAGAAGGGATTGCGGCGTGACCATCCCCCCTGGGGGGTGATTTCTCGCTTTCTGTCTCTATGTCTCTCTCTGTCTGTCTGGCGAGCACACGCGCCCTATAGCGAAAAAAACCTCTCAAAAAAAAGAAAATTAATCAAAATTTGGAAAATAAACAAAAGGGATTATCGGGTTTCCTGTAGTAGAGTGTTAATGATTGTCAGGCTCATCTGGGTATTGCATAATTCTATAGGAGTATGCATCTTTGACTGAATTTTTATTGATTAGGCTATCTTATAACTCAGTAGGGGTAGCCATTAATTAGTAGAAAAGAATGGATATTAAGGCAAGCGTTTCTTGACTGAGAGAAATGTGAATGATTTCTACCTATTCGATAAATTAATTTGGCTTAAGATATATGCTATTGATTTCCATCAGATAGAAAAGGAAGCCCCAAACGTTATAGTTTATTGCCTTAGAGGATACTAACTAGTTTTGTGTTTATTAGTAAATTAATTTCAGCATGCTTTTGAATATTCAAATCTTTGGCCTTTAAAATTTCCTCTAACCCAGTTTTTACTATCAGTTTTTCTTCTTGATTGAATCTATTCTTCGACTTGTGTAACTCTTATTTTTTTATGAAAGTCATGTTTTTAACTTTTTGAAAATTATACTTTTGGATCATTTAGGAGCATTGAATAAAACTAACCAGATTCTCCAGCTGGAAATGATCTTACATTATTTTCCATGACACTCCATTCTTCTAGTCTTTCTTCTCATTCTCCAGATCACGTTTCCTTTATTTTTGTTTGCCAGAACCTTTCCTGATGTCTGTTATTTATTCTTTCTAGACTCTCTCTCTCAGTGATTCATCTACCCTCCCACTTTTGTCTGTATGCTGAAACTCACTATTGTATAGCTCTAGGTCAGCTATTTCTGGACATTAAGTATCTAACATGTCCATTGGGGTGATTTGCGCCACCCCAAAGTTACTAATGCTCAAAGAGAATATATTGAACGGTCCACAAAACTGTCTTGATAAACATGAAAATGCAGCAAAACTACTTGAATAATCTTCAGGAAGTATTTTTCTGAGCTCATGACAGTGTAACTAGATATCTGTGCTAAAACAGACTGCACACTTGCTGAGATTGGGTCTCTTTTCCTACCAGACTCGGTGTCTTCTCCCTCCGGATGGTATTGAATAAATGTAAACATTTCTGGATATTGATCTTCCCATTCCTGTAACAGAAGCAGAACATCCCCCTTCTGTATTTTTTCTTTAGACTGGGGAAAAATACAGCTAATAAAATTCTAATTATTCTAATTATCCTTCATGTCTTTCATAAGTACTGGGATAACCCCACATTTCCCCAAATATGTATACTAATCTTTTAGCCTGGGTAACTATAAATTTGTTCATCATACAATAAGTTATAGCTAATTTATTCTGAAGTGACTAAATGATTCTGTTACTCTGAGGGATGACTGAAGGCTGTTTTGTTCCTATACCCATAAGGGATCAAGAAATTTGTGAGAAAGAACTCATCCTAGAGAAATGAAGAGCTGTAAAGAAGCCAGTGGGCTGATCGTGGAAGAGAAGGGTGATTCCGAACACAGTTTGTCACTTGGATTATGTCTGGCTCTGCTCCAATGGACTCATGATTGAGTTTGTACAAGATAAGAATTTAATGAAAGAACAGTACAAGGGGAAAAGCTGTTTCTCCTCAGATTCCTCTGAGGCACTAAGAGCACAAGGCATCAGGTCATCGGCCCCAGGAGAGGCAGTGGTGACAGCAGGACGGCCGATGAACGCAGCACTGTCTGTGGAATTCAAGTTTGCTGCCATCGTGGCTGGGTCTTGGTGCCCTTGTCATTGGGGTAGTCGCCCTTGTGAAATGAGTGACCGCTTTTATTCCAGTCGGCCTAGTCCTGGCATGGAAGGCAGTGGCAGCAGTGGAGACAGCTGCAGTGGTGTTTTGGGCAGGAGGCACAGCTGCTGCTCTTGGTCAGCTGCAGCACTGTAGTTCCAAGACAAAGGAGGGATAGAAGTCAGGCACGACAGTCACGGCAGTGGAGACAGTTCTCAGCGCACAGAGGAGGAACTCTTCAGGAGCTCTGTGTTCTGTGGATGATATGGGTGCACACCGTAAGGGAGGGAGCAGTCCCTTCAGTGCTTAAGACAAAGAACCTTGACAAACACTATTGGACAGCCGACGTTCAGGTGCTATCTCCAGGCCGGTATGGCTTAGGAAACACAGGTGCTTACGTACCATTCTACCAGCCATTCCGCCTTCCTGGCCGGAGTCACTCCCTGACGCTGTTTAAATGGCAAAGGCCAAATTTCTGCTGCCAACACATGCTGCTTTGAGCTGTGTTCTGTGGTACTCTGTCATTTCAATGAGCAATGAATGCCAAGACCAGCGTTCATGGCAGAACAAAAGTTGATGTCTCTAGTGAGCATGAATAAAAATCTAAGACTTTCCCATACCAAATAGGCCATTCCACTCCGAAGGCCTGATACACGCATGGTGTCTTTCTGAGAAAAGCAGCTGCAGGGGGATTCCTTGGACATAGATACTCATGCTGTCTGCCATGTGACCTTGCCCTGGCCAGTTAATTGAGCCAGGACTGATGCCTGACACAAAGACAGCTTTTAGAGGCTGCTAGAAAAGCTTTTCATTTAGGAGTGGTGATGGGCTGAACGAATCAGATCTCTTTTTTTTTTGTTTTTGGGGTGGGGGATGAGTTTGAATGTGGGACATCCAGAGAAATTTGGCAGAGTGGAGTGGCATGGATAGAGACAGAAAGAAGGCGATAGAGACAAGCAATGAGCCACGAGTAAAAAAAAGTCAGGAGGCAAAGAGGGTAAGAAAAGGGAAGGGAAAGAGGGAGCTGGCCAGAAGAGGCCAGTGTTCTCAGCAGAAATGAAAGTGGAGGGTCGTTGGAGGGCTCCATACAAAGGAGGAAGCATGGTCTTCTGCATGACTATAAATCGTGTTCCAGGTCTGTGAAGCCTGAGTAGGCAACTCTATTAGTAAATAGTCAAATAGTGTACTATTGAATGCAAGTGAATAAGACCATTGTAAAATTAAGAGGGGAATTAAAGTTTTGGAGAGGTGGACATTTCATACACAAAGAAATTCTCAGGAAACATACTCATTGGCTTTTTTGTTTGCTTTTTGCTTGCTTTGCTATATGATGAAGTTGTCATAGGACAGATAATTCACACTTTAAAATATGTAATAAATACCAATGTAAAACTGCTTTGATATTTTCTGTCATTTTATTTATTTATTTATTTTAGATTTTGGCTATATGGTGCATGAGTTTGGCAATGAGAGGCAGAGAGAGAGAGAAAGTGAGAAATCATCCCCCAGGGGCATTGGCCATACTGTAATCCCTTCTTCATTTTCCTCTCAGGATTTGGGCATGCACTCAGCGTGAATTTCAAGCTGCCAGATCAGGGATTTGAACCACGGTCTGCCTTGTGGGAGTCCAGCGCCTTAACCATCTTACCACCTGCTGACCCCATTTTCTGTCATTTTTATTTCAGTGGGTATTTTTATATGCAGGGGCTTCAAAAAATGATGGAAATGGAATTAAAGTGTGAGTTTATGTTGGTGCAAAAACATCTTTGAAATTCATGCATGGTTTTTTCATAATGTGTATTTTTCATGAACCTTTTGAAGGTCCCTCATATTTAACCTTATCACAAGTGTCCCTGTTCCCGGTAACCTAGAGGAGCTTAATTATTTTTTATTTCACTGTGTCTCTCTAAAGTAAAATCCCATTATCTTAGGTGACTTGAGTGCATCTATGTTCATAGCAACTGAAAACAAGATACGGTAAAGGAGAAGGAGGCAGGGGAACATATGGTCAAATCTGGGTTGCCAGCCAGAAGCTATATAGACATGTTTGAGTATGTTTTCTGAAATAATAAAGAATAAGTTGCAGGAAAACCAAAATTAATCTTCCATAGTCCACCTCCCAATTTGTAATTGGAAATCTCTTCCTCTTTCTCACATCTACTTGGCTATTCTTTTTCCCAACAACAGCTTTTACCATATGATTCCTATTAAGAGAGCAGCAGTCAACTTATGATCTAATAACACCTCACCTTCATGAGGTGCTGATGGATCGGGACAACATGCTCACACCTTTGGACATTCTCCTGGGAAAAACAGAGTGTAAAAATAGAATGAACCACCGGCTGTGTTCACAAATTCTAATTTACAATGAGAACAAATGTTAGACGTTAAAGGTCAACAAAGCTTCTGGTGATCCTTGCTGAAGTGAAAAGCCTATAGCATTTAGTAGAGTTGTATTTAAAGTTCATGCCTTTAGATATTGTCATTTCTCTTAGCTGCCAAAAACACTATTTCTATAAGGCCAAAGTTTAATTCAGTTCTTGATCAAAGGATTCTAAAATGCATCTGGAAGAATAAGCAAGTAACATTCATCAATAAAATCCTGAGGAAAAACCAAACATAATTAGTGAGGCCTTACCTTGCTTGATATTGAGTTGTATCATAAAACTACAGCAACTGAAACTGTAGGTTTGGTGTACCTCCAATCTGACATACTGTTTATAATTACAGCAAACATCTCTGGAAATGGGACATTCTTTATTACCAAGACATTTGTACCAAGAAGATCCTTAATCCTTATTCTATTACTAAGTCTTAGAGAAATGATAGAAAACTTTTATTTTATTCGATACTACACTTCTGGTATTTTGAAATTAACATAAAATTATGTATAAATTTTATAGTCATATCATTCCAATAGCATATTTCAAAAACTTTATTAGTCCCCAAGAATGTATTTATCTTCTCTTTATTAACTATGATTATAAATTGAATATAATTAACATTATTCTCAGTACTAACAATATTGAGACTATTGATAAAATGGTAAAAAATTTTGAGATATGAATGCCCCCTCAAATCCCTCATAATATCAATTTTACATTCATTCAAATAGATTTAGAATGAGGAAGTCTATAAAAATAGGGTATGTATCTTCTAGATCTTCAAATGTGTCACTAGAAAAGAGTCAAATCATTTATTAGTTGAATGTAAATGAACAAGAATATAGAGTCAAAAGAGAAATCTAAGTATTGAAAGCCAGATCATTTAACATGCAAATGAATTCTTTAAAAATACACAGATCGAGGCCAGCAGGTGGTGCAGTGGTTGGGACACTGGACTGCCAAATGGCAGGCCTTGGTTTGCGTCCTGAATCTGGCAGCTAAAAACTCATACCAGGTGCGTGTACATGCATACTCAGAATTCTGAGAAGAGAATTAAGGAGAAGGAATTGCAGCATGGCCACCACCCTCCCCCCGTACCCCCTCACCCCTATAATTTCTCACTTTCTCTGTCTCTTGGCAATAAGAGGGAAAAGCATATGATAATGGAAGTGGTGGCAAAAGACATGGCACGATTGGGCACTGAGGTTCCATATTTTGCATACAGTGGTAGTTGCTACAGCAAGAAAAATAGTCTATTGAGTGCATAGTCTTTGGGTAGCAGGTTGGGCTCAGCGATTGTGAGTCTTCCAGTCTTGGGGTACTTCACAACACTAATGATGGTAAAAGAATAAGCAGAAATGAAGCAGACTTTGGGATAACTCTGTTCTCTCCCTGGTATGGAGGGAAGCATCGACAAAGGACATCAGAAGAGGATAACTGTGCCCAAGGACAGCTCGGGAATTAGCTGAGGTCATCTCTTTCATATTTTACATGTATGGTTTATGTATGTATATGATACATATGTATATCATTGTATAATGATTGTTCCTTAGGCCACAATAGACACATCTCTACTTCAAAACAGTAACATCAGTGCTGTCACATTAAATGGCTACTACCAAATATATAATGTCACAATTTCATATATCCAAGAGAGAAATGAAACAGGATATGTGGATTTTTTATTTTAATTTATTTTATTTTTCCCATAGAACTGTCTATTCAAACAATTTCACACAGAAGCTCAAATATATATATATGTATACATATATATATATATATATATATATATATATATATATATATATATTTTAAAAAGATAAAAACTGGTCTGGTGAAAAGAGGACTAGGAAACCTAGAACTGCATGCTCTCGTGGCAGACTGATCCCCAATCCTGCTTAGATCACATTTCAAAGGATATAAAGAGCCCTTAGAACTCTGAAAATCAATGTGGAAAAAAAAAGATTTGAACTGAGTCCAGAAACACACCTAAGAGTATTCAGGATTTACAATATAGTAGTATTTCAAGTAAGCAGGAAACAAATGGATAGAGAATAAATAAATAAATAAGGAGAGAGATTCAGGGGAAAATCTGAAAGAAGCTACATCAACGTGTCACTTTGTATTTATTCTTAAATAATTTTAAAATTTTGATGATTACCAGTGATTTCTAACCTTTTATGTTCTATCTTTTCATGTGTTACTTTTATTACACACAAAGAAAAAAAATAGATAGCAGAAAAACTGGGTATAAAATGAGTCAAGGGCCAGTCAGTGGCGTGGTGGTCGAGGCAGCTGGACCCCACGTGGCTAACTTTGCAGTCTGAATCCTGAACCCAATGGCTTGGAAAAACGTGGAGAAGGAATTGCCGTGCGTCCATCCCTCCCCCGCCCCCAGGTGGGAGTAATTTTTCACTTTCCCCCCCCTCTCTGTCTCTCTCCTGCAAGTTCACAAGCCCTATAGCATATTTTAAAAAAATGATAGAGAGAAAGAGAGAGAGAGGGAGAGAGATTGAGGCAAGTCTGAGAGCTCCTCCATGACTCAGCTATGAGGGATAAGGTGCCAAGTGAGAATGAAATCAGCAGCTAACATTTATTCCGTGTTTGTTCATTTGCTCACACAGCCTTCAGTATGCAGAGCAGACAAAGGACGATAACTATTGGTGACTGGTGGTTTATCAGTCCTGGTCTCTGTGGAAACAGGTGAAATGGGAAATAGCATATTTTCGTATTTGGGCTGCAAATTCATCGTGAGAAGTTCTGTGCTTTGTCTATTTCAAAAAATGGTAATACATTTCATTGAGTCCTGTCTATTGTAAGCATTTCCCTCTTGATGACTAATACTTTTTCCAATATTGAACAAGTTTCTTTTGTTTTGTTATTTTGATACTTTATAAACAACCAAGGGAATAAAAAAGCGAAACCAGCAGTTATTCACTTGTCTATGCTGAAAGCAACAAATCGCAAAATCATCATGGAACTCTTTTTTTCTAGACATCATGTTCCAGAATAAATGAAGGCAGTTGGAAATAGTTGATGTGCTAACTCTTCAATGTTCATCGAATGTAATTGGACGCTGGGACTTTCACTGTGACCATCCAATTGCCCTGGGACATCGTCCTCAGAGACAGAGGCAAGTGGTGTGTTGTCGCTCTCACAATATTGCTCCTAGGGTGGTTAAACAGGAAAGCTTTTGAGGTGATGCTGCTTATGCTGAGATCAGCTCAGTGATGGCACAGGTATCCCCAGGGAACTTACTAACAGGGAATTGACTTGGGTCACACTTGTATCAGGAAGTTATTCTTCCTGACAAAAGGCTGTGAGAATAAGTACTGGGTGAGAGAGAAAAGTTACCTGCTTGGGGAGACAAAAGGAAAGGACTATTTATAGCCTAAGTCGTCACACAGCCCTTCGACCTTTTGCTGAACATTAAAGGAATGGATCAGAGCTTTCTACGTAAATCTCTTGGTAAACTCAGTACTCACAGGCTATTTTGGGTGCAGGCAAAGACTGAAAACTATCTGAGGTAATCTTTGGGGCCAGGTGGGCATCAGCGTGCAGGCTGGCTTGGGATACACGACAGGGTCCCCAGAGCTTGGAAGAGAAACATAGCTCTGCCAGTATCCTTCCTTGGCACATTCTGGTTAAGGGTCATCAACATGTCCCAGTGACAGGATCGGGAGGCTGATCTCAGAAGTTACTGTATACTTTTGGAGCATGTTTAATAAATGGCGCATTGTTCTTACACACAGTGCTGCTTCAGAGAGTCCCAGCAAATGTGTTCTGAAACACAGAATCTCTGTAGGTATGCAAAAGATATATGCATGACTGTTATGATGGCTACTATAGGGACACATTAATTCCTGGCTATAATAGTTTTTCAAAGAACTATTTTTTTTTAGAATGAGGATTAGGGTGAGGATTGTGATACTCATGTTAGGTGCAAAATTTAAGGGGACATCAAAAAACTCAGTACCCAACATAAACAATATTTTAATGAAATGTTTCCTAAAAATCAAAATTAATGCAAAAATAATTTTAAAAAATCATAATTTTATTTAGCTTTTAAAAAAATTTCCTGTAGGATGTGTGTGCTCACCAAAGAGAGAGACAGAGAAAGACCGAAAGAGGAGACAGGGAAACTGAGAAATAGCCCTCTACTGGAGATAACCACACTGCAATCCCTTTTCTTCCATTCTACTCTGGATTTGGGGCACACATGTACACTCTCCCAGCATGTTTTCCAAACCACCAGGTCTGCGAATTAGACTGCACAGTTGGCCATGTGGGATCCAGCTGTCTCAACCACCATGCCTCTTAGCTGGCCCCCAAACATCATAATTTTAAATGAAAACAGTCTGTTGTTTATTCTACAACCCTGTATTATTGTGCAACAGGAACAATCATTCCCCATAACCAGTGTCTCCTACCAGCCAATTTACTAGGGTTGATAAGGGTGTGCAAAGGGTTTGGGTAATGCAGAACCTTCCACAGAGCCATCTTTTTTCACTGGAGAATTTTTACTAACTTTTCTTACTTGATTCAAAATATGGGAGAATATTTAAAGTATTACATATAGGAGCGTACATTCTTTCTTTTGTCTGAGGCTCCAACATGACTGGCAGGGCATTACAGATTGTTAGTGACATTTTCCTGCAGTTTACAGAAGTGAGCCAACTTGTCCAAAGTCATGAAAGCTAATGAAGATCAGGCTGGGTCCATCCCAGCTCAGATTGCCTTGCTGAGCATGCCACATCATGTACACTGCAGCTGACAATGTTGGGGCAACGTGCCTTCCCGTCACACTTCATGTTCTGGCTCTCTAGGGGGCAAAACCACGTAAGCAGCATGCCCCTGATGGGTAGAGCTTTCCATTGGGTTTGTCAGGGTACAGGTTGCCAACACTGTCAGCTTTGGGAGCTGCTGGGCAAAGCCTGGGTCACTGGTGCCTCATTCTCTGTCGACCCAAGTCCTTTTGCCTTGATGCATTGTAAATGAAGGGTTTTTGTTTGTTTGTTTGTTTGTTTTTGAGAGGTTTTTTCACTATAGGACGCGTGCACTCACCAGACAGACATAGAGACAGAAAGCGAGAAATCACCCCCCAGGGGGGATGGCCGTGCCGCAATCCCTTCTCCTCCATTCTCCTCTCAGGATCTTGGGCACGCACGCACACGTGCCCGGTGTGAGTTTTAAGCCACCGGGTCCGGGACGCGAACCGCAGTTGACTACGTGGGAGTCCAGCGACATAGCCATTACGCTAACTGCTGGTTCCCATGTTTTTTTCTTAATATACATACTATGATGTGAAAAGGTGGAAGACATAGAGTGCTGTGAGATCTAAGCTCATTTCCATAATACTGGGGTGCTCTAATGTTCTGACATACCCTCTACTGCTCTCCTGCCCCATCACAGTGAAGGTTAGGACTGTGAGGTTCTAATTTGACCATGAGAAGCTAGCAATTTCCATAGTTATTACATAAAAGCTTCCTTATCCCTCCTTCCATTACTTCTTGTATTTTCTATGTGTGAGTCTATCCCTTCCATTAAAAACTACTTCTTTGAGAGATTGGACCTTGTGTCTTTTTTTTTTTTGGTATGTCTTCTTCCTTCTCCCGCTTCAGCCCTAGTTCCTTATGCAGTGCTCTGCACAAATCGAGTGCTTAAATGTTCATCAAAGTAAGAATGAGAGAGGCTGGACTGTGGTGCAGCAGTAATGTGAGGCTCCGTGAGACGGGCCCACGTGGGAAGATTCTGGGTTTGTGTACAGAGACTTTCCTGAGTTCACCAGACATACATGTGGCCATGATCTAAGGCTGACTGAAGCTGGAGATGGGGTTCAGAGTAAGACCCTGTCAGGGTACTTGTCTCTCTGCTTTTCTGTTCCTTTGTCTCTGTCTCTCTCACTTATGGAAGAAATAAGTAAATTTTTTAAAAAGCAGGAATTAGAACAAGAAAATCTTTCATTGTGTCCTCCTAAGGGAACACGTAGGGAACTTATAAACAGGTTCAGATCTATTTGGAATTCTTAAACTCTAATAATCTAGTCACTCCACTATTCCTTGTCATCATCTTTGTATTAGCTACTTTAAAAAATCATAATTTTTTCCATGAGAGTGTACAATTTAGATAATACCAACAAGAAAATACAGCTGTTTTTTGTCCAAAACTAAAAATTGGCTAACTTTGTTTCTAAAACTACTATTTAGATGACAATTGCTTTCTTCCCAGGAACCCAAGATGATACATGCAATATGACTCACCATATGAGGATCCACTGGAACATAAAATTTATTAGCAGAAATTTAAAACATGGCTTGAATTTCCTTAGTAAAATTGCAACATGCTTTCTAGTTTGATTTCCATGAAATTGTTGTATCTGGTCAAGGTAAATGAGTTTGAAGGTCCCTGTCCTTAAGAAGAAGAACAGGTTATATTATTGGTTCCACTTAAAGGGCCTTTAGGTCTTTATTGTTTTTAAAATCAGGACTTCCTCTCATTACATACCTCAGTGGGAGTTCAGTTGCTTAGTAACCCTGTACTGGCAGAGGCTGTTGCTGGGGAGCTGTACCCTGTGGGTCCTGCAAGTGAATGAGTCGCTACACTCAGGAGGATTTACCTGGTGCAGAGAGCTCCCAGAAAACAGACCTGATCTCCAGAGCCCCCAGAATTCTGACTCCCTCGAATTTGTTCTCCAGCCTGCTACACATTTTTTTTTTCACACATATAACCATTTATTTGTGGCCTGGAAAGATAAAACCAGTTGGGAAATGGAGGCCGAACTATTGGTAAGAAACTTCTAATCCACATTCAATATCACAACGTGTGCGGTAAGCAGCTAGTGATTTATCTTTTTCTGCTATGTGTGTTTGGTTTCCAAATTGTGTGTCCTTCCCCTTGGATGAAATTCATCTGTTGGTCCATTTACAGTGTGCTAGGAGTGCTTGCAATTTGAGGCTAATAGAGTGAAAACACTTTTTTCAATGTTTCTTTGTTCCTCTTTTTTTCTAATTTTTGCCCAGAGAGTAAGTTAAAAATAACAAATGTTACTAGTTCTAGAAGAAAGACTAAAAACAAATGAAGATGAACAGTACTGCAGGCTTATTGTGGGTGAGACACGGTATTTTCCATAGATTGTCTTATTTGGTTACAAGAACCCATTGAAGGTGTGTTGGGGTGGGGATGGCTTCCCTTATTATCTCAGTTTTATAGTACCTCCAACTTAGAGATGTAAAGAAACCTTCAAGGTCACACAGCTAGTGATTTGCAGGGCTACGACTGAAACCAGGCATTCTTAATCACTATGCTATACTACGTTGCTGAAATTAGGTTACTTAGTTCAGTAAAAGGTAAGTTGTCTATAGCATATATTGTTAATGTCCTATAATGCTCAGGCATTAAAGTCAAAATAACTCAGCTGGTATCTTGGAAAGATGCTCTGAATAAAAAAGTTTCTGCCTGGTGTTCATATCTAAGAGAATGTGATTTCAGCAAGAAGGCTAAGAACACCATCACTTTGGAATAACACGGTGTCACTATGGCAGAATGCTAGGCCATCAGAATCTTCCCTGGGTAATTAATAAAGCATTGCTGGCCCAGACAACCCAGGTTTATTGGTCCCTCTGAGAGGGAAAAGAAAAAGCAGGGGAAAGGTCATGGAGATGGTGTTAAAGAGGACCTTGGGGAAGGAGACCAGTCAGGGCTTTGCTCGGTCCTGGTGGAAATGAGCTCTGCTACGCTTTTGTTCCTACTCTGAGTTGTCTGGCATCCTTTATTCTCTCTCCTAGTTTCCATTTACCTCCCTGGGGCAGAATGATCGCCCCAACAGCCAATTAGAGAGATGCGGAAAGAAGAAGTGCTCTTCTGCTTCTTCTATGTCCACTGAGAGGCAATCGCCTTGTTGCAAGGTGGTTTTAATTGCCCCTACTCCTTCCTTTTTCTTCCCTTCCTCCCCACCTCAGCCCTCTTGATCAAACTCTGTGGCCTAAAGCTAGTGAGTTGCTGGGGAACCAGAAAAGCACTAATCGGCTCCCACCCCGGTGATTCGAATTAATATACAGGCAGAACCCAGCAGTGTATGTCAAGGTGTGCACCTCGGACCACTCACTGGCTTCAGGATACGTGGGAGCTTGTTACAAAGGCAGGTTTCTGGGCAACACCCCAGACTCGCGGGTCGGCCTGTCTGAGGGTGATTCTGGAAAATCAGCATTTTTAAAAAAGCTCTCCTGATAATTGTTGAAAAAATTACAGTTTGAAAACCACTGCCACTCAACTTGCAGAGTTTTTTACATGTATTACCAGGCTCAAATCACAAATTCTCGGGGAGCTATTTTCTTACGCCCTGTTCTGTGTTGTTTCCCACTCCAATCACTCAAACAACCCCAAATCAGTGAGTCCTCTGTTAAGAAGATCTGATATACCAGAGCCAAGTTCCTTTTGAGAAATTTTTGCTATAAGTGCATGGGTTTGCTGGAGAGACAGAAAGACAGAAAGTGAGAAATCAACCCCTGGGGATATAGCCATGCTGCAATCCCTTCTCCTCCCTTTTCCTTTTGGGACCTTGGGCACACATGCACAAGTGCCTGGCATGAGGTTCAAGCCACCAGGGCCAGCCCTGGTACTGCAATTAGACACATGGGAGTCCAGCACCATAACCACTATGCCAACTGCTGGCTGCACCAGAGCTAATTTATCTGCCAAACATGACAAGGAAAATAAAATAACCCTACAAAAACATTGAGGATCTGGCTCACTGCTTGAGAGAACCTTTATCCTGCGTGGGGACTGTGATTGGAATCCCTGGGCAGGTCGGCCTGAAACACTGCACACCTGGCAGCACACATCAATGCCTGGGATCTGATCGGCTGGAAGAATGGAGAAGGGAGACCAGACCTGTGGACTATGCCAGTACCTCTCTCTCTCTCTCTCTCTCTCTCTCTCTCTCTCTCTCTCTCTCTCTCTCTCACATATATACACACACACACACACAGACACACACACACACACACACACGCACGCACATCAGGAATAAAAAAGAAACACTCTAAGATAGGAAGTGGGAAGACTCCTAGAGGGCACCCTAGCATGGAGGGACTTAGTCTTACTCCAGCTATTATGCCAAGAGATGGGCAAGATTGAGTTCAAACCCAATTTTGTCACTTTGCCTCAGTTTCCTTATCTTTAATGTAGAGTAATAAAGTATGGCTCTCATAGGGCTATTGCTACGGTAAAAATAAGTCAATACAGATAAAGTGCTTAGAATGGCACTTGGCTCAATTGTAGCAGCTATGGGACCAGCAGATGGCAGAGTGGTTAAATCACTGGACTCTCACATGTTTGCCTGCAGTTCGAGTCCCAGACTAACCCGGTGGCTTGAAACTCACGCCAGGTATGTGTGCGTGCATGCCCAAGATACTGAGAGGAGAAAGGAGGAGAAGAGATTGAGACATGGCCATCCCCCAAGGAGGGTGACTTTTCACTTTCTGTCTCTCTGTCTTTCTCTGTCTCTTTGTTGAGCACATGAGCCCTAAAGCAAAAATCTCTCTAAAAAGAAAAAAAATAGTAGCAACTAGTTAATCAATGCAGTAAAAATGGTACACTGAAAAGCTATAATTCATTCAATTCATGAGTCAAGATTCAGTGTATAAAACTTAAGTATTGTTGTCATTCTTCATTGTTTTTAACAGAGATGTAAGAATAAATATTAACAGAATTGTTTCTTAAGAAATGTCATTATACCTTTTATCAGGATTTTTCTACTTTACCAATACTGACACTCTAGGCCTGACAATTCTTTCTCATGGGCTACTATCCTAGTCATTGTAGGTATTTTGCTAGTACCTCTTGCTGCTGCCAGTGACATTCCCCATTTGAGACAATCAAATATGTCTCCAGATATTGCCAAAAAAATCCCCTGATGGTGGTGCAAAATATCTCCTGGTTGAGAATTGCCTAACATTTCTCAATGTAAAGTTTCAAAAATATCCGTAATTATTATTTTCTCTCATTTCTAATACTCACCCCTAAGATCGAAAAGGCAAATATTATGTCACTGCATCCCAAATTAGACAATACTGAGAGGAAGTGGTGTAACCAGCTTCAGCGAGCTAATTCGCAGGGTGGTTATGCTCCGGGTTTGGTTCTCGAGTGACTGATACACTCCACATCTATGTGATGAGGTGCTCAAGTGTTCATCTGTGCAACTTCAAGTCTGGTGACGCCTGATGATCTTTCAAGTTACTTTGGTGAAAAGTAAGTATTGAGTATTAGAAAGTCTTGCCCGTCACAGGTAGCCTTCTTTTTAGAAATTGTTCAACAATTATGAAAGCTCTGTTCCTCGGCAACATGGTATCCTATTCCTTGGGACTTTCATGAACATCTACCATGTAGTGGTTAGCGTGCTACTCACTGGGCAGTGTAAGGCAATTAAGATAAAGGACCGTCCCTTGCAGAGCTCACAAGCTAGTTAGGGATCAGTCATACACAGACACGCGTGCACATGCATGTGGATGTAGGTGGGAGGCTGAGAAGAACAAATGCAACGAGAGGAACTACAGGCACCAGGGAGCAATGAAATGAATCAATTCTCCTGCACAAGGGAACAAAGACTTTTTAAGTAAGACTTCCCACAGGAAATGATGTTAGGGCTTAATCTTGCAGGATAAATAGAAGTTAAAAATATTCAGTACTTCCTATGTGCCAATAGTATTTCACACATGGTAGTTTCTTTAATTCTTCCCATAACTTTGTGAGACAGACACTATCATCCTTGCTCCAGAGAAGGGAAAAATGAAGCCTGGAGAGGTTACATAATTTGCCAATGGTCAGCCTGGTACTACCAGCTAACGTGTACTGCAGATGGGCTCCAGACGGCATCATTCTTACTCTCGGCAAAATGAACAAGGTGGGTAAAACATGCCGACAATAGCTCCAAAATGGAGTCTGGATTTGAATAGAATATTCTATGTGAGAAGTTGTAGGATATAAAGCTAGACAAGCAAGGAGAGACCCCATGATGAAGGGAAGTGAGGTCCCGAACTCACTGAATTTTATTTTGTGAGCAATGTGGAGTCACTGGAAGAAGAAGGAGCAGATCAGATTGTGTCGTAAGACAATCGCCTGGCCTAGATCAGAAAGGGGGAAAGATCAGCAAAAGGGGACACTTCCATTTTGTATAAAATTAAAATGACAATATTTGCTGCCAATTGTTTTTGGATTTTGTCCCAAAGGTACTGAGGAAAGACCCACATCTTCGATAGTAGAAAAGATACAGCTGTTCAAGCCCACATGCAGATCGTTTACCACTGCCATCTGGACGGTACACATGTGTGCTTACTCAAGCCCCAGATTTATTTGGATTTAAATAAGAATTTGAGCACAATCACCCAAAAGTCCTGAAATAAATAGAAGAATATCAAGAGGTTGGTCAGCAAAGGTACATCCTGTCTGTTCCTATTGAAAGCAGATTCAAGCTTTCCCTACATCTCCTTTCCCTCCGGTAAAGAGCTGGTGCTGACATCACTAGGCAGTAAATACGCATTTGGAGAGTCTATATTCAGCTACTCCCACTCCTACTCTTGCCCCCGAAGGTCAACCAAATGCTGTAGTCTGAACTTATTTCTCTTGTTATCTACATCAAGAATGATCCAAATGCTTTGCTCCACTTTTGGTCCTGTAAGGAGCCTGTTTCATTATTGATATTAATTGTAAAGCTGAGACATGGTGGGAACGTTTGACATCACTTTTGAGGTTGGGGCTGGTGTGCACACTTGCAGAACTGGGTTCTTTTTCTTCTAATTCCAGTTGCCTATCTTCTTTCTGGAGAAACTCTTAGCAGGAAAAAGTAACCCAGGTATTGTGGCCTTACCATCTGAGTATGAAGGCTTCACATCGTCCTCGTGGACGACTGAGTCTCTTATACGTGTGAAAGCAGGCTCTGCCTTTGAACACAACATAAAATATAATTCTTCCTTAAACTATTAGCCTCCAATTTTGCTCTGTGAAGAGAGACCATAAAAATGAGATCCTTGCCAAAGACTGAAATTGAACTGTACGTGCCAACAGTAAGCTTGAGAAAACAATGCAGAAATGTAGAAATAAGGAAAATGGAATTGTCCTCTGAGCTCTAACCCCTAACATGGATCACAGCTTAAATGAAAGATATGTAAAATCATCTTAAGAAGCATGTCTCATGGGTAAGCAAGCCTAGAGTCTCCTCTGACTGAGGATGTTCATACAGGCAGAGACGTGATGAATTAGCCTGTTCGCAGGGAACAGAAACATGGCGGAGTCACTGGGAAATGCTGACTAGGCCGATCAAGACCTGTCCACGGGAGAGTGTGTCCTTTCAGGGTTCTCCAAGCACCAGTTATCACAGCATGAGGCCCCTAAACATTTGAATCGCGCACTTCTGATTACAATTTGGCGTTCTGTGCCATTTGCCTGTTGGGGGAATGCAAATACTTGACTTCCTCGGTCATTACTGCCTCCCACTGGTTAAGGCTATTGATCCCGCAAAGCTGACTGGTGGTTTGAGTCCTGGACCCAGCAGCTTGGGATGCTCACTGGGCACTCGTGTGTGCATGTCTAGAATCCTGAAAAAAGGGGAGAGGTGGAGGAGAAGGGAAGGCAGCATGACCATTCCCCATGGGGAGTGCTTTCTTTTTCACTTTCTTTCTCTCTTTTTTTTTCTCTCTCTCCCTCTCTCTGGTAAGTGCACATACCCTCTGGCAAAATTTTTTAAACAAGAAAATTAGCAAGTGTTTTGCTGTGTTAGAGACTTGAGTCTGCTGGGGCATAGTTGGCATGCATGAGTCTCCAGTAATTGTCAGTCTAACACAATGTGGTGTCTGAATGTGTCAAGTTGTTTTAAAAAGAGAAGCCATTCATGTGATTGCTTTGTGTGCCACCAGCAGATTTCCGTGGCAACACCTTAACTACACACAAAGCGTCCTTGTGACTTTTTAGGTAGATTTCAATCTAATTTTATTTGAACTAAAGCCCCAAGGCTTCAATTCCTTACCTGTGATCTGCCCATCTAACCCAGCGGCACACCCCAAGAACTGTCTTATTGCCAGTTTTCATACTTCCCTTCCAGGACTCGTTCCTCTTTCCAGACTAGCCATTCTCAAAGCTAGTGTGGGAACTGGCTGCATCAGCATGTCCACTCTTTGAGGATTAAATGTCGGAATCCCAGGGCCCCACTCCAGATTTCTTTTATCAGAATGCCTTGTGGGTGGTGCCCAGGAATCTGTTCAATAAGCTCCCTGAGGAATTCTGATAAGCAGCCACATTTCAGAATTACTATCTAGATGAGCAGTTCTCAAACTCGCTACAAAATAGAATCACTCTTTAAAAATATGAAAGGACAGGGCTAGTGGCTTATACGTTTGTTATTTCGTTTTTACCTTCATAACTCCGTGAAGTAGGAATTGGCGTCACTGCTTTGTACTCCTGAAGAAACTGAAGCTCAGAGAAATAAAATACCCTGCCCAAGGGACCAGCAGATAGTGTCACTGGATTCCCACGTGGCAGACTGAGGTTCGAGTCCTGGACCCGATAGCTTTAAACTTATGCTGGACACGTGTGTGTGTGCCCATGATCCCAGGAGGAGAATGGAGGAGAAGGGATTGTGGTGTGTCCAACCCCCCGGGGGATGATTTTTCACTTTCTGTCTCTCTGTCTTTCTCTGTCTCTCAGGTGAGCATATGTACCTTATTGCAAAAATCTCTCTTAAAAAAAAAAATACCTTGCCAAGTCCATACAGGTGGTGAATGTTCAGGGTACTGTGTCCCCAATAACAGTGGTCCTCTTACTGCTCCACTGACTCTTCAGAAGTGTCTCACTCTAAGTCAGCAAAGAGAAAGTATTGAGTTGCCTTCTTCGTTTTTATATGAACATGTTCTTTTCTCCTGCCTCTTTGCTAAGAGGAAAACGATCAATAGTGTGAGATGAGTTCAAAATGTTGAAGAACTGAGGGTTGTTTAAATGTGTGACAGAATCCTGGAGGTCCCCTCAGTGCCCAGAGTTGCTGGATTTACGCCGCCAGGTTTCCTGGGAGAGGCCAGGAGGAGAGCTAGGTGGTAAGAAAGGCATTTGGGGGTTTGTGGTGCTGGCTGTTGACTAACTGGCATGGAAGTGTTTCCCTATTATAATTCCTGGTTCACACTGCACTGTTGTACACTAGCTGACAGCCCCAAGCCTCAACCTCGTGAGGTAAGGGATAGGCTTGGGACATATGTAGTTAGGGTTTTAGGCCCAAGATGAGACATAGTAAGCTTTTCCCAAAATAAAGTCAAAGTGCCTAAGTTTTTACAAACAAAAAGCTGGCTACACTAAGACTCAGAACAGCTAGAACTAAGGACAAAAGTTTCTATTTGCTAACTACATTTTAACAAAAAATACAGATTCATATGGTCTGCTGACTCCACAAAAAAATGGGGCAATAAATCACCCAGACTGCCATGTAACTATTTTCTGAAGTCCCTTGCTTATCAGAGAGTTGCCTCAGCTCCTCTTCAGCAAACCATCCAGGATCCCTCCCTGCTTGGGAGGCTGTTCTTCCTTCTCACTCTTTCTTTCTTCTTCTTTTTTTTTTAAAAAGAATTATTTAATTTTATTACACATTATTATTATTATTATTTAATTTGACCAGAAAAAGAAAGGAACAGGGGGAGTGAGAAATGCTTTAATACATCTTCATTCGTCCCTACTGTAATTCTTCCTGAGTGTGTTTGCCTCTCTGGGTCCTGCATCCTGTATTACTGATGTTGGTCCGCACACACCAATATCTTCTGTTATTATTTGAACCTAAAACAGCAGGTTGTCCTGCCCTGCCGGCCTGCATACATTCAGTGAAGAGAAGGGAAGGTGGGAAGCTTTTCTTCAAGGAAGAGACTTTGCTTACAATGAGGCATCTTGACCATAATATACAATTAGATGAGAATTCACACTGGTTTTTTCTTTGCTAACTTTCATAGGCCTTCTGATTATTCTATAAACTCTATTGAATCCTTGTTCTTAGAACAATTGCACAATTAACTGTTAAATAGAGAGACAGGGGTTGTCTTAGAGTAAGGTAAGTGAAAAAAAAGTTCTTTCTAGGAAAGAAAGGAGAGAAAAAAGAAATGATACAGCAGACAGTAGCTGACACCCAGGGAAAGGCCCTTGTCCTTTTCACAGTCACACTTTTGGTGCTGCCTTAGTAACAGAATAAATATCATATAAAACAAAATGAAAAGCCTAGTTAGAGTAGTAAAGAAGTCAGGCCTGTGATATCAATCCAGGTTTTTTTTTTTTTTTTTTTTTTTTTTTTTTTTTTTAGTGGAATTTCTAGGAAAATAGGGACAGTATTTAAGATCTCTACAATCTTGAAATCTGAACAGGAGAGGGGTTGCAAGGTTGGAGTGCTAAGAAAACTGCCCTTACTCTAGATGAAGCCCCCATGTAGGTACTGAGCTTTTTATATCCACCAGCCACCAATTAGAAATTAGAATGAAAGTAGCAAAAAAGTAAGGAAAGACATGGTTTTCAAAGAAAGTAGACCATTTGGTTGCTTACTCAACACCGACTCTCCTTTTCCTTTTTCTGAGAAACCTTGAATTTTCCCTAGTGTGTACCTAACCCTTACTCTGGCAGAATACTGGATAGGTAGCCAGCTCTGTCCAGAAGAAATGCAGGGAGCCATAGATGTGATTGAAAACTGTCTAATAGTCACGTTTTAAAAAGAGTGAAAAGAATTGGCAAAATTACTTTTAAAATGTTTTTTTTTTTTAATTTAATCTAACATACCTAAAATATAATCTTGGCCACATAAAATCAACACAGAGAGTAGGCAGCCTTGTCTTGTACCAGTTCCAGTAAAATGTCAGCTATAGGTTTTTCATAGATGGCTTTTATCATGCTGAGGAATGATCTTTCTATACCAATTTTTGCCAAGAGTCTTAATTATGAAGAGATATATTTTGTCAATTGCTTTTCCTGCATCTATTGAAATTATCATATGGTTGTTATCTTTCTTTCAGTTAATATTGTGTAGTATGTTTGTGGTTTTGTATATATTGAACCACCCTTGCATCACTAGAATAAAGTCTACCTGGCATGACAAAAAATCTTTTTTGTATGTTGTTGGATATGATTTGCTAGTATCTTGTTGAGAAATTTTGCATTTATATTCATCAAAAATATTGTCTGTCGTTTTCCTTTCTTTCTATAATCAATATAGAAATTATTAATGGGAAATATTACATTTTTTTCATATTATGTCTTTAAAATCCAAAGTATCTTTTTCTCTTACAGTATATGTTGGGTTGGGGCTAGTCCTTCAAGGCCCAATAGTCTTACGGCTAGTAGCCACCATAAAAGTTATCAAAGCCCAAACCAATCATAGTCCTCTGACAACCATGGTTGGTACAGGGCCTAAGATGGTTTCGTCAGGCTGACATCAGAGTCCTTGCCTATTGACAGGGTTTGTTTCTCTCTCTCTCTTCTGCTGGACAAGAAATGAAATGGAAGAAAGTTCTGATTAACTGGTCAGCACTGTTGGGGCTATGAGAGGAACTAGCTTTTGGATGAAGCTGACACTGAAATCAGCAGAGAAAAAGAGAAAGAAGAACTGAGGGCTTGGTGATGCTTCTGAGCTGCTGATCCAGCTCGGAGTATGCCCTGACTCTGAACTCTATTTAGTAAGATGGTCATTCTCTTGTTTAAGCTGGCTTGTGTTACTTGCAGCCAAGAGTACGAACTACACGCCCCTTACATGCTGACATGTGATCATTCTTTGGTCCTGAGTAGTATACAAGGTTATGGAGTAGCAGAGAAAGGACTAACCTGCATGGAACTGGAGAAAGATAAAACAAACTATATAGAAAACAGTTTTCATTTACTGCATTAAATTTATTTTTTTAAATGTACAACATAATAGCCATATGTTTAAGTTAGAATCATCTGCAAAGCATGCATGTTCACTTTCTGTTCCAGAGTCAGGTATCTGAATTCTAAAACTGAGTAAAGTCTAGATTAAAAAAAAACTAACCCATAGGGATAGTGGTTACATCGCTGGTTACCCATGTAGTCAACTGCAGTTCAAGTCCCAGACCTGGTGGCTTAAAACTCACTCTGGATGAGTGTGTGTGCATGCCCAAAATCCTGAGGAGAATGGAGGAGAAGGGATTGTGGTATGGCCATCCCTCCTGGGGGGTGAATCCTCACTTAGTCTCTGTCTCTCCAGCAAGCGCACATGCCCTATAGCAAAAATCTCTCTTAAAAAAAAAAAAAAGAAAAGAAAAGACAGAGAGAGAGAGAGAGAGAGAGGAGAGAGAGAGATATTCCCTGGCGGGTAATGACTATGTCACAATCCCAGAAACTGGCTGGCTGAGGGTTTTTTTTTTTTTTTTATTTTTTGCTATAGGGCTTGTGTGCTCGCCTGAGAGACAGAGACAGAGAGACAGAAAGCAAAGAAGAACTCCTCAGGGGAATGGCCATGCCACAATCCCTTCTCCTCCATTGTCCTCTCAGGATTTGGGGCACACATGCACACACAACCGGAATGAGTTTTAAGCCACAGGGTCTGGGACTCGAACCGCCATCAACTATATGGGAGTCCAGGGACATAACGATTATGCCATCTGCTGGTCCCATCTCTCTCTATATATCTTCAACAAGAGAATGCACCCTATAGACAAGTCACTCTAAAATTAAAAAATGAACAAAAACTAAACCTATGCCAGATTTACATGAATAGTTATCTTTATAACCTATATGAACTACAAAGTTATGAAGATGAAAGGGAAACTGTTCAATGAAACGAAGATCTCAGAGATCCCTTTAGAAGTGTATTTCTATTTTAAGTTTCCCACTTGGTACTAATTAGAACATATATTTCAATTAGAATTAGAATGTGCTCAAGGAAGTGATTTATTAAATGACCTAGCATATTTTGATGTTTTCAAATGCCAAACTTCCCTACTTTGAAGAACAATGAGTCTTTAATGGTAATTTATTCCCCTCTTGACTCCATTATTGCTAGATAGCTGGGAGCCCTAGATACTTAGGGGGCTCCTGGGACCCAGTGTGGGCATTGTCAGAGGAGGATACCAATTAGCAGGTTTGGTTTCACAAAGAAGTAAAGATCGCCCTGGGGTGAAAAACTGTGCCTCAGAAGGAACACCCTTGAACTTTCACTATCTGTATTGCTAATCAGTAGAAGTCAGAAAGAATCTGGGCTTTTCTGCACCATTTCATTATCCTCACCCTTCAGTTAAAAAATACACATTTTCTCTTATGACAGTGACAATAAAGACAGAAAACTTAACAAAGACATAAAAGAGAGTGACCACTTTAATGGTTTTAATGGTGCTTTTACTGCTTCCAAAAATCTCCAGAGGTCACTTAAAGTCCCTAGAGATAAATATCTGAAGATTTTGCATAAGCCCCTTAATGGGTGTTTTTGTCTCCTTTTGTTTCCAGAGAAGGAATCTTCCTGCTATGTTGTCCAGGCTGGCCTCAGCCCCACAAGTAGCTGGGACCAAGGTCTTGGCCCACTTTAATGGGTGTTTTCAGGATAGCATATTGCTGGAACTCCAAAGACCTGAAAAGGAGCAGCCTCAAGGCTGCTAGATAACATATCTGGTTGTACGTTGGCCTCATATATAGAGAAAAAGAAGACCAAAAATTCAAGCATCCTCTGAATCACAATTTTATTCTTTTTTCATTAATTTAAGTAATTCATTCAACACATTTTTAAGCATTTATTTTGTGCCAGACACTGCATTAGGCTGTTAGGATTCTAATTCTGAGTAAGTCTTCAGAGTTCTACCCACAGAGATGTTTGTTTAGGACAGGTGGGGAGGGCCATGTAGAATAGTGAGCAAGCTGGTTGTTAATTCTCCAAAAGTGCTAGGGTACCTCCGGGTACCTGCAGGGACTAAAGAAGCTTTGCCTATTGAAGAGATATTCATTTTTTGACTGGCCCCGTGGCCTATTGGGTAAGGGAACTGGATCACACATGGCTGACTGCAGTTTGAATCCCAGCCCTAGAAGCTTGAAAAACACACCAGGGGTATGTGTGTGCATGACCAAAATCCCAACAGATTGTAAAAATGGAGACTGTAGCCATTACAGGGTACTTTCTCCTCCCCTCTCTGTCTCTCTGTCTCCAGCAAGCACATGCACCCTCTGACAATTAAAAACATTTTTTTTAAAAGGAATCATTCATTTCCTCAACAGTAGGGTTCTGTACATCCTATACTTTAAAAAAAAAAAAAAAAATCTCCCAACATTTAACCACCTTTCTGGCTACATAGTGAATTCACTGACTTCATATTAAGTAATAGAAGATGAGAAAGAATCTTTCCTTTGTTTGGAAGTAAGTAACCATTTCTGAGTTTGCAAAAATTAGTATTTAGTCATAAAAGCACTTATAGAGTATTGTAGCTTATCCTACCTGATCTTATAGATGCTCAGACTTCAGATTCAGATTGCCTGGGTTTAAAATCCAAGCCCGTCTATAATAAAATGTGTGACACTGACAACTTGCAAAACTGCCCTGTTCCTCAGTTCCTTCATAAGTAAAGAGAAAACTCTATAGGACATATGAATGTATTAACAAAAGTATATAGGTTTACTATGAGGGTTACATAAACCAATATGTTTAATAGTACCTGGCACATTATAATAATATTATTTTGTCTCCATACAATGAAATTGCATGTTACTTGGTGATTAGGTTTGAAAATCAATAAATAAAATGAACTTAAAAAATATTTTATTTAAATTTATTTATTATTTTTAATTTGACCAGAGATAGAGAAAGAGAACAAGAATGTGAGAAAGCAACACGCCACGCCCAGAACTTGAACCATAGTCAGTCATGCAGGAGTCCAACGGCTTAACCACCATGCCACCTGCTGGCACCAGTAAGTAGAGTGGACTTTAAACATAATCAAATTGTCAATTTTTCCTTCAGTGTTGGAACAAAGCTCTTTCTCTGACTGAACATCACGTAGTACAACAAGTTTCCAAGCAGGGACCATGTTACACCGAAAGGCCATGTTTGTAAACATGGGCTTCACGCTGAGGCAGGAGGCACTCAGGAACTTCTAGAGAATAATTATCTCCGTTCTCATCTCATGGTCATTTAGTGAAATGGCAGGCAAGAATGGTGACCCAATTTAAGTGATTTGTTTCCTCCTCTTACCAACTCCCCTTCCTGTCTTTCTCTGCCAAGACAGGATAATTGAATTCACAAAAATTAAACATGAGGCAATTACTCTACTTGGCATCTCGAAGTGCAGTCCTTATTAATTATCATTTGGGAAAAGTAAGTCAAATTGTGGCACAGAAGACAAAGAGTGTTTTTCTTCTGAGATAAATATCCTGGTATTATTCTCCATCATTATTTACCATGAGTAGTATTCCAAATTACAGCTATATTAAAATATTTTCATATTCCCTTGAATGTTACCAGAATCAAACTCTTACAGCCTTCAAAGTTAACACCCTGACTACAAACTACCATAATCTCTCACCAAGAAATCAGTAACATGTGGTCTCTGAAATTGTTGTGGTGAGACCTCCCTTATTGCTATCTCTGGGTCAGAGAGTCTCAAGAATTGTGGGGAAGGATAGTTTACCCATGAGGAAACTGAGGCTCAGAGAAATTAAATACCTGCCCAAGTCCACACACATGGTGAGTGTCTAGGTAGGGGTTAGAGTCCAACCATTGTGTCCCAAAGAACAGTGGTCCTCTTGCTGCTCCACTAAGACTTTTTAAGTGTTTTATTGGCATTTATTAATAAAAATTAACAATAATTTTGTTTCTCATTATAAGTCAGCAAAGAGAGAGCATTGCGATGCCTTCATAGTTTTCATATCTAACATTTTCTTTACTGATATAACCGAAAAATATAAGAATTTTATATTATCAGGGATTTAGAATAACCCACCTGTTCTCAGTAAGGTGGAACATTTTTTTTTTTCTTACCCCAAACTTTCAATCTCCTTCTCTTTTCTACTTTTCTTCTCCCTTCCCTTCATCATACTTATCACTTTCTAATATAATACATGTTTACTTACAAGTGGACTTTAGAAAATTTATAAAAATATAGGATTAAAGTATGAGTTTTACTTTGAGACAGAAGAATTTCAAAACTCATGCAGGTTTTTCATGATATGCATTTTACATGAACTCCTTGAAGTCCCCTTATACGGTGCTGAGATTTTACTGTCTGTCTTCCCTTGAGAAAACGTAAGCCCCGGAAGGCAGACATCACTGATTGCTTCCTCATGTAGCCCACTTTGCTAGAACAGTGCCCGGCATGTAGTGAGTCACAATAAGTATTTGTTGAATGACTGAATGCTTGAACAGTGCCCACTCCAAGCAAGGGTAGAATAAGCCAGTTAAGTTTATTTCTGTATCTTTCCATTTCCTTGATCACCTGTCCTACCTATAAATGTGTCCTGTATACTTTGATGCCCCTCTACTAGGAGACAAATATATTTTATCAACCTTTTTTATTCTCATGGGTATATGCTTTTTAGTCTGACTATCTCATTTGAGGGAGGGCCCAGGATTTGGGCACTTTCTTCAAGAAAAGTAATTCCAAATTATAAATACAAAAAGAAGTAGGGAAAGAGGGCCCATGGCCCTGGAGCCCTGACTGTCCAGTTTTATGCATTCTGGCTATCATGGTTAGATGCAGGACCCACTCTCCTTTTCTCCCAGTGTTGAAAAAATTTTAGATAGTAGCAAACAGAAGGAACCCACTGATAGTTTTTGAGCATAAACTATGATATTAATAATAAACAAGATTAAACTAAAAGGCAAAATAAAATAAGACAAAATGAAAAAGTGATTTGATTCTATCAATGTAAAACAAATTAAAGTGATTTACCTCTACCATTCAAGTTTCATCCCAATGAAGCATAGTTTAGATTGTGCATGTCAAAAGGGCCACAGATTAACTTTGGATACCCCAGAAACTAGCACTTGATTTTGTGCTGAGTCAAAGAGTGACTTCAGCTTATGACATAGAAATATTCCCAATTTTTGTTTTGTTAAAATTAAAGAGTGGGAAAAAAAAGAAGAAGAAAAAAAAGAAAGAGATTCAAGAGAATTGAAGCAAATAGCAAACTGAGGAAAAGAAGAGGTAGAACACTTTAAGGTCGTACCCACAGCCTCAACTGAGTTTCTATTCCATCACCTTCTGGTGCTCCATTGTTAATCTAGTCATGTAGTACTTTAAAAAAGAAATTTTATATATATATGTATGTATGTATATATATATATATATATATATATATATATATATATATATATATATATGTATTTGTTTATCTTAGTTTACTATACAGCATGTGTGCTCACCTGAAACAGAGAGAGAGAGAGAGAGAGAGAGAGAGAGAGAGAGAGAGAGAATGTGAGAAATCACCCCCCACACACACACACAAGGGGGCATGGCCATGCTGCAGTCCCTTCTCTTTCACTCTCCTGTCAGTATTTTGGGTGTGTAAGCACACACGTGTGCCCAGGGTAGTCTTCAAGTCACTAGGTTTGGGACTCAAACTGTCTACTCAGTCATGTAAGCTCTAGCCATCTTATCCTGCATTTCACCAACTGGCCCTGCTTGGTGTAATATAAGCTCCCCCCACCCCCGCCGGGGACCAGCAGTTAGCGTAATGGCTATGTCTCTGGACTCCCACGTAGTCGACCGCAGTTCGAGTCCTGGACCCGGTGGCTTAAACTCACGCCAGGAGCGTTTGTGTGCGTGCCCAAGATCCCGAGAGGAGAATGGAAGAGAAGGGATTGCGGCGTGGCCATCCCCTCTGGGGGGTGATTTCTCGCTTTCTATCTCTCTGTCTCTCTCTGTCTGTCTGGCGAGCACACGCGCCCTATAGCAAAAACCTCTCCAAAAAAAAAAAAAAAAAAAATATATATATATATATAAGCCCCTCCACACACCACACCCACCCCTATTTGGGAAGCTTCATAAGAACAAGGGCCCTGCTCAACTTCCTGCTTCTCTCTCCCCAGCACTGGCAATGTGTGCACATCAAAGGGCTTGATAAACAACTGACGTGTGCATTCATTTTATGAATGGATAAATGAATGGAAGAAAATTTGGCTCTCTTTTGAACCCTTTACTTGGCAGCACCTCTCCCTATTCTTCTCCCTTTCTTTATTTCACTATTTCTACACCAAGACTTACTTTACTCCTTTTGCCCAAGGCTGGCAGATATAAATCCCTTCATGGGAAATTCCCTAATAGCAACGGTCTTAATCAAAAGCAATTAAACCACAAAAATACCCAGTCCATATTCTGTCCTACGGATCATTTTCCTTTTCTTTGTAATACGTTAATAATAAATACAGAGCAGGAGAAATGGAAACCATTCCAATACGTTCTCTTTCCCTCATGTGAATATACATGCGGCCAAGTAACTGTAAAACATTTGATATTTTCACAGGGAAATCAGTGACGTGTGGTCTCTTGAAGTCGGAGCTTTTGTCATACTACTGGTAATTTTAGAGGTCCTGGGGGAAAACATTTCTCCTCCCTGAGTTTAGGAATTGTCATCCAAAGGTCTGAGATCTGTACCACTTGCTTCTCGATTGTTTAACTAGAGAGGAAGTTTTATGAAATGTCCTCTCTATTTTGCGAATGGATTTTTTACACTAGTGAAACTCCTAGTAATTGTGGCAGCACTTAAAACATAGTTTCTTTGAAAGGGCTTATTCTATTGCACATGCCTTTTAAGTGTACGGTCTTTAGAACTTGAGTTCAAAGTACCACCTCTCCCCTTCACTAAATGGCAGGTACTTTGGAATGTTGTGAATTCTTGGCCCATTCTATTTCCAGTAATTTTGACCCTAGGCAAGTTTCCTCTCCAACACCTCCTGTCCTTTGTTGTCATCCCTTGGTGTCCTTGGTGTCCTTCTGATGACTCCAATTGTGTTGGGCATTTCCTGAGATCATTTCAACATATGTTCCATGGCTGGGAGGAAGCTGATGAAAATTAGTCTTCTATGAATGTGACTATGGATGAAATATGCTCTTCTCGGTTAAGATATTACAGTTCAGCAGGAGCGTTCTGACATATTATCACATTGCACATGTGATTCTATTCAAGACTCACAACAAGCCTGGGAAGGAAAAGACATGGCTAGATATGTTGTCCCGGTTTTGTCAATGACGACACTGTAGTTTCCAAGAAACTACACGATTTGCTGGTGACACAAAAAAGCAGCAAACAAGGTCTGAACTAAAACAGGCAGAGTCAAGATAACACTTGCATCTTTCCATGACCAGATTGTCATCATCTGAGGTGATCAGACGGATAAAATTTTAAGCAAAGTCATTGGCCAGTAGGAGGGACGGTTGGTACACCTCAGTCTTTCAGTGCTTCCTCCCCAGTCCTTCCCTGACCCTGGCAGTTCTCTCGTCTTTGACTCAACATCTTCCTTATCCTCCTCCCTTCTGACAATGTCTTCTAGTTCCCAAAGCAGATTCCTCTTTCTGTCTGTGCTCCTTGGAGCCTCCATGGGTTTTGATCCTTGTCTGTGTTACCTGTATACTCTATGCACATCATTTTAGGTAGTTGCTTTAGTCACTCACCATCCATACCCCAGGCCATCCCAAACGATGTTTTTCTTTAAATAACAGAATACAATAGTTAACATATGGCCTCCCCCCAAAATCCCACCTAAATGAGATGGAATCAAGGTGGCATATGGAACTACTCCTGCCTAACTTTCAAATTTGATCTTGCTGCACTGTATTAGCAGCCTAGAGATGCACCAGTCAGCTCCGTAACTGCCCACAGTCTCCATGGTTAAAACAGCAAATGACCTTGTAAGGAGAAAAAGGAGGTAGGTTTTGGAATTCTGGGAAATCTCTGCCTTTTCAGGAAAAGCTCTAAATAGTCCTTCCCTCTATTAGCCTATCCCATCCTTTCATTCCCCTAGTTGCTCTGTCTTAAACTCCCCAGCTTAAGAGGAATGAGAAGTCAATTTTCCAGCCCAGCTCCCACTTCTCCATTCCTTGGCCCTTAAATAAGGCTTGCACCATGACACTCAGTTTTGATTTTATAAGTTGACTCTGTCATACCGTATGTCAAAAGAGCCCATCTCTGGGAATGAATTCAAAAGTGGTAACAGTTTAAATCACCATCTTTAGGTTAATGACTTAACAAGTCCAAATCTTAAATTTAGGAAGTCTCTGCTGAGTACTGTTGAGCAGAGGTCTCAGAATCCGCTTCAGAAGTAGAGTCTTTCTGATTTCCCCTGCCCTCATGTCTCTCGCTCATTCTCCCCTGAGACAAACGGTAGAAACCAGAACCTTTATTCCCCAAGGCAGATCATAGAAACCAGAATCCCTTTCCGACAAAGCCAGTCATAAAACCTAAAAATAGTACTCTAATTTTTCCTACCTTGCTGTGTAAGAGTTGGCCATGAGATTTTTCTGATGGATCTAGTCTGATATCAGATAAAACCCTCATTCAAGAGGGGTCCCAATCTATCCCTGGGAGAAAAGAATGCTACAGTGTAAGGCCAAGAAAAATCTAAACAGACGGACCTTACCAAGTTTCACCACTAGCTCTGTTTCCATTTACTCAGACTCTTGTCCAATCACATTTACATAGGAATATTCTTGCTTCCTTGAACCTGAGCATGAAATTAGAGTTTTCTCTGTATTTCTGAGTCTTCAGTTTGAAGGCTTTCATGTCAGTGAATGTGAGCGAGCCTAGAGGTCTAATTCCTTTGCCCCTACTGAATCATGTTAGTACATATAACTGCTTACAGGACAGCTCTTCTGGATGTCCTACCACTATACTAACAGCACACGGCAACTCATTAGCTGTGTGATATGCTGCATGTTTGTGTGTCCCCAGAATCTGCATGTTGGAGCCCTTACACCTAATACAGTGGTAATAAGAAATGGGGCCTTTGGGAGAGAGTTAAGTTTAAATGACGTCGTGAAGGTGGAGGTCCCACGATGGCATCAGTGCACTTCTATGAAGAGGAAGAAGCACCAGCAGTTCCAGCCGTCTGCAGGCCGGGAAGTAAACATACAAGGAGCTGAATCTGCCGACACCTTGGTCTTAGGTTTGCAGGCTCCAGACTATGAGAAATAAATCTGTTGCTGAAGTCAAAATAGTAGTATATGGTATCCTGTTCTGGCAGCCTGAACAGCCTAAGACAAGGTGGATTCCCTACCTGCTACCCTCCTGCCAACCCACAATATAAAATTCAGACTTTGCTATGTGAGGCTGCTTTCTAGTTCTGTCACCTATTGTTCCACCCCAGCCCAGAACCCTTGCCAACCACGCTGAACTACTTGCAGTGTTTTGAGAATGCCTTGTCATATGATTCTCTGCCTTGGCATAAGCACTTAATCCCTCCTGTAATGCCTTTCTTCCTTTGTCTGCTTGACAAATCAATTTACCTCTGAGAATTTCCCTCTAGAATCTTCTGACACTCTAGGGAAAGTTTAATTATAGTGCACCCTGAATCTCTTAGAACATGGCTTATCAAAGTATCTCAGGCGCAGGCCCACTATTATTTTTAAACTTTAATTTGTCATGGGCTAAGAATTTTGTAAAATTCAATAAATTTATAGAAAAGCAAAATAAAGAAATAAAAAGCACGATCCCAGGGTTTGATCATCAGATTTAATAAACATAACATTACTGTGTCAATGTACTAGAAAATTTTAAACACTTTCAATTTCCGTGCATATATTGTGATGGTATTCAAAACACACTACCCCCAAAATATAGTGCCTTGGCATGTGACAAAACAGCAGAAACAGGAAAGTCACTTTCAGTCCCCCTAACCCTTCTAACCTGAAGCAGTTATTAAACCATGGAAAGATTGTCTGACCTTTCTCTGAAGCACATTGTAAGATCCTCACTCTACAGGTACCCATCTTATAATGAGAAGAAAGGAATGTCCTTAGCCCTAAAGACACAGGGCCACAGAGAAGAACTGGCAGAAACCAGCCTCAGTACGTTCCTCCACGTACTACCATCTGATTGTTCTCCCTTTGTCTAGTCCTATTTCTCCATGACTCCACCCTTCATCAAACCAAAGCAAAAAAATCCACTGGCTCATCTGTTTTCTTCATGTCTTTATTTTTTTATGAAGGCTCCAGTGTCCTATAACACTTACCTTAAGTAAATTTGTGTGCTTTTGTTTTGTTAATCTGTCTTTTGTTACAGGGCCCTCAGCCATGAACCTGGGGGAAATGAATTTCTCCTCCTCCACACTGGCTACAGGGAACATCACCTGGCCTAGCAGTGGTCACAAATCACACTGGGGGTGGCACTGTACTTGAGGACCCTTACCTCTGTTTGCATTTCAGGCAGCGTAAATAGTTCCTTAATGACAGAGACCATCTTTTCTTGCTCTTTATGCCGAAACACCCATCACAGCATCTAACACGCTGGCCGTTCCCAGTGGATGCTGGATGGTAGGCCGTCAGGATAACCAGCTCAGTTCCAGCCTTTTACAGGGGTTTCTGTCATTCCCTCCATGCAAGATTCTGCACTTTGTCTTCTGGCAAGACCACAACAGAATCAATTATAATCAGTCCAGAAACCAAACAACATATGAGCTTACTATTTTCAATCTTATTCTTTGTAGACTTACAGGAGGCCCTGGTATAGTCTCTTCTGAGATGACAGAAAAGATTAAAAAAAAAAAAAAAAAAAAAAAAAAAAAAAACGTAGTGGGAAATGCAGGGTTCCTCTCAACATGGTTGGAAATGTAAGGGGGGGGGGTCTTCAAAAAGTTCGTGGAAAATCATATTATGAAAAAAATTATGCATATATTTAAAATTTTTTTGCATCCCAATAAACTTTTACCTTTTCTTCTTGAAGTCTCTTGTAAAATTGTAGACTGAGAACATTATGGCTGTAGAACATTATTGCCTAAAATCATGTCTGTTTCACAGCAAGCATAATGAACACACAGAGTGTGAGTGCCAGATTACCAAGAATCATTTTGGAGCATTTGTTAAACATATATGTTCCCTGGCCTCCAGAGGAGGATCCAAAGATTCTGTATGCTAATAAGTGCCCAGATAGGTGTTAGGCACATTTGTGAGATTGAATGGTATGAAAAAAACACCTGAAATATTTGTTAACTGATTAATTACAGATAGACTGATGTGTAGATATTCAATTATTGGGTCTTCAGGGGACATTTAACTAGGCTACATCTACACTGAAACACACCGTCAGTTAAGTAGGAAACAAACTAGATGTAAATGTGCTGACTTTATTACACAGTTTTCTCATTACTTTTTTTCTGTTGAAAAATACGATCCATGGGGAATAGAAATATTATTACCCAGAATCAATACTTTTGGAAGTTATTATTGCTCACATTATTAATGAATAGACTCCACGTATCCTGAGAGCACAACAGGCAAAGGACAGTTGGAGCTTCTCACAGTGGCATGAGAAATAAAACAGAGAGTGACAAGGACTTTTCAATGGCTCTCAGGTTTTAATAAGCTGTCATAATCATAGAGTTTGAGCCCCTTTTGAAGTAACTGATGGTCCAAACAGAAGATTTTAAAATGCTTTTTTTTAAAAAAAATACATGATGGCTCTCTAGACTTGGTGGTTAGCAACTAAAGTCTTGACAATTTTGATAAATTGCTTGCAAATGAATCAGAAACATGTGGACTATACATATTCATATTTTGAAATAGGGGAAAGGTGCTTGGAAAATATATTTAGCTAATGCCGAAGTTTAAATGTTTCGCAAATTGTCTGTGGTACTTTCGGAAAGCAAAACTTTTTCCACTCTGTCAGCATTTTGACTTCGATATGTTTACATAATGCTTATTTAGCCTTAAACCCAAATGAACAGAGAGGATCATCTTGCAAAAGAACTGAAATTTTACTCAGTCGTGAGCACCGACTTGGCTGGTCTCTACTATTCTTAGTCAACCACACACATTTTTTTTTAAGAGACATTTTTGTTGTAGGGGCCATAGCCTTGCCAAAGAGACAGAGAGACAGAAAGTGAGAAATCATTCCCCATGGGAGAGTGGTCATGCCACAATCCCTTCTCCTCTCGAGGTTTTGGGCATGCACAAACATGCTCCTGACATGAGTTACAAGCTGCTGGGTCCAGGACTTGAACCACAGTCGACTATGTGGGATTCCAGTGAGGTAATCAGTACACCATCTGCTGATCTCAATCACATACTCTTTATTTATTTATTTATTTTTTTGGAGAAGTTTCTGTTATAGGGCGCATGCACTTGCCAGACAGAGAGAAACAGAGAGACAGAAAGCGAGAAGTCACCCCCCAGGGGGGATGGCCACTCCGCAATCCCTTCTCCTCCACTCTCCTCTCGGGATATTGGGCACACACGCACATGCGCCTGGCGTGAGTTTAAGCCACCAGGTCTAGGACTTGAACTGCGGTCGAATATGTGGGAGTCCAGTGACATAGCCATTACGTTAACTGCTGGTTCCTCAATCACATACTCTTAAATGTTCACTTCCTTCTATTTCTTCTTTCTGCATTACAATACAGAAATAATAGAAGGTAGGTGGTTCAAACTTCAGTACACATTCATTTCCATATTTTCCAATTGGTTGGTGGGCCTTTAAAAATGCAAATAGCATATATAATTCTGCATATATTCACTAATGTATGTACTGGAAAAAACAACCAGTAATACACGAAGTTAACATAATGCTGAAAAATCATAATACAGACCTAATCATATTGTCATTGTACAGTTCAGGAAACATTATATAAAGAAGAATAATTATTTTATTTGGTATATATCAGATTCAATTTTTCCATTTTTAACTTGCTGTATAATGTTATTATTATGTTCTTATCGACAGAAAGTGTGTACACTCACCAGAAAGAGAGTGAGAGAGAGTACCCCCACAAAGGGGCATCATAATGCAATGACCCCCTTTAACCTACTTGTCCTTCCTGTCAGGATTTTGGGCATACACATACATACACACACACACACACACACACACACACAATAACATGCTTCTCAACCTGCTGGGTCAGGGTTTAAATTGCACTTGGCTCTGTGGAATCTGGTGTCCAATGCATAGCACTTAACCACTGTGCTATAGGGCCAGCCCTATCATGTCATTTTTATGCACCACCCAGATGATTGATTAAACATTAGAATTTTTTTTCTGAATTATCAGTTGTTTTGTCTATGTAATATAGCATTAGCATCTCTATTTATTTATTTGTGAGAGAGATTTTTGCGATACGGGGGATAGGCTTGCCAGAGAGACAGAAAGCAAGTAATCAGCCTCCAGGGGAATGGCCATGTTGCAATCCCTCCTTCTCCATCCTCTCCAGATTTGGGGCATGCACACACATGCCTGGCATGAGGTTCAGGCCACCAGGTCCAGGACTTGAACTGCAGGCAGTCATGTGGGTGTCCAATGCCTTAACCACTAGGCCACCTGCTGGGCCCAGTATATACATTTAAAAAAATGGATAGATTGAATATTCAATCAGATGATAGAGACACTTCTGGAACTTCAGTTATTTATGTTGAGAAAAATAAGTAACAGAGCCATTTTATACAGAGATTAGGTTTTAAATGGGTGTGTGAGATAAAAACTTTGTGTAGTCCACACCACATATAAATGCTTTCAGTAGGCCATAGGGAGCAGGATGCATTTTATTATGTATAGTCACCGTACAGCAATTTTCCAGCATGTTCAAGTTTGCAAACTGCTGAACTAGCAGGATGGTACAAAGGAGAGTGACTGTGCAGAGATTCTAACGGTCAGGTCCGTCTGCTTTTCAGATACCTGCGGAACCCCCATGGGCCAAAGAGAGAATGGGTAGAGCATTCTAAAATGCCCTTCCTTACTGCAGGCATTCTTTTCTTCGGTTGCTTTTTTGGTTTGGCTTTTATAATCTTAACATCTGTTAACATTACATGTATGAGGCTAAGCTCTGAGGCAATAGTGAAATCATGTCTTAGGTCAGTTTCTAAAGACAGAATGTAAGGCCAGTCCATTTAATGGGACTCTGCAGATTTAATTCACTTGGAAGAGAAAGTCAATTCAAGCAAGGGAAGTTTGGTGCTGCCTTACCATCTGTAGTGATAAAGAAATCCACAGACAGAATGAAGATCAGTTTTCCTGATGCTGTCACAATTGTTTTTATTAAACGATAACAAAGAATTCATCCCAGAACCTGAAGTTATGTTAGGAACATGAAGACAAGAAGAAACCAGTCAGCAATCCATAAAGAAGGTGTTTCAAACATTAAAGAACACATAAATTATCTGGAGATAATTTATGCAAATACACATTTAGTAGGTCTGGGATGGAGCCTGAGTTCTGCATGCCCAGCAAGCTCCCAGGTGAGGCAGAAGTTGCTGGTTCTCAGATCAGATGGTAGGTGGTGAGCATGTGGAAGACCTATGTGGAACCAACGCCCCGTGGTTCCTACAGCACACTGCTCTGCAGTTGAAGATTAAAGAATGCCAGCAATCATAAACCAAAATACCACAATCCAGTAACCATCTATTGACTGAAACTTTTATTCTTTGATCTATTATTATTATTATTTTGAGAGATTTTTGCCCTGGGGCACATGAACTTGCTGGACAGAGAGAGAGACAGACAGAGACAGTGACAGCGAAAGTGAGAAATTACTCCCAAGGGTAATGGCCTGCCACAATCTTTTCTCTATTCTCCTCATGAAAATCTTGATTTTCAAGCCACTGGGTCCAAGATTTGAACTGTGGTCACCCATGTGGGAGCTAAGCACTGTAACCACCATACCATCTGCTGGCCTTTCTTTGATCTATTATTTTAATGTACTGGAAGCAGCTGTTGTAACCTGTGTTTCCAGACAAGTATATATTTTTGTTCATATTATAGAATCAAATGCAAAATGACAACCACGTAGATAGTTTCCTTTATAAACAGAGGGGCCTGCTATTGTTTGACTATGTTTCCCCCAAATTTATATGTTGAGCCATTGTAATGGGATTAAGAAGTTGAAAGCTTGATCTAATTATGGCGTTGAAAGGTGAGGTTTCTGGGAGGAGGTTAGGATTGATGTCCTTAGGGCAGGGCCTGTATAATTGAGTTCTGGTGGGTTTATATGGCGAGGGAACAAGACCAGAGCAGAGAGACCAATGCACACATCTGCCCTGCTCAGCTCTGCTCTGCTCACACTCTCGAACGTGAGCAGGACTCTGCAGGATGCCCACAGATACACCGCCTGGACCTTGGACCGAATTGTGAGCTAAGTGAACCTAGTTTTATAAACCACCAGATTCAGGTATTTCCGGTTATTAGCAATGAAACAACCCAGAACAGGACCATATGATGTATTTAGACCATGGAGTTTGCGCAGTATATTTTTATGTGTCGGTGATTCTAATGAACAATGAAGAGAGTGAAAACAACTTGTGAAGCATGGAGGGTTATCAGCTATTTACATGAAGTAGCTACTCCTTCACGTACTCAGTTATTTAATTTTAACTTTTATTTTTAAGAATTATTTACTTAATTTTTATTTATCATTATTATTATTATTTTAATTCATGAGAGAAAGAGAGAAAGTAGGCCACCAGGTCCAGGACTCAAACCACAGTCGGCAATGTGGGAGTGCAAAACCTTAACCACCACATCACCTCCTGGCCCGTTAAATTTTATTTTTATGTTCATTAAGTGGATACTTTTATAATGATGGGTTACAATGAGGCAATAACAAAACAGAGTATCAGTGTTTTGCAAAGCTCATTATGATAGCTCCTCAGTATATAAAAGGAACAACAAACCAATTCCAGAATCATCAAACTTGTTCTCAAAATTCATTTATTTATACTGAGTATACTAACCACTTTGATCCAAACAGTTCCTCCTCCTCAAAGTTTGAACGCCTCCAGTTTTTCGACTCTTTGCAGATGAAGTACGTCTCAAGCAGCAAGTAACGCAATAAAAAATCGTCAGAAAGATTTTGCCAATTCAGTTTTTCTGGAAATGAAATTCTAGAGCTACTTTAATAAAGCCTGTCAAACTGAAGATCACCTAATAGGTCTGAAAAGATCCTCTCAAGAAACAAAGGAAATAAAACAAAAGGAAGAGAATAGAAGGACTTAGGCTGAACAGGTATTAAATGTATAGTGTCACATAAATTCTAGCAAAGAAAATCCATTCTGACAGCCTGCAATGTTAGATTGATTAGAAAAGTTTGGAACCTTACCAAAGTCATGAAAGGCATGGGACATGGGAAATAATTTCAAAGGAAAGGGGGAAAATACAAAAAATACTCCTCTCTGTATTGAAGACTATTACAGTATAATCACAGACCAAGGGTTTCTGGAGCGTTGCCATGTGTTCCATCAAAATGAGAAATAACATACAACAATATGTGTAATTAAAACAGATACCAGCTGTGCTAATGTTCTATTGCCAATGTGAAGTGATTTGCAGTACCCAAGGAATACCAATACAAATTAATTCCTTGGATTGTCTTTTGACTTGTGTGTGTAAAAGAATGGTCAATTGTTTCTGTAACATCTGATTAATAAACCTGACTTTTCCTCGTTTCCTCCTTGCCTGCCTTCGAAGTAAGCAAAAACAAAGAAGAGAAGAGACGATTTCCGCAGCTATTTACTTGCATGCTCACAGCCTTCAACTCAGGGAACACAAATCAGTTCATAAAAATGTATCTGAATTCGAGTCAACTCAGGAAAAGGCTTAGCTCTGTGAAGTAGGGTGAAAGGTGTATCTTCACAAAAGTGGTCTTCAGACTTCACATCACAGAGAATCCTCAAAGAAACTTACCAAGATACATACTGCCAGGTCCCACCTCCAGAGGTTCCGATTCAGTAGGTTTATGATGGGACTCATGAACCCTGGCGTAAACTGAGCCTCAGGTGTTACTGATAAAGATAGTTCTCAGACCACATTTTGACAGAGATTGCTTTACAGTTTGATTTTCAGGCTTTGCAAACCTCTACTTTCCTCTCTATCCTCCAGCCATGGGCGACCAGCGTCCTGATGGAAGTCCTGTATGTATATTGCCACTCTTGAGAGACGAGAAAAGAATAAGAACTACTTCCACTAGCTTACTTTCCTTTTCTTTGATTCACCTTTTCTAACCTCAGTGTAGAACGGTTGATTATACCCCTCTGTTCCTGGCACATAATAATCATTGTTGAAAGCAAAGGATGTCCTTCCTTCCTTTCTCCCCCCTTCCCTCTCTTTTGTCTTTCCTTTCTCCCTTCATCTCTCCTTCCTTCCTTCTTTATCCATTTTATTTTATCTCCTTTCTACTTCATCATCTTTCTCTATCCTATGGTCAAATTCTATGCTCTTATTGTGAGTATTTTATTTGCACATTTTTTTTTTTTTTTTGGAGAGGTTTTTGCTATAGGGCGCGTGCGCTCGCCAGACAGACAGAGAGAGACAGAGAGATAGAAAGTGAGAAATCACTCCCTAGGGGGGATGGCACACGCCGCAATCCCTTCTCCTCCATTCTCCTCTCGGGATCTTGGGCACACACGCGCATGTCCCCGGCGTGAGTTTAAGCCACCGGGTCCAGGACTCAAACCGTGGTCGACTACGTGGGAGTCCAGCAACATAGCCATTACACTAACTGCTGGTCCCATTTGCACATTTTTCTTGTAAATTTAATATTGTTGTTTGGTGTGTTCCCTTTGTTTTTGTTTTCATTCATAACATCGTGGTTTTAAGATATATTCTTGTTGCCATGTATAGACTGAACCCATTGCTTCTAGTAGCTATACCCCTAGTGTCACTATCCTGCTGTCATGGTGATAGATACCCAGGTGCCCCAACCCTCTACCACTACCCATAATGCTCAGTGGACATCCTTGCATATGTCCTCTTGGATCCATATAGAAGAGTCTTTTGGGAAAATGCCAAAAATAGAATAGCTGGAGATTTTCAGTCTAAAAGAATGTCTCTACTCAAGACTATTTCTACAGCATTGGTCACTGAAGGTCTTTTCCCCATCACTTTAAAGAGAAGCATGGTCTAGCTAGCTGGGACAGAGCTGCTTATGAATTTATTTATTCATTCTCTCTTTAGGCCTTCAATACTTTACTGAATACCTATTATAGGTTTTTGGTGTTATAAGGATAAATAGGTCACATTCTTTACCATATCTATATCTGCCATGTCTATATTTATGTATATCATATATATCTAAAACTTATACATACACAAAAATATATATAGCCCATTTTTACAAATGGGGAAAATAAGGTTGGAGGTCATGCCACTAGTAAGTGACAGAATTAGGGTTTGAATTAAAGTTTACCTAATTCCCAATCCCCTAGAAAGATTAAAATAAGTGAATATGGTCTTTACAGGAGAAACATTACTTTGCTCTTTTGAAAATGTGAAATGAAGGAAAACATGCTTTTTTCCACAGATAATTCACACTTAACGTTCTTGACTTGTTGGTGGAAAACAGTTTCTTGGCAAGAAGGTCCAGGCTGGCAGAGATTGGGGTTGACTGCATGTGAATACCTTTGAGTGCTCTCTCTCTCTCTCAGAAGTAAATAATAAAATTTTAAAAATATCTCAAGTGTGTAACCCTAATAAATGCTAAAAATCTATAACAGTATCTGGACATTTAACATGCTACTTTTATTCTTAAAGTTTTTGTATAGAGTGTGTGCACTTTGCAGAGAGAGACAGAGATAGATACACACATACAGAGAGAGAGAGAGAGAGGAAAAGTGAGAAATCACCCCTGGGGGTATGGCCATGTTTCAATCATTTCTCTATCCTCCTGAGACTTTGGGCATGAACGCACACATGCCCAGCATTTTGAAGCCCCTGGGTCTGGGACTTGAACCATAAAGTCAGCCATGTGGGTTGCAGAACCTTTACCACCATGCCACCAACTGGCCCCACGTACTCTTAGGTCATATATATGTTAATGTTAACATTCATTTTCTTCTTCATTTGGATTGTAAACTCTCTGAAAAATAGAGACCCTGTATCCACATTTTTTTAAAGAGGTTTTTTGCCTTAGGGTGCATTTGCTCACTGGAGAGAAAGGTAGACAGAGACAGAGACAATGAGAGGGAAAGTAGAATTCACTCCCTAGGGGGATGACAATGGCATAATTCCTTCTCCTTCCAGGAGGCACGCATGCACACATGCCTGGTGTGATTTTCAAGCCACAGGGTCTGGGACTTAAACTGTGGTCCATTGTGTGGGAGTCCAGTGATGAGAGTGCTACACCATTTGTTGGCCCCCATGTATCACATTCTAATAACCACAGGTGCAAGAATGGTGCTTTGTAGAACTTGCTTAAAAAGGAAAGGGAGAGGGTTTTATTAAGTACCCATTTTGTACCAGGAATTTTGATGAGTAGTTGACATTTATAGTAGACACTGAGGTTGATTCTACATCCTCCATTCCAACCCCTTCCTTTCTGTTAGAAAGAAATTGGTTTTAAATAGTCATGGTAACCCACTCCTTTGCCTGTGATATATTATAGCACCAGGCTTAAGCCAGTCAGAGCATGGCATGGTCACCAAAGGAGTCTTTGGATTGTGGCTGTGCATGAGACTAAATTAGTCATTCTAACTGAAAGGAAAGATATTTTTCCCCTTTTGGGGAAAGATTTTCAGACAGAGTCAATGTTGTTGGCAGCAGATTAATGGAAGGATCTAGGTCCTTGACGCCATTGAGTCATTAAATCAGTCAGCCAAGCTAACTCTGTGGCAGATATCTTTGGTCTCCATGTCTATCACCCACTTTCTTCACCCAGCTCTCTGCTCTGACCTCTGTGGACCTTGTCAGTGAGCTTGCCTCTGGCTTCTGGTTGACTTTAGGAAACACTGGCAGGAGATGAAAAGGTAGAAGAAGTTTACAGTCATCATATTTATCCTCATGCAGGTTGAGTATCCCTTATCTAAAATGCTTGGGACTGGAAATGTTTCACATTTCTGATTCTTTTATGGATTTTGGAATATTGTATATATACAACGAGATATTTTGGAGATAGAACCCAGGTTTAAACATGAAATTTATTTATATTTAATATACACATTATATCCATGGACTGGAAGTGATTTTATGCAGGACTTTTTTGTATTACAGTGGTTTTATTGTGGCCCATCACATGAGATTAGGTGTGAACTTTTTCACTTGTGGTGTCATGTTAGTACTCAAAAAGTTTTATATTTTGAATTTCAGATTTTTAGATTAAGGATGCCCAACCTGTACAATTTCCGGTTTTGGAATACCCTGTTAAGTGAGACAATAGATAGTTTATTATTTAAACTCTTGACAGCTTGAGTTATGTTTTTAGTTTCTTGTAGTGAAGAAACGTGTACTGATATATACATTCACACACACTGGAGAAGAAATTAAGTGTGTATTATTATCGCCATTTTGCTGTAAGAAAACCAAGGCTCAATGAGGTGGAATATCTTGGATAAGAACATAGACTTGAAGAAAGCTTGTGTTTTTTTGTTGTTTTGTTTGGGTTTGTTTAAGTTTAGAAACTTATTTTTATTTATTAAATGCTCTATTATAGCATTGTTGATTTCTTTATGAAAATATATATAAAATGTCTTTCAATTCTTTTTTAACCAAAGATCATAATAAGAAAAGAGACTCATTTCACTCCATTAGCAGGTTATATTAGTGCCTGAATGTCCAGTGCATTTTCCTTTGTCATTCAATCACCTTTAATCTGAGGAGACTCTGAAATAAGCTAGAACATACAAATAATGGAACCAATTCGTCTTCTCTTAAAGGACACCCTTGAAATACATCCCAAGAGATGAAAAAGAACCCACTAAGTTTAATTAAGAAATAACTTCAAATTTAGAGAATAGTTGCATAGAAAGAATATCCTTATATGCTTTGCCAAAATTCTTATCGTTCATATTTTGCCCCAGTTACTTTATCATTTCATCATGCCTCTCTCACTACACACATACACACACACACACACACACACACGTGTACACATATTGCCCCGTGGGTCAGAAAAAAAGTGTGCGTGTGTATTTATTCACACACAATTGTATGAGGGGACTTTAAAAAGTTCATTAAAAATGATATTAAAATATGAGTTTATTTTGGCACAAAAAAATTTGAGATCCATGCATCAGTTTTTCATAACAGACATTTTCCTGAGCCTTCCCAGTGGCATGGTGGTTAAGGTGGCTGAATCTTACATGGCTAACTACTAGTTCAAGTCCCAGTCTTGGCAGCTTGGAAAACATGCTAGGGATATGTGTGTGTGTGTGTGTGTGTGCCCAGTATCCTGAAAGGAGAATAGAGGAGAAGGGATTGCACAATGGACATCCCTCCTGGGGGATGATTTCTTACTTTCTTGCTTGCTCTCTTGTCTCTATGTCAAGTTTTTTTGTTGTTGTTGTTGTTTTTTTTTTTTTTTTTTTTGGAGAGGTTTTTGCTATAGGGCATGTGCGCTCGCCAGACAGACAGAGAGAGACAGAGAGATAGAAAGCAGGAAATCACCCCCCAGGGGGGATGGCCACGCCGCAATCCCTTCTCCTCCATTCTCCTCTCGGGATCTTGGGCACGCACACACACGCGCCCGGCGTGAGTTTAAGCCGCCGGGTCCGGGACTCGAACCGCGGTCGACTACGTGGGAGTCCAGCGACATAGCCATTACGCTAACTGCTGGTCCCAAGTTTTTTTTAAAGTACATATTTCCCATGAACTTTTTTGAAGACCCTGTGTGTGTATGTGTAGACATAGCTAACGCTTTTTTACTTCTAAATATTTCAGTGTGTATCTATTAAGAACAAGGACATTCTCCAATACAACCACAACACAGTTATTAACTTGAGAAAATTCAACATTAAATACTATGATCTACAATCAATATTTCAAGTTCTTCTATAGCCCCAAAACAGACTTTATCGTATTCTCCCCATACAGAATCCAGTCCAAGATCTCATATTATGTATCGTTTTCACATCTCTTTTATTTCCTTGAACCTGAAAGAGTTCCTTTTATTGACTGTTGTCACATAAACCTTCATTTTCTTCTACTTTAGGCTTTTTGCCACAGAGCACTTCCGTTGACTGAAGAGAGACAAAGAAAGGGAAAGTAAGAGGAATGGCCAAAATCCCTTCTCCTCTACCCTGTGCATTGGAACTTAAGCACACAAACATATGAATTCAATGTGATTTTCAAACCACCAGGTCCAGGTCTTGAACAGCGGTCACCCATGTAGGAGTTCCGCACCCTAACCACTATGCCAGCTGCTGACCCTATTTTTGAAACCTCCAGCCTCACTCTTTACTTCTAAATACAATGCTCTTATTTTCTTCCCTGATATTTCCTTACGATTAGCTTCCGTTTATGCATGTCCTATATTACAAGACTACCTAGCTGAGGCTGCATCCTTCTCAAGGTATTGGACCCAGAGGCACCCAATTTCTCCACTCTAGGGGATAGAAACCTGCTTATTAAAATCAGACTGCAAAGCCCTGCTGCTGGCTAGCTCCTGCTGATCATTTGACTCACTTGCCTTTATTAGGATCCCTAGAGGAGCTATTATTTGCTATGACTAACTGAAGAGAGTTTTCTTTCTCCTGAGACAAAGGTCTGGGCAAGGAAGGTTATAATCAAAGAATCTCTATAGCTTCTGAATTGTTTACTAACAATTGATACCAATGATTGGCTTCTAACTATTCAATTAAAAAAACACTTAAGGAGAAACAATCCATTTTCAACCTCTTTCTCTTTCTGATTTAACATTGCTTTTGGAGTATCTCACCTTTTCCTCTGTAAAAGAAGTGTCTGCTTGTCTGTTCTGATTTAGGGTGAATTGTTTTCAAGTAACAGACAAATTGCTTTGTTCCCAAGAAGTAGCTCTGGGAGGAGGGAGACTCACAGAAGAGTGGGATGGCAATCAGGGGATTTATACAATGGTTGGATCCTCTTTCACATCCTGGGGATCCCAGAGGCCTTAAAAACTTGGTTCTAGTCCACCCTGACAGTGCTAGAGGTCACATCTCCAATATCTTCCTTTAATCTTTCTCGGGATTTCCCTGTCCCAGAGGTACTGGAGAAGACAGTGAACTGGTCAGGCTTTGCAGGTGGGTCTCTTGGCTCATGTGAAATCTGGATGTAATAGATTTAAGTAAACAACCAATCCTAAAACCAGCTCAATTGGTGTGGAGTCAAAATTTATTCCAGGCTTCAAAGGCCCTAGAGAGAGCCAAACTCCTTACGTGTAATTACATTCTGTTGACTTGTCTGAAGTTACTCCCTTTTATCACTTCGGGCCAATGCACAGCTCCTAGGAGACAATGGCGGGCATTGTTGGTGTCATGGTGCTGGTGGGACAGTGGGTGTGGAAAGGCAAACTTGTGGTCTGCGCATTTCATTGCAGGATACAAATCACACAGCCAAATCTGGCAACCATTAGGAGGCTGAAATAAGCATGTATAGTCACAGAACAAAACAACCAAATTACGTGTTTAACATAATAATAATTACAAAAGCTCTACAGGCATCATTTTGAGCTCTGTGCTGCTATGAGTCCCAAAGACTTCCTTCCTTCAAAGATAGGGAAAACTAAAAAATGAACAGGACAGGAAGTTGGGGTGGAGCATGGGCTCAGCCATTAGTTTTCTTTTGTTTGTGTGCAATTGTTTTAAAGTTTAAATGCAATCTCGGTGTATCATTTGTCACCACAAATTACCCCTTGGATGGTTTACTAAGAGTGCCAGCTTCTCTGGGGTACCTTCTGGGTTTTACAAGTGGTTCCATCAAACAATGATTATTATTCTTCAAAAAATGATCCGGAGTGGCTTGTTACATGACAGACATGTGGTTTGAGTTTTGTTGTAAATGTAGAACAAAGGGTCTGAGAGTGTTTCTTTTCATTATCCAGGCTGTGTGGCTCGGAGGAAACATCAGATCGTTCATTATTCAAATGAGTATATTTTCTTGCCTTTCATTTTCGGTTTTATTTCTGTATATCCATGACATTTCAGCAAGCAAGCTGCCTCCTCTAGAAGCACCATCTGCTTGCTTTTCAACTGTGAAACCATCTGAGAAAATGAATGCCTTCTCCCACATAGAAATGCATGTGGGGTGAGGGGAATGGTGCTGTTAATGACATACATGATTATGCACGAATATATACATATGTAGGTATATATATTTATGTGTGCGTATATATGTGTGTGTATTTCTATACTTTTTCCTTTTTAAGAAAATGCCAGAACATAAATATACAATCAAGGAGTTTGGTTTCAATAAAACAACTAAACTAAGCAAAAACCTCCAACTAATCTCCCTCCCATGTCTGAAATCCCTTTTCAAGGCAATATGTGTGAATTCCATGATCATGAGGATATTTACCTTTTTTTTTTTTCTTTTTTGAGAGAGAGAGAGATTTCTTTTTTGCTATAGGGTGTGTACACTTCTTGAAGAAACAGAGAGAAAGAGAAACAGAAAGCAAGAAATCACACCCTGGAAGGATGGCCATGCTGCAATCTCTTCTCCTCTATTCTCCTCTTGGAATTTTGGGCACACGCACACATGTACCCAGTATGAGTTTTAAGCCACCGGGTCTGAGACTTAAACCACAGTCAACTTCATGGGAGTCTGGCAATTTAACCATTATGCCATCTGCTGTTCCCTATCTGTTTGTTTATAGGTATATTTCTGACATCTAAAACAATGTCAGATATATAGTAGGTGCTAAATTCATAGTTGTTGAATGAAGTGGTGTGAATATCAGTGTTTTTCCTGAGTAATGTTTGCCTGCTAAGCATGTAATGGTCAGAAATTACTCTTCCTGCTAGAGTCGTTGCCATCATCATTCTCAGCTAAGATAGCTGGGATCTTCTTTGCCCTGTGCTAACCTACTTTGTGTGAGTGTGTTGGTTGTGAGCAGTGATGCCTCCTATCATTCATGCTATGTTTTCTTTGTAGATGACAAAACAAGGGTGCCTAAAGGCCATCGCCTGTGAGTTCTTTGGCTGCCCTACCAACTCTCTAGGGTCACTTAAGTCATCACTAGCAAGCATACAGCTTGGAGCCTGGGCTCAGGACTTTAGTCACATGATTATATTGCTGGTGGAAGAAATTAGAATGTTACCTAATTGCAGTTGGAGTCTACTATCTATTGAGATCATTACTGTAACTCATGATACCTGTGAAAAATATTCTCCTAGGTATAAGTTAAAATAGCTCAGTATAAATAGCCATGAAACAACAGCTGACAGGCCTGATATCCTACAACTGGAAATGGATTATCTCATTTCATCAGAGATTTCAGAAAGAGGAGCCAGATCAGCTGGGTTTTTTTTTTTTTTTTTTCAATTTATTTGTTTGCTTTTCAGATTTCTATGGTGGAAAGGATTTGTGTTCACATATTGGACCTTTTCAGCCCTCTCATAGAAAAATCGAGAATTGCAGACTCTTTGTTCTTGACAGAGACAATGTATGATATCAATAGCTAAATGGCAACAAGAGCTAGAAACAGGTAATGATATTTTTAAGGAACTGATTTAATCAGAAAATTTACTATTTCCCATTCAGTGGAGTCCAGGATTACAAGCAAAGTTTGTAGAAACCTAAGCCAAACCTATCTTCTCAGAATGAAGTATGCCTACACAGAGCCACCTGTGCTGGAACTGAGCAGAGACCAGTTACCATTCACTAACACCCATGACTTGGGAGCTCTGCCATGTTGCTTTGAGAGGAATGCCCTTGTCTCTGGTGGCTGAAGTTCTAGTAGAAGGGCTGATGGAATCCTCTTTGGACATATTGTATTCGCAGAACTAATGACACAACCCAAGGGAATTGTGCAATAAAGAACTGAAGCGATAGCTCAGCGCTCCACAGTGACCTGGCTGGAGACTGATATTTGAGAGGCTTTCACTTCTTGATTGTAAGAGAAGGTATGGGGTGAATGATACGATCAAAGATGAGTAATTAGAACAAGAAGAGATAAGGACACTCATTTTATGGGATAAGCAGAAGAATTAGTACCAGTGAAGGAGACCATGAGACAGTGATTAAAATAGGAAGAAAACTAAGGTAAATGGTGTTACAAATAATCAAGCTGAAATGTTTTACTGAATGCCATCAATGTGGAAAAGCTCTGGTGAAGCACTGTGGATAAGTTAACTCACTTAATATAACAACTTTATAAAGTAAATTTGATTATCTCCATATTTAAGATGAGCTCATGGAGGTACAGAGAGCTTGCCTAAAATTACCAGCTAGTAGGTGGTAGGGCTGGGAAGAAATGAATCTAGTTCCAGAATCTATACTCTTCCCTCTTCCACAATGCCTCACCAAGTGTCAAAGAAAGAGAGAGAGAGAGAGAGAGAGAGAGAGAGAATTTTGACACGGAGAAAATGACAAATATTTATATAATGCCACATAGACCAGAGAGGACAATTAAGGTAATGAATGCAAAGTGTCCATTGGTTTTGATAATTAAGAGTATCCTGGTGATGTTAGCACAAGTCATTTCAGTAGACTTCAGGCAATAGAATTTTGAAGCAAATGCGTTCATGAGTATCACACATGTGTATTCTGTCTTTCTTTACCGAAGGGTCTACTTCCAGAACACTTAGATTTTCAAAAAAACAGTCATTCTCTGAATGTTGCAAGAGTGAAATTGAGTATAAGATTTTCTATTTTAGCTTCAATTCTTCATTTTGCTTTAAATGCATAGAAATGGCCCATGATGGGGGCTGGCAGGTGGTGTGATGGTTAAGTGTGCTAGACTCCCACATGACCGACTGTGGTTTGAGTCCTGGACCTGGCGGCTTCCTTTCTCACTTTCCCCCTGCCTCTCTCTCTCTCTCTCTCTCTCTCTCTGTGGTAAAATTTTAAAAATAATAATGATAACAAATAAAGTTAAATAAAATAATTCTTTAAAAAAATAACCTATGATAAAGATTCAACAATGGGTAGTTTAAGTAAAAAGCAGGATTTTCATAGACATATTTGTTCATATTTGTGGGAGATGTTGAGGAGGCAAGCCATATAGCTTTTAAAGATGAGGAAACTGGGGCCAGCTGGTGTCATAGTAATTAATGCAGTTGGATCCCACATGGCAAACAGTGTAGTTCAAATCCTGGACCCAGAAGCTTAATAAACATACAGGATGTATGTGCTTGTGTCCCCAAAAGCCCAAAAGGAGAATAGAGGAGAAGGGATTGCAGCATGGCCATCTCCCTTGGGGATTTTGTCACCTTCCTTCTCTCTCTTTCTCTCTCTGTCTCTCTCCAGTGAGTGCATGTGCCTTACAGTAAAACTTGAAAAAAAATTTTAAAAAGATAAGAAAACTAAGGCACAGAGAGGTTAGAACTTGCTATCAGTAGGGGTGAGGATGGAAGAGCAATCACTTAGTGATTACCTCCAGAAGATTTGAAAGGCTCTTTTTTATCATTATTATTTTATTTAACTTTGTTTGTTTATTTTTAATTTGACCCGAGAGAGACAGAGCAAGAGAGAGGAAAAGTGAGAAAGGAAGCTGCCAGGTCCAGGACTCGAACTACAGTCAGCCATGTGGGAGTCCAGAGCCTTTAACCACCACACTTCCTGCCGGGCCCTGAAAGGCTCTTTAGTTTTACTGAAACTAGAACTTTAGTTCAGTATTTTTTTTTTTTGGAATTATTTTATTTAATTTTATTTATTATTATTTTCCAGTTTGATCAGAGAGAGACAGAGAAAGAGAAAGAGGGAAAGTGAAAAAGCAAGCCACTAGGTCTAGGACTTGAACCGTGGTTGGCCATGTGGGAGTCCAGCACCCTTAACCACCATGCCAACCGCTAGCCCCAAGTTGAGCATTTAATACTAAACCTTTAGCCCCTCTTAAAGACTTTGGTGGATAAAATAGGCTTTATAGGAAGAAAGACCTCGTTCTGGCCTTCAGTCATATGCTTTCCTGTTTTCTCTTTAGGGGATCATTGTTTTCTGCAGTTATCTCTGGCCTAGTCCCACATCATTAAGGACCTTCCTGATCTCTATGGTAGCCACCATGAAACTGGCCTGAAACACACATAACTGTCCTCTGATGTTCAGGCCAATTTGAATGGAAGGAGATTTTTCTTGAGATTTCCTCACTATTTCATGCTGGACAAGAGCATAACGTTCTTCTCATTGTAGTACACATTCTTCTCATTTAAAAGTCACCAACTAATCACAGCTAGGGTTTATTTTATGTGTTTAAAATACATGCAACTCCTGGGATGATGATGGTTTATGTCTTTTTAGTCATTCAGTTCAAATGCCTTAAGCAACATCTGGAATTTAGAAAAGCATTTACAAGAACGAAAGTCAAATGAAAAGCCTTCACCAGAAAAACTTGCCTGTTTGAAAAAACAGTCCCAAGTTCAATTCTCACCTGGTTCAAAAACAATTGAATTTACCATATCACCTGTGGGGTTTTGGAATCGAGTAAGCGGACAATGGGAAAATAGCAACATGTGTAGGTGATCACAAAAGAAACAAACAAAAAACTTGTTTCCAACTAAAACAACCTGTCTTTTACGGAGGTCACAGAACACATCCTACCAAACCATAGTGCCAAGGAAAGTCACAACTTAAAGGAAAAAAATCCATGAAGGACGTTAGCAAGCAGATAAAGTAGAAAGGATAAATTTCACTCATAAGAACTTGAGCCTAGGCTGTCTGAAATAGCAAGTTGATAACATTAATAATAATCACCAGATAACTCCGAAAACTGCCATGTGGAGATTTTGCCAAATGGAGAGCAGAAGGCTAAACGAGGGAAGGGACTTTCCACAGAAGTCCCGATGAAACAATCTGGTGATGTGTGGAGATTGACACTTTCTACTGGAGTAAATTCCTCCACCAGCGTTTTCTCTTCTGACTGCATTTTCTAGAACTGGAAGTAGTTTCTCCTGGAGAGCGAAGCCAGTTCACCAGTGGATTCACATTTGCAGGTACCAGGAGCGGAAAAGACAAGAGTGTGTTGTACCTAGGCCGCCTGGACATGTGTAGAAAGGAGTGTGGCTCAGTGAATTCAGAAAGTTCGTCATTATCTTCACTCACAGGGTGGAGTATTTCCCACTGAGCACCCTTATTAGCTATCACCCCCGATGGTGTGACAAAGGTCACCTCAAATCAGTGATACTCTTGTTAGCACCATTAGCATGCTTGTGAGAATTTTTGTTGTTGTTGCCTTTCCATTTTATCAGTTTGCCAGACCATGAGTAACCCACGAGTAGCCCACAAATAACTCGGGACTCAAATCTGACCACAAAATCTCTGTTCTTTCTTTCATCTAACCAGCCAGAGTTCTGGCAAGGATCGCATATTGGTCACTCATAATGTTAGGTCTTCTATTGCCTTGTGCTTCTTAGACTCTGCATCCTCCTCCATCAGATCAAAACACACGTGGTATAACTGCAGAGGAAGGAATAGAAAGAAATAGAAAGAAATAGCAATGGAAGTAAATATGGAGCTCTTACTCTAGGGAATCACGGTATTAGACTTCGCTGACAATGTAAAGACATGTAGGACAGAGTTCCTATCCTTAGGAATTTCTCGGAGAGTGGGGAGAGTGGAGAAATAGACTTAACACTTGAAGCTTGTCTTCTGAGCAAGTATGAAAGGCCATAGTATCAGCCCTAAGGACTCTGTTTAAAGAATGGTGTTCTAGGGCAAGCAGGTGGCATGAAGGTTAAAACACCGGACTCCCACATGGACAACCTCAAGGTTCAATTCTTGAAACTGGCTAGCTGAAAATCATGTCTGGTGCACGTGTGTGCATGCCCCAAATCCTGAGAGAATGAAGGTGAAGGGACTGTGGCATGGCCACCTCCTCCTAGGGTTAACTTCTCACTTCCTTCTCTCTCTCTCTCTGGAGAGCACACACGCTCTCGAGTAAAAACTAAAAAAGAAGAAGGAAGTAACATTCTGGACTAGCTCTATGGCACAGCAGTAATGCACTGCTCAAGAGAAGTTGGGTCCCCTATGGTGACTGAACTTTGAACCCCCAGCCTGGTCAGTCTAAAACACACCATGTGAGTGCCCAGGATGTGTCAGGCTGGAGGCCTGGAGGGAGGGGATCCTGGCATGACCACTCTGTGCTGGTGCTCATTGGTCCCTCACATGTGCATATATGCACTCTTTCATGAATAGAGAAAAACAATAATCAACCTTATAGTAACCTAAGACATTAAGGTTTGAAAAAAATATTAAAAATATTTTTGTAAATGTAGCGTCCTTTCACTACTCTTAGCTTATATGGGAAAGCAATTAGTTAGGACACATGAAAATGTCCCCAAATCTGGAATAACAACAAACTAGCCAATATTTGGCAAGCACAAACCAAGCGCCAGGCTTCAAGTGTTCTATGTGTATTAGCTCATTTAGTCCTTGCAATAGCCTGTGAGCTATTACAATTTCTATCTCACAGATGAGGAAACTGAGGCACTATGTCCAAGGGCTGCCCTGGTAGTGTAGTAGTTAAGTGTTGTGCATTGGGAACTGAACTGACGTGATCAATCCCAGTTTGAATCCCAGCCCTCCCAGCTTGAAAAACACACCAGGTATATGTGCTCACATGCCCAAATCCTGACAGGGTAGAGATGGGGAAAAAGGAATTGTGGTGTGACCAGGTCCCATTGCAAGTGTTTTCTCTCTCCCTCTCTCCCTCTCTTTCTCTCTCTAGAGAGCACATGTGCCCTCTGGGAATTAAACCAACAAACAAACAATAGTGTGATTATGTCCTACAGCTAATAAGCACTAGATCTAGGATTATCTTTTGGAATAACATCTAGATTCAAATTGGATCATCAATCTGTAGTGAGAAGGAACTGAAAATTGGCATTAGAATTCATTGGAGAGCCTACTAATTTTATTCAAATAAATGTATCTATATTACCTAAAGAAAGATATTATAAGAGAGACAGATGATTTGTACAGAAACTCATCTATTGGTGAATAGCTTCGGTTCCCAAACATCTTTGTCTTTTTATTCTATATGCCAAGTACGCTTACATAAATGAGTACCTGTATCAACACTTTGTATCTATGAATCTTGAACATTGAAAACTCTTTTTTTAAAAAAAAATTTTTGGAGAGATTTTTGCTATAGGGCACGTGTGCTCGCCAGAAAGATAGAGAGCGACAGAGAGACAGAAAGTGAGAAATCACCTCCCAGAGGGGATGGCCACGCCTCAATCTCTACTCCTCCATTCTTCTCTCAGGATCTTTGGGCCCGCATGCACACACGCCCAGTGTGAGTTTAAGCCACCGGGTCCAGAACTCAAACAGCGGTCGAGTACGTGGGAGTCCAGCAAGATAGCCATTATGCCAACTGCTGGTCCCAAACATTGAAAACTTTTACAGTAGCAAACTGACTTAAGAGATTTCAGAATCAAGAAGCATTTCCAGAGGAGATGCAACATTTCAGAGATGAAGGAAAGGGCTTGATCACAAGAAAGAGAGAGCACCGTTTACTTAAGAGAGGGATACTCCTGTCTCTGAATGGAAATTTTGTTTAGGTAAGGAACCACTAGTAGACCAATCAAGATACACTTTTCACGAGTCAATTATCCATGCAAGCACCATATTAGATGTTTTAGGTGGGGAAATGCCACTATTCTGCTCCTGTGGAGTCTGCGTTATTATTGAACAAAGAAACAAGAGCACTCAAAATGAGAGCATGAGGAACTGACCCCACATGGGAAAGTTCAGGAGGCATCTGAGAGAACAAAGCCATTCCTGATCTGAGCTTTCTGAGAAAGCAAAGTTGACTTCTTGAGCTTGGAAACACCCTTTAATAGCCTGAAGATGGATTTTTGGAACCTTGCCTGAAGAGGCCTGTAGACAAAATCCAGCCCTGGGCTAGCTGTTTTCTTCTGAGCTCTGCTTCACTGACTGAACACCTCCCCTGGTTAGAGACATAGAATGCAAATGGCTCTGTGGCCTGCTTGATTAAATGCTTCATCAGGCAGACAGGCCCTCGGGAACTGTATGCAGCATTTTACTGCCTTACAGGGCAGTTGTTTCTCATTGTATAGATGTGCCTGAGTGGATAAATAACCTAAGAGTCCCAATGCCAAAGGCTAATTTGCCCTTGCTTGGGAAATGCCTGTTTTTTTGAACCCCTAAACAGCATGAATTATACTGATAGGTTTGCATGTTTCTGGCTGACCACCAAAAGCTCCCCTTCCAAGAGAATGGGAAAGTTGCCGGATAAAGTTTTCTCACAGAATTTCCCACCGACTATAGAGTGAAATTGCTGCAATGAACACCCATCTTTCCCTGTGTAATTGCAATTGGGTTGGCAACATGTGTAATTGCCACGGTGGTGGAGGAGCCCCGAGATGCTGAATGAAGCATGAGCTTCTTCTGTTATTGGTAGACAGCCTCAAAAAAAAAAAAAAAAAAAAAAAAAACAAAAAAAAAAAAGTCATCTTCTGAAAGGCCTGACCACCGTAGAATTCATTTGAGTAGAGCTACATTTTGCTTTCCTTGTGCCTACAAGGCTTTCAAAACTCAGTGCTTTATGCTTTAGAAATGGGAACTTTGAGAAAGCAAATGTTTGCTGGTTAAGGGGATTTTAAGCTCTCTTTCAAATGCTGTTACTAAAGTTCAAAGCATGTAAGTCTATGAATGGGTTGCAAACCACTGAAATCCAACACTTATCCAATTTGCAAGGATGTTAGTTTAAAAACAAAAAACGAAAAACAAAAAAAAAACCCATTCAATAGGGGAAAAAGCTTCACAGAGTCACAGAGAATTTACTCAGGGGTAAATTATAAAGATCTCCCACAAACATCAGAACTATATCAACTTAACTGTAATTACTACCTTAGTATGAAAATAAGGTCTTTATTTTTTTTACCTTTTCACCAGAAGACTGTACGTTCCTAGAAGTTCATGAAAAGTCATTGCCATAATCAAACTCTACTTTCAGGAAACTATCAAAGCTAAATTATGAATATTTTAAGAACTTACTGAATGCGATGCAAAGGCTTCTTTACAAATGTCAATTTCTAGTTCAGTCATCTGTGACACCTCAATTCAGTGTAAAATCTTTGCAAATAATAATGATAAGGTACTTCAGTCAGATGCCTATTACCAGACACAGGTTTCATTATTTTTGGCTCTGATTCTTCATGAGAAAAGCTAAGGGAGAGTATGACATTGCAAAACTAAATCCTCAAAAGTGGTTTGACTCTTCTAAGAAATCAATGAACAGGATACTTTCTGTAAGTAAATCCCTCATTAAGTGTATATAAGGGGAATTCAAAAAGTGTGAGGACTAATGGAATTAAAATAAGAGTTTATTCTGGTACAAAAACAATTCTAAAATTCATGCATACCTTTTTTTTTTAAATTCTATTCATTCTATGAGCTTTTTGAAGACCCTTGTATTATATGTTTGAAATCTGTATTAACATATCCAGGCTCCTGGCTAACATACAGTAAGCTCTCTGGTAACCGTGGTACATATTTTCTTATCTGGGAAATAGAAAATGGAATATTGCTCTTAAACAGCAGAGTTCACAGGGACACAGGAATTTGCTTATAAGACCTTTCCTGTGGCTGGCTCTTTGCTATAGCGTGCAATTTGGTACCTTTTAGGAACATTTATATGTTAAAGAGGCATGCTTATAGCATCCATTTCTATACTCCTATTTGGTTAGCATGGCTTTTGCTCATTACTTGAAAGTACTCAAAGATACTTGGTTTATTCAGTTTATCCAGTTCTTAGACATCCAGATAGAGCCATTTTAGAACCTTTCGGATGTGCTCAAATGACAGTTTAGGCAAATTCCACTTCTCTTATAATTAGTCTGATGTGATCTGAGCTATTGCTGGGTTTATTGGCATGAAGGGAGTCTCCTTCTGAAGAAGATGGTTTGTGTAAAGGGGGAATCAGATATAATCTTGACCATAGAAATGAAAGTATGTTTCCAAGTTTACAGTATATTCCTGGAAATGTAAATTGTTAGGTAATGAGTGTCCCCTACATTTTAGTTGAGTGGCATTTCTGGGTTAATAACAACTGGTTTTGTGTGTGTTTTTCTCTTTCTGTAACAGTGCTTGGAAGAGTTCATGTGATTGCCTTAAAATTTATATTTTAATGCCAGGAAACATCCCCCCCCCCCCCAGGAAGCATGTAGCACAATATTTCTTAAAAGCCAAAAGAACAGAATGTGAAAAACCTTTTCAAAGAGGTTTCTATCTTTGCTAAGGCAACAAAGATGGTAGTAATAATGATGATCATTATCTATTTCATTTGTGTGGGTTTTTGTAGTTTATAAAGCACTTTCATATACATTATCTCATTTTATAATATAACCAAAAACCTTTCATAATGCAAAATTAGCTGTTGCTTATGTCAAGGCATCTTGTGGGTTCTTAGAAGCTGTGGGCCAGATGTGATGAATGGTGTAGAGTGTTTCTTGGCAGAGCATAGAAAGGTTCGAACTTTTGTATAGATTAGAATGGCAAGGCCATGGAAGGAAATCTACCATAACCTGTTTTTATGTATATTTTCCGGTGCTGATACTATCATGAAAACCTGCTTTGGGCTCATGGAGCCCAGTCCAGAGGTGATATGGACCCATCAGACATGGCTGCCCAGTGATCAAGGGGATATGGGTATTGATACCAGGTCCAAGACAACCAGGAAGGGGGACAGAAGTTCTTCTGCTTAGGTACTTCCCACTTATCAACTCCCATGAATTTATGAAAAAAGTGTTTTACAAAACGAAAGTGCCTCCATGCTTGTTGTCTCTGTTAGTTTCATTTACTGATTCTTTCATTGGTTCATTGACTCATGTGTTGTTTTTTTTGCACGTAATTGCTGACCTGGGCCTTGCTTGGTGTTGGAGATACATAGTGAATGAGACGACCTCCCTGACCTCATACAGCTTGTGTGACTAGACAGAGAATAGCGAAACAAATAACAAATTAACTACAGATTGGGAAAGCGAATACATAGAGCAACGAGATAGAAAGACACTTTTAACTTAATTTTGAAAGCATAAATCCCAGGGGCAAGCTCTATCTGGGAAATATTAGTGACTGTTTTATGAAAATGTAACACCCATTTGACAAACTCTGGGCTTAACTTCTTTAAAAGTTCATAGGTAGCACGGTGATTAGGGTGCTAGACTCTCACATGGCCAACTGTGGCCTGAATCCCAGACCTGGTGGCTTGCCTTCTCATTTTTTCTCTCACTCATCTCTTTGATGAGTACATGTGCATATTGCAAATTAAAAATAATAATAATAAATAAAATTAAATTAATTAAGAATTTTTAAAAAGTATCATGGGTAGAAACATCAAATATTCATGGAAAGTAAATGGTTGGGAGAAGAAACAATAAACATGAAAATAAATGCATTTTTAGAGTATGTCAAACAAAGTAAGGCATCCCCTTGAAGAAAAAACAAACGTGTCAGCGTTAGAAACTTGCTCTTCTCTTTTAAAAACTTCTTAAATTTTCGAGAAAAAGAACTGATGTTATAAATGATCTCATAAGCTTTTGGTATGTAATGTTGTACCACTTTATAAATATATTGAGCAAGCCTATAGTGCTCAAACTAGCTTGAAATAGAATGTATTTTGCTCTTTATTCTTCTTTGTTTTACTTACTGTTTTTAAGTCTCAGCACAGCACTCTGTAATTGTCAGACATTCTCACAAGCCATATGATTTAAAGCAAAATTGTTAAGGCTTTATATTTAATCCATTTATTATAAGGCTTAAGCTAGAGCAAATCTCTCTTCTCTATACCAACCAGTTAGCCCACCTACAGGGTTAGCAGAAGGGGACATTTACAATTGTTGATATATTTTTTGCTTAATTAAGTTGTTCTGAATTTGAATGTAAATGAGCAAAAGCAAAAAGTTTGGAATACAAATGGATGTAGTAGGAAAAAGGTGGATCTTCAAAGGAAAATCAGCATAATATTGGCAGGAAAAAAAAGCAATAGACTGGAAAAGCAAAAACAACAGGGTCAGGAAATACTTAGCTTACATGTTGCAGATCTCTTCTTCTGCACTCTAGCAGATATTACTAATCATAAATAGTGTTTTTTTTTTTTAATTTATTTTCTAGAGTGGCCTTAGAAACATTACCCATTACAAACAGCCTCCGCCATTTAATGAGAGAGGCCATATGGAGGGTCAAGCTCACTTGCCACAGTAGAAAGAAAAGTCATAGCTTATCCAAATACTTGCAATCTTAACAATCTTCAGTCTCAATGTAAACAATCTTCAGTCTCAATTTGAACCAGTAGAATAGGAATCGTGGACAACAATTTAGAATAAACAAGGGTGGTCTTTGGGGACAGGGAGCATGGTTTCTTTTGCTCCTCAGATCTAGGTCATCACCTTGTGCCAGATCCTAGTGCAGAAATTCTCTGCTTGCACATAGTAGAGTCTGGTAGGCAGGGGTGTGAAGAGTATAGATCTTTCTTGCTCAGTCTCAGGAACACAGAAAATGACTGATGATTGTCTCTTTGGCAAGAAATTGCCGGTATTTGCAAGGAATAACAGTGAGTGGGAAACTCAGAGGAGTGAACAACTCTCTGCCCTGGACATTTTCGGTATGCTATTCTGCAACAGAAAGAAGACCCAGTATCTTATTTTGTTCTAGAGCATTTTGAAACTTTTTAGTTTTTCTTTTTTTTTTTTTTTTTTGTTTTAATTGTCTGAGGGCACGTGTGCTTACCAGGGAAAGAAAGAGGGAGAAAGAAAGAGTGAACGCACCCCACCATGGAACATGATCACACCACAAAGGCTTCAACCCTGTTGGGGGTTTTGGGGCACACAAGAACATGTGCCCAGAATGATTTTCAAGACACCAGAGGGGATTTGAACTACAGTCAGGCATGTAGAATTTGGCTCTCTTGAACTGATACACTTTGAGGCTTACTTGAAACTTTTTAGTTTTATAGGCTAATTTTGGCAATTGTAGAGTGATGAGACATCAAATCATTACATATCAGCTGACATTTTTTCAATTCAACATGCATTTTTAAATCTATTACTATGTGCTTTGAATGTATTGGTTGGAAACTTTGAAGTAATATTGTCAGTCTTCTTTCTCCACAAAATAGAAAATGTATATACATAGCTGACACTACTAGCTTATCTCAGAAGAAGTTCAAATACATTAATTTTTTAAGAATTATTTATTTAACTATACTTATTCATATTTATTTATTTTAATTTGACCAGAGGGACAGAGTGAGAGAGAGCGAGAGAGAGAGAGAAGGAAAGTGGGAAAGCAAGCCACCAGGTCTAGGACTCGAACTGCGGTCGGCCATGTGGGAGTCCAGCAACCTTAACCACTACACCACCTGCCGGCTCTCAAATACATTATTTTTAAGCTCTTCTGTAAATATCTGAACTGAAGAAAATTGTAAAAGTTAGAAATCTAAAGATCAATATAATTTTATATTGTAAGATTTCTACATTTAAGTCAGTAGATAGTATCTCCACATTGGATGCTAATGTTATGAATTCTCCAGATCTGATTCCATGTAAATTTTAAACTCAACATAGAAATACACAATTATAGATAGAATTTTCATTCAGATAGCCCCAGGAACATTTGGGGCTAGAGTAGAATATGGAAACATTAAATTTACAACTAGGGGCTGAAGGTGAGACTAGATTTTACTAGCAAAACTCAGTTATATCAACTCGAAGTATGTACTGATGTTGATTGGTGACCCTAAAGGATCCACTTTCCTCCCACCCCCCTTCTTGCTGGATAAGTAGAGTACAGAAGTTTAAGTTAGGCAGCTGGATAAGTAGAATACAGAGTTTAAGTTAGGCAGTTAAGGAAGCATCCTATTGATAAGAGGTTGTTGTAGAAGATGGACCGTGGAGAAGCCAAGAACCACTCACACAGTAGGAGAACTCAGGTTTTTTACATGTGGGACCCAGACTTTGGGAAGTTACAGGGGTTATACAGTTAGGGTGACCAGGTGTTGCAGGCAAAGAAAACCAGAAAAGTTGCAAAACAGTTGCAAAACAGCTGGTAACCTTCCCTAGTTCCTATAGATACTGTTCATCTGTTGAAGCAGACAATTTACAAAAGTGAAACAATGGTCAGGTAGTAAATAATTCCTGTTTGCAAGCAACTTTTAGAAGTAGAGTAGTGTTTAGTTAGATAGCAAACAGGATCCATATTAAGGTCAGTTATTCACTTTGTTTCAGGTTAAGTGCTACTCTAATATACGTGAAAAAAAAAGTATTTTCTTGAGTTTGCTTTCTTTCTACGTAGGCTCAATTGGTTACCTGAGGGACTTGCTGATTGGGGGAATAAGCCAATAATGCCACGGAGACTATTTGTCTGCTCAGGAAGGGTTTATTACTTACACAGATAAGGAAAACATTAGGGATAAATGCAATAGCGGTGCCTCCTGAATTAACAAGGCTGGTTCTTTTATACAGAAATAGATCCTTCTATCTTAGTTGCATTGACATCTTTATGCAAAGGAAGGATTACAAATACAGAGTTCTGATTGGGTAACTTGGGCCACACCCCCATTGGTCCATTTTAATCTTTCTCTGCAACTGAGGTTGATTTCGGTTGAGTCTTTTCAAAATATGCATCTTGCAAGCACACTTATAACGCAGTAGCTAGCACTGGGCTTTCTTAGGCAAATTATGACCAGCTACAAAACGAAACCTTTGTAGCTCTAGTATTGTGATGGAGGAGACACCTAGATCAGTTTCAATTAAAGGGCTAGTTAAGTCACTCCTGAAATTTTGCCTTGACGGGGCCACACATTTCTATTATTCTACTATTTGTAGTCGTATGCACTGTAATTTTATTTTCTGCAATTTTGACAGAAGACATATTTTCCTCAGTACATTTGTTCAACCTCTTTCCAAGAGAATCATGCCATTAATTCAATCACCAAGAGTTTTATTTGTGTTTAACTTATACAAATATAACTTAGGGGTTGCTTAGTAGAGCATTACTTCTGGTAATATAAGAAAAACAACCACTGTTGCTCATAAATATAACTAGGAAAAAGAGAGGAGCTTTGGGATTCGTCATATACAACATCTAGTCAAGCTATTGTAAAAATAGCCATTTTTTATCAGTGGCTATATTTACAATTTTTATATTTGTGATGTCCAGAAGGATTTTGTTGCAAAAGAATGGTAAAGGTGGCCAGTAACAATGAATATAACTAGAAGTTTTTGTAGAAAGACAGAAAAAAAGCCCCTGAAATATTATATGCTAAAGTTTCTAGAATTGTGATAGCCATGGAGGTTAGCCTAAAATTTTGACAGCATATAAGTAATTTGATATACCCAAAGGAACTTTGGAAAAATTAAGATGAGCCTTTCCTTAGAGATGAATATATAAAGCTAGGCTGGTCATTAAATGTAGGGTGGAAAAACAGTCTACTGTTTGCCCTTGCTCAAAAAGACGCCCTGTTCCTGGCTTTGCAACCCAAAGGTAAGTTATGGGCTCCCAGAAGGGAGCTGAAAATGGGGCCTCTTTATATAGGAACTTGGCTCTTATATCTGTTGGAGAGGCAAGAGAAAATACTGATGGAAGTTTGTAACAAGGTTCAAACATTTTTCAGACTCACCATAGTTTTTATTTTGTAGTAGAGTTTGGTTCACCTTTATTCTTCCGTTTTTATCAATTATTCCTGCTGACCTCAGCCTGCTTATATCCCAATCAATAGATATTGGGGAAAACCTGAAGTGTACTTATATGTTTAATTCACAGACTATATCTGTGTCTACACACACAATATAAAGTGAAAAGTTGTTCCAAGTCAGACTCCTTATGGACCACTTATTATAATAACCAATTAATCATTCCACTCTGCTTGTGTATATAGATTTAAATATCCAAACAAAACTGATGGCTGAGAAAGTTACCAGAACTATTTTGTGGAATGTTATTGTCAAAAAGGACTTGGTAAGTGTTTCCCAAACTTTATAAATTAAACCTACAGATGCTGGAGGGTGGGGTGGAATGAATAAAGAGCTTAGTGATTAGAGAAGTTTACAAAGTGCATGCGTTTGCATATAAGTTAAAAGGCTGTGACAAGTCCTGCACTAAATAAACCTGTGTGACTTGGTTCTCCATAGCCATTCTTAAAATATTTGGCAGGAGAACTTCTCTTAGAAAAACTACAAATGTTCTCAAATTAGCAGTTTGCTAAACATACTCTCAGAAATGCTAATCTGAACAAACCCCTCTGTGGACAGAAGTCTGACTACTTTTCCTATTTTTCCAAAATTTTTTCAATAGGGGACTGGGGAAGTCATGCCACAAACATTAACAGACCATTTATTTTCTATTAACAGGATTCTTCCTACCTCCTGTCCCTGGCATAGTATCTTTGAGATGTATATTTCATCCCAATTACAGTATATTCTTGTGCTTATCTCTTCCCAAGACACAGAACTTCCCTTTTCCTTGAGATGTAGATTAAGCCTTTCTTTAACTAAGACACAGATCTTCCCTCCCAATCACCAACCTAAGAATTGTGGAATCCACCTATAACCTACAAGCCCCCCCCCCCCTTTCCTGCCTTTTTGGGCCAGACCAATGGAAAATCTTTTCACTAAATGTTGTCAATCTCAAAAACAAATAAAAGGAACCTCTGTACATGATCACCCCGAGAAAAGGCATGTATGCCTCTTCTCCGGGCCTAGGTCACTCACATTTGGCTTGGAAATAAACCACATTAATTATTAATTATTCATTTTACAGTTTTTTTTTTTTTCCGTTGACACCTCATTTTACAGATGATGAAACTGAGTCCTTGCACGCCAAAGTTCCTACAGTTAACTAGTGGCTTCATTGGACCTAAAATTGAGGGCTCATGATGTTCTAAGCTTCAGGAGCTATACTCTTGTTCTGTTTGTCCACAGCAGATAATTTGTCAACATTTACTTCTTTTTTAAAAAGCTTCTCAAAAATTCAGCTATACATTTCTCTTTTTAGGATACAGTTCTATACACTTAGAAACTACTACCCCAATCAACAGTTCAATTTTTTTCTTGAAAAAGTAAATGTTTTTAAATATGTGCTAGAAAGCACTCGGGTAATTTCCATAGAAGTATATTTCAGTTTCAACTGTTTGCCTCAAGAATCCGAGGCAGTCTGCATCCATGCACCTGGCTGTACAGAATTGTGGAGTGACAGGCAGAAGAACTAAACCAGAAACAAACAAACAAACAAACAAAAAAAAAACAAGACAAGAAACCAAACAGCCAGAGGTGAAGCTGCACTACAAGAAAAACAGGTAGCCTAAAAATCAACTAGCTGGGGCCCTTTTTCCACCTGCCTGCCAGTGCATACTCTTCTAATGAGGAGAACACAGAGGACAGGAAATTACCTTGGGAACTTGGTCCTGGGGAAGAAACTCTTGAAGAACTATGAATTCAGGGAATGGACATTGCTCATCAGCAATATATAGTTCCTTCAATTCACTTCATGACTTATCTTTAGTTTTTCCTTTTTTTTTGCTCTGTTCTTGTTCAAGTTCTGTTCCTGAACTGAGCTGGAAGTTCCCTTCTCCTTTTCTCCCCTTTGCCTTGTTTCTGATTGTGTATTATTCAGTGGTGAACTGAAATCCTCATGTTTTAGTTAAATACCAGTCATTGATAGCCCTTTGGAATCATTTGGTTTTGAGAATGGAACTCCTAATTTTAGTTTTATGTGCTCCGTACATTTAAGCTACTTGATTATAGCTTCCGAGTGAGTACTATCGTTAAAATCCTTTACCCAGTCTTGTTTTGGGGGGCAAAATGGCCTCCAGTCTAAACCAGCAGATCTCACTGTATCAATCCTATTCCTATTGTGCAGATTTCCTTTGCTCCTCTTGTCCATTTCAAATGGAGTAATTGGATGAGAGAGCACACTTCTTGCAGCACTTTTTCTTGCCTTTAACCCCCTGAGTGGTAACATACCCTGTTTGCCCTAATGTTGGCCTAGTGTCTTTATTTCATGAAACAACAATCTTTAACCATGCTGGGTAGGAACAAGAAGTAGATACTTCTCAGGAGGGGAGAGTACGCCTGCTGTGCAGGTAAGTCTTGCCCAACTTTAACATAAAAAGGACATGGTAAGAAAGAAAACACCAAGTCCTAGAAAAGAACAACATTCACAACGTGGAAGCAAAATGAAAGTGGATTGTGTATACTGATTCTCCGTGGGGATTATGCTGGGGAGTGAGGAGGTTGCTGGGCCCCTTCCATCTGGTCAGGTGGCTGAGCAAAGAAAGTGCAACCTAGTGCAAACTCATTGCTCTGACTCATGTCCCACTGTTCCAGATGGGGGCCACATGGAGACCAAAGGCGAGCAATGTCTGAGAATGCAACCACTGACTCTGTCTAAAGGAAAACACGGTCCTAAAATGGCAAGCATGATATAGCTCTTTAAATCAGGAGGATGATCAGGATGATTGCCCAATGTGATGCTTTATTAAAAGAAGCTCTTGCTACAAGCAGACACTGTCAGTTGGTTTATATCATTTAGAATTTATTACAACTCTGGGGCCAACAGATGGCATGATGATTAAGGTGCTGGACTCCCACACGATGGACCATGGTTTGAGTCCCAGACTCGGCGGCTTAAAAATCATGCTGGGTGCATATGTGTGCATGCCCAAAATCCTGAGAGGAGAATAGAGGACAGGGGAATATCCCCCCTGGGGGATATTCCAGGCTATCCCCCCTGGGGGGGTGATTTTTTACTTTCTCTCTCTGTCTCTCTCCGGTAAGCATGAGTGCTAAAGGCAAAACCTAAAACAAACAAACAAACAAAAAACCCCTATTATGATGTCAAAAACAGATTTAAAGATCCTCTTAAGTTACTTTCTTTTTTTTGGAGAGGTTTTTTTGTTTGTTTGTTTATTTTTGTTTTTGTTTTTGTTTTTTTGAGAGGTTTTTGCTATAGGGAGTGTGCACTTGCCAGAAAGACAGAGAGAGACAGAGAGACAGAAAGCGAGAAATCACTCCCCGGGGGGATGGCCATGCCGCAATCCTTTCTCCTCCATTCTCCTCTCGGGATCTTGGGTACACACGCACACGCGCCCGCTGTGAGTTTAAGCCACCGGGTCCGGGACTCAAACTGCAGTTGACTACATGGGAGTCCAGCGACATAGCCATTACACCAACTGCTGGTCCCTTAAGTTACTTTCTTAAGCTCTGTCCAAATTTATTAAGTGGCAAAGATGGGACTTGAAGGCTGGCTAACAATTATGTTAAAAGAAAAACCTCAGACAATTTAATTTAGTGGTGTTTAATTGAGCAAAATTAAACAAAACTCAAATCAGAATGGCTTCTGGGCAACTTCAGGTAGCCTTGTAGTCACAGGTATTTAAGTTCCAGAAAGGGCAAGTGACAGGTACAGGAAAGGGAAAATGAGTACAAGAAGGGAAGTAAAGGAATAGGGTAGAGAAACAATTGGGTTGATTACATCTTGGAGTTTGTCTGCATTAACACGGTTTAAAAGGTGGGATGCCTGTGATTGATTGAAGTCCAGTTGCTGTGACTGGCTGTAACCTAGCAACCAATCAAAGAAGCGACCTTCTATGTGAAGTCACAGGTCTCTTATGAAACCAGAGCAGGAGTATGGGTGCTTTCTCAAGCCACTATACATTAAAAATCATATATTCCCAATCTCTTTACTATAGGCCCGTAGGCAAAAGGAAACTCCTTTTACTTTGCATTTTTATTGTAAAAGAAGCAGATCTTCTGACTATCTAAAGGCTACTGAACAATTTGTTCTTATTTTAAGATGGTCATTGCCTTAGTCTGACTGTTTAGCATAAGACAGTTCTCACTATTTTTATAGAAAACCCTGATGCTTGTATGTGCATATATTTTTCTCATTGGATTGCATGGGAATCTAAAGTACACCACCCCAAAATATAGTTTCCTTGGCCTATGTTGAGAAGACTGTTCAGTGGGGCTGACAGGTATAGAATTAGCTTAAAAACGTAAAACTAATTTTTTTTTTTTTTTGGGAGAGGTTTTTTCGCTATAGGGCGCGTGCGCTCGCCAGACAGACAGAGAGAGACATAGAGACAGAAAGCGAGAAATCACCCCCCAGGGGGGATGGTCATGCCGCAATCCCTTCTCCTCCATTCTCCTCTTGGGATCTTGGGCACGCACGCACACGCGCCCGGCGTGAGTTCTAAGCCACCGGGTCCGAGACGCGAACCGCGGTCGACTACGTGGGAGTCCAGCGACATAGCCATTATGCCAACTGCTGGTTCCCAAAACTAATTTTTTTAGGTAAAAGAAATTTACATCTGTCGATATTTACATCAGTGAAGTAAGCAGTAGCCATAAGCAGACTTCCGCTGGTCTTCCCCTTTACCGTTGGCACTAGTACGGGGGACTTAGAGGTCTGATACCTGGCCTAAAAAGACAAGATTAATTTTCATTTTCTCCTCTCATCCTTTCATAGTCTAACTCCAAGCCTGCATGGTATAAAACCTTCAGCCATTTGGCTCTCCACGAGTTTATATTCTCTAAGGATCCTGTGTTCATATATGTGTTAAAATGAATCTGTGTGCCATTACTTTTATCAATCTGCTTCATATCAGTGATTTGTAGTAATTGTTCTGAAGGAGAAGGGAAAATTTCTTTGTCTCTACAATGGTAGTGACTAATCTTTTTGTCGTTAAACTAATGAATCAGTTAATCTACAATAAAATAAATGTGAAAGGTTTATATTGAAACTCCATCACCTCTCTCCCAAGGATCAGGGAAGAGTCCTTTGAATTACCTTGTTGGTTCTTCTAAACACTAGTGAATGTCTCTATGCAGACATAACTTTAGTCAAAAGTTGTGAAAAGAGTATCTCATTTTGTACTAAATATATCATGTTAAACGGGAGCTATTGCTTAGCCGAAATGCACAGAGGAGTTGGCACTTTCTTAGTTTAGTTAACAAAAACTTTCTGAGTTCTTCATTTTCTCACAGGCACGATAGCCCATTGGCATATTTTTAAAAACTATTTCAGGTGGGAAGTATAATTTTAATTCCTCTGCTAACTGGCACTATTTAGTAAGAGAGATATTAGCACATCACCCAGGAGTAAATAACGCAAAGCTCATAGCAATGACTAGGAGCATCAGGGCTCTTACTGCCTTACATGCTTGCTGGGCAGCTGAAAAAAAAAATATGTCCAATATGCTGAAGGTAATAAAATACAGAATCTTCCTCAGATGTATTTTTTGGGAATTGACATATGCTATTGTTTACTGTATCCTCTTGGATATGGTGAAATAGACATGACAGTCACATTTGGAAGGAACACAAAGCTTTATTTATGTGCCATACATATGGAAATAAGTGGAATTTCCAAGCAGTCCTAAGGAAAGTGCTTTGACTCATTTTTATTTTACTTTTTTTTTCCATTCAATATACTGTGAGAACATCCATACCACATGGAAAATAAATTCACCATTTCAAGCACTCAAGCAGACTGACCAGTAGGCAAAGTCCATAGTATCAGTGTTTGGGGCAAGAACGAGAGCCTGTATTGACTATGGACCTCAATGTATGTGGTGGCCCAGCTGAAGCTCCAGAGTTATGAGTGGCTGCCAGCATAGTCTTTGATACTATTAAAATAAAAGGAATAGGAAATATTGGACCAATCTACTTAATTGAATAGATTTTCATGTGAATCAGAAGAGATAATTAATATAAAAGTACTTCCAAAACTATACAACATTTTATAAAGAGGAATTTACTCTACTCAACATAGATGAATGTTAGAACAAACTATTAAGTAAAAAAAGCCAACAACAGGATTTTATGTAGTAATATAGTGTTTTGATAAAGCTCAAAAACAAGCAACACTAAATCTTTTGTTTAGGTTACCTGTATATGTGGCAAAATTAGTAAGCTGTCAGGAAAGTCATGATGTATTTTTCTGCTTTTCTATGCAAAAATGCATCATGACTTTTCCAACAACCCAATATATATATATAAAAAAAAGGGAACGATAAGAACAAAATTCAGTGATTGTTAATTCTCAAGGGTAGAAAAGATGAGAGAGAGAGAGAGAGTAAAAATACATAAATTCACATTCTAGTGTGGGGTAAGTACTAGTTTCCTAGATATTCATTATATTATTATGCTCTAAAAGTTAAATTACATGTATTTTATAGTTATCAAAATTATATTAAAAAGAAAGTGAAAGAGTCTATTCCCCATTGTGCTATGCAATAATAAGATAAAGCCCACTTCTGTCTGTGAATCAGTAGTGATATTTTTAGGTTCACCTGGGCTTTTCTGCCTTTTTTTGTTTTGAATACTAGAGATCACATGCATTCACATGGGGGGGGATGTTGTCATCACGCTACAGCCCCCCTTCCTCAGCTCTTAAGATTCTTGGTGATTGCATGAGTAACTGATGTGCTTTCAGGCAGACTTCGGTATCTGGACCCACAGGAGGCCATATGACTTTCAGTCTCGCAGGGCACTTGCAAAACTGTTGCACGATAGCAGCTTAACCAAGGTTCATCTGTTTTAAAAATTGCTTCCTTCTCACTTTCCTTCTGCCTTTTCTTTTTCTTGTTCTTGCATAAACATGCTGGTTCTGAATACACAGAGCAGTATAACATAGAGGCATAAACCAGCACAGTAGTGTAGAGACTCTTGGGACCAGCAGCTACCATAATGGTTACATTGCTGGACTCGCATGTAGTTGACTGTGGTTCGAGTCCTGGGCCCTGTGGCTTAAAACTCATGCTGGGCATGTAAGCATGCATGCCCGAAATCCCAAGAGGAGAAGGGACTGTGGCTCGGTCATCCCCCTTGGGGGTGATTTCTCACTTTCTATCTCTCTGTCTCTGTCTCTCTGGTGAGCACATGTGTCCTGTAGCAAAAATCTCTCTTAAAAAAAAGAAAGGAAAGAAAAAAAAGAAAAAGTAAAGAGACCCTAGAGCCAGGCTCTGTCACTTGCTGTGTAGACCTTGAGCAAGGTCACTGAACCTCTCATTGCCTTAGTTCAGTCATCTTCAAAGCAGGGCTAAAAGTTAAATTTATTTTGCATGTCTATTGTGGATACTGAATGAGTTAAGGTTTGTATAATGCTGCGTATTATTGTGAAATTAGCTAAACTCTGGACTGGCAATGGAGGTATAATAATGAGAAAGATGGGGTTCCAGTCTGGACAGCTCACTTTCAATGCTCTTCAGAGGCAAAAATTAACTGACAAATGCACCATGACATTCCACAGGGAACAGGGTCTGAATAAACAGACAAACTTTCATTTATTTATTTATTTATTTATTTATTTATTTATTTATTTATGGAGATTTTTGCTATAGGGTGCTTGTGCTCTCTGGAGAGACAGAAAGACAGAAAGCGAGAAATCACCCCCTGCAGGGGATGGCCATGCCACAATCCCTTCCTCTCCATTCTCCTCTCAGGATCTGGGCACACGTGTACACATGCCCAGCGTAGGTTTTAAGTCACTGAATCTGAGATTCAAACCACGATCAACTACATGGGAGTTCAGTGACATAACCATCATGACATCTGCTGGTCCCAGACAAACGATTTTTGTTATTGTATATGAAAAAAATAAGTAACTACGACCTGTTATCAGGATTGGATTAGACTCCACTCAGCTCTTCAAATAGTCCAGTGTATTCACCTTTCCCTGGAGAGACAATCTGAAGGCCTCACAGATGGAAATGGTGGTCTCATGAGATAAAATTGTTAGACTGCTCATTAATCACCTTGTTGAACTGTTGACAAAATAGTAGACCAATGAAAGTTCACAGACAGAGACAATGAGAAGCTGAACATATGCAATGATTTTCTTGTTATTCCCATAACTGTTACAAACTATTACCCTGAGACTAGATTACAGGCTCTGGAGCCTCAAGAAAAACTCACAAATAAATCTAAGACTTGAGGCAAGTTAACTGTACCCATGGGATGAGAATTTTGTTTGCAGGAATTAATTATTCACATTTTTTGAGCCTCAGGGCATAAAGATGAAGTTTCTGTTCATTTTGGTGGTAAAAAAACTTCTTGTTTTTGTGTGTTCATTTTGTTTTGTTTTGATTTTAGGGAAAACCTTGTAATTATTTACTGACATAATAACTCTAGGGATTTCATGAAAAATGATTATGTTTTAGTAATTTGAGTATTACAATTTGTATTAGATAGCTTACGTTATTTTATCTACTTAAAGACATCCGGGTTATGACAAAGTTGTCAGAAGACGAGAAACCAGCTCCCAAAGAAAGATGACCATTGCAATAGCCAGAAGTCATAAGGACAAATACACAAACACATGGTTTGGAGTAAAAACCAGATGAAAAGGTCATTATGAATGTCAAGCTCGAAAGAAGAGAAGTAAAATTAAGAAAACCGAGAGCACAGAGCAAGAAGGATGCAATGTCAGGCAAACATCGAGGTGAATGAAGAGATACTAAAAGGTCCATCTATCTATTCTGTTGTACTCTTTTCATAGAAAGGAAGGCTGACAAAGCACCGGAGGGTGGAGGAGGTCGTTTTGCTTTGGCTTAAGCTCAGCTTTTTTCCGGCATGCTCTGTCTGTCTCAGTGTAACACCATTTTCTGGTGTGTTCCAGTGCAAGAAAAGGAAGGTAGATAAAAATCTGATGATTCACTTCAAACCTAAAGGTGATTTTATGTTTTGGTTTTGGTTAGTGTTATTGTCTAAAGAGGAAAGCATCGGGCTGATGTCCTGAAAGCACCTCTCTCTCTCTCTCTCTCTCTCTCTCTCACACACATACACACACACAGACACAAACACACACACACACACACACAGACACACACACACTTCCATAAACTCTTGCTTCTGAAGGCCGCTTTCATTATCCAATAACATGAAAGCAAGGCCACCTCTAAGAACGTCACCCAAAGCGGTTGTGCCATCTCATCACTCACCCAAATAGAGAGCTGGGTCTTCTTGTTTTAACAGCCTGAAATGAATGGGGGTAGGCATTTCAGAAAGTTTTGACCAAGCTTTCTTTCAGAGGTTCTACCAAGCATATTTGAAGTCTTTCTGTTGCTTTTTTAGGAAGACATAAACAGTAGCCCCCAACAAAGGCTGAGCGCAGTGTACCCAGAGGCTGATCTTCAGTCTCCATTTACTGCTTGTTTCAGTACTCCAAGGAGAACTGCTGACAGGCTTTGACTGTAACAGAAGGCGTCTCTGTGGAGTCATGCATATGGGACAGTTCCACAGTACGTTTCACACTCTGCTCTCCTTGAGAACGAACACTTAAGTGCCAACTGCCGATGAGGAAATAAGCTTCAGTCTTAAACGAAACTTTCTCAGAACTTAGGAGATGTCATAGGTCATTCTATCTACAACACTGAAAACAAAAAAGAAAGGCAGAGAATAAAGTTGAAAGGGAGGAAAATAAAAATCTCTGAGTACTTAAAATTTCTTTTTCACTAGGAAAGAAGCCATTGTAACCAACAAAGAAATGAGCGTTCTATAGCTCCTTGTTGCCTTCAGTCTTTGAATATAGTCATCACTAATGTGTCTGGTTGCTACAGCCTAGTTTCAAATGTAATGTAAAAAGCAAAAAAGCAAATGTTTTATTTAGGCTTTTTTTTTTTTTTTTTGAGAGGTTTTTGCTATAGGGCATGTGTGCTCACCAGAAAGACAGAGAGAGACAGAGAGATAGAAAGCAAGAAATAACTCCCCAGAAGGGATGGCCACGCCGCAATCCCTTCTCCTCCATTCTCCTTTCGGGATCTTGGGCACACATGCACACGTGCCTGGCGTGAATTAAGCCACTGGGTCTGGGACACGAACCGTGGTCGACTACATGGGAGTACAGTGACATAGCCATTACACCAACTGCTGGTCCCTAGGCTTTTCTTTTTTGTTTTCGAGGTTTATGCCATAGGGCATGTGTGCTCACTGGAAAGAGAGACAGAGAAAGTGAGAGACCACCCCTCATGGAGATAGCCACACCACAATCCCTTTTCCTCTATTCTCTTCCTGGGATCTTGGGTTTGCATGCACATGTGTCCAGTGTGAGTTTCAAGCCACTACATCTGGGACCCAAACCATGGTCATCCATGTGGGAGTCCAGTGACATAACCACTATTCCATCTATTGGCCTTTATTTGGACTCTTTAAGGTGTTGTATTACAAGTGAGCATTTATATAGATGAGGTATCTAATAATAAAAGTCATCCTACAAATGACTTGATGTGAAGTCTTACACCGCAAACAGAAACTATGATTTTCAAAAGTTAAGGGAAAGAGCAAGCATCTAATTTCTATTGTGTGCATTAAAAATAGAAGCTAGTATATTAACATAGACATTTTCTCCTTCTAACAACAATTAAAGCTAAACCTTTGCTAAGAGGCCAGTTGGTGTCATAATGCCCATTTGACAACATAGAGGTCCAAACTCTTACTGCCTTTGACTGATTATTGTATTTGCACTGGCTAAATATATTTATTTATTTTTAGACAATTTTGCAGCAGCTGCAATATTCATTTCTTTCATAATTTACACTGAACACACAACCATTGCTATTTATAATGGTGAACTATTTAAAAATTATTTTTAAAGAATTATTCATTTAATTTGGTTTATTATTATTGTTCTTCAGTTTGATCAGAGAGAGACAAAGAGAGAGAAGGATAGAGAAAGAAAGTCACCAGGTATGAGATTTCCCACTGTGGTCAGACATGTGGGAATCTAGTTCCACCATGCCACCTGTCAACCCCAAATCATGAACTATTTTAAAAGTGCTGGCAACTATGGCAAATAATACAGCAAAACACAGCACAGCCACTATCCATAGTTAGTGAATTTTAATAACTTGTTACAGTTGCTTAACTTTCATTTTTGTTTTTGTTTCACAGATAATGCATTACGTAGACATTTCTTCCCTGGAGTTTTCTGAGTTCTTAGACTATTTCTCCTCCTTTCCAGTGGAAACTACTGTCTTTAATTTGGTGTTTATTATAATCATATATATTTCATATGTTTATTATGTAAATCATAAGTACTCTAATTTTAATTGCTTTCTTATACATGCTTATGGGTTACAGTATGATATTTGATACATGTATACAATGTAATGGTCAAATTAGAGTAATTAGCAAATACATCACTCCAAGCAACTATTAAGTTTTATTTAAGCTTATGTACACATAATATTACACCTATCGTTCTGCAACTTGCTTTCTATCAACTCTAAATTATGACTTTGGGATTTGATTATGATGAGTGCAGCTCTCATTCATGTCTTTTAACTTTTGTGGAGTATCTTTTGTTGGTATAGATTTGTTTTACTTATTTTCTGTTCATGGACATGCAGACGATTTCCTTCAGCCCTTTATAGAGTACTATGCTTGAGGATTACACCCTCATGACTTCCTTTCCCAAAGGCCCTATCTTTTAGCACTGTTGTATTGATGAAGTTTTGACATAAATTTTGGAGAGGACACAAACATTTAAATTAGAGCAATATTTTAGTGTGATATTTAAGAATTTCTAATATTTCATATTTGGTACTGTGTACCATATTAACTATATTTCCTGTATTCTTGATGCATTAGGATTTTCGACCTCCTTGGGGAAAGATCCTCTCCCAGGGCTATCCAACTCATAGAGATAGTAAAGGACTTATGGTCCAAGACCATAACTTTCCTATGAAAACTAACCAGCCCAAAGCTTATACCCTGAACCACCTACTCTCTGGCTGTCCAGGAGGCACTAATCTCCTGCCCCAATCACCCAGGGATAAGGACAGATACCTAGAGACCATCTTTATAATACAGAATGTGCCAACATTATTCACATACCCAGTTGTAAACTACTGTGTTTTGTCTTTCGCTCAGAAAACACAATAAATCTCTTGGCAATGCTGTCCCCTCACTCTGTCAACATCCAACTAAAGCTGATGTTTCCCCAAGTGGCTCTATGTGGTGTGGTATGCCCTCTTCTTTTAGGAACTGTAAGAAATAAAAATCTTTCAGTGGTATTAACATCTCTATGTTGTCACTCAGTCACTCCTATAAATTAAAATCCTGCTAGTGTGGTTTTATTAGAAAGCATGTATTATCTTTCTTAGACTTGATGATAGCAATCACTGCCTAGATTAATTATTTCATTAAGGGTTGCAAAACAGTGATATTCTAGTTTTGAGAATTTTACCCTTAATTTATTAGCTAGAGATATTTTATAAAGAGAGATTTTCATCACCTATTTGGTTTCCTTGAGTTATAGTTTTTATTGAAAAGTCAGAAATGATACATGATTCTTTACCTTTATTTACTAGTTACTAAAATAAATTGGTTCCCCATCATCTTTTATAAGTGCACAAAGTTTGTTGTGGTGATTATTGTTTTGTAGCATCATTGTGATATCAAAAATAGGCATATATGTGCCTCAATCCCTTATTATTATCATTATTATTATTATTGATGTTCAAAATATTTTTGGCCAGTAGGAGCTTCTTGAGGTGGGCTCCAAAGTCCTGTTGAGACTTAGTTTTTAGAGCATTTATACTTTCGAGAAATGACAAATTATTTCTGATAATATTCTAAATGTATTGCTCCAGATATAGAATTAGTTTCTCCAAGAAATTCTGGATTATTTTAGCAGAAAGTGATATTTGGAGATCACAATATGGATGGACAGTAGAGGTACATATACATGAATTATGTTTTGTCTCTTCATTATTGTCTTAATAACTTGCCATCTTAACTTTTGTACCTTAAAGTCATAAAATTTTTAGGGCAAGGGAGTGGCAGGTGGCATGGTGGTTAAAGATGATGGATTCCTACATGGCCAACCATGGTTTGAGTTCCAGACCTGGCTACTAGCTTTCTCTTTTCCCCTTTTTCTCTCTGTCTCTCTTTGATCAGATTAAAAAATAATAATAAAAAAATGGAATTAAATAAATAAATAGTTCTTTAAAAGAAGAAATTTTTAGGGCAAGTCTTTCTACCCTTTTCTTCTTGAAAATTCTCTTCAGTGAATTTGATCCTTTCAGAATTATATAGAAATATTAGGATTAACTTATTAAGTTATATGGGAAAAAAATGGCCAAATAAATATTACTCAATGTAAAAAACATATATTTTTTGACATTAGACTGCCATTGCATGGAAAACAGACTGAATAGTTGTGGTAGGTCAAATAAGATGACAATCTGTTCATGGTACCATATGCTGATAGAGGCTTCTATTCGGCAGACAGGGCCCACAGGGGAGACCCAGGTTGGATATCTTGACCCAGTCTCAAAGCCAGGTGCATAGTGCATGCCTGTAGTACCAGCTACATGGGATGCTGAGGCAAGAGAATTGCAACATAGGGAGACCATGTCTTCAGTAACAAGATGACACACTGATAGCAAATGAATAAAACAGGATGATAGAAGATTTATCTTTGTTTTTCCTACTGTTAGGTAGACCCTTTAATGTTTCTCTAGCATAAGAGAGAAAAAAAAATGTCCTCAACTGGACTGGTATGAGAATTATTTCATGCTAGGTAAATATTCTCTTTACAATCCAAATTATGTATAGTGATCAAATGTTTTAAAAAATAATAATAATAATAAAATTTTAAAAATAAAGCATCTGGAAAAAAATGAAAAGCTATTTGCTGATTGTGATGTGTATAGTAATGCCTTTGTCTTGACTGATGTTCATGGTAATCATGCGGGAAAAAGAAATGTTGTACACTGTAAAGATATATGTGATTAAATGTAATATAAAAATAATAATACAAATGGGACTAGCAGTTAGCATAATGGCTATGTCACTTGACTCCCATGTAGTCGACTGCGGTTCGCGTCCCACTCCCGGTGGCTTAAAACTCACGCCAGGCACGTGTGCGTGCGTGCCCAAGATCCCGAGAGAATGGAGGAGAAGGGATTGCGGCGTGGCCATCACCCCTGGGGGGTGATTTCTCGCTTTCTGTCTCTGTCTCTCTCTGTCTGTCTGGTGAGCACATGCTCCCTATAGCAAAAAAACCTCTTCAAAAAGAAAAAATAATAATACAAATTTCTACTACATGCAACAAACAAACAACAATGCCTAGTGATAAACATTACCAAGATCATTGGGAGTGGTAGCCAATGCAGCAGAGGATGTAGCATCTATTCAACTGCAATGAACTATCACCTGTAGTAATGTGAGCGAAGTGGAAACTGACTTTTCACAGGAAACCAGACATTTAGATTCTTATGACTTCTCTAGAGTTGTATGTTTTGGCAACTAATTAAAATGTTGTATGAACATTGTTGACTATATAAAATACATATGTAGGCTGTTCATGGTCTGAGATCCATCCTTTCATAATTCCCAAATTAGAGGTTTATAAAATGATATGATGATTTACAAAACGTCATATGTGAATGGATGGTTGGAGTAGTTTAGTAAATAGAGACAAGGGACATTCGAGTCTTCTTGCAGGTCTTCCTTCAATCTACATATTCCCCTTGTCTGTCCCTTGAGCAATTTGATATTATTTATCACTTCATTTGAGCATTTCTCTTACTGCTAATGGTGACAATGTGCTGCTTTCTTTAAATTGTGTTGAGACAGGAAAAAGGTGGACCTGATAATCAGGTAATCACAGCCTTTGAAATCTGAAAGCAATCTTAGAAGGAATTCATCCAATCCTGCTATGTTAGTACGGAAGGTAAATCCCATAGGAATGAAGTAATTTGTTCAAGGACACGTATTAAGTTAGTGGCACCTGCTGATATTTTAAGTTTCTTATCAATTCTCATTTGTGCTGCAGTATACAGCGAGCCTAAGTTAGTCATGGGAGTGTATGAACATCCTGTAGTCCAAGGAAATGCTTTTCTCTAAGCATAATTAGGGTTTGATTTAATTTGGTGTTTTATAATTACTCAACGAGAGATTTAATATAGGATACCCTCTTCAACATGCTTGAATAAAATTTGAAAGATCAGCAAAGGCAGTAATTGAATAAGTATGTGTAGTAAATACAGTATCGTTCCCAACACTGTTAATGGAATTTTTCATAAGAGATTATTTCCTCATTGGTGTAACTCTAGATAAAACTATACTTTTTGTTTCTATACTATAATCTTATTTTTAAGAACTGTTACATATACTTAGTTGTGTGTGTATAAAAGAGAGGTATTGAAACTTTTGAACAATCAGTATAAAGAACAGAAGAAAGTTTCTTTCTTTCTTTTTTTGCTATAGGGTGCATGTGCTCCCTAGAGAGAGAGAGAAAGTGAGAATATATCTGAAGGCTGTTTATGTATCTACTACCCAGGAGGATGGCCACACCACAATCTCTTTTTTCCATTCTCCTCTTGTGTTTTTTGGGGGGCATGTTCACAGATAAACCTGCAGTGTTTTAAGAGAGATTTTTACTATCGGGCATGTGTGCTTGCCAAAGAGACAGAGAGAGATAGAGAGACAGAAAGTAAGAAGTCACCCCCTCCCTCCCCCCAGGGAGGATGACAAAGCCACAGTCCCTTCTCCTCTAGTCTCCTCTTGAGGTTTTGGGCACACATACACACACACCCAGTGTGAATTTCAAGCCATTGGGTCTGGGACTCAAACCATGGTTGGCATGTAAGAGTCCAGAGACGTAACCACTGCACCATCCGCTTTTCCCACCTGGAGTGTTTTCTAAGCTGCTGGGTCCAAGATTCTACCCGCTGAGTCTGCCATGTAGGATCCAATACCTTAACCTTCATGCTACCTGCTGGCTTATAAGCTTCTTTATAACCCCCAAATAATTAAATGTCATCTGAATTTTTTGAAATTTCCTATAAATGATTTTATATATACATATGTAGTTTAGAGGTTTTTGCCTTAGGGTACATGCTTTCGCTGGAGAGAGAGAGACAAACACAGTGAGAGAGAAAGTGATGAGTCATCCCCTGGAGGGATGGCCACGCAGCAATCCCTTCTCCTCTACTCTCTTCCCTGGATCTTGAGCATGCCTGCACACACACTCAGCATGCGCTTCAAACCACTGGTCCAGGATTTGCCAGTTGGCCATGTGGGAGTCCAGTGACATAGCCACTTTGCTATCTGCTGGACCTAGATAAATAATACTAATAGTAGTACATATGATCATTTATCAAATCCTACCATATACTAAAAAATGATCCAAATACTTTTCAAATTATCTTAAATGATTTTTAAAAAGATTTTATTTCTTTCTTTCATGAGAGTGAGAGACATAGGGAGAGAGACAGACAGAGAAGAGAAAGACAAGTACCCTCAAAAGGGGCACATATCCTCACATCCTACCACCAGGCTTCCAGCTCTTCCAACCAGCCAAGATCATGGGTCAATGCACCTGACACGTAAAGGTTGAAAAAGAAACAAACCCTGTAATCTTCCACATGGCTCCAGTATTGTTTAAACAGCGCGTTACCACTGTGCCACCACGCTGGGCCATTTGATTTTTTTTTTCCCAACAAATCTAACAGATAGCTAGTATTCTTATTTAATAAATGAAGATTTTGAGACGTAAGTGATTAAGTGATTTTGGACCTGGCCTAAGGTCCCTTACTTTAGAGCCTATACTGCTAATTGCTCCATTGTGCTGCTTACCTATGCAGGGATGCTTCCAATTACATTGGCATCTAAAATTCTTTTTTTTTTTTTTTTTTTGGAGAGGTTTTTGCTATAGGGCGCATGCACTTACGAGAGAGACAGAAAGTGAGAAATCACCCCCCAGGGGGCATGGCCATGCCTCAATCCCTCTCCTCCATTCTCCTCTCGGGATCTTGGGCACGCGCACACACGCGCCCGGCGTGAGTTTAAGCCACTGGGTCTGGAACTCGAACCACGGTCGACTACATGGGAGTCCAGCAACATAGCCATTATGCTAACTGCTGGTCCCGGCATCTAAAATTCTAACAAAGATCTCTCATCATAGTTTTTTAAGGGATTAAAGAGAGTTTACCAGAACTGTTTGTTCTTCCTTCCACATTTTTCTTGGAAGTTCTGAGATTTGATTTCCTCAAAGCAATATCTGACTAGTGACATTGCTCGAAATTTTGGCTTGTGTTTCTTTCTTAGCACATACTCCATAAAATGTAGTTTGAAGTGAGACCTCTTACAAAGAAAGTGAAAAGACCCAAAAAAGGAATGCTGTCAAAGTGAATAAATCTTGTAGGAGACTTTTTTTGTGAGCATTAGTGAGGAGATTATCTGACAATGTGTCATAAATTTAGATCCCATTAAACACGATGTGCAATAGTTGCCTATAAAATGTGAACATGTTGTAGATATTTTAAGATCCCAAGTTTAAGCATGTTGCTTAATGAGAACGAGCTGTTGCATGAGGTCAAACAGAGCAATGTAGCATTTATAAGAAGTCATATCCTTGCTTGACTTTCTTTATGAAAGTCAAATTAATCTGAGAGTAATTAAGTATTGAGATTAAAATTGTTTCTTGTTTTTTCAGATAATACTTAAAAATTTAGATAAGGGTAATTAACTGTGCTCCAAGCAGTAGAGTGGATTGCTAGACTGGGATTGGACCAGGAAACTCCTTGACATACAGTTTATTTTATTCTATTTTATTTTTTTTATATTCAATCACTGTATAGCATTACATAATACAAAATGAATTTTACCAGCATGAATACACTGTTTATTAATGTAGTCAAAATATCACCATACATCTTATCATCAGGAGATAATTTTCCATTTTTGTGTCATCCCTTAAATGTTTTGTTTCTTTCTTTTCCCCCTTGATTCCCTCTCTCACCCTTTTGCACTTCCCACCCTCCTCCCACACGGTCTCTAATATCCACAGTTGGCTCTGCATGCTTTCATACCTTCTGACCTTCTGATCTTTCAGTTTCTGCCACTGAAGGCAGACATTCGGTATAGATCAAGTGGGGAAATACAATTACCTCTCTCACAGTCCTGCTTGCCTAATTTAGCAGTAAATCTTCCGTGTTCTTTCACTTTCTATCAAATGTCAGGGTCTTTTTTTTTTTTTTTTTTTTTTTTTTTTTTTTTGTAGTTGAGTGGTATTCCATAGTGTATATGTGCCACACTTTTTTCAATCCATTTATCTTTTTGTGAACATTTGGGTTGGTTACATGTCTTAGCAATTCTGAATAGTGCTGCAGTAAACATGGACATGCAAGTGTTTTCCTGACTGAGTGTATTCCTATCCTTTGGGAAGATACCCAGGAGTGGAATTACTGGATCTTATGGTATATTTATTTGTCTTTGAGGAACTTCCATATTGTTTTCCACATTGGCTATACTAACTTACATTCTTACCATGGTGGTGGTGAGTTCCCTTTTCATCAGAGTTCCCTTTTTTTTTTTTTTTGGAGAGGTTTTTTTTTTTTTTTTTTTTTTTTTTTTTCGCTTTAGGGCACGTGCGCTTGCCAGACAGACAGAGAGAGACATAGAGACAGAAAGCGAGAAATCACCCCCCAGGGGGGATGGTCACGCCGCAATCCCTTCTCCTCCATTCTCCTCTCGGGATCTTGGGCACGCACGCACACGCGCCCGGCGTGAGTTGTAAGCCACCGGGTCCGAGACGCGAACCGCAGTCGACTACGTGGGAGTCCAGCGACATAGCCATTACACTAACTGCTGGTTCCCCAGAGTTTCCTTTTCACCATATCCTAGCCATCACCTATCATTGTTGATTTTTTTTTTTAATATTAGCCATTTTGACTAGGGTTAGGTGGTATCTCATTGTGGTTTTGATTTGCTTCTCCCTTATGATAAGGGATGTTGAAAACTTAAAAGAATCCATGAAAAAAACTCCTAGAAGTGATAAATGAATACAGTAAAGGCAGGATATAAAATTAGCTTACAAAAATCCTGGGAGCAGCAGATGGCATAATAGTTATATCACTGGACTCCCATGTAGTCAACCACGGTTCAAGTTCCAGACCTGGTGGCTTAAACTCATGCCGGCTGTGTGTGCGTACATGCCCAAGACTCTGAGAACAGAATGGAGAAGGGATTGTGGCATGGCCAGCCCCCCTGGGAGAGGGTGATTTCTCGCTTTCTGTCTATCTGTCTCTCTTTGCCTTTCTGGCGAGCATGCATACCCCATAGCAAAAAACCTCTCCACCTCAAAAAAAAAAAAAAAAAAAAAAAAAAAAAAAAAAAAAAAAAAAAAAAATCCATAGCATTGCTATACACCAGCAATGAGCAGACTGAGGTAGAACTGAAGAAAGCAATCTCATTTACAATAGCCAGAAAACAAATAAGATGCCTAGGAATAAGCCTAACCAAGGAAATAAAAGACATCCATAAGGAAAACTATGAAAAACTCAAAAAAAGGAATACAAAATGATACAAAAAGGGGGAAAGATATTACATATTCCTGGATTGGAAGAATTAATGTAATAAAAATGTCAATTCTACCAAAATTAATCTACAAATTTAACACAATCCCAATCAAATTACCAGAGACATTCTTCACAGATTTAGAAAAAACAATCATAGAATTTGTCTGGAATCATAAAAGACCTCGTTTGCCAAAGCAATACTGCTGAAGAATAGTGGAATAGGAGGTATCTCATCCCATGACCCCAAAATAGATTACAAAGCTGTGATAATCAAAACAGCATTGTACTGGCACAAAAACAGGCATGTAGGACCAATGGAACAGAATACAAGCCCCAAAAATAAACTCTGAAACATACAGCCAACTGACTTTTGACAAAAGCCACTACTCAATCCAGTAGGGAAAAGAAAAATCACAAATGGTGCTGGGAAAATTGGGTATTCACCTGCAGAAAGATGAATCTGGACCCCTATCTCTCACCATTAACAAAAATCAACTCAAAATGGATCAAAGATTTAAACCTAAGGTCTTAAACTACAAAACTACTGGTGGATTACACAGGGGAAACTCTTGGTGACATCAGAGTAGAGAAAGACTTCTTAAATAAGACCCCTAAAGCATAAGCAATAATCTCAAAAATAAACACGTGGAATTACATGAGGTTAAAAAACTCCTGCACAGGAGTTTTTTTTAAAGAAACAACTATTAGCGTGAATTGATAATTTTTGTGTTTTGTTTATTTTAAAATAAATTCATTTGTGTGCTCTAGATAGTGGAATGTGCTTTATAATTGTCCATGCTTCTCATTATCCCTTAACATATTAATTCTAGTTGCTTTACTCATTTACACTTCACCTGGTCATGAAGACATTTGAATTTTCAATCCTATTTTATGACCTAGCATATATAAAGAGATATTATAATGGGCTTGATTTGAGTAGAATGATTATAACATAATGAAGCACAAGGGAGGAGAAAACTCCTTATATATTGAGGAAAACTTTAGGAAAGATTTCAAGAAAGAAGTGTTTCTTGAATTGATTTTAAAGGTGAACAGGTATTCTTTTTTTTTTTTTTTTTTTGAGAGGTTTTTGCTATAGGATGTGTGTGCTTGCCAGAGAGACAGAGAGACAGAAAGCGAGAAATCAACCCCCAGGGGGGATGGCCATGCCACAATCCCCTCTCCTCCATTCTCCTTGTGGATCTTGGGCACTCATGCACACGTGGTCTACTACATGGGAGTCAGCGACATAGCCATTACGTTAACTGCTGGTCCCAAGGTGAATAGGTATTCTCTAGGTGTACAGGGTAAGGTAGTAGGATATGCTGGGACAGGAAACATAATCAAAGAGGAGAACTCAAAGGAGAGAAGGGGACCAAAATTATGAAGATAAGAGGAGCCAGTTATGGAGACCATTATACGACATAATGCTGAAAGGATTGTCTTATGTGATTATTGAGGTTGAGAGGTACCATATTTGAAATCTGTAAGCTGGACACCCAGAAAAGCCAGTGTTGTGGTCTGAAGGTCTGAGAACCATCAATGATGGAAACAGATCAATGTCATTGCTCAGCCATGCAGAAAGAGCAAATTCAACCTTGCCTTTGCCATTTTGTTTTATTCAGCTCCTGACCAGATTGGATGATGGCCGCTCACATTGTGGAGGGTCATGTACTTTACCCAGTACATCAATTCAAATGCTAATCCCTAATGCTAAGTTTCTCTCAGAAATTTCCCCACAGACACACCCAGAAATGATGTTTAATCAGGTATTGGGGCATCCCAAGCCCAATTTGATATATAAAATTAGTTATCATATCTGTCAATGTGATGATATTGAAAGAGATAAGAACAAGAAAAAATTCTTCACTGGTAGAAGGTGAAGGAGTTCAAATTGACTTTATTCGGAAAATCAGCTTGTATAGCAAAGATTCTGCTAGCTTTATTATGGATTTGCAATTATTTTTTCTTTAAAATTTTATGAAGAAGTTCAGGATCTGCTGACTTTGTCTTCATTTCTTTGAATCATGCTGAAAATTGAAATCTTTGTACATTTTGCCAGAGTATTTCTTATGTTAAATTCATTCAGTGACTCTCAGAGCATACTGAACCTATATAATCAGTCTTACTAAAAGCCAGGAGGTTAGCTGTCATGGCTCTATTTAACAAGTGACATGTGACAAGCATATTGTAAATCCAAACGGAGCCCCTAGCGTGCCACGTTTGTGTAAAATTCAAATCCTCCATGTAATCCTCCAGCATGACTTTCATGATCCAACACGAGAAAACTTACCCATGGAAGCAGATTGTTATCTTTGATACAGAAGTGGGAATGACTGAAGTATGAATATTCATTTATTCAAATTCTAGTAGAAAGCCTTTTATTTGTTGGGGTTCTAGTTTCATTCTCATACACACATATGTTTATACATGGAGACAGATTGCTTGGGTTCAAGTACTTTACTTTCAAGCTGTGATCCTAACCAGGTTATTTAGCCTCATTTTTTTGAATTTTTTTTTCTGTATGTAAATGGATGTATAAATAATATGCACCTCATAAGATTGTCTAAGTAATCATGACTATGAGTCCAAGCTGCCAAGCCTTGTAGAATCATTCCTCCAACATGATTTAATCTGGGTAAGACAGATTGAATGCATTAATACATGAAAACTCTTACGACAGTGCCTGGCACATGTAAGGACTATGCAAGTATTTGTTGTTATTATGGCTGTGGGCTTTTAAAAATGACATTATAACTTTTTACCTCATCTAAAAAGTTGCCCACCTGTTAAATGATGGATTTAGACAAGCTGTGCATCAAGCGTGTGCTCTATCATTCTGTAGTATTTAGAGTTAAAGATGCATTTCCTGCATTTTCAGAACAAAAGAGTTATGAATTTTCTGACTGTGTATTTATTCTAATACAAGAAAAAAATACCCCAAATAACAGACACATTTAATGTTACAATGGATTAATACTGCATTTAATATTTTATGGAGTAAAAAGTATCATGTTTAAGGAATTAAAATTGCCCAAGGCCATAAAGCAATGTTAGATAATGAACAGAGGATACATTTTATGAATATAATACTATTTCTTTATTCTCTGATCTCTACTAGAATACGGCTTTTAAAATTTGAACTGTGTTTAACAGTTTCAAAATGCTGTCTGAGAAAAATGTACTGAATAGGTGATGTATTTGGGGAAGTTTAGCAGAATGTTTTTCCAGGCACTTTGAATCCAGGATTATAGGTAATTGTGACTATGATTCTCAGTTGCCAAGCCTTGAATGTCCTTTCTTCCAACATCATTGTTTTAAAGATGTGAAGATGGTCTTATAGAAAGGTTAAATTACTTAGTATTACATAACTTCTTAGAGACCAAAGTCAGAGAGAAAACTAGTGTCTAGTTCTTTCCGTAACATTAAATTTATTATTTTCTAATTTTTATGTACTTGTAGAAGTTGAAGTAATTGTTATATCCACATAACTATTTTAATTCCACATTCAGACTATAACCTATAAACACATTTACTTAAATATGATTGCAGTTTTCGGTTAAACTCCAGGCTTTTCAGAACTGGAATATTCAGAGCTTTTTTCCTTGCCAGCAAGTCTGTCATAAGATATGATTTCTCTCCAGGGGTCCCAAAAGAGGTGATTCAGGGAGCCAATTGATGGAAGTCCAGAGCCCTGTGGTCATTGCTAATATTAGTATAAACTTACATATACCTGTTTATTAACATGGTATTTCAGGTACAGCCCAAGTATAAGATTTCCCCTCTGATCTTTTTTAGAAGAAAAAGAAAATGACTCTCTTCCGCTATACAAGATGGCAGGTGAAACAACTGCGAAGCAGGATACTAAGGCGAAGAAACCTGAAGGCAAGAAGGCTGATGCCAGTGGCCAGGTTAAAAAGGTGACCCCAAGGCTAACAAGCCCCAGAAGGGGAAGCCCCATTGTAGTTGGAACCCCGTCCTAGTCCAGGCATCGGCAGATACTCCCGGTCTGCCATGTATTCCAGGAAGGCCATGGACAAGAGGAAACACTCGGCTAAAGACAAAGGAGAAGGTTCTTGCAACTGTCACAAAACCAGTTGGTGGAGACAAGACTGGTGGTACCCGGGTGGTTAAACTGTGCAAAATGCCTAGGTATTACCTTACTAAAGACGTGCCTCGAAAGCTGTTGAGCCATGGCAAAAACCCTTCAATCAGCATGTGAGAAAGCTGCGAGCTAGCATCACTCCTGGGACCATTCTGATCACCCTCACTGGACGCCACAGAGGCAGGAGAGTGGTTTTCCTGAAGCAGCTGAGCAGTGGCTTGCTGCTTGTAACCAGACTGCTGGTTCTCAATCGAGTTCCACTGCGTAGAACATACCAGAAATTTGTCAGTACCACCTCCATGAAAATTGGTATTAGCAAAGTAAAAATCTCAGAGCACCTTACTGATGCTTACTTCAAGAAAAAGAAACTGCGGAATCTCACACACCAAGAAGGTGAGATCTTTGATACACAGAAAGAGAAATACGAGATTTCAGAGCAGCACAAGGTTGATCAGAAAGCTGTGGACTCAAATTTTACCAAAAATCAAAGTTGTTCCTCAGCTCCAGGGCTGCCTGCAATCCATGTTTGTCCTTACAAATGGAGTTTATCCTCACAAATTGGTGTTCTAAATTATTTGTCAATGACCTAATTAAATAATTGATCATATAAAAAAAAAGAAAATGAATTATTACAAAGCTTCAGCATCATGAAGAGATAGAAGGTGGGGCCTGTGGCTGACCCTGTGATGATGCTGTTCTGCCCTTACCTGCCCTGGAGCAGCAGAGAAGTGAAGATTGCCTGGCCCGAGCTCATCGACTGGGCCCCTCACACAGCCTGCAGCAGGGGAGGAGTCGGCTCCACTCTGCACTCTGTGAATCCGACCACTGCATTATGTTCTATTTGTCCAGCTCATCTTCCAGCCACCCTGGAAACAGAGAAGTCTGGGTATATAGGAATATACATCTGAAGACAAGAGAATCTGGAGGAATTTTCTCCCTAGGATAGCCCACACCCCTCCCCACCATTGCAGTAAGAGGAGAGAAACTCCCCTCTGAAAATCTGAACCCCCAACTCCCACTGTAGATTCCAGCTCCTGCCCACTACAGAGGAGGGAAGCTTGCACGGAGCTAACTCACACCCTAGGGGAGGACACAAGCACATAGCTCCAGAAACATCCTCCAGAGAAGGAAGAAGAAATGAGCATATCATCTGATGGCTAAAAATTAAAGCGTTCCAAGAAATCGGAGCACACCATGCATGCACCCAAACTCCCCAGAGGAGAAAGGAGGAGAAGGGGTGGCAGCACAACCGCCCCCCCCCCCACCCCGGGGGGGGGGGGATTTCTTACTTTCTGTCTGTCTCTCTCTGTGTCTCTAATAACTGCACATACCCTGTTGCAAAAAATTCTCAAAAAGAAACAATGTTTCATTGACCTTCCAAAAATCCTTCAATACAGTCAAGTTGACACCCCAAATTAACTATCATCAGGACAAACCACTATCTAAACCATAGTAGGCTATAATCCTGCTGTGGCAGTCACAGTTGAGTGACTCATGGATTTGTCCCTAGGATGCTTTGTTTAGGCTGATACGTAGGAGGCCAAAACAACCTAACAACCTAAACACTCTGGACATGCACATGAGTGTCCAGGACACAATGGGCTGGAAGACTGGTGCATGGGATTGAAGTGTGCCCAGACCCTTGGAATCTAGGGACTGTGCTCACTTATCCCCTCTCTCTCTCATGCATGAGCATGTACTCTAACGTGAATAAAGAAAAAACATTTTAATGTACATATGCAATTCCTAAACTTACTTCTAAGAAGGATAAGTTCCATTATCTGAAAGTTTTTATTTGGGGGTAGTTTCTGCTTTCTCCTGGGAAAATTCTGCAGTGTGGAGTCAATTCTATATCAACCTACTGAATTTCTTAGGAAAATGAGGAATAGATTTAGCCCTATCACAGAAGTCTGTCTTTTCTCCAAGTCACTCAGCATCTCTCATTATGTTGGAGAATTTGGGGTCAAAGGGGTAGCATTATAAGACCGTAGCTGTGTACCACTGGGCAGTGTTGCCACCCAACCCAGACTCACCTGGTTTCCCTTCACTAGTTTTGTGAGCCCACCCCCGAGCTGCTGTGCTTTGCTCCTTACAACTGCCACCTACAACTGCCTTTGGACATTGGAGCCACTGGAGTAGCCTTGTCGAACAGAGGGACCAACGTTTTCCATTCTTTTATTTCCAAGACTCCCCTTTCTCCCTGTCTTTCTGGGGTGGCCTGTGGCCAATGCCTGACTGGAATGGGCTATAAAAGCCCAGTTACTGGGCCAGCTCATGGCATGGTGGTTAAGGCAGCTGGATCCCACATTTTCAACTCTGCGGTTTGAGTCCAGGACCCAGTGACTTGAAAAACTACACTGAGTACATGTGTGTGCATGCCCAGACTCCTGAGGGGAGGATGGAGGAGAGGGGATTACATGGCTATCCCCCACGGAGAATGATGTCTCACTTTTCCTCTCTCTCTCCAGTGAGTGCAGATGCTCTATAGCAAAAACAAAACAAAACAAAACAAAAACAAGCCCAGTTACCTTCACCTCAAGCCAGAGATGCCCTTGAGATCAGACTGAATTCTCTCTCTCTCTTATGCAACTTCTCTTTTTCCCTATCCTGCTTCCCCATCCCGTTATAGCATTCCCTAAAATTTGTATCTGAATCTTTGCTCAGGATTTGTGTTCTGGGTAAATGCAAGCAATGGCAACAGGCCAATTATGGCTGCATATTTCAGCCTTAGAAATACTAAGAAGTGTACGGCTGCTGAGATGCTGTCCATAATCCCTTACCCCACAACCTAATTCTGTATTTCCTCAAACATTTCTGTCTGTTAAAATTATGATAAGCTTAACTAGAAAAGTCCTTTCCCAAGGGGGAAAAAAAAGGAAATTTCAGATTCTTAGATTGTTTACAATGAGCCAAGAATATAGTTCTTTAATTGTGTCAAAATTGTTTTGCATGCATTTTATAAATGCATAAAGACACTTTTATTTATTTTAGGGTTTTATTTTGTGGAGTTTTTTTTGTTTTTGTTTTTTTGTTTTTGTTTTATTTGTTGTTGTTTTTGTTTGTTTGTTTGTTTGTTTGTTTGTTTTTGCTATAGGGCGCATGCGCTCATCAGAAAGACAGAGACAGAGAGACAGAAAGATTGAAATCACCCCCTAGGGGAGGATGGCCATGCCTCAATCCCTTCTCCTCCATTCTCCTCTCAGGATCTTGGGCACGCACGCACACGTGCCCGGCATGAGTTTAAGCCACCAGGTCCGGGACTTGAACCATGGTCAACTACGTGGGAGTCCAGTGACATAGCCATTATGCCAACTGCTGGTTCCTATTTTGGGATTTTGCCATAGGGCATGTGTGCTCATAAGTGAGAGGGAAAATGAGAAATCACTGCCGCCCCCACCCCTTAGGGGATGGCCATGCCACAATGCCTTCTCTTCTATTCTCCTTCTGGGATTTTTGAGCACACACATGCACACATGTGTTTCAGGCCACAAGTTCTGGGACTCAAACTGTGGTCAGTCATGTGGGAGTCCAATGTCCTGACCACTACACCCCTGCTGGCTCCATAGAGACACATTTAAATACCTAGCTTTTTTTAGTGTAAAACTTATTATATCCCTATACCAAGTAAAATTTTTAATTAATTTATTTTTTAAGAGAGATTTTTGCTATAAGATGCATGCACTCACCAGAGAGACAGAGACAGAAAGCAAGAAATCCTACTCCAGGAGGGGTGACTACACCGCAATACCTTCTCCTCCATTCTCCTCTCAGGGTCTTAGGCATGCATGCACACATGCCTGGTGTGAGTTTAAGTTGCCAAGTCCAGGACTTGAATTGCTGTTGACTACATGGGAGTCCAGCAACATAACAATTACACCATCTGCGGGTCCCAAGTAAAATTTTTTGAAAGTTTTTTTTTTTTTTTTTCCTGAGCATTTAGTCATTAATCAAAAATTTGACCCATTAAATTTTATATGCTTTGCCAGTCAACACACACACACACACACACACACACACACACACACCATCCAAATGACTTAAATGACTTAACTTGCTTTCAGTCACTCCATATTAGTTACATTCTTTCTATAATTTCATATAAATGAAATATTGTGTTTATGGGTTCTTTCTGTTGCATGTTTTAAGGTTCAGTCTTATTGCTACATGTATTAGTAATTTGTTCTTTTAGATGATTTTTATAATATCCCAGTGTATAGACACACTACAGTTTGTTTATCTGTTGATGTATAGTTGGGTTATTTCTAATAATTAGCTTTTGTTAATAAAGCCCATATAAACATACATGTCCTTGTGAGGATAAATGTTTTCATTTCTTGTTTGTTTATTTTTTGAGTAAGTATCTGAGTGGAATTTCTGGGTTACTTGTTAAGTGTATTATAATTTTATAAGAAACTACCAGATAGTTTTGCTTGCAACATTTTTACTTTTTTTTTTTTACCAGCAATTTTTGAGAGTTCTAGTTCTTCACATCATTTCCAATATTTTTAGTTTTTTTTAAATATTTGTCATTTCAGTATGTGTGACATGACATTCTTGTGGTTTTAATTTATATTTCCCTGATGGCTAATGATTTTGTACATATTTCCATGTGCTTATTGACCATTTATATATACATTATATATATAAATATATCTATACACTTACATCTTTTTTTAGTTTTCAATAGTGTGCATAAACTCACTAGAGATAAAGAGGGAAAGATAAGAGAGAGAGAGAAAGGGAGAAAGCACCCCCAGAGAGAGATGATCATGATGAAATCGCTTCTCCTCCATTCTCCTCTTGGGATTTTGAGCACAAACGCCTGGCGCCACTGTGTCCAGGACTCCAACGGCACTGCCGGCAATGTGGGTTCCAACCACTTTAACCACCGGTCACCAGCTGTCCTGATCGTTCGTGTGTGTGTGTGTGTGTGTGTGTTAAATGTCAATTAAAATCTGCTTTTTTCTTTTTTAATACTTCCATAGGGCACATGTGCTTGCCCAAAAGAGACTGAGCGGCAGAGCAAGATGTAGAGAGACAGAGAAAGTGAGAAGGTATCCTCTGTGGGAGAGGGTTGCACCGCAATCCCATTTCTTCCATTTCCCTATCCTTTCAGGGTATTGGGCATGCACACACTCTCGCCCACTGGGTTTTTCAAGGCATCAGGTCCATGCTCTTTGAAAACCATGCAGTCAGTCATGTGGGATCCAGCCGCTTTAACTACCCCACCACTGTCTGGACCTATGTTTACATTTCTCTTTATATTGTATTTTGGTGGTCAGAGCAACCACAAATTTATCTGCCTTTTTTTTGACTCAACAGTTTATTAATTTACTTAAGTATGTAGTTTTCTTGATTACAAGGATTTTTAATATTTTGCAAATATGTACTGATTGCATTTATTACAATATTTTTCTGTTTTAAATTATAGAAGAGGCTTTCTTTTATAAATATATGTAAGAAAGTATCTCATAAGCTACAATTAACTCTGCAATGATTATTAAAATCCATACAAATTCCATTTTTAGCATGAGGTCTCAGAGGTAGACATTGGTGTAATAATTATTTTGATTCCAGAAAAACACAAAAAACAAGTACCAGTGATATTTCCTTAATTAAAGGACTATTACTTTTTTTTAATGAAGAGAAAGAATACATTTTTATTCTCTAGAAAACAGAATCTTCTATATATTTCTGGGCTGTAGATGACATTAGAATGCTCAAGAGTTATTTCATTCTGCAGATTTCTATTGGTCCAGATTGATCACCAAATTGACATCGTAATGACAAGTTTGAAAAGATGAGAGAGCATGCTTCAGGATTTAAAATATGCCACAGAAGAGAAAACAGATCAAGACAATAGTGCCACAGACACAGCAGGAATTTGAGGTTTATATTTTGGAAAGGAAATAATGTAGAAGAAGTTTTAAAATATAGTTTTCTGTTCATGGTAACAGTTATAGTGACTTTAACTTTTTGTATCTATTCAATAACTCTTTATGCTTTTGAGTTACCAGAAAGATATGCTTCAACTCTGTGTGGCTATATGAGGTATATTCAATGTATTCAAAATTATACCCAGCATAACAGGTTCACAAATGCAATTTTTCTTTCTTTCTTTTTTTTTCTTGAGAGGTTTTTTTTTTTTTTTTTTTTTTTTTTTTTTTTTTTTTTTTTTTCCTACAGAGCTTGTGCACTCACCAGAGAGAGAGAGACAGACAGACAGAAAGCGAGAAATCATCCCCCAGGGGGGATGGCCATGCTGCAATCCCTTCTCCTCCATTTTCCTCTCAGGATCTTGGGCACGCACGCACAAGCACCCGTCATGAGTTTAAGCCACTGGATGTTGGACTCGAACTGCAGTCAACTACATGGGAGTCCAGTGACAGCCATTATGCTAACTGCTGGTCCCACAAGTGTAATTTTTACATGAAAGTTGATAGTTGAATTTGCTTCAAACATAGAGCCAAATGGCAATGTTTATATGACAATGGCTAGCTAGTAAGTGTACGAGTCTAGTCATCAAATGGATCTGCATCAGCATGCCTCTCTAGATGTTCATGGACTCAGCTAAACTCTTTAGGACATCATGTGATCAAGCAGTGCTCCAATCAGGGTCCTTTCATGGCCCAAACCAGAAACCTGCCTAAGCTCGTTTAACAACTTAAATTAACGTAGAGATATAGCGAGGCTCATAGAAACCCGAGAACTGGATCCATTATGGCAGTGAAGTCCTAGAACCTGAAGTCATAAAGTTGTCTGAAATCGAGGCCACTTTCTCTCTCTGGGACAATTGTCACTTCATGTCTAGTCAGCTGTGGTCAAGGAGAGGGCATGAGATAATCCAGAAGAGAACATGGCTACTCAGGCTGGCAGGGCCTGTCATCCTTTTTATTTTTCAACTAATTTGATAATTTTCAGATTAATTTCATATTTTACATAAGGTCTCCATCATGATATGTACTATATATTGGGTTGTCAGAAAAGTCATGAAACATTTTTGCATAGAAAAATATTTTGAATGCATAGAAACACATTCTGGATAGAAAAATATGTCATGACTTTTCTGACAACCCTATATATATTTTTTTTTCAACAATGAACTTTACATTTTTTGTCTGCTAAATGTTCCTTCCCAGAGTCTGCCACATTCTATATGTCGAATGTTGTGCATGAATGAATAACAAATCAATGTTATATCTAAAAAAATAAAGCAGAAGGCCTTGCAGATGAAAATGGGTGATACATGAGGATTAAAGGCAACAGACCCCAGAAGAGGAGGATTGAACAGAAACAGTCTATATCGAAAGGTGTTATGTGATTTGCTTACCATATCATTGTGGGGGTCGAGAGTCCTACTGTTTGGAGAAAGAAGACTAGTTTCGAAGAGCCACAGTATGATTCCATAAGCCTAATTCTTGATATTATTTCCTTCTGCCTTTAGGTTCCTGGTGTTGTTATTTGCATTTGAAAATATTTCCTGTCACACCATGGAGCAGCTGCTTCTCCATGTCTCACACCGTGTCCTCAGTGGGAGAATGGTGTTTACCAGTTAGTGGAATTTTTAAATTTTTTGACTAATACGTTTATGATTTTAATCTGAACAATATTCTTAGCACATTACAGACTGCAATGGTTTGGTTGAGCTGTTTGCAGCACATTTCTGAGCATGGAGAATAGTTATCTTCTAAGTTACCATATTTTCCTTCTGAACAGGAAACATTTAGAATGGTTCTAGCTTTTTTAAAGAATTTTTAATTTAATTTAATTTAATTTAATTTATTATTATTGTTTAATTTGTTATAGGGCACATGCACTCAACTGAGAGAGAGAGAGAGAGAGAGAGAGAGAGAGAAAGAGAAAGCAAGCCTCCAGATCCAGGTCTCAAACCTGGATCAAACCAGTCAGCCTTGTGGGAGTCCAGTGCCTTAACCATTAAGGCATCTGCTGGTCCCAGAATGGTTCTATACCTTTAAAATATTTTTCCTTAGATTTTTTTTTTTTTTTCCTATACTGGATCTCGCAGAGCTGCATGAACTTTCCTGAACAGCTCCCATATCAAGTCTGGAGCTAGACTGTTTTAACTGGAGAGAGAAAATAGCTTCGTGTAAGCCCCTCTGTCCTCTTCCCTTGGTGCTCAGGACTTCTCCGCATGGGAGTGTCACTAGCCGAGTCATACCCTGGAAGTATTTAGTGCTGTGCTGGCTGAGTATAAGTCTCTCCATAGCTTCCTCAGATGGCCTTCCACACTCCCCAAAGTCGTGTCTGAGCATAGTTTTCTGAGGCGTGTATCCAAGTAGTTACAATTAACAAAACAAAACAAACAAAATGAGACAAATAAAAACAAAGTCACCAGAAGGGCTTTTAATACATGTTACTTTGTATTCATCTCTATTTGTTGCCACTTGATCTTCACAAATCCATGCCAAACTCATTGCAAGAAGTGTGGGACTGCAGCAGGCCTGTGGAGCCCACAGCGTTATGAGCAGGCGAACCTTCACACTCAACTTTGGGAATTTATGAGTGTTAGTGCTTCTCATATGATCCTTCCATTGGGAGCACCCTCATCCTTCACTTGGGTATGTTTTACTTACTCTTATCCTGGATTACCAAATATTTCTGAGAATATTAATCAGTTCTATCCTCATGACTTCACCTATATCGCACTTCGAGTATCTGCAGACTAGCTTCATTCTGAAGAAGCTGAACTAACATCATCTGGCCAAACAGGTATCTGTGTTAGTGGTGAGGCGTAGACCTGCAGGTCTTCCAAAACTCAGAGGGAATTGTTTGTCTTTGGTGAGCATCAGTGTTTTAAAGTTTTGAAGAAATTTGACCGAAATCTTCCCAATTCAGTTTATAAGCTCCTCTGCATGTACTCCAGTGTCCTTGTGACATTGAGAGAGTCTTCTCTGTAATTACAAGCAGATGTGAAGATTGGAATATCATGGTTGATAAAGTAAGTAATGTGGCAAATAATTCAGAGAATTATAGCTCATTTTCTAAGACAGGACAAAGACAGAGAATATCACCCTGAGAGGAAGCCTCCTTCATTTTGCTTTGGAAATGTTCACCGTGGATATATTTCTTGTTTAGTGTATTGAAGTGACCTTGCTCTAATGCTTTCTCTTTCTGATCATTTCTTAGCAATAAACCAGACATAGGAAACCACTGCCAAGTTCCAGTGGGAGTTGGATGTCAAATCCATGAATCTGAACTTAAAAGTGTTTTAACAGGTTACAAAATAAAAGACCACATAAACCACATGGGCCACAGAAGGGGGAAAAGCTTGTTTACAAGGTCAATTCAAAGTTTAGTCAAACGAATGAAATATATCTGGGATAGAATCATGCCAGAGACACTCCTGACAGTAAGACCAGGGCATGTTGACAGCTCAATCTAAACACACATTTAAAAAGGCCTCATTTTCAACAGCTTTCCAAACCACGCATTCTGTATATGTCTTATATGGACAAGTACACCTCACTCTTGATGAGGAAACGTTTTGAGAAATGTGTCATTACGTGATTTGCCATTGTGTGAACGTTACCTAGTGTACTTACGAAAGCCGAGACGATAGAACCAACTACACAGCGAGGCTGTGTGCATACCCATGTACTCCTTGTGGGATCACCATTGTATGTGCAGTCTGTCACTGACTGAAGTACTGGTAAGTAGCACCTGACTGTGTGTGTGGGTGTACATGGGTACATGGATACAAGGGTAAAGTGTGTGTACATGTGGGAGAGCATGTGGATACGGAGTCCATGTGTAGGTGACAGAGAGTGTGTGAATGGGTGTGGTCATGTATGTATATGTGAACAGAGTCTATCCCTTTACAGGCTGTTGGAACTGTTCGAGGTTTCTGCTGTTATCACTGTAACCTGTTTTTAAATTTACTTAACTTTTAAAGGTTTTTGCCATAGGGTATGTGCACTCATAGGACAGATACAGTGAGAAAGTGAGAAACCACTTCTGAGGGGGGTGGCCATGTCATAGTACCTTCTCCTCCATTTTCCTCCTGGGATTTTGAGCATACATGCACAAAATCAAGAGTAGTGTAATCACACCAGGAGTGCCTGGTGTAATTTCCAAGCTGCCTGGTCCAGGACTCTAACCCTGGTTGGCTACATGGGAGTCCCGCACCTTAACCACCACCCACCTGCTGGGCTGATCACTGTAATCTCTTTTTATTGTTTGTGTCTTTTAGAGAGCATTTTTTGCTATAGGGTGTGTCTGCATGCCCAAGAGACAGAGAGGGACAAAGAGAGATGTAGAAAATAAGAAATCACTCCCCAGGGGCAATGGCCACACCACAATCCCTTCTTCATTCTCCTCTTGGGATTTTGGGCACACACGCACATGTGTCTGGCATGAGTTTTAAGCCACTGGGTCCAGGACTCTAACCTCAGTCTACTTTGTGGGAGTCCAGTGAGATGACCATTGCGCCATCTGCTGGCCCCACAATAACTTTTTTTTTTTTTGAAAAGGCTTCCTTTTGTTACTTTTGTGTCTGCATCAAACTTGCAGATTCCTTATGGACCGACTTCTTCCTCATCATCAATTCTGCCCCGTCCTCCATGCAAAGTGCATTTACTTAGCATCCTCATTGTCATGATCATTTAGAGATGGCTTACCACACGTTAGATGTTCTGCTGAGAGCCCGGCACCATTCCTTCATGTAATCAGTACTATGCTGCTGTGTTGTGGGTTATCATCTCAGTTCTTGTAGATGAGAAAACAGCTTTAGAAAGGTCAAGTAGCTTCGTCAAAATCGCATGGCAAGGACTTGAACTGAAACAAGTCTTACTTTCAGTGAAGTTTTCAGTTGTTAGCTGAAAAACAGTTTTGGGATATTTAACAATCATTCTGACTAAAGGTAGTGGGATGAAGAGCTATCAAAAATTTACCTTCCCTACTATGAAATGAATTGAATACGACTAATTAGTTAATTAGTTCTATACAAATTTTAAACCAACTGTGAGTTAGGTAAGATGAAACTTTTACCATTTGCTGGAGACAAAGGGGTGCAGTCAATGATGTTAACTTCCAAGAATGACAGCTGTAAAAAAAGTCTAGCTCCTGACCTGGGGTGGCCTTGCCAGGACAATGGTGGTCAGCATCATGAGAGAATGGAAATAGCTCACTAATGTTCCAAACACAGAGAGGAGCAAATACAGGTATCCCTTCCTTTTCCTGACAGCTGCGGAGGACAGACAGGTGAACCAGGGAAAGTGAATACTTGGGGCTCCGCCAGGGTAAGGGAGGGTCCCAGAGCCCAGACGGAGCTGCAGAAATCGTTGGAGGTAGACACAGGAACAGGACACACCTCCTGCTGGCTCCTCCTTGGAAGAGCAGGTGTCGACACAAGCACTGAGCGAAGAATGGCCAAGTCTGGGAAACACTGCGCCTCCACCCAAGCACCGTGGCTGGGAGTGACCTGGCAGGGCATGAGTGTCTGACGGGGGCAAGGCGAATGCTAAGATCTTCCCTGAGCTAGTCCCACCTTTAAGAGAAATTGAAGTCAAGACTAAGCGTTGGACAGCCTTCCTCCATTTTACATTTTTTTCTTTCTTTTTTTTTTTTTTTTGGAGAGGTTTTTGCTATAGGGCGCGTGCACTCGCCAGACAGACAGAGAGAGACAGAGAGATAGAAAGCAGGAAATCACCCCCCAGGGGGGATGGCCACGCCGCAATCCCTTCTCCTCCATTCTCCTCTCGGGATCTTGGGCACGCATGCACACGCGCCCGGCGTGAGTTTAAGCCGCCGGGTCCGGGACTCGAACCGCGGTCGACTACGTGGGAGTCCAGCGACATAGCCATTACGCTAACTGCTGGTCCCCCTCCATTTTACTTTAAGAGAAAGCTATTGACTTCCTGCCGAAGGAAACCACCACCGGGAAGATGAAGCACCCTGGAAGAGGCTTTGACCTTGGCCACACCCTCTCTGGGGAGCCACGGGCCAGCCTTTAGGCATGTGTAACTGGAACTCAAGCTGTAAGCATGGGGGGCAGTACAGAAGAGGCTGCTACAGAGCTGAAATTAATTGAACATTTTATAGAAATTTATACAGATACTGGTCCTCAAAAACTACAAATCAGTGGTCTGAAAAAAATATTAGAAACGAGTAAAATAAACATAATGTTGAACTTTTTTAAAAAAGAAAATACATGTAAATGGTGACAACAACAACAAAAGAACTGTTTCTGATCTCTGTAATACTTTTAAGGGATTACCATGTAAATTTCCTAAAGACCCATAGAGAAAGGTCACTGAGAGTACTTAGCGTGGAGCTCCAAATCTGAAAGCCATCCCCAAGAGGGAAGTTTCTTGACACCTGCACTAAAGCAGTCACTTCAAAGGACAATCGGGAGGGTCTCTCCTAAAGGATCAGGCTATAATCCCTTCCTTGGGCAGAAAGCTCCAGCTTTTTGTGGGCAGCTTCCCAAATTTCCCAAGAGGAGGGATCTCGCTAAGTCAAGTGGCTCGGCTGTTAATTACTGCAAGAGCCTTCTAAATCTCAGAGGAAAGGATTGGGTTGCATGCACTTTCTTATCCTTGCTAAAGACCGACTGCCTGGCACTTCACCTCCAATAACAGGCTCCTCTCCACGGGCAGGGGCAGGGTGTGCCCAGTTTGTGCGCATTTTCCTGAAGCACAGTCTTAATTGCTTTACAGCCATTCTACTAATGCTAATGAAAACCCTCACATTTGGGAACTTCATCTATCAGTCTGCTGTAGAGGGAGAAAGAAAAAGGTACATGTTCTGATCCTTCTCAAAATAAAATGCTGAGGCCTTCATTTACTAGCACGGTCGAAGTCTCCCTCATTACTAGAGAACATATGACAATCTAGTTTGGGGCAAAAAAGATTTCCTACAATTTCTTTTTTATATATTTAAAGGTGTCCTTTCTTGGGGTCCTGTGGGGTGCTGCGTAGCAGTGCAGTTGTACCAAATAAATAAATAAATAAATACCCCTTCCGTTTAAATGAACCTGAAGTATCTCCTCTCAGGTATTGCTTGGGCAAAATCTCACATATGCTCTTTTCCCACATTATGGTCTTTTCCTTTACTCATTTTGAATTTAATATAATTAATGAATTAAATTGAAATGTTTTCTAAGGTTTTGTCAGACAATTTCTTCTTTGGCTTTCCAAGGGGGGTTCATTTTCTTGTTCCTGTTCCCAGGAAATTTCCCAACTCAGATAATTTTTTTCCCTTTTCAGAAAGCGAAGCCCTGAGCTGTGGAGAAAGACCTGCCCAGGGTAATGTTAGTGGACGGAACGAGAGTTCCCAGAAAGCCCTCGGGTTCTCCCATGTGGCAGGGATGGAGCATTAGACTTGGACGGCTGCTCCTGTCGGACAGAGGTTGTCTCCAGGTTGGAGACACCTTCCTCCTTTCCTACACTCCCTCCCTCCCATCTTCTTCCCGTTCTTCCTCTCACCTTTCATTCCTGGTTACCTTCCTTCCTTTCCTCTCTTTACTTCATTCCTGTCTTTTTTTCCAAATAATAAAATTCTCTTGACATATTTTAACCATAGTTCTTAGGAGGGTTTTATTATTACTATGTGTAAAAAATGATGTGTGTGTGTGTGAGTGTGTACTTTACTGTTACCTAGTTAGGATGAGGGTATTACTAAAAATAGTTGCTAAATATCATGGTTAGATATCCACATACACTAGAAAATTAAATTCAATTTATGTCTTTGTCTAGCACATTTGCGAATCTCTCATGGGCCCTGACGTATTGTTGGCTGCTTCAGTGAAATCAGGAATGATCAGATTACATTATCTTGTTCATCTCAAGAATAAACCCCATTACCATAGCATAGTACAGGGCATTCACAGCAAGGCTGGTGAAAGAACATTCAGGCCCTATTGTCCAATGTTTTAATACAGACGCTTAAAGGGCTTGCCTACATGTCAGTGGCAAAGAAAAAAACCCTTGTGGGTTATTCCTGTCAGAAAAGAGGTCTTCGTCCCAGAAATAATCTCTGACATCAGAAAGTTTCTTCCGATAATCGTCTCTCATGTCAAGTCACACAGTCCTTCCCGGCTGCAGGCTGTGGATAAGGAAACTACTGTGTCACTTCAGGGTTCTTGTGTTGTAGAAGTGTTAAAGAAATGTCCCATCCTCACAATGAGCCAGCTTCTTTTTTTTTACTAAAATTTCATAAATTGTTGGGCAGGAGAAGTAAAAATACTAGTAACTTTTACGATATTAAATATAAAACAGCTCTCCAGATAGGGGAAAAGAGATCCTTTTCTAAGATTTGCTTGCGTTTGCTTCTTGTTAACAACGTTCTTCAAAATTCAGCCTTATGGGGTTTTCCAAACAAACAATACAAAACGAAACACGGAACCTCTAAAGAGAATTCTGCCGTATGTGGAACCAGTTTGGATGAACTTTTTTAAGTAATAAATGAGCCTCCAATTGCTTTTAATGAGGACTTGAAATTTCAAACTCTGTCTCCATATTAAAAGCTCTGGGCCTAGGTGCAAAATCTACCATTGCCTCTGTCCTGTCCCCAGAGAATATTTCCCCCCTCTGATAAAGCCCACCTAGTAGTTTATTAGTATTTTTTTCTCTTTAGGTGATTCTATGTATAGTCAGAATTGAGAAGTGTTAAATGACTGTCCCAAGTGTTGACGGAAAAAATAACCAACTGTAAAATGAATAATTAATAATTAATGCGATTTATTTCCAAGCCAAATGTGAGTGACCTAGGCCGGAGAAGAGGCATACATGCCTTTTCTCGGGGTGATCATGTACAGAGGTTCCTTTTATTTGTTTGAGATTGACAGACAACATTTAGTGAAAAGATTTTCCATTGGTCTGGCCCAAAAAGGCGGGACATGTAGAAGGGGGGGGGGGCTTGTAGGTTATAGGTGGGTTCCACAATTCTTAGGTTGGTGATTGGAAGGGAAGATCTGTGTCTTAGTTAAAGAAAGGCTTAATCTACATCTCAAGGAAAAGGGAAGTTCTGTGTCTTGGAAAGAGATAAGCACAAGAATATACTGTAATCGGTTGAAATATACATCTCAAAGATACTATGCCAGGGACAGGAGGTAGGAAGAATCCTGTTAATAGAAAATAAATGGTCTGTTAATGTTTGTGGGCATGACTTCCCCAGTCCCCTTTTGAAAAGATTTTGGAAAAATAGGAAAAGTAGTCAGACTTCTGTCCACACAAGTGAATCCGATTCTCTGTAGGAACAATGAATTAATCGACTGTTACTGAACCTGGAAACTTAATTGTACCAGATTAATTTAAATACCCATCTGGTACGCATGGCTTTCAGTGGAACTTACAAATAGTGATATGATCAAGGCTGTCTGGAAATGTATAGGAGGAGATGGATAGATTTTTCAGCACATGAAACATTAATAGCAAAGCTCAAGCTCACTGATTTACAAGAGAAACTGCTGTATTGATTTGTGGTACTTACAGGAGCATAAATAGATTGTAATTTGAATCAAATTGTTCAGAAAATTCCCTTGGTGAGTCCATCTCCTAGAAGGACATTCACAGAAAATAAGGACAGGGTATTTTTGCTGTAGGTTGGTCCTGCCTGCTCAGGCCTGCAGATGAGGCAAGTCATCTTCCCTTTTCTAGGAGGGAAGGCCTCCTGTTCTGCTGCAGGGCTGTTGAGTACAGACATTTTGGCGGCTCAGTCCTGTGGAGTGGGTGGCAGAGCTGAGAAAGCAGGAAACTCTCAGGACTGCTAGAAGCCTAGTGATAGGGCCAGGGATGGAAGGCTTCCTTCCCTTATTTGGCTTTTTTTTTGTAGAAACTGTGTTATTGTGGAATACACATTCAGTCTTCTCCACTGTTTCTTGCCATACCACTCCTAAAGTCCTTGAAATCTCCCAAATGGTTTCTTCTGGTGTGCTGGTGAGTTGGCTGCTGCCTGGCCACTCTCAGGTAGCTTCAGGATGGAGTCTTGTCACTGGAACAGCCTAGGCAGAATTAGAGGGATAGGGCTTTCAGTTAAACTGCCACCACTCAACCACCAGGGAGAGGAGAAAGGCTGAAGGTTAAACTGGTCATCAATGATCAGTGAGTGATTTAATCAGTTATCTCTATGCAATGAAGTCCCCATAAAACCCAAAAAGATTGGGTTTACGGAATGTCCCAGGAGTTGAACACGCGAGGTGCTAGCCCATGTACCTTGTCCTATGCATCTCCGTACCTGTATTCTTCGTGATATTCTTGTGTTCCACTGAATTCTGTGAGCCATTCTAGCTAATTGGTGAAATCCAAGGAGGGGAGTGGGTTCTGTGAACCCCAACCTATAGCAGCTGGTCAGAAGCAGGGATAAAACAACCTGTGGCTTGGGATTGCCATCTGAGATGGAGGGTCACTTTTATGGGACTGATTCCTTAACTCGTGGGATCTGACACTACTTCCAGGTAGAGTGTCAGAATTGAATTAAATTAGAGGACACCCACATGGTGTCCACTGCAGAACTAATTGCTTGTGTGTGTGTGTGTGTGTGTGTATGTGTGTGTGTGTGTGTATGTGTGTGTGTGTGTGTGTGTGTGTTTTAATGACCAGAGGGTATGGGTACTCACCAAGGAGTGACAGAGAGCCAGAGAGAGAAGGAGAACACACCCCTCAGTGGGGTGCAATCATGCTTCAATCCCTTTTTCTGCATTTCTCCATCCTTTGGGATTTAGGGATGTATGTACATGTAACCAGCGTGTTTTCCCAGCCTCCTGGGCCAAGATTTGAACTGTGGCCAGCCATGGGATCCAGCTCCCTTAACCACTAGGCCATGGAGCTGGCCCAGGTTTGTTCTGTGTGAAAATAAACCCTCACATATCAAGTCACAGAAGTATTTTTGAGAAAAGAAACTAAGTTCGTCATCCCTGTCTTCTCAGAGGAGCAGATGCTATTTCTCCTCCCTACGGGCCCTTACTGGGAATTATATCTTTTTGTTTTTGGATATAAAAGGCTCACAATTTATACAGAAATTGTTTTCTAAAGTTTAGATATGAGGTGATTATTTGCAATTCAGAATAAACTCCCTCAGAAACAATATACAGTGGCTAGGACCCCAGGTCAATTCATGAAAATCGTCCATCATGAGTAGTCCTGAAGTGATGTGACCATATATAAAAATATGAGTTTATGAAATATGAGTTTATGAAGTCAGGAAAACTTGACTTGTAAATCTAATCCTTCTCTCTGCCTGAACAATCTCTCCTTAAAAGTCTCTTCTTACAGTTCTAACTGGTAACATTTTAAGGCCATGATATCAGGGTAGATATCCCATGCATCAGTGCATAATTTGATAAACTCATTAAATTTACATTTTTTTCTGCAGGGTTTTATTTTACAGCTGCATATATTTATAAATGAGGGACATAGATAAAATACACATATTCACGGGCCTAAAATATGATACTCTACTAGGCTGACCCACTTGCGATGATTCCATACTTGTGTCCAGAGACCTCTGCAAGAATGCCAAACACATGTGTGCCTGTGCTCTAGGGTCGACTGAGGCTGATGGGGAGACAAGAGATGATCTTATTTGGATTACTATCTCTGTATGTCTCTCTTATGAAGGAAATAAATCAAATTTAAAGGAAAAAAATTCAGGGACCAGCAGTTAGTGTAATAACTATGTCGCTGGACTCCCACGTAGACGACCACGGTTCACATCCCGGACCCGGTGGCTTCGGGCATGTGTGCGTGCATGCCCAAGATCCTGAGAGGAGAATGGAGGAGAAGGGATTGCAGCGTGGTCATCCCCCTTGGGGGGTGATTTCTCGCTTTCTGTCTCTCTCTGTCTGGCGAGTGCACGTGCCCTAAGGCAAAAACCTCTCAAAAAAATTCATATATTCCTTTCCTAGCAGAATTGCCTCTATCTAAGAAAAAAACTTGCATTTTGGCACTTGAAATTTAGTTAAGAATATCCGGTACATCAGGTCTAATCCTATGCAATAGCAACTTAGCCATTTAACGTCTCAGAGCTACAGCATAGAGATGTTGTCTTTGAGGGTGCTTGACATTTCTGTGACAAACTCAAGGGACAGAGTGACTTCAGTCAAACTGTAGGGCCACGTGGCTGATGTATTAGTAGACAGAAATGTATCCCTAAAGATGACTTTGAAAGATGATGTAGGAGTTTTGAGAGGATGTGTCCTCTGCAGTTTAAGACGTACCTTCATGCCTCATATTAATAAAATGCATCACAAAAGTTGTGTCAAATTCTACAAAGCAATGAAGTGTTGAGCCAAACAGGACAAAAGCAAGCTGCTCTGCACTACAGAACTTAAGACAAAAGAACCATGAATACAGCCACCCGTGGGGTAGGGAACCTGCCTTTTAAACCATGTAGGTAAGGATTTTGTCAGATGGAAGGAAAGAAAAACAACAGCTGAAGCAACAAGAAAAGAAACAAAACTCCAGGTTGGGAGGTCATCGGAGCACATCTCCAACACTCCCAGTTTCTGACAGCTGTAAGATTTCCTTTTAACTCAAAAGGGGTGAGAGGAAGACAGCAACATCTTAACTTTCTCTTACTACAAAAACACAGTTCTTTCTTCAGTCACTGGCTATCAGCTGATGACACAAGAGTTGTTTGAAATGGGAATCGGTACGTCAGCTCCTGTGTGGGATCCTCTGCTGTCCTTCCACTTTGTGGCTGTGTTCACTGACACACGCATTCACACACAAATATCCAGTGGGCAGGTTGCGAGTTTCAACTAGGTGCTGGTCAAAGTTGTAAGCTCCGGGGATAGAATGATGACTAAGATAAAGTCATTCCCCTATTTTATAGAAGAAACAGACATTAATCATATAAATAAATGTATAATGTCAGAGATAATGCCTCATTAGAAAAAGAAAGTAGTGAAAGGAAATATAGTGAAGGGACACACTCAGGTATGTTAGGCAGAATGGCCTTGCTGATGAGGTGACATCGGAGTAAAGTCCCGAGTGAATAAATAGCGTTGAGTATTAGAAAATCAGGGGGACACATTCCAGGTGGAGAGGTCTGCTACAGCAAAGATCCTGAGGCGGGAACAAACTTGGCATGTTGGAAGAAAAGCAAGCCCTCCTTTGAGAGTAAGTGGGATAAGAATGGTTGCCCCTGAAGGGTAAACACGAACCAGAACATGCAGGGGCTTGTGGACAATGTCCGGAATTTTTGAAGAGAAGCAATTGGAAAGTTGGAGCAAAGGACTGAGACAAAATTATTTATGTTTTACAGACAATTCTGAAAAACCCACTTCTGGTAAAGTAGTAGAAATTGGATTTAATCTTCCTCCTAAAACAACTGAAAGATTAGAAAACCAAAACCTAACATTCAACAACAGCTCTCAATATACAACAGAGAGAATGTCTGAGAGATGGAAAAAAAAAAATGTGAACCCAGGATATCGCCCGGAGGGTTTCCAGGTCCTAGTGAAAGGACAAGGAACCCAGGCAGTGTCCAGTGACTTCATGAATTTGAGGAGACAATTGTGAGTCTGGGGAAAGCTAGAGATCCCGTACAGAGAGGAGAAAGCTGCACAGAGAACTCCAGAGATCTGCAGAAGACTCCCCTGAGTATTCAGCTGAGTAATGATCAGGGCAAGTGTGTGAGAAAAGTACCTGGACCTGGAAAAATTTCTTTTCTGGAAGAATGAGAAGAAACAGTAACTAAAGCTCACTTAAAGTGAGAAATAGTGCCTATATCCAACAGCTAGATGCACAAATGTCAAAATGCAGAGGACAGCTATTAGGATACTGAGAAGTCTAGCGAGCACTGTGGGGAAAAATTAACCCTACACTAAATGCTGCTGTGGCTCTGCTAACAAAGCTTACAAGATTCGGAGAACTAATGGACGAGACCAGACAAAGCTCAAGAATATTTTTAGGAATACCCAAACATTCAGCACTCGACAAGGTACGATTTGCAATGTCAGCCATTTGAAGGCATGAAAAGAAAGAAAATAATTAGAAGATAAGTCAGTCTCTCAGAATGGACCCTAACTGAAAGTTGATGCAGATAATGACTATAGATTTGAATATTTAAACAGTCATTACTATGCATATTCCATTAGTGGAAGAAGCTAGAGGTAATGTAAAAAGTCAAAAATGAAACATATAAAATCAATCTACATTTCATGTATCATTTTTTTCTTTTTAAAATTTAATTAACTCCTCAACACAGACATGTTTTATATTCTATTTTATTAGGATGTTAATTTTGCCATGTGTAATTCCTATCAAAGGTAAATTGATATCATAAATGCATAGTATATATCTTAACACTGCTGAAAATGAGGTAAACATATGCTAGTATTCAAACAAGCCACTAAATGTATCTTATTTCAAATATAGATTATAGAGGTGAAAACTACAATGTCTGACTTAAAATTTACTGCATGAGATTCACAGCGGATTAGATGTTGCAGTAGAAAAGATTAAGAAGCTCAATGATACAGCAGTAGTTAACAGCCTGCAATGAAAAACACTAAAAACAGAAAAGAACAAAGCATTGTGTTCTGTGGAATGACTATAAATGACCAAAACACACATTAAGTAGAATGCTCAAAGAAGAGGAGAAAGAAGTGTAAGACACAAAAAGATATGAATAGTCCAAACTGGTAAAACTATAAATACACTGGTACGAGAAGTTCAATAAAGTGGGACCAGCAGTTGGCAAAATGGCTATGTTGCTGGACTCCCATGAAGTTGACTGCAATTCGAATCCAGACCTGGTGGGTTAAACTGAGGTCGGGGCATGTGCGTGTGTGCCCAAAATCCCAAAAAGAGAATGGAGGATAAGGGATTGCGGCGTGACCATCACCCCTGGGGGGTGATTTCTCGCTTTCTGTCTCTCTGTCTCTCTCTGTCCTGGCAAGTGCATGCGCCCTATAGCAAAAAAACCTCTCAAAAAAAAAAAATCAATAAAGCTTCAAACCAAGAAACAAAATGAAAATGACACCAAGGCACAGCATAATCTAATTGATAAAAGTAGAAGTAGCCAGAGGGAAAATACATCACAAACAGAAGAACAGACAAGGATGGTTGTAGATTTTACATCAGAAACAATACACACTAGAAGAAAGTGGACAGTGTCTATAAAACACTAAAAGAAAAAAAACTTTGTCAATCTAGAATTCTTCAAGTTGTAAGCAAACTAAAAATTTTTTGGAAATATAAAAGTTGAAATAGTTATTAATTAGCAAAACTGCACCACAAATATATAAAAGGAAATCCTCCAAGGATAGACAATAGATGGAAATACAGATCTTTACAAAGGAATGAAAACAACAGATACCACACCTATTAGGTTATATAAAAAGATATTTTTTCTTAATATTTAAGTTTTTAAACATGATTATTTTATAAATAATCCTTTGAAGCAAAAATAATAGGAATACAGGGGTTTTTAATAGATACATAATAACTAAAATGGATGATTTCAATAGTACAAAAGCTGGGAGGGGAGAAATGGAAGAAACCTGTGAAAGTTCTTATACTAAATGGAAAGTGGAATAATAGCAATTGAAGGTAGACTGTGGTAAGTAAAATCTGTATAATATAAATGCTAAAGTCATTACTAAAGAATAATACAAACTACAGTTAATAAGCCAGCAATGAGGATAAAACAATAAAATTCCAAAGAAAAACTAGACATCAAAATCAAACGGCGAACTTAGCCATGGTAGTACAGGCAGTAGGGCACTGCTGTGTGATACATGATTCACGAGGGAGGCCCTGGGTTTGGATCCTGGGTCATCCTGAACCCAGGTCCCATGGGACACGCATGACCCTGGCTGGCTAGAAAACATGATGAGATCTTGTGAGGGAGCGCTCTCTCTCAGATGAGAAAAATAAACAAACTTAAAAACAAAGGAAGCTGATGGATTTAAACGCAGTTACATCAATAATCACACAATAAATGCACATTGTTAGAATACAGAAATTGAATGAATAAACAGTAATTTAGCATAAAATTTAAACCCAATGATAAAAAAGGGCTAAGAAGTAAGACTGTTATCTTCTTTTTTCTTGATTTGTTTGGCTAGAGGTTTATCAATGATTTCAATCTTCTCAAAGAACCTATTTCTAGTTTCATTAATTTTTTCTATTATTTTCTCTCTCAGATTTTTATTTTTGCTCTGATTGTTTATGATTGTTTCTGCTCACTCTGGCCTTCATTGCTTTTCCTCTCTAGTTTCTCTAGTAGAAGCTCAAGCTCATTGATCAGAGAGCATTCTGTAAGGCCTTACTGCTCTAAGTGTGGTCCACAGATGGGCTGCATTAGCATAAGCTTGGCAGAGATGCAGAATCTCACACCTACCATAAAACCGCTAAATCAGAAAATCAGAACTTGAGCAGAGTCTTCAGGAGATTTGAATGTACATGAAACAATGAGAAGCAATGCACTATGTCTGAATCACACTCATTACACACATTACATACACAACTGCCTCCCTAAGCACTCCTCACAGAGAGAATATTTTGCACATTTCATTATTTGGTCATTGGGAAAGTCATGACACATTTTTGCACAGAAAATATGTCATGACTTTTTTGACAACCTATTGTATTCTAATTTCTTTTAACATATATATTTTTTTTGTTACCAGAGGGTGTGCACACCCACGGAAGAGAAACACAGAGACAGAAAGAGAAAAAGAGAGAGAAAGCATTCCCCATGGGATGTAGTCACACTGGGCATGCATGCATATGTGCCTGTGTGTTTTTCAGGCTTGGAATTGTGGGTGACCAAGTGAATATCAGCTCCCTTAACCACTAGTCTATGGGACTGCCCACTATTATAATCCTATTTTAAACCACCATTTCCTTAACTGTATAAAGATATATATATATATATATATATATATATATATATATATTCCATAGACACTTTTGAGAAACTAAGTAAATAAGATAATAAATATAGAATGTTTAACGTGGTGTTTATTGTTATTGTTTTAAAGCAAATGATTAAAATAAAATTTTTATCCTTAGTAAAATGGACTTATATTTAAAATGGATTCACAGAAACTTACACTTACAAAGGTATCTTGTTCATTCCCTCTTTTCACTACTGATGAACTAAATTTGAGAAAAGTCAAGTGACATGTCCGAGGTCACATGCCAGGAAGGTTCCTTGATCCAAGGATAGTGTGTTTCCTACCACATCACATGCTCTGATTTATTTAATCCACAGCAGCACAAGGTAATCTGGAAAGAAAGGCAACATTGGTCACTATATTTTTATGCTTCTCTTTGCTAATTGGATTAAAACATCCACTGATTCTGATAGTAAGGAACAATGTTTTTAGAAAATTTTGTCGGGAGCAGCAGTTGGCTTAATGGCCATGTTGCTGGGCTCTCATATTGTCAACTGTGGTTTGAGACCCCGGCCTGGTGGCTTAAACTCACACCTGGCACATGTGCTTATGTGTCCAAGATTCCGTGAGTAGAATGGAGGAGAAGAAATTGCATCATGACCATCCCCTCTGGGGGGTGATTTCTCATTTTCTGTCTCTCTGTTTTTCTCTTTCTGGTAGTGCATGCGCCCTATAGCAAAAACCTCTCCAAAAAAAAAAAAAAAAAAAAGCAGTTGGCATAATGGCTATTTCACTGGACTCCCACGTAGTTGACTGCGGTTTGAGTCCCGGGCCCACTGGCTTAAACTCATAAACTCAAGCCAGTTGTGTGTGCATGCATGCCCAAGATCCCAATAGGAGAATGAAGGAGAAAGGATTGTGGTATGGCCATCCCCCCTGGGGGGGGTGTGTGATTTCTCACTTTCTCTCTCTCTCTCTCTTTCTATCTTTCTGGCAAGTGCACGCGCCCTACAGCAACGACATAAAAAAAAAAAAAAAAAAAAAAAAAAAAAAAAAACAAACAAACAAACAAAAAAAAAAAAACCTCTCTTAAAAAAAAGAGAAAATTTTGTCAAAAATAAGAACAAATAATTTTCGTCTCTCTAGAGGCAGTGGTAGAGCACGTCCCTTTTCCTCTGGTAGAGAACATGTGCACTACGAGGGTACAATTGAAGAGGAATGTCTCTGTACTACTTAGTGCCCTCATTTTCAGATAGGATTTGTTTCAATTAAGAATGTGTTTAACACAGCAAATGAGGACAAAATTGAGTTGGGCAAAGTGGTGAGTATTGTACACTTAATACACAAAATGGTACACTAGCCAAGCAAGGTGATAGCCATTTATTTGGTAGATAAATCTTTTACCTAAATGTTAAAGTGTTTATTCCACTTTGATCAGTATTTATTAATAGCTCTGTACTGTTACGTAGTATGGCTAACGAACTACTTCATGAAGCTGTACAAAAGCTGTAAAATGCTGAACAAACAATTCAGAAAACAATTAAAAAAGAGTAAGGCACAAGAGAGAATTGATTGGTTGAAATTCTGAAAAACATTAAGTTCTGATTTTTAAAGTGGTATTCCTGGAGGGTGAGTTTTTTATTTTGTTCAAAAATGGAAAAGAAAATCTAAACCTATTCAAATCCGTTTCCTGTCAATTAAACAATTGAATCAGATTTGCTGTGTGGTAGACTCCAATGATGGATGGTGCAGAACTCCACTTTTGAACCAGATGAAAAAACAATGATTTTTTTTTTTTTTTTTAGAATACAAAAGTTGTTTCTGCTTTTGTATGTAAGCACACCTCCTCTCCTGCTGGCATGCTGAAAAGATTTGCCATTTCTCAAAGGGATGTAATCCAAATAAATAGAACACAAATACTAGTGAACCCTAACACTCCAAAACATTGTATTTTAAAGGACAATAATCAGATCATCGCTCTGAAGTAAGAAAGCAAATGCCTTTGCATGTGAAGAAAGCTGACATATGAGAAAATTGAACATAATCTTTATTTCACTTCAAGTAAGGCTAACCTCAGAACAAAGATGAAAGGTAAGGCCCGCTGCTTTGGTCTAGAAGGCAAAGAAAGCATCTCTTCTACAGATGGTTGGTACAGCTGAGAAGGATTTTCATAGCAGTATGATGTTTTAATAATTAGGCAAAAATATTTAAGAATTAGGCGAGACCTCTTTCTAGTTCCTCTTGTAAGCAAAAGAGACAATGATGTGGTCTGACTCTGTGTGTTTTCATTTAATGTTTAAAAAATAAGTAAGCATGGTGTACCTTGAAAAATGACACACGTTTCTTCCAGTTATGTTTTCAGGGGAGGCTTTTGCTAAAGCACCTGAACCATTAGGAGATTGGGGAAAACAGCTGTGTAACAGAGTAGTGAGAAAACAGTGATGTACACTCTACGACAGGGGTCCTCAGCCTTCCCAGCAACAGGCACTGGACTCGTGGAAGATGATCCCTCCAAAGACATGGGGGAGCGTGGTCCTAGGATGATCCAAGAGTACCACCTCCACTGTGCCTCCATTTCCATACTACCGAATTGCAATATACAATGAAACGATCACATAGCAGAGTGCTCCCATGAGAAATCAAATACGGCTGCGGATCCCACAGAAGGCAGAGCCCAGGTGTTCACGGAATGTCAGAGAGCAGCTGCAAATACAGAGAAGCTGTTCTCACTGGCCCATCCACTGCTCCCTCCCCTGCTATGTGGCCTATCATGGGGGAACTCAACAGGCCATGGACTAGCATCTGTCTGCGTCCCTAGCACGGCTACCCTTGCTCTATGACAGGTATGGTATGTTTCAACGACCATGGGATGTCTCGATCCTCCAGCCTCAGCCTCTCAGCTGGGCCTGCAAGGGTGCACTACCATACCTGACTCTTTTTTTTTTTTTTTTTTTTTTTTAATTTTTATTTTTTGAGAGGTTTTTGCTACAGGGTGCATGCACTCGTCAGTGAGACAGAGAGAGAGACAGAGAGACAGAAAGCGAGAAATCACCCCCCCCCCCCCAGGGGGGATGGCCATGCTGCAATCACAATCCCTTCTCCATTTTCCTCTCAGGATCTTGGGGCATGCAAGCACACACGCCTGGCGTGAGTTTAAGCCACCGGGTCCGGAACTCGATGGGAGTCCAGTGACATAGCCATTATGCCATCTGTTGGTCCCACCTACCTGATTCTTTTGTGGACAGAGTCTCACACCATTGTCCAGGCAAGACTCGAATCTGTGATCTTCTTACTTCAGCTTCCCCAGTCACTGTAATTATAAGAGCTTTCTAAGGTGTCAGACTTTTAGACTGAACTAGAAATCATTGGGTCCTCACTGGGACCTCCCATGTGGTCCCAGCCTGCAGGGCACAGCATCTTAGCAGTACAGGCCACTGATACTGGGCCTAGATTTTCTTGATAAACTAGAGTTTTAAAAAACTGCAGAGAGGGACCAGCAGTTAGCATAATGGCCATGTCGCTAAAGTCCCAAGTAGTTGACCGCAGTTCAAGTCCTGGACCCGGTGGCTTAAACTCATGCTGGGCGTGTGTGTGTGCGTGCCCAAGATCCTGAGAGGAGAATAAAGGAGAAGGGATTGCGGTGTGGCCATCCCCCCTGGGGGGTGATTTCTTGCTTTCTGTCTCTCTCTGTCTTTCTAGAGCATAATATTGTCACTTAAAATTTCTGCTTAGTATTTTCTGCATGCAAAAGAAACCCATAAATAAAACAAAACCATATCTTCTGTGCAGGTGGAAACAGATCTTGTACAACCTTTCCTTGTTGTTCTCTCTAGATATGCTTGCAAATGATAATATTAGATCATCAGAAAAGTCTATGATGTGTTTTTCTTTTTTAAAAGAGATTTTTGCTTTAGAGTACATGTACTCACCAGAGGGAAAGAGACAGAGGCAATGAGAGGAAAAGTGAGAAATTTGCCCCCCACCCCCCCAGGGGGGAGGCCAGGTTGTAATTCCTTCTCTTCCATTCTTCTCTCAGGATTTTGGGCACACATGCACACATGCCTGGCGTAATTCTCAAGCTGCTAGGTCCAGGACTTAACTCATGGTCAACCGTGTGGGAATCTAGCACCTTAGCCACCATGTCACCTGCTGGCCCCACAAGCAAGTTTTTAATTCCTTTTATACCAACATAAAACTCCTCCTTCTTGTTAATGTTGGTACATGGCTCATGTTAACAGTTAGCACACCATACTCTTCCTCCATTTCCTATCCTTGAGGAGCCTAGTTTTCTCCTGAGGAAGGATAAGGGTTAGGGTCTTCCTAAGCTCTGCAGAGCCAATGTGTCTCCACAAAGAAGCCTCTCCTCCCAGCTCCATGATCCATGCCCAAGAATATAGGCCCGCCGGGACTGGCTTTCCTGTGATCCTAGGTGGAGTCGGGGGCAACCGTAGGTACGATCAAATAGCTTTTCTTATTCTTCGGCTGACAACTGAGGTGAGACAACACAGCTTAACTGTAGTGTACATATAGATTCCTAAACTTAAAAATCAAGATGAGGAGCTCGAAAGGGAGGTTGGAAGGGACTGTCTCTTCCACCTCTGGAATGGAGAAGAATCCCTTTCAATAGTGTGATTTATTGGAGGAATGGTTATATTATTTAATGTCTCAACTGGAGCATTTTTGGAGTAAAATAAGGTGCTCTTAACAATGACCTTAGGATAACAGGACTAATCAGAGCTGTCTCAGGCAAAACAGGATGTATGCCCACCCTACTTAGTTAAAAGTATGTCGGTTTTTATGGCAATCCGTCCACCCATCTGTAGATCATTTTCTACTGTTTACAAAAACCTTACATGTGTTTTCATTCTTTTGTTCTTCAATAAACCAAGTCTATTTTTGAGGTTCTTTCCACAATTCATTGGAGTTGACTTCATGCGGTACATATTTAAGGTTTGCTTTTGAGATTTTCAGGGCTAGCGAAAAGAGATTTTTCCTGTTTGTGACAGAGTCCAGAGAGCAGTGCAGGGACTGAGGTATATGTGGTCTTCTCATGCCTTTTGCCTTGTTCTCTTTTGAGGATTAAAACAAGTACAAAAAAAGCACACCCTCATCTTCGGAGTCCGATCTGGAATACATTTTCGAATAGTGTGGGTGCAGAAAAGGAGCATAACTGTGCTTGCGTCCTGTTCTTCCAAGCCTTGACTGGGCAGCCAAATGGACTGTCTGTGCGGCAGAGTGCATGCCCCTGAGGGCTACTGGGCAAATGCTTCTCTGGGAAGGGTTTCAGGATTGAGTCCGTGGGGGGAGTTATATGAGTTTGAATAAGGATAATCCTAGAAATTTATTTTGAGACTTTTCAAAGACTTTAAAAGTCATTTGCCCCATCCTTATATTTTACAGATAAGTAAAGTGAAGCCCAGAAAAGGAAAGAGATTGGTCTACAACAGCAGGACCTACCCCCAAGCTTCCTAGTCTGTTTTCAGAGCCTCAGGAGCAGTTCTCTTATGTCGTGGAACCCCAAGGGCACTATTCACATAGACTACAATGACAATTTTGAAAATATAACCTAACAGGAGTGATTTTAACTTGATTTTTGAATTCGTTTAATCTCAGAATTTTGATTATCCTCTCTTTGTCAATGTATAATATAGACTTGGCCATTCGTTCTAATACCAGTACTACTATTAGCTACAGGGGGAGAACTTGAAAAGCCATACCACGGTATGATTTCTTCACTTGCAAGTTGTGGAGCTAAGTTAGATGAAATTCCTTCAAATCTTTCGTCAACTGACATTCCCAGCTAAGCACCTCTTCACATCTTACCATCCTTGTGAAGTCATTTGAACAATCAGCACGGTGTTAGCCCCAAAGCTGTAGGAAACTTGTAGAGGGGCAGGTCCAAAAGTTCTGTTTTTCTTCTTCCTTTTTTTTTTTTCTTTTAAGCTTTTTATTCTCTTTCCTTATTCTCTCTTCTAGTAATTCTTCCTCCTCTTGTTTATTCTTCATTTTTTAAATTTCTCTTTTCATTTTACTTGTCAATTTATCCACCATAATAATAACCTAAATGCCCAAAACCTGATGACCGGCTTAGGAAAATGAGGCACATATATGCAGTGTAATATTATTCAAGTGGGCAAATCTAGACATTTTAATGCTAAGTGAAATAACCCAGACTATGAAAGACACACATCGTATGTCCTCACTTAACATATACCAAGTGTCTGCATACTACGGCAGAAATTGAAGATTCAAAGACGGAAGAAGATACCTGAGGCTATATGGGGGATGAGGGGCTGGTGAAGGAGCTCCGGAAAAAAATATTTATCAGACACAAAAATACATGAAAGCAAAATAAATAGGTTATAGAATTTTATACAAAAACAGAACTTAAAAAGGGCATCACCAATCATACATATGTGTCTATAGACCTAAAGATACACATATCAAAAACCTATTAGAACAAACTTTGAAGGTGCACAATGTAATATAATGTTCCTTGTTGAAGGTGATGAATATGGTAATGCTTGTGACTGGATTATCACATATACAGGCTTTGAAAAACCATATAGTACTCCACAAAGATCCACACAATTAAATGTAAATGAGAAATTATAAAATAAGTTAAAAATAATTTATTCTCCTTTCAGTACAAGAGCACATAAAGTAAAATTGTTAAGATCCAAGTCACACCAAAAAATATTCAATTGAAGTAAGCCCAACTTGCCTTTCCATAGAGAGTTAAATATTTATACGACGAGCCATAGATGCATCATCCTACCAGATGCTCATTCCTAGGAGGTGACATACAGTCATCAGGACACTACTTAGCCCTTGTAAATCTTGTACATGGGAATAGAAAGTTATCCATGATCAGCAGGAATGCACTTCTTACCAGTAAGTTGAAAATCAAAAGCAACAAAAGGCAGTAAGGTCTGAAAGAATTTTGAGGCTTTGAATTTTCTTCGTAGACCAGATTTAGATATGACTTGTAATAATCTCTCTGCTATGAAAGACAGAGAACATGGCAGATAGTTGTAGACCTTAAAATTTATCTACTTTAATAGCTATTAGATTATCATGCAAAAAAGGCAAATAAACTACATCATAATGCTTAAATATGGCTTTGAAACAACAGCAGCAATAAAATGACCCATACTGAAGCTCTATCATTTCAACACATGCCACAAAAAATAGAGGGAAAAAAGTAAGAGATTATAAGTGTAATGATTTTAAAAGAGTAACAAATACTTGAGTATTCTTTTTTCTTTTCTTTCTTTATTTTTGAGAGGTTTTTGCTAGAGGTCATGTGCACTCACCAGAAAGACAGAGAGAGGAGAGACAGAGAGACAGAAAGCGAGAAATCAGCCCCCAGGGGGGATGGCCATGCCACAATCCCTTCTCCTCCGTTCTCCTCTTGGGATCTTGGGCACTCATGCACACGCGCCTGGTGTGAGTTTAAGCCACTGGGTCCGGGACTCAAACCGCTGTTCACTACATATCAGTCCAGCAATATAGCCATGATGCCAACTGCTGGTCCCAATATGCCTGTGTTTTCTTGTTACCTCTTTTTTCCCTTCTCCTATGAACATACATACACTTTTTAAAAAAAGAATTATTTATTTAACATATTTATTTAACATTTGTTTATTTATTCCAATTTGACCAGACAGGGACAGGGACAGAGAGAGAGAAAGGGAAAGTGAGAAAGCAAGCCACCAGGTCTGGGACTCAAACTGCAATTGGCTATGTGAGAGTCCAGTGCCCCTAACCACCATGCCACCTGCTGGTCCCAACACACACATACACTTTTACAATATGTACTTTTTGCAAGCATATTTTTTTTACCAGGAGACAGCAATCCATCTGGAAACTATGATACTGCAGAAGCACTTTCACCAAAGTAGGGACCTAAGTCTTGCACCAATATTGAGCAGTGGCTCTCTTAATACAGAAAGAACTTTTAGTATTTTATGCCCCAGAGTTAGCTTCTCAGCATTAAGGGCTCCTAAGAATATACAAAGAAACTCCTGTTCAGTCTTAATGTCGATCAAAAGACTTGATTTTTAGAGAAAGGCACATTGTGTTAATTGTAGTTTCTGAGAACAGTAAGGCTTGCTTTTCTCTGTTAATTTTGACTGCATAAGTTTCTGACTATATGTTAAAAGCATCATATTCTCCATTTTTTATTATGCTTAAGAGAGATAAAATATATGATAATTCAAAAATTCCTCTAGTCTTTTAGGGAAAAAAAAGGATAACATAAATGTGGGCTGGACAAAAATGCTATTCTGTAAAGATACCTTAATTCTTGTATTTTCATTCAGTCAGCACTTTAAAAGAATGGAGATATCACCTTGTCCAGCAAGCCTAAACATGTGAAAAAACCTACCAGAAACTATTGCCAAATGGAAGTATCACTAAATTCAACTACGGATGTAAAATTCTGATTAACGTGTACAGTGGACAAATCTCATTTGGGAAACTATAGTTGCAGGGAATAAAAACAAAACTAGATCAGCTGTATGATATTAAAATCAAAAGTTTCATTCACCAAAGGACACAACCAATAGTGAAAGGTAACCTAAAGAACAGAAAAACATATTTGCAAATCATATATCTGATAATGGTTAATGTCCAGTTTATGTAAAAAGCTCATAGAACTCAAAAAACATTAAATAATCTGTTGAAAATATGGGCAAAAGACTTGAGTAAACATTTCTTCAATGGAGATATACAAATGGATAGCAGGCGTATCAAAAGATGTTTAACATGACTCATCATTAGGAAAATGCAAATCAAAGTCACAATGAAATATCATCTCACATCTATCATAATGGCTACCATAAAAAAAAGAAAAAAGAAAGAAAGAAAGAAAGGAAGGAAGGAAGAAAGAGAAAGAGAAAAAGAAAGGAAAAGAAAGAGAAAGAAAGAAACAAGTATTATAGAGGATGAGGAGAAAGTAGAATCCAAGGGAACTATTACTGGGAATGAGAAATGGCATAGCTGCTATGGAAAACACTATGATGGTTCATAAAAACATAAAAATACAATGACCATGTGGTCCAGCAATTCCACATTTAGGTTTACAGCCAAAAGAATTGAAATTTTGGTCTTCAAGAGATATTTACATATTTATGCTTATAGCAAGATTATTCACAATAGTCAAAAGGTCAAATCTACCCAAGAATCCATCAATGCATACATGGAAAACCAAAATGGGGGTGGGGGTGGGGGAGGAAACGGGAAGTTGCTTATTGAGTTTAGAGTTCCAGGTTTATAAGATTAAAAACATTAAAGATTAGTTAGCACTACTCAATTGTACACTTAAAAAAAGGTTAGCATGGTGGTTAAGGCACTGGATTCCCACATGACTAACCATGTTGGGGTTCCAGACCCAGCAGCTTAAAAATGATGCCAGGCTTGTGTGCATGCATGGCCAAAATCCTGAGAGGAAACTGAAGGAGAAGGGAATGTGGTGTGGCCATTCCCAGGGTGGGAGGTGGTGATTTCTCACTTTCTCTCTATCTCTTTCCAGCGAGAGTACATGTCCTAAAATCTAAAGAATAAAAAAGTTAAGATGGTAAATTTTAAATTATGTATATTTTACTGTAATTTTAAAAATTGGGAGATGATAATAATAACTGTAGTTACAAGCTATAATTCCTCAATCAATTACTAAGGACTTCTTTTTTCTTTTTTACATGATAAGAGGATATCATGATAAAATAATCATGATCAAAATAATGAAAGACATTACCCATTCTAAAAAATATATCCTCTTGGGACCAGCAGTTGGCATAATGGCTGTGCCGTGGATACCATGTAGTTAATCGCAGTTCTAGTACCGGACCCGGTGGCTTAAACTCACGCTGGGCATGTGTGCATGCGTGCCCAAGATCCTTAGAGGAGAATGGAGGAGAAGGGACTGCAGCGTGGCCATCCTCCCTGAGAGAGGGGATTTCTCTCTTTCTGTCTCTCTGTCTCTCTCTGTCTTTCTGGCGAGCACACACCCCCTATAGCAAAAACCTCTAAAAAAATAAAATCCTCCCTCATAATATAGCATAGAGTGAAATGTGAATAAAATAAATCTCAGTGACCAACATACTAAAAGGACTTCTTTGGTCAGTGAGATAATAAAAGAAGCAAACCTGCTGAATGCAGTAGAAAGTGGCTTCTTCAGAAGAAATGGTAATGAGCTACGTTCTGGAACACTAATCTGCGATTTGAGCAAACAGTACACTAAATACAATGCTATTGTTTTCTTTTTGAACTTTTACTGTTCGTTTACTGTTAGTATGAGCATTCAACAATTTTGTAGACCCTAGCGAGAATAAAGTCTTTTTATTCAATACATTCTGGTAGTTGGAGGCTTTTTGTAAAACCTTGCTCATCTACTGTAGTTATTTCTTCCTATTTAAGTCTCACCATAAATGCTAAAGATCTAAAAGATATGTGGGGAGTTGCCTAATGGCAAGTGAATGGCCCATTCTCTGCTAATGTGGTTCAGAGTTGCCCTTAAATTAGAACAACTCCTGGGCCATTAGTGCAGCGTCAGTGCTGGCCATAGTCTGAGAAGACACAGCACTGGTTACACTCTGCCTTTAGAGACCAAATGAAACTGCCCTCTAAGGCACCTGTGAATCCTGAAGCCTTCCCCCTTTTGCTTAAGGTTGTTTGTATACAAATCCTGGACTCAGTAAATAATGTTTTCCCTCTATATACATCATGAGTATCTCTGTAAGCATGGGACTTTATTAGGCAAATCAAATCTGAGATAAAATTTTAAATTAATATGTGCTGAGATACTCAACCAAGAAGATGGAGTCTGACCTTCCATTAATTTTGGGAATCCCAGAAATGAACTCCAATTATGTATAATAAATGAATCACAGCTCACTGAAACTGATTTGTCTAACCAGCTTTTAAAAAGTTTTGTATCGGGACCAGCAGTTAGAGTAATGGCTATGTCACTGGACTCCCATGTAGTCGACCGTGGTTCAAGTCCTGGACCCGGTGGCTTAAACTCACGCCGGGAGCATGTGCGTGCATGCCCAAGATCGCGAGAGGAAAATGGAGGAGAAGGGATTGCAGCGTGGCCATTCCCCCTGGGGGGGTGATTTCTCGCTTTCTCTCTCTCTGTCTCTGTAGAGCCTAGTGAGAATAAAGTATTTTTATTCAACATGTTCTGGTAGTTGGAGGCTTTTTGTAAAATCTTGCTCATCTACTAGAGTTATTTCTTCCTGTTTAAGTCTGACCATAAATGCTAAAGATCTAAAAGATATGTGGGGAGTTGCCTAATGGCAAGTGAATGGCCCATTTTCTGCTACTGTGGTTCAGAGTTGCCCTTAAATTGGAACAACAACTAGCGCACATGCCCTATAGCAAAAACCTCTCCAAAAAGAGTTTTGTATTTGTTTTATCTGGAGTTAAGAACAGACGTGACTCTTCTCATGTGTCTCCTTCTGACCCTGGAAGAGAGGGTTGCCCTTCCACTGCTGGTTAGTGCTGTTCTCAGGGTTAATGAACCAACAGATTTGCTGTGAGCTCTGATTCAGGGATGTACCACAGTGGTGGCAGCACCTGATGCCTACGATAGATTTTTAACTGTGGTTATGGTTCTATTTCCATTCTCCTTCACTAATTTGTACTGTACTGTTTCAAACATTCCAATTTTAGAGTCCCATCGAAAGTTCTGACTCAATGCCATGTTTATATGTTTGTTCACATTCTTGTTAAAAACGTTATTTGCCTCTTAACCAAAGAAAATACAATGGGGTTTTATTTGACTTACTTAGAATTTCCTGAGTCCCCAAGGGAATTAGAATTAGGGTTGACAATTTAAACAATACATCCTGTTTAAAAGTTACAGCACAAAGAAGGCATCTATAGAAAATGAGTCCACACACCACAAAGGCTACAGATCTCTACCAGGAAGGTCAGCATGTCTATACCCAAAGCATCTTCAATGACCTTCCTGAAATATCTAGCTCTTTTCCTTTGAAGAAAATGAGGTAGCGATGTGCTAGTGTCTCAAGCAACGTGTGAGTCGCTGTGGTAAGTGATTCTGTTCTTCCCATATGGAACAAGTAATGCATTGTAATCCCTAACAGAAAACTCCAGCTGTCCCTTTACACACCAGTCTTTTTGGCAAATGTTCAGATTTTTTTCCCCCTTGAATAGTCATAATTCATAGAGAGGGCCAGACACAGATTTCTTTTTTCAACTGACTTAGTGTTTCTTTGGCTATCTTATCCCTAATTGCTCCCTGAAAACCCACCCCTCCATGCTGGTAAACTAGAAGGAACCATTTTCATGAACCACTAAATACAATATTTCAAAATTCACTTTTTGAGACATATACAACATTTATTGCCAATTGTGAATCAAGTAGAGAGGAAAATTGCATAAATCGGTTATTAGGAGCTGCAGGTGTGCTTGGAGAAGGGCGAAGGCTTCTTATTCAGGAACCACAGATAATCCCTCTTATAAAACTTCCCTAGTAGTAATTTTTTTCCCTTGTCCCTTGGGGAAATGCTGTAAGCAAAAAATCACATATGTGCATTAAAAGTGAGGTGATAAGCCAATTTTACCAGACGGTACTTTCGGGAAATGACTGAATTTTGAAATTGTGTTGACTCTTCAAAATTTTCTGATTTACTTGAATTCAATTTTAAGCAATTCATAGGATATACGATGAACTCATTCTATGTGTGTGTGTGTGTCTTCATACCTGCCTGTGGATAAGCTTCCACAAAAATAATGTCATTTGCATTGGCGGGAAGTCTCTATTTCCTGTCCTGAAGTATGCTGTGAGAGAGAACGTCTGAGCAGGGCTGCATCCTTTGTCTTTCCTTTTATCTTTTGTCTACTGAGCTTTGCGTTATGAGTTCTCATTGAAGCAGGGGCACCCAAGCATGAAGAGAGCCAAGCGAGGCCCCTTCATGGGCATTTTAAAGAAGAGGATTGCTTTTTTCTGCACAGCTGACCTGAGGTGGGTCAGGGTTTGAGGAGGAGACATGTTTTGGATGACTCCTCAGCACCAGGCCCCGTGACAGGTGTTATAAACAGGCTCACCCTTGAACAGCTCAACGTCTCAAGGCAGAGCAAATTCTATACATCTCCCAGATATGTGGCCACACAGAGAGGGGATGAATGGAGCAGGTGCAACAGTCCATGTGTGCCAAAGAAGGAGCTGGTAGCTGAGGCTGAGGGGAGGGCCCATGAAGGAGGAGATGGGAGACACAAGTTGGCCTCTGGGTGGTTGGGGCTCGATTGTCAAACGGTATTCCATGCAGAGGAAAAACTATGAGCAATGTGAAGGAATTCCAGTGTTTGAGAATTTGTCCCTTGTGGGGCTTGAAAGCCAGATGGAAGGATGTGTGCTTTAATACCTGGGTACAAGAGAACCTGCAAAGGAGCCTCATATAGGTGTTGACACGGATGTGGACCTTGTCTGGTATGGTCTAGACTAGATCTTTGTACCCCCCAGGTCCTGAAGTCTTGGCAGATATCTGTTTTGACTCTCATATGTGCCTTCCAGCTCTGCAAAGGATATCTTCCTCCAGGTGCTGGGAAGGAGACTGGCAGACGGACGTCAGTTGTCAGCTGTCTCTGGGAATGGCCGCAGTTGAAGAGCTGGAAAAGGTGGAGCTGTATTGTGTAGAGACAAGAGGGGTTTTGAGCAGTTAGTGTCCTAAAACATCATGCCTTTGCCCCAAAACATCTCGGGGGAGTGCAAGATCTCAGCAAGTGACAGGCTTACAATGGGCAGGTGTTCTTTTTTAAAACACACTCGGGGACTAGAAAGGTAATTGAGACACCGAAGGTTTTAGAAAATGTCAGGGACTTGCAAACAAAAGATGTACGCCTCCCCACGCTCAACCAAAATGATTTTTAAAAGAGTTCCTTTCAGCTTTACTCTCTCCAAATTCTGGTGCAGGAGGAAGCTGCAGCACAGTTTTCTAACTGGAGTAACCATGAGCCTCCAGTTATGAAGTAGACAAACTGTGGTTCAAACCCCGGTTGCCAGACTCCACAGCTGACATACTTAAACATCTCACAATATCGTCTATTGCTGGAATCCTTATACTAATTCTAGCAAAAAGAAAGAGGTGGGAATTTGAAAATAGTTTTTGTTTCATATTTTCTCCCCAAAAAGCTAGCCAACAGGTGATACATTCTTTTCCTCTATTCCGAATACATGTGTTCTAACTTTTAGTTTCTGTATACTCATAGCTGTCTTTCTTATTCATAACTTTAGTTAGACATAATGCCATAGAGCTTCAAGTTTATCTTAAAACCCAGACTGCCTCCTGGTCCATTTCTCTATGCAATTTGTTAACTCTAACTTCCACTGCTTATCTCTGGGCTACAATCTCAGGAGGAAATACTTAGGTCTGGCTCTCCTTTTAGGACCAGACATGTCCAAAGTCACTAACAGGAATTGGATGTTCTTGGGCATATGATCACCCTCCATCCAATCAGCTGCAGTTGCCTAGGAGGGCTCAGGACAGATAGAACTTGACTAACAGGCATCTCAGGCTGTGGTGTGGAAATCATTCTACGAGGAAGACAAGGCAGGTACCACTGTCAAGGTGAATCTGAGGTAATAGAGCCACAGGGAAATATATTCCATACGAGGTGACAGTTTATTTGTCTTACTTTTTTGTCAGAAATTTGGAAATCATTGTTTAGGTTTCTTATTACTTTCTCCCTTGCCCTACCCTCCATCAACCTCTTGAAAGAAGAAACTCTGCAATTTCCATAAAATCAAGATTAGTGCTTTTCCATCAATTCCTTGTTCAAATCCAAAGGCAGAAAGAATAAGTAGGAAAAAAATTTAAGCCCTCTTTCCTTATTAAATTTTTGATCTTGCCAGAGATGAATAATAATTTGAACAGGATTAGACAAATTCTGCATGAGAGGTATTAATATTAACTAAGGCCCAATTGATATGCAGTCAAAATTTCTCCCGAAACAGGGGTTGCTGACTCTTTACAACCTTAAGATCCTGCATAATTTACATTCTGCATAAATGTCTTATTTTTGCCACTACTGAACCATTTTCAGATTGCTTTTTACTTAACCTAATAATCTAAACCTTGATGTCAAGCATGATTCATAAACTGTGACTGAAAACACCTGAAGCAGCACAATCTAATCTGTAGAAAGGAAAGAGACTATTGATGCTAACAGAAGTCATTTTCAAAATACAGTTGTGTTGAAATTGTTCAAATATTAGAAAGTTAATGATATATTCATAGGAAGAAATCAATTGGTAAGTATGTTTCATTAAAACTGCCATCTTTTCTGCAGTTTTGATTTATAGTTAAACCAGTGCTGCTCAGTTGGTGACCATTTTGCCCCCAGGAGAGAATTTTGGTTGCCCTATCAGAGGGTAAGAATGGGGAAGTGCCGCTGGCATCAAGTGGGTAGAGACCGGGGATGCTGCTTACCATCCACAATGCACAGGGCAGCCTCCACAACCACGACTTACCCAGCGCCAGCTGTTGACAGGCCCAAGGTGAGAAGCCCTGAGTAAACCGTAACAGGAATCCGAACGTGCACTGTGAGCTGACAGTAACCGGGGAACACCAGCCATTTTGGTGGTATAGAGCTTAAAGGATGAGGTATTTCTATCTTCATCATCGAGCTTCTGCATGAACATTGAGTCCTCATGCTTGAGAAGGTTTCCTTTAATGAGTCAGGAATAATCTTTAAAAAGACTGAATATTCATGTTGTCTTTGTTTTAGATTTATAGCTATGGTTTGGTGGAGACACTAGCAATCCACTAGAATTCCTTCTCCCCTTCTTGCTTAGGGACAGAGGTAGTTACTGCTGCTCACATGACTGCACAGCCAGATCCTGTATTTCCTAAGCTCCTTTGCACATGACTTTCGCCCAAGTCTGTTTACCAGATTCAGTATACTGACACTCTGTGGAAATGTAGACTTAGTTGTCAGAGCTTAAGAATAGCCAGAAATATGAATTTTTAATGCAATTACTCCCCAATGTGAACTATTGGCAAGGTTTGCAGGATACTTACTAAACTTCTTGGACTGGTAATCCATAAGTAGAGCAGCATGCTGGTTCATTTCTAAGACAATTGTAGGGACCTGAATGCAGAGATCTACAGCGATGGAACGGACTCACTTAGGCATGGGTATATATGTAATGAGAACAGTGAGGAATGATTTTTGGGGAGTAGTGTGGGAAGAGATTCTACTGAGCGTGATTTTCTAAAAATGTCCCAAATGTATTGTAAAGATTTTATTTAGAGCGACTATATAAATAATCTACTAATATGCTGCCAAGGCAACAATACTGTTTTTATAAAAAACTTGCCTACAGAATCAAGTTATAAAATAGTATTACAATAATACTTTAGAAATACTCTATTGTAATAGAGCCATAACACCCTCTGAACTTTTTGTGAAAAAACGAAGAAAACCTTTTAAAGTAAGAACAGTTGGATCTCTAAGTACCTAGTTTTAGGCCCACATCAATAATACATAAGCATGCCTATTTCCCTATAGGTTTTTCAGTATTGTTTACAGGAAACACTTTACATTTATGCCTATCTAATAGTCACCAATAGTATCCTGGTACAGTTTTAATTTTGTTTTCTCTTATTATGAGAGGCTTAGGCATATTGTACCTCATCAACCATTTATCAGCTCATATCATTTTTATTTTGGGTTCCATTTAGAATTTGAATTTGAGCTATCAAGGAGACCCTTCTCACTGAGTCTGGCAGGGGTACACTGACAGATTTAAGATGAGATTTTTAGCATGATCAAAGCCTCAGGCTCATTTGGTGGCATGCAGAAAACCCAGGAACTTCTAGTTCATGAAATGTTAATTTAGCCCAGAGGGTTACTTCCCCTTAAGGTCACTTTGTAAAGGCTAACTGTCTGAATCAAAGAGGCAGCTACCTGTTCAGAAAACAGTAAGTGCTTTTAGGTATCCAAAGAGGGTGAAGGATAGAGTACTGAGAAAACTTTCATCTTTTGCCAAATTTCCAGTTTCCTTCTAAACAATTTTCTATGTCTTCAAAATTTCCAGAAATTGTGTATTTTGCTATAACTTAGGTATAGTAAGTACAGGCATGAGACAGGTATAGACATACGAAACATTTCAACAAAAAGCAATGATAGTTCATGCTAACTTCTAAGAGTCAGATTCTATAAGGCACTTTTATAGGTAAAAGGACTTTTAAAATTACAAATGGCAAACTAGGGTTTAAATTTAAAAATATGGATAGGGACCAGAAAAAGGTATAATGGTTTTTTTTCACTGGATTCCCACATAGTCGACTGCAGTTTGAATCCTGGCCCCCGTGCCTTAAGACCCAGTGGGTGTGTGTGAATGCATGCCTAAAATCTCTAGAGGAGAAGGGATTGTGGCATGGCCATACCTGGAGGATGATTTCTCACTTTTTGTCTTTTTGTCTCTCTCTGTCTCTCTGGAAAGTGCATATACCCTATGGCAAAAACTCTCTTGAAAATATTATACAATAATAAATTGGGGGAACATAAGCATTATATTTGCCACATGTCCTCCATTAAAAAGATAGTGATAGTGGTCCTTGAATTTCCCTCTTGCCTCTCCCCACCAACTCATCAAAAAGCTAAGTGTATAATCTAAAAAGTTGCATAATTTAAAAAGTTTTCTGAATTATGCTTCTTGTACTTACCTCTGCCTACTGTTCTCTCATCAACGTTAGCCTTGAATTACTGAACCAAACTCTCATTCTCAATTTACTCTTGATTCTCCCTCCTTTACTTGACCATAAATATTAATACATAAAAACAGGAGAGAGAAGTAAAAGTACCAGAGGAATTATATACTAAGCATATTTACAAGATCTGCAGATACCAAGAGTTTATCTTAAAAAAAAATTGAATAAAGTCCTAATACAGAAATATAGGACCACACAAGAAAAGACCAACTTTTTTGTTTGTTTGTTTGTTTTGCTTTTGCTTTTGTCATAAGCCACATGTGCTTGCCATACAGAAATAAAACAGAGAGACACAGAAAGAGGGAAAATGAGAAATCACCCCCCCCACACGGGGGGAGATGGCCATGGCCATGGTGCACTCTCTCCTCCTCTCATGATTTTGGGCATGCATGCACACATACCCAGAATGATTTTCAAGCCACCAAGTTCAAGACTTGAACCATGTGGAAGTTCAACCCCTTAACCACTACACCACCTACTGACCCAAGAACAGGGTATTTGTACTAATTAACTCCAAGTTTGTTATGCTACCTTGGAGACAACAGGTGCTGTGTGCTCAGAAGGGAAGTCCTCATTTCATACCAGAAGTGGTTTCCTATGTAACGCTGGCTAAGGCAACTGTCTTGATTGGATAGGGATAATCAAGAATACTAGGGAATAATAAGCTGAGTTTTGGAGAATGCTGTAGTCTATCACATTGGTGGTAACCTTCTGTTATCCCCTGAAGGGTCCAAGTTGACTCTGACACCAAGGAATCGGAAACACCAAGATGGTAAGTTGTTTATGGAACCGCTTCTGTGCTGGAAAGGGCATTGAATACCTGCTGAAGATGGACCAGCCATGTGATTGGCTTTTACCAGTGAAATGTAGCTGAAATGACACTGTGCCAGCTCTGAACCTGTCCTGAGAAGACTTTGCAGCTTCTGCATGCTCATTTGGAATCCTTAAGCCATATAGGAGGCGCATTACTGGGCACACTCCTGCTTCTGCTCTTGATTCTTGGAACCATGTACTGGTTTCATGGGGACAAGTCATCATATGATAGTCACCAGTTTGTGGTGTATTCTGTCCTGGAAGAAGGTACCTCATCCTAGTACATGTCATCACCAAACTAGTAGCTCAATGACACCAACAGAAGAACATTTCATCACTTTATCAGGCTGAAGACTTCTTAGTGGCATCAATGAATCTTATGGGGTGTGCCCTTTGCTTCACTTTCTCTATATTAAAGTGGGTTCTTGGTCTGATGGGATGATACGTAGGATTTCATATCAGTTGATCAAACACTCTGTAAGTCCTTGGGTACTGGTGCATGCTGAGGAAAGATAAACCCTGTCTCAGAATTTGTGCTGGTTCTAGTCAAGTTGAATCACTGTCCTTTCTAAGGAAGAAGGATCTCAGTGTATACAACTTGCTATATTGATGCTTTAGGTCCCTCGGAATCAACATCAGCTTGGACCCTGTACGCACTAGACCTCAACATATCTGAGTATTCTCCTTTTCCCAGAATATGATTACATAAGCCTGATTTCATTTGGGGAAGGTGTGGAGGAATTATTAACCTATATATTTACCATGATGTTGCAGGTCCCCTTTCCTCTTAAGGATATGGCTTCTTCTACAGTCAGTGAACTCTGGCCTTAAAATGGACTCAGTTCCTAAAATTAGGAAAAGGACTCTGCATTTTTATTAGATAGCTGCCTTTGGGCCATCCAGTTCTATTTATTATCCTTCATTTAGTTTAATTATGTATATTAACATCCTTATTGTCTGTCCATTAATATTGCTGCTACAGATACCATGTTCTGTTAACTACCTCCTCAGGCTTCTCTGTAACCTTCATTGCTGTTCTTATACCTACCTTGCTTCTGAAAGTTAAGAATTTCCACTGGACTTTCTAATATTTCAGGATCCTCTTACCCACATTGCTATCAGGAAGCCCAGTTATCTAATGGTATCTCCTACTACATCCTAGGGATAATCTCCATTGAACTTCCAAATACTTGTACCCTTCTCACCTCACAAGCCCATTCATTATCATTTTGATAGTGGAATGTCCTCTGCACCTTCTTGGCTCCATAGTTTCAGGGTCTGTATTTCTTCTGGATATCCAGACTTATCTGAAAAATAAACAAAACCAACTCCCCCCTCCCCCAAATGGCAAACACTTAGTGCCATTCTTAATAACATACACTTGTAGATTAGGAAGTTCTAAATTAGTAGGAAGAAACAATAAGAAAAGAAATCAACTGGTTGTGCATTTGGACAATACATCATGGGCAGAAGATTGGATATAGCATCTCATTATTATAAAACAATTGTAATTATTGTTATTATTATTAAAATATTATTGATGTATATTAGTTTCTTTTGAAAATAAGCTTAAAAACTATTTACCAAAATTTTAATCATCTTTGGGTGCTGAAATTATTATTTTCTTTTATTATATCTACTATAAAGTTTTCCAATAATTTTGTGTAAATATTCATTGCTTTTAAAAAAAGAATTATTTATTTCATTTGATTTATTACTATTATTATTATTATTTTAATTTTACCAGAGAGAGAGAAAGGGAAGGTGGGAAAGCAAGCCACCACATCCAGGAACTGCAGTCAGCCATGTGGGAGTTCAGCACCCCAATCATCATGTCACCTGCTGGTCCCAATATTTGTCGTATTTATACTAATATTTTACTTAAAATTTTTATTTTAAATTATATCAAATTCTTATTTTCCACTAAAATCCATAGTCACTGATTATACTAATTAAATTCTACAAATATTAAGTAAGCTTTGAATGTATTTTTTCAGTATTTTGATGTTGTAAATGTCTTCATTTATCCATCTGCCAAGTACTTTCATTACAGGCTATTTCTCACAACCTTCCATTCTAGTTTCTATTAATTTTTTTCAAGTTATTTATTCATCAAAACAAGAAAATAATAACAGTGAGCATGTATGTAGCCTTAAAATGAACTAGGCACTTGGCTAGCTTAGGCTTTTTATGTGTTGTGTGTAACCACACTATAACCTAGGTAGCAGATGAGAAAATTGAGATCTAGAGAGGCCACTGTGCTTGCCCAAAGTGACATAGGTTCAACAGTGAAGCAAAGTGTGTGTGACAGTCCAGAGCCTGAGCTGTCGGTCACCACATTTGCCTTCCACCACCCTGTGTCTTGCGCAGGCCTCACAGTATTGTAAGGCAAGAGCCACTGTGCACTCCAGTGAGGAAATCAGATACAGTTCTCTTCAACTAAACCAGTCAGTTACTTGCTGTTTTTCTGATTTTTTTAACAGCAAGTATAGAGCTCTGCTTTTGGGAGTGTTTGCATCAGTTTTTCAATACAGTAGGAACTAAAGGATTAGCCGTGTTGGAGGATAGAGAGAGCACGCTGCATTCTTTCCGTCATCCATGTAGTCTAATCCTAAGGAGAAAATTGCATTATTCTTCTTGGTGGATGGACTTAGTAAAGAGACCCCACACTCAAATGTCAACAAGATTATGACTCTAGTAATATCCAAAATTAAGTTACTTGTGGATGACCTGCTATTCAGGAAAAACCTTTAAGTGCTCCCTTCAGCACTAAATGAATGACAAGATTGAGGTCACTGAATTACATGCTAATCTGGAAAAATACATACATAATATATACAGTTCGTACTGATTTATATTTTATGGTGAGATTAGCTCAGTTTATGTGTCGTAGCTTCTCATTTTTGAGTTAGGGCATCAGTCTCACAAAATACTAGATCCATCTGCTGCCTTTTTCTACATCTGGAACAGCTGGGGAAAAAAAATCCTACAGCCAGGTAGGATTGGTACTCTGACTTCATCTCAGCATCCAAACGCCCCCTGCCAGATTTCACCTGTCTCAGCTTTCCACCATTCTTCCCAGTGACCACTTCAACAGTCTTTCCTCTACTTAGACATAAAACTACCACCCCTCCACACATATTGTTGTAGCCTATTATCACATGGCTTACAGAATACCTGAGGCTGAGTGGATTTATAAAGAAACAGAGTCTTATTCTGCTCAAGGTTTGTAAGTCCAAGGCCAAGGGTCATCCAACTTCTGAGGTTACAACACGGAGGAGGGCAGGATCTTGAGCAGAGCAGCTATCCATAAGTTTCTGTTTATTCTTGTTGATGTCTGTTACCTCCGCCTGCCTCATTTCTTCTGTTTAAACACACACCAGAACTCAATCATGCGGACCTGGCCACAGCAACTTATCACACCAGAGCTTCCATCTTGGGGCATCATGAAGGGATTAACTTTTCAATGAACACTTTTACAGTACAACTGAGTGTCAACACATAAACTTTTGAGGGCTATCCAAGACACAATTCCAAATCATGATTCTCTGGGGGAGAAAACATTGTCCAAATCAAAATACACACGTCTTCTCTCTATTGCTTTTAAACTTTCAAAATGAAATCCTGTCCATACCCACCAGATAGCCTCTTAAACTTCTCTCTTCATCTAAAATACTTGTTGACATTCTCGTTATACCTAAAACAAACAAACAAACAAACAAAAAACTCAAAAACGAAAACCAAAGCATGTTTCCAACTTAGGAACCTTTGCACATGCTAACCTTGTGCCTTAATAAGTTTTCTTTTGATCAGTCCATAGCTCGCTTCCTCACTTCACTTCACACAAATGCCACATTTTCAGGGAATCCTTTATTGACTATGTTATTTAAAATAGTATCACCTCACCGCCATTCTTTATTTCTTTTATCCTGTTTAAGTTTCATTCACAGCACTTGCACCAACTAAAATAATTTGTTATATGTTTGTCTGTTTCCTTGGTTAGAATGTAAGCTCTGTGAGAGAAGAGAAAGTACTTTGTTCCGTTCTCTATCACCGGTGTTTACAGTGGTAACTGGCATGATCTGTTCCAAAATAAACATTTACCAAATATATGACTGAATGAGCGAGTGAATGAATGAATGAATAAGACAAATTAAATGTTCTAACTGCTTTTTGGTCAGTCTTAGTCCTTTCCACATATTCTGCAGAGTACACAGTGAATTTTACAAAACTGTCCAGCTTCATCCTGTCACTGAGTGGCACTTTTTACCTGAGTGCCATATTACTCAATTTCCTTCCTTCCTTCCTTCCTTCCTTCCTTCCTTCCTTCCTTCCTTCCTTCCTTCCTTCCTTCCTTCCTTTCTTTCTTTCTTTCTTTCTTTCTTTCTTTCTTTCTTTTGTTTTACTCTCTGTTTTTCCTCCTTTCTTTTTCTTCCTTTCTTTTATTTTTTGACACAGGACATGTATACTCACTAGAGAGAGACAGAGAGAGGGGGAAGGTGAGAAAGCATCCCCATGGAGGGGAATGGCCATGCCGCCATTCTTTCTCCTCCATTCTCCTCGTAGGATTTTAGGCATACACATACATGCACCTGGTATGTTCTTCAAGTTGCCTGGTCAGGGACTCAAATCATGGCATTGGCCATATGGTATCTAGTGCCTTAACTACCACATCACCCTATTTGTCATGGGGCATGTCCACACTCTGGAGAGAGACAGAAGGAGAGAGAGAAAGTGATCAAGAAGTCACCCCTATGGGAGCATGGCTAAGCTGCAATCCCAGGCATCCAGGTACATAGAGCAGACTTTTTTTTTTTTAAAGAAATTTTTGCTATAGTTGTGTGTGTTTTCTGGAGAGACAAAGAGATGGAGAGAAAGAAAGTGAAAATCACCCCCCCCCCCGGGGGGGGGGGGACAATGACCATGCTACAATCTCTTCTCCTCTGGGTGTTTTGGGCACACACGCACGTGTACCCAGTGTGAGTTTCAAACCACCAGGTCCAGGACTTGAACTGCAGTCGGCCATGTGGGAGTCCAGCACCTTAATCACTATACCACTTGTTGGCTCCACACCAGGCTTTTTTTTTTAAAAAAAAAGAAAAAAAAAAAAAAAAAAGAGGTTTTTTCCTTACTGCCCTTGCAATCGCCAGAAAGAGGAGAGAGACAGAGACTGAGAAGGAAAGTGAGAAATCACCCCCCAGGTTGTGGCCATGCCATAATCTGTTCTCTTCCATTCTTCTCTTGGGATCTTGGGCACACACAAACAAACACATACCTGGCATTGAATTTTAAGCCACTGTGTCCAGGACTCAAACCATAGTTGGCCATGGGGGAATCCAGCGACACAACTGCTACGCCATCTGCTGGCCGCTGTGCAAGGCATGTTTCTAAAGCTGCTGGGTCTGAGACTGAAATAGCAGAGTCAGCCATGAGGAAGCCAGTGCCTGAACCCCCATGCCACCTGCTGGCTCCGTTCACTCAACTTTTCAAGTGCTTTCAGTGGGACCGTATTTTTTTCTCCATCTTTCACACATATCCTTTCTGCTCGTGACCCCTCTTCTTCATCATCCCCTTTATCTGGATGACTTTTTTTCATTGTTTACATTCTTGTGTGTCCCGGCAGCCCATTCAGCAGCATCCTGAACATTCCATTTTCACATTGTGTGTGTATCTGTGTGTGTTATGAGTGTGTGTGCATATGCGTGTGTTAATATGTCTAACTGTTTTAACCATTAGTCTAAATACTCCAGGAGCTCATGGATTTTGCCCACCATTTATCTATACTTTCTGGCCTCAAGTAGGCATTCATCCTTATTTGTTGAGAAAATAAATGAATCTAAAACTCAAAGCACATTTTTTCCCTTATAAAAACAGTGATATCAATGATGGTTAGAGATAGGTTGGATGCCATCTCAGTACTACTGCTCAGAGAGAGAATTTATTGACTGGACTTTTGAAGCTTATCTGGATACACGCTTAATTTGGAAACATGCTTCCTACTAAATATCTGGCTTCATTGCTGTCTTTAAGAAGATCCCCTTGGGACCAGCAGTTAGCATAATGGCTATGTCACTGGACTTCCTTGTAGTTGAACGCGATTTGAGTCCCGGACCTGGTGGCTTAAAACTCACGCCAGGCGCGTGTGTGTACGTGCCCAAGATCCCAAGAGGAGAATGGAGAAGGGATTGCGGCGTGGATCCCCCCTGGGAGGGCGATCTCTCGCTTTCTGTCTTTCTTCCTCTTTCTGTTTTTCCGGTGAGCACACGCATTCTTTAGCAAAAAACTCTCAAAAAAAAAAAAAAAAAAAAAGAAGGTCCCCATGGTAGATTTTGCACTGCCTTTAATAAGGTGGTGCAATGCAGAACCAAGAGAAGGGAAACAGTTCCTAAGAAAAAGACCTGTGGAAGATATTTAGCAAACCACCAACATAAGGTTTTGGAGACAAGTGTAAAAAAATCACTTAAAAAACTTAAAAAACAGACTGGCCAGTGCCAAGAGGCTAATCGCAGAGACGTTTAAGAACGCACGACGTGGGAGTTTTCTGTGACTCTGATCTGTGAAGAGAGCGGAAGTCATTTTGACTTGCAGTGCCTGCACTGCTGGTTTATCATAGGACCCATGGCTCTGTGTTAAGTCAGAAGAGAAGTAATTGCAAATGAATGTTCATATGTGTTATTGCTTAACCTCCTCTTTCATGTTTCCATTCCAATAAAAGGAACTGGAGTGCTTACTCTCTTTTATATCTCATTTTCCCAGGCACACAGTGAAGCGCAGGCTGTAATGTACTACATGCTGGAATGATTAGTTGATCAGTTAGTTCTTCAGCAAGTGCTTTTCATATTCATCTTCAAATGCGAAGGATCACCAGGGATTCTATGGTTACGTGAGCCGCCAGGAAGACATGAAATAAATGTGGAACACACAGGGACAGTCCCCCCTGCCTCTCCTTAGTTTAAGTTTCTGGTTTACCATTCTTCAGCTCAAGTTGGATAATGAGACAGTTTAATGGTTTAGAAAGAGCCTGAATTTTGCAGCGTGGAATTCAGATTTCAACTCTTGCTGATGACCAGCTGTGTATCCAGGCTATAGTTACTACCTTCTCTAAGTCTCTGTGCCCTCCTTCTTATTGAAATAGGGGTAAGTACAACACTTGTCATGAAGTGGAAGTAAGGTACTATGTGTAAAATGAATAATTTATAGTATATTATGAGAAAATATTAGTTCTTCTTCCACCTCACTTCACCTTTTAAGTAAGAAAATAATTACTGATTTTTTTTTTCAATTGCCAGAGGGTGCATGCCTTCACTGGAGAGAAACTGAGAGACAGGCAAAGTGAGAAAACAACCCCCCCATGGGGATTGGTCATGCCACAATCCATTTTCTGGAACTCCCTCCTTTCGGGATTCTTGACGCGCGCACATGCGCTTAGCATATTTCAAGCTGCTAAGTTTGGGATTTGAACTGTTCCTGTCAGCCATCTAAGGCAGCATTCGATTTAGAATCGGCATTATCAAGTCTAGATGCTTTTATCATTATTAAATAGCCTGGTTAATTAGCAATTATTTTCTTAAAACCTAAATACAGCTTAAGAATCAGTTTCACATGTAGAGATTTTTTGCCTTTTTTTTTCCTTTCTTTTTTTATGGGTTTTTGCCATAGAGCGCATGTGCTTGCCAGAGAGAGAGAGAGAGATAGAGGGAAAATGAGAACTCACCTCCCATGGGAGATGGTCACACTGCAATCCCTTCTCCTCCACTTTCCTCTCAGGCTTTTGGTCATGCATACACATGTGCTAGGCGTGATTTTTTTTCTTTTTCTTTTTTTGGAGAGGTTTTTGCTATAGGGCGTGTGCACTCACCAGACAGACAGAGAGAGACAGAGAGATAGAAAGCAGGAAATCACCCCCCAGGGGGGATGGCCACGCCACAATCCCTTCTCCTCCATTCTCCTCTCGGGATCTTGGGCACGCACGCACATGCGCCTGGCGTGAGTTTAAGCCGCCGGGTCCGGGACTCGAACCGCGGTTGACTACGTGGGAGTCCAGCGACAGAGCCATTACGCTAACTGCTGGTCCCAGCTAGGCGTGATTTTCAAGTTGTTGGGTCCACATCTCAAACTGTGGTCAGCCATGTGGCAGTCCAGCACCTTAACTTCCATGCAGCCTGTTGGCCCCTATAGAAGTCTTTTTACAGTGACGTTCCCAACTTAGGAAGCAACACACTGAAGAAAATAGTGTGTCTTAAAAGATCAGATTTTTGGAAAAACTTTTCTTAGAAAAGAAATTATCTGAGAGGTAAAGAAACGAAGGTTTAGTATTGTGATTACACTGATTTTTTTTCTCTTTAAATTTATTTATTTTTTACATTAATTCACTATACATCATTACAGCATACAAATGAATTTTCCATCCAAAATACACTGTGTATTGGCTCAATCAAGCACATCAACATACATGTTATTAGCAAATAATTTTCCAATTCTTATGTCTTGTATACTTTGTTTTTTGTTTTGTCATCCTTGATTCCCTATTCCTCACCCTCTGCCATGTCCCACCCTCCTCCCACATTGTCTCTGGTATCCATGGTTGCTCTCTATGCCTCCCCCCCCATTTAATTGAATTGCTAATGAACTTAATTAGTCTAAATATATCCAATAGCTAGCACAGCTGATATATACCTATACATGAACCCAAGTCTGACTTTAGGCATAAACCCCAGTGAATAGAATGAACACATTATAAAGTAGTACCCAGCTGGGACTATATAGCTTACTACAGTCATCAAATATGCATTTTTTAAATTTCAATATGAACAATTTTACTGGTTTTTTTTTTCCTGCAATTTTTTTTAAATTACTTAACATTCATTCCTTGAGCATCATCACAACATATTAAATATGGTTTCCCATCTAGAATAAACTGCATAATTGCTTAATCATGCACGTTATCATCAATAATATTCCATTTCTACTTTCATACTTTCATACATATATATATGTATATATATGTTTTTTACCCCATGTTTGACCCTCTGCCCTTTCCCACTCTCTTATTACACTATCTCTGCTATATACAGTTGTCTTCAATTCCTTTTCCCCCAACATTTTGTTGATCACACAATACCATAAGTAATCTAACTACTTTCAATAGCAAGTCCAGCTGGTAATTTCAAGAAGAGCAGTTTTGAACTGGTAATGATATTTCCTTGAAACTTAAAGCATTACACTGATTTTTTTAGCTTCTTCGTCCTATATGAGACTTAGGTGCATCTTACTGCTTCTCAATTGTGTAGTGCAAAATAGGTACTCTCTTTTGTTCCCACCTGCTCCCTGTAGGGCCATAACATAGTTCTAACTCATTGCAGTAGACAATGTCTCAAGATCTCATCAAGCATTGTGCAAATACAGTCCTTATTGTCATATTCTATAGTTGGATAGATTATCCCTAGAAAACTGCAGAAGGTATACGCCCTTCTGATGGTGGGTCCAGGTCCAGGACTCGAACTGAAGTCAGTCAAGTGGGAGTCCAGTGTTTTAATCACTATGCCATCTGCTGGCTCTCAAACTAGAGTTTTAAAATCACACCTAGTTAGTTTTTCCACACTGATTCCCAAAATTGAAATTTTAAACAAAACTCCCTAATTAGAGCACAAATTATCTTTCTTCTTTTAATTTGAAGCTTTCTTGTGACTTTTAAACATAAACTCTACTGAGTATTCCAATTATTTAGGGCTCTTCATTTTGCCCTACAGACTATAAACTCCTACTTCTTACCAAGACTACATTGGTGTGGTCATATACTAGAAAAGCAAAAAGTATCTCTAAAACACATTTATCAAAGATCAGAGGAGGGGTGGGCTCTTTAGTGCAGCAGTTAAGCACAACACAGACGAAATCATATCCCATGTGGCTGACCAGGGTTTGAGTCCTGACCCCAGAGGCTTGAAAATGGTACCAAATGCATGTGTGTACCCAGAATCCTAACTGGATAAAGAATTGGAGAAAAAAGGATTGCAGTGTCACCAGGTCCTATTGGGGGTATTTTCTCTCTTTCTCTGTCTCTCTCACCTTTTCATATTTTAAAAAATTAGTTTAGAAAAGAAAAATCAGGAGACCAGCAGATGGCATAATGGTTACATTGCTGGACTGCCACATAATCGATCATGGTTCAAGTCCTGGACTTGTTGGCTTAAACTCAAGTCAGGCATGTGTGCATGCATGCTCAAAATCTTTTTTTTTTTAATTTAAATTTATTTATTTGCATTCATTCACTGTACATCATTACAGCATACAAAATGAGATTTTCCATCCAAAGTACACTGTATACTGTCTCAATCAAGCACATCAACAAACATGTTATTGTCAGCAAATAATTTTCCACTTCTTGTTTCCTGTATGTTTTCCTTTTCTTCCCCCATCCTTGATTCCCTATCTCTTACCCTCTACCATCTCCCACTCTCCTCCCACACTGTCTCTGGTATCTATGTTTGCTTTCTATACTGTTTCCCCCCCACACACACACATTTTATTGAATTACTAAAGACTTTAATTAATCTAAATATTTTCATAGCAAACACAGCTTATATATACATTTCCATGAACACAAGTCTAACTTTACGCATCCTATAAAGTAGCACCTAGCTGGAGCTATATATCTTACTGCAGTCATTGAATAGGTATTTTTTTTCTGAAACTTTTTTTTTTGGTAACTTAATTTACATTCTTTCCCTAAGCATCATCACAGCATATAAAATGTGATTTCCCATCCAGAATATACTGCATAGTGACTTAATCATGCATATTATAAAAAAATTTCCATTTCTAGTTCCTAGAATTATTTTTACCCCTCTTTCTGACCCTCTGTCCTTTCCCACCCTCTTTTCACACTGTCTCTGGTGTCTACAATTGTCTTCCATTCCTTTCCCACCCACATTGTATTGATCACCCAATTTCTTACATAATCTAACTACTTTCGATGGTGAGTTCACTCGTTATTATTAAGAAAACCAGTTTTAACTTAAATCAAAGAAAAGCCAAGGAACTTTGCTTAAAGCCAGGAAACAGGTTAGGATTCTGTTCAAATGGTAGGTGCATGCTCAAAATCATCAGAAGACTACTTTCTCCCTATTATGCTCCTAAATAATTGATAGGTTATTTTTTATAAGGTGCAAATGGTTTAGAACTTAAAAAGCATACATTGGGGACCAGCAGTTAGCGTAATGGCTATGTCGCTGGACTCCCACGTAGTCGACCGCGGTTCGAGTCTCGAACCCGGTGGCTTAAACTCACACCGGGCGCGTGTGCGTGCGTGCCCAAGATCCCGAGAGGAGAATGGAGGAGAAGGGATTGCAGCATGGCCATCCCCCCTGGGGGGGTGATTTCTCGCTTTCTATCTCTCTGTCTCTCTCTGTCTGTCTGGTGAGCGCACGCGCCCTATAGCAAAAACCTCTCCAAAAAAAAAAAAAAAAAAGCATACATTGATCAGAATACCTTTTCAACAATGTTTCTTTCCAAGGTCACATTAAGTAATAATTGGACACGATCCCCTAGTTTTGTCAGCTCTCCATGCATGTGGTTTGGTTTCATTTTGTACACTCTTCTCTGTACCTTAGCAGTAATGAACCCCTGTCATTCCACCTCTGAGCTCAGTCTTCCGACCCTCACCCATTCATTTCCTTATGTATCTATATATCAAAATATGTCACACACCAAAATATGTACAGTAAAATATTTTTAAAAGCAGAAAAATATGTGGCTTGTATTAATTGTGTTGCAATAAGATAAAACAATTTGGGGATCTGGAGCAAAGACTTGCGTCTGCAGAAATCCTATCTTAACTATGCACCATCAAGGTTTCAGAGTATGGTCACTGAGTCGAGTGAATAACAAAGGATTATTATGTTCGTGCATTGCAAGTTATAGGGAAGAGCATAAATTATCTTGATGACTCATTTCCTCTTCATTCTAGTACTTCCAGTATGGGGAAAGTTTTTCTGTTGCTTTTCTTTAAATGTGGTGGGGGGAGGAGGGAAAACTCTGAAATTAAGCTTGTTCAATAATTGTTATTTAATGTTTCTATATAAAGCTAAAATAATATTAATAACCAGTTGATTCCAAAGGCCATACTTAAAAGTGACTGAGGGTTTTTCTTTTTTTTTTTTTTTTTTTTTTTAAGCCGTTTGGTAGAGGGCCAGCTTGCGACCCCAGGAGGTGGTTTACTTCACCTAAAGTCAGACAGGACGGTCCCCATATATACGATCAGTGTCTCATGATCTGTCACAAAGGTCCCCTATTCTTGAGACAAAGATGAGAAAAAAGTAGAATGAAATAGCTTTTTTAATGTCTAGAGGATTTCTACCATCAGATTCAAAACCTTAAAAGTTACTTCATGTTTAGATTCCTCTATGCCTATATCTAATTCACCCATGAAAATAATTTTGTCTACATGTACACTTTATTGGAGACAAATGGCTTCATTTTGCTTTTCAACTTTTTGCCTATAGGTATATGTTTTTAGATTTTTAAAAAAGGACTAGGGCAGTCCTAAACAACATAAATGCTGAGTGAATCATTTAAAATGATCATCGGTAAATGTCTAGAAACTTGCTTATGGATTACTGCTCTAAGGCTGTTAACGGTCTCATTTCCTTGTCTTTGTTCTCATTCCAGAATCCTTTGACATCATCTCATTGTTCTCTACTTTTTCATTTTTTCACATAGACCAGACTAATTAACCTCAGCCTTGTAAGTAGCAAGGGCATCAGTTCTGTGCAATGCTTTGCCATTTATTCCATTTGATATTATACATTTGTAGATAAAATTTTTCATCCTATGCATTTTCTCCTCAAACCTCCTTTTTTTGGAGAGGTTTTCGCTATAGGGCGCGTGCGCTCGCCAGACAGAGAAAGACATAGAGACAGAAAGTGAGAAATCACCCCCCAGGGGGTTTGGCCACGCAGCAATCCCTTCTCCATTCTCCTCTCGGGATCCTGGGCACACACGCACACGCGCCTGGCGTGAGTTCTCAGCCACCGGGTCCGGGACGCGAACTGCGGTCGACTACGTGGGAGTCCAGTGACATAGACATTACGCTAACTGCTGGTTCCCTCCTCAAACCTCCTTTTGAAGAGAGGAAAGAAACACAAATGTAAGACCACTAAGCTGTGCCTAAATCACCTCAATACCGAACATTCTTCTGTTTTACATCTCTCATTGCTCAAACATTGGAGGCTTTTTCTCCAGAAAACCCACTTTTTGTTGTCAGTGTGTATTTCCTGTTTTTTGTTTGTTTGTTTGTTTGTTTGTTTTCTGATTCCCACACCTTGCATGGGAATGCCCCTCAAATGAGGATTTGCACGGGGACCTGTTCACAGGGCAATGACCACAACCTCCCCCTCAGCTACTGCCTGTCAGCGCTCCCACCCAAATGGTGTGAGACCCCCAGGCTCCATGTGGTCTCTTCGCTCTTCTCCTTTTATCCCCCAGAGCCCTCTGTGAATGGGCGCATCTTACCCGGGGACATCTTCAGTTCCAAAATGGACCTCAGGGTACTGTGAAATTTGTCTGCAGCCACTAATATCTAGAAAAAATAGGAGAAAACAGAATTTCTATGTACAGATTCCCTTTAATTGGAAAGCTGGGGATATCTTTTCTGCTGTTGCTAGATAAAAACTGGAGCAAATCCTACTTAAAACAAGCAGAGCTTTCTGAAGAATGTGGGGTAGTGTTGGATAACAAATTAACTTTGGAAGCTAAGTTCAAGGACTCAGGACTGCCTTTCCGATCATTGTTTTTGTCAGAAGGAGGTGTAAAATTTAACAGATGAGAATTAATGTGTGGGATTTTGTAAACAAGCTTAGTATTAATATTTAGAGGTATTTATCCTGGCTGAAATTCTGAACCGCTTAGCTTCCATTTCTTGCCCATCCCTCCTTCTAACTATAGTTGCAGACTAATTCAATCTTATGACTTACTCTCTTTCTCTCATCCTCTCACTCAGTAGGCCTTACGTAATTAATTGAGAGCATGATGTAATACCAAAGTCCATTATCCTTGATAGTTCCTCTTCACTCTTTTATGATGGGTCCTTAGTGAAATGAGAAGTAGTTAGAGATAATTTAAATAGTAAATTATTACTTTCATCAGTCACGGTATGATTTATTTGTTAAATATCCCTACAGACAAAAATCAACTCCTTCCCAAACTACCCACTTCAGTTTGTTTGAGTATGAAATTTACTGGAAAAAAAGATGAATTCCGAGGAGAATTCTGTACTAATTCAAGGTTGCTCCTTTATTTTATTTTAATTACCTTTTTTTCTCTGTTCACAAGAGAGCACATGCATATACACATGTGAGAGGGAAGAGAGGCACTGTCCACAGGGCCTGGTCCCATCACAATCCCCTTCTTTCAGTCCTTCAGCCCATTGGATCTTGGGCACTCTAGCATGTTCCCAGTGTGTTTGAGGCAAACTGGTAAGGGGATTCGAACAATGGTCTCCATGTGGAACCTGGCTTCTCTTGAACAGTGCATCACTGATGCACCATGAAGACTGCCTTCCAGGTTGCTCCCTTAGATAAAGTTGCCAAACATATTTAAAGCTCAGCCTAGGCTCTCAAATGATACAACATAAAAACTGATGGAGACAGGACCGGCAGATGGTATAATGGTTATGTCACTGGATTCCCACACAGTTGTCTGTGGTTTCAGTCCCAGACCTGGTAGCTTAACACTCATGCCTGGTGTGTGTACATGCATGCCCAAAATCCTGTGAAGAGACTGGAGGAGAAGGAATTGCAGCATGGCCATCCCCATTGGAAGGTAATTTCTTGCGTTCTCTCTCTCTGTCAAGCACACATGTGCTATAGGAAAAACCTCTTTAAAAAAAAAAAAGATGAAAATGTTTTTAAAAAGTTTTCTCTCTCCAACATTACAATAACCTCTGGGAATTACAATCTGTATCTAATGTGGGGTCTTAAATACTTGATGGACATCTTCGTTTATTATTGCATTGGTAAGTTTTTCTCACAAGTTGAGCTGAAGAAGACATAATAGGCTTTCAAATCTAAAATGGGTTGTCAAGAGAAAGTGCCAGGAGAAATAGATTACTAATAAAATCTAAGATTTAAGAGTGGTAATAACAGAAGACAGAGTAGAAAAGACTAAAATTGAGAGCTGACCAACAATGAAAACTAACGAGCTGCTTATCAATGAACATTCTAGGCAAAGATGAAGGACCACCAAGCATGGATGCTGACCAGTATATTTCCATGCTGCTTGGGAGGCAACTTTTTTTAAAGAGAGTTTTTTTCTTGCTATAGGGCATGTGCATTTACCAGAGAGATACAGAGAGAGAGAGAAAGTGAGAAATCACCCCCCAGGGTCTTCTCTTGAGATTTGGAGCATGTGTCCAGTGTGAGTTTTAAGCCAACGGGCCTGGGACTTGAATAGTGATCAACTATGTGAAAGTCCAGTGATGTAACCATTAAACCATTTGCTGGTCCCTTGGGAGGCAATCTTAAAAGATGTTTAAGTTTGTTTAACATCAAGTGACAAAGTTTCCAAATTTCTTGTGATTTGAGACTTCTGGACAAGCCAGGTCACTCTGAAAAATGCAATGTCCCGGGTTCACTATAATATTGCAGATATGGTCTGGCTAGGGCAGAATACAAAATGACTAATATGCAAATCACACAAAATGACTAATATGCAAACCACCTTCTATTAGCGTAGTATAAAATTATGCTAGAGTTTAAAATAGCTAAACCATAGTGCCAATTTTTAGTGAGTTTATGATAAAGTAAGACTCCTGAATATTTTTTTCTCACATGAATTCAAAGAAACCTAGCCTCTTTTATCCTATTCTTGTGTAATTTTAAAATTCCAAATGTAAGTTTTCATATTTATTGTTGATGAAGTCTGTGTTATTAATGCTACTGTCAAGGTAAGTTTTCATCTTGAACTGACTGATTGTAGTAAGTATAGCTCCCAATGTTGTGTCATTTCAAACAATAAAGAAGACATCCTTCACATCTTTCACATTGCTGAGAGAGGTTGAATAGAACTGAATCTAGTGACACTCTGGTAGAGTCTTCCCAGACGACATTTTTTTTTAATCACTCCTCTCCATAAAGGAAATTCTCTAAAAACAACCTACAATTTTTTACATAAAATGTTTTCCCTTTAATTCCTGACAATTACTCTTTATGCATCCTTTAAAAAGAGCATTAAAAAATATACCATTGATTTAAGCATTTCCTACCAGGTGGTTTTTAAGTTATTTTAGACGGAAAAATATAAGAATTCAAACAGGGACCTCCTACCTGCTCTGGCTTAATCAATAACCTTTGGTTTTGCAAAAAAAACATCTGTGGCTGTTAAGAGTGAATTGAAATACATTAGAAATGGCATTACCGGGTTGTAAGGCTGCAAACCAGGGGTTACCGTCGCCTGCTTCCCTGGGCAGTAGGAGTGTCTTTTGGTCCCTTTGAAAGCCTTTCACATCTGGCTGGTTGTTGCTGAATGAATCTACTGTCAAACCACGGCTGCTGTGGTACCTGGTTTCTTAGGAATTAATTACACATTCAGAACAGAGGACTTAGGGGTGTCTGGGGACCCATGGCAGAGTTCACACAGACTCCTTTAAACAAAGGAGCCTCTGTCTTACTTTATGCTGTGTTCTTAACGAGGAAGTGAGTTTGATCACGGGGCCACGTTAGGATTCCCTGTTTAACAGAGTCAGTGGTCATTGCATCAACGTTTTTTTAAATGGCATTTTGTGCGTTAGCCGTCAGAGAGGTTAGCTTTGTTCCACTTGGCTTTTAAATATGGCTCTTATCACTGCCTAGCCTGAGATAAAAGAAAAATGGTAACATTGTGTCTCTAGGGAGGTGTGTGTGCGTGCGTGTGTGTGTGTGTGTGTGTGTGTGTGTTAATCAGAAGAAATGAGAGAAAAGCAAAGGTGCTTCCAAAGCAAGAGAATTGGAAACAACTACCCCATTTGGAGGGTAAGGATGGCATTTGTAATGTACTTTTACCTTCCAGAATTTACATTTGAAACAGTTGAGGAAGGTTTGTGTTATTAGCTGATAGTGGAATACTCTGGATCACAGTCCTGGACCTCTGTGATTTCAGAGGTCCCACTCCAGAACAGTGTCACAGAAATCTACGATCTCAAAAAATGATTCACATTGTTTAAGAACGTCTGGTTCTTTGGTCAAGTCCCTTTCTAAAAGCAATTTAAATTAGCAAAACCACAAGAGAAAGTCAACACAACTGGGTTTTGGAACTTGATTTCAGACCTGAAATTAGATAGTGTTGCTTTTCAGTACCGTCAGCACGAACTGTCCCTCTAACCTATATTCACGCTTATATTGTGCTTGGTGTTAAAAAGCACGAAGGAAAAGGGACACCAAAAAGATGACCAAACAAATGCATGAAATAAGCAGGAATAAGTAACACATCAACTGCCAGTGGCCGCCTATATGAGACACTCAAGACTCACCAGTTAGACTTTCAGTTCTAAAATTAGATGAGAGAAATCTTCCTCGTCTCCAACCTTCAGCTATCAGAAACTCTTGTCAGAGAAGAAAACGTCCAGAGGCAGAGAATTAATGGGAAAGATGAGATGGAGAATGCGAAATGCTGGAGGGAAACCTGGTGTCTTAAAGCTTCTCTCTTTGGGGTTGGCGGGTGGTGTTGTGGTGCTGAAGAGCTGGACTCCCATGTGGCTGACTGTGGTTCAAGTCCCAGACCTGGCAACTTGCTTTCTCACTTTCCCTTTCTCTCTCTTGTCACATTAAAATAATAATAATAATAATAATAATAATAAAATTAAATAAAAGTAATTCTTTATAAAAAAGAAAGGATTCTTTCATTGATAAAAGTGAATTGTGCTGAGTTCTTTCTAGAGCTACACTTGTAGGCGTTTTACCCAGGCATTATGGATCATGACCAGGGGAGAAAAGAAATTTATCTAGACCTTTTGTTCCACCCGTACTCAGCTTTCATGTCGAAACCAACAAAACCCTCCAACTTCTCAAAGTGCTTACAGCCATGTGTTAGTGAGATAATCAATAGGTGATAATAAAAAGGAGGCTTGTGGATGGGCTTTCTGGTCTGTCCTACACGTCGTGCTGTGTTCATTGCCAGCTGAGCTGTCTGAGTCTGCAGTGGGGAGAGCTGCCAGAGGTTGGAGGAGACGCATTGAAAGACTTTTCTATTACAAGTCTAGAATTCTAAATGGACTTGGAAGTGCTAGGAATCTAATCGACTCGGAAGAAGGAGGAAAAGCAATCTACCACAAGTAGAAGGAGCAGCTTTTATGTGTGATCACCACTGTTTACTTTTGTGTTGTTTCCTAAGTAACTAAAAAAGTTCGCTTTGAGCTAAGCATGCAGCTACTCAGCGTGGTTGGTGTCTGTGTCTCTTGAGATCATGATATTTCAGTCACCTAATTTAATGAGATTTCCCTTTGTCAAAAGATCCTGAAAGCACTCTGCATCATACTCAAACATCTAGTGAATCGTTTTTCGTTTTGTTTTGTTTTCTTTTTTTTTCAATTACAAAGCAAACTTAATTACAAAGAGCCAGGAAAGGAGCTATTTAAGTGTTGTTTCTTTCTTAATGGAATATAGTCTTTCTTTCTCCTTATAAATGCAAAATTGTTTATATATTGAAGCAAGAATTTAGAATAAAGCACATAGAAAATGTTCCTGGGATTTTTAAAATATTGAACACATTATAAGCTAATTATTCAGAAAAATAAAGAGAAAAGAGATACATTAGCAGAGCAGAAAGTTAGCAGCAAAGCATTGATTGTCTCAGGACTGCTTCATGATTCACTAGAGGCTGAAAGTGGATGTTGGATTTTAGCCTGAATTACGCACTCTCCTCTTGTGGCTCCATTGAAAGGAAAACTAGTAACTCTTTAAATTTAGTTTAGGAAACTACACCTACAAACACCATTTGTACATGACCGTGTTCTTGCTACTGTGAGAGGCAGTGTTATAAGACATGGCCCATCATATATGAATTGTCCTGTGTTTTACTGTAGCACTGAGGCTGAATTTTAGGGGTCGATACCTAGCAACTTTTTCTTTACTACCTGAGTTCTGAACCAGTTGGGAAATTAAATCAGAGGTCGTAGTGTCACTTCGATTTCTGATAAACTGGTAAAAGTACTTTCAGTCAGACTAGCCGGGCTTGTAGTTGCACACAGGCTGTCCTTCAATGGTCACGCCCAACAGTTCTTCAAAAAGATGGGCCGCTGTGGGTCTCCGCTGCAGAAGCGAGCTCCAGGCACCTGGCAGAGCGCAGACTTCTCGGAAGCTCTGAGTCCCTGTGCCCCAGCCTTGTGCCATCCCCTGGGCAGGAGGGTGGGAGGGACACCCAGAAGCCCGCAGTTTAATCCTAACCTCTTCGCATGGGGTTATGATGCCTGGAGAAAAGGAGGTTTTACAACAGTAAAAGTAATCCTTTTTCTGTAGTGATTCCCATTTCTATTTACTATCACACTGTCAGAGGAAAAAGGATCTGAAAAGTAGCTGAAAGACTGACTTCTGAGAGGAAAGCAGAAATGGTGCTTTTTTGGGTGAAAAACAGGTTTACCTCTTTTCAAGGCCTAAACGTGTCTCATTTTTATCTCACTGTTTGTTGTTGTTGTTGTTTGTTTTTTTCCCTAAGAAATAACAGTTCTCTGTCTTTTGTTTCTTCCTTGATGGTGAGTACAGTGGTGAGAGAGAAACAGAAGGAAAGACAGAGGAGAAAGCACCTTCCGTGGGGAATGGTCATACCACAATCTCTTCTCCGTCTTTCCTTCCTTTGGGGATTTTGGGCACATATGTACCCGGCATGTTTTTCAAGACACTAGGGCTGAGCTTTGAACTAAATCTGCCGTGTGGGATCTGGCTGTCTTAACCATCAGGCCATGGAAATTGGCAATTTTTATATTCTTGTCTTAGGTCCTAACATTCCCTTTATTTTTGTTATTACCATGAAATCAATAAAAATGATTTAAAATTTTACTTTCAGAAGATATCACAATTTCCAATAATAATGCATTGGGTAACATTTGCTATATTCTTTCTTAGGTTGTAGAAGAGGAGGATTGGCTTTGTCTAAGGCAGACAGAAGGCAGTTTGTCATATTCCTAATCTTTCTTTTTAAATTCAGAAGGTCTGTTTTCCTTTACTTGTCCTTTCCAACCAAACCTTAGAAGGTTTAGAAGAGCTTAGAATATAGCAGGATTTTTTGTTCATTTGTTTTTCAAGAACTGTGGTTCGAACTCTCTGCTGTCAATTGCTTAGACCAAGCAGAACTGGGAAAGGCTAGGGCTGAGGCTTTCAGGGGTGTCCTCTGCTAGTGCAGGAAAGGCCACAGCGAGGGAGGACAATGCAGCTATGACGTGAAAGAGAAGCAGAGCCATGGGATGGATAGAGAGGACCCAGCAATACCACCTGCTTTCCTAGAACTAGCAACAAATAAGCAAGCTTTCCAGGTTCGTGAGCTAACAGATTAATTACTTTGGATGAATATGCATCATTTTCTGTCACTTGCAATTCAGGAAGTCCTGGGCAATACAAGGCTTGGACCGCCCCTACCCCACATATTGTCAGGGCTCAGATCTCAATAGCTCAAATATGACACCTTGGTGTCCTGAATACTTTGAACTGAAGAAGATTGGAAGACCTCAGCAGCACGATCTCTCTGACCTTCTTAAGGTAAATCATAAAAGTTAGAATTCCTCTTTCCTGAAGTGGGTCATAAAACTAGAAGTCTTGGGGTTGGCAGGTAGTGTGGTGGTTAAGGCGCTGGATTCCTACATGGCAAAACATGGTTTGAGTCCTGGATCTGGTGACTTGCTTTCTCACTTTCCCTCTTTCTCTCTCTGGTGAGTGCATGTACCCTCTAGCAAACTGAAAAATAATAACAATGATAAGTAAAATTGAATAAATAATTCTTAATGAAAAATACTAGAAGTCTTTTTCTTCCAAGCAAGCCATAACACCTAAAGATCATTCTTCCTTCTCTCTTCTTTCTTGAAGACCCTTATTCCAGAGGGTTCCTGCCTGATCCCTGGGAGAAACAATACCACAAGAGAGACCAAGAAGAATGTGGACACACAGGTCTTGCTGGTCTTCCTTCAGTACCACCTCAGTCTAGTCCCATTAGAGCAATCCTTTTGTCTCATCCCATTTCTACACAGCTCTGCAATCTTTATCAGCTCTATGCACTACAATAGTTTTCCCTGGGCCTTGGATCTTTATTTCTGAAGGCTTTCACATTCTCTAGAACTTTGACTAAATAAAATATTTATGGATATGGTAATATTTTATTGTCACCTACTGCATGCATATTCTGAAAAACTATATTGTATGCTATAGAGATGTACATAAATGAAAAGTGAAAAAGACATCATAACATAAAATCATTTTGCTACCAGTAGCAAAAAATGTTTATGCTTTCCTGTTCATGCATTCCTGTTTGTTATGGGAGTGTTGGCCGTGACTCTGATGATGGATGTGGGAAGTATCACATACTTTCAACCCTAGAATGATCTAAAATTAGTTTATAATGTTTAACACGACTTTGATAAAGGTCCTAAGCTAAGGGAAGAGAATTACAATACACAGATACAAAATGGGCTTTCTATCCGTAGGGTCAGTATAGACTCTGGCCAATCCTAAGGAAAACTATAATGGCTCCTCCAAGCCAAGCCATTGGCTCTTCTCTGTTCAATTATAAGCTTTACTCCCTTCCTAGATCTTGCTATGCCACTTATTGAGGTCCTCTTTCTCTTACCATCTTGGAACTCCTTCGAACACCTTTTACTTGGATCTGAAAAGACCCAGAGAAGCTTCTCATCCTAAGAGTCCCTCAAGTCCAACATCAACCTTCCATTCCCCTTTTTCTGTCTCAGGATCCCCTGTTTCTCCACATGACTGACAGAGGTGAGTGTTGACTTCTCTCAGAGGAGATCCATCCTGATACACATCTTAAATGTCACTTGTGATCTCAACAACCACATCAGGATACAAGAGTTGAACTTCCGGCAGGTGGCATGGTGGTTAAAGGTGCTGGACTCCCCACATGCCTCACTGCAGTTCAAGTCTCGGACCTGTTAACTTACTTTCTCACTATCTCTGTCTCTCTCTCTCTGTCTCTCTCATCAAATCAAAATAAATAAATAAAGTTAAATAAAATCTCAGTAGGAAAGTCACCCACCTGATAGCAAGGGCATTCTTTCCTCATATGTTCTTTTCAATTATAGACAAAAACATGAGCCCCTTTCTTGTTACAATACATTATTGGTCAAATATTTACAAGTTTTATCCAGGAATGCTTCCTCTTGTAGGGGACAAAGTGGAATAATAGCACAATTGGTAGTAAAGGGACAGAAATAGCTACTGAAGAATCAGGAAGTTGTGTTACATCACCTTGAGTCTGCTTCCAAAGTCAATGACTTCTAGAGGATTTTTATGAATCCTCAGTGTAAGGACCTCAAAAGAAATGGATGTCTAGTAGTTAAGAGAAAATAATATCTATATCCTTTAAATTGGGGGAATAATACAGTCCTGATGGAACAGTGATAAATTTCATCTGGAATACTTCCTCTGGCTTGAAGTACAGTTCGCATCTACCTTCTCTTTTACTTTTTGGGCTTTTGAGCTTAACTTTTTATATGCAACATATGAAATTAAAATAGCCATCCACAACAGAAAGTAATACCGTGCTGGGCCATCATGAGACAAATCTCTACTTGGAAAACAATTCTCTAAAGAAAACATAGGCTATAAAAATGCAGATTGTTGACAGAATTTTCCGTTGTTTCTGCATTACAATCATCTGAGAAATTTTCCTAACTCAGTTTCCTGAGCCCCATCCCCAGACCTGCTGATAAGCATTTTTAAAGTTGGGCTTAGACATCTGAATACTTTAAAAGTTTCCCACATGATTCATATGCTACATTTTGGGACTTCCCCCCCACCCCTTCTATCAGCTGCTTTGATAAAAAGGAAGCATCTTCCACAAATGGTCTGGGAATGGGAGCTTGGAGAGCAGAAGGTCTCCTTTTTCCTTTAATAGCTTGTTCCAATTACCTTTTCCTTGTGTGACTGTTCTAAAATATTTGCCAAATTCTTCTCAATGTACATTTAGACTCTGCTAGAAAAAGCTGCTATTTTTGTCTTAATAATTGGTGATAGTAAGTGCATGTGTAACAAGAGAAAGAAAAAGCACAGTATAAGGATCAGAACAGAACTAGGTAATACTGACCAGAACCCACCTTAGCCTACGCTAGTCTATAGGAACTAAGAAAAATATCACTTAGAAACTCAGACTCTGTGTGTATTGAGTAAAATAGAGCTTGCACATGTGGTTAAGTGAACTCAGATAAAATGTGTGGTGTGGGCAATAGAGGATGAGAGGCTAGGAAGGCAGTAAAACCATTCTATTCAAAGAAAAAGAAAAAAACCCTTGGCATTTCATGACGATCACAGTTGACATGGACTCATTACTACTTGTGCTAACGTCCAAATGGTATACCACAGAATCTTCTAAACTTTTAGCTTTCTCCATCTTCAAAACCACCCATGTATGTGTTACCTGAGTGATCCCAGAATAAGGATACCTTTGGCTACATGTAATATTAGTCTTAAAAGACAGAAACGTTCTTTGAATCAAGACTTGTTCCAGTGAAACAATGTAGCCATCACTAAGATACTGTTTCACCAGGAGAGTGATCCTTTTCTACCCCAAATGCTGATAGAGACATAGTTTGTCTTAGGTGTATGGATATATAAGGAGGCAACACAACTAGCACGGAGTTACTTTAAGAACTTATGGCAAAAGTCAACAATTTCCCTGCAGCTCTATTATATTTAAAAAATAAAAATTAAAGATGACCTTATTTTAACTTTCGGATGATACAAAAATCATACTTTTCAGAGACTTTACTGGGCCCAGAGAATAATACAATAAAATTCAAGTGAATTATTAATGCATAGATGAATTAGAAATGAAAAATAGGAAACTTAGAAATATCCATAATTACTAAGTATGTGTGTTTGTGTGTATGTGTATTTATGTACATGCACGAGCACAAACACGTTTGTGTTATACCAACAATTTTATCTTTCTGGGAATGAAGACTGTTTTAAATTACTGCATAATTTCTTGAGGGATGGCTAGCTAATGAAGTAAGACTAGTGAGGGTAGGTTGGTAGGAAGCCTCCTGCAACATAACTGCAGTGGCTTTGTAAGGTGTCAACTTGGATAGATTGAACTACATTTCCCAGAATTCATTTTTCTGTATGCATCCCATCAGAGTGAACCACGTAAGAGATTCAGTGAGCTCTGGAGACCAAAAGTGAGGTTCAGCCATTTTGTAGCTAACACCCATGAGGAGGCTGCAAGTGCTTCTCATTCTCCAGATCAACCTTAGCTTTTCTGATGCCTGGGCCAAAGGTCTATGTTCAATTTCATGACAAATGGCCCCTGGCACTTGTGAGACACCCACACCATCAATGTCAGGAACACTGAGAACAGAAATGAATTCCTATGTGTTCCCATATATTCCAGTTTGTGCTATGACTTCCACCTTGGTCTTGCTCGCTCTCCTTCTACATCCATTTCCCATTCTCACTACCTGCTTTTTATTATTATTCTAAGTGATTTTATATACTCGATCGTGGTACACCACAACGGCTTGTGAAATGAATGACCTACTGGGAACACACTTCCTCCCAGTCCAGTCGAAAATATCATACACATTACCATCAACAGGCAATCCTCCATTTTTGTGTCCCCTAAGTGTCTTCCCTCTCTATTTTTCTCCTTGATTCCTTTGCTCTCACTCTCCCTGCTTTGTAAACTGCAGCCTTCAGTTTCAGGGGGAAAAGACAACAGCCTCGCAGAAACCGCTTAGCCCATGCTACAATTGCATAGGGTTGATGGCCACAGAAGTAGAGATCTATATCATTGTAGATGACATGACTATGTCTGTCTGTATTCAGGTATCTATCTGTCTTCTGTTTATCTATCTGACTATCTACCATCTACCTACCTATCTGACTTTTATCTATGTCCTACTGGTTCTTCTCGCTGACCGGACCCTGACTGATACAATAACTGCAGGACCTCCATGATTTCCCACATCAAGATCTGTTAAGTGAAACTTGTCTTAACACAAAGGCACTTGAATTCTTTCATTTTATCTTTTCTCTTAGTTTTGACATAGGGTGCATGCACTCACCAGAGAGATAGAGAGAGAGGAAAAGTGAAAAATCACCTCTGGGGGTGGGAGGGTGGTGGCCATATCACAATCCTTTCTCCTCCATTCTTCTGTCCGGAATTTAGGCACACACACACATGTGTCTGGTGTGGTTTCCAGGCCTCTAGGTCTGGGACTGGAACTATGCAGTCTGACAATGTAGGATCACCTTTATGCAATTATTGAAAGAAATGGTTGCAAACTAATGGATATGTTGTGGTCCTACCTTTATAAGAAATAATTGGGGAAAATCCTTGTGTTTGTGTAAGTATATGTTTAGGAATATATAGCATAGGAAAAGGGAGGTGACACACCGCTCTAGGCTGATGACAATGTTTCCAGAATGAAGTGATTTGGTAGGAAAGGGAAAAGCTAACATTTTGTTCATGTAACACCCATGCATTATTTGAATTATTACCTTATTAATAACATAATGCATAATTAATGCATTATTTTTGTTGTTTTCCCATCTTTGCCAAAGTCCAACAAACTAACTTCAGCATTTTATTTATTTATTTATTTATTTGTTTGTTTGTTTGTTTATTTAATGTATTTATTTATTTTGTGAGAGATTTTTGCTGTAGGGTGTATGCACTCACTAGAGACATAGAGATAGAGGTAAAATGAGAAATCACCCTCCAGCAGGGATGGCCATACCGTAATCCCTTCTCCATTCTCCTCTCAGGATCTTGGGTATGTGCACGTGCACACACACACACACACACACACACACACGAATCCAGTGTAAGTTTTAAGCCCGTGGGTCTGGGATCTGAACCATGAAGGACTACGTGGAAGTCTAGCAATGTAACCATTACGCCATCTGCTGGTCTCCAGAAAACATTTTTCCCCCTGATTTCATTCTTTCAAAAGAGAAAAGCAATAAAATATTATACATAATTGCCTTTGTGCTTCCTGTGCCTGAGTTGGCTGTTACTGTACCTGTTAGGATGACTGTCTCAAACTCCCGACATGGAACCCCTAAAGTAACCCATGGTTAGGTCACTCGCTATCTTCTCTAGCCCTTAAGCTTGCATTTCTTCAATTCCTGGTTCATGACCTGCCTCTTGGGCTCAACCCAACCAAAGTCCAGGAATGGGTTACAGTTCTTGGAACTCAGTCCAGGTGTAAAAATCTTGTTTTGGTGCATTCCTGGTTCCTATGTATATACATGATTCAGACAGACTGAAAAATAGTTCACTTATTATTTACGGGAGAATATCTTTGAGTCATTTCAACAGGAGACCTATTATCAATCAATCAACATCTTTTGAAACCTTAGTCAAGGACCTATGAAAAAACAGTAATATAATTGAGATAAATATGTGATCTCTCTCTCTCTCTGTGTATACACACACACACACACACACACACACACACACACACACACATATATCTGTGTGTGTGTGTGTATATATATATATATATATATATATATATATATATATGTATATAGATATATATATATGTAATCAGATTTGTCTTAAAGTTGGTAAGGCTTTATATACTTTAGTAAATAGCTATTTTGGAATCATACAATTTCACAGATTGTATATCGAAAACTACTTGTCAGCAATCATAAAATAATTTGGAATAGACTTCCAATAAATTGGCATGTAAGTTTCTCTTCACACGGCAGTGAGATGTTATGTACATGTACTCTAAAAGATATGTTATTTAGTCTTACTCTTCCTGCTCCAGCTGCTTTGGAGAATGGCCTAAAGCTTTGAATGGCACAAATAGGTATGGAATATTTGTTTTATGAATGAGTAAGTAAATTTCTTCCTATTTATTACATTCCTTTGTATGCCTCTGAAGACTGTTTTGTAATTTTCCCATAATGATCTTGCATAGTTTTGCTAGGTGTGTTCTGAGACAGCGCATAGTTTTTGCTGCTATTATAAATGTCACATTTCCCCCGTTCACATTCTCTAATTGTTTTTTGCTGGCTTGTAAGAAAGTTACTAGTTTAAAAATACATATAACAACTGGGGTGACCATTTTAATTGTTTTTTTATACATTGTCTTTTGGTTTTCTTGTATTTTCTTGAAAGATAAGTTAGTTGTATGCAAAAAAATGAACATTTTTATGCTAATCCTTAACCTCTTTCTTTTCTGGACTTTTTCTGGATTTTGGCAAGTGAGGACCTCTACACCAAGCTGAATAGTGTCCACAATGGCTGTCATCGCTGCTGAATTAGTGCCTAAAACACACGTCATATGTGGCAAATTAAAAGTGCTATATATAGGGAGATTTAAATTAATGTTAAGGTTATGCTACTGAACATTTATTCAAATCACCTTTGCTGGTTCCTCTTCTAAGCATCTTCTAAGTAAGATATCCTAAAAATTATATTGTGATATTATAATATTCACCCAAAATTTTACCATAGGTCAATTTCCCAATGCATTGTATTTTAAACTGTTTATAGGGGGACCAGCAGTTAGCGTAATGGCTATGTCGCTGGATTCCCACGTAGTCGACCGCGGTTCGCATCCCGGACCCGGTGGCTTAAACTCACGCCCAGCGCGTGTGCGTGCGTGTCCAAGATCCTGAGAGGAGAATGGAGGAGAAGGGATTGCGGCGTGGCCATACCCCCTGGGGGGTGATTTCTCGCTTTCTATCTCTGTCTGTCTCTCTCTGTCTGGCGAGCACACGTGCCCTATAGCAAAAAACCTCTCCAATAAATAAATAAATAAATAAATAAATAAATAAATAAATAAAGTCTCCTTCCTTCTTTCTTTTCTCCTCTTCTTTTTCACCTATTCTTAAATTCTATTTCTTCAGGTTCAAATATAGTCATAGAAAATGTATAGATTTCTCTATTTCTAACTGAATTGCTTGTTTGTTAGTGTCATTTAATAGAGTTCTGTCTGATAACCATAGAATTGGGGTACCCTTGGAAACTCTCTTCTTGAAACTATCTTACAAATGAGAATACTGAGTTAAAGGTTTTGCAACCGAAACCTCATTAGACTCCTGATGAGAGAGGAATGCCAGGCAGCGGCACAGTGGTAATGCACCTAGATCCACATGGGAAAGGTCCTGGGTTACATCCATGTGTTCCCTGAACATGCCAGACACATATGTACATGCCTTGCTCCCCAGACTGCTCAAAACTGGAGATGGATCTTGATGTGCAGTCTCCATTGGGGGTAGCTCTCTCTTTGTCTCTCTCTGTCTTTGTCTTTCTCATAGAAGACATAAGTGAATAAGCTTTTGAAAAGAGGAAGAAGTAGAATCAGAGCTGAAACCGTTCTCCCGAGATCGGTCTGATTCGCTTCCCTTTTGCCGTAATGTCTCAGTTATGAGGACTAGAGCAAAAAGGTAACGAAGTCAATGAATGAAACTAATCCAGAAATTAATATCTACTCTGTGATTCTAAGCTACTCAAGTGTCTTGTCAACATAAACTGCACCTTAATAAGAGAGCAGGGCACCTGGCTATGAATGAGTCAATTTCATTACTCATAGTATCTCAAAGATCAGTCACTTTGTATCATCTTTGTATAAGGAGAAAATGAAATCTTCATCCATTCTTTTGCCTAACAAAAGACTGTTGAAGCTTTCCTTACTTTGAAATTTTTAAAAGTTTATTTACTTATTTATTTCACCAGAGAGAGGGAGAGAGACCCCTGGCAGGGCTCTGCTATGCTGTGATCTTCCTCCCAGCCTTCCAGCCAACCAGGAATCATGGGTACACCCGCGGGTATACACAGGCATGCTCCAGTTGACCTTGAGTCTGACTATTCCACACACTCCAGCGTCACGCAGAGGAACCCACTGCCTGCACCTGCGGCTGAACCCGGACTTCGAATCTGATAATTAATACATGTTGTGTATTTAATCATTTAAGTCAATAGAAGACAGATTACCAGGAGGAAGAAAACCCTATTAATGAATTGGGGAAATGTAAAAAGGGTCCCCGAGAATGCCAGGTTCAGTTTGTAGTAGGTATTGCTCTGCTCATCTTGTAACTAACCTGTCGTCGGTTTATTTGGGGTCCCGGATTCTCACATCTTATACCCGTATCTTGGCTTCTGCCCACTGGTGCTTCCTCTTCCCAAATACACAAGGGAATATTCTAGATGAAATCTAAAAGTACTCTTCAAGGAAACACCTGACATTTTTAGACTTAGGTCTTGAACTATTTTAAGGCATTGATAAGAAACAGGAAAATGTAAGATCTCATAACAGTGTTTGCCCTCCCAATGAATACACATCAAATGTGAGCCTTTTTGTTGTTGTTGTGAAACAAACTGAATTTCTAATTATACTTAGACATGCCAAGCCTTAACTGTAATCACAAATATAACACTATTGGTGTACTACTGAAAGGAAATTGAATTATCAAACAGAAGCTATTAAAAGGAAACTGACCAATAAAAGACAAATGATGAACGACCTAAAGAGTAGGAAATATGAAAGATTTTTTAAAAATAAGAAGACAGAAAGAAAGAAAAAGGAAGAATGAAACCCAGAATGTAGGGAATATAAGCAAAATGAAAAAAAAAGAGTAATAATTTTTTAATTAACCTAATACAAAGGAAACAGTGGATTACAGAGTGAGACTTTATTAGTTCTCGATAATGAGCATGATAAGAGGTTTCTGCATGTGGGAGATTGTGCAGTAGGAGCACTAAGTAGGGCTTGGGGGGGAAGTTGAGGCAGGATGTGGGCTGGAAGAGCTGAATGTGGAATCCTTGAGTTCAAAGGGGACTGTGGAAATCAAAAGAGAAGAAAAAGTGTCCAGATACCAGAGCTAAACTGAGAAAGTCTATACTCAGCAGACTTTTCACATAGTCTGAGAGCTAGAATAAGAATTTTCAAAGAGGTTATAGGATTACAAGGTATGTATCTTTAGAAAGTGAGACAGCTTTAAATGTTCACACTCCTCTTACCGGTAACCTCTGCCGTGGAAATCAGAGGCTCCGAGCCCAGTTGCTACTCCTAATGGCTACAGACATTGGAGAAAACAGAGATGAGAACGAGTTCTCAGAGAAACAAGAGAAGTTTTATTATTTGTGAATCACAGGTATAGCAGGAGGTAGACTCAAGGTATTTAGAGAAGCTACAACATCAGTCTGGGTGATAAGATTTTAACTGTTTTCAAAGTTCCAACTAGGAGAGGCACTCTTCCTTTCCTAAGGGCATAGGCTGGGGAGAGAAAGAAGCCATTCCAGCTGCAAGTAGAATAATATTTGTAAAATACTTTTGAGAATACTCAGATGGTTTCTGATTGCTGGGAAGAAAAACTTTGACCAGATAGTAAAGGGTTTTGGTTGTCTTTCTGTGAGTCTGGGCTGCATATGGAAGCCAGTGCTGACTCTCACTAAGTAATAAGCTGAGAGTTGTGTCATCGAGTTAAAACTGGATAGAGAAGAGAAGGGAGCTGAAGTATTAACTTGCGTTCTAGAAGGCACTGCTCAGGGCTACTCCCTCCCCAGTGGTTTGAATGAAATGGTATGAAGGAGAGTCAGAGGGCTTGGGAGCTAACCTCAAATCTCTCTTTGTTTTGTGCAAGTTACTTGCCTAGCTTCCATTTCCTTCCTGCAAATTAGAAATGGATGTGGTATTACTTCACAGAGTTGCTATGGCCATTAAATGAGATAACGCCTGAATATTATATAGCAGTGACTGGCATACAATAAAAATTCAGTAACTATTTTTATTAGGAAGAATTGAGGCCACACAGAGCAAGGGACTGGAATTTCCCTGCAATCTACTCCTCTGTTCATGGTGCTTTTATTATTCAACTACAAGAAGGGCATGAGCGCATGCACACTGGACACAACCTCCTTACATGCTCATCTATAATTACAAGGAGCCTGAACCTCAGTTGTGATATGAGTGTGAGTCTGTGTATGTGCACGCACACTCGCAAAGAAGACACACAAGAAACCAGTGGTCTACACTTGGCACCTACACTGTCTCCTCAACCCATGAAGATATCTGAGAAACAAAGGCACATCTATCATCAAACACTCATTACTTAGCATTTAACTAAGCACATTTCGTACACACGGTAAGTGTTTGGTACATGTTAGTTGAGGGAATCAGTCAGCAAATCATCACTACTACACACTATGTGGGAGTTCTAATAATAAACAGGTCATTGACGTTAGACGAGTTTGTTAGTCTGTCTAGAAGGAGGGAACACACACATGCAAAACTGATGGTGATCAAGGCTGGAGAGTAAGGAAGGAAAAGAAGGGATTCCTCAGAGCAGACAAGAAGACAAGACAAGACAAGGCTGCTCTTATGTGTCTCAAAAACAATTTAGAGAAGTCTTTCTCAAAATGAAGCCCATGGGCCATCTGTTTAAGAAAATTACCTGAGGTGCTTGTTTTAAAAAGTATATAGTCAAGTCCCAGCTCTGATACCCAGTTTTGCCCTAGGGGATTCTGAAGCCTACTTAAGTTGTAGAACTAGTGTATGATTTTCTAATCTTTAGAGGAGAGATACCTTTCAGTCAACACATAATCATCTGTCCTTCTCTTCCACTCTCCCTCCTCAATTCTTGTTCAGTTGTTGATAGTGAGTGGAGATCTATCTCCCTTCTCTCAGAAGCTTTCCTTCTCTCCATTCCCTGGGACTCATTAAGTCAGCCCATCAAGACATATGACTGCCAGCAGGCTTGGTAAATCACCTGGCGATTTGGCTTAAAATTCAAATACTCAGTCTGTGGCCCTGTGGAATTAACTCAGAATCTATAGAAGAGAGACTTGGAATCTACACTTTTAACAGTTATTCCAAGGTAAACCTTCAGCTCAGTCAAGTTTTAGAAATAATTGCTTCCAACCATTGTAAGGACACTCACTGGTTGATGCTAACTAGTATGAAGAAAGCCATTTCAAGGTAATATCTACATCGAACTTTGACCATTACTGTTCTGTTTTGAACATGCAGACATTATTTTGGACACTTGGTTGATGCTTGATTTTATTTCTTCTTGCACTGTAAACTGTAAAGTAAGGTACTAGTCGAATTATTTTGGTTAATGTCATATTTTTATAAATATTTAAAAAGTTACACATTGATAAACTCAGCTAAAATATGAAGAAGAAAAATATATTCAACATTGCTTACATATTAGATAAACCACTTGGTCTTCTCAAGTATATAATAATAATTTTATCATATTTTATTTTTTAATTTTTTTTCCTTTTTTGGGGAGAGGTTTTTGCTTTAGGGTGCATGCACTTGCCAGAAAGACAGAGAGAGACAGAGAGACAGAAAGCAAGAAATCACTCCCCAGGGGGGATGGCCACACTGCAATCCCTTCTCCTCCATTCTCCTCTCGGGATCTTGGACACACTGACGCACACGCACCCGGCGTGAGTTTAAACCACCAGATCCGGACTCGAACTGCAGTTGACTACATGGGAGTTCAGCGACATAGCCATTATGCTACTGCTGGTCTCAATAATTTTAAATTAGAATAGGTTTATCCTATTCAAGTTGAATAAATGTTTGTATGATTTTTATTATTGTGTAAAAGGTAAAATTTATAATTTCCATCTCTCTTCATTGACATATGATTGCATAGCAACATGTCACTATTAAAAATTTGCCTATTGAAAGGTCTATATGTTGATTTCTAATTTTATTGCCTTATGTTTACAAAGTGCTATTAATATTATTTCTATTTTTGGATTTTATTAACTTTTACATTATTTTATGACCTAAATTTTTATTAAGCTCTTGGTACACCTGAAAAGAAGACATGTTCTCTGTACATACATTACACACATGCACACACGTACATATGTGATACATCTCATTGATTACATTTATTAATCTTCTATAGTCTTTTTAGTTTTAATAAATGTTTATCCATTTGATCTGTTTTAGGTTGAAAGTGCTAAGTTAAAATTTTCTATGTTTATTGTGTTTCAACTTTTCTTCTTGCACTCCCTATAGTTCCTACTTTATGAGAACTCTTGATGACCCAGCTAGGTGGTGCAGGCAGCAGCATTCCAGTCTGTAGCGCTAGAAGACACATGTCCCACCACTAGTTTCAACTTCTGTGTCTTTGATCCTGATAAGCGGGAGAGCAGAAGGGGATTATAGCATAACCAGATCCTGTCGAGAGTGCCTCTCCCCACCACCCCTTACACCTCTCTCTTTCCCCCCCTCGTGTGCATGTGTGTACTCATGGTAGAAACACACGCTCTCTATCATGAATAAAAATAAACAAACTTGAAAAAAGTGTTGACATGTTGCTAGAAGGTGGTATGGAGGTTAAGGCACTGGATTCCACATGACTGATTGCATTGTTCAAGTCCCTGACCCAGAGACTCGAAAATTACAATGGGCATGTGTGTGTGCATGCCCAAAATCCTGAGAGGAAACTGAAGGAGAAAGGATTGTGGTGTGGCCATCTCTCCTTTCCCTGGACAATGATTTTTCCCTTACCCTCACTCTCTTTCTCTCTCTAATGATCACACACACCCTATAGCATAAAACTTAGAAAAAAAAAAGTGTTGATGTGTTTTGGGGTACACAAATACTACCTATTAAATATGTATTTTATTTTATAGCCTTTGGTATTACACAGAGTCCTTTATAAAATTCTGTGAACATATTTTGGTCTGAATGCTATCTTGTCATATATTAATATAAAGATAACATGCTTTCTGTTTCTTTACATTTGGCTGGTATATATTTTGTAACCTTTTTTAAAAAAATTTTTTAAGGAGTTATTGATTTAATTTTGTTTATTATTATAATTTTTATTTTGACCAGAGAGAGAAAGGGGCGGGGGGGGGGGGGGGGAGAGAGAACTGAAAAAGCAAACCACCAGGTCTAGGATTTAAACTATGGTTGGCCATGTGGGAGTCCAGTGCCCCAACCTCCATGCCACCTGCCAGCTTCATTTTGAACCTTTTTGAATCTTCACATTTCGCTTCATTTTACTTTATTATAAAATTTAAAAAAATGTTTTTATAGTTAGAGAGATTTTTGTTGTAGGGTGCAAGTGCTAACTGGAGAGACAGAAAGTGAGAAATCGTCCCCTCCAGGGAGGATGGCCATGCTGCAATCCCTTCTCCTCCATTTCCTCTTGTATCTTGGGCACCCATGCATAAAATGCTTCTGGTATGAGTTTTAAGTTGCCAGGACCGGGACTCGAACCACAGTTGACTATGTGGGAGTCCAGCAACGTAACCATTATGCCATCTGTTGGTCCCAAAAATGTTTTTCTTTTAATAGGTATATTAAACTCCTTGAAATTACTATTATTGCCATACACTCTATTTTCCTTCTCTCTATGTGTATATTTTGAAATTTAGAATGATTTGTATTGTATGGTAATGTTTAAATTTAATACAATTTATATAATACCCTTAATTTCTCTTTCTTTGGGTATTGTGCATTACTTTCCTCCCATAAAAGAATCTTTTTATTTTATCACCAAGGTTTTTTTGATTTTCATATACCATCTGTCCATTTTGGATACTTTTTCTTAATGTACAATGTCAGAGCATATAGTACATAGCTATTACATAATTTATCATCCTATTATATCCATCATTTAGCCTCTGTTCTACAGGCAAATATATTCAATCTTCACTGCCAGTTCTCATGCCATTATCTCTCACTCTATAGATTTTAGTTTTTCTGCAGGTATTTCTCAAATATATTCTTCAGGAAGGGCTCAAGGGGAAAAATATTCCTTGAATTCCTCTGTGTTCAAATCAGTTGCTCCAAAAGGTCATTTTGGCTGTTCATAAAATCCTGGGTTTATAACTTTTTAATGAGTATGTTAAATATGTTATTCAGTTTTCTTCTGGCATAAAGCATTTCTCTAAGAAGGCAAATATCAATTCATTTCTTCCCCTTATAAGTGATTTCCTCATTTCTCTGGATTTCTAAAGACATTTTTTTCTTTTTTCCTTAAGTCTAATCATTTTTCTACAACACATCTTGGTGTTGTTTATTCTGGATCAATTTATACAGTTGCACAGATAAAGAGAAAAAGAAAGAGAAAACGCCCAGCAATGCCAGCTATCCCTCTTCAGCATCTCTCTACCCTGTCAGGAGTGTGGACATGCACGTCCACATACTTGGCATGTACCTCAAGCCACCAGAGCCAGGACTCAAACTGTGATTGGCCATGTGGAATCCAACTTCCCTTAGCCACTAAGCTGGGAGGTCGGTCTTAAAATAATTTTTAAAAAAGATGTGTAGTTATTGTCTGGCTCTGTAGTCCAGTGGTTAAAGGAAGCCGGATCCCACATGGCCGACCTCAGTTTGAGTCCTGGCTCTGGTGGCTGAGCAACACCTGGGGCACATGTGTTTCTGTGCCCAGAGATCCTGCGGGGCTGGAGAGATAGAAGATGGGTGATTGTGGAGTGACCATGCCCCACTGGGGAGGGGAGTACTTTCTCCTTCCCTCTCTCTCTGTCTTTCTGGTGACTGCATGTACTCTCTTACAATTAAATTATTTTAGAAAAGTTTTTTGAATTATAGTTCTAGTGTTCTGTTCCATCGCTTTAGTTCTTTTGGGACTCCTGTTATTGTGTTAGGTATTCTTGGTGTCTGTTTCTCACTCACTCTCAAGTTCTTTTGTAGTTTTCAATTTATCTTTAATTTTTTTTTTTACTTTTTCTTTTCACGTTTCACTTATCTTACAGCTTTATCCATCTGATTTGTTTGATTTTGTATTCCTTCAAGTTAAATCTTTATTTCTAATTCTTTTCTAAATTCTATCAATTCTCATTTCAAATAATTATTTTCTCTAATAGTTTTATTTCTGAGTTCTTTTAAAATTTTGCTTCATGTTGTAATTTTATAGTTTCAAGCATTCCTTATTATAATTACAGGCATTCCTCACTTAATGGCCAAGTTCCAGTCCCATGACTTGGTTGTTGTGAAAACTGGTTGATAAGCCAGGAGCTTAAAGGAGGATGTCTTGTGGTGTCTCATAGCGCTCTAGAGTACATGTCAATGTTTTTCAATAGATATTATGCAACACCACTCTAGAATAATGCAATTCTATCTGTACAAAAAACATGTATTAGATAAGAACCAGAAAGTAGTAAGATACACCACAACACACTAATATAAATCTGGCATAATTATTTGTATTTATTCTGAATACTACTGTGGATACACAATAAAATGCAAATTTACACATGAAATATGTAGTCTTTTTCTTGCATAATCATGATTGCTTCATGGAATAAATACTAACCAACTCCAGGAATGAGACAGAGATCAAGAAAGGGGATTCTTGAGACTCACACAGCCTGAGAAAGGGGATTTGCCACACTGGAGACCTGGTCGTAAGTCTGAGGAATCATTAAGTAAGTAGGTCATATGAGGAGTGGCTGCGTTTTTGTTTCTTTTCGCTTGTTTGGAGGTAAGATACAGCTGTAATCTGTTTTATGGCAATATCTTTTGCTATAAGTTTCTTGTTCATGCAATAATATTCTTTTCATTATTTTTTTCTTCACAGTAAATTTATGTAATATTTTACTACAATCCTTTTCTTATTCATGGTTAAATACTTTCTAGAAATCTTAGCAGAGGAGAAAGGAATAGGATAACTTTACTAGCTGCATAGGCCTAGGTCTTTATTTCTGACATATATATATATATATATATATATATATATATATATAATTTATATTTACCATTAATTATATATATATATATAATTATTATTATTTTAGAGATCTTAGCTATAGGGCATGTGCACTCACCAGAGAGACAAAAAAAGACAGAGCGACAGAAAGTGAGACATCACCACCCCAAGGGGGATAGCAAGACTGTAATCCCTTCTCCTCCATTCTCCTTTCGAGTTTTTGGGCACACAAGCACGTGCATCTGGCATGAGCTTCAAGCAGCCATGCAGTCAGCCACATGAGAGTCCAGTGCCCCAACCACTATGCCACCTGCTAGCCCCTCTGTTGTTGTCTTAAGATTCAAAAACTTTGTTTAAACCTTCAAATATCTGTGAGCACAATTCTATTCTCTTTTTCTTTCCTTGATCTTCTTTTCCTCTTGCTTATAATGTTCCTTCCTGCTCATTCATTTCCTTTCTTCCTTGGTGTCAAGCTCTGTCCTGAAAGGTAGGTTCATTTGCCTAATTTTACCATTTCATAAGTCAAGAAAATCTCAACACCGTGTAGCCTAACCATGAACTTCCACCTGGTTCAACTTGCCTAAAATGCTCTTAAGTGAATACTCTTAAGAGAGTATTTGACATCATTAGTTTCCATTTAACTTGTATTTACTCTGAAGAAAATACTACTTTTTTATTTTTATTTATTTATTTTTTTTTTTGAGGAGGAGGAGGAGGAGTCGTCCTACTTTTAGGATTGTCAAGATAGCTTGTCACCTATTTTGATTGCATGTTGTGCTCTTAAGTTTTAAATTTTGACATTTTAATTGCTCTACTTCATGTGTGTGTGCATTGGAGGAAGCAAGGGGAGCCAAAGATTATGTTGCTGCCACCTCTGCCATCCTACCCCAAATTATCTAACTTAAGGATCACTGCTATACTCTTATTGTTATAGGGAGAATAGATAGCAGAAAGACAAGGGTCTATGTGGTAATATAGGTTGGGAAACAACACTGTTTTTTATTTTTTGAGAGAGATGCTATAGGATGTGTACACTTGTCAGAGAGACAGAGACAGAGAGACAGGAAGCAAGAAATCACCCCTAGGGGGCATGGCCACACCACAATCCCTTCCCCATTCTCCTTTTGGGATCTTGGACATGTAGGCACACATGCCCAGTAGGAGTGTTAAGTTGCTAGGTCTGGGACTCAAACCACAGTTGACTACAGGGAAGTTCAGTGACATAACCATTATGCCATCTGCTGGTACCCAGGTGGAAAACAATTCTTTAGGCAAAAAACACCAAACCAATGTAGAAGATCAAGTCACAATGTCATCTGGCTATGAAAATTCTGGACTATTTTTTTTTTTTTTTTTGAGAGGTTTTCGCTATAGGGCGCGTGCGCTCGCCAGACAGACAGAGAGAGACAGAGAGACAGAAAGCGAGAAATCACCCCCCAGGGGGGATGGCCATGCCGCAATCCCTTCTCCTTCATTCTCCTCTCGGGATCCTGGGCACGCACGCACATGCGCCTGGCGTGAGTTTAAGTCACCGGGTCTGGGACTCGAACCGCGGTTGACTACATGGGAGTCCAGCGACATAGCCATTACACTAACTGCTGGTCCCCAAAATTCTGGACTTTTATGGAAGGAATCCTTAAAAGAGTTGCAGGACCTCACCAAATGGTTTATAGGAGCTCAGAGTATGTGTAAACTGGATTTAGCTGGTTATGAATTAAAGTAGATGGAATACAAAGGTGAACTGGAAAGTGTTTGCTGATAGAAGACCCTATTCTTGTGATAATATCCTTGCAAATATCATGCTCTCATTCTTAAACTAGGGATGTGTAGGAGCTAAGTGATAAATGGAATATGGGCCCAACCTGGCTTCCAGTGAATCCTAAAGGACCATGAACCCAACCAGTAGTTGTTTCCAAGATCACAAAGTGTGTACTTGGTGATGGCATTCTTAGTGGTTGGTAGAACTCTACACTGGCCCACCATCTTATGCAGTAAGAGCTACTATAGCAAGGAAGGCAAAGTAGAAACCTAAAATTAAAATCCTTCCTAAACTTAGATAATATATCAGTATGGGTTTTGCAGAGAAACAGAGCCAGTAGCATATGTGTGTGTGTGTGTGTGTGTGTGTGTGTGTGTGTGTGTGTGTAGAGACAGAGAGAGAAAGAGACAGAGAGGAATGGACTCATATGATTATGGAGGCTTAGAAATCTCCAAATAGGCAGTCAGTAAGCTAAAGAGCCAAGATAGGCAATTGCATAGTTATAGTCTAAAAGCTTGAGAATCAGGAGAGTGGATGGTTTTAAGTATCAGTCCAAATCTTAAAGCAGGAGACTGATGACCCCAATCAAAGACAAACAGAGAATTCTCTTTCTCTCTGTCTTGTTGTTCAATTTGGCTTTCAATAGGTTAAATGAGGCCCACCCATACTGGAGAGGGTAATCTGCTCTATTCAGGCTACTGATTTAAATGTTAATGTCATCCAGAAACACTCTTGCAGACAACCCCAGAATAACCCAGCATCTAAGCATCCTGTGGTCCAGTCAAGTTGGCACATAAAATTAACCATCCTGATAGTAAATAAAAACAATATTATATCTCTATTGCATAGACTAGAGCCACTATGGAGGATAAAGTGCTTAAGGCCCCATGATATCCTCATTTCATTTACCAGTCGGGACCCTACAAAGACCAGGAGGATCTGAGAAAATGATAGTAGGATCCGACAAAATAGAAGTCACAACTTCTGCTCCCATGGTATTTTTGCTAGAGCAGATGAACTCTGATTTAGGCCCATGGTATGTGATCACTGGTCTGAGAACAGATTCTTTTTCATTCCTCGCATGAGGGTGGACCAGCAGCTGTTCGTTTTCATGAGAGATGCTCAATAGTACACATTTGTGAATTTCTCCAGGGCTGTAACTTTTCCATTCTTTGCCATAATATAGTTTCAAGGAACTTGGAGGACTCGGATATTCTGCAAAATTTGGACTAATTTACTGTATCAGTGGCATTTTGCAAATTAGATCATATAAGCAAGGTGTGGAAAGCTTATTGGTCATTATAAGATAACCCTGAAAAGATTCAGGACCCTGCCATATTGGTGAAGATTTTAGGGTCCAGTGACTTAAAGAATAAACAGCCAAATATCCTCTTCAGAGTAAAGGAAAAAAATAATCTCATCTTGAATATTCCAACATTAAAAAACAATCACAGCATCTATTAGCTCATTTATGGTATGGAAGCAGTGTATTTCAGAGGTAGGCATATTGCTTCAACTCGCTCACTTACTTGTGTAGGACCCAAAGCAGGAAAAGCTACAATAGCAGATCAAGGCTGTGGTACAGGCTTCCTGTAGAGGGAAACATGTCCCAACATTCTGGGGCTAGACTATGCACTCAGAAGTGAAGAATTATCTGTTATTCAGAAGAGATCCTGATTGGCTTGTAGAAACAGAGCTCTGGTCTTGGTGTGTGAAGTGACTATGTGTTCATGACCACCATCTTTATCCCATTTTAAACTGAGTTCTGTCAGATTGTCTCCTATGGTGAAGCAACCATGCAGTAAATGGTACATCCAGAATTGAGACTAACCAGGCAGGTAAGCCCAAGTGAGCTACAGATCAGGTGTCTCATCCTTTTATTGTACCTACGGCCCGCCTTCTGTTCACGTCCATGGCTACATGGTAGTGGTGGTAGTGGTTAGGTGGGGCGTTTCTTATTTCTAGCTGACAGAGGAAGAGAAGCCTGAAAGTGATACATGGATGACTTGGCTTGGTATATGATTGTAAACCAAAATTAGATTCTGAATCATCAGAGCCCCACTTAGGGGTGGCTGTGAGAGACAGCAGTGAAATCCCCATCCCTGTCAGCAGTCCTTGCCTCAGCTATCTCATATAGTCTCATGGCTTTAAATACCATCTATTTGCTAAGGACTCCCAAATTTATATGTAACCCAGAAAGTTTCCTTGAACTCCAGATTTGTCTCTACAATTTTCTACCGAATCTCTCCAACCTTGCCACCACACTTTTTATTTTAATTTTTTTTTAGAGAGAGAGAGTGATTTTTGTTAGAGGACATGTGCACTTGCCAGAGAGAAAGAGAGACAGAAAGTGAGAAATCACCCCCTGCCCCCAGGAGGGATGGCCATGCTGCAATCCTTTCTCTATTCTCTTTTTGGGATTTCGGGCATGCATGTGCACATACCTGGTGTGGTTTTTTTAAGCTACCAGGTCCAGGATTCAAATCACAGTCAACTACATGAGAGTCCAGTGACATAACCACTACTCCATCTGCTGGTCTCCACGCTTTATAAAATTTAATAGATTTCTCAAAATACTGTGTCCAAAATTGAATTCTTGTTTTTTTTTCCTTAGAATAAACCCTACCCAAGTCTTCTCACTTCTGGTTCTTAATCCAAATGCCTTAGTCATCCTATATATTTCTCTTTTTTCAATTTTCCACACCCATCTGCAAGTTAATAGGGGCTGGCAGGTGGCATGGTGATTAAGGTGTTGAACTCTCCCATGGCTGACCACGGTTTGAGTTCCAGACCTGGAGGCTTGAAAATCATGTGGGGTGTGTGTGCTTGCATGCCCCAAATTCCAGGGGAATAGGGAGAAGGGATTACAGCATGGCCATTCCTCCCACGGGGCGGGGCGGGGGGTGAATTCCCACTTTCTCTCTGTCTCTCCCCTCTCTGGAAAGCACATGCACCCTATGACAAAAACCTTAAACAACAACAAAATCGAGAATCTGATTTCTCACTGCCTTTACTGTAACTTTCATAGTCCAAGTCACCATATCTCACCTAGATCAATTTCTAACAATTTTAGTGTCTGTGTCTCTGAATGTTAGTGATCAACAGATCAAAAGAAATCAACCAAGCTGATAAATCATTTTGTAGGTGAAATTATTTTAAATGACAACAACAGGATTACAGAAAAGGCAGAAAGTCACAAAGCATGCTCTGTGGCCTGATGTCTTGAAGGGAGAGGTCAATAGATGGGCGAATAAAGAAAAATCCTTTCTATACAGAGACTTCTTTAACTCACCTGAATAATTTTCTCTCAGTGTAGGTAGGTTTATGTTTATAATCAACACTGAAAGAAGAGAAAGACCCTGGAAACCTAGTAGACTTCTAACTTCTCCATAAAAGAAGAAATCAAAACATTTCATGTGTTTATAGAGAACATATTTCATTCTTTAAAAATGGAGCAAGACTTCTCTTTATTATCTGTGTGGCAGGAGAATGCTTCTTTATAAAGAAGCTTCTCTCAGTGTAGTTTTGAGGCCAGTTCTAGTTTTATTCTTCCTTACTCTCCCAGAAAATAAGAGTAACATCCATAGATTTATCAGACTAACTAATTAATTCATACAGCATCTAGAGGAGAGAGCAGTGCCCCTTCCCATCACTCGAAAGACAAAGCTATTGGGAAGTTATTGATCAATCACTGTTACATACAATCACTGAAGTCAAGCCTCTTAATACACTGTCCAGACTAAGTCACACACCTAATCTTTAAATACTTTGAAGAAAGAGAAAGGTGTTTTACAGAATGTGATTAGCAACCAAAATCTAATTTTTATTCTCTAGGGAACAAATCTGGCTTTCCACTTCAGCATATGTATCAAATTTGATGAAGCAAGTAGAGCCTATCTCTCCCTCTGTTTTATACCAGAGAAGGCATGGGCATGTATGTGTGTGTGTGTGTGTGTGTGTGTGTGTGAGAGAGAGAGAGAGAGAGAGAGAGAGAGAGAGAGAATGTTTCAATGAGGCCTGGTCATGCTGCAATCCTTTTTTCTCCATTTATCCATCCCATCAGGATCTGGGCAGATGCTCACATGCCCAGTGTGTTTTACAAGCCACCACCAGATCCAGGACTTGAACAATGGTTGGCTATGTGGGATGTGGCCTACTCTGCAGGGCTTAACCACGGCGCTATGGGGCTGGCCTCATCTCCCTTTTAAACATGATCTCTGGAAATCGTGTTTTCTTTTCTCATCTAATTCACAACTCCATGACATCAATTCTCTGGGATCTTTCTTTGTTCTATTCTAAACATGGAGGCCTTACTTTCTTACCAGCAAAAAGCTTTCTAAATAGCAAACATCCCTGTCCTATGCCATTCCAAAAAGTAGGACAAATACTTCTGGTTTGGAAGAAAAGAGAAATATTTGGACATTTACATGAGTCATGCCTTTTTAAACATTGACTGAGAATTTAAAACCAAAAAATCATGACATAAGATACTATTTAAAAACATGGTTCTTGGACAATGTTACATTTTTTTGGACTAACTCCTTTATGAATCTTCATTCCTAACTCCAAATTTTCACAGGAGAAAATGAAGGAAAAAAAAAAGATTATAAGAGAAAGCTTTTGGGAACCAAGCACCTACGCTTATTTTCTATCACTTACTATAAGTCATGAAACTTAGAATCATAGCGATTGAGCAATTTATTTATTTTTTTTTGTTTGTTTTTGTTTTTGTTTTTGTTTTTGGAGAGGTTTTTCGCTACAGGGCGCGTGCGCTCGCCAGACAGACAGAGAGAGACATAGAGACAGAAAGCGAGAAATCACCCCCCAGGGGGGATGGTCACGCCGCAATCCCTTCTCCTCCATTCTCCTCTCGGGATCTTGGGCACGCACGCACACGCGCCCGGCGTGAGTTGTAAGCCACCGGGTCCGAGACGCGAACCGCGGTCGACTACGTGGGAGTCCAGCGACATAGCCATTACGCTAACTGCTGGTTCCCCGAGCAATTTATTTTTAATGGCCATAAAATTAAATTATACATGATAAATGTAGTATTCTTTTTTCAGAATAACTTACTTATTATTTGCCTCTGAGCACATCTGAGAGAGCAGAGTTTCTTTTTGTGTTGTTTACATGATGTATCTAATTTTAAAAGAAAACAATCTGGCTAAGTCATTGTGGTTACTTAGATTTAGAAAGGATATCTAGGATATGGAAATATGTCCCTTGCTACAGCAGTATGTTTAATGGATTATTTTTCAATAGCCGCTATTTGTGGCAGATGATGCTATCTCTAGAAGAGTGGTTGCTTGGCTATTCTTTAGAATCACCTGAATAGCCCAGATGCCTTGGTTTGCTTGCAGAGATTGCTATGCAATTGGGCTGATGAGTAGGTCGCACTTTCATGAGCCACTGAGATTGAGAACCTCTGCTCTAAATGGGTGGTTGCAACCTCCCTCAACATGTTCCAGTCACCTCACTGGGAAATAAGAAGTTGTTTCATCAGGCAAACCACCACATTTGTCGCAATCATTTTCAGCTGAACAAGTACACTAACAGCATTCCTTAGGGCAATGTGGAAGGTGAACTCAAAGCTGCAGCAGGAATTCACAGAGCTGAGTTTATGCAACTCCAAAAGTTAGTTGTCAGCCTGAATTCCAAGTGCATTACCTATCAAACACACACACACACACACACACACACACACACACACACACATCCCACATGCATTTGATAAGAAATTGAAATGGAAATTCACACACTAGAAAGGAAGATTAGCCAAGAGAAGAAAGACTAGAAATATCTTGAAACAGGATGTCTCTCATCATTCCATTCAACTCACTGTTAGTGAATATAGTCATGTTTTCCTTTGCCTCCCAAAGGAAAGTAGGGGTGGACATTTAAAGAAGGAAATGAAGCCAGTACCAAGGGTAGCTAGCACACTGGTTGGAGTGGCACCCATTGCACCTGAGAGACTCCTCCCTCGTAGTGAGATCTTTGGAATGTGCAGGATCATGTCCAGGGCTTTAGCTCCTGGCTGACTCACTTATCTTCTCTAGCTGAAAGGAAGGTGGGGGGGGGGGAGGGGGCAGAAAAGAACAATGTATGACAGTCGGGATGGCTTTTGGGGCTGATATTAAGGAAATTTGCATGTTCTTCCAACACTCTTCTTCCCTCAAAGCTTGAACAAGCAGCATCCTTATTTTAGAAAGCCATGTGTTAATCATACTGACATTCGAAGGTAAACACAGAATTTGCTCATTCTTTCTACCACAAGTCTTCTAAAAACTAATTACTATTATGCAAAAGAGCCTTCAAAAAAGAATTTTCCAACTCCCTATCTAATTTTCCCAACTAACCCATATTTTCCACTTTGATTAATGTTTCTGGAATTGGAATAAGTATTAATAACAGTCAAGGTGTATGGAATGTTAATGCTCTAATGACCTGAAGAGAAACCCTTACCCTTCTTTTCATTAAGGACAAAATGAGAATTGATATATTCTTGACATTACATATATGTTTTACTTTCTTTGCATATAGTCATTTCATACTCAAGAAATTGCTATTGAGCATGTGTGTGCCATGCCCAGTAGTACCCCTAACAATATTGAAATTAATCCTTATGATAAACTCATAGTGACATGGAAGAGCAATGCTGGCTCTTGCCCACAACTCATGAAAAATTAGAGACATGGATGTAGAGAGGAGATAGCAAAGTGGAGTTTATTGAAGAAAACATGGAGGAGTCCCAGAAAATGGGTTGCCAAAGAGGAATTCTGGTGAGGGTTTTTTTAATTATTCAGGAGAAGTTTCGTCTGGGCTTGACCTCAGGAGGGCTTGTGTATGTGTTCCTCTTGTGGCAAGGGGTCACATAGTGACCCTAATTTTGGAGTGGGTATGAAGGTCATGAGACTCTTTGTCTAAAAGCTTTGGGCCATAAGACCATTATCTTCTTCCCAGAATATGGTAGGACCTGGCAACAGCTTTAATGCCTTTATTTTCTTTAGGTCAGTCACTGAGTCACTGCTGCAAGCCATTTCCTGGGAGCAAGCAGGTCAGGGAGAGCTGAGCGGCTGCTGAGCTTTTTGTCACCATCTTGAAGTTTAGCCATTTTGTGATTCCATTTTGGGCCTATACCATAACTATATTCTTAAGTTACTCATCTTTTATCTCAGTAGGGCTTGTGGGAGAAACAGACACAGGTATCACTGAACTAGGGGTAGGGGCTATATTGAAGATATGTGCAAATCCTTTAGAAATGTAATAAAAAGAAAATAGGTAGCTGTGTGCACATTTGTGTGTTTGTATGTGTGTGAATATCCCCAGATGACTAATAAGTTGAGAGAGGATGCCTGCAATGAAGGCAGTGCCTGTGGTTGTCCTAAACATTGGAAGTTTAAGTACCAGTATAATGCCCATTCCTCAGGCTTCACAAAGAGCTCTTAGGATCTGTTAACAAGCTCCTGTTCAGAGCATCTATTAGGTTTGATACCAGAAGCATCAACATAGACATAGTTACTTTTCCGGTTGTTTGTTAATATTAACTAGCTAGTGAATCTTGACATGTAAAACAGTGTACAACCTTATATACACTTAAAATTCTGTCCCACTTTGCTTTTTTTGTCTATATCTTAAGCACTGATTCTATCTGGTTTCCTCAAATACCTTGGAATGAAAAGTACAAAAACTTCAAAACAATGTAATGTCTATGTGAGGTAAAGACATAATTCTCGAGACCAGCAGATGGCATAATGGTTATGTCACTGAACTCCCACATAGTTGATTGTGGTTCGAGTCCTGGACCAGGTGGCTTAAACTTACACCAGGTGTGTGTGTGTGTGTGTGTGTGTGTGTGTGTGTGTGCCCAAAATCCCAAGAGGAGAAGGAATAGCGGTGTGGCCATCTTTCCTAGGGGGCAATTTCTTACTGTTTCTCTGTCTCTCCAGTGAGTAAACAAACTCTATGGCAAAAATCTCTTTAAAAAAATAAAAAGATGTAATTCTCAGGTATTTTAGAGCCCCAGAAGTCTAGCAAACTCTATGAAAAAAATAATTGTATGACACAAATTTAAACAGAATTTCTTTTGCTAAAGAGGAAAGGTGAGTTGAAGCCATATTTGCATAAACTCCACTCCAATTTCCTGTCTCCTTTGTCAGTTCTCTCCCAGGCTCCCTGCTAAAGCTCTGCCTAAAGCTCTGTGGAGGTTCTATGCTCCAGGACTCCTCAAGATTCAGTTGGAAACCACTGGGCTGAGAAGAATAAGCTTTTCATTGAGCATATGCAATATACATTTTGTCCTTCCATTTGGTTGGCGTGGAGTGTCAGGCACTAATCCAGAACACTAAAAATGGCCTAGCTACTATGTCACAAACCATGCCCAACTGTGGCATGTCCATAAAGCCCCCTGAATACCTCTAACATGATTGTCCTATGTGGTTTATGAGTTGTTTTGTGGGTTAAGAATGAAGGTTGTGGGATCAGCAGTTGGTGTAATGGCTATGCCGCTGGATTCTCATGTAGTCAACTGTGGTTCGAGTCCCAGACGCGGTGGCTTAAACTCACACCGGGTGTGTGTGCGTACATGCCCAAGATCCTGAGCGGAGAATGGAGGAGAAGGGATTGCGACATGGCCATCTCTCCTGGCGGGTGATTTCTCACTTTCTGTCTCTCTGTCTCTGTCTGTCTTTCTGGCGAGCGCACACGCCCTATAGCAAAATTGTCTTCCCCGCCCCCCCAAAAAAAGAAGGTTGTAAAATTGATTTGTAAAGTTTAAACACTATTCAAATATAAGGACTTCTGAAAATTTGTAGCATTTTCCCCTTGATTTAACTGGGGCATGGTGAAAATAATTTTATTAGACTCAGAAATGTCTGCATTCCAATCTTGGCTCCACAATATACCAAATGTGGGACTTGGACTAAATCATTACATTTTACTGAACCCTCAATTTCCTCATTTTCAAAAATGGAGGTTATAATAACCAAATAAACTTATGATAAAAGTTAAATGACAGCAGAAAAGTCCCTTTCCAGTCCAATGTCTGGCACATTGTAGACTCTGGATAAATGTCCATCAAACCCGAATGCCTTTATTTTAAAAGGAGCTACATCATTTCTCTGTAGTATGGATTTTACATCACAGCAATGCACTGTAGCAAATATATTACCAATTGTTTCACCTGAAAAATGGTGCTATATAAATGCAAATTTACTTACTCACCACGCTCGCACATACTTATCAGTACATGCCTCCCCACATCTTTCTTTCTTAAAAGCTATTACATCTACTTAGCTCTGTACAGCAACTGCGTTTAAAATTTAATGAGCAAGATAATTCACTTCTGAACCTTTTTTTTTTTAATAGAAAAAGCTCATTTGGTCAAAAGTGACTTGATGAAGGTTCACAATTAGATGAAAATGTACAAATCATCAAATTAAGTTCTTTTTTAAACTAAAAGAACCATTGCTTTTTTTCTTACATAATTATCTTTGAAAAAGTATGTTTATATGTCTTCTGCCATATATATGACATATCTGTATTTCTTGTATTTTATTGACAATGTGGGAATCTTACAAAAAGAGACACAGAAACCAGAGAAAGAACATCCTGCTATTTAGCTCTTATCTGTTTGATGACTGCTTTTGAAATCTTGAAATATATGAAGTATTTATCTTGCCAAATCTTTACATGTTTTGTCACTTCCAATAAGAAATTAGATCTCACATCTGTTTTTATTTTGTGAATACATTATTTATTTGTTTATATCTTTATAGTCATGAAAAGCAGAAAATGAAAAGATCAGAAATCTGTGCAGAGAATCAGGGTCTGTGTGTCAGGAGTTGGGTAGGGAATACAGTGGATTCACAGCAAGGTCTTTCACTGGGTAGAGCTTTAGCCAAGCCCAGGGACCTCTAGGCCCCTGTTCAGAGCAGTTTAGTTAAAAGAACTCTGTGTCTTTCTCATCTGAGTAACTTATTGACTTTTCTAAACCAGAGAAAACATACATAGCACGTCATTATCTCATGCCTCTAAAAGAGTGTAATCTTAAACCTAATTCAATTAAAATTAGTGACCGTTTATTGAAGGTTTACCTTATTAGTTCCACGTGGGAGAGAAAAATTCTTATTCCCACCCACTTTGTTAGAAAGGTTGGAATGATGGGACAAGACACACATGCAGCGTAAATCATAGCTTCTGAGAACAACATCAAGTAACATACTAAACCTAAATTTGAGAAACAGTACATTAAATGCCACATAGTACACTAGCAATAAAAATGTACAAAAGCTACGAAGGTGGAGCCAATTGAGAATGTGAATCACATGTAGGAAAATACGTACACTTGCTTGGCAGGAACTTTGCTATAGATACATGCATCACTGTCTTTGCAACGATCTTCAGTGGAGTAGTCATTATTCCAAAGAATAGAAATCCTTTACTTACGTATTCATTGAAGAAATAGGAAAGCAAGCAGGCATCGGATGTATCTATAACCTGTCAAAAAACAGGACAAATCTTTCTGAAACTTGTTTTCTCTGCAGGTAAGTTGAGGATCTAGGGGTAAAATGTGCTTTTGGGGAAAACCCTCCTGGTGATGATGACGGTCACCGTACTCCCGTACCTTTCACCGCACTGAGGCTCTCTCCCTCCATTCTGCTGAGTGAGTATTTATACTACTGTGTAAATATTCTTCTCCTTGGCCCCAGAACATAGATTCTTCTTGGTTTTTCATTTGTTTTCAATATCTGTTTTTTGGATAAAAGCAAAATACAATGGTTAAATATGATTTAAGTTGAATTTCTTTTTCAGAGCTAAAATGAGCATGCTAATACTGATTAATTGTTGGCATCTTTAACCCTTATGACATCTTAATTAGCCAGTCAAGACCAGAGAGAATTGCTTTATGGAATTTAAATGCCCAGGATGGAGATTATCGTTCCTGGGTTTGGTCATGTGCCCAACTGATCGGACTGTGAAACTGTAGTTGGAGTGAGGGAGGTTCATCCTCTGAGCCTCATCTTTCAGAGAAAGTGAGAGGAGTGTTGGGTTGGGCAGACACTCAGGAATTAGCAACTACATGCTAAATTGTCTGCACGGGGTCTACAAAGATCTGCAGGGCAGTCCTATTATTTATTTATATCCTATCTTCCTCTAAAATGAATGTTAAATGGCATAGAATATGATCATGTGAGCAGAAAAAGACAACTGTAACTGGTGATTTTAAATTAGTTTTTTTATGAAATAATAATGAAGTATAAAGAGAAAAGAGATTATGCTTTGAAGCTTCTAGGTGATAAACTTGTTAATGCAATTACATTTTTTAATTTACATCTAAATTCCTAAGTGGCCAAGTTAACAGAGAAAACCAACAGATTACAGAATTCTCTTGTTCAGAAAAGGAATAATCAATAAAAGAAAAAATACAAAAACTGATACTGAACCCTAGAAAGAATCCATAAGTGGAATGCTTTCTAAAAAGATTCCACATGAATTATGAGAAAATTACTATTATACTTTTGTAAATCATTCTCCAAATGAATGCTTTCATTTTTTTCTTTCTGTGAAAGCTGAAGGAATTACATTAAATTTTAACTCCATAAATTTACATGGGTTAAAATTTCATGTGATTCTGTCTAAAATATCCTTGAGAATTCTTGATTTTTGTATCACAACTTACTATTCAGTCTGCAGGAGACTTGAGCTAGTCTGGAAGCACACGCTGAGAGATACAAACTGTGCAGCAATTTTCTAAACTAATAGAAATATAATATTGTACCTTCTAGTATCTGGCATTTTTATAATTGCCAGAGAGTGTGTTCACTCGCCAGAGAGGGAGAGGGAAAAAGTACCTCACAATGGGGTGTGATCACACCTCAATCCCTTCTCCATTTCTCCAGGCTGTTGAAATTTGGGGCACACAAGCACATGTTCCCAGCATGTTTTTCAAGTTGCTAAGACCAGGGTTTGAACCACAATTGGCCAAGTGGGATCCAGTTCTCTTAACCACTAAGCTACGGGGCTGACCCCATCTTTTAATTACTTAAAAATAATAATTTTATTATAGAGGAAGCATGAAAATATTGTACATAATTAGAAAAATATTAAACCTTCACACGGCTACTACCCAGTAATTGACAATATAAATTCTTAGGCATATGTTTCCAGATATTTTTGTGTGTATTGGTGTATTTTTCCCCCCATAATTTACAATCTCTATCTTTCTGTTTCAGTCAATTTTCATGTCATCTAATACTAAGATCTAATTCAAATTTGCCCAGTTGTCCCTAGCTCCAGAAGCTTCATTACATCTGATTACTGGTCTCTTAGGTCTCTTTTAATCAGGCACAGTCATTATTCTGACCGTGACTTGTGTAAGGGATAGGGCAGTGATTCTGTGGCATGTCCCACCTTCCAGATTTCTCTGGTTACTCAGATCATCTAGTTGAGGGGAAATAGAAAATCACGGAACATAGATGCTCTCTTAGGGTCCTGGTGGGAAGCAGGGAGAGAGCCCTGATGTGTGCTCGGGGGTCCCGGGCAGGTGGTGCAGCAGAGGAATCTAAATCACAGGTGAGTATAACCTGGGCTCTGGCTGGCAGGGGAGGGTCCCCTTGTAATTTGTGATTCAAAAATTGTGATCAAAGCAAAGAGGGTGTGGAGCGGGCGGCGGCCCAAGACCGAAGCGGGAACTAGGTGGACAGCTGCTTACTGCCGCTCTTAGAAACATGAATCAGTGGCTGTGCTGACCAGAGTCTGGATTTCTCACTTACGTAGGAATGACTGTCCCATCTGAGAAACAAATTCACATTACAGCAGTCCTGGGAGAGAAGGGAACTCCCCTCTCTGTTTGTGTTAACATTTGCATTTTAGAGTGACCTTTTCGAAAGGGCATCATTCACTCAAGGGTGGTAACCTCCTCACCTCTGACTCTTTGGTACAATAGAAAAAAAAAAAAAAAAAAAAAAAAAAGAGGACTTTTGGGACATCCTGAAGTATACACCAGACCAGCTAGACAGCATCATTTTAGACTCAAGGAAGAAGGGGTCCTTTATACGGCTCTGTGCTGGCCTCCTCCAGTCATGCCCAGGATGAGGGGAGTTTTCTTTGGGTCAAGCAAGTCTGTCCCTCTGGGGTCTGCCCCACTTTCTAGACCATGCTGAGGGCAGGTACACAGACCCTGGATTTCTCTCCCTAAGTGGCCACAAACACACTAGGCTGACTTTTCTGCGGGCCTAATCTTTTGGTGATGCTTTCTGAGCCAGGAGTATATGCACCTGTAGTCCTGGGGACTGGCCGTAGGACTATCCTTTGCAGGGACTGTAAGTACATTGTGGACATAGGAATTAGTGAAACACTTTCTAATTTGAGATGGGGCTGGGAGTGGAAAGAAAAGTGGGACAGGCTGCAGCTGGGGGCTAGAACCTGAACCAGCACCCCCAACCTGTCATATTCTAATGGAATGCTTAAGAGTCTGTTTTCTTTTTTTTTTTTTTAAGTTTATTTATTTCTTCCAGGAGAGAGAGAGAAAGAGAAGAATGTGAGAGATGGTACCCTAGGGTCTCAACACAATGATCTACCCTCAATCTTCAGCCAGTCTTATATCATGGGCTAGTGGGTACACTAGGGAGGTATACTCGGGGAGGTCTCTGGGACTTGAACTGTGAACCTTCTTGTGTGTCTAGACCCAATGCCACACATCCCTCTCACAGAGTATCATGGTTTACCAGTACACCACTATCTGGCCTCTGCGAACTTCAGATTGACCCTGGCCTTTCAGCTTATTATCAAGGTACATTTGTCAAGGCAGGAGGCCAAGACATTAATTTAGTGGTATTTTCTCTTGGTTTGTATGGCCAAAATATTAAAGGCCTGCACTCATATCCTTGTTATAGACCCACAATCACTAAGGCATGAGCCTGAGGCTACTTCATATAGCTGAGGAAAGAACTCCTCAGGGTGAATCGTTCTTGTTGTTTTCTTCTTTTTTGCTCAAAATGCTTAAGTCAATCCATCTGCTAGAGCCCGCTGTTCCTGGGTGAGCTGAGCATCCTGAGAAGTTAGCCAATAGAAGGGAATCCTTCACAGCGTCCACATTTCTTTTTTATGCCTTAATTATAACATATGGCCATAGGGAATTAAACTTTGGTCTGAGGAACAAGAGATTATCCAAAATCCTGCAGTTTTTCCTGCTCAATTTTTGGTCATTTCCTTGCTCTTTTCTGCTTCCACCAGTGTGCACTTGCAGAGGAAATACTGACGAAAATGGCCATTTATTCCACTCAATGAGAGTCCCTCCTAATGGACAAATATTGGAAGTACGAGAAATGTTATAATGTTAATATTATTGCACTCTTATGGATATATTCAATAGTTTTTCATGCCATTAGAACCTAGATCCCCAAATTGACTACAGTCTAAAATATAGAAGATATAACAAATAATTTATATAAATCAAATGAATATTTAGAATGGCATATACTAGAGAAATGCTTTCGCAAAGAGGAAGGCCAATATTTTTAGCTTGTCACCTATGCCTTTATTGAAAAAGGAATGGAAATATTTTTACTTTCAAAAGTAGCGTTTTTAAAAATGTGAATTACACACCTCAGTCATCTCAGAGACACTGCTTGTAATAATTTTGTAAGGAAAAAAGATTCTGTGCCAGCAAAATTCAGTCCTTACTTTGAAATGCAGTATTTATGTACCAGAGTGAGGTCAGAACAAAAAGACCCAGGGAACAGAGGGAATGTTTCTTTGAAGTGTTCTAATAGGAGAAGCGCCATTTCCCTGTGCCATCTGTCCTCTCGCTCTCTCCTCGCAGGACAAACGATTGCAGTGGTCCTCACAACAGCATTTCATAGGAAGGCTCTTAAGTGAAAACATCCGAACCTTGGGAACCTGATCCCTGTTACCAATTCTCATTTCCAAAAGAGCATTTAAAGGCATCATTGTTTGTTCCCAGTGACTAGTTAATTGCATTTTGATTTGGTAATTGAAACCAGATTTAGTCTCTCAGCTTTTCTACAAGCATAACAATCTCTAATATGGTGGAACCAGGGTTAGACTCACAAATTCCCAAAGAAGTTCCTATCAGATTCTCAGCTGTTTTTCTTTTTCTTTTTTTTTTCTTTTCTTTTTTTTTTTTTTTTTTGCTGTTCTGGTGTCAGTGTTAGATCTGATTTTTTAAAAAACTTAAAACGACGCTCATTATTTATTTGATGTTGATTTGGTCTGTTGGGAAATTGCACTAAGGTGGTGGCAGAAAAGACCAAACAAAAAGACCAAACAAAAAGCTCATATTATCTTGTTTTGCACTATGGATTGTTTGCATTTCCATGCATTGTAGACCTAGAGAAAGCAAGGACATCCACAAGAAACGAAAGAGTTTTCTCCTGAACTGAAAAGATAAAGAAATAATGGACTGTTTTTGAAATCCTTACCTCCATTAACCAGATATTGTAATTTGTTGTTATGTTTATACCAGCCCTAACGTAGAGATACAGATCATCTTGGTTGAGTAAGCTTCTGAGCAAGATGAAACCAATGATAAAACTGAAGGAAGCTCTCTGTGGCCGCAATAAAAACAAGGATTTACTGATAACATGCAACCAAATGCATGAATCCCACAGACATAGTGACCAAAGCAGCTAAACACAAAAGTTTACATACTCTTTGATATACGATGTGAAGTTCAAGAACAGGCAAAACTAATCTGTGTGCTGAAGTCAGCGTAGTTACCTCATGGTGTAAGGGTTAGAAATATACAGAAAAGACATAAAAATACTTGGGGTGTAGGGTGTCCTAGAGCTTCGTCTAGGTGGTGATAACTCAGGTAACAATCAATGAAAACAAGCTTTATAGTCCTAAGATTAGTACATGTTGTGCATTTCATATTAGTTTACATCTCAGTTAAAAAATGAAGAGAGCGGGCCAGCAGGTGGCAGGTAGGTTAAGGCAGCTGGATCCCACATAGCCAACTCTGCAGTTTGAGTCCCAGACACGGAGGCTTGAAAATCTCGCCAGGTACGGATACTTACATGCCCCACATCCTGAGAGGAGGACGAAGATGAAGGGGTTGCAGCATGGCTATACTCCCTGGGGGGTGATTTCTCACTTTTCCTCTCTTTCTCTCTGTGTCTGTTTCTCTTGGGCATGTGCATGCCTTATAGGGGGAAAAAAAGGAAAAAAAAAAAAAAGAGCAAAAAGTTAGCTTAATTAATCTTAATTAATGTCTGCCATAGCGTGCAGACATTCAGCATACAATGAGGAGGACATGCAATGTCTGTCTTTCATAGCCTGGCATGCTTCAGTTGGCACTGAATCCTCTATATTCATCCACTTTGTATCAAATGTCAGGATTTCATTGTACGGCTGAGTAGTATTCCACAGTGGGTATGTGCCACATTGTTTTAAGCCAGCCTTCCATTCTGGAGCATTTTGGTTGATTCCATGTCTTAGCAATTGTGAATGATACTGCAACAAAAATGGATGAGTAAATCTCTTTACAACGCTCTTTCTATCCTTTGGGTAAATACCCAGGAGTGGTACTGTGGGATCCTATGGTAGTTCTTTTTGTAGGTGTTTGAGAAATCTGCATGTTGTTTTCAACAGTGGCTGTACTAATTTACATTTCCACCAACAGTGTAGGCGGGTGCCCTGTGCACTGCAGTCTTACAAGCACTTGTTGTTCATTATTTTTTTGATCATAGCAATCCTGAAGGGGGTTAAGTGGTATCTCATTGTGGTTTTGATTTGCATTTCCTTTATAATGAAAGATGATGAACATTTTATCATATGCTTTTGGTCATTTGTATGTTTTCCTAGGAGAGTTGTCTTTTCAGCCCATTTGCACGTTTTTAAACTGGATTTGTGTGTGTGTGTGTGTGTGTGTGTGTGTGTATGCACAGATAAGCTGCTTGAGTTCCCTTAGTGAAAATCTGATCATGCAGAATGGTATTAATATTTCTCACTATCCAAAAACAAGTCTTAGAGTGACAAAAATATATGATCTTCTCTATCCATAAGAAGTCATTTGGCCATTTAAGTTATCATAAATAGTTACCTTACTCACTGATTCAATCTTCTACAGCTGCAAAAATGCTGTATAATAATTATCCACGAATCAGGGGTCTGCATTTACTGCTCACACATCTAGAGCCTGAAGCTAGGCATCCTTGTGAATTAGGTAGGGCTCATTCACATATTTGAGGGTGGGGCAACTAATGGCTGATCTAGGATGGTAGCAATTAGGTTGACTGGGATGACTCAGGTCTACTTCACGTGAATCTTATCAGACAGGTTTGCTCAGACAATTTGTTGTCATGGTGACAGCAGAGCACAAAACCACAACCGGAAATATGCAAATACTTTTCCAAGCTTGGAAATATCGTTTACACCATATGAGCAAGGGCAAGCCACATCACCAACCTCAAAATCATGAGGCAAGAGCTGCAAAGTCACATGGTAAGGGAAGAGTGAAGAACTGAGACCATTAATATGATCAGTCTTCTGTGATCACCTTAGTGGAGGTCATTGCCACAGACCCCACCGGGATGACACTACCACTTGGCCCAGTAACTCTCCTGCATCATAATATAAAAATACATGTAGGTGTTACCCTTCGAGTGCCACTTCGTACCACCTTTTTCCTTTTCTACATTTGGCTCTTCTCACAAGTTATCTTACCCAAATTAGTTTCCATTTCTCATTTTCCTAAAATAAATATAATTTGATAGCCAAAAAAGAGATAATGTACACATTTTTGTATATTTTGCCTCTGTTGACTACAACAGAAACATTTAAATTTTGTACAAGTCAAATTTAAGTGCACCTAAAACATGAATTTATTAGGGGTATCATAAGAGCAAATATATCTTCTATAGGTTTTCATTAGTATCATGGAAAAGAGTTATGGTTAATGGTTTATGCTAGTCTCTCCTAGGTACAATTTTTGCTTATATTTATATTCTTCCATAAATACCTCAAATCTGCCTAGAACCTGGCCCACAGATGATTTCTGTAACATCAGGATGTGTCTTATTCAATGATGACCTCACTAGCAACAGTTTTACTTGGAAATAATACATGTATGATACATAGCCATGTCCTCACGGCACATTTCCAGCTAGCAATTTTTACCATTTCCTTCTACATCGGTTTGTCGAAAGTGAGTCATAAATTTCCTACTCTCTAAATTTAGATCATGTTTCTTTTTTACTTGGCATTTTTGATATTCTCAGTGACTTCTTAATAAAGATGTCCACAGTAAAATCCTAAGGATGTACTCGGTTACTTCTTTAAATTTCATTCTGATGTTGAGTTAATTATGCAGAGGAATTTGAAATTGGTCTCCTTCCCCCTCCTCACCTCAAAAATGTTTTCTCCTTTTCTCTTCTGAGGATGATAGAGACCATTCAGATCTTTTATTCTTAATCCCTGATACTTCATTAAATGGTCAACCCACTAGGTTAACATGCCTCCAAGAATATCTTGCAGAAAAAAGATGTAGATAGCAAAACCTAGGTTCTTATGAAATAGCAAATATGTATGTTCACATTATAGACCTACAGTAAAAAATGGAAGTTTCATGCATCTGGTTAGAGTTTAAGATGATGCAAGGAAATGACAAAAAATAAATATGACATTTGACAACCTTTGTTTTTTTTCTGCCTCTCCCATCTACCTTGCTCTCACTGCTTTTTGCAATGAGTACTTAGGATTTTTTTTTTTTTTTTTTGAAGAGGATTTTGCTATAGGTCACGTGCATTTGCCAGAAAGACAGAGAGAGACAAAGAGACAGAAAGTGAGAAATCACCCCCCAGGGGTGTGGCCACATTGCTATCCCTTCTCCTCCATTCTCCTCTTGGGATCTTGGGCACGCACAAACACGCACCTGGTGTGAGTTTAAGCCACTGGGTCCAGGACTTGAACCATGGTTGACTATATGGGAGTCCAGTGACATAGCCATTATGCCAACTGCTGGTCCCAATATTTAGTATTTTATATATTATTGTCAACAGAAAATATGTCTATGGTTTGCACCTTCTTTCTTTTTATCAAAACTTTTTTTTTCATTTTGACTTTTATTTACTTATTTATAATTTTTTTGTAATAGGGTGTTCACTTGAGAGAGACAGAGAGGGAAAGAGAGGGAGAGAAAGGGAAAAATCACACCCACGTGGGATGACCACACTGCAATCCCTTCTCCTTCACTCTCCTCTTGAGATTTTGGGCACAATGCACATGAACCCAGTGTGATCGTTCAAGGCACTAGGTCAGACTGAACTCTCACAGTTGCCCATGTGTGATCCAGCTGACTTAACCATGCCACCTGACTGGCTTGTTTTTTTTTTTTTTTTTTTTTTTTTTTCCTGTTTCCTCATGTGGGTCAGCAGTACCTCTACTTCTCCAATAGACTGGTTACTCTTTCATCCTTTGTTTCCTATGATTCTTGAAAGCTTCTGCCTTTTTTTGGAAGGGGGGCTTTTTATTTTTTTCTTCTTCTTTTTCTCAGGCTGACACAAAACATCAGCCATACTAGCTTATATAAGTTTAGGTCTTATTCTTTGTTTTTCAGAGAAACTTAATCCTAAATTTCACTCAAGGATGGATAGACAGAGACAAAAACAGAAACAAAAAAATTAAAAAAAAAGCCTTAGTCAATGTGTGGCATTAATTTTATTTCTCTCATATTTAGTTCTGTTGTAAAATGGTCTGTCTACAGTAAGACATTTGGTTACAAAATGTGAGTTTGAAAGACAGGAGCAGTTACAGACACATACAGTGACCTCACTTGCCTTAACATGCAAAATGGCTCAGAAACTCAAAACAAAAAGACAAATTGTAACAGTGAGAGTAGAGCTGTTGACTAAGGGGTGTTACCTGCCTACAAGGCGAAGTGACTGAGCCGAGAATACCAATTCCCCTGATAATAAGAAAGCAATGAATGAAATTTTAAAATAAGCCATGGTACCAATACCTGACTGTGTGATGACTTAGGCACTATAAAAAATGGATGGGAGTATAAATAAATATAAACTTTCCAATCAAAGTTCTCTTTTTAAAGTGTAATTTTTTTTCTCCCATGAAGAAAAGACAGGAAGAAGGTGAAAAAGATACAAACCCAGAACCTTTTACATGTTATTAGGAGAAGTATGCCGCTGCTAGCTTGCCACCTGAAAATGGAAATTTCTTTTTTTTTTTCAATTTTTTTATTTTCTTCTTTCATTTAGTTTTTTTTTTTTTTTTTTTTTTAGAGAATTTAAGCCACCGGTTCCAGGACTTGAAACATGGTTGACTACATGGGAGTCCAGCAACATAGCCATTACACTATCAGCTGGTCCCGATTTCTAACCATTTTTCTATTAGATATTATTTGTTCCTATAGGCTGTCCTAATGGATTCAGATTTGTGTATTTGCCCTAATCTTTTTTTTTTTTTAAAACTTTAACTTCTTCTTAAGATAAAGGTTATATATATTCATTGCAACTATTGGAGTTTTCAAAACAAATTAAGAATAATAAAATTTTAAATTAGCATAATTATAACAACAAAAATAATCACAACTTGCATTTCACTTATTTCCTGTCAGTCTCCTGTACCTCTGTTTGACCCAGGAGCATTTCAAAGTCAACATAACCGAAATTGAATTTGCTCTATGTTGAGTTCTTCTTAAATGTCAGGCATTACATGAACCAAAATGAAGTTCATGCCCTATAGGCTTTCATAGTCTAACAGCAGAGTGGTGAGCAAGTTGATAAGAAATCTTTTAGTAAGTGTCATCTTTCCTCCCAAACCTGCTGCTCTTCAGCTGAGGAGACACCTGAACACCTCTCCTCTTTCTCATATCCTTCATTGAATCAGTCCTCGGGTTTAATCAACGTTATTCCTTCAACAGCTTCCATGTCTGGTATCTCTCTCAATTTCTCTACTTTGGTTCAAATCTCATCAACTTTTGCATTAACGATTATAATAATGTCCTAAATATGCTTCTGACCTCCTAAATATGCTTTCTGAAACACAAATATGGTTTTATTATTCTCCTCCTCCAGGTTAAGTTTGTGTGTGTGTGTGTGTCTGTGTGTGTGTTTGCATTTTAGAAAATACTGCAACGCTAGCACTTCTTAAATATCTTAAGTCACAGATATGACAGAAATAACATGTCTATGATGAATCTTTCTAAGAAAAAGGAGAAGATGAGTACAAGAGAATGTAGAAGATTTAAAAAAATTTTTTCTGGTAGTTTCATCTTTTCTGATATTCTCAGCCTACCATATTCTTCTTACATGTAAATTACCTGAGAATAATGGGAAGATAGAAATAAAATAATAGGAGAAAATACACGCATTTTTTAGAATAAATATGAAGGAGAGATACGAAGAAATCAAATGAAAAAAGGAAGCCTGAAGACCCAGGATTTAATAACAGTAGAGAAATTGTGTGGTTTTTGACAGATAAAAATCTGTGCTATGAAAAATCAGGATAGCTGTAACTTATGTAAAATGAAAGTTTAAAATTATATATACAAAACATGCATAAAAAAGAGAAAAATATGAAAGAAGAAAAGTGGACAGAATAAGTCAAACCTGGGTTCAAATCCTGTCACTTACTGTATAAGACCACACAAATTACTTAATCCCTCTGAATTCCAGTGTCTTAATACAGGAGATAGGAATGATAATATCTATTTTATAGGAAGGCTACAAGGTTTGGAAATGCTATGCCATATACTTGGAAGAACTTCTCTGCATTTTTTCAATAAATGGTATGTGTTATGATTACTAGAGTCATTGAAAACTGTATAATCAAGGAATAGTAATCCCATCCCCAAAACAGAGCAATTATATGGTCTGTCCTAAATTAAGTTATTATGAATAAAGAAAAAGATGTTATCAGAGAATTCTAGGTAGAAACTACAATGCTCTGAAATACTTTAATGGTTAAAGCCCTCACATAGCATATGCTCTTTAGAGAAGAAATGTAATCTGCAGGGCTTATCCTGTTAAATGTTGCCACTTTTCTGATTTGTACTGTCTGTGGATGTAGGCTACTGAGAGAAGCCCTGGAGAAAAGCTCAGTGTATCAGTTTCATGGGAGAATAGTCCATGTACTGAATTTGCAAGAACTCTGCTAAAGTGTTGAAAGCATGGACGTTACTGATTCATTATTTGTTGTAGTAGGATAGGTCACTTTGGTGTGTTTTGCAACCTGTGTCTTGGCAGAATTATAACTTTCAACTTTGTGCAAAGCCACACAGACACACAAATTTATATCCTAAGAACAATAACAACCAAAAGGAGAAAACATCTTTGCCAGTAAACACTGAATGAACAAAACAGTATTTGTGAGGAAGCAACTAACTCATGGTTCATTCAGAAAGTGTGTGTCAGAACACCTGGCATTTAGTTTCCAAAACATGTTGTACTGGGTTTCCACTTTTAATAAATATCATGGAGCAAACAGCTAGCCTGCAATACAGGGGGGGAAATGACGTGTGCACAGAGACATCAATTTTGCTTCAAGCAGGCTGGAAGAAGAGAAGGTCGATTTGATGTGCTCTTTCAGCGTGGCAACTCCCCAGGAGGCTCTTACCCTTTCCTCACTTAGGAAGTGAGTTCTGTCTGCAAATAAAACCCAGCACTACCTATGGCCAGTGCACAGCTCAAGTCCATGGGGACCTGAGCCTGGCCAAGACTAACAACATTGTTTCATATGCATGTGTTTTTCAGTAGCTTCTGTTACTCAATGCATGATGAACTTTGGGGGTATGCTAGAGGAGAAATAGAACTATATATATTGAGGTCCCATTTTTCTAAATTTTAACTGTTTACAAAGTTATTTGGAGCATATCATGGAATAGCACATGATCAGCTGTAAAACTTTAATTCAGAAAATAGTTTTTGCCCTTTATTTCTTTTTTCTTCTTTCACTAGATGCATCCAGATAAATATTAGACAATGTATAAATTTCTCTAGTCAATATTTTGCATTTTGTTGATATGACTTAATGAGTGTTTATTCTCCATGATCTATATGTACCAAGAGAAGGATAAAAAATATTAATCAGAAAAATATTTAATATATAATGCTGCATTTTATGGTGAAGCATTCCTCTAACAATGATATATATTCACCAACCAGACCTTTTAAATACATTTATTCAGTTGTGAATCCACCAAACTGTGTAATTTCAAGTCATGTTTCCCAAATCTCCTGAGTGTCCATAGGGACATCGTGAGAAAATTTATAATAGGTCTTAATAAAACCCAGACACACTAGACTTACAGCATTTTTAGACCTAGTAAATGTATAACCCCATCCATGAAAAAGGAGTTAGTTCAATAGAACTTATTTTTAATAGACCTAGTATGGGTATTTGTGACTCCTGGGTTTTCTTTTAGCCACTTAGGAAGTATTTATTTTTAATGCTTTTCAAAAAGCAGATTTAGTGAGATATAATTTATGTAATATAAAATCTATCTTTTATAATGCACAATTCAATGTTTTTTAGTATATTTAGAGAGTTATGCAACCATCAACAAAATCTAACTTTAGAAAATGTTTGTAATTCTAAAAGAATTCTTGTATTCATTGAGAATTACTGTCCATTCCCTCCCATCAAATTCCATGTCCCTACCACAAAGCCCACAGGTATCCACTAATCAATCTACTTTCTGTCTTCAAAGATTTGCCCATTGGGGATTTTTAAAAATAAATAATGCGAGAAGACAATTCCGCGTGGCTCCTGCAAAGTAGGTATTTCAGGGCACACGAGAAATGAAGATTTTCTACTGATAATTCAGCCTCCAGCAAACAACCTAGAGGCAGGAGAGGCCTGGCCTTCAGAAGACAATTCCGCATGGCTCCTGCGAACTAGCGACCACAACATAACAGCAAAGAGATTCTAGATCACCTCTGTCCGCTTGCTCCTGAACATTCAGACTGAACTTCAAGAATTTGAAAGAAACACACCATCCATCAGATGACAAGAAATCACTGCCGGATAACAAGAAATATGGGAAAACAAGAAAATACCTCTCCTCCAAGGGAAAAGAGTAACTCTTCTTCATCCACAAGCAGTTCGGTGAAAATCATGGAAATGTCTGATAAGGAATTTAGAGCATTCATAATGTCGAAGCTAACAGAGATGGAAGAGAAGAGAGATAATGAACTGCTAAAGAGAAAGGAGAAAGAAGTTGACAAGTTCCAGGAGATGAGGAAATTCTTGAAAGATCTAAAAGAGGAATTACACACTTTACAAAAGACTCAAACGGAACTGTTAGAGATGAAGGCTATAATACAGGAAGTCAAAATCTCCCTTGAAAGTATTAAAAGCAGACTAGATCATTCAGAAAATAGAATCTCAGATTTAGAAGAGAAAATGGCTGGCTTAGAAAAATCCACCACGAAGACTGAGAAAATGGCCCAAAAATTTGAGAATAATATGCGAGAAGTACTAGATACCATCAAACATTCAAACATCCAGATAATTGGCATTCCAGAAGGTGAAGAGACCCATAAGGGCATTAATAATCTATTCCATGATATCCTGCAAGAAAACTTTCCAAACCTAGAGAGGCATTCGAAGATCCAGTCCCAAGAAATACAGAGGACCCTAAATAGAATCAACCCAATAGAATCCAAGACACATTATAGCCAAGTTGACCAAAACCACAGACAAAGACAAGATACTAAGATTGGCAAGAGAAAAACATCAAGTTACCTACAAAGGACATCCCAACAGGCTAACAGCAGATCTCTCATTGGAAACAATGTGAGCGAGGAAAGAATGGGAAAGTATATTCAAAGTGTTAAGAGAGAAGCAATTTCAGCCAAGAATACTGTACCCGGCAAGATTATCTTTCATGTGGGAAGAAAAGACAAGAACATTCTCAGATAAGCAAAACCTGAAAGAATTTACCAGCGCCAGACCAGATCTCCAAGAAGTTCTCAAGGGTGTGCTATATCAGGAAAATTAAATACAGACACACGGAAATAAGAGTTCAAAAACTAAGAAAGTGGCCAGCTTAATCGTACGGACAAATCTGGACTTGAATATTAATCCCAGAATTTAATCGGGAAAATTGAACCAGAACAGAAGATAAAAGTTCATGAGATTGATAGGTTCATGCACCTACCATTTGAACAGAATCCTAACCTGTTTCCTGGCTTTAAGCAAAGTTCCTTGGCGTTTCTTTGATTTAAGTTAAAACTGGTTTTCTTAATAATAATGAGTGAACTCACCATTGAAAGTAGTTAGATTATGTAAGAAATTGGGTGATCAATACAATGTGGGTGGGAAAGGAATGGAAGACAATTGTAGACACCAGAGATAGTGTGAGAAGAGGGTGGGAAAGGACAGAGGGTCAGAAAGAGGGGTAAAAATAATTCTAGGATCTAGAAATGGAAATTTTTTTATAATATGCATGATTAAGTCACTATGCAGTATATTCTGGATGGGAAATCACATTTTGTATGCTGTGATGATGTTTAGGGAAAGAATGTAAATTAAGTTACAAAAAAAAAGTTTCAGGAAAAAAAATATCTATTCAATGACTGCAGTAAAATATATAGCTCCAGCTAGGTGCTACTTTATAGGATGCGTAAAGTTAGACTTGTGTTCATGGAAATGTATATATAAGCTGTGTTTGCTATGAAAATATTTAGATTAATTAAGGTCTTTGGTAATTCAATAAAATGTGTGTGTGGGAAAACAGTATAGAAAGCAAACATAGGTACCAGAGACAGTGTGGGAGGAGAGTGGGAGATGGCAGAGGGTAAGAGATAGGGAATCAAGGATGGGGGAAAAAAAGCAAAACATACAGAAAACAAGAAATGGAAAATTATCTGCTGATAATAACATGTATGTTGATGTGCTTGATTGAGTCAATATCCAGTGTACTCTGGATGGAAAATCTCATTTTTGTATGCTGTAATGATGTACGGTGAATGAATGCAAATAAATAAATTGAAATAAAAAAATGCTATACAAAACATTTTATTTTGTGATTGGCTTCTTTCAGTTAGTATGTTTTTGAGATTTATACATGTTGTGGCGTATATAGTACTTTATTTTTTTGCTGAATAAATTCCATTGTATAGATACATCACATTTTATTTATCCATTTATTAGATGATGGACATTTGAACTGTTTCCACTTTTTACCTATTATGAATATTGCTGTTGTAACATTTGTATACAAGTGTTTTTGTTAATATGTTTTCATTTCCCTTAGGTCCAGTGGAATTGCTGGGTTCCTCCACATTTAACATTTTGAAGCACTGCCAAAATGCCTGGACATCTTACGTTCACACCAGCAATGTACAATAATTTCAGTTTCCTAGCATTCTTGACAACATGTGTTATCACCTGTCTTTTTTTATTATATCCACTCTAGTGAGAGTGAAGTGACATCATGTGGTTTCAATTAGCATTATCCTAATGACTAATGATGTTGAGCATCTTATCTGTTAATTAACTGCTCATATCTCTTCTTTGGAGAAACATCTATTCAAATACTTTGTATATTTTAAATTTTTGGTTGTACTTTTATTGTTGACTTAACAGTTCTTTTTATACTCTAACTATAAATACCTTAACAGAGTGATGATTTGTAAATTGTTTCCCCATTCTGTTGGTTGTCTTTGCACTTTCTTGTTGATATAATTTGGAGCAAAAGCATTTTTAATTTTGTCGAACTAAAATTTAACCAATATTTTAAAATGTTTTAAAATATTCAACCTACAAGTTACGTGATATCTATTCAAGGTGTGCAATGAGATGATCTGATCATACACACACATATACATATATATTGTATAATGGTCACAGCATTCAAATTAATTGACATACCAATCACCATTCATAGTTACCATTTTGTGTTTGTGTATATATATGGAGAAAAGAACACTTAAAATCTTCTCTCTTATAAACTTACAGTAATTCAACATTAACTATACCACCCTGCTGTACATTATATCCTTTTTAAACTACTGGTAGAAATGTCAGTGGTAAAGCTATTATGGAAAACAGTATAAAATGCCTCAAAAAATTATAAATAGAACTACCATATGATCCAGTGATCCCAAAGACTCTTTTCCCCTAGTAAATGGGATATATTTACAAAGAAATATAAACAGTATATCAAGAAGATAACTGCACCCCCACAGTTATTGCAGAATTATGCAACAACCATGGTATGGAAATAACCTAATTGTCTATCAGCAAATGAACAGAAAAAGAAAATATAATATATATGTACAAAAAAATAATATTCAGCCAAAAAAAGAAGGAAATCTCACCATTTATGACAACATGACACTGGAAGGCATTATGTTTAGCAAAACAAGAAAGTCACAGAAAGAAAAGGACTTAATAAGTTCACCTATATCTAAAAATTTCAAAAATAGGGCCAGCAGCTGGTATAGTGTTAGATCTCTGGACTCCCACATAGCCAACCAGTTTTTCTGGACCTGGTGACTTGAAAATCATGCCAGGTGTGTGTGTGTGTGTGTGTGTGTACAAGATCATGGAAGGAGAATGGAGGAGAAAGAATTGCAGCACCCTACTGGGGGATGATTTCTCACTTACCCTCTGACTCTCTCTCTCTCTCTCTCTCTCTCCAGCAAGTACATGTGCCCTAAGGCAAATATCTGTAAGAAAATTAATTAAAAAAATATTGAACTCATGGAAGCAGAGTAGAATGGTAGTTGCCAGGGCTCTGTGTGGAAAAATTGTGAGATAATGGCCTAAGTGTATAAACTTTCAGTTATAAGATGAATAAGTTCTGTGGGTCTAATATATAGAATGATGACTATTGAATAATACTGTATTGTTAATGAAATCTGTTTTTAACTTGTGCTTGTCATATTACATGTAAGAAATCATTGACTAACTGAAACACATGAAAATTTACTCCTATGCTTTTTTCCAATGCTTTTTAAGTTTTAACTCTTCATTCATGTACATGATATACTTTGTGTTATTGCTTATGCATGATGTGAGATGGGGTCTAAATTAATACTTTTGTATATAAATATCCTATTGTACCAATGTGATTTTAAAAAGGACTCTTTTTTCCTAGTAAATTGTCTTCACCCTTTGTCTAAAACCATTTGATCATAAATTATATAATTTATTTTTAATGCCATCTTTACTTAATTCTAATGCATTTAATAATATATTTTGGGGTAATTTTTTCTTTTCATTGAAAATATAGAGTTACTCTATAATCATATACCACTTTAAATAACGCTAGCCTTCTTATATCCAGAGCCTAAGGATTCTTTTGAATCATGTGGCCTTACTATGATACCTTGCCTTCAAAACCTACACTTATGATCATGATCTTTTGTTACTTTTAGAATTGGCTATTGATAACATTAACAATTTTTTAAAAGTTCTTGGTAGGTAGAGAACATCACATAGATTGGTCACATCAAATCTTTGAGCTTTGAAATTTCTATAATCTATTTCAGAAAATGGATCACTCCTACCACTCGGAATTGCATTTCTTTGTGACACAAGTTCTATATGCTCCAGAGCTTTTTATTCTAACCACATTTGTTTTTAAGATTTTTATATACCAAAAAAAGATACAAATTTAAGTTCAAAACACCTATGTGTGTTCAATGCAGATACCCTAACAGATTATGTTGGTAACTAGTCATCATTAATGCATTTGTAGGCAGTAACAACTAATAGTGAGTCTGGTACTTTTAAAATACATTTTATCATTGGTTATTAGACACCTTCCACTCTCCAAATGTTAATGTGTAAATAAAAATGGGACTTCAAATCAAGAAGATACAATAGTCTTTCTTAAAGTCTCAAAGTAGTTTGTGGAAAATATTTTTCTCCCTTTGTGAAATAGCAGAGTTATACACATGTATCTCCTGTCTTCTGGCAGTCCTCTGTATTGTAAGATTCCAGGATTGCTACTGTTTTCCTTTGAAAGATCTCTTTGTACCTTGTGGTTGAATTCATTCTACCCATTAGGTAGACTTCTTTAGAGCTCTTAGGAGCCCTGTTAGACTTACGTCGTGCCTAATGGGCTTATTTCCTCTTATCCATATTCATCTTACCATTTTTCATCTCAAGATCATTCTCCTTAATGGAAAACAGCGTCGCATCACTGAATGTGGAGGTCAACATTTGTATCTTCCAAAATTGCACCACCGTCCTTGGGCAGAAGGCCTATTATTTCTTTGCTTTTATGGTTTCAAAAAATATCCTAAAACAAGTTTTTCTTTTTTTTCCCCCCTTGCTGCACACATTTTTGTAACAGACTTCCTGATCTAGTAAGACTGTGCCATCTACTTGCACTTAGTCTTCAAGGAGCAACTACAGCATACGTGAAATGTGTTGTATGGTGCCTGGCATATCATGGGGCATGGGAGTAGGCATCGCCATCATTGTCATCATGACTGTGATTATTAACTCCTTTTTTTGGGGAGGTAGGGAATTGACTCCTTTAAAATCTGAAAACTTAGTGCAACTTTAAAGCCTCTTTTTTTTTTAAGTACATGCCTTTAAAAACTGAAGAACCTCTTGACTCTGACCATCATCACTAATGCATCACTGTAAATTACTTGTCTGTGTTCCCACAAGAAAACCAGATTTCTAATAAAGTCTTTGAAAGAGAAATACTGTATTTTCAGCAAACAGGAGGAACAAATTAAAATTTGGCTCTCCTTCCTAAAGTTCTAAGAGAGTGCACCCTGTTGCTTTCAAAAGATTTTATGTCAGATATTGAGACTGGAAAGCTGATCTCACACGTGTGCACACTGGGTTTACTCATACTCTGACAATAGGGACATGGTGGAGGGGTGGCTAGAAGGCAGGGGTGGTCCTGCAAAACCATCAGGTCTCTGTACCTCAAAGGAATTGTGGGGTGACAGTAAACACACAAAAATAAACAAATCCAAGGTCAGGATCAGAGAATTCTACTCCCCAAATGAATGATCCACTTATTGTTCTTTTCTCTCTTTTTTCTTCAACGTGACCCTTTTTCAAAGCTGCTCTAAAGGTCAAAAATATTAGTCTTACCAATATTAATTGGTAATTTTGGCCATGCTTATAAACTGTTAGATTGTGTGTGGTTTAATGATAGTGATATCAATAACAAAAATTATACCAGGGGCTTCGATAAGTTCATGGTAGAAGATCAAAGTATAAATTTATTTGAGCCAGCATGTGGCATGATAATTAAGGTGGCCGGATTCCTACATGGCCAACTGTGGTTCAAGTCTTGGACTCACTGACTTTAAAATCATGCTGGGCATGTGTGCATGCCCAAAATCCCGGGAGAATAGAGGAGAAGGAATTGCAGCATGGCCATGCCCCTTGGGGAGTGATTTCTCACTTTCCCTCTCACTGTCTCTCTGTTTCTCTACTCTCCAGCAAGCACATGCACCCCATAGCAAAAACCTAAAAAAAAAAAAAAAAGAAAACAAAAAAAAGAAGTATGAGTTTATTTTGGTGCAAAATATTTTGAAATCCATGCATTTTTTAAAAAACCATACAAATTTTTCATGAACTTTGGAAAACTCTTCATATATGCTTGACTTAAGGTAATCCTCCATACAAAGTCCTTTCTGACTCAGATAAGACCACTTTGCTCCTTGCACTTTCACTGTAACTGTACATGTTTAAACTGACGGCCCAGGATAACTGTACGAGTGTACACAGTGAATCCTTCCAAAGTTAACCTGCCCATGTAACTACTACTCAGAATATCTTTTCTGTGTCTCTCCTCTGTTGCTTCTACAGAATTTCTGGGTAAAAGTAATTTGAGGCTTTCAGAAAATGTAGTATAGCAAAACCCTCACTCCCTGCACCAATTCCTTTCCCTCTCTTTCTAGACCTTTGACTTGTGTGAAGTCCTCATTTTTCTTCAGGCTCCTCCCAGGAACTAGAAATTCCCTGCCACCATTTCTGACAGAGCACTCGAAGTCATTTTACCAATCAGGTGCTAAAATACTGGCTGCCCTACTTCTTCAGTTCAATTCACATTTTTGTATTTTTTCCTATTTCTGGTGAGTAGAGGTATTTATCCTGTTTGGAGGCTTTTTTTTTTTTTCTTTTTTCTTTTCCTAGTTTACCTTTTATTATGAGACCCTTAGAGCAAAGGATACACTTCAAAATCTAAACTATGTCATTTAGCTAAGAAGTTGTTCAATTCTTTAGGATCATAGACCTCCTTTCATCTGTTTTCTATGTCAGTCATTTTTTTTTTTTGGTAATTATTCAAAAGTCTTATTCTTCTCTATAGTCACTGGCCATAATTTAGTAAATAATTACTTAGCAAGAGCCAGACATTGTTCTAGGTGCTGGAGACTTAACAGTGGATGAGGAGGACAAGTTCTTGACCTGGTTGTGTTAATTATATACTCTCTTTGTTGCTTTTCTAATGGCTTTCATCTCTGTGTTTTTGTTTTTTTTTTTCTTCTTCCGTTTTCTCTTAAGCTCTTTCTTTCCTTGAGCTGTACTACGATCTCTTGTTTTAGTACACGCATATTTTTGAAGACTTTTAAAATTAAAAAATTATGTAGTATGAATTTTTAAAAAAACTTTGTTATATTATTTAAAATGTATTAATATTTGATGTATTAAAATTTGTAAAGACTAAATTATTGAACATACCTTATTTAAAATCAGTTCTTGAATAGCTGATTTCAGAAATAAAACATTCTTAATACAGTTGAAGATCTTCTGAACCCAATTACGTGCTGTGATTCACACCCCTCCCAAAAAGTAGTTTGTTCTTATCTTTGGTATGCTCACTTCCCTGCTATATAATAGAGTATTCATGTTTTTAAGTGGGACATAAGTTATATCTTACTGCATTTATTATTTGGTAACTTTTTCACTTCATATGTTTGCAGGATTCATCCATATTTGTGTGTGTATAGTTCTTTTATTTAATAGCTGTCTAGAATTTTATTTTAAATATAGTTATTTAATCCACTTTTTGCTAATAAACTTTGGGTTCATCACAAATATTTCTAATGACTAACAATGCTTCAAATAATATTTTAGAGGTTTCTTTTGCTATAGAGTGCGTGTGCTTACCAGAGAGACAGAGAGAGACGGAGAGACAGAAAGCGAGAAATCATCCCCCAGGGAGGGATGGCCATGCCACAATCCCCTCTCCTCCATTCTCCTCTCAGGATCTTGGGCACACATGCACACGAGCCTGGTGTGAGTTTAAGCCACCAGGTCTGGGATTCAAACCGCAGTCGACTACGTGGGAGTCCAGTGACATAGCCATTATGCCAACTGCTGATCCCCAAATAATATTTTTATTTATAGATTCTTATGCATGTAGAAAACTCCTTGGGTTCACCATAAGGTTTATGGTGAAATCTTGTTTGAAGTTTGTCCTTCAAAGTGCTTGTATCAATTGACAGCCACATCAACAGTATATAGAAGTCGCCGTTACTCCATATTCTTCCTCTTGCTTGATATTTTCAGCCGTGTTGATTTTTGCAGTCTAATCAATATGGCAAAGTGTCTCATTGTAGTCTCAATTCCCTGACAACTACTGAAGTTTTTTTTTTCTCATTTTAAAAATACGATTTCTATTTTCTCATATTAATTACCAATTTATAGCTTTATTCATTTTGCCTTGGGAAGTTTTTTTTATATATACTTAATGTTTAGAAGTTAATAATATTATTTCTTCTAGTCTGTAGCTTCTTTCCCAATTTTTAATAATCAGAAAATTATTTTAGGGAACCAGCAGTTAGCGTAATGGCTATGTCGCTGGACTCCCACGTAGTCGACCGCGGTTCACGTCCCAGACCCAGTGACTTAAAACTCACACTGGGCGCGTGTGCGTGCGTGCCCAAGATCCCGAGAGGAGAATGGAGGAGAAGTGATTGCGGCATAACCATCCCCCATGGGGGGTGATTTCTCGCTTTCTGTCTCTATGTCTCTCTCTGTCTGTCTGGCAAGCGCACGAGCCCTATAGCGAAAAAAAACACTCAAAAAAAAAAAAAGAAAATTATTTTAAATTTTCCATGTTTTCCTTTAGTGATTGTTGTATGTCTTTCTCAAAAAACTCTTCTCTTCCTTAGAGTCATAAAAACGTATACTAGCAGTAAGTTAAGTGAAAATGAAAAGAGACTTGACTCTAATCCAATCAAAACTGTTTCATTTGTATTTAACCTAACCTCTACATTCTCCAACTACCCTATATAATGCCTGCCTCTTTGTTCAGTAATAAACTGTTTGTTTGTTTGTTTTTTTTCCCTAGCATGAAATAAATTCACCTTGGGACCTGTAGTTAGCGTAATGGCTATGTCGCTGGACTCCCACATAGTCGACTGTGGTTCGAATCCCGGACCCAGTGGCTTAAACTCACGCCGGGCGTGTGTGCATGCGTGCCCAAGATCCCGAGAGGAGAATGGAGGAGAAGGGATTGCGGCGTGGCCGTCCCCCCTAGGGGGTGATTTCTCCCTTTCTATCTCTCTATCTCTCTCTGTCTGGTGAGTGCACATGCCCTATAGCAAAATCTCTCAAAAAAAAAAGAAGAAAGAAAGAAAGAAATTCACCTTTATTCTCTCCTCCATCTTCAGAGAAAGGATTCTATGTAATTTTTTAATTGTTTACATTTTTTGTATTCACACTAATATCTACATAAATTTTACAGTCAGTTTATCAAGTTCCATGAAAAACCCTGTTGATATTTTTCTACTTGGCTGAAATTTTATTACATTTACAGGAAAATGATTTAACCATATCATCTTTCTGTTAACATTCCTTTATAGATAGTTGATGCCCTAAAAAATACGTCATAGCTTTCTCATAAAAGTCACATACATCTTTTGTTACATGTCTTCCTGTGTCTCTTAAATATTTTTGTTGCTATTATAAATATTATGTTTTTAAAAATTACACTTTCAATATCTGAGGCTGGAATATAGAGATGCGTTTCACTTTTGCACAGTAGTTTCATACCTACTGGGCTTGGTGAGTTCGCTGTCAGAATCTAAATCTACTTGGAGATTTTTACCAGGTTTTAATAGGTAATCAAATTACACACCTAATTTTATTTTCAACAGTAAAAACAAACAAACAAACCAACCAAAAACCCCTTTGCTTTCTTTTTCCAATCTTTCAAGTTTTAACTTACTTTTCTTATCTTTTGTACCTCACCGGCTAGGCATACCATTACAACTTTTACTGAGTGGTGACAGTGGCATTCTTTTTTTTTTTTTTTCCTGATCTTAAGGGAATGCTAATATTTGACCTGATTTTTTAATTGTAGTATATACGTTTGTGTGTATGTGCATATGTTGCTGGCCAAAGGGAAATGGAGAGAAAAGAAGAGAAGGCACCCATCATGAGGAATGGTCATGCTGCAATCGCTTCCTCATTTTATCCTCCTTTTGGGATTTTAGGAATGCACTGTGCTCTGCCCTTTTCTCAAGCTGCTGGGCCCAGTACTCATTCCGTGTGGAAGAATGCTATGTGAAGTCTAGCTGCCTTAACCACCAGGCCACGGAGCCCTCACCTGATTTTTTTTTTAAGAGGTTTTTGCCATGGGGCATACACATTCACGGGGAGAGAGAGAGAGAGAGAGAGAGAATGAGAAGGAAAGTGAGAAATCACCCCCCAGGGTGGATGGCCACACCACAGTTCCTTCTTCATTCTCCTCCTAGAATTAGAATCTTGGGCATGCACTTACACGTGCCCAGCATGATTTTCAAGCCACTGGTTCCAAGACTCAAACTGTGCTTGGCCATGTGGGAGTCCAGAGATGTAATCACTACGCCATCCATCCGCCCGTCTCACCTGATTTTTAAAGAAACACTATTAACACCTGAACATCTACAATCACATCCTGGCCTTAATTTTATTTTCTCATGAAGTAATTGCCTGGTTTTTATATCAAGGTTACGCTAACCTCACAAAAATACACAATGGCCAGACAAGCCAGTGGTGTGGTGGTTAAGGCAGCTGGATCCCACATGTCCTAAACCCAGAAGCTTGTAAAACATGCTAGGCACACGTGTGTTTATACATGCCCCAAAACCCGAGAGGACAATGGAGGAGAATGGACTGTGGCATGACCATTCCCCCTTAGGGGGTGTTTTCTTATTTTTCTTCTCTTTCTGTCTCTCTCTTGTGAACTCACATAACTTCTGACAAATAACAAAATAGGAAAAAAAATTAAAAAGAAAGAAAATTACGTAATGGTTAAGTAGCTCTGTGGCAAAGTTGTAATACATTCTTCAAGAGAGAAGTTGGATCCTCAAACTACAGTTTGAGTCCCAGAGACTAGTCAGACCAAAACGCACCACAATGCATTACAGGAGCAAGGATCCAATGGGCTGGAGGACTGGAGGCAGGGACTGAGCATGATTAGACTCCGAGAAGAGCGCTCCTCTCTCCCTGACTCTCCTGCTAGTGCTCACACTCTTTATCATGAAAGAGACACTGACAAACAAAAAGACACAATGGTACAATGGTTATTCTTTGTGAATTCTCCGGGAGAATCTCTATAGTTATTTGTGTCTTTTATATTTGCTGTTTACTTTATCTGTAAATTATCTAGGTTTGTGTTTTATTCGTGAGAAGGATTTATACTATTGATTCAGTTTTTAGAAATTATTATAGCACTATTTTAAAATATTCTATTTTTCCCTAAACTTTTTGAGAATATATATCTTCCTAGGAATTGTCCATGTAGTCTGTTTTTAAATTTATTGGCAAGCAGTGCTTCGCATTATTGTCTTAATCACCACTGCATGTCCAGTTAAGTCCTGCTTTTCTTTCTTATTATCATTGGCACCATCCCTTCTTTTCCCCGTTAATCTTGCCAGACTTATTTTACAACTGATTAATATGACATATTGTCATTGATATAGGCAAATTTACCAAATGACATAGAGATTTGTGTTACATCAGTATTTTCAAGGAATCATTGGGTTTAGTTCATTCCCTTTATTTAATCTATTTTTTTTTTTTTTTGGTCCCCATTAACTTTTGCTGCTTACTAATTCATCTAATTTTTCTGGATTTATTTTGCTACTCTTTTTCTAACTATTTATGTGCAAGATTTTGTTTCATAATTTTGTTTTTTCAAATACACGATTTAGGGCCTAAATTTCCTTTTGGCCACTGCTTTTGCTATAGTCTATTAATTAATTTTGATTTGTTCTTAATATGTTAGTTTTTATTCTAATAATTTAATTTAAAATTCTGATTTTAAACTTATTGTTTCTTTCTTAAAAGTAAGTTTTTAGATTTCTAAACATATAGGAACTTTTTGGTTAACTTTTTGTTACTGACTGCTGCTTAAATTTTGTGGCTGTGGCCAGCAAGTGGCATGGTAGGTAAGGTGCTCCCCCATGGCTGACCATGGTTTGAGTCCCAGACCTAGAAGCTTAATATTCATGCTGGACACATTTGTGTGTGTGCCCAAAATAGCAGGAGGAGAATGGTGAAGGAGAATGGTGTAGCACGGCTGTCCACCCCTGGGGGGTGATTTTTCACTTTCTCTCTCACTGTCTCTCTGGCAAGTGCATATAACCTATGGCAAAAACCTAAAAAAAAAAAAAAAAAAAAAAAAAAAAAAAGGTCAGAAAATGTATCTTAATGATAATAATGTATCTCTAAAATATGTTAAGACTTGGCTTATGGCCCACTTTGTGGTAAAATTTTGTAAATATTCTATATTCTATGTGTCCTTCATAATATCATAGAATTTTTTGGACAGGCTAGCTTTTCTATATATTCACTAGATAAAATTTTGTTCCAACCTCCTATTTTTTGCTAAATTTCTCATACACACTCTATTAGTTACAATTTGGTATCATAAAATCTTTACCATAAAAGTAGATTTGTCAATCTCTCATTAGCATTGCTAAGATTTACTTTTTATATTTATAGGCCGTATGATTTTTTTATACAAAATTATAATTTTATTGCTCTCTTTGTGAAATTCATCTTTTGTCATTGTATAGTAACTTTTTATTACTCATATGCTTTGTTGTCTTAAAGTTCTTTGTGAGATTAATTTTGTGAGATTTATTAGAATCGGTACTGTTTCTTTTTCAATATATTAATTTTAATCTTTCTAAGAAATACCCCATAATCAATCTTTAAACCAGAGATTTTGATCTACTTACATTTATTTTCATTGCTGATCTATTTGTCATTATTTCCAACATCTTATTTTGTACTTATAATTTTTCTTGTTTATTTTATAATCCTTGCCCTCAATTTTTCTTCTCTCTTTTGGGTTGTTTCTGCTACCTCCCCCCCCCCCTTCTTGTATTTATTTTTAAGTCATAAACATTTGATAACCCTGACACTGATCCTACTTTTAAACTTGAAGTTTAGAGTTAATCATCTCCAACTTCCTCCTATGTAATACAAAGATCTTGCAACCTAATTACTTGAGTTCCATTTTATCTTGCATTTCATTGTTATTCATGTGTTATTCACTCATTTACACTCTTATTCTTTTAATAAGAAAAACATATTGTCTTACATGTACACAGTATTTTTAAAGGAATAATTACAAATTTGGGTTACAATGTCTTGCTTTATCTTTCCTGTTTGATTTTGAGTCCTTTTTGTGTTCAACTTCTTTTTTTCTTGAAATATATCATTTGGAAGTTTTTATGGCTAGAGTCCATTAGTAAGCAACTTTCCATTTCGATGTGTCTGAAAATGGCATATTTGGTTGTTTAGAAACAAAATTCTGCTTTCATAATACTTTTTTCTAAGCAATTTGGAGATCTCTCACTATCCTTCAATATCTTTTGCAGGTGAGAAGTCAGCCATCTGTATGTCTTTCTTTTGTGGACAATTTATCTTTTCTCTCTGTTTCAGAATCTTTCATTTTGTTTGAGTATTCTGCAGTTTCACATCAGTGTATGTAGGTATGCATTTCATCTTTTCAATTGCTAGAGGGTACATACACTTGCCACATGGACAGAGAAGGAGAGATGGAGAAGAAGAAAGCACACCTGATGGGATGTGGCCACACTGCGATCTTTTCCTTTCTGTGTCTTCATCCTGATGGGATTTGGGCCAGGCATGCACATGTACCCTGATGTTTCTTGAGCCACTGGGGCTGGGATTCTACCCCAGGCAGGCCATGTGAGATCCAGCTTTTCTTAACCACTAGACCATAGGCCAGCCAGGTATGTGTTTTTACAAATTTATTCTCTTGAGATTGTTGAGGTAATTGAATGTTGAGATTGATGTTTCCCTTTTGCTCTAAAAACTTCTTAATCATTTCTCTCTAAAATTGGCTCCTACCATGTTCTCCTTCCTTTTTGAAACTCTTATTAGACATATTTATACTTTTTTCCTATCCTATTGAGTTGAAGAAATATAACTTGCTTTCATATTATTCCTCAATTTTTCTTTCTTTAGTGCATATTCTGGTTGATTTTCCCAGAAGGCTTTTCTAGCTAATTCACTCTATCTTGTCCTTAATCTACTAAACTATACATTAAATTTTATTTTTGTTTCTTTCCTTTAAAAGTGAGACAGAGAGAGAAGGAAAGTGAAGAATGCAAGCCACCAGGTCTGGGGTTTGAACCATAGTTGGCTATGCGAGAGTCCAGTGCCTTAACCCCCATGCAACCTGCTGGCCATGTTTTTTTTTTTTTTTTAATTTCTACACATTCTTTTTCTTACTGCCATGTTCAAGTTTTATAATCTCTCAGTGTCATTCTTGTTCCTTTCTGCATTTTAAAATATTCATTTTATTTTTCTCATATTTATACAATTTGAAGTCCTTAGAGGTTTAATTCTGCTGTTTATTGTTTCTGCTGACTTACAGGGTTTGTTTTGTTGTGTTTGTTGTTTAGGTAGCACACTTCTATTTCAGCAATCTAAATCTGTGGAAATCATGTGGATACTTAGCTGAAGAGGTAAGTTTTGCATTTGTCTCTTCCAGAGACCTTAGCGCATTACCAACTTAGAATGACTTTAATTTCCTGCCATTGTTTTCTAAATTAAAAACTCTAACTTCACATAATAGCAGGTGTAGAGTTACAAATTTTCAGGGAATAATTTTTTTTGCCATTGTAAAGACAAATTAGTTCTTTTTTCTCTCCTTTTAGAAATGCATATCTTTTTCTTATTTACCCTGTAACATTTTTAGTTCCAATCTCCACCTTGCACTCACTTAAGATCTTGTTTTTATACTGTGTGTGGATCTTAAAATTCATGACTGCATGTTTCTGGTGCTGACAAGCACTCTTAAGTCTGCCCTACCATTAGGTGAAAAATTTTAGTTCAATCTTCATTTTATTCCCTGAAAATTCAAAGAATGCTCCTATTTTATTGATATGAAATTAATATGGATATGGATAGATGTCAAAACTAGCCTTCATTTACCTGTTAAGTTCTTTTTCTTATTTATTTTGATTCACTTTTCGTGAGCATGATCTATTTTCATTTTTCCCTAATGGTTACTCATTTCCATGTTTTTGCTGAGAATAATGTTAGGAAGAGTATTCTTGAGATGGAGATCCAAATGCACCTGCATCCTTAGAAAATAATTCCATGAAGATCGAGATATTTCTTCTCTTTGTTGTTTTGTAGCCAACAGAGAGCAGTGGTTCTGTAAAGTGAGTTCTCAATAAATATCTTTTGAATGAGCAGGCAGACAATTCTCACCCAGGCTGTCCTCTTGAACACCTTCCCACTGTGACTTTTTATTTTTTTTTAATTTGGGTACATTAATAAACTTCCTTCAAATTTGGCATTCAAAGCTCCAGGCTTCTTCACAGTTAAATTTCTTTTTTGGGGGGGCAGGGGGGAGACTTTTGCTATAGGGCATATGCACTCGCCAGAAGGACAGAGAAAGACAGAGATAGAAAGCGAAAAATCACCCCCCAGGGGGATGGCCACACTGTAATCCCTTCTCCTCCATTCTTCTCTCAGGATCTTGGGCACGCACGCACACACACCCGGTGTGAGTTTAAACCACCGGGTTCGGGACTCGAACCGCAGTCGACTACGTGGGAGTTCAGTGACATAGCCATTACGCTAACTGCTGGTCCCATTCACAGTTAAATTTCTGATATGCCAGATCATTTTCCAATTTGTTCTACCCCTTGCCTCGGTTAGCAGGCTAGATCATAATTACCTCTCTGGCCGTTCTGAGTTATTTGAACTAGCTGTCTGTGAGAGAGTCTTATTTCTAGGTTTGTCCACAACTTGGAGAGCTTGTGTCTTAATTTTTTAAAAATCACAGGCTAGACTTTTTAGGACTCTAACACCAACTTTGAGGAAAATCTATATCCTGTCTGATGCCTAAAGAGGCTTTGTGGGCAGCAACTTCCTCCCATTTTCGTTGGTACAGATTTCTTAGTATTTGGAAGGTTGGTTTTATAATTTGTGGTTTCAGACTGTGCTATTTTTTTCTCATATTGAAAATGGAGATCGTTCCCCTTCTTTTTCTTTTTCTTTTTTTCCCCCCTTATTTCTTATTTGCAATTGAATTTGTGAAAGAGTGAGTCATAACCATGATGTCCTTCATCTTGTAGACTTTAATCTGCCCACGTGCATCATCCTTTTCATCATTGTTGCTATATTCTTCTTCTAAAAAACACTGCCCCCCCTTTTTTAATGACTTCAGCAGTAGGCCCAGAATTTTTCTCCACAACAGCTTTCCTTCTTGTTATCTGTGTGGATTATTAACTTTAAGTTGGGAACAAGAAAATCTCATAGTGCTTTACTCCCCACAACTTGTGTGTCATTACATAATATTTTAGTGTCTAAGTTCTGGGATCAGTTATACAACAGTAAATCCATAATTGTAGTAATGTCAGCCTAATTGCCTGAATGTCTAGGCTGAATTTGTTTTCACTACTTTTGATAATGAATAGGGCTTCCAAGTGGTTGCAGATTTAAACTACTGTATAATTTAATAAATTTCTGTTTTGACCAATAGAAAGTACAGCAAGATGGTAGGTCTGGTTAGATAAATCAACTGTATCAATAGAAGCAAATAAGGCCATAGGAATAAAACTTCTTCCTTTTGTTTTGTTAACACTATATTTCTACCAAGATGAACCAAGGAACCAGAGACTCAATTTCCTATGACTTAAGTAATATGTTCAAATATTTCATCTATTTATGTTCTTATCAACCCCAATAAGTATAATACTTCCATGGGCTGCAGAATGGATGTTGTGTTAGCAGGTATGAAAACAACATGAATCTCCTTGTATATCTCCATCAGCGCTCTGGGATGACTGTGTGCATAACCAATGAGCATAATAATTTAAAGTTCTTTTTTAAAATTTTTTAGCAGAATGTCTCAACAATGGACTTAAATATTCATGAAACTATACTATAAACAGATATGCTGTCACCCAGGCTTCATTCTCCCACTTACAGAGAACAGGAAGAGTATAGTTAGCATAATTATTAAGAGGCCTAGGATTTTCAGAGTAGTGAATGAGCACTGGCTTCAGCTTGAAGTCACCAGCTGTATCAGCCCCTAACAAGAGTCAGCCTGTCCTTGCAGTTTTCCAGCCAGGCCTTTTCTCTTTTCTCTTCTCTAGCTAAGATAGTCCTAGATAGAATCTTCTTCAAATGGAAAGTTGTCTGATCAATATTGAAAATCTGTTGTTAGTAGCCACCTTCATCAATTTTTTTTTTTTTTTTTTTTTTTTTTTTTTTTTTTTTTTTTTTTTGCTATGAGGCATGTGCACTCACCAGAAAGACAGAGAAAGAAAGAGAGACAGAAAGTGAGAAATCACCCCCTCCAGAGTGGATGGCCATGCTGCAATCCCATCTCCTCCATTCTCCTCTCGGGATCTTGGGCACGCACATACACACACACGCACAACATGAGTTTAAGCCACCGGGTCCAGGACTCACACCACGGTCAACTACATGGGAGTCCAGTGACATGGCCATTACACTAACTGCTGGTCTCCACTTTGATCCATTTTTATCTTAGCCGGATTTTTTGGATAATTTGTTGCAGCTCCTACAAGAACACTTGCAGTTTCACCTTGAACTTCTATGTTATGGAGATGGCTTCTTTCCTTAAACTTTTATGAACCGGCCTTTGTTAGCATCAAACTTTTCTTTGCAGCTTCCTCGCCTCTTTTGCTCTTCATGGAACTGAAGAGTTAGGACCTAGCTCTGGATAGGCTTTGGTTTAAGGCAATGTTGTAGCTCATTTAACCTTCTATTCATACCACTAAATCTGACTTCATATTCACACTAAGGCGGTTTTCTTTATGGCTATTGGTAAGTGCACTAAAGTAGCACTCTTCATCTTCAAGTACTTCTCCTTTGCATTCACAGTTTGGTTGTTTGCCGTGAGAGGCCTAGTGTTCAGCCTGTCTTGATTTTGACATGTCTTCCTCATTTTGTTTTCTTATTTCTAGTTTTTTATTTAAAGCAAGAGACAACATTTTCTTTCACTTGGAAAACGAGAGCCATTGTAGAGTCCTCAACTGGACTAATTTCAATATTGTTGTGCCTCAAGGAATAGCAAGACTTGAAGAGAAAAAGACGGAAATGATTGATTCATAGAGCAGTTGGAACACACCCAACGTAAATCGATGAAGTCAGTGTTCTTAATAATAGGTGCAACTAGTGGCACCCGAAAACAATTAGGCAGGTAACATCAGAGATCCCAGATCACAGATCACAGATCACTGTAGTAGATGTAATAATTATCAAAATGTCTGAAATAGTCAAAAATTGCTAAAATGTTACACACAAGCATGAAGCGAGCACAAACTGTTGGAAAATGGTACCTATAAACTTGTCAACACAGAGCTGCCATAAACCTTCAATTAGTGAAGAATGCAGTATTCGCAAAGTGCAAGAAAGCAAGGTATGCCTGTGTTATTCTAAACCAAGATAACGTTATGGTGACCATCTAGGTGCAAAACTGTCCCATCACCACAGGATCCTGCGTGTGGCTCTTTCACAGTCATTTTCACTGCCCTCTTGGTTGCTATCCTGCCTTTAACCCTGGCCATAGTTCTCCATCTCTGTTGTCTTATTATTTCATGCATGTTATATAAATGGACTCTATAGTTTGCAACTGTTCAGGATTGCTTTCTTCACTCCATCTAATTCCCTGGAGACTCATTAGAGTTGTCACTTGTATCACTAATATATTCTTTTTTATTGCCAAGTAGTATACCATGGTATAAATATATCACAGTTTGTTTAACCATTCAAGACTGGAGGATACCAGGGTTGTTCCTAGTTTTGAATTTTTACAAATAAAACTGCTATAAACACCCATGTACACATTTTGGTATACACATGTCTTGAATTCTTTGGGCTAAATGCCCAGGAGAGTAATGGTTGGCATTATGGAAATTAAATGATTATTTCATTAAGAAATTGCCAAACTGTTTTACTGAGTAGCTACAACACTTTACATTCCTACCAACAATGTGTAAGTGATCATTTCTTCACATGTTCAACAGCATTTGGTGTGGTCAGTATTTTTTTTTAATTATTTTCTCAAGTGTGAATGAGTATCTCATTGTGATTTTAATTTCATTTCTCTAGTGGGCACTGTTGTTAAGCATATTTTCTATGTGCTTATTTACCATCTGTCTGGCTTCTGCAATAAAATATCTCTTCATTTTTTTTGTTCATTTTTTAATTGAATGGAATTATTCACCTTTTTACCGTTTACTTTTCAGAATTCTTTATGTAGTCTAGATACTAGTTCCTTGTCAGATGTGTGGTTTGCAGATGTTTTCCCCTGTCTGTTGCTTGTTCTGGCATGTTCTTAACAGTCTTGCACAGACAAAAGCTTTTCATTTTCATTTTGATAAAGTCTAGGTTTTTCTTCTATGGCCTGTGCTTTTGGTGTCAGTGACATGTTTTGCTTGGTGGTTTTTAGGCACGCATGTGTCACATTATCCAAGAACTGATTGTACTTGAAAAAAAATCAAAGGAAGAATGGTGGGCTGTACAGTGCTACCACTGTAATAAAATGCTCTTCTCGACTGACCCACATGGAAAGGTTCCAGGTTCACGTCCAGAGACCTCCTTGAACATGTTTGGCACGTGTGTGCCCATGATCCAGGGCTGGCTGGAGCTGGGGACGGATTGTGGTGTGGATCCAGGGACTGGATCACTCCTTGTTGGGAGTACTTGTCTCTCTGTCTCTCTTATCCATGAAAGAAAGAAAATAAAATAAACTTAAAAAGAATAATTATTAGAACAGCAAATTTGTCGTCTTCAAATAAGCTGTCAATGGCTCTATAAAACTATGAAGTCCCATTATATTCTGCTCCATCTGAAACAAGTTTGAGAAACTGACTTTTCTGGTCCATACTGTACTAAGTTAATTGGAGGTTTGGTTATTATCCACTCAGTTTGACAATACTAATGAACCTCAAGGGAAAAGGTCCCCTCCAGTTTCATGTGAAGATTCATTCTTTCCATAGTGACACACTATATTTAGCCACTTTCCCAATAGTTAGTAGGAAAATATCTGTCAATGAGTTTAACTACTCTTGTTAAAAGATCTTTTTATCCTACTGATTTTCAATTAAGGATGACCTCTATTAGAACAAAAAGTTGTATGTTTTCTAGACAACCCCTCAGGAAAGATGCCATTTTGGCTCAGAGGACCTTTATGGAAATTTGACCCTTTACCTTCTCCTTAGCAGGGCTTTCTCAGATGCAAAAGTAATAGTTTAAACACCAGATACTATCAGGCTCATAAAGCGTGAAACCTCGCCTTGTCAAAACAGCCATCGTAATTTAACTGGGGCGCTGCCACTGTGCACTGGGCTCCAGCCGTGCACTGGCGAGAGAAACCATCAAATCAGTCCCGGTCTGTCTTCAGCTTTCAAGGGTACTGAGAATTGACCTCCAGTTATGTCTCTTCCATGTAGAGGATAAGGAGGGAGGAAAATAAATTATTACATAAAACAAAGACTATATTATTTGGTACATGTGTTATGCTTTACCCCATTTCATCCTCTGAACAAGAGATTGTCTGCCTTCAACTTTTCCAGGCTTTAAAAATCCCCCTTTATAGGCTGTGCAGTCAACTTAATGAGGACCATTTGAGAAGCCTAAGTAAATGATGTCATCTGGTCTCTCTCTTCCCTCTCCCTCTCTCTCTCTAAGGGCAGGCTACGATCTATCCTGAATGGAATAAAATCTATGCATGCAGTCTCGGAATTATTAAAGCGAGAGCTCTGACTTATCAGAGCTTTAAGCACTTGTACATTTGACCAAATACTTCTTGCCCCTTCTACCATTCCAGACTATCCTGGAGTTAACCAGAACTTAACGAGCACCAGTGTGCCAGGCAATGTACTAGACATTTTCATTTCATATGTGCACTCACATCCACCTGCAATGCTAGCTTGCACAGTTCTGGAAGATACGTACTAAACTTGCCTCATTATATTCTCGTGTGCTGTCTTGTAAAAGGCAATCATTGAATTTTCAGAGATTGAGCACTTCTTCAACTAGTTATTATTAAAAATTACCTTGTATAAGTTAACAGTTAAATGCATTGTATTAAAGAGATAGTAACAAATACTCAAATTAGATCAGTCCTTATTATTTTAATACATTTTATTAGTATCTATCCCCTTGAGGTTCTTTGGATCTATTATATCTGTATGGTGGAAATACTGTAAAATGTTCTACTCGGTATCTCTTTCCAATTCTGCTTTCACCCATGTTACGTCATTGTAGAGGGCACTGTGTTACACAAAACAGATTCTGTAATGGCAAGACAGCACTGGCAGTAAAATGTGTAACACCTCAGTTTCTCCATGCCAAACTGAAAGGACATGACAAGGATACCCTGCAGGAATACCCAGGCCTGATCATTCCAGATACATAATTGCCATGTGACATTTTGGAAAGACAAACATATCTGAGGTCTTATTCCTTTGCTGGCAACAGTTATTGGCTTAAAATAGGTGCTGGTGTGGATATTTACAGCATGGACATTAATAAATGATATATCAGGGTCTTTTCCCTCCAGAAAGCTGATAGGGACACTGATGGGTATACTCTTCCCTGGCTAATTCCTTGCGCTGCAATTGATATTATATTGACAAGTTTTGTGTGTAACTGTGAATCCAAAAAATGTAACTGCATGATACAAAGCCATTACGTGTTTTTAATTCTGGTAGAAATCAGAAACATCTTTCAGTTAAATGCATCCTTTGATTGCTGTAGAAGGAAACATACTCAATTCGGGGACATGAGCTCTGTGCACCGAACAAACCCACACCTGTCTGAGCAAGGTGGGTGAGCTACCTTGCATGAGGAAGCAAAGAATCTCATAAAAAATAACATGTCTTACAATCACAGAAAAACACAATTCACACAAATACTGTATAAGACCATGTTGGGAGAAAGGACGGTTCATGTGAGCAACTGAGTATGTTCTTTGTAGGTCTTTCTTTCACCTCAGGTTTGTGCCAAAGTCCTGCATAATAAAGCCTTTGAGGAAGAGGGGCAATAGCAGGAACAAATAAGCAATTTAACTAAAGCCACTATGTGATACCGACAGCCTGAACTTTGCAGCCCATGTGATAGGGTAACATGACTTAGAGTAGGCAACTGGTCTTAGCTTTAGCGGGGTGTTGAACCAGGACTTATGGACCCTCACACAAGATGCAAAAAGGTCACAGCAGCTGGACTAGTTCGAATCTGAAGCTGATTGGAAGTTGAAGAGAACATGCTACCTCAGGGAGAGTCAGGTGGGGTGGGGAAGGTGCAACATCACTATAATAGACACATAGAAGAAGACAAAACTGCAAAAACCAAGTGTTATCGGTACTAAGAGATGAGTATCTCCAAGTGCATGCTGAAGAAAATGAAAGACTACCTGGTGGCCAGGAGGATTATTTACATATCCACAAATGGAAACAAGCTCTAGGAATTTCTTCAACTACTTGGGAGGAATTTAGAAGGATTGAGTACATGGTTTTAGGTGAGCACTGAGGCAGGGAATACTGCCATGTTGTAATTCTTCAGATCTAGTTTTCCCCCAGGTTGACTGTTCTGCACTGGAACAGAATTTGTTTTTCATCGCTGGTTCCAATGGCTTGTCCACGTTCTGAGATGGGAAGGCATATGGCCATAATTAATATCATAAATTCTAAGTAGGTTTTCTGTGTTATTCACTAAGAACTGTGGCTAGAAGAATTGCCCAGTGTGTTCATAGATAGTTTTCCAATGAGAAGAGTCTGGGACATTTTCTCTTGACACTTTGATCATAAAATATCCATCTCGATGAGGAAAAATAACCCCAGAAAATTACAGGCCTTATGCTTTTGAAAAACTGTTATGAACAGATTTGGGTTTTAGTCCCAGCTCTGTGACTCTCTTACAGAGTGACCTTTTTCAGTCACAAAACTTCTGTGTCCCTCAACTCACCATCTGTAATGGGAGGATTCTAATAGTCTGGGATTCTAAGTGTGCTAATCCAAAGGAAAACCATGCCCACAGGAATGTGTTTTCAATCATTCGAGTGGCCAAGTAGTCAATCATCAGATAATCTTCTTTGGGAAAAATCTTCAGAGCAATCTTTGAGAAACGTCTGGCCTAGAGGACCGTGCTAATGACTCTTTAAAGGTTTAATGTACCTGGCTCCTTTTTCATTTGCTACACTGGCACAGTTAGGAAAGAGTACTACTACAGAAACCTCCCTAATAATTATCCAAGGCTTTTCCATAAAGACAATAAAGACATTTTGTGCTTTTCAGACTGTAAAATTATACCTCATGTGTGCATATGAGTGTGTGTGTGTGTACATGTGTGTGAGTGTGTGTATGTGAGTGTGTGTACGTGTGTGAGTGTGTGTACGTGTGTGAGTGTGTGTGTACGTGTGTGAGTGTGCGCTGTGTGTGAGTGTGTGTGTACGTGTGTGTGTATGTGAGTGTGTGTATGTGAGTGTGTGTGTACGTGTGTGAGTGTGTGTGTATGTGTGTCAGTGTGCGCTGTGTGTGAGTGTGTGTGTGAATGTGTGTGTGTGTATGTATGTGTGTGTGTGAATGAGAGAGAAAGAAAGAGAGGGAGAGGAGGGCAGAGCAAGAGAGGCATATAGAAGCTCAGTTATAGACTTTCTAAATGCTCTCTCCCTGCTTCATGATTTAGAATAAACCAGGCATGGACTGAACATAATTCACATCTTTTAAAGATGCTGTGTCCACTAAGACTATTTTAAAATTAGTAAATAGTTTCTAGGCACGCTTGTTTATTCATTATTTTATTATTTAACTTAAAAGAGAGAACTTAACATGGAACTAATTTTTGGATTAGTTACCATGCAACTGCGGAACCAGGATAAAAAAAAGCTCCAGGGAAATTATTGCCAGTAAGAATGGCATTTTTCACACATTACTAGAAAGTGGAAAAAATAATTCTGGTGCTTTTCAAACAGAGAAAGCAACTTGGAACAAAAGTAAAAATCGATAGTAAGTAGCTGGATGGCTCTCTCTGACAAGGATTTTAGATGTGGTTCATGGGCTGAGTGGCAGCTAATTTTTACCAAAAGGAAGCCCATTATTTGTGTAGAGATTTTTCACTGATATCTAAATGGAAGGAATAGAGTGTGGCAAAGTAAATGAGAAAATAGCATTTTTATCCTGAGAAAAGCAGAAATTTGTAGTCTTTATTTTGGTTAAGTATTGGCTGTACACCTAACTCAGTTATGCTAAAAAAGATACAGAACACAATTTCCAACTTATAATAGTTTAAGTTACAATTCATCAACTTTATGATGGTGTGAAGCAACACAGAACCTTTAGAAACTACATTTCAAGAACCTACATAACAACTTTGTTTTCATTTTCAGTACGGGATTTAATAAATTTTTTGAGATGTTTGACTCTTTAGTATCAAATAGGTTTGTGTCAGGCAATTTTGCCCAACTGCAGGCTACTGCCAGTGTTCTGAGCATGATTAAGGTAGGCTTGGCTGATATTTTGTATGTCAGGAATATTAAATACTCTTTCAATTTAGATTACTTTTAACAGATGTTGGGTTTATTGGGACATAACCTCGTCGTAAGTTGAGGAATATGTGACTATATTTTTAAACCTTTATAACACAATAATGATTGAAGAGAGCAATTGGGGCATCTTTTACATAAAGTATGACATCTTTTACATAAAGTATGACACCTTTTACATAAAGTATGAAATATGCAAATTAATATATTATTTACAATACATATGACATATAAAATTCAGAATAGCTTCTTTTTTTGAGAGATTTCTGCTATAGGTTGAATGTGCTTGCCAGAGATACAGAGGGAGTCAGATAGACAGAAAGTCAGAAGTCACGCCCGGGGGGGATGGCCGTGTCACAATCCTTTCCCCTCCATTCTCCTCTAGGGATCTTGGGCACACACACACACTTGCCCCGTGTGAGGTTAAGCTCTAGGGTCTGGGCCTTAGATCATGACTGACTATGTGGGTGTCCTGTGACGTAAACATTACGCCATCGCCTGGCCCCCAGAATAACTTCTACCTTTGGAAAGAGGGATCAGTAAAGGGTACAGTGAAGGGGACATTGCATACATTTATATGTAATGTTTAATTTTCTTCAATGAGGAGGGGGCAAACGTGGTAAATGTCTACATGGTGATAAGTAACTCCTAAATCTCTGTTGAGAAAAATGTAAAGTATTCACTAATTTCTCAGTCTTGTGTTCATTCATTCACTTAGTCATAGTTTGCCTGATACTGTGCTATCCAGCGTTTCTAGATGATATTCATCCACAATTTTGTGCTGAGAGGAAATTAAGATGTACGGCCCTAAAACAAGACAGAGATGGATGGGCAAGACTGGAAGTAGAAGGAAGGAGATGGAAGATTGGAATGGGAAGAAAAGCTGCCACGGTGCCTGGAGCTGTATGGATTCCTGCTAAAATGTCCACATGTGTCTGCATTTGCTTGTTTGTTTGAGTGCATTTTAAGTCAAGAAAATATCAGATGTTTCATTTTTTGTTTGTTTTTGTAATCCAAACATCTTATCTCCCTCTTTAAGTTACTTTCTGTTTTCTAACTAATGACACTTTGATTCATAGAGATATGAAGTACGAACAGGTCTATAATCTCCTCTTCCTCTGTGTAGTCAGAACAAGGAAATTAGCAAAGCATGGAAGCTCCTCAGAGACCACCCCTAACAAAGCGATCTCCGGAAGTGAGCTACTTGAATGACTGTAGCAGAGACTGTGGGTTACCAATCAATTTCCATCCCCTTTCCTTTCAATTATCCTAATTTTGGCAAGTATCCAATCTATCGGATTATGTACTTGTTATTATTGATTTCCTAAATCCATTCACAGAAGACAAAATCCAAATGAACAATATACATGTAATAAGATGCTTAATATCAGAAATACTCAAGGACATTTAAATTAAACCAAAAAGTGAGGTGTATTTCAAGTCAAATTAAAATTGAAGTCTGATAGTAGCATCAGTAAGAATGTGGGGCTATGGATATTCTCATAAGCTGCTGGAAGGAGTATAGTTTGGTACAACTTGGTAGAAAATTCAGCAATATCTAGCAAAATTGACCCTACATTTTGCAACCGAGAAATTTCTTCTATGAATATTTTTCCTAGACACATGGAGAAGAAAGTTTTAACAGCACTGTTTGCCACAGTATAATCAATATAAGAATATGGTCTATTATGGAATACAATATGATATAGTAATTAAAATTAATGAACTTGAGTCTTATGTAGTAATATTTTTAAATCTTTCCAACATAATAATGATTGAAGAGAGCCATTGAAGCATGATACTTAAATATAGTACATTTTTCAGAAAGTCTGAAGATACGCAAAATAATACATTATTTATAGATGTATCTCATAAATCAAATCAGAATAACTTACCTTTTGAAAGAAAGGGATCAGGGATAGATACACAGAACTTTCAGTAGATATGTAATGTATTATTTTCTTTAAAAATGGTGTTGCCAAATACAATAAAATAGCTGCTCTTAAACTACTGTTGAAGAGAATCAAAGTATTAACCAATTTCTTAGTCCTGTATGCATTCATTCACTTACTCATTTAACAGATCATTTTAAACACCTACTCTGTGCTAACCTATGGGGATATGGAGAAGAAGACACTGATGGGAGACTCAGAGATAGCTTTGGGGGCATAATGCACGAATACATGGTCTGGACTGAGGAAATGGGTGGAGAGGACCGTGGGGAAGCCCTCTTGATGAAACAGGACCTAGCTGAACCAAGGAATGACAGAGTGAAAGAGGCAAAGGGAGTAGAAAAAGTGAGCCAGGATTTTTTTTTTTTTTTTTTTTTTTTGAGAAGTTTTTGCTATAGGGTGCGTGTGCTCACCAGAAAGACAGAGAGAGACAGAGAGACAGAAAGTGAGAAATCTTCCCCCCCCCAGGGGTGATGGCTATGCCGCAATCCCTTCTCCTCCATTTTCCTCTTGTAATCTTGGGCACAAATGCACACGTGCCCAGTGTGAATTTAAATCACTGGGTCTGGGACTTGAACCACAGTCAGCTACATGGGAGTCCAGCGACATAGACACTACACCAACTGCTGGGGCCTGAGCCAGGATTCTTAAGGAAGAAAACGAAAACAAAAATCCCAGTAGGGGCAGAGATCTAGAGATGAAAGTAGAACAATTTGCTGTGACTTGAAGTGTGTACTGAAAGATGGGACTGGCAGTGGCAGGAAGAGGGAGGACTGGTGAGGGCTGAGGCTGTAGGCCAGTAGTGCAGGTCTCAAAGACCTAGTGGGTGAATTGAGAATTCTATTTGTCATTTAGTTGGCACTAGGAGTCAGTGGAGTGTTTCATGAGGGATAGCGCTGGTCTGACTTAGATTTCCTTGTGACAGGACAGAGAATGAGCTGGGAAGATATTTTGATCAACTGGACTGGGGAGAAATGTTCACATATTGAAATGTTCACTTGGTAAGCTAAATAATGTGATTGAATGTATATAAAATAAATAATAAATAAATAAATAAATTTTTAAAAAGGAGTAGTGTAGCTCTGAACTGGACCAGTGACAACCTGGGTGGATTATAAGGATGGGCTCAGAATGAATGGGTGTTAGACAATGACCAGAAAGTGTGGGGGAAGGGTGTCAAAGATGATTATATTGCAAGTTCTTTGTGGTATACTACTGTCTTTACATAAATAGAACTTCAGGAGGCCAAGTGTAATCATGCAGTGTACCAAGTAGCCCCAGATCTAAGTGTTACAACCTCTCTCCACATTTAGACTAAGTCGGCTTTGCAAAGGGCCAAGAGTACCTCCAGAATCCGTTACTTAAACTGTAATCCTTTTACAAACAGTGAGAGTTAGGTAAACCCATATATGCATCATAATAGCTTTGTTTGCCACAGCCTAGTAATAGGCTTTATGAAATATTCTGAATATATTTGAAATAGGTTAAGGAGAAAGAAACCTAAGATATGGAGTAAATAAAGACCACTGAATGTGAAAGTCATAGACGTCTAGTGGAGAGGGTTGTTCAATGTGTCCTCAGCAAACTCTGAGAGTGTATCGCCACGTCTCCTTGGGAGAACTAGAGTGATAAATAATTTCAGGAGGGACATAACAGCACCTCAAGAAGCATGAAGTTATCACAGAAATATGACACATGCATTACCGCCATGTGTTCAATTGTTTGATTCCTTACAGAGGAGAGGAGGTTGGCAGGCCAGCTCCACGGTACAGCAGTAATGCACTGCTCAGGAGGAGCTGGATTGCCCGTGGCCAAGTGAGGTTTGAATCCTGGCCCAGCTTGAAAAACACGCCAAGCACATGAGCACATGCCCAGGATCCTGACAATAAGGAGAAAAAGAGGGAAAAAAATGGATCGTGGGGTGACTAGGCCCCATTGGGGGAGGGAGGGTGTATCTTCTCTCTCTTCTCTCTCTCTCTCTCTCTCTCACTCTTGTGCACAGGTTCTTTGGCACAACAAAATAAAGAAATAAGATGAAGAAGAAAGGGAGGAATATCAAACTTGAAAAATATTCAAATGAAATATCTGAACCCAATGTGATCACGTGGTGATTTGCTCTCTTTTGGAGACTGTCCGTTTATTTATGTGAAGTTTGAATGTAAGGTTTGATCAGTCGCTCAGAGTCGTGACTTGCAAAGGTTTTTACCTTAGGCTCTGTGCTCCATAAAACCCTCCAAACCACTTTCGACCAGAGACATAATATTAGACAGAGCAGCCTTGTGTTGATTTTTTTCCAACCATCATATACTTTGGGCCAAGAACCACACACTAAGAAAAGCAAACTCCCCAATGCATCACAGACTATTATTTTTTAATGTTCCACATAATGCGAAAAAGAAAAATGTCTTCATTGTGACCAAAGCATGTAAGAGTCTTTTGAGTGGGACAAACATCAAGCAAACTCTTGCAGGACTAGGAGGACCCCTGAACAAGAGTTTGAAGCCTACCTCTTCTAATTGTCCTTTCCCACCCCCCCTTTTCAGGCAGGAATAACAAAAGCAATTGCCTCTTCTGGTTTAAGACCTGAAATTTGACCTGTTTTGTCAGTAATGGAGAGACCTGTGAGAACAAGAACCCACCTGTTGTGGGAGAGTTCTCTTTAAAATGTGAAGATTGTGTAAGTTAAGATGATGAGGGAGACCCTAATCAAAATTGACTGATGAATCTCTAAGAAACGAAACGGCAAGAACGTACTTGAGAATCAAATACAGTTCTCCCTTTGAGAGCCTGGTAGCAGTCTACTCATCTGGAAAAAAAGCTAGGACAAAAATATTCATGGTACCTGCTCAGTGTTCAAGTCACCCAAGTCACTCTTCACTGCCTGGAGCATTTTCCCACCCAATAAAATCGGGCAATCTGAAGTTACATATTTGCTTTGTCACCTCTGAGTTTACCTACTCCTGTTTCGAGATAACCCACTGAAGACAGCAGGGACGATGATGAAATGTTTGGAGAACAGAGGTTCCTCTCCTGGGTGAATTATTTTTCATGACCCCCAGCGTTTCAGCGTCTTTATTTCCTAACAATTGAGCTGCATTTCACTCCAGCACCTGAGCAAACACTGGCGTTGGATTTGCTTCCTCCCAGGAGGGCAGGGAACTAGAGAGGCTTCCCCACGGAGGAGAGGGAGGAGAGCCAAGCCGTTTGCACCGTGGAGTCCCCTGCAGCGTGCTGGACCGCTCCACTGCCATTCTGGGCTCCTGCACATGGCACTGGGAAGATTCTGAGCAGAGAGGCTGCTGACTACACGGCCAGCAGTATCTGCACACAAACAGCAGCAGTGAAGAACTAAGTCTGGCCTAGAACCTTGTCTCTCTCATGAACAAAACACACAAAAAATGGGGATTTGCAAGACTCTCCAAACCTATCCTCACAATTGCTGCCTCGTCTGTGCAGATGACAGGTCTTTTTTTTTTTTTTTTTGAAAGTTAGATGTAGATTGAGAAACGGTAGGAATGAAATTAATATTATGAGGGGACTTCAAATGTTTGTGGGGAAAATGAAATTGAAATATGAGTTTATCTTGACGCAAAAAACTTCTGAAATTCATGAATAATTTTTTCATAGTACACATTTAAAAAGAAATGCTAGAGGGCACATGAGCTCGTGGGAAGTCAGGAAGGGTGGGCAGGGAAAAAGTGAGAAAGCGCTCCCCATACAGAACAGTTACTCTGCAACCCCTTCTCTTCTGTCTTGCCCTGCTTTCAGGTTTTGGGGACACGTGTATATGTGTGTGGTGTGTTTTTCAAGTTGCTGGGTCCAGGTCTTGAACCTGCAGGTCCCATGCCACCAGCTGGTCCCATAATACATGAACTTTCTGAAGCCCTCTCATAAGAGGATTCTCTCTTCCTTATATACTGCCCCTCACATCTAAGAAACCCTGAGCAGAGATTACACAGGCTCAGGCAGTAATGTGGATTCTTGAGGCTTCCCCTCCTGTCACCTATTAATCAAGTACCCAGACTTTTCCCTGGGCATCTGTGCAGCCCCACAGTAGTCTAGGGCTCCATGCCAGCCCCCTGTCTGTCTGAACTACATGTTTACATATTTCAGTTTTCTTATATCTCAAGTCATTGTTCTCTAGGTGAATGCATGAGCTGATTAAGGCTTAGTTCATTGTTGATAAAAGCTTAACTTATGAACCTTCATCAAAGAACCTTGCACTGGAGAACCTTCCTTTCTTTCTTTCTCCCTGTCGGAGAGGGCAGGCACAGGGGGACCATGTTTTGCAATCCTTCTGCCCTGGCCTCTCAGGTCACAGGTGAGTGTCTGTTTATATTGGACCAGGAATCAAACCTGGGCCTCTCATGTGGCCTCCACCACTGAGCAGCAGTGCTCTCCCCATTGCACCACTGTAGCTGGACCCTGCTATGATTTTTAAAGTCTTAACTTTATCCTTATTCTTTCTTATAAATTTGTACATATCATCCTATAGCACATCTACTGTGCCTTTATATATTAATCAGAAGTACTCTTCCCAGGCCAGATAGTGGTAGAGTGGAGTACAACTGGACCTCCATGGGAAGGTCCCAGTTTGCGTCCTGGGGCCTCCCTGTATATATTGGATGCACACATGTGCCCATGATCTGGACTCCCTGGAGCTGGAGATGGATTGCAGCATGAGGATCCTGTTGAGAGTCTCTCTCTCTCTCTGGAAGAAATAAATAAATAAATATTTTTAAAAAGCACCTTTCAAGTTAAAGAATATTTTCTCTCTCACAGCATTTGATAATGTCCAACTTCCCTTCTTAAAACTCTCTTTTCCACTAAGGTCTTTTGGCTTCCTTTCAGCGTTCTTTATCAGCTCCTCTTTTGCTATATGACTCAAATAATAATTTTTCTAAGGGAATAGCAAAGAATCAAATTCCATCACTTCAGAACTGTATGAACTTAAGTAAATTTCCTCAATCACCTGAAGTCTTGGTTTTTCTCTATTTTAAAATGGGAAGAATGATGATACTTCTGTCAGAGGGCTATTGTGAGGCTTAAATGAATGAACACCTAGCATACGCTTACAATTCCTGGCACATAATAGCACCCAATAAATATTGGTTGTTGCTGCTGTTGTTGTTGTCATCATTATTATTATGTACTTGGCTCTCTTCCTACCCCATTGCTTATGTAGGGAGGTCTCATTCCCATTTCTTCCACAAAAATTTCTGATGACTCAACTCACTATGTCAAACACTAAAGTTGTTTAATTTCCTTCTAAAAACTTACTCTTCTGCTAGTGGGAATCTCAGTGAAGACACCAGTTTCATTTATTTATTCTTTCAACAGATATTTATTAGGTGCCTAATTCTCAGTGCTAGGGATACAGAGATGAAGAGCCAGGCCAAGTCCCTGCCCTCAGAGGCAATGAGCAAGTGAAGACACAGCAGTTTCTGCAGAGAGTGAGCTAGGATCTATGAAGAAAGTGCAGCCAGAAAAGAGACAGAAGAAAGCTGGCAGAAGTGAAGGACACTTTTTGGAAAGGGTGGTCAAGAATTTTCTAGAAGAGATGATGTTTGACCAGAGATACACCCAAGCCAAAATAAAATAGATAATTAAATTTTGATATTCTCATCTTTCTGACTTTCCTATGCCATTCCTCTCTTTCCTCTTGGTATTGTTTTATGTCCATGTTGTCTCATCTCGGTCATGACTAGATTTTTCTAACTAATCTATCACTAGTCGTACAGCCTTGGCCCTCTATTTTTGTGACTGAGTGGTCTTTAAAAATGTGCGATTAATCATTCCATACCTAGCTGAAAGTGGTCAGTGGCTTCCCATTTTTTCTTGAGGAGGCATTCAAGAAGTTTTAAGAACTTGACTCTCTGTTTACTTTCCTAGGATTTTTGCATTTCCCCTTCTCAGGCACCAGGCTTTCTCAACTACTTGCCCTCCACAGCAGCTCTCCTTATTGTAGTTTTGGTTTTGTTCATGATGTTTCTTCTGGCTGCAAGGTCCTTTCCATCCAGCAATCTTTTAAATTATCTGCTACTTTTCTGATTTCAGCAAAAGCTAAGTTATAGAAAGCCTATTCTGTCATGTACACTATTTTTTTTTTTTCTTTTTTTGGAGAGGTTTTTGCTATAGGGCGCGTGCGCTCGCCAGACAGACAGAGAGAGACAGAGAGGTAGAAAGCAAGAAATCACCCCCCAGGGGGGATGGCCACGCCGCAATCCCTTCTCCTCCATTGTCCTCTCGGGATCTTGGGCACGCACGCACACGCGCCCGGCGTGAGTTTAAGCCACCGGGTCCGGGACTCGAGCCGCGGTCAACTACGTGGGAGTCCAGCGACATAGCCATTACGCTAACTGCTGGTCCCTGTCATGTACACTATTAACAGAACTCGCTTCTCATGTGCCTCTTCTGTTTACGTGTCTGCTTCCCTCCCCTCAAAGATGAGATCTTGAGAGGAAGAACTGCCTGATTCCCCGCGCTCTGCAGTGCCTGTAGCATAATTCAAATGCAGCAGAGGAGAGATTCCAACCGAGGTCTGACTTCAAAGTCCATTCCACTCCCATTAAACAATGAAGGTCTAACCCATGGCAAAACCAAGTTTAGTGGTTTCACAACTAGACTTTGATACAGGACCGCCTGCAGCTCTTTCCACAGCTTGTCTTCAACTGACAGCCTTGCATAACTGTCATCCCACTCCTGACACATGGGAATTCATATCATACACCTCACCCAATGCTGCAACTTTTGTTTGCCCCTTTAGGCCTAATGCTATATTAGTGCCAGCATTACCCTCTTAGCGGCTATATTGCCTCACATAAGACAAGGTAAATAAAAGATCTGAGATACTAACTTTAATCCCACAGGTACCTACTTGACTACTTCTGCCTAAAAGGTACTGTGCTCAAAGCTACAAGGAAGCCATGTATGGTCTTTACCCTTAAAGCCCATACAGTTAGCTAGGAAGGCAGACTTGTATATACATGTGTAATAAAAGGCAGAGTATGAGCAATTCCTTATCAGGAATATAAAAATTTAGTGGATCTTTCTTGGGCCACCAAACAGGAATTCTATGATAATCATTTATTATAGTTTATCCTCACCAGTTAAATCAGTTTAACTCCCTAGCCCAGTAGTGGAAAAATCTCAAGGATATTTCAAGTGCTATCTCTTCTCACATGACTCTTGATGCCAGGTCTCTCTCCCCTGTGCAGCCATTCCTATGGATCTGAGTGTAAGAACTTCCTGGAGAACCCAGGCCCCATTGCCCTTGTTACTGTCATAGCTTGGATGAATCTGAAAGTACAGAGAAGAGGAAACAAAGAGAGAAAGAAGGAGCTTAAGACATGGCTTTCTGGTGGAACAAAGCAAGAATAGTCTCCCAAACAAACCCAAAGATTTGAAAAGCAGTCCAATATTCTAGAATGCCTGGGTTTGCACAGTGAAAGCATGATATTTTTCCTTGGGTCATATATAGTAACATGTTCCAAAGTGTGCTTCAGTAAAAACTTTCTTGGGATCTGTAGACAGATAACTTGTAGAGATAATAGGTTAGTTACAAAGGTTACCTTATTTTGGAAAGATTTTTGCTATAGGGCTTGTGCACTTACCAGAGAGACAGAAAGCAAAAAATCACTCCCCAGGGGGATGGCCATGCCACAATCTCTTCTCTTCCATTCTCCTCTTGGGATCTTGGGTACGCACAGAAACATGCCTGGCATAAGTTTAAGCCACTGGGTCCAGACTAATTAGAGCCTTTAATAAGATAAATTATAGTATGACTTTCTAAAGTGACATAATGGAAAACACCATTTTCCAAATGCATTAGCCCATACAATACTTTTTTCAAGGTACATCTCATCAGACTAGAATTTCATAGGATATACTTTGGGAAATGCTTATCTAAACATATCTCTAGCATCTACTTCACTAATGTAGATCATGCTTTAAGAAAAATCCATACCTTCTTCCTTTAAATTTTTTACTTTATCAGTGTAGTCGCTGACAGTGCAGAATCTAGTTAATTTGATTTCCTCCTGAAGACTAAATCCATAGACCTAAGTGCTGAGAATAGCAGCATTTCCATATTTGTCTCTTATCTAATGTAGCTTTTAAAAGTGCTAACCCTTTTCTAATCAAACTCTGGAAATATCACATCGTTAGAGAGTTAACGGTGTTGTCTAGTTTTACCAGCCTGAGACAGAATTTTTGACAAATTTCAGTGAAATCCTCGGAGTTTAAATGACTGGATATTGATTATTGCTAATGTATATTGAATACTCGTTGATTTCCTTATTAAATGATCATGGCACTCCTAGGAAATAAGCAGTCTTATCATTCCCAACTTCTAAGTAAACAGAGAGAAGCTAAGTAACATAGTCAAGGTCACAGACGTAGAAAGAAGCTGGGATTTGAATCTTGATCCAGAGACAATGCCCTCACTCAATGCGCTGTGCCATCCTGTGAAGAGAAAGCCTAACAGGGTTTATAGGACTGCTTTAAAAGTAAGCAGTTAATGGCACAGTCCCAGTGATCTGAATCTGCCACACAGGTCAACAAATAGTCTCTCATATACAGGCGCCAAGAGTTTTTTCAGCATGAACTTTCCTGTAACAAGCGGAGTTAAGAAAGTTAGCAATTTTAACTGGACATGGGTCAAAAGCAGTGCCTTTTGTAAGACATCACAGGCTAGTACCCATATGGTGTGATTTCTTGGATGAACTTTGTCCTCACAAACTCTCCCCAAGGGATGTCCATCATTTGAATTAAGGCATTGTACAGTTGTTAAAATTAAAAATCCTTGGAATATATAATACTTATTGTTATTATCATGAAAAAAATCACACATTGTTCTTTTCATCTATAATAGCTAATGTAAAGAACTATAATCTCATCGAGTACCTACCCATAGCAGAAAATTGTACAAGGTTTCTATATTAATTATCCCGTTACTTCTTTATTTCTTTTCTTTTTTCTTTAATTTGCTATAGGTCATATGTGCTCAATGAAGAGAGAGAAAGAGAAAACGGTCCCCAGTAGGGATAGCCATATTTCAATCTCTTCTCTTCCATTCTCCTCTTGGGATTTTGAGCATACATGCGCATATGCCCAGTATGTTTCTCCAGGCTAGTGGGTCCAGAACTCAAATCACACAATCGGCCACCTTAACCAACATACAAGTTGGCTCCTTTCTTTTTTCAGCAACTCTGTTCAATAGGTTTTATTAACTTTGATTGTCAAATAAAAAGACTGAGGATCAAGTAAGATTAAGTAACTTTCCCAAATTTCCAGTGCAAGTGAAGGATGACTTGAGAATATGCTCTTGCCAGCTTTCCAGTTTTGTTGATGCTTATCAATATTCATAATTAAGAATGTATTTATTTGTTAAGTTCCTTTCAGACTAACCAGTTGGCTGAGTACATCTTGAAAGACGAGGATAAAATGGTTTCCCAGTCCACACAGGCTCATAAGAGGCCTTGCATAGCATGGTGATAAAGACCATGCCAAAGCTGGCAAAAGGAATGTATAAAAGCTATAGATGCACAGTGCAAAACTGTATGGAGAAGTCAGAAGCTCAAGGCTAGATTTTCACAGAGTATCATGCATCAATCTTAAACACAGAACCGTGTAGAGAGAAAAGAACAATAATAAGCACTATAGACTTGGGGTATGATTTTAAATCATAGACACAAAATATACTACATGTTTTTATGGACATAGGCAAATTCAAGCACATGCATGAGTAGTTGACTACACAAGAACAAAGTAAATGGAGGATGAAGCAAAGCAAGAGAAAGAGAGAAAGAAAGAGGAAGAGGGAGAAAAGGAAATAAGGAAACAGAGAAGAAAGAAAGGAATAAAGTTAGAAAAAAAAGGAAGATGATAAGTGAGTAGTATGGTTCATACAGCTTTCTGAGCCTGAGATCCAAAAGTTTAAGAAGGAAGGAAAAGGGCTGGCATTGTAGCACAGTGTTTAAGCAGTGTGCATTGAGAGCTGGGTCCTACTTGGCTAACCATGGTTTATATCCTTCCCCTGCAACTTGAAAAATACACTCTGGGTACATGTATGTACCAAATCTTGATGGGATGGTGAAATGGAGAAACTGTGGTGTGACTGTGCCCCATTGTAGGGTGCTTCTCTCTCTCTCTCAACTCTCTCTCTCTCTCTGTCTCTTATGAGCATACATGCCCTTTGATAATTAAAAAAAATTAGGAAGAAATTGAAGAGAAAGGTGGGAGGAAATCCAGGTTGATCTCACTATCCCATGCATACTCTGGGTGATGAAGATCAAGAGTTACCGTCACAATTATGAATGTCCCAAGGAAAAGGAGGTGGAAGAATTGATCTGACAGGTTAGGAAAGAGATATCGAATATTAAAATAGAGACGAACTAAGTCTGAAGTTTGCAAGATTCTGACACAAAGTCCCGTCACTTCCATTTGAATAGATTGAGAAAGTGTGGCCCATATACAGTATGGAATACTACTCAGTCATTAAAAAAGACAGAGAGAGAGAGAGAGAGACCCTAGCATTTGATAGAAAGTGTACAAATCCAGAATATTTACTGCTAAGCAAAGGAAGCCAGACTATGGAAGAGAGACATTGTATGTCTCCACTCAACATATACTGAACGTCTGCACTCTGTGGCAGAAACAAAAATATTGGGTTGTATAAAGGCATGGAGAGCAACTATGGATATTAGAGACCATGTAGGATGAGGGTGGGAAGTGGCAGAGGGTGAGAGGGAGGGGGTCAAGGGGGAGAAGAAAGAAGGAAAACATTTAAGAAATGCAAAATGGAAAATTATCTGTTGACGATATGTATGGTAATATCTTTGATTCAATCAAGATACAGTGTATTCTGGATGAGAAAAAAATTTTCAGTTCAATGTCTTTAGGACTGAAAAGGGACAACGTGACTTCTGTGTTTACTTCAGTGTGGAGCTGTTAGGAAATGCACACCTCACCTTCCTATGTGGTGCCTACAGAATTGCAATGTGGCATCCTGTAAAAAGCCACCTAGCCAGTATTCTTTGTCAGTTGGTTTTCTGGCCATATGAAGTAACTTAGAAACTCAGAAGACTCAAATAGCACAAGCAGAAAAAAAAAAAAAAAGCATGTTTTGTTATCTCAAAGAGCTCAATTAGAAAGCCGCAAGGAATGTGAGGGGGTGTTTTCTGCACGTTTGTGGAGACCAGCTCATGGAGGTATTCTCAACATCCTCCACTCACTTTAGGACATGGGTGTAATGAGTGCCTTGCTGAGAGCAAAGAGCATGGGGAGAGAGCTATCTTATTGACAACCTTCTAGCCCAGCCCCCAGGATGGAGTTGAGCAGAGCCGGGGGACCTGAAGCCTGTTAATACTGGAGGAGGCCTAGTTCCACTACATGTTCTGATCCAATACCCTGAACTGACTAGCCCCATGTTTAGAGCTTGGCAGGATTCAAAATATACTGTGCCAAGCTTTCTTCTCTTTAATTGCTAAACCCATGTTTATTTGAAAGCAGAGTTAATCCATGTATTTGTGATTACCCATCAGAACTCATCAAAATGAGGCCTGAAGAAAAGCTTGTTTGATGTTCTAAAAAAAAAAAATAATAATAATAATCTGAAGCCATCACTCTTGTGAACAGGAAGGTGGATTTTGCCAAAAATAAATCAGTCCACATTTTGAAAGACTTCAGTTTGGTCTGATGCTTTTTAAGACATTTGAACCTCTTCTCTGTAGACTTGGCCCAAAATTTATCCTTTTCTCTGTCCTTTTTTAATCCACAAGTCTAGGCTTTTAATTTTTTAGCGTTGTGATGGTGATTTCTGACATCTGAGATCAGAGTACTATTAAAAATTATTCTGAGGAAGTAGGAGCAATAAAAACATGTTATTTCCTTCATAAGCCAAGTGTAGTTTCCACTTATATGATAAATAATTTTTCATCCCAGTTCCTTTTACTCTTTTGTCAAATATTATTTTTTTATCACGGTCAGAAATTATCAACTAGTCAGTTAACAAATGTCAACATAGTACAGTATTGAATTTGTGGCATATTTAGAAACTGAAGAAAAATCTACTAATTTCAATTTAACTTTCAACTTGAATACATATACATTTTATATATTATATTTATTTCTGGGCCTTGATGTTAATGTGTTTTGTCTTTTTGTTTATTTAAAAATTAACTACATGAACTCAACGATTGAGTTCCAACTCCAGAATTCTGATTCAGTTATTAATTTTATAAAATTTTATTTAATTACTATAAAGTAATGAGACACAAACCACACCTGAATATTGATCTTACATATAAAAATCTCAAAAATCTATACATAAAATGAACGAAGGGGTTTTGGTATATTTATATATTAGATTTATATATATGAAAATTTATATAAACTTCTTGCAAGGCTTACTGTATCCATAAATACCATTCAAATGTATTTTCAATTTTTCCTCATTAAGAAATTTTTATCTATGTAAATGAGTATAGTATTGCATGTGTTCCTTAGTGGGTAGGACCTGCTTGATGGTTCAGTTTAATTTAAGGAACTTGAGAATAGACAGAAGATAGTGCAGGTGTATTCATTTACTTCCCTCACAGAATAAATGTTTCTTTTAGCTGTGTCATCTGTTCCATGGCACAGGAAAGAACTTAATTCTCTTTCACATCTGGATATCTTTATCCTGATGGAAACGGCAATTAACATTGCAACCAACCTCCCGTTTTTATAGAAACCCAGTGCTCCTATTTGCTTCCCGATGGTGCCAATTACTTAGCAGTCCCTGGAAAAGGAGGAGGCATGCACTCAGAGGGGAAAAGAAGGACCTGACCAAGTAGACAGCTTCCTTTGATGTCACCTAGTATCCTGTGCTCTTTGCAGTCCGGAGAATACGGCTTTGGTACAGAGTTAATGACAAGGTTAGGTGGGACATTTCCTATTGAGGGGGACTCCTTGCTTGGGGAAGTGTGGCTGCCAGTCACAATGAGACCTGCAGGTATGTAAGGTGAAAAGTGTGGGAGGTGAGCAGGACTAAACAGAACCCAGGATCTAAGTATCTGAGGAACAGAAAGGAAAGGGCAAGGATTGCCGGTACCAATGTCTGTCATCAAAAACAAAACTCGGGGCCAAGCGGTAATGCAACAGGACCCGCATGGGGAAGTCCCCCTCCCGGTGCACACAGGGCGTGACTGTGAGCCTGTCCTGGGGGCTGGCTGAGACTCGGGTGTGTGATGGTGTGAGGACCCTGTTGGAGTCACTGGTGTGACTCTCATTCTCTTTCTCTTGGAATAAATAAATAAATAATAAATAAATAAATAAATAAATAAATAAATATAATTTTTAAAAAATGTGCTCCAAGTTGAGACCTCAGTGTGGAAGCTGTAGCCTTTGCACTTGTGGGGTGAGCTGTAGCAAGTGCTGACATGGGGCAGGGTGTGGGTCTCTCTCTCTGGGCTTTTTTTCCCCCTTTTCTTTGTCAGAAAGAAATGACTTTCATGAGAAGATCTGGTGAATTTTATTTTTTTTCAACCTAACATTTTTTCATAAAGGTAGCATGCCCTTTATAGAAAGTCCTTACATACAGAAAAAATGTAAGGAAAATAAGAATAACCTAGAGATAAGTATCGTTACTATTTTGTAGTATTTTGTTCCACCACGTCCTCCTTACGCATTCATTTGACCAAACTGAAATTATGCTCTATATGGAGTTGGTGGTTCCGGTTTCTCATTTACCATAATATGAGCATTTCCCCCAGATCATTAAACAGTCTTTAAAACACAATTTGGGATAGCTGCATGGTTATTTTCTTTCCAGAACCAATGTCAAAATGTTGTGGACTGGATAAGATTATGGGCCTTTTCTAACAAGTATAAGGAGTTCTTAGATGGTCCATATATTCCATTTCCTATCTTCCATTAGTACTTTTTCTGGGGCAGACAGTAGGGACTGGACTATTTCAGCAGGTTCATGGAGGAATAATAGAAGCTTGGCTTCAATGTTGTGGAAATGAGCGCTCTGAGCTCACCATGTGTTAGAAGTCCACACTCCAGTCATTGTCTCCAAAGTTAAGAAACAGTAAGTGCCATTTTTTCCTTCACTAGTTTCTTTTCAGGATGTTAGGGAATGATGGAATGTACTGAAAAAATGAAACAATAAATAGAAGTACAAGCAAAGAACTCACAAGAAATGAACACATTCTTCTATGGTAGAAATAATGACAAGATTGATTAAACCACAGATTAAATATGTACTACAAAATGAGAAAACACAGGGCCAGCCTGTGGTGTGATGGTTAAAGCAGCTGCACCCCACGTAGCTGGTGGCGGGGCTTGAGTTCCAGACCTGTTGGCTTGAGAAACATGCCAAGCCCATGTACATGCATGCCCACAATCTTGAGAGGAGAATGCAGGAGAAGGATTTGCTGTGTGGTCATTCTCCATGGGGTGTGCTTTCTCACTTCCCTCTTTCTATCTCTGTATCTCTTTCTGATGAGTGCACATACTTGATAATAAAAGAAAATTCTTTTAAAAAGAAAGAAAAAAAAAAGATAAAACACAAGGCCAGATGGAGGCACAGCAGTAAAACATGATGCTCGGCGAAGCCATCTCACATGGGAGGGTTCTTAATTCAGGTCAAGAGACCCGCTCCTTAGCACCAGGCACACACTTGCCCATGATCCAGAGCTGGCTTGAGTCAGGGTCATGACATCATGTTTGAGGGCTCTCTCTCCCTCTCTCTCTCTTCCATAGTCTCTCTAGCTCATGGGAGAAATAAAAAAATTAAATTTTAAAAGAAGATTAGATGAAGGGCATTTGTACTAGAAATATATAAGAAATCTTATAGGAGATAAGAGAAAGGCTAAAGATCACATTGGTCAAATTGAACCCCACATAGGCATACATGGCTGATAAAACTATATATTAAAAATATAGGAAGTAATTAATATGGCATTGAGGATAAAGGATAACTTTTGGGAGGTAGGATTTATAACAATGGAGAGTCCCACAAAGGGAACTCTCATAAGTAAAATGAAAAAAATCTAATCAATTACTGGAGATAATTGCAAGTGTGTGGGATATATCTGTGTTTGAACTGGAGGAAAATAATTACTTGACAGAAAAATACACAGAAAGAAAACAGACTTTTGCTTAAAGGGGATGAAATGGAAAACTAAAACTCACAAGTAGAGACTGGGATTGGGAAAGAGGTTCCTAGTTTACACAAACTTACTTAGATAAAACAGCTGGAGGGTAGGCAAATTAAACTGGACTAATCTGAGGTATATTTCACATTGGGCAAATTCTCTTTACAAGCCAAAGGATGCATAGTGATCAAAGGTTTAAAATAAAATAATAATAATAATAAAAAAGAAACATACAAGAGGGAGCTCGACACTGGTGTAGTGGTAAACACCAAGCTCTGTGAGGCTGATCCATATGGAAGTTTCTAAGTTTGTGTCTGGAGATCTCCTGAGTTCTCCGGGTCTGTTCATGTCCATGATACAGGGATGGCTGAGGCTGGGGCAGGTCACAGCGTTCAGACGCTGTTGGGAGTGCTGTCTCTGTCTCTCTCTTTCCATCTCTCTCATCCATAGAGGAAATAAAATAAATAAAAAGAAGACCATACTAGAAATAAGAAATAAGCAAATAATGATGTAAAACTACTGAACATATATATGTGTGTGTGTGTGTGTGTGCGTTTGTGCACAAGGAAGATGTGTATACTTGAGAGTGTATGTGGATGTGTGTGTGTGGATGTGAATGAACACATTAAAAAGCGTTACTATCATCATTACTAAATATAATTCACTAATGTAGAGAACAGGGAAGCAGAAAATCTGGATTACTGTGCTACTGTTTTGTTTAGTAATATTATGCAAGTACATTGATTTTAAAAATGAAAAGTCAGTGTGGTGTCATAGGTGAACTCTTGCCTTTACACCCAGGCTACTGAGATCAAATTTCACTTTTGCACTTATGAATTACTTGATGCTGGACAATATTCTTAATCTACATGTGCCTCAAATTTCTCATTGTACCATGGAGATTATGGTCTCTAACTCACAAGGTTGTCGTGAGGATTTGATGAAATCATTCACATTGTTTGATTAGCATCAAGCCAATAAGTGTTGGCTGCTATTATTATTCTTTTTACCAGTAACTTTTATGGGTCTTATTTCTAAAATACAGACATTAGGCTAAACAATTACTAGGGTCCCTTTCTGTTAAAAAAGGATGGGATTCCATTCACATGGCTTTGACTGTTGATGATTTAAACTTCCTTGGGCAGTCAGGGTGCCAAGAGCAATCAGCTAAAATTCCATCCAAGTTCAAGGAGTTGAAGAACTACACAGTGAACCTCTTCTGTTACTCTGAGTCCACGATAAGTATCCACCCAAAAGGACAAGAGATAGTTAAAGTCAACATCTTTCCTATGCTGATATCTCTAATAAACTGACTAAAATTATCTTTCCAACTAATTTCTGAAATAATGGAATGCCTGATATTCCCTTCCCTCAAAAGATCAGATGAATAATTTTTTTTTTTGAGAGGTTTTTGCTATAGGGCACATGCACTCGCCAGAAAGAGAGACAGAAAGCGAGAAATCACCCCCCAGGGGGGATGGCCACGCTGTAATCACTTCTCCTCCATTCTCCTCTCAGGATCTTGGGCACACATATACAAGCGCCCAGCGTGAGTTTGAGCCACCAGGTCCGGGACTCAAACAGCAGTCGACTACATGGGAGTCCCATGACATAGCCATTACGCCAACTGCTGGTCCCAGCCAGACAAATAATTCTTTATAAATGTATTATGTAAGAGAAAGAAAGTATATGAATTTTTTAATTTGTTTTAGTTTAATAAAAAGTGCTATCACAGGCCAACGTGGTGCTGTGGTTCAGGAGGCTGGACCCCACATGGCTGACAGCAGTTTGACTACAGGACCCAGTGGCTTGAAAAACATGTGTGTGTGCATGCACAGCCAGAAAGGAGGAAAAGATGGAAGAGAAGGGTTTGCAGTGGGGGAAGGAGAGTCTGTTTCTTCCTTTCCCTTGTCTCTCGCTGTTTCTCTCCGTTAAATGCACACATCCTCTGGCAAAACTTTAAAAAAAAAAAAAGTGCCATCTTGAATATCTAATATTGAATTTGCTTTCATTTGTTGATGATTCACCTTAAGCACAATGTATTAGGCATGTTGCAGGGCCCCTTAGCCATTGATTTTCCATCATATGCTGTAATCGCTGCTGTAACACTCTTTAAGAGTGGGCCAAAGTATGGCACATATACTCTATGGAATACTACTCAGCCATTAAAAACAAGACCCTGATTTTTGACAGAAAATGGATGAATATGAAAGATTTCCTGCTGAGTGAAGCAAGCCAGGCTATGAAGGAGAGACATTGTATATCTCCACGTAATATATATATTGAATGTCTGTACTCTGTGGCTGAAACTGAATGATTAAAGGTTATAGAAACTTAGTAAATGGTTGTGAATACCAGATACAGTGTGGGGAGATGACAGCTGAAGGAGTAGAGTCTGAGAAAGGACATTACCAAGAAAAAAAGAGAGGCAAAGCATTTATGGAACAAAGAAATAGATTATTATCTATTGATGATAACTTTATAGTATTGTCAATTGGACTGACGAGAAATGTACGCATGTTGGAATATTCACTTTGTAACCTAAGTAACATGAGGTTGCATGTATAAAAGAAATTGAAATAAAAAGAAATTAAAACAAAAAAAAAGAGTGGGCCAAGACCAGGGTCAGCAGATGGTGTAATGGTGACATTGCTGGACTCCCACATAGCTCACCATAGTTCGAGTCTCAGGTCTCTTGCCTTGAAACTTATGCTGGGCACATGTGAGTGCGTGCCTAAAATCCTGAGAATGGAGGAGAAGGAATTGCAGCATGGCCATCCCCTCTGGAGGGGGTGATTTTTGCTTTCTGACTGGTGAGCACACACATCCTACAGCAAAAAATCTTCCTTAAAAAACAAAAAGAGTAGACCAAGACCAGACTTAAGATGTTTTTCTGTTCCCTACTCTCAGCAAATATTGTTGAATATTTTTGTGACATGTGTATCTTAGGTCTTCTATTCAAATGGCTTACTCAAATAGTCTTCCATGTATCTTTTAGGGTAGTACAGGAAAGGAAGTGTTTCTATCTTTACCCTTAATCACCACAGTGTCACCTACCCTCAATCCATCCACTCCAGGTCGCCACTTGGAGAGCCTCCTAACATACCCATACATGGACAACTCTTTATACCCTAAACTGGATCTGTGAAGAACATTCAGTGATTTGGGGTTTGTGTCTAGTAGACTTCCTAACAAATTAAACCTTTGCAAAGCCTATTCACATTTAAGACAGTGAAGAGACCACAACGTTACTAATATTCCAGTAATACTGAGAGTAATGCAGAGCTCTTTTAAAAAGTTTACTGTGCATACTTGAATTTTTGAAACTAAAAAAAAAAAGTGTTAAATTTTTTTTTTTTTTTTTTGAGAGGCTTTTGCTATAGGGCATGTGCGCTTGCCAGAAAGACAGAGAGAGACAGAGAGACAGAAAGCGAGAAATCACCCCCCAGGGGGATGGCCACGCCACAATCCCTTCTCCACTCTCCTCTCGGGATCTTGAGCACGCACGCACACGTGCCCAGCGTGAGTTTAAGCCACTGGGTCTAGGACTCGAATCACGGTCGACTACATGAGAGTCCAGTGACATAGCCATTACGCTAACTGCTGGTCCCAAAAAGTGTTAAATTTTGTAAGTAACATTTATATTATTTTTGACATCCTCACATGAAGTGAGAAACAAAAAGTAATAATTAAAGATACTGTTAGAAAAGTAATTAATCATATTTTATGAGTATTTATTTTTTCAGAAGTATTACAAAATTTCCTTATTAAGATAAACTAAGATTTTTAATGGTAAAAATTTTGTAAATGAATATTATTTCTACTAAGTTACTGTTCTTTCAGATAATTTAAAATCAGATTTTGACCATTATTTAAAGCCCCAAATACTATAATTTCATGAGGAGAATGACTTAAGAAATACAATATATTCTCTGAAAGCTATGGATTTCATGAAAACATTTGTGGAGGGTAATCCCGGGACCTAGAACTGATATACTGTAAGTGTTAGCTAGAGATCGTGATGGCTGCTGGGCCAAAGGACAGCAAAACTGCATAAAGTTTCAAAAGAATCATATTATTGGAACTTGGCAAGGTGAGATGGGATACTCCTGACAAAGGACCAGTCCAAGAAGGACAATGAGAGTCCTTAAATAAAATCACCATGAGGGAGAGGTAAAAAGCCTGCCGTGTACCCAGTGGGTGTGGAGGTCAAAGAGGAGGGACCTCAGAACAGGTTTCTACACCCAAGAGGGAGCTGCCTTGTATGCCGAGAACATGATTGTGTGACTAAATAAAACGAGTTGATACTACTGCTGTTGGTTAGTGTCACCTGGAACCGCTGTCACCAAGAGAGCAATTTACAGCAGTCTCAGGGGCAACCCCTGGAACAGGAAGCTCAGCTCTCAGATCAGTTTTTAGGGCACAATGATGCTCTTTGGTGTTAAAATAGTCATAGCAATGAGAGGAAGTCATCTGAAGCACATGGAGTCACTTCTCAAGACACAGAAATTTAAGTCAAGAGGGAGAGGCCATATCAAGTATGTGCCTGCTAAGCCTCTCTCATCCTCTGTATTTATTAGGGCAACAGAGGAAGGAATGTTGTTTTTTTTGAGAATCAGAAAAATAAGGGGACTTCCTGGAATAGGTTAGTATTGGTAGCAATTGGGGGTTAGTGTAAATGATGCCAGAGTCTGGCCAGAACACCCTGAAATTTGGAAAACACATTTGTCAGATCATACACCCATCTACGGCCTCCTGTGGTTTGCAAGCAGGAGACCCACGTTTCCTGAACATGCATTCACTCCTTCACTGAGTTCATAGGTCCACGGTGTTCTAGAAGCATGGTGTTTCTGTTGTTCCTTAACAGGAGGACAACTCCCTAACTGTCTGGGTTGACATGAGATCTGCTTTAGCAATCCTTCTGAAGCAGCTGTCTTTAGAGCCAACTGTGAATTAACCAGCCTCATGGTGTCTAGCTGAGGTTGGATTCAGCACCAAGGCACAGGTGACATATGGGGACAGGAGTGAGCAAAGGACTTCCTAACAAGTGAAACTCTTGCAAAGCCCATTTGCATCCTAGATGTGAAAGAAACTACAACATTACTAATATTCAAGGAACACTAAAAGTAAAAAACATTTTTGAATTTGTAATATTTTTGCCACAATGTAGGGAGCCATATTGATTGGGATAATTTTGCTGAAACCAGTTTTTTTTTTTTTTTTTTTTTTTTTTTTTTAACTTTCTACTTTCAAGCCAACATAAAAAGTACCCAAGTTCTGAGACTAAATATGAATACCTATTCTCATCTGAAGTGAAAATTTAACCACAAAATCCCAGATTTAAGCACTGATCAAGCAGCAAAGTCACATAAATATTTTAAGTTTACTTTGTACTGCAGGGTATAAACGTTTGTAGTGCAAGAAAATTTTCTGACTAAAATTCAGTTCTGTAAATCTGTATTAAATACAATTATTTTGTAACATTGCATCAAAAAAATGTGGACAGGAACTATAACTTAATCAGTTACTGTGATGGTTCATTACCATGTTCCAGTGCTACTAAAGTCCCTATATTTCATCATACTCCATTTGATATTTGACTTTTTATAAAAATAAATACAGCTATTGGGTGGTCAGGAGAGTCTTGATGCATTTTGCATAGCAAAATACCTGACAACCTAATACATACTAGAATTTTATTTTTATTGTACATTTCACTTGAATCTTTGAGTGGACTTTCTGATTTCTAATCTCTAATTGTACTTTCTCCAAAATGAGGATTATTTCCCTCTCCAACTCATGAAATAATTTCTCCTAAGGTTAATCTTGTTTTCTGTTTTCAAATACAATATTCCTCTGTGTATTTTTGGAAAGCTAGAGACTGCCTCCATATTATTGTCAAACACACACATTGTACACCAAACCCCAGGCAATGATTCATGGGTTGGTAGTGAAAATTGTACAGAATAGCAGCTAACCCATGATGGGTTTGTGTAGTGGATTTAAAGATGGAAAAATGGGGAAGAAGGGCTCATTCAGTTCCAGTCCATCAAGTTCATAATAAGCAATTAAATATCTGTAATTAAATCTCCATTTACTCAGCAGACCAGAACGGCACGTTCAAATCTAGTCTTCAGGGTAAGTAATAAGCTTTATAAAAAGTACATTCATTAATTCTGATAATAAAGCATGTAACAAAAACAATAAAAAAATAAATGTGTGCTTAAGAGATCTGGTGGCATTTAAGGTCTAGACAGACTTAACTGGACTCCAATATTAATACGCACCTGCAGAAATAAAATAAACAACACTAAAAATTAATATGCATTATTTCAGTACTGGATAAGGGTAGCAATTAATGTAGGCAAGAAAGGGGTTTAAGAATGAAACACCTGTGGGTATTAAAAATGGCAACCTTCTCCTTTAAAATGATTTCTGTTGCTAGGAACAATATTCAAGGCATGTGGAAGAGGGAGATTTATAATATCATAAAAGTGTGATTGCTGGACTCCAGTAGCATTCTTGGGTCTCAATAATACCCTTATTCTATATAAAACAAAATAGATTATACAGCTTTCCATCAAATATAATAAACACAAAATAAAAACAGTTTCTAGTTTGTGTGAAGTGCTGCTGACAAATGATTGTAGGAGTTGCTGTAGTAGGGCTTATTGGGCACTTAATATTTTCAGAAATCTAAATTAGAAACATAGAGTCCAGAAGAAGAGAAAATATGACTCCTGCTTTTCAGAAGCCTACATTGTATCTGGAGACTCAAGACTTACGAGAAACAAATAGTGCAGAAGCACATCTTTACAGAAGCTTTCCTCCTGTTATTTCACTGCCCACCCCCCCCCCCCCAATACTCATATGACTTGGAAGGAGAGGAGAGTTGTTACCAATAGCTGCATTTATCAGATGACAAAATTGAAGCACCATAGGCTTTGGGCTTGGAAAAACCTCTCTTTTGCCATGAAATAATGTAATTAAAGAATTGAACATTTAAGGGACCAGCAGATGGCATATGGTTACATTGCTGGACTCCCAGGTAGTCAATAGCAGTTTGAGTCCCGGACCTGGTGGTTCAAAACTCATGCCAGGTGTATGTGCGTGTGTGTCTAAAATCCCGAGAATAAAATAGAAGAGAAGGGATTGTGGCATAGCCATACCTCTGGGAGAGTGATTTCTCGCTTTCTGTCTTTCTATTTCTTTCTGTCTCTCCAGGCAAGTGCACATGCTCTATAGCCAAAAACAAAAACAAAAACAAAGAACTCTCTAAAAAAAAGAATGAAATATTTAATAGGATCAAGCAAGATTTTTTATTAGACAAATAGTTGCATGCAATATTTTAGTTACAGCTCACAACAATCCTATGAGATTGAGTATTAATAGATCATTAATAGATCACTAGTATTAATGATCTTCCCATTTTAGCAGTAAGAAAAACAAAGCTTAGTAATAACAAACCTCAGGACACCCAACCAATAAGTTATAGAGCCAGAATGGAGGATTTGATCCCTGACAAGGCCCTTGAGCTTAACCATTTCAGTAGCCCACCCTCCTCCATTTACCTAGCTCTATGAACTTGGCAGATGATTTGACCTCTTTGAAAGTCAGTTTCCCTGTGGATGACATGCAGTTAATAACACTTGTCTCTGCAATTGCCATGTGTATTAAATGGCATGACTTTTGTTAAATTCTTGTCTCTGGTAAACACTCTATTAAAGATGGTCTTTATCTTTCACAGAGATGATTTGCTCAAGGTCAAACAGTAGTGAATCCAGGAGCAGATCCAGTGCCAACTCCCATGCCTTACTTCTATGCTCTTGGATTGCCCTTAGTCTCCTTCCACAACTTGCCCATCAGTGCAGTATCCTCCATATGCATTTTCCTCTGTTCACCAGCATTTGTTGCAGTTCCCTTACTTGTATGTCCAAAAACTGTGTTATTTACTCATTAAGAGCAAGCAGCTGGTGGTCCTTAACATTTCCTAGGCACTCGTCTGAAAGACTGTCTTCTCTGTGAGATGTGGAAGAATCACTGACTTTATTTTTTATTTTTTATTTTATTTTTTTAAGGAGAAGAGGGGCAGGAGCAAGAGTAAGATGTGCTAACTGAAAGAAAACAATGTGTTTTAGGGACCAGCAGTTAGCGTAATGGCTATGTTGCTGAACTCCCATGTAGCCGACTGCGGTTCGAGTCCCAGACCCAGTGGCTTAAACTCATGCCTGGCACGTGTGCGTGCGTGCCCAAGATCCCGAGGGGAGAATGGAGGAGAAGGGATTGCAGCGTGGCCACCCCCCGGGGGGTGATTTCTCACTTTCTGTCTCTCTCTGTCTGGCAAGCGCACCCACCCTATAGCAAAAAACTCTCAAAGAACAAACAAAAAAACAAAAAACAATGTATTCCACAGACAAGGAAAGTCCTAGAGATGAGATATATGATATATGCACTCAGATTTGGAGACTATACAACAAATCCAATCATGAAAACCGTTAAGGTTGACAAAGTATTATTTCTAAAGGAGCACTAGGCTTCGATTGACTTGACTTATTCACTGGGGTTCCCTCTTATTTGGCTATTCCTTATCATTCTCTCAGAAGTGTTTTGGCAATTTTTATGATCTGTAACAAATTATTTAAGAAAGTGTCATTTGTGTACTAAGGGTGTACAAGAGCACAAGACAGTCAAGTTTTCCAGCAGGTAGTATTTTACCAACCAGCCTCGCTGGCTAACAGATATTCACACATAGCGACTAATGGTTTGAGGTGCATGGCTGGTGTCTTGATGTTTGAAGACCAGATACTGGAGGATCTTAATAATTACTTGTAAGAATAATCACTCGTAATCACAATAATCACTTGTAATAAGGTTAATAACAATAATATTGCATGGTGACAGTTTTTCCAGCTCCAACAGTAACTGAAAGCCTTTTCCTTTGCTGAGGAACAATAGAAACCAGAGGTAAGAACTCACAGTGGATCTTTGAATTATTTATGAGATCATACATGTCACTTGCATCTGTATGTTCAAAAAAAAAAAAGCCACGAGAGTGTAATAGCACATTAGTGATGCAAATTACAAAAAGGCAGCCTTTATTCTGGTTTAGAAACGATTTTCATAATTCAGTCCAAACAGCATTCTTACCAACAGTGAAGTGCCTGTTTTTTGTTCTGTATAGTTGCTGGGATTCATTTTGCTTGACTAGGTCAACATTTTGGGCATTTTTATTTCACCAAGCTCTTTTTATCCATTTTTTATCAGCTCTTAGTCACATTGTCAACATTGATTAAATAGCTCTCATAATTTCTCTGAGACGTAGTAATCATGAGGTTGCATCATTTGTACAACTAAGATGTGTGACTTGAATAATACACACAGAAACAATAGGATATTTAAAATACCCCATGAAAACATATGAGACAATGGAAACAAAGTAGCTATCGCTAAAATGTTAACACTCATGAATCATGTGCTATCCTTACAACTTGTACATCAAAGCAAAAATTAAAAGAAAAAATCACCTTGCAACTCAGCCTGCCTTTCCAATAAATTAGCATAAACCATGGGATGAATTAAGATGTGACGCGAGATCTTCTGTTAGTCACAGTTAATACACCCTCACAGGGTGAACCACATGCCACTCGGAGTGTGATTCTAGTGTTTCAAAACATGTATCTGGGGTATAAAACGGTGTTTCCAAATTTTTTATATGCATTTAAAAAATATACTACATACTATCATTTTTTTTGCTCACAAATTTCTTGAAAGGGTTGCAAAATCTTGCACTCCAGTGTAATCTCAGGTTTTCAAGGGTGATTTTGGCTGTAAGAGAATTTTGACTAACATGCTAACTTTAGCTATTCTTCCAAAGGTGTGACCCCACCAAACTAATTTCCAGAATGAAGAAAGAAGTTACACGAATTAGTCCGTCAGCGTTCTTGTCTTGATGGTTACTCCATATTTACAAAATCAAGGAAAGAAAATCAGTTCAGCACTCATATCCTTCTGCCTATCTGTGCTCTTCCCCTTCTTTTTAGCACTATGCCATCCCGAGAAAACTAAAATGCCTGTATGTCCCTGGGTATCAAATGAAAGCATCCAGTAAACTTACTGTGCTATTTGTCCCAGGAATATTTTACTTGAGAGCTAAGAAAATGCATTCTGAGAAAATTCACAAACAAAAGAAAATCTCTGACAAATCTGAAGCCTTCATGGATAAATCATCTTTGTACAGGGAATGTTCCTGTAGCTCCATGATTATTAATTATATTGACTTTTATTTTTTTTTTCCCATTTACTTCTTGCTCACTTTAACCTCTACAACCACCGAGTTCGCGTTTGCTTCCACGAATGTGCCAAACCTAGTAGACGTACACTATGTACATTTAAACACAGAATGAATGTGACCTAGGAAGTTTTCTGTGGAATGTCATAGTGTGCATCTTTTGGAGTTTTGATGTTATTGTTTAGACTTTGGGATAAACAAGAAATGTAGTCTAACGAGCTTAGTTACTTATAGTGAGTCTTTCATATAAGGTTAGTAATAATACATCCTTCTTAATTCACAGGTTTGTGGAGAGAATGGAAAAGAGAATGTGTTTATGAAAGCACTTCATAAGAAAGCACTTTTTTCATCGTTAAAGCATGAAGAAAATCCAAGAGACTAGCTGTGATGGCTAATTGCATATGTCAACTTGACTGGGCAATGGAGTGCTCAGATATTTGGTTAAACATTATTCTGGGCGTGTCTGTGGGGTCCTCCCGGATGAAGTTAATGTTTGAGTTGGCAGATTGAATAAAGTAATTTCCCTTCCCAATGAGAATAGACTTTACCCAGTGCATTAAAGGCCTGAATAGAACAAAAGACTGAATAAGGGCTAATTGGCTTGCACTATCTGCTTGACTCTAAACAGAGACATGGGTCTTCTGCCTTTAGGACTCAAATTGGAACTGACATCAGTTTTCCTGGTTCTCAGGCCTTCACACTCAGACTGGAACTCTACCACTGGCTCTCTGGGTCTCCAGCTTGTTGACTACCAACTTCGAAATGACTTAGTTTCCATAATCACATGAGCCAGTTCTGTATAATACATCACTTTTTATATATCTTATTAATTCTTTTTCTCTGGAGAATTCTGACTAGTACACTCGCTAGAAAAACCACATTCACTTTTTATACCTGTTAGTTGGATAAATTAAAAGAAGGACTGATGGACAGTTGTGTTAGTCAATCGGTTTCATGACAATAGCTAATCCCAATGATCAGTCTGAAAAATCTATACCCTTTCCATCACCTTTTAGTCTTAAAATGACTAAAAGAGCTAAAGCTTCTGAGATCGTATAGAATAATCCCAGCTACAGCAATGCTGAGTTTATTTCTTGGGCAGCCCATTTCTACAAAACTTGTCTTCCTGAATTCTAGACTGCTTCACAGTCACACAAAAGAAAATGAAATAGTATAGTTAAAAAAAAAATGGGAAATTACAAAGCACCATATGAGACATAAATTGATTTTATGGATCCAGGTTATTTCCCTTTATGATATTTCATATGTCTTATATTCCTTCTGTATATTTCTGGTCATTACCATATTTTTATTATAATGCTTATTTTCTAATAGCGTAGCTGTAATAATCATATGCCTTCCATGATTTTCACAGGCTTTTTGTTGTTTCTTGTTTTCTTTAAATCTTATCTAAATTAAGTATTTAAGACATTAAATGCCCTGAGTAGAAAGTTAAATAAGAAAATGCCATGTAGGGCACAATCTCCATCAAAGATAATGAAACGGTGTCATAATTTTATTCATTTGTAGAATTCTATTTATAGAATGCTTCATGTCAAGCACAATGGATTAGGCATTCAATGGAAAGAGGAAAAAAAAAAAGGTCTAGGTTAGTCTGCCCTCTAGTGTATCTTACTGGTTTCTAAAATAAACTAGAGAAACATGTCCTGGAAGCTGATTGTGCAATTCTGTCAGCATGGCAAATGGCCATCAGCCCCAGCACCAGATTTTCACAGCGCTCTGCTCTTTGGGAGCTGCAGGCTTTCTAGCATTAGGTCACACTTTTAACCCAGTTTGGAAAAGAAACGCATCTGAACCACACCCTCCTGAATCTATGCCTACTTGGTCAGTATTAAGTAGACATCCCTGACTAGGGTTTAATGTAATGTGCTCCATTACAGGAGAATAGGAATACACATAAGTAAAAGGACATACTTCTGAGTTCAGAAATGTGTCCTTAGGAAGGACACTCAAAATCCAGATATTTGTTCTAAGAACTATTACTCATGGGGGCTAATCAATTTTTTTTTTTTTTTTTTTAATGTGGACAGTTTGGTCCAGTCACATTAAAAAAAAACAAAAACAAAAAAACACTCTGATGGCTGGCCCTCTGAAAGTGGGCTTCCTACAGTATGGGCCTGATCTGGACCCAGGTGCCATGTTAGCATTTCTTTATTGTCCTTGTTTTAAATCTTCACTCAAATTCTTCTTTAGAATTAGGAAATAAAGTTCCTTGGGGGATAATTTTTAGAAAATCCACAGTGTACAAACTAAGTGTACACACACCCTTTTGTTTCTTATAAGAAAAGTCTAATTGCAAGTGTCCTTGAGTAGGTCTGAAAGTGTTCCTGTTACAGGTCAATTCTAAAGTTAGTTCAAACAAATAAATACAATATTGAACTATCTATCTCGAAATATTGTTCAAAGCTCTCTGAATATGCTTATCTAGAAAACCCAAATTTTCCCATTGATCACAATCTAACCTATATTTCCCTGCTCTTCACACGCCCTGTAGTTTGTGTCCCAAAGCTATGTGGCTAAGTAGTGATGGTCTTTTGTTTCTAGGCACCTCTTCAACCACTACCAACTTTAAGAAATACCAGCTGCTGATGGTCACGAATAAGAAGAAATAAAGCAAATATGCTTTTTGTCAACCACACAGTATACATTACTTTCACAGAAAGATGCAGGTGTACAAATTATGTCTGCAAAACATAACAGTACCCTCCTGTTTATATTTCTGTTGTCAAAGTCAGCAGTCCAGCCCCCGTGAGCCTTGACACAGGCTACCTTATTGATCATTGTCATAAGGTCTTCCTTCCACTAGGTTGAGTTCCTTCAGCAGATGAGTATTTACACTTTGATACAACTTTGATCTATTTTCCAGTGGTTTGTCCCTGACAATAATATAATCACAACACATCCATAGACTTTTAGGCTCTAACAAATTCTACTTATTTGAATAGAAAAGAATTAAAGAGGAGAGGTAATGTGAATTAGCTGGCAGAATACTAGGTGTTCTTTTTATAAGCTTATGTATTTCTTTCACAACAAAAGAAAGGACAAAAGAGGGGAGAAAGAGAGGTGCCCCAATAGGGTCTTTCCACTGCAATCCACCCCATACCCCAGGCAGCCCAGATCACAGGATGGAGACACACACTGGTGTGTCCAGGAAGACCTTGGGTGTGAAATGAGAACCTTCCCATGCAAGTTCAACAGAGTAGGGCATTGTGTTACTGCTGCACCACTGTACCCGGCCCACAGCTCTAGACTCTAACTGTGGTCCTACAGCCAGCTAGGCAGTTACTTGCGCAAGTTACTTTGCTCTTCTGGAGTCTTCTTTTTCTCATCTGTGATAGGTATGGGTAGACCTAGGTTAAATCAGAGGTATCTGAATTTTCATCACCAAACTGCTGGTTCTAATCACATCTGTGCCTTTCTGGTCACATCTGTGTTTCAGTATATTTTAGATACAAAAATCCAAGGTTGCCCATCCGGAGATAGTATTTTCCAAATGCCATGTTCTCACTGACCCTGGCTCCCAGTCTGACCCACACCCATGGCATGTTTGCCATTTGCTGTACTGATTTTCCAGCTTGTTTTCCTTGCTCAAGTCTCTGAAAGACATTAAGACCTTAATCATTGTCATAAAGAGAGAATGAAAGATCACAGGCTTTCTGATTAGTGTTTTACATATTTTTTTCATAGAATTTCAAGAGCACATAAAACTCACTTATTCCCTATCAGCATTTCCTCTTACCCCTTTAGTTTGCTGACATGTGATTTTCAAGTCATTTTTGGAAATCTGAAACCTGTTAGAGATTGCAGATGCCAAGATCTGCATGACTGCTATAGTTTTGGCAAGGCCTGATCTTTTAAGACAACAAAGGCAGTAAATAGAAATCTGCTTTCCTCTGACTCTATTCTTTTCCAAAAGAAAAAAAAAATGTCTTTGCAGATGCAAGGCATCTAATGAGTCTTCTAGACAGTCTTGGTTTATACCTTTTGTGTTCTTAGTTTTAACTCATCATAGCATTTGGGTTTTTCATCTTGAGAACTACATGCTTCCATTAAAAATATAGATTCATATTCTCTTTAATGTCTGTGATTTTCTTTAATAAAGTTAATCATCTAAGTGCCAATAGTTGGCAGCAATCAAGCTCCATTTCTGCCAATATGAACAACCATTGACTAATTTGAACTCTAACCCTGGCCAAGTCCCTTAGTCTTCATGCCATTTAAGTCAACTTATAAAGAGGCATAAAAACTACAAAAACAGTACAGCCAAATAAGCATGGAGACGAAAAAAAGGAGACATCTGACTCAAGGCTTGGGGAAATGCAGGCATTTAAGGCCTTCAAGATTGGGTACAACTTTAATGGAGAGAAATAAGAGTGACAGAAGCAGGGCAAGAATATTAAAAGCAAATGTGAAAAGATGAAAAAGGGACAGGCATGTTGAACAACAGCCAGAAGTTCAGTTTTGTTTTTTTTTTTTCTTTTTCTTTCTTTTTTTTAACAGACACAATGTGTGGTAACATTATGTACCCAGAGATGGAGACGGAAAGGTGGTTTGCACATAAACTGGAGAGGATGAAAGGGGGATGCGGTCTGTACTTCATCAGTGAACAACGGAGAATCGGTAGAGGTTTAAAGTAAAGGAGCACCTCCAAAACATTCAAAGGAATTAGGCATATGTGCTCAAGAAAGGTTATGAGAGGCAGAAAGAAAAAAAAAATCTACTACCAGTTAGGAAAAGAACTTCAGTGGGATGCGGGAGTGGAAACAAGGCAGAGGGAATAAAAATAAAGGTTAGCAAAAGGGGGCCAGAGGCACCTTGGAATGTGAGACAATTCTTAATTTGTTTCTTAGGGTATTTTTTTGGAGGGGGGAAAGGTGATAAGAGTTTGTAGGCACCTTTCTACCTTAAAATATCCTTAATTTACAAAATGGTTGGGTCAGCCTGTGGTGTGATGGTTAAAGGTGGCTGGATCCCACTTGGCTAACTGTGCATTTTCAGCCTAGACCCAGTAGCTTCAGAGACATGCTAGGCACATGTGTGTTTGTTCCCAAAGTCCTGAAAAAAAGTGGACATGGAGGAGCAAGGGTTGCAGCATGACATGAAGAGGGGGCAGGTGAGGGAGGGGTGCCTTCCCACTTTCCTTCTCTTTGTTTCTCTTCAGTAAGTGCATGTGCCCTCTGGCCAAATTGAAGATGTTTTACAGAATTCACAGACCCATTGAAATATAATTATTTCCCTATATTGAAAACCTCTCAAAAAAAAAAGAAATTTAATTATTTATTGAAGATTTAGAATAAAAGAGAAGAGGTACATATAAACGTGCTTATTGTCTAGCCAGTGCATACAATGAATTCGTTGTAGTGTTCAGAACTATCTATTCATGTTCTTTATTGTCAAGTACACTTTCTGACTAATTTCTTACATTCTACCACAAGAAAAATGTAGCAATGTTTTCATACTCACAATGTCATGGCTCTTCAGGCTGTATTGAAACACTCTGGCTTTTCCTGCCACTGGTTTCTTAACACCATTTATTTAATGCTGTTGTGTCATTATTTAAAACACTGTACCATCTTTGATGTTTCCTGAGGATAGTGGATTACAATGTCTCTCAAATATGGTTTGTCCTTCATTGGTATTTTCAATATCATCCAGAGTATGTGGGAAATGTTAAAAGCAATTCATGCTCTGGTCATTTTACATTTATGATTTGGAGGCCCAGCCATGAAGGTACAATGATAGCACAACGCTCTGCAATGCTGGAATTTGTATGGAAGATCTGAGGTTCAATTTCTGGGTTGACCTGTGAATGCCAGGCAGGCACACATGCCCTCGTGCTCCTGCCTGGCTGAAAGGCTGGGGGGCTGGGAATCACAGCATAAGACCCTGTTGAGGATGTTTTTCTCTCTCTGAAAAAAACTTTCAAAAAACTTTACCACTAGGCAAAATGTTAGTGTAAATGTAGAATGATTCATCTTCTAACCATATCTTCTTCTGAATGCTTTAGTTCATAATTATTACATTTCTAGCATGTAATTTCTTTCAATCTTTATTGCACCAACAGTAGCAGGAAGGACTGGTCAGGGACCCATGGGCAGAGCAAGAACAGTTGTCCCACTCATGCAAAAAATATACATACCTGTCTGTCCTGGATTAAGATTGATCAGGAGAGTATAACATCCTGCAATGAGTAGAAGCAAGAAAGGATATCAATCAGAAGGACCTGGTGGCATTGTGGAGAAGAGATCTTGAAATAGTGGGTGCAGCCAACCCAGAAGATCTCTGAATGGGGCACCAGGCTATGGATAGGAGGAATGACCACCCTAAGTACCAGCAGTTGGGGGTACAAAGGGTAAAGGGCGTCTGCCACCATTCCCACTACAGATCTATGATCAGAAGTGGGTGAATGAGAGCCAAGGCATGGCTCCCACACACAGCTGGTGATGGACCAGTCTGGAATTCATATTGGTAAGAATAACCGAAACCAGTCTATCAGCACCATTCTTCTAGCCAAGTCTAATATAATCACATGAAACAAAGATTATACTGACCTGCAGAAGTGAGATCATTCCCCAAAAGACCCCATAGGCATAGGTCCATGAGTTCCTCAGGGAATTATGTTGACCCCATGCATATGGTGAGGGTTATAAAGTATCTGAGAGAGAAACAGGGCCTGAACTATACAGGAACTTTACTAGGCTTGGGACATCTCTAGAAATAGCACTAATAGACCCACCCAGCTTCAGGAAACAGTGAGAGTCTTAGAAAAAGTTGGAGAATGCTCTCCAAAATCTCGGGCCCCTGAGGTGTGTGACCCAGAACAGAGGCCCCACTAGGTGAGACTAAAAGGCATACTTTAAGGAACATAAGGATTGAGCAGTAATATCTGAAGAAGCCACATGAGTCAAGACACAGTCATTGAAGATGGCATGAAAGTTTTGAGCCTGGAGACAGACATACCTGTAATGTCATTAGTCAGAAGTTGCACTTTTCTTCTTAATAATGTTTTAGGTCATTTTTATCTCTGAGGACTTTTTTTTTTTTTTTTTTGAGAGTTTTGTTTTTTGTTTTTATTTTTTTTTTTTGCTATAGGGTGCTTGTGCTCACCAGAAAGACAGAGGGAGACAGAGAGACAGAAAGCCAGAAATCACCCCTCCCCCCCCCCCGGGGGGGGGATGGCAATGCCTTTTCCTCCATTCTCCTCTCAGGATCTTGGGCACGCACGCACATGCACCCAGCGTGAGTTTAAGTCACCAGGTCTGGGACTCGAACCATGGTCAACTGCAGGGGACTCCAGAGACATAGCCATTATGCTAACTAATGGTCCCATCTCTGAGGACTTTTAACAAAATAAAAGAAAATAAATGTGGTTGTGGCAAATACTTAACCTCTCTGTATCTCCGCTTTTGTCTGTAAAACAAGACTAAAAAGACATTACATGTTTATTAAGAGTATCGAGGGGCCGGCTGGTGGCATGGTGGCTGAGGTGCTGGACTCCCACATGGCTGATCATGATTTTGTCCTAGAATGGCCCTGCTTGCTTTCTCACTTTCCTTCTCTCTCTCTTTCTCTGTCTCTCTCTGGTGAGTGCATGTGCCCTATAGCAAATTTTTTTAAAAAAAGTAATAATGATAATAAGTAAAATTAAATAAATAATTCTCTAAAAACAAAAAAAAGAGGATTGAATTAAATTTTGTAAATCACTTAGTGCCTGGAATAGAGTAAGTGCTATCTAAGTGATTGTTAAACATATAAATCTTACCTTTTCAGAAACTTTCTTCACATATAAGCAATGTAAACAAGGATATGAACTCTCTGACATGTTATCAGAATAGGAGAGTTTCGAAGTACAAACTACCTACCTTTCTGGAAGCTCCTTCTTCCTTTTCTTGGTAAAGGGACAAGGGGAAATACGATTTTGTCCTGTCTTAAATGTTTGTCTTCATGTAAATTTCTATCATTTCCAATTAATGTTTTAGCTGGGAGCCAATCTCACAAGAATAGTATGCCTTATTTCAAAGACCCTTTGCTGTTACAACCCAAATCTACAGATTTGGTATTCTGTTTAAAACTCTAATTAATGCAGCAGGTGGCATGGTAGTTAGGGTGCTGGTTCCTACATGTCTGACTCCATGGTTTGTGTATGGACCTGGTGGCTTGAAAAACACTCCAGGCATGTGTGAGTGTGTGGCCAAAAATACCAACGAGAGAATGGAGGGGAAGGGATTGTGACACAGCCATCCCCTCCAGGGGGTTATTTCTCACTTTCTCTGTCTCTGTGAGTGCATGTGCTCTATGGCAAAAATCTAAAAACAAACTAAAACTGTAATTGACTATGGTAGGTTAAGATTTCTTTTTCTTCCTCTGTCAGAAAATGTATCCCATTTCACCTAAAAGAGCACACTTATTTAGATACTCGTCTGCCCTTGTTAGACTGTAAGTTCCTTGCGGTTTGGGGCTGTGCTGTTTTCATCTTTGTATCCCTCAGCAGTGAGTGGCATGACGTTTGTACAAAACACATAGTCACTGGCTCTTTGCTGAGCAAACTGATGCAGTAAAAACACCCAAATGGCATGTGTGTACAAACACTTTCAAGTAGACGAATAACTAGTTTCCTTGTAAAAACCAGAAACAGCCTGGGCGAGGGTATCTGGCGGGCCTTCATCTGTGACAGCATCTGAATCACCTGTTTTGTCTGGAGACTAAACTTTTAACCTCAACCCCACATCACAGCCCAGTGTAATGATGTAAATGAAGCCATGTGGTTGAGCAGTCCTAACAAATAGCAGTTCATTTCTTCTGCTTTAAACGCTTGAAGTGTCACATGATTGCAGACTGTTAGAATTATTTGAAATATGTTTCCCAAGTTTTGCTTCTAACTTCTTTGGAAAGAAGTCATAGCCAGCTGTAGTTCTTGCCACATTGTAATGTAGATAAAATGCATTTAACTTTGTTTTCTATTAACATAGCAAATGTGAATTCTGAATCCTGAAGGAGCATCTACAATATCAAAGAGAGTTAGAGCAGAAAAGAACTCAGAGACCAGCTGAGGAGTTCATTTTTCCTGTGAAGATCCATAAACAAAGACAGAAGGTAATTGGCCTACTTATCCATTTAACTAAGCGAATTATATTGCAAGGAATGTACAGATAAGGCGGAAAATGTTTTTTTAATTCAGATATTATATATGCGCTTTTGATCTGAGGATGAAAGTGTTGATTTTGCTGTTGCTGTTGTTGATAGCTGCCCTCTCATTCTCTCTTACTTTTTTTCTCTCCAACTTCTTGGCCTATTTTCTGAATTTGTCTCTCCTGGTGTCCTGAAAAATGTTGATGTTCCTAGAGACATTTCTATTCTTTTCTCTTCTTGTTTGATCTCTCTCTCATTTGGTGAGCCCATCCAGCCCCATACTTCACCAATCACTGTATTCTGATATCTTCCAAACATCTATTTCCAGCTGCAGAACTTCCTCCTGAGTCACAGACTCTTCTGCCTTGAAGAACATCTCTACTCGAATATCTGTTTTTTTTGTTTGTTTGTTTTTTCTTTTGAGAGATTTTTGCTATAGGGCATATGAACTTACCAGAGAGATAGAAAGTGAGAATCACCCCCTATGGGGGTGGCCATGCAATCCCTTCTCCTCCATTCTCCACTCAGGATTTTGGGCACACATACACACACACACACACACACACACACACGATGTGTTTTAAGCCACCAAGTCCAGGATTCAAACTGTGGTCGACTATGTGAGAGTCCAACAATATAACCATTATGCCATCTACTGGCCCCACTACTTGAATACCTTGCTAAAATGTCACATGCAAGATTCAGTAAATATCTTGGGGTTTTTTTGGAGAGGAGTTTGTTATAGGGCACATGTGCTTACCAGACAGAGACAGAGAGACAGAAAGCAAGAAATCACCCCCCAGGGGGGATGGCCACACCGCAATCCCTTCTCCTCTCAGGATCTTGGGGACACACGCACACGCACCCAGCATGAGTTTTAAGCCACCGGGTCCGGAACGCAAACCACAGTTGGCTACGTGGAAGTCCAGCAACATAGCCATTACACTAACTGCTGGTCCCCAGTAAATATCTTGAACACATGTATTGAGGAGTCTCACAATTTGCTTGCCTTTCTCTAGGCTCATATTGTACCTCCCGCCCACCCAATTATTCATAACAAACTATTTGTATTTCCTTGAACACAGGGCATCCTTATATGTCCTATTCTATTTCTCCTCTTAGGATATTAGGCATGCATACATATGCATGTTTTTCAAGCTGCTGGGACCAGGACTCCATCAGTTAGCTATGTGGAACAAGCCATCTTAATTACTGTGTCACAGCTAACCCACTTGCATAATACTTCATCAATTTTATTGACTTTTTCAAAGAACTAGCTTTATATGGTTTCTACTTCATTTATTTCACTTTGGATTATTTCCAACCTTCTTATCACTTTACTTTTAATTTGCTCATTTTTAATAGTTTCTGAAAATGAAGCTTAGGTCATTGATTTAATTTTATTTCCTTTTCAAGTAAAATCATTTAATCCTGTGAATTATTTTCTAAGTACTTTTTTAGCTCTATGCCACAAGTTTTTATATATTGGTTTATATTATTATTCTGTTAATTCTCTGTGACAGATTTTGACCCATGGGTTATATAGTAATGTACTGTTTAATTTCTAGGTATTTGAGGACTTTATCATATATTTTTCTGCTAACAATTTCTATGTAATTCTATTGTGGTCTAAGAATATACTTTAAGATTTTGTGCCTCTCAAAGTTGTTAAGAGTTGGTTATAAATCAGTATATAAACTATCATGATGAATGTCCCCTGCACACTGGAAAATAATGTGTGTTTTTATCTTGGATAGAGTATTACATAAATGTAAATTAGATCAAGTTGGTTGATACATCGGTGTCTCCTATCATATTTTTAAATTTTTGTCCTGTCAAATAACCAAGAAAGGATATTGAAACTTCCAGTTATTGAGTTTTGTCTCCTCTTTTTAGCAGTACTAATTTTTGATTCATGAAATTTGAAGTTCTCTCATTTGATGTACATACAAGGGAACTTCAAAAAGTTTGTGGAAAAGTGTGAGTTTAATTTGGTTAAAAAATTTGAAATCTGGGCCAGCAGGTGATATGGTGACTAAGGTGCTAGATCCCATGTGGCCAATTCCTGGTTTCAATCCCAGACCTGATGGCCTGAAAATCTTTGGGATACATGTTCAAAATTGTAACAGGGGAATGGAGGAGAGGGGATTATGGCATGGCCATCCACTCTAGGGGGTGCTTTCTCACTTTCTCTCTTTCTGTCTCTGGTGAATGCACACTCTCTATGGCAAAAACAAAAAAACAAACAAACAAACAAAAAAAAAAAAAAAAAACAACCAAAAAGGAAAAATTGAAATCCAAGGATAGTTCATTCATAATATGTATTTTTCATAAACTTTTCAATGACCCCTTGTAAATTTAGGATTCTAATTCCTTCTTGATAAATTGACCTATTTCTTTCTATGAAATATTGCTATTAATCCTAAGTAATATTTCCTGTTTTGAAATCTATTTTACTTGACATTAATTGAGCCATTTCAGGTTGTATTTATTATTATTATTATCATAATGTATCTTTGTAAAAATTATTTTATTTTCAACTATCTGTGTCTTTATATATAAAGTGGCATTCCTTTATATAGCATGTCTGTGTACCTTACATTTTATCCAAAATTTCAATCATTGTCCTTTATTAATAGTTTGTGAATCACTTTTATTTCAAATAATGATCAATATGGCTGTTTAATTTACCACCTTTTAAAATATTTATTTATCCCAAAGTTTGTTATTCCTTTTCCCCTCTCTGCCTTCCTTTGTATTGAGCATTTTCATTATACTGTTTTATCTCTTTTGTTGACTATTTTATGTATAATTCCTTGTTGTGTTATGTTAGTTGTTAAGTCTATGGTATACATCTTTAGCGTATCACAGTTTACATTCCAGTAACATTTCATCAGCTTGTATATACTATGAGAACCTTCCTACAGTTACTTCGATTTCCTCCCTCTTCTTTTAGTGCTATTGTTGGCATATAGTTCAACTTTACATATGTTATAAACCCTGCAATACATTATTATTTTTAGTTTAAATAGCCAATTGTCTTTTAATAAGACTTCAAAATGAGAGCAAATTTTTTATATATACATACAGAGTTACCATTCTTGCTGCACTTTACTTCTTTGAGAAGATCTAAATTTCCATTTGTTATTATTTTTTTCTTCTGAAAAAAACTTTCTTTAACATTTCCTATGGAGGAATTCTGCTGGCTATGAAACCTCTCCTTATTTGGTTGGTCTGAAAAAAACATTGCTTTCATTTTTGAAAGCAATTTTTGCTTGACATAGAATTCTATTTTATGGTAGCATTTTACAAATGTTTTTTCATTATCTTTTTACCTGTATGTTTTCTGATAAGAAGTGCTATAATTATTCTAAACAATTCAGTATTGGGCTTGTCAGATGTAGTCTAGTGGTATTGCATAGAGAAGCAATGCTCGAAGATGGATGATGAATCCATATCTGAAGTAACTCTCTTAGTAAATATAAGGGAGATGAGAAAAAAATTAAGATTCTAATGACAGTGGAGTGACTGAGATGTACTGTGACTTTTTCTGATGCATTCTAAAGTTTTAACAATTTCCTCTGGCTCTGAATTAGGCTTGTTACAAACAGCCATGTTAAGAATGCAAAGGAGAAGTTCTTGAAGGAAATTAAAAGTGCAATTCCAAAGAACAAAAGGAAGCAAAACAGCCTTATGCAAAGATGAAATGTTCATGGTCTACATAGAAGATCGAACCAGCCTGGACCAGCCGATGGCGTAATGGTTTCATTGCTGGACTCTCACATGGCCAAACGCAGTTTGAATCCTGGACTCAGCAGCTTGAAACTCACACTGGACACTTGTGCATGCATGCCCACGGGCCCAAGAGGAGAATGGAGGAGAAGGAATTGCAGTGTGGTCATCCCCCTGGAGGGGGCAATTTCTCACTGTCTGTCTCTCTGTCTCTCTGACAAGTACATGTGCCTTATAGCAAAAAAATCTCTCTGAAAAAAATCAGGCCAGCCACAATATTCCTTTAAACCAAAGCCTAATTCAAAGCCAGGTCCTAACTTGCTTCCACTTTATGAAAACTGGGAGACGAGGAAGCTGCAGAAGAAAAGTATGAAGCTAGCAGAGGTTCGTTTGTAAAGTTTAGGAAAGAAGTTGTTTCTATAGCATGGAATTTCAAAATGAAACAGCAAGTACTCATGCAGAAATCGCAGCATTATTCGGAAGATTCAGCTAAGTAATTGATGAAGGTGGCTACACTAAACAACATTTTCAATATTGATGAAACAATTTTCTATTGGAAGAAGATGCCATCTATGACTTCCATAGCTAAAGAGGAAAATGCCTGGCTTTGAAGCCTCAAGGGACAGGCTGACTCTGTTATTAGGGGCTATTACAGCTGGTGACTTTAAGCCAAAGCCAGTGCTCATTTATTACTCAGAAAATTTTGGTGCTCTTTATAATTATGCTAAATCTACCCTGCCTATGCCGTGTAAGTGGAAAAACAAAGCATGGATGACAGCACATCTATTTATAGCAAGATTTACTAAATATTTTAAGCCCCCTGTTGCAAACCTCTGCCAAAAAAAAATTGATTTCTTTCCAAGTATTACTGCTCATTGATAGTTCATCTGGATAACCAAGAACTCTAATGAATATATACAAGTAAACTAATTCTGTTTTCATGCCTGCTGACATGTCATTCACTCTGCAGCCAATGGATCAAGGAATCATTACAACTTCTAAGTATTATTACATATTTAAGAATTATTGAATCATTGGATAAGTCATGATGCATTTGCGTAGAAAAACATAGAAAAATACGTTACGACTTTTCAGTCAACCCATTACATTTTATAAGTCCATAGCTGCCAGAGATAGTGATTCCTCAGATGGATCTGGGAAAAAAATGAATTAAAAGTCTTTTGGAAAGGATTCACCATTCTATATGCCATTAGGATCATTTGTGATTTCTGGAAGGTCAAAATATCAACATTAAGAGTAGTTTGGAAGAAGTTCAATCTAACCCTTATGGATAAATTTGAAGAGATCTTAAGTTTAGAAGAGAAAACAACTATAGAAGTGGTGGAAATAGCAAAAGAGGCAGAATTAGAAGTGGAGCCTGAAGATGTAATTGACTTGTTGCAATCTTACGATAAAACTTCAATGGATAAGGAGTTTCTTCTTAAGAATGAGAAAAAAAAATGGATTCCTGGTGAAAATGATATTACATTGAAATGATAACAAAGGATTTAGAATATTATGCATACTTAGTTGATATTTAGTTGATCAAATGGTGTCAGGATTTAAGAAGATTGACTCCAATTTTGAAAGAAGTTCTACTGTAGGTGATATATTATCAAACATCAGTGACTTCAGGGGAAATTTTTCTTGAAAAGAAGAATCAAGGGCCAGTACGTTGCAGGAAAGTTAAGGTGCTTGATCCCACATGGCTAGCTTCGTGGTTTGAGTCCCAGACCCAAATGTTTGAGAATCATGCTGGGCATGTGTGTGTGCATGCCGAAATTCTGATAGGAAGTAGAGAAGGGACTGTGTCGTGACCATCCCCCAGGGAGTGAATTCTCACTTTACCTCTGTCTCTCTCTGATGAGCATACAAGCCCTATAGCAAAAATAAAAAAAGTCAATTGATGGGGCAGACTTCATTGTGTCTTAATTTAAAAAATCACCACAGCTTCCCAACCTTCAGCAACTGCCACCCTGATCAATCAGTAGCCACAGACATAAACGTGAAACTCTCTACTGGCAAAAAGATTACAACTCACTGAAGGCTCAGATGATTGGTAACATTTTTTTTAAAGAATAAAGTATTTTAATTAGCAAATGTACATTTTTTTGCAGATACAATAATATTGCATGCTTAATAAACTATAATATTCATATAAACGTATCTCTTAAATGTACTAAGGAACCAAAATATTTACCTTATTGCAATATCCACTTTATTGCAGTGGTATGGAACCAATTACACAGTATCTCTGTGGTATGCTGGTGGAGTGCTTACATGGCAGTGTGTTACATGTCCTAGATAAAACGTAGTAACATCAAATGTCTTATATGACCTCAAATGCCAATTGAAGTTTTCAGTCATGGTATGTAAGTCAGCAGAAGGTGCTTATTAGTGATTAATCTCCAGTTGCTTAATGGATAACTATGGCCAGTAGGCTAGCAGATGGCTAAGAGCATTTGGGGTACGTAGACCATGGACATAGTTGTCAGCATTGTAACATGGGCTGTAGGAGAAGTATCTTGATTTCTAATCCTTAAAAAAAGCAATGGGGTGGAGGGCCTGAGGCTGATCAGCAGAGTTAGACAGAAGAGATCCAATTATGACATGAGAAGGACCAAGAGTCCTTGAGTTTTAATCTCCAGGGCTGCAACAACTTAACAGCAAAAAAAAAAAAAAAAAAAAAAAAAAAATCCCCTCAAAATGTCAGGCCTTTATATTTCAGCTTAAATTAGACACAGTCTTGCCTAACTGCACTGTTAGAAACCACAGTTTTTCCTAAGACTTTCTTAAACACAACTCAGTCCTCTCACTTAGGTTCTTCTTAAAAATTGCACTGATTTAAAGGAAAATACTATAAAAGTAATCCATCCTATTTGTTTAAGATGCAAAATTGTATTTATTTGGGGTGAAAATATTAACAAGTACACTTTGCTTTGACAGCTAATATATAAAGGTCACATTATATAAAGACAGTGTACACGATTCAACTGTATTTTTATATATGGACAATCAACAACTAGAAATTTAAATAAAAATATAATACCTTTATCAATAGACTAAAATACTTGAATTTATAGAGATAAATTTAAACAAGAAATGGGCAGTATATTCACGATGAAAACCACAAAATGATGCAGGAAATAAGTAAATAAGCACTAAATAAATGAAGAGTCATACCAAGTTTATGGAACAGATTACTCAATCAAATAAAAATAATTGGGGACCAGTAGATTGTGTAGTGGTTATATTGCTGGACTCCCACCTAGTCGACCACAGACTGAGTACCAGATCCGGTGGCTTAAAACTCAAGCCAGGCACATGTGCATGCATGCCCAAAATCCCAAGAGGTGATTGGAGGAGAAGGGATTGAGGTGTGGCCATCCCCCCTAGAGGGTGATTTCTCGTTTTCTGTCTCTCTGTCTCTCTTGTGAGCACATGTGCCCTATAGCAAAAACCTCTCTCTCAGAAAAAAAAAAAAAAAAAAAAAAAAGATTATTATTCGCCCAGATTAATTTATAAATTGGGTCAAATTCTTTTCTCATTTCTTTGATATATTCAATCATTGTATATCATTACAGAGTATAAAGTGGATTTTCCCAGCATGAATACACTGCATATTAGTCCAGTTAAAGATATTATCTTACATGCTATCACCAACAGATCATTTTCCATTTTTATGTCCCTTAAATATTTTACTTCTTTCCTTTTCCTGTTGGTTCCCTTTTCCTTAACTCCCCACATCCTATATTGATTCCTTCAATATTCTCTTAGAAAATTATTTTGTCCAAACAGAAGTTGAGGAATGACCACATAGGCCAGGTTTTGAAAAGCCATCCTGGTTTCTGTTTTTCTGACTAGTATAAGTATTAATAGCTTCTATTTAACTTTCAAAATATCCCAGTTAGAGTTTAGTGCTCTTTTACAATATCAAATTGTTTCTTTTCTTTCATTTTTTTTTTAAAGACAGTTTTCCCAGGAGGGGTTATGCACTCACAGGAGAGAGATAAACAGAGGGAAAGTGAGAAATCACCCCCCATGGGGGATTGCCACGCCACACAACCCCTTCTCTTTCATTCTCCTCAGCATTTTGGTCATGTATGCACACATGCCTGATGTGTTTTTCAAACTGCTGGGTCTGGAACTTGAACTACAGAGTCAGCCATTTAGGATCTAGCACCTTAACCGCCATGCTACTGCTGGCCCTCAAATTGTTCCTAATCATAACTAAGATGCCAATATCAAGAGAGCTGGGTGTGGAGGGAGCACATCACTACCGCCTTCATTTTGGATTATCAGACATTTATGGAGCTGATTTAGTCAGCACAGAATAGAGCCATGATTCTGCCTTTCTAAGAATTGAAATAAAACAAGCAAATCTGGAAAGCTATCCCTTCTTCAACCTCAAGGTAAACGCCTACATTCACCCTAGGTTTGGAAATCATGTCAATTCAATTCACAGCTAAAGCAAAAGAAAGTCCAGAGATTTTCCCTAGACTCATGAATTCATTGCTATTATTCAATCAGGCCTTTTTCTGCAGAGATACGCAACTGCTCGTCTCACACTACTTTTACAACCTATTGAGAAGGTCCAGTAGCGACACAATTCCCTCACTGTTCTTCACATTGTGCAAGGCTGGAGCATCATACGTTTTTCTTTCCTTGGTCGGTCATAACAGATACGTTCATTAACAACCAGATCATTTGCTTCTATTTTCAAGAAAGAGTGTAGCTAACAATCTGAGAGTACATATCAGTACCAGACTGTAATATCTGGAAGCTGAACCCAAGCAGAAATGGGCAAACAGAAAGAACGTGCTCTCCTTTTCAACATGTTTTCCTGCTCTTTCTTTATGCTTGTCACTGGTTAAATGCCCCAGTGTTCAATTCTATTCTCCGTCTGTGTACCCTTCAGGAGGAAGTGGCTCCCCACGAAGCAGAGAGGGAGACCATCTTAAACAAATGGCAATAAAAATCCACTTCACATAGCCAGGATAGACTTCTGTCTGAAGGAAATGGCAGCTCTCGAGCTTTTAATGAAAAGTACCTTTGTTCCAGTAGTTTTCAAGTATAAAAATGTATCTTCACACTTTTGTCATTATATTTATGAACTGTAAATCCTCATTTTATGGAAACACTCCAGGATTTCAAACTCCTAAATCAACCTGGTAAATCTCCAACCTCAGGAGTTCAATTCAAGGAGAACCTCTTCAAAAATACTGACATTTTATAGGGAACTTCAGGAAAAACAAACAATGAGAATTTTCAATGTACTTTTTTGGGTAACTCTAAAAGCTAGTCATGGGAGACAGCGAACATGTAAAATGAATAAAGACTGCTGCTGAGAATGCATTTTCTGAGCCCGAGGTCATTATGACTGAAACAATAACAGTGAGATGGTCTCATGGGAAGTTTGGTCTGGGGGCCCTAACAAACCACCATTGTTTCCTTAGAAGAATATTTCACTTTTACATCAGGGTACCATGATGTGGGATATACAAGTAAACATGTAAGGGGAAAAAAGTGATTCTTTAGAAAATCTATTTACAATCACAAAGGTCTTTATACATATCGTAGGCTTATACTCTTACAGTATTTCCCATTATTTGCTGGGCACAGTCCTGTCGTAGTGGTTGGTATCTCCGTGAACTGCCTGCCAACCTCTACTAATGACGGCATTTCAATACACCAGTCTCACCAGTGTTTAGCCAGCTGGTAGCTTGTGTAAGCCAATCCAAATATTTCATTGTTGGATAACATAGTTTCGCAGGCAACCACGAGTCTTAGGCATGTGAATTTTATTAAGACTTATTCCACAAACAGGACAAAACAGAACACAGAACAGTTCACCCAGAGCTGCTGAGTGAGACTCATTGCAAACAATTTCCAACCATTCACTGAACAATGTCAAAAAAAATTAGTCTTCATGGCATTTTGAACTGTAGGTACGCAGAAGGGCTTAGGGTTCTGAAAACCAATAGAAATCGTGTCTTTGCGTGGTACTTGGAAGGCTTTAGTGCATGAGATGTTTAGCAGAAGTGGAGTTTAGTGCTTTTTAATCCCTTTAATAGAAAGGCTACTGAAGCTATATAGTATAATATGTAGTCTTCTCCAATACGTAATGGTGTCTATGCCAAGCAATAATACCCTATTTCTGAACATCTATAGTAAGCTTATTTAATGATATTATTAGCAAGGTGTCCTACATTCATTCCTACGTGTGCCATGTTTTTGTACTCTTGGAGAAAAGACTCCCCTTTCATTTTCCACTGTGAAAACACATCACTTCCCACAGCTTGCACTTCTCCAGGTTGTCATAACTGCTATTGAAAATGTCTATATTCACCAATAGTTGCCCAACACTGGAAAAGTAATTCCAGGTTATCCTTGGGTCTGCTTACTGAGAGAGTTTTAATGCGTTCAGTAGTATCACCAATACTGATTTCAGCAAAAAGAGGAATTATTTGGACCAAAATAAAATGGATGTGAAGAATCAGTGAGGTGTTGGTTAAACAGGGAACTCAGGCAAAGGCATCACTATCAGAAACTATCTTTACGTCTATTGACTTATTAGGTGGTTAGACACCCTCAGCAGGTTTAACCATCCCTCACATCCACCCAGGGTAATGTCACAGATTATATTAGTGCAGATTTATACTGTATATTTTACTGTTCTCAAATTTTTAAAGTAATTGATTTTTTAAAATTATTGATATTGATAAATTATAATTGCATATATATGTTTTTTGTCTCAGAAAACTTAATAGCCATTATTTTTTTAACAAATATTCTCATCTGTACCTTTAATTATTTTAAAAATTACATACTTTTTTCTGGGTCTAGCATACATTTCTTTTCTTTTTTATTTTCTTTCTTATTTTGTTTTACACTGAACTACTGTATATCTTACAGTATACAAAATGAACTTGCCAGGCATGAATATACTGGAGATTACTCCAGTCAAAGATATTACTTACACATTATCATCAACAGATAATTTTCCATTTTTATGTCCACTAAATGTTTTGCTTTTCAAATTTTCTTTTTCTGCCTTTCATATTGTCCACTTTCCTTCCACACTATTTCTAGATTCTCAGTTTCTCTCTCTGCTTTTGTTATTTCCAATTGTTCTATTTCTTCTGTGAAGTACAGATGTTCAGTACATTTTAAGTGAGAACACACAATGCCTTTCATAGTCTGGCTTGTTTCACTTAGCATTAAATCTTTCGTATTTGTCCACTTTCTTTTAAATGCCATGATCTCATTGTTTTTTATAGCTGAGTAGCACCCCATAGAGTATATGTGCCCATGCTTTTTCAATCCAATCATCTGTTCTTGGATGTCTGAGTTGATTCCATGTCACAGCAATTGTGAATAATGCTGCAATAAACATGTAAGTGCAAGTGTTTTTCCAACTGAGTGTTATCCTATCCGTTGGGCAAATACCCAGGAGTGGAATTGCTGGATAATATGGTAGTTCTATTTATATGCTTTTGTTTGTTTGTTTTTGAGAGATTTTTGCTATAGGGTGTATGTGCTCGCCAGAGAGACAGAGTGAGAGAAAACAAGAAATCACCCTTCAGAGGGATGGCCATGCTGCAACTCCTTCTCCTCCAGTCTCCTCTTGGGATTTTGGACATGCACACACAAGTGCTTGGCATGAGTGTCAAGCCACCAGGTCCAGGACTCAAACTCTGGTTGACTACATGGGAGTCCAGCCACCTAACCATTATGCCATCTGCTAGTCCTTCTGTAGGTTTCTGAGGAACCTCTATATTGTTCTCCATGGTGGCTGTACTAATTTTCATTCCCACCGACAGTGTAAGAGTGTTTTCTTCTCACTACAGCCTTGCCAGCACTTATCATTCTTTATTTTTTAAACCTTAGCCATGTTGATTGTGGTTAAGTGGTATCTCATTGTGATTTTATTTTATTTTAAATAATTATTCATATTAATAATTGTATCTTGTTTTTGACTACTCTAATAAGCTCTGCCTATTAACTGGTGTATTTACTGTTCATATCTATGGATTATTTATTTATTTATTTATTTTGTTTTGTTTTGTTTTTTGGAGAGATTTTTTTGCTATAGGGCGCGTGCACACGCCAGACAGACAGAGAGAGACATAGAGACAGAAAGCGAGAAATCACCCCCCAGGGGGGATGTCATGCCGCAATCCTTTCTCCTCCATTCTCCTCTATCTTGCACGATTGAGTTTTAAGCCACCGGGTTTACGTGGGAGTCCAGCGACACAGCCATTAAACTGCTGGTTCCCTGTTGTTGTTATTGTTGTTAAAGGGCATATATGCTTGTAAGAGAGACAGAAAGTAAGAAATCACCCTCCACCCGCTCACCCCAGGGAATGGTCACACACAAATCCCTTCTCCATTATCCTCTCAGTATTTTGGGTATGCACGCACTCATGCCCAGTGTGTATTTCAAGTCACTGGGTCACAGACTCGAACTAAGGTCAATTATGTGGGAGTCTAGCACCTTAACTACTATGCTACCTGCTGGTCTTGTTTAGTGATTATTAATAAAGATGTATTAATGTTTACCATCTTTGCTCCTATTTTCTGCTTGCACTCCTTTTTCATGATTCATGTTTTTGTCTGCTACATTTTTTATGCCGCTCATAATTCTACTTGAGCATTTTATGTTACTCTACTTTCCTTTATGCTTTCTTTTATTATTATTTTTAGTAGTTACCCCAGTGTTTACTATACAATATGACTATTTTGAAATAACACTATACTTCATCACAGGTAGTCTAAGTCATTTACAATATTTAATAACAAAATATTTCATTTTATTTTTCGATAAACACACACATACATACACAAATCTATACATATAGGTAGATAGATAGCGTTTGTTTTCTTTTCTTTTCAGTTTTGAAAGTTTCTGTTATTATATCTTAAGCTCAGAGATTGTTTCCTTAGCCATGCTCAATCTACTGATGAGCCCATCGAAGGAATTCTTGATTTCTGTTGTAGTATCTTTAATCTCTATCAGTTCTCTTTTATTCTTTTTAGAATTTCCATGTCTCTTTTGACATTATTCATCTGTTCTTGCATGTGATCTACTTTTCCCATGAAAACCTTTAGCATATTAATCACAGTTTATTTAAGTTTCTCATTTAACAATTCTAACATTTCTGCTATATATGTAGATGGTTCTTGTTCTGTCTCTTCGAATCATGAATTTTGCCTTTTAGTATGCCTTGTGATTTTTTGCTTAAAGGTAGGCATGATATACCGAGTGAAAAGAACTGTAGTAAGTAAACCTGTAGTAATGTAGTGGTAAGAAAGGTACGGAAAAAAGAAACACCTACTATAGTTCTATGATCAGGTCTCAATTTTTTGGAAAGCCTGTGTCACAGTACTGTGTACTTCACTAGAACTTCTCAGACATTTTCTTCCCTTCTTAAGTGGGACAGTTTATCTAGAAGAGGCTATAGTTTGATATTTTTGGTCCCCCAAGTAGGTTAAGATCCAATTAATCTTCAACAAATTAGGATCTGAGTTAAATAGTCTTTTATATTTTTAAATGATTCCTTTGTCTCTTCCACTTGTCAGAAGCATAAGATGTTTTTTCTCTACTATTTAGAATAAGAATCCAATAGATATCCAGGAGATAAAATTTATGAAAGAGTGGGGGCCATTCTCTGACTAGTTGCCCCTGGAATTTTTAGCTCTCAGTTGTCTCCATACTGAGCCCCACCAGTTTGTTAATTATAGTGCAGGCTTTCCTACCCTGACAGATTCCTGGAGAGAGTTCTTCTTATGAGTTCCTGCTCCAGTAAATATAGTTCTTTGTATGTGCCCATCTGTCTCTCCAGTTTCAGGGTAGTGGTTTGTCCTGTGACCTTACTCCTCTAATAAATCTACAAGTTGATTTTTCTGAAGCCAGACAGTAGTGCAGCAGTAAAACATAGTGCTCTGCAAGGTTAACCTGCATGGAAACATTTCAGATTTGCATCCAAAGACCTTCCTGAGTATCCTAGGCATTTGGGTGCCATGATGTGGAACTTGGGGGGTATATGGCTGCATCAAGACCCTGTTGCGGTGTTATCTCTCTGTCTCTCTTTATGTGGAAGAAGGAAATAAAATAAAAGTTAATCCGGGACCAGCAGGTGGCGTGGTGGCTAAGGTGCTGGACACTCCCACATGGCTGACCACGGTTCAAGACCCGGATCTGGCAGCTTGCTTTCTCACTCTTTCTCTCTCTCTGTCTCTCTTTGGTCAAATTAAAATAAATGAATGAATGAATAAAAGAAAATAAATAATTAAAAAAATAATAAATAAATGTTAATCCTGTAAGATGCCTTCGCCTTGGATTCATGCAGAGAAAGCAAATAGAATCTGAGAGATCTTGGCCAAGACATCCTTGAAGTACTGAACCATATCTGCAAATGCCTACCTGAACGTCTTGTAATCTGAGAAAAATAAACTTGTGTGTGATGAAATCAGTCCGATTTGAATATTTTGTTATGCCCAGCTGAACCTAATTCCTGCTAATATTGTTAGTAAGTGGAAAGATTCTGAAAGTCAACGAACCCCATTGGTTGAATTTGAGATGAAGGTTTAGCTCTCATTTAACTCCATAGTACTCTCAATGGGGAAGAGTATGTCAGATAACATTTTTTAAAAGTTCATTTATGTATTTATTCCAGGAGAGAGAGACAAAGAGATAGAGATTTACCCCAAACAGGAATTTTGTGCTGTGATTCACCCCTGGCCTCAGCCATTCCAGAGCATGGGCACACACACACATGCCCAGAATGAATAAGCAAGCCCCAGGACACAAACCCAGAACCTGCCCCCTATGAGTCCAGTTGAGTTTCTGCTTTGCCACCATTCAACCTAGAAAGAGTATTTCTGACTAATATTAAAGGCACAGTAAAGATGCTATAAAATGGCATGTACAAGAATAAGGATAAAGTTAGGAGTTGAAAAATCATAGCCAAACCTCAGCTGTGGTGATGCAAGCGGGAGAACACCACTGCTCAGTGGCTGAGGCCACATGAGAAGGCTGGATTTAATTCCAGGCCCAAGTTGTACAGCCTAGGAACAGTGGCATGTGCCTGGTTAACAGGAAGCTGGGACAGCGGATCTCAATACCCTGCCCATGTCAAAACATCTCTCTCTCCCCCTCTGTCTCTATTTCTTTCTCAGGCTAGTACATATGCCCTATGACAAAAATTTTTTTAAAAAAGTACAAAATAAAGAGTTAAACCAGTTTCAGGGAAAAAAAATAAAGAAGAAAATAAAAAAAGAAGATAACTTGCAAAGTTACATAGGAGGCAAAGGTAATTTCCTCCTGGATAACATTTTCAATGGGCTCTTATATGTATATGTATATAAGATACATATATATATGTATCAATATACATATTGAAAAAATATATTTTAAAATACATATTTAAGAACTTTTAAAAGTTACTATTGATTGAGAAATTAAGAAGTCAAAAAAGGGAAGATTGTAGTTACAAGTAAATAATAGTTATCCTGTATTGTACATGTACTATGCTCCAGGCATTGTGTAAGGGTTGTGCTTTAAGAAATAATCCTTATTTAAACATTCTTAAAAGGCGCTGTTATTTTCATTTTCATTGGACTGTAAGAAAAGGCAGCTGAGTCTCAGAGAGGCTTGTGTGTTCTCAAAGTCATAAGGCTAGAGGAGTTTGGGAGGGTAGACCTGTGCCCAGGCTGTCTGACTCCAAACCCATAAATGAATCACTACATGATACTGCTTAAACTTTGAGGGACCATGTGGCATAATAAACATCAGAATCAAATTTTTCACAAATGTGGACACAATCCCCTTTTCATTAAATGAAAAGACTTTATGGCTGAGTGTACACGCTTCTTAAAACTTTAGCCTAGAGACCAGCAGTAGCATAATGGTTACGTCACTGGACTCCCACGTAATTGACCGTGGCTCTAGCCCTGGATTTGGCAGCTTAAAACTCATGCCAGGTGAATGTGTGCACAAAATTCCAAGAGGAGAATGGAGGAGAAGGATCGCAGCATGGCCATCATCCTCCTTGGGAGGTGATTTCTTGCTTTCTGTCACCCTGTCTCTCTGGTGAGTGCATGTGCCTTAAAGCAAAAATCTCTTAAAAAACAAAAAAAACAACAACAACAACAACAAACTTTAGTCTAAAAGATGACTACAATTTTTCTTTTCATTTTGAAGCCATGTTGAATGAGCCAGGAGCTTTCTGGTCTCACAAAGAAATACAACATATTTTATCATGATGAGTGACAATGTCTACTTGGCAGGCAAAGTAATACAGAATGTAAGATGTAGATGTCTCTGGATGTCTCAGGAAGTTTGATCTTAAATAAACTAGCTTTGTTTTCTCTCTCTTACTTTCTTCTTCCCTTGCCTATTTTACACCGCTGACCACTTAGTCAACAAACACCATCTTAAAATATAGCAAGACCATGAAACTGATGCTTTAGCTCCTAACAGATGGCTGTTCTGAAATCCAATAAGCAAATGAAATAGAGAATAATTGTTCATTTTTTACTATATAAATGACTATTGCCATACACTTCATCACATTATTTTGTCCATTCTCTAGCCCATGAGTATAAATCATAATAAGAGCATATTAAGTAATATAGTGAACACAAGGAACTCTGAACAGATTTGCAGTTGGACTGTTAGTCCTGGTTCTAGACTAAGTAGGTTTTTTAACTATATAGTAAAGTCAGTTAATTTCTCTAATTCTTAGTTTTCCCACTAATAAAGTGAAGTCTTCACACATAATTAAAATGTAAGCACCCTCGTGTCATTTGGGAGATGGTTTTATCCAGTGAACTATATGAATTCTGCCTCTTTCAGCAATAAGATGCTATTCCCTCTCTCTGAAATTTCATGTGAACATATTTTAAAATATTGGCGTGGTGTAGATTTCATCACATAGTTTTCTCAGTTTGTGCAGTCTGTAACCATCCTTCTTAATGATGCATCCCAACACAAGCACTATCTGTAAATTCTACAGTGACCTTTCTAACCCTTTTAGACAACCATTGCCCAACCATCTTGTGCATAAGGTTAGCTCTGAGACAAGACCAGCTTGTGGTTTGGTGATCTGGACAGCAATATAACTACATGGAAGTGACTGAAGATATTTTAAATATTTGAATAAGAGTGAATAAGGATACATTTTGATGAACAGAACTTTCGGGAGGTATTTATAGAAAACAAGTACATTTTCTCACATAGTTGAAGCCAGTTTTCAGGATGGTATGCAGAAGGTAACCAGCACAGGAACCGAAGTTTTCCAAGACAAGAAAGGAAGGTTGGGGATGCAAAAGTAGGTGTCTTTGTGCTTCAGGATTATGTTTAATTACCTCTCAGAGCTCAGAAAAGGTCTATATCACTGAATTTCCCATTGGGAAATAGAATCCAACTCACATGATAAAATAGACTTCAGTAAAGGAACAGCTTACCAAGATGCACAAAGGGCCAGGGCAGCTCAAAAAAGTGTTGCAATTCCCAGGAATCGGCAACACAGGAAGCTATTATCATACTAGGTTTGAAAAGCCAGGAGAGGCCCAATAATGGAAACAGCCATAGAGTAGGGTTCATCTGGAAGGACTCTAGTGCTGGGTGTGCCATGGACAAGAAAACGTATCTCAAAGCAGGTGGCGTACAGGGCAGAACTGTACCACTCCTCTTTCTCATGTTACCCTCCTGCCTCCTATTGATATCTGTCATTGGTCAAATTCACTCATCAAAGAGCCCAGGAGAAAACATTCTTAGCAGTCAATGTCTTGTGGTCCCAAATAAGGCAGAGAACAAAAAAGAATGGATCTGATTTTGGAAGGAGGCTGGTATGCAGAAAATAACCAGCATAGATACTGAGAATGTCTAATACAAGTTTTAGTATAATTAGGCTATTTTTCAATTCTTTTGGAGAACTGAGCACAAAGAAAAGACAATATGATTTAGCAAGTAGTCTGTTTTCCCCCAGCGATTTTAGTAGACATACAATTTCCTTTTGAATCATTTTCCTTTGGATTTTTCATTTTTATTGGCACTTAGCTGTTAGTAACGAATTGCTTCATTTCCCTCTAATTCTTGCTTTGCCTTGATTGATAACTTCACCATATTAAGGTTTTGTTAACCACTGTCTAGGACTAGCTGTCATTGGCCAAATTAAACTCTTCTCTTTGTACTAAAAGCTCTGTTAGATCTTGAAATGTGAAACAATGCAAACTGCCCTCTGTCCTCATATTTTGAGAAATCCTAAGAGTTAGCAATTCTGATATTTTAAAGTTTCTTTCTTTCTTTCATCAGAGAGAGAGAGATACAGACGTCTGCAATAGGGTCTACCTACGTGCTACACTCCATCTCTAGACTCAGCCAGCCTCAGATAATTAGCACAGATACAACTAATGTGTTCAGGGAGATCTCTGGGTATGAACCCAGAGACTTCAGTGGATAAGCCTCTTATGAATCACTGGCCTTGGTAATTCTGATATGAAGGTGTATGTTAAAACTGATTTAGGTTAATGGAACATCTACTTACCATTTATAGCAAACATTATTTCCAGGTTTCTATTTGCTATTTTGAAGCATTTGCTAAGCTTTGTGGAGAAATGTAATTAAAACATAAGCACCCTTGTGTCATTTGGGAGATGTTATTTCCCAGTCAACTACTACACAGACCATATTGCTCTTCTTAAGCAGGATATTTTGCTCTATTCTAAAACATGATGACGAAGTGTGAACAGACTAAGAATAAAACTGAGTTTGGTGTGTTCCAAGTCTGGGCAGTTTATAAACCCAATGGAGCTTGCTGTTAGCATGTAACTTGGCAAACTCACTCATGGTCAGAGCTGCATTTTGGACTGTTTTCTATCTCATTGTAGCCTTTAAGATTTTGGGATCAAGAGCAGAGTTGTCAGCTTAATTTAGTAAAACAGAATCCAGCTCCTTTCCCCTTGCTTTCAGTTTCTTACAAAAAAATTATCTATAATTTGAAGTATATATATTTATATATACATATTCAGAACTTAAATGAGAAGAAATTTTCAGAATATAGCAAGATTTTATAATCATTCTTGGATCATAGTATATCTGCTTAGTTTTATATTTCGTCAGTTTATCCTCTTATACTCTGCCGTCATGTTAATTTACTTACAGGAATACATTTCAAATGCTAGATAATAAATCTAACAACAAAGACAATTTAAAAGGATAGGAAAATATTTATTTTTGAAATTTATTAGTTTGTGGCTCAGTCTTGTCTGTATCTCTAGAGCTAAATGACTCTAAACACAGTAGCCCAGAAAGATGTAGAACCATATAAACAAACATACAAGCATCTGAAAATCTGTGTCTCTAATTGCAGGGGAAGCATCCAGAATAAAACAAGTCTTCTGGACTTATCATTCAGTGGGAGAGATGGAAGAGGTAAAATACCGTGGGATAAAGAGAAAACACATTTCCAAGAGGAGCTGAGGATAAAGCCTGGGGAGTCAGAAGAGCTGGCTGGAGGTAGTGCCTTTGGGCTTGGGATTCAGAGGGTAAACACGAGTTCCTATAGTAAAGATGAGGGAAAGATTTTCTAGAAAGAGAGAATGGCCACTTCAGGAAATGGTTCTGCTGATTAAGATCAAGTCTGCACAGAGAGGAAATTTTGAGACAAGACTGGAAGTGAGTAGAGGCCAGATCCAGAAGTGTGTTTCATACCTAATTGCGGTTTCTCAAGCTATTACCTGTTAAACATGGGTGAGGCAATAGTGATTTTATTCAATTCACTATTTGCTCTGATTACATGAGTAATTCAGAACTTTTAAAAAAATTTGAAAGTCTCAGAATATTTGAGAGAAAAGGAAAAAGTCTGTCATAAACTTCATTGTGTGCACTTTGATGTATTCATCCAGGGTTTTTTTATGCTTATTTCTATTTTGAAATATGTTCACCTTCTAGCTATTATTTTGCAATGTACTTTTTCTGTTTATTAATTTTTCCATGTGACTACATATAGATCTAACACATTCAATTTAATGGCCACAGAAAATCCTATCAAGACAATTGCTAAGAAGGAAATGTGCCATGCAAGGATGGCCATAGACCAGCAATCATTCTCAGAGAACTGAATCCTTCCAACAACCGTGTACATGAGCTTGGAAGCAGATACTTTCCAGGCAGGACTTGAGATGGTTGTAGCTATGGCTGAGACCTTGATTGTAGCCCGTGAGAGAAAAAGAGGCCTGGACTAAGTCACACCCGGATCCCTGGCCTACATAAATGAAGATGATAGATAAATGCTGGTTTTTCAAGCCATTAAGTTTTGAGTAAATTGTTGTACAGCAATAGATAAATCTAACACACACTTCTAGTTTCAGCTTAAAATCCTCATAGTACACTGCTTATTCCAGTGGTTGCATGGCAATCAGCTTCTCACAGGTATAACTGTCAGCCCCTTACCTTAACTGTGCATATATTATTTTTTTTTCGCTTTGTGCCCTGAGCGCTCGGACATTACATGTGTGAGACTTCTGTGGAAACTTGCTCAGCCTTACGCATGTACAAACCTAGAAGTGCAAGACAGTTTCCATTTCGTGGGGCAACTCTTGACCAGCAAGGATAGGAGTCCGTAGAAACATCTTTCCTCTTCTGTTGCATAGACAGTTATGGTACTTAGTCTACACAGATCTGCAGAAGGCCTCAGGTGATCAAGCACCAGGTACTCACAGAAGTGACCAACTCAGCTATCTAACCGCCATTGGTTTTCTCTCTAGCCTATTAATTTCTTGTCAAAAAAGTTATTTTACAAAATAAACTATCATTCAAGCTCTTGTCTCAGGCTCTGTTTTTGGTTGTGGGGTGGGGAACTGAAGCTAAAGCATCAGGCCTCTGACCTGATTGTAGTGTGACCATCTTTGTTGGAGAGTGCTTTCTTATTTTACCTCTCTCTCTGCAAGTATACACACCCTCTAGAAAATTTTTAAAAAGTATAGAACACCTCTCATTACTGTTAGAATCAGATATATGAACGACTGCATTGCACCTATAGTCCAAGATAAGCAGCCCATATTCTTTTGACAAACACCACTGTCTCCTAAAGAACATGGATACTGCCTGATAGTTCTTAGCAGGAAAAAAATTTAAAAAGACCATATTTCACATGCTAGCTCATAGTTATTGACCCAGAATGTAGATGATAATTTTTATATAAGTTATGTATATATGTGTCTCTGTGTGAGAGCCAGAAAGAGCATTTTACAACTGACTTTCCAAGAAATTCCATAGCTCTATATTTTAAGGAAAAAAAATGTAAAGCTCTCTGAGAAGTTCCTAATTTAGAAATAAAATTAGTTTCCAATTAAAATCATTGGCAAAATTTCTAATAGTGATAAAAGATCCCCCCCCCCCCATAAAAGATACTTATTCTTGGATTACATAGCTCCCTCTCTTTCCCTTCCTGATCTCATGCTGAGATAAACTTATAATTCTTTCTTTCAACTCTGCTTGGTTTTTGTCCCCAAAACCATGTTGATTGGCTCTCATTTCTACTTGGTTTTTATCCTAAGACTAATGAGAAATGAAAGCAAAAGGGAGAATTGAGGATATTTTCCAAACTACCCTAAAGAGGCGATTCAAATTGCCTCTGAGCCTCTCAGGGCAACTTGGGGCCTTCTAAAGAATTTAAGTATAAATAAGCAATTTTCACATAGCAACAACCTTGCTGTGGAAACTAAATGAGTCACTCAACAGCCTGTGGTCATGGATAAATTTGTTCCTTTCTTATCTTTCTTTGTCCTTTGTCTAAGACAGAGGTCGGCAAACTCTTTTTTAAAGGGCCAGATACTAAATATGCTTATGAGTCCATACCTTTTCTATTGCAATGACTTAATTCTGTTGTTGAAGCACAAAATAGCCACAGACAATAGGTAAATATATGAGTGTGGCTGTGTCCTAATAAAACTTTATTTATAAAAACATAGCTAGCCTGCCAGTTATATCTTTCCAACTTCTATCTAGAACAAGAAGCTAGAAGAACTATAGAGGTTATTATCTTTGTGTTTCTATGACATCCTTTTGTCCCAGTGATACAGTCCCTCTGTTTGGGTATATTAAAACATATAGCAAGAGGAGAGATGTCTTTGTGGTACATATGGAAATTGCGATGTAACTTCGTAAACTTCCAGAAGAGAAAACACAACAGAAAATTATAAAGAGGCTGTTTTACTGATAGATCATACAAGTTCAGCTTCCCAGTGTGTCTGCTGTACTTTGGAAGTGAAGAAAAATGCTGCTCTTGTAATGGATAGCTATGTTGAACATAAAAATAAATAAAAATGCAAATGTACCATTGGCTCATGTGAATAATGACTAAATTAAACTACTCCTAAAAGAAGTACCTCGTTGGCCAAAATAGATATGTTCCAGACTTAACAGTCATCAGTATGCCGTCACACATTCCTTAATGCATGAGGCCATTCTGTATATCTGACATGACATTAATAGGCTCAGGTAGCGCACACTAATTCTTCCCTCTCTGCTTTATCTAAGACTTTGTATAGGATGCTACAATGTATGTGAATCTCTACAAACGTAAGTGAAAAAATGTTATACAAATTTTTCTCAGGGGGGTTACGTAAATTTTCCTGAGAACAGTTTTCAAAACTTATGACAGCTTCTTACAGAACTTCACGATCCTAAAGTTAAAAAAAAAAAAAAAAAAAATCACATAATAAATAAATTAAAAAAAAAAAACTGACCACTAAACCTAAATTTTAATCTATTCAGTGTAATCAGAAGGGCAGCAGAGAGGTAAATTCAGGTAAAATTGTCTTCTCCTTTGAAGCCCCAGTTCACCACTAGTTATTTTCTCTGTGTTATTACATTTCTTTTAACCCTTTTTATAATATAAAAGTTTATTTACTTATTTATTCCATGCGAGGGAAAAACAGAAAGAGAGAGAGTGATAGAGCGAGAGAGAGGCACACCAACAAGATCTTCATGTTACAACCTACCCCTGGTCTCAGTCAGCCATGATCATGGGGATATACATGTCCCACATGTACAGGGAGATCTCAGGGCATCAACCCATGACCCTCCCATGTGGCCTCAGCACCTTAGAGTGTTGTCTTACTGCTGTGCTACTATAGCTGGTCTCAGCTCTTAAAAAAATAAAAGCCTTTTGTTTTAACATTTCTTAATCACGGAACTTGTTTGTGAGGAGATTTCTGAAAAAAAGAAAAAACGGAAGTGACTTCCACTTTTGCACTAGCACACAGACAGCAAACTGAGGTTGCCGGATTTACTCAGTAAACACATAGTACACTCAGTTAAATTTAAATTTTGTATGAAATGTACTTATCCTAAGAACTTATTCATTATTAATCTGAAACTGAGATTTAATCGGTATCCTATATTTTATCTGGCAACCTTACCTGGAAAGAATATTATCCCCAGCCTTATAATGAAAAATAAAATAGCTGAAGTGGATTCAAATTCAGTTTTTAGAGAACTGAAGTTGCAAAATGAATAACTGACTTGAAAGTTGAGAGAAACAGATATTTGCTGGGAGAGAAGAGATTGTGAACACTTGCTTACCTAGGTTAAAAGCAACAGAACATAAGTAAGATTCTAGCTAGAATAATCGATGAACTGGTGAAGCAAGGCAGGACTGAGAGGACTGCATGAAGCTTCTAGGAGCCAAAAAAATTAGGAGATTCTACATCTTCCTGCCCTTTTTTCCTAAAAATACCACCTGGTGCTTAGAGAAACAGCAAAAGTCTTAACTGTTGCAGACCTGCAGAAAGGAATAGTAGCCATGTGGGAGAAACAGGAACCCCACCAGAGCTATTTGTCCCTCTCTCCTGTTGAACAAAAAGTCTGAATCTGTATGGGCTGGGGGAAAAGGGCAGGGGGTGAGTTGAGGGAAGCAGAAAATATTCTTGGCTTTAGGGACAGGTAAAAATGCTCTATAGCTGGGAGGAAGGAAGGAAAGAAAGAAAGAGATGGAGGAAGAGGTAAAGAGGAAAGAAGAGAGCCTAATTCTTTATTAAGGGGTAGGAATAAACAGTCTAAAATTGCAATCAGAGAAAAGACAGGAAAATTGAGAATTAAGAAGGCTACTCTCCTAAGACTCTAAGACCCAGATTTTATGATAATAGAAAATGCTCCATTCTACTATCCTCTAGTATCAAAATAGTGAGTTAAAATAATAAGTAATAAGAATACTGCAAGGAGAGAGCCATCAGACAAGCAAGAATGTGCAGAGACTTTTTCTGTGAAGCAAAGTAGAAAGGGAAGATATAAAGTATAAGGCAAAACAGATGCTATTTTGGTAACTTAATCTCCACCAAAAGCACAAGACATCATTAAGAAATTTTAAGCTTTTTAGACATTGGGACCACCACAGCAAAAACACAGACTTCAACCCCAGCCCAACTCCTAACTACATTAACTCAACTCTCTACACTAAAGACCCAACAGGAAAAAATGTGCCCATTTCCCAGCATAAAAACTATTTTTCTCTATTCTCTTCTGTTCTATACAAGATAGTTAACTTTAAAAAAAATTACAAAGTATGTAAAAAGTAAAGAGAGAACACATAAAACAAAGCATCATCAGAACTAGATTAAGCTATGACATAGATGTAGGCACCATCAGGCAAGGAATTTTTAAATAATGACAATAAATATGTTAAGTGATCTTAAGCAAAAGTGACTAACATGCAAGATCAGATAATTAATTTTATTAGCAAGATAAAGAATCCAATAAATGCTAAAAATGAAAAGGACAGAAACAGAGTAAAAGGATGATTTTGACAGACTCATCAGTAGATTGAACTCTGTCAATGAAAGCCTGACTTACCTTAAAGATCAGTTCATTGAAATGACTGAGGCCAGAGCATAAAAGGGAGAAAAAAAAAATGAGAAAAGAATCTGACATATTCAAGAGCTGTGAGACAAGAATGTTTGTAACATACATGCAGTTGGAATCCCAAAGATAAGAGGGCAAGAATAGGGATAAAGAAATATTTGAACAAAAATGACCAAGGATTTCCCAGAAGTAATGGAAGACACCAAATACAGATTCATGGTCAGATAAAACTAAGCAAGATAAATACTAAAGCCTGTGCACATGCAGATCTACTCTATATGCAATATTACAGGAAAGTTTTCAGACACAGGAGTTATGTTATCAGACCAAAATTTGGATATACAAAAAGAGGTACCATATAATGGGAGAAAATATCTGACAGTTGACTTGTATCCAGAATATATAGAGCACTCTAAAAATGCAAAAATAAGTTTGGGACCAGCAGATAGAGTAACAGTTATGTCACTAGACTCCCACGTAGTTGACAGTGGTTCAAGTCCCAGACCCAGTAGCTTAAAACTCACACCAGGTGCTTGTGTGTGCATGCCCAAGATCCCAAAAGGAAAATGGAGAAGAAATTGAAATGTGACCATCACCCTTGGGGGCAAGGGGTGGTGATTTCTCGCTTTCTGTCTCTCTGGAAAGTGCACGTACCCTATAGCAAAATCTCTCAAACAAAACAAAACAAAATGTCAATGATAAGGAAACAAACAACCTAATTTTTAAAAGTGGGACAACTTTCTGAAAAAAAAAAAAAATCAGCAGAGAAGACATAGGGATGTCATATCCAAATAAAGATATAAAGAGATACTGAACAACATAAGTCATTAGGGCAATATAAATTCATCCCATAATGATATAGCAATACATAGAAAAGCTTAGATTAGGGAAAGTTGGGTGTAGGGCATACAGAGATTCTTTGTCTTTGCAAGTTTTCTATAAATGAAATGATTGCAAAATTTAAACATTTTCAAAAGGTATTGTGCCATTTTTCATTACTAAGATCGGGTGGCGGGGGATTATAGTTGCTATGGAGGAAGGCACCAGGACAAAGAAGGAAAGAATGCGGGACCAGTAGGTGCTGTGGAAGTTAAGGCACAGTTAAGGCGCTGCATCCCACATGACGGGCTGAGTCTCAGACCCACCAGTTTGAAAAGTACACTGGGCACATGTGTGTGCATACCCAAAAAATCCCAAGAGATAAGCAAAAGGGAAGGGATTACAGCATGGCCATCCCGCCAGGGGGTAATTTCTCACTTCCGCTCTCTCTCCCGCTCTCTGTCTTTCCTCTCTGGTGAGAGCAGGCAACACATAATATAAAAAGAAAGAAAAGAAAAGAAAAAAGAAAGATGAGTGCTAATGACACACTTTGACCAGGCACCTCTGACCCTGACCATAAAGCCAGTTAAACCTTGTTAAGTGTCCCTCAGAGACTCATAGACTCAAAGACACCCTGATGACTCTGGCTGACAGCACAAGTATGTTCAGAGTCACTGTAAACCCGCCAGCTTTGGCAGTCCTGCCTAGCTCTCTATTTATGATCAAGTCTGGTATGAAGTTTCTCTTTATTTTACATTCTGCAATCTCCTATCCATGTTCAAGTATAAGAGACTAGAGGAAGGGAAAGAGTTTCTCAGATTTGAGTGGTCTCATTGTTATTCAGTTTTGGTTTATTACAGTGTCCAATAATGAAATACTTTAAGTTTAAAAGTGGTTTGTTTTGGTGGTGATTGTGCCTATCTTAATTACTACTTTTACTTGCAGTTATGGAGAATTTTCCCTTTCATTTAAGACAATTCTAAGACCCCATCAAGAAGTTGATTTGGGGCTTCATGGAGATCTGGCTTCACTGATTGGGCCTTCATAAGTCACCACCTAAACATTATTAGTCTTTGGTCTTAAGAATATTTTTAAGAAAACTTAAAATGTTCAAGAATAGTTTGGGATTCAGACTTCAATGCTCAAAATCCTTTTCAGGTGTGCTGACGTATAGCCACATAACAGCTGGCAAATTTCTCAGAAAATGTTGGCCTAAATAGTTGTGAATTCAGCTCATGATTCTATCGTTTAAATTCAAAATAACCAGAAATACAACATAATTTCCTCCACTCATCTCCACACATAACCACATTTTAGAAAGCCAAATACAATCTTTTTTTTGGCCAATGAACCATACATCAAAAGTCTCATTTCTGTATATGTATCAAATAGAGACCTGTGTGAGGAAGTTCTAGCAAGTGCTCCAAATAATACTTCTCCACATGAAATAAATATGCACGAAATCATTCTTTGCCTTGGTGAACTACTTAGGATTATTTTTTGAGGCAAAAATTGTTGAATCTCATTCTTCTTTATATTTTAGTTACTCTACCTCTGAAAATGAAAATGATATCCCAAGAATTATGCTTCTGCTTTCATCACCCATTTTACTCTGCACTGAAGAAACGAAGGAACAACATCTACCATAATGCTCTCAAAGGTATTGTTTGTCCTTTTTCCCCTATTTAATTGATTTAAAAATGGATGTTCCAATGTTTCACTATATGCCAGTTTTGACTGAAATCACTCCCCAACAGGTTTGGTTCTCCACGCAAGGAGGAGATTCTCCATCTTCCGGAAGTTATCCTCCATCCACAGGTTCCTTAGTCTATTCCTTACCACGAGCCCTGAAGACTATCTCACATCTCATGTCAGTTCTCTTCTATGATACTCAGATTCCCTTTCAATTCCTTTTGCCATGAGAAACACACTTTCAGAGGCCAAGTCTGCCTTTGGGTGATTCGTTTATATGTGAGGTAGGCATTTTCACTAGAATAAAGGAGAAAGTAGTAGTCCTCAAAAGCAGGGGCTATAACTATTTACATTACTGGTTGGTATTTTTCTGTTTTCCTGTGTCTCACTTTAGTCTTTTAGAATCTTATGGACAGGGACTATGTCATGGTGTCACCATATCTAACCTAGAATAAATGCTCAATTTACTTAAAAAAATTAATCACTATAATGTTTAATCTTTGTGCTAATAGGAACAAACAGAAAAATATGTATATATAAGCCCAACCAGTCAACCAACCAAAAACAAACAATGGAAGGCAAACTAACTGGAGTAAGAACCTACACTAGGGATTAATAATGATGACCATTTTGTTTTTCTGGGAAGGATTTTATTTAGACATATGAGATATTTATACACAGGATATAAAATCCAGAAAATGGAAATGAATCAAGAAAACTAAGACTGAGGAAGTTCTAACTACAAAACAAGAGAATTTGGGGCTGCATATCTTGTAACAGCTGATTTGACCAATTCTCTCTTTTCCAGACTGCACTTTAGGTATGATGAGCTAAGATTTTAGCTTTGAAAAAAAATAAATAAAGACAGGATTAGCAATCATTGAGAAGTAATTGTGCACTTAAACTTGAGCATCTCTGATCTTTAAAAAAGTAAAAAGTACTCATGAACCCTAACCATGGTAAGAGCAGGGTTGAACCACAATTTCATTTAATACTTGGGGAGTAGAATTAAACAGAACCTGAAAGTTGAAGCTTTCCATCTATTAACATCATTCCCTCTACATGGAAACCTACTATTCACCTATCCAAAGCCTAGTGGACAAGTTAATACCTCTGTGATGTGTGCAGCTCCTTAAGTGATTGCCTGTCATCCCAGAGAGTACATTTTCACTGGGTTTCTTTTCCAGTCAGAGAAGAAAGAATAATACCAAAGACTCTACAGCTGCTTTAGCATGAGGCAAGAGTTTTCCATCTGCATTGTAGTATTTGGACCCCAAATCACTTTTTACACCCCACAGTGCATGTCTAGATTGCAAAGAAGGAAAGGGAGCTGGAACTACATGGGGCCACATGAGAAATGGAATTGCTTCTCTTGGCATTAAGTGCTAGGAAATCTAAGAAGCTGCTCCCTAGGACACGCCATGCAGTTCTTTATTGACTTCAATAAAGAACTTAATGATAGAATAGCCAAAGCTGAGATGGATGTTCTTAACATCTTGACACCTACAGATCAGCCCAGGGGTTGCCAACAGACCTTTAGGAGAACTCTTAGGGCATCCTTCTTACTCTTCCCAGAAGAAACACAGGAGAGTCATAAAATATAGTGGTTAATCATTTAGAGAATTTGGTCCAATATTAGTGCTAGCATTGTCTAATTGGTATAGAAACATCTCTGTGGGGAACCAGCAGTTAGTGTAATGGCTATGTTGCTGGACTCCCACGTAGTCGACCACAGTTTATGTCCTGGACCCGGTGGCTTAAAACTCACGCCGGGCGCGTGTGCGTGTGTGCCCAAGATCCCGAGAGGAGAATGGAAGAGAAGGGATTGTGGTGTGGCCATCCCCCCTGGGGGGTGATTTCTCACTTTCTGTCTCTATGTCTCTCTCTGTCTGTCTGGCGAGGGCACGCACCCTATAGCGAAAAACCTGCCTCCCTCCCCCCAAAAAGAAACATCTCTGTGTTCCAGGTTCTTTATCTGTAAAATGTAAACAATACTAACTTTGCAAGATTCCTTGGGGAGAGAAAAGGGGATTTAATCAGAGTAAATAGGTTAAAACCAAAATCAGTACAGTCAGCATTCAATGAATAGTAGCAATTTATTATAACTAATATATTTAAAAATTGATGCAATTTTTTTTTTCAATAACTTGTAAGTAAGCTACATGCACCATGGCTCTTTATCCCTAAATACTTTAGTGTATATTTCCTAAAATGAAGGGTATGTTTTTATATAGTACAGATATATCATTAATATAAGCTTTTAATCTAGTCTACTCTCTGTGTTTTTCCAATATTCCCAATTGACCCAATAATGCTGTTGATAGTATTTTTTTTTCTTCCATTACCAGAGTCAGTCTAGTATTTGATATTGCCTTAGTTGTTCAATCTCTTTAGTTTGTTTTAATCTGGAACATTTCTCCAGCCAGAAAGCCTTAATTTTTATAACAATACATTCTTCTTCCCACCATAGGCCTCATAAACTTAGACTGTATACTGAAGAAAAATGTCACCTCAAACTCTCTCCAAGCTTAAGGCAATTTAATCAGTCATTTCAAACTGTATTAGACATGTGATTTCAATTCTAGATTGCATTTTTCTAAATGTTATTTAATATGAAAGAAATGAGCAAAACTCAAAAATTGTCAGTCCTAGTGCCTTGTATTTCAGAGATAAGGTAAATGAGCATATTACAGGGAATCTATGAATTTAATGAAATTCATTAGGAATGGCTTCATTTAGCATATGCCTTTAAATGTTTAAGGTTTTGGAGAACACATTTCAGATTCATTATTCCTTAAAGGATCTTTTTAGAAAAGATTTTAAAGAATGGTATCCATTTTACTTTTCTGCTTAAAAAAGTCAGAGGCTTGGGACCAGCAGTTAGCGTAATGGCTATGTCGCTAGACTCCCATGTAGTCGACCGTGGTTTGAGTACTGGCCCTGGTGGCTTAAACTCCTGCTGGGCGCGTATGTGTGCATACCCAAGATCCTGAGAAGAAAATGGAGGAGGAGGGATTGCGGCGTGGCCATTCCCCCTGGGGGGTGATTTCTCACTTTCTATCACTCTGTCTCTCTCTGTCTTTCTGGCGAGCGCACACGCTCTATAGCAAAGTCCTCTCAAAAAAAAAAAAAAAGTCAGAGGCTCATTTATTAAATAACTGTTATATTAAGTGACAAAAAAAATGCAGTTCTTAAGGAAATCAAAGATGTGGACAATCAATAGCATCTTTTTTGTTTTCTAGATACTAATGAGCCAGTCCATGTAACTCACAAATAGCTGCTTTGCCAGGTCTTTTGCTGGATAAAAGTTTTCTGGTGAGAAATGTTAAGCAGTTGTTCTCTTACATTCAGCTCTTTTCTTTCATGCCTCCTCATCCCTCTCCAAGGTGAGCAAAGAGAGTCTAAGGACACATTGTACTGATGGCTCAAGGCTGCCCTTCCCCGATGCAACCTGAAGACTCATACCCACGGCTATGATCTCCCTGGAATTTATGCTCTCTGAGTGGGCAACCCTCAATGAACACTTGTCTAGTTGTTCTATATATCTGTTTGGACAAGAGCCTGTGAGAAAGAGCTAAAGGCTTGTAAAGTGAGTATGTACTTAAACAGGATAGTAAAACACAGAACACTTTCTCAATCCCACCCAAACTGAAAACATTGATTTAGAACTTTCCATCAAAAGCAATATTTTGCCATGATCTAAGCTATTTAGCTGTTCTGGCCACATTTGAAAAAAAGAAAGAGAGATTCCATCTCTGATGGGCGGTTTCTGGTTGGGCAGATGTATTCTCTTACTGTGGTTTGTGGGCAATAGCCAACACTTATTAAATGTTAGCCTAGGTCAGCCAGTATTCTAATGGCTTTATGCATGTATTAACTCTTTTAGTACTCAAAAAAACCTTACGAGGTAGGTAACATTATTATCCTAATTCTAGACATGAGGAAAAATGAGGTGTAGGGTAGTCAAATTGATTGTCCACATACATACAGCAATTGTTTTTTTAAAGATTGGGGTCATTGACTTAATAATTCCCCATATTGCCCAGAAAGAGGAACGGAAAGCTCTCTCTCTCTCTCTTTTTAATTGATCTGTTAAGTCAAAAGATTAAAGCTGAAATTCCACAAACTCAAATTCTCAAATTAGCCTAATTCTTACTGCATATCACCACTAATTGTTTCATTCTATATAGTTTCTTTACATTTTTCTGTCAAATGTCTCCTCCCCTTGTACCTCACAACCATCCTCTACCACCCACTCTCTACCATCCATTCTCCTCCCTTGTAGTCTCTAGCATCTATACCCATCCTCTCTATTGTCACATTTTTTTTTTTTTTGAGAGGTTTTTCGCTATAGGGCGCTTGCGCTCACCAGACAGACAGAGAGAGACATAGAGACAGAAAGCGAGAAATCACCCCCCGGGGGGGGGATGGTCACGCTGCAATCCCTTTTCCTCCATTCTCCTCTCGGGATCTTGGGCACGCACGCACACGCGCCTGGCATGAGTTTCAGACACTTAGTACAAATTGAGTGGGGATATACAATGTTTATTTTTCGAAGTCTGACTCACTTTGCTCAACATTGAGTCTTCTATATTGATCCATTTTGAATCAATGATAGGGTCTCATTGTTTATTATAGCTGTGTAATATTTTGTAGTATGTAAGTACCACAAGGTTTCAACCCAGTCATCAGTTTTGGAATACTTAGGTTGGTTCCATGTTTTAGCAATTGTGAATAATGCTGCAATAAACACAGATGTGCAAGTATCCTTCCAACTGAGTATTTTCCTAGCCTGTGGTTAAATACCAAGGAGTGGGATTACTGGGTCATATAGAAGCCCTATCTGTAGGTTCCCGATACACCTCCATGTTGTTTTCCACAGAGGCTGCACCAATTTACATCCCCCCTAAGAGTGTAAGAGGGTTTCCTTTTCACCACTGCCTTACCAGCACTTGTCATTCCTTATTATTTTGATCATAGCCATTCTAACTGGGACTAAATGGTATTTTATTGTGGTTTTAATTTTCATTTCCCTTATAACAAGAGACTTTGAACATTTTTTTCATATGCCTCTTGGCCATTCATAAGTTTCCTTTGAAGAGTTGCCTATTCATTTGCCCATTTTTAAATTGTATTATTTATTTTTTTATGGGTGAGCTGATTGAGTTCCCTATATATTCTGGATATCAATCCTTTGGCTGAGGAACAATTGGCAAATATGTTTTTCCCATTCCAAGGATTGTCATTTCACTCTAATCATCATTTCCTTTGCTATGAGGAAGCTTCTTAGCTTCATGTAATACCTCTTATCTATTTTGGGGACTATTATCTATGCTTTAGGGGGAGATCTTATTTAAGAAAACTTTGTCTACTCCAATATCTTCACAATTTTCTCCTATGTTTACTACCAGTTTCTCTTATGTTTTCTACTAGTAGTTTTGTAGTGTGAAGCTTTATATTTCAATCTTTTACCCATTTTGAGTTGTTTCTTGTTATTGGTGAGAGATAGAGGTGCAGTATCATTTTTCTGCAGGTGAATATTTTCTGCAGGTGAAATTTTTCACCATTTGCTGAAAAGACTTTTTTTTCTCCACTGCATTACATTGTCACCTTTGTCAAAGATCAGTTTGCTATATGATTTGGGGTTCATTTCTGGGTTCTCTATACTGTTCCATCAACCTATCTGTCTATTTTTATGCCAATACCATGTTGTTTTGATGATCACTGCTTTGTAATATGTTTTAAAGTGAGACAGTGAGATGTCTCCTGTTTTATTCTTTTGGCACAGTATTGCTTTGGCAGTACAAGGTCTTTTATGATTCCAGACAGATTTTACAAGTGTATTTTCTATTTCTGTGAAGAATGTTAGAAGTAATTGGATTGAAATCACAATGAATATGTAAATTAATTTAGGTAGAACTGACATTTTGATTATATTGATTCTTCTAATCCAGGAACATAGGATATTTTTATTTATTATTATTATCATTATTACTATTTACATATACTCAGTTGCTTTTTTCAGTTTTTCATAACTTTTCTTGTAGAAGTATTTCACCTCTTTGGTTAATTTTATTCCTATGTATCTTTTTCATTTTGTGGCTATTGTAAATGGGATTGTTTTCTTCAATTCTGTTTCAGTGTGTTCATTGTTGGTTATAAAAATGCTATAGATTTTTGTATATTGACTTCATGTCCTGCTACTTTACTGAATTCATTTATCCTTTCTAAGAGTTTTTTAAAATGGATACCTTTATATTTTCCATGTATATAATCATATTGTCTACAAATAGGGACAATTTAGCTGCTTCTTTTCCTCTCCAGTTGCCTTCTATTTTGTTCTCTTATCTAATTGCATTGGCTAGGACTTCCAGCACTGTGTTAAAAAGGGGTGGAGAAAGTGGGCAGCCTTGTCTTATTCCAGGTTTTAGTGAGCTTTTTCCCTTTTAGGATGATGTTTGCAACGGGTGTATGGCTTTTATTGTGTTGAAGAACGTTCCCTTTACCCCTATTTTACTGAGAGTGTTGATCATGAAGGGACATTGTATTTTATCAAATTCTTTTTCTGCACCTATAGATACGATTATATGATTTTTATCTTTCTTTCTGTTAATGTGATGTATTACATTGATTGTTTTGTGTATGTTGACCCATGCTTATGCTCCTGGGATATAAAAAGCCTACCTGGTCATGGTATATGATCTTAATATGCTATTGGATTTGGTTTACTAATATCTTGCTAAAAATTTGTGCATTAGGATTCATCTGGGATATTGGTCCATAGTTTTTTGTTGTTGTTGTTGTTATTGTTGTTTGCTTGTTCATTGTGTCCTTGTCTGGTTTTGGTATTGGGGTGATGGAGGCTTTATAGAATGAGTTTGGGAAGATTCCTTCCTTTTGAATTTTCAGAAATAGTTTGAGAAGAATTGTAATTAGCTACTTTTTAAAAAGTTTGAAAATTCAGAAGTGAAGTCATTTGGATCTGGACTTTTCTTTGTTGTAAGATTGTCACTGATTCCATATCAACATTTGTTATTGGTCTGTTCAGGCTTTCTATTTCATCCTGATTCAACCTAGGTAACTTGTGTATGTCCAGAAAATTTTACATATTGTCTAGGTTTCCTAGTTTGCTGGCATATAGTTACTCATAGTATTCTCATAATTTTTTATATTTCTTATTTATTGGTTGTAATATTACCAGTTTTCTTACTGATTTTATCTATCTGGTTCCTTTCTCTGTTTTTCTTGATTAGTTTATTTAAAGGTTTATCTATTTTGTGTATACTTTCAAAAAAATCAGCCTTTTCTTTTGTTGATTTTTTAAATATAGTTCTTTAATTCTATATTTAATTTATTTCAGCTCTAATATTTACTATTTCTTTTCTTCTTTTAGCAATTAAGTTTAATGTCTCTACTACTTTCCAATAGAAGTTTCTATGTTTGTGTCTAATCAAATGTATATGTTGAAGCCCAAATACCCACTGTGATAGTATTTGAAGGTTGGGCCTCTGTGAAGTAATTAGGTTTGGATGAGGTCATGGGGATGAAGCTCCTATGATGAGATTGGAGCCCTTATTAAGAAATGGAAAGACCGTATTTTTTTTTCTCTCTCTCCCCTTCATGTGAGTATACAGCAAAAAAAATCAGCACCTGTAAACCAGGAAAAGGGCCCTCACTAATAACTCAAACCATTCTAGCACCTTGTTCTTGGACTCCAGACTCCAGAACTATAAGACATAAATACTGGTTAAGATACTCAGTTTATGGTATTCTGTTATAATTGCCTAAACTGACTAAGAAGTAATATATCAAACATTTTTATTACCTTATTAAGTCTCAGATCTGGGAGCCTGAAAGAACTACAAGCTTAAACCAACACTTTCTAGGGGCAAGCAGGCGGTGTGGTGGTTAAGGCAGTGGACTCCTACATGGCTGATCATGGTTTGAGTCCCAGACCTGGTGACTTACTTTCTCATTTTCCTTCTCTCTCTCTTTCTTTTTTTTTTTTTTCCTGAATCAAGAGAGAAATGGAGAGGCCATACCAAGTATGCACCTGCTAGTCTCTCTTCTCTTTTGTTTTTATTAGGGCAAAAGAAGAAGGAAAGTTATGTTTTAGAGAAAGTTGTTTTTTAGAGAATCAGAAAAATAAGAGGATTTCCAGAACAGGTTGATTTCAGTGTTAATGGGGGGGAATAAGACTAAATGACACCAGAGGCTGGATAGAACACCTTGGAATCTAGAAAAATACATGTATCAGATCACACACCTGTCTAATGGCCTCCTGTTGTTTGCAAGCAGGAAGGCAGTTTTCAGTCTCCTGTTGTTTGCAAGCAGGAAGCCACATTTCTTGAACATGCATTCATTCATTCACTCAGAGTCCACAGATCCATGGTGTTCTGGAAGCATGATGTTTCTGTTGTTCTCTAACAATCTGATAGGAATTATTGGCAAGAGAATTCAAATTCTACACAGAAGGTTGACAGTTTCAGGATTGTGCTCAGGCCCCCTGCTAGAGGACAGAGATTCAGAACCAACATCCAACCCTGGAATGTGACAGTGGAAACAGGGAGCCAATGCATAAACAGCCATGAAGAACAATGATACTGAGACTAGAGGCATGTTCTAAGTCAGCAAATCCTGCCTAGTGGTCTGTAGACTCAGAGTCACCCAATAGAATCTTGTATTATTATTATTATTATTTATACATTCATTTGCTATACATCATTTACATTGTAAAAAAGACTTTACTCAGCATGATATACACCTCAGTTCAGCCCAGTTGAGAATATTATACATGTCATCAACAGGTAATAAAACGTATCTGTGTCCCACAAATGTCTTACCTCTCTATTTTTTCTCCAAATTTCCTTTTCTACACTCTTCCCCTCTACCACTCTCCTTTCACTTTGTCCCTAGTGTCCATAACAATTGGCAATGCCTTTATGTCCTCCAGTCTTTCAATCTCTACCATAGAGTGCAGATAGTTGGTATATGTTAAGTGGAGACATACAATATCTCTGTTTCATAACCTGACTTGCTTCTCTCAGCAATAAATCTTCCATATTTGTCCATTTTCTATAAAATGCCAGGGTCTTGATGTTTGTTATGGCTAAATAATATTCCATGGAGTATATGTGCCACACTTTTTCAATCCATTCATTTGCGAACATTTGTTTTGGTTCCATGTCTTATCAATCATGAATAATGTCACAATAAACATAGATGTGCAAGCACTTTTCTGACTGAGCATTCTCCTGGTTTTTTTTTTTTTTTTTTTTTTTTTTTTTTTTTTTTTTTTTTATAGCTAACATACTGAAAAAGGAAAAGCTGAAAGTTTTTTCACTAAAAACTGGCACAAGGTTGCCCATTCTTTCCACACATGTACAATATAGTACCAGAAGTCCTATCCAATGTGATCAGAAAAGAGAATGAAATAAAAGGCATTCCAATGGGTAAAGAAGAGTTGAAATTATCTCTGTTTGCAGATGAGAAAATTGTATACATAGAAGGCCAAATAGTATCCATAAAAAAACTTCTCGAAGTAATAAATGCATACAGTATAGTGGCAGGATACAAAAATTAACTTACAAAAATCTGTAGTATTTCTATATACAAACAACTAGCAGACAAAGGCAGAACTGAAGAAAATAATTCCATTTACCATAGCCACAAAAAGTATAAGATACTTAGGAATAAAACTAACCAAGTAAGTAAAAAACATCTATAGGGAAAACTATGAAAATCTTTAAAAAGAAATAGAAAATGACACAAAAAAAGTGGAAAGCAATCCCTTATTCCTGAATTGGAAAAATTAATATTATCATAATGGCAATTCTACCCAAATTAATCTACATATTTAACACAATCTCAATCAAATTACCAGAGACATTCTTCACAGATTTAGAAAAGACAGTCACTGAATTTTCCTAGAATCATAAAAGACCACATATTGCCAAAGCAATTATGTGCAAGAAGAGTCAAGTAGGAGGCATCTTACTCCCTGACCCTAAAATATATTACAAAGCTGTGATAATAAAAACATCATGTTATCTCTTCAAAAACAGACAGGTGGACAAATGGAATAGAATAGAGACCCCAGAAATAAACCCAAAACATACAGTCAAATGATCTTTGACAAAGGATGCCAATAAATCCAGTGGGAAAAGGAAAACATCTTTAGCAAATGGTGCTGGAAAAACTGGGTATCCACCTGCAGAAAGATGAATCTGGACCCCTATCTCTCACTATTAACAAAAATCAACTTAAAGTGGGTTAAGGATCTAAACCTAAGCCCTCAAATTATAAAACTACTGGTGGAAAACACTTGAAAAACCCTGGGAGACATTGGGATAGGCAAAGACTTCTTAAGCAAGACCACAAAATATAGGCAATAATCCCCAAAATAGACGAGTGTGATTACACCAGATTAAGAAATTTCGGCACAGCAAAGGACACAGTAATTAGTGTGAATTGACAACCCTCAGAATGGGAGAAAATTTTTATAAACTATGCCTCAGATAAGGGACTGATAACCAAAATATACAGGGAATTCAAGTGGCTTACCTGGAAGAAAATGATTAACCCAATTAAAAGATGGGAAAATGAGCTAAATAAACAACTCTCTAAGGAAGACATACGAACAGCCAAAAAGCATATGAAAAAATGCTAAACATCCCTCATCATAGGGGAGATGCAGATCAAAATTACAAAATTACACCTACCCCAGTAAGAATGGTGAAGATTAAAAAAAAAATGATAACTGCTGGCAGGGATGTGGTGAAAATGGAACTCTCTTACATTGTTGGTGGAAATGTAAATTGGTACAACCACCATGGAGAACAATATGGAGGTTCCTGAAAGACCTTAAATATAACTACCATATGATCCAGCAACTCTTTCTTTCTTTCTCTGTCTTACTTTGGTCAAATTAAAAAATAATAATATTGGAACCAGCAGTTGTCATAATGGCTTTATCGCTGCACTCCCATGTAGTCGACTATGGTTTGAGTCCTGGACCCAGTGACTTAAACTCATGCCGGTCACGTGTGCGTTCCCGAAAGAATGGAGGAGATGGGACTGCAATTTGGCCATCCCCCCAGGGGTTGATTTCTCTCTTTCTGTCTCTCTGTCTTCCTGGCAAGCACACGCACCCCATAGCAAAAATCTCTCAAAAAAAAGTAAGGAAATAATAATAAATTAATTAAATTAATAATTCTTTTTTTTAAAAAAGATAGCAAGTTCTCAATAAGACTTGATAAAAATTAACAGTAATCTCCTCTTGTCGGCCAACCCTAGAGCACAAAGGTTAAGGACTGTGATTAAGAAGTCAGGTCCCAAATGGCTGATCACTGTTCTAATCTCGGGTCTGGTGGCTTGAAAAGCATGCTGCATGCATGTTCATGTGTGCCCCAAATCTGACAAAATGGAGAAATGGAGTGAAAGAGATTACAACTTGACCATCCTCTATTAGGGGGTTCTCTCTCTCTCTCTCTTCCTCTTACACACACATACACACACACACACACGCACACACACACACACACAATTTGGTAATTAAAATAAAAAGCAATAATCTTGCTCTTGCATATAATTCTTGTTATTTTGAAGCCTTGTGGATGTGATGAAAGGAGAGATTAAATGATTCCAAGAGTAAATGAGACTCTCATTAAACAAGAATGCTGAGGAGCCACATGTACAAATTGATATACCTGTGAGCACTTGCTTAGTTTTATTTTGAAAATTTTCTCTGAGTGAACCAGATACCAAATGGAATAACCATTGTTGAATCTTAATTCTCTTTCTTTTATCTTTAAAATTATTGCCACTTTATTCTTAACTATACTTTTAGTGTCCCTAAAGAATTTAATTCCTGAATGAACTAAAGGAAGAAAATATATAGCTGGAAAAAAAAAAAAAACAGAAGGAAAACACAAACACTTATAATAGAGATTTCTATTGTTCTTAAATTAATTTCTTAGTATTGGAGTTACTGGCTTTTTTAAGGCCATATTGCTTTTCTTTTACAGTTTTGAAATAATTCATGATTGAAGATTTTCTAATGACAAGAGTAGTAATTGTTTATTAACACCTATACGCATAAGCACTGAACTAAGTACTGATTGGAGACTAAATGAGAACTCAAATTTGTAGCCTAGGGCTTTTTATTTTCTAGTTTTCAAAAGAATTTTTCTCTAAACTTGAGTTGTCATTTCAATAGCTAAGATTTTGTATAGATATCTAGATTTCTATTTTCTCAGGTTAGGACAACACTAGAGTGATGTTATTGTGTGGTGATGAGCTGAGCAGTGGCTGTGCCCATGTAAAAAATTCTGTTGTATCATTTGAAACACCAGTGCTGCCATTGAGCTGGTGAGAGAGGTGGGAAAGGGAAGGGAAAGAGTGAAAAAGCAGTCAGAATTATGTGGTGGAATGGACCTGGGCAGCAGTTTTGGGAGTGAATGAGGTTACAAGAGGAGGAAATAAAGACAACAAATCAAAGAACCACAGAACTTTAGGAAGTGTTCTCTTGTACACACAAGGAAAGTAAAGTAGATAAATACTGAGGCTTCAGGGTGAGCAGAAGTATTTTTTTTTTCTTTTTCATGCAAATTGTTACCAAGTCCTATTTCTGCATATAAACAAAACTAAAAACAATGCTCAATAAATTTAGGGATAGTGAATAAATTGGAAATGCAGTTAAAGCCCATAAACAGTATCCAACACACAGTAAATATACAATAGATGTCAACTACAATCATCCTTATATTTTATCATGAAGACAACCAAAATGGACATTCCACCATGCAGCTTCAGATATAAGCTTTTACATGTAAATGTGGCCTTCATGTTTAGAAATTTTGTCCATTTGTATTTAGAAGTTGACGATTTCTTAGCTTAATTATGCAATCTCCTATAAAAGACCTCTGGGATATTTACATGTAATTGAACTTGTAGTCTTTCTTCAACTCACTTATTTTTCACATCCACTATAAAAAAATCAGAAAACCTAATAATCTAGTGATGAACTTTTTCATGTGATATAAATGATCCCTTCTTACTGCTGTGCAGTGTACATGGTGGTTCTCTCCAGTAAATAATACCTATTAACTAGAAACCTTATTTAGATGCCTTGGTAAACAATGGATCATTATGAGGACTTGATTTAGTAAATACTGTGGTTCATGAAATTTCAGTACAAAATTAAAATGGCAAACAAAGAAAGAAATCTTCATGACTTTTATTTAAATCTCAAGAAAGAGAAGGAATTTAAAATCCTTTCACAATATCCTTGATCAAGTTTCACAAAATGGAAAAACATTTTAAAATGATATTTAAGGAAAGTAAAACTACTTGGCATGCTTTATTGTTTTAAAAACAGATTTAAACTAAGTAAGAGGAAAATTGAATTAGAGAGTCCAGACAGGCACCTGACCACACATTTAATTTCATATTAGTGATTAAAAATAATAAGATTATTTAGCCAATAATAATGACATTTAGTTTATATGCAAAACTCAATTTAAATGTATCACTAATTGATGTGTAATGAAATAGAACTCTCTATATCTATTTAAATGTAAACATTTAAAATATTTTCTAAAATCACTCTATTTTCTTTCTTTTTTTTCTTTTTTTTTTTTTTTTTTTTTTTTTTTTTTTTTTTTTTTTTTTTTTTGAGGTTTTCGCTATAGGGCGCATGTGCTTGCCAGACAGACAGAGAGAGACATAGAGACAGAAAGTGAGAAATCACCCCCCAGGGGGGATGGTCACGCCGCAATCCCTTCTCCTCCATTCTCCTCTCGGGATCTTGGGCACGCACGCACACGCGCCCGGCGTGAATTTTAAGCCACCGGGTCCAGGACGCAAACCGCGGTCGACTACGTGGGAGTCCAGTGACATAGCCATTATGCTAACTGCTGGTTCCCTCTATTTTCTTTCTTAGAGAGATTTTTTGCTGTAGGGCACGTGCACTCACCAGAGATACAGAAAGAGACAGAGAGACAGAAAGGGAGAAGTCATCACCAGGGGAGATGGCCATGTCGCAATCCCTTCTCCTCTATTCTCCTCTTGGGATTTTGAGCATGTACACACATACCTGGCATGAGTTAAGCTGCTAGGTCTGGGACTCAAACTGCAGCCAGAAATATGGGAGTCCAGTGACGTAACCATTGTGCCATCTGCTGATCCGTTTCAAAAAAAAAAAAAAAACAAAAAACAAAAAACTTAGTCCCAGTCACAATGGCAGAGTCATTGAGGCACCACTGCACAAAACTGGAGCTGGTGGGAGGCCCAGTTTCTGTTCTAGGTTTACCTGAACACTCTGGATACACCTGCATGCACCCATGAGCTTAGTCAGCTAGAAGACTAGGGGAGGATTTAGTGTTGCAAAACCCTAGCAAGAGTATTTATCTTTATGAAAGAAAGAGAGAAGAAAAGAAGAAAAAAGCTGAGATGAAATTTAGAAGACATTTACATTTAAGCAAGTTAAGACATCAGTTTTGTGTCCTTAAGTTCTACATTTTCAGATTGTGTATAGTCTTGAATTAGTAGTTCTAATCAAAATGGACAATCCTGAATGAAAACTGTTATATCCATACATTTATATTTTTTTCGTCTTCTCCAAGGTAATTTTGAGAAATAATGGAAACACATGGGTACAGGTACATGTATCTGTGTTTATTTACAAGCTCAAAAACTGTATTTATGTGAAGATAACCAGAATATACATCATCCTGGGGTTCACTAATAAAAGCACCTGAGACACTTCAAAACAGTCTCTTCTCAAATAATGTACCTAATCGTTTAGAGTTGATAAGGATGTTGTTATTTAAATTTGCATTTTCTGTTGCTGTGCAAAGTTGTTATAGTTACTTCTATATGTTACTACAAAGAGAGAGGAAGAAACCTATAATCAGCTGAAAGAACACTATCAGGATATGATTACTAAATAACCCCCTCAGCATTTTCCATTTCCCAACACATCATTACATTGAGCAGCAGTTTAGGTAATTGTCAGATACATATAAATCCTCTCAAAGTCTCCCTGCACAATTAACAACAAAACATTACTCGCGGTCAATCTGTCCAGCCCTCCGACATAGTCGTGGGTAGCTTGCCCCATAGCATAAGGGCAGCTCCTGGGCCGTGGGCACTCTGGGAAATGTATTCACTTATCCTGAATGATGTGGACTTGGGCTAAGCTTATCATGCTGGTTATTAAGGATCTCCCATGAAAAGGGCTAGGTTTCATGGCGATGAGGAGGTGAGCGTGGAAAGGTAGGAGCTTCCGGACTTGAAAGAGAAATAAGCTTCTGTACATAGTGGCCTATTGGTGAAGAAAAATGTCAGTCTTTATCCAAGTGAATAGTTAACAGAAAAGGTGGTAATCTCTTTTTCCCAGATTACACGCAGTGCTCCTCCCTCTGCCACATTTCTTGAGAGCACCCATAGGAGGAGAGCCAGCTACTCCAGGCAGAATTCTTCTCTGTCGACTCCACGTGGCCAGAAGCTATGCAATATACATCGCCATGGTTAGAAAAGACAGAGCACCCAAGAGGGGTCTTTCGCACATAGTGATGGCTCGCTCCTCCAATGGGAGAGTGTCAAGTGTGGTAAAGTTTCCACCATGTACAGAAAGACATTTTAGGTGAAATCTAAACAAAAGAACTTAATCTGATCACTGGGCTAGTTGACCCCAATATTTAGCACATAAAAACACATTTCTATCTTTGTATAACCTAAAAAGGGAGAGAAAAGGAGAAAGAAATTCAGAGCATTCTCATGGCGTAACTGGCATTTCTGGGATGTTTCTTGCACATGCCCTGTCAGACTGATCACCTTTATGGAAGCAATATTCTACTCACAGACCTTGGTAAACAATGAGTTATTCTGTGGGCCTGATTTAATAAACACTGTAGTCTGTGGGCTTTCAATACAAAATGAAAACAGCAAACCAAGAAGAAAAGTATATAAAAACACATTGCTCTATTTTTAACCTCATGGCCACTGCTGAACAATTAGTAATTATCTAATAACATCATTTCTTGGCTTAATGAGTTGCTTTGACTAAATTGGAACTCAGCCCTCCTTTTATTAACTGACCTTTTATAGTGACCTAAACCAATTCAATGGCAATTTTTTCCAGGGTCATTTCAAGTGCTTAGAACATACTCATAAGCCTTTTTCAAAGTCAGAGACTAGTCCACAGTGTATACCAAATCTCTTCAGACCAAGAACCTCAAAATCACTCCATAGCAATGTAAGTGCTAAGCAGAGGCACCTGACCTTGTAAACAAGCCAGCTCTGTGCAGTCTCCAGTTGGGATATTATGTGACTCTATGAAAGGCCATAGAATTCCCACTACTATGACATAATTTCCTGCAATCTTAAAGTTTCTTAAAAAGTAGTGGGGATGCTTGTGCTTCCCACACAAATAAGAAAGAGTTGTTTTCATGAGGTATAGTTTCACTGCCTTTGATATATGCCTGCCTTTGGCTGTTTTCTGGAAAAAGGGGTAAAAATACTATATTGTTTCAATATGACTAGGCTAGCCCTTTGTGTGAAGGTTTTAAACTTTAGATCATCAAGAATGCTGTCACCACATAAAGAAATAAAACGTGTTCAAGAGGTCATAATAGTCATCCTCTCACATCTGAATAGATAAGAAAGACTGATTTATTTTTTACTTTTTATATTTTATTTTTTGATCCCAGGAGCTTGAATAAAGGTCAATTAGTGCATGTTATAGGGAGACAGACCTGGTCTCAAAACAAGAACTATTATTCTGATACCTAAAAATATGAAGTCCCTCTGTGTACGTATGTTCAACGGAAAATACCCTTGAAATTGAGAAAGAGCAGATGTAGTATTAATACATTCATTAAAGTTTTATGGAGAATCTGCTATGGGCCAGTTACTGCCTGCACAAAGTATCTATTAGACACTTCATGCTGAAGGAGTCCCTCAGAAAAGCACCCTAAGAATCTCAATGACTTGTTTCTCTTTCTATGATTTCTATGGACATTTACCCCAAATATCAGTAGATGATTGAGTAGAATATTTATTTTAAACCCCATTAAGTCCCACTAAGGAGGATCAATAATATCAATCTAATTAAGTAGAATAACTTAAACGATGATATTTGATGGTGTTACTGCCTCTTTTTCTTTTTCCCCATTCTACTTTAACTAATGAACCACATTATAACAATACATAATATTTAATAAAAATTCCATATCACATTTACTTACAACTGTCTTTGCTTATTTTTTCATTAAATACAATTTTCTGTGCTAAAATTTAATGATTATTCTTTTAATTGAAAAAGATCAAAGAATTCAATTTTTTTAATTAGTCCTAAATATAATTTTAATAAGCAGATTAAAAATAGAGTCATAAAACATTAATTTCCTTTTTTGTTGTTGTTACTTTTTACCTAGAATCTACTCACATTCAAAAGTTTATTTTTATCTTTAAAAGTTGTCCTGGGTTGACTCCATGGCACAGCACAAATATGTTGCTCAAGAGAAGCCAGATACCATAAGACAAACATGGTTTGAATCCCTGGCCCAGTCAGCCTGAAACACACTGAGCATGAGAGAGAATCTCCATGAAGAAGATCCATCAGGCTGGATTACTAGAGGAAGGGAATCAAAATATAAGTAGACCCTATATATAGTGTTCTTCTCTCTCTCTTTCTCTCTCTCTCTCCATGTACATACACACTATATCATGAATACAGAAAAAAAAATTGTTCAAGTTTGTTCCTAGACTTGGGTAATATATTATTGAGACTTGAAATTATGAAAAACCTTTCAATCAATGTCCTCTTATTGGACGTTTTTATGAAACAAGGAGACCACAAAACTATACTTATCGTAGACCAATTTATCATTTTATACTATAAACACTAAGAACTTATACCTTTAGACTAACATCTCAGATCTTGGATCAACCCTATAAATAAAAAACAGGCACTATAATTTCAGAATTTCTAGACAATGACAATGATTAATGCTCTGGTAGTTTGTCCTTGGGGAGGACAAAAATAGAGAATTATTTAAGTAATATAACCTCTTTTCTAGAACTTTACCACTGACAAAATATATAATATGAAATATCTCTTAAAGTCAGTTTTCCCATTTATGAACTCCTCCCTTATGTACCACACCAGAGTGTTACAGAAGAATGGATTCAAAAGTGCTTTGGAAAAAATATTTTACAAACTGTTGATTCATACATTTATGAATGGAATTTTCACATCTTTAATTTTATTTATTAAATAATTGAAAGAATATTAAAATTAAAACATAAAATGACAAAAATAAGCAATAAATCCAATATAAATTATCTTGATATCACATAGCAAAGAGTAACCAAAAAAATTATGAACTATCACAAAAGCAATAATTCATCAAGAAGAGAAAATGGACCAGCTTAGTGACTCAGTGTATAGCAATGCTGGAAGCCATGTGGTCAACACGGGTTTGAATCCCCATATCAGCCTGAAAACACACGAGTACATGCACATGTGCCCAGGACCTTGACAAGTTGGAGGACTGGAATAGGGAATTGTAGTGTGATGAGAGTCTGTCAAGGGTACTTCTCTGTCTCTGTCTTCCTTGTGTATGTGTACATGCTCTCAGGAATAAAATGAATAAACTTAAAGGAGAGAGAAATTTCAAGAATAATTGCCATATTCTTTGTTTGATAATTTAATTAGAAAAGTGAAAGGAATTATATAAACATGTTGGGAAAATATTTGAATTTATTGCTGATTTAACTTAAAATTGTGACATCAATGCAGTTTATATAAAACCCCTAGGACCAATAGATGGCATAATGGTTAAATCACTGAACTCCCATGAGCTGAACACAGTTTGTGTCCCAGACCAGAGGCTTAAAATTCATGGTGGGTACATGTGTGTTCATGCCCAAGATCCAGTGAAGAGAACGGAGGAGCAGAGATTGTGGTGTGGCCATCCCCTCTGGGGATGATCTCTCACTTTCTGTCTTTCTGTCTCCCTAATGAGTACACACAACCTACAGTAAAAATCTCTCTTTAAAAAAAAGCAAACAACAACAAAACTCCTAACATACTGCTACATTAAGAACATTAGGGACTAGCAGTTGGTGTAATGGCTATGTCGCCGGTCTCCCACGTAGTTGAACACAGTTCGAATCCCGGACCCAGTGGCTTAAACTCACACCAGGAGTGTGTGCGTGCATGCCCAAGATCCCAAGAGGAGAATGGAGGAGAAGGAATTGTGGCATGGCCATCCCCACTGGAGGGGTGATTTCTCGCTTTCTGTCTCCGTCTCTCTCTGTCTTTCTGGCGAGTGCATGCGCCCTATAGCAAAAACCTCTCCAATAATAATAATAATAACATTAAAAAACAGACTAAGGAAAGAATGTGAAAATATATTCAAAGTGTTAAAGGAAAAGCAATTTCAGCCAAGAATACTGTACCCAGCAAGGTTATCCTTCATATGTGAAGAAAAGACAAAAACATTCTCAGATAAACAGAACGTGATAGAATTTACCAGCACCAGATCAGGTCTCCAAAAAGTTCTCAAGGGAGTACTATGTCAGGAAAATTAAATGTGGTCACACAGAAATAAGAGTTCAAAAACTAAGAAAATGGCCAGCTTATCGTAGGGACAAGTCTGGAGTTGAATATTATATCCCAGAATTCAATTGGGAAGATCGAACCACAACAGAAGATAGATTAAGTACATGAGACTGAACTGGTAAATAGCATTCTGTGACTTTTTCTTTTTTTTTTTTTTTTTTTTTTTTTTTTGAGAGGATTTGCTATAGTACGCTTGCCAGACAGAGAGAGACATAGAGACAGAAAGCGAAAAATCACCCCCCAGGGGGATGGTCACGCCGCAATCCTTTCTCCTCCATTCTCCTCTCGGGATCTTGGGCAAGCACGCACACGCGCCCGGCGTGAGTTTTAAGCCACCGGGTCCCGGATGCGAACCGCGATCGACTATGTGGGAGTCCAGCGACATAGCCATTACGCTAACTGCTGGTTCCCGCATTCTGTGACTTTTGACTAAAATATTGCTGCTTTTCTTCTAGGCTTTATTGTCCAGTTTTAAGAGTTTTTGTCCTGTCCTGAGCTGTCAATAGGTTCATGCAGCTACTATTTGAACAGAATACTAACCTGTTTCCAGGCTTTAAGTTTTAAGCAAATTTCCTTACCAATTCAAAACTGCCTTTCTTGAAGTTACCAGCTAAACTTGCTATTGACAGTAGTTAGATTATTTAAGAAATTGTGTGATCAATAAAATGCAGGAGGAAGAGGAATGGAAGACAGCTATAGACATCAGAGATAGTGTGAGAAGAGGGTGGGAAAGGGCAGAGGGTCAGACATAGGAGTAAATATATAAATAAATAAATATATGTGTGTGTGTGTGTATATATATGTATACATATATATACATATATATATGAATATATACATATATATATATATTCAAAACCAGAAATGGAAAATTATTGATGATAACATACATATTAAGCCACAATGCAGTATATTCTGGATGGGAAACCACTTTTTGTATGCAGTGACAATGATTAGGGGATGAATGTAAATTAATTAATTAAAAAAATAGTTTCAGGAGAAAAAAACACGAAAACAATTTTTCTTGAAATTTAAAAAAATGCCTATTTGATGACTGCAGTAAGCTATATAGCTAGGTGCTACCTTATAGTCTGTTCATTCTACCCACTGAGGTTTATGCCTAAAGTCAGGCTTGTGTTCATGGATATGTATATATCAGATGCGCTTGCTATTGGAAGTATTTAGATTAATTAAGTTCATTAGCAAATAAATAAAATGGGGGAAAAGGCATAGAAAGCAAACATGGATACCAGAGACAGTGTGGGAGGAGGGTGAGACATGGCAGAGGGTTAGAGATAGGGAATCAAGGATGGCAAAAATAACAAAATATATAGGAAACAAGAAATGGAAAATTATTTGTTGACAATAATATGTATGTTTATGTGCTTGATTAAGCCAATATACAGTGTACTCTGGATGGGAAATCTCACTTTTTTTTTTTTTGCTCTATTGATGTATAGTGAATGAATATAAATAAATAAATTTAAATGAAAAAAGTTTGAAAAAAAAGACTAATGTGTTTTATTGAATTGAAGTAAGTTTAAGATTAGTCACTGATCAAGAAGTTTTCTAACACTTGAAATAAATTTGATAGATGTTTCCCCAGATTTGGTGACAATCCTAAATGTTTACATGACATTATTGATAATTATAAAGTAATAAATTAAATTAATTATGCTAGAGAGAAGATTGAATTATAGTTCTAATTTCTTCATGGTTAATGATGTTACAAAATATTTATCATAATCAAAGAATGATTAAAGGTTACTAAGGTAAAAAGTTTAATTAGATGCATCAGGCAATAAGTCAATAAAGTATATATTATTTCTCTAGGTTTTATAATATTTGTTATAATTTGTTGGTTTTTAATGCATATTATTGGAGATTATATGTTTTAATTACTAATTATATTCTACAAACGTATATGTCTATTTTTGTACTTGATATTAGGAATTTTTCTTTAAAAAGTCCATAAAAATGGGGAACCAACAGTTAGCGTAATGGCTATGTCGCTGGACTCCCACGTAGTCGACCACCGTTCGCGTCCTGGACCCAATGGCTTAAAACTCACGCCGGGCGTGTGTGCGTGTGTGCCCAAGATCCCGAGAGGAGAATGGAGGAGAAGGGATTGCGGCGTGACCATCCCCCCTGGGGGTGATTTTTCGCTTTCTGTCTCTCTGTCTCTCTCTGTCTGGCGAGTGCACGCGCCCTATAGCGAAAACCTCTCAAAAAAAAAAAAAAAGTCCATAAAAATGTAAAAACTTCCAGCTCCAGACACCTGAATCTGCCTCATCTGGGGGCCATAAAAGTGTTTCAGTGATGAAATAACCTTTAAGCTGAGACCATAAAGTTATTTAGGCATCCACTAGGTGAAGAAAGAAGAATGGAAGATGCTTTAGGCAAGAGGAACAGCAAATAGAAAGATTTGGTATGAACATAGGTTGGAGACACTGAAATGGCTTTAATAAGCTGGGATGTGGGGAGCGTAGGAGAAAACATAAAACGCAGTTGGCAGTTCATAGAAGCACTATTCACAATAGCCAAAAGATGAAACAACCCAAATGATCATCAACTGAGAAAAAAAATCACAATGTAGACTATTCATACCATAGAATACTATTCAGTCATAAAATGGGATGAAGTAGTAGTATATGCTACAATATGAAATGAAACTTCAAAACACTTCTAAGATTAAGAAGGCAGATCTAAAAGACCATATATGAGAAGTTTTCAAACGTTCATGGTAAATAGAGGGATTTCGAACACCAAAGACCCTCTGCCCAGACTTCACCCTCTTGCTCCCCAGTCTAGCCAGGAGTCAGGATAAGCCAATCAGCAGCCATCTATATTTGAGTTCCAAGCAGCCTCATTCAGGGATTTTGACCATCGAAGATCCTCTGCCCAGACTTCACCCTCCTGTTCTCAGTCTAGCCAGGAGTCAGACTGCAGGTCATCTCCTTGTGCATTTCTCTGGCTACTCATATTTAGCTCCAAAGAATAGGAAAAAACGTATAATCCATCAGATGACCAGGAACCACCACAGAGGCACAAGAAATATGAGATATGAAGAAAATATCTCTCCTCTAATGGAAAAGGATAACTCTTCCTCCACAAAGAATACAAGGGAACTCATGGGAATGTCAGATAAAGAATTTAAAATATTCCTAGTGACAAAGGTAACTGAGATGCAAGAAAACAGAGAAAATGGACTCCAGAAGATGCAGGACAAAAGAGACACCGAGTTCCAGGATGTGAGGAAGTTCTTGCATGATCTGAAAAAGAAGATACACATGATAAAAAAGAATCAAATGGAATTGTTAGAGATTAATGTTGTAATACAGGAAATCAAAACGTCCCTTGAAAATATCAAAAGCAGATTAGATTATGCAGAAGATCAAATCTCAGATGTAGAAGAAAGACCCTCTGACTTAGAAAAATTTACTAAAAAGAGTGAGAAAATAACACAACAAAATGAGAATAACTTATGAGTATTACTAGATACCATAAAATGCCCAAACATCCAGATCATTGGTATCCCAGAAGGTGAAGAAACTAATCAGGGCATTAATAATCTATTCCATGAAATCGTGGAAGAAAACTTTCCAAACCTAGAGAGGCACTCAAATATCCAGATCCAAGAAATACAAAGAACCCCACATTGAATTGAGGCAAGAAGATCTTCCTCAAGGCACATCATAGCCAGAGTGACCAAATCACAGACAGAGACAAGCTACCAAAGCTGGCAAGAGAGAAACATTAAGTTACTTTCAAAGGATATCTCATAAGGGTAACGTTGGACCCCCTCATTGGAAACAATGCAAGCAAGGAAAGAATGGGAAAATACATTCAAGGTGTTAAGTGAAAAACAATTTCAACCAAGAATACTATACCCAGCAAGATTATCTTTCATATGGGATAAAAATACAAAAGCATTCTCAGATTAAAAAAAAAAAAAAAAAAAAAAAAAAAAAAAACTGGGACCAGCAGTTAGCTTAATGGCTATGTCGCTGAACTCCCACATAGTCGACCGCAGTTCGCGTTCTGGACCTGGTGGCTTAAACTCATGCCGGGTGCATGTGCGTGCGTGCCCAAGATCCCGAGAGGAGAATGGAGGAGAAGGGATTGCGGTGTGGCCATCCCCCCTGGGGGGCGATTTCTTGCTTCCTGTCTCTCTGTCTCTCTCTGTCTGTCTGGCAAGCGCACGCGCCCTATAGCAAAATCCTCACCAAAAAAAAAAAAAAAAAAACTGAAAAAATTTACCCAACACCAGACCAGCTCTCTAAGAAGTGCTGAAGGGAGTGCTATACTAGGAAAGCAAAAGTCAGACACCCAGAAATAAGAGTACAAGAAACAACCAAGAGAATGGCCAGCCTAGTGGTAAGGATAAGTCCGGGGTTAAATGTTAGCTTCCAGAATTTAAATGGAAAGATCAGACCACAGTAACACTACAAATTTCATAGAAGAGAGATTAATTATGTGAGTCTGAACTAGTGAAATAGAATTTTTTTTACTTTAGACTAAAACATTACTGATTTTCTTCGATGCTTTGATTTCCATATTTAAGGATTTCTGTCTTCTCTTAAATTTTGATAGGTTCATCTACCTACTATTTAAACTGAATTCTAACCTTTTTCCTGGCTTTAAGTTTTAAGCAAATTTCTCTCAACGTTTTTTGATTTTGATCTATTAAAACTAAAACTCTTTTGAAACAAAAAGTGCATTGAACAATACCTATTAATACCTATTTAGTGACTACAGTAAGCTATATAGCCCTAGTGCAGTGCTACTTTATAGTATGCTCACTTTACTCAATGAGGTTCATGCCTAAAGTCAGACATGCATTCATAAATATGTACATATTATCTGTGCTTGCTATTGAAAGTCTTTAAATTAATTAAGATCTTTAGTGAATTAATAAAATGTAAAAAAAAAGGTATGAAAAACAATTGTACATACCAGAGAAAGTGTGGGAGAAGGGGGGGGGGGGAGTTGGCAGAGGGTGAGAGGTAGGGAATAAAGGGGGAGGAAAAAAGTGCAAAATAAATAAGAAAAAAGAAATAGAATATTATTTGTTGATGATAACATGTATGGTAATATCCTTGATTGAATCAATACACAATGTATACTGGATAGAAAATCTCATTTTGAATATTGTATTGATGTATAGTAAATGACTGTAAATAAATAAATAGAGGAACCAGCAGTTAGTGTAATGGCTATGTTGCTGGACTCCCACGTAGTCGACCGCAGTTCGCGTCCCAGACCTGGTGGCTTAAAACTCACGCCGGGCGCGTGTGCGTGCATGCCCAAGATCCCGAGAGGAGAATGGAGGAGAAGGGATTGTGGCGTGACCATCCCCCCTGGGGGGTGATTTCTCGCTTTCTGTCTCTATGTTTCTCTCTGTCTGTCTGGCAAGCGCACACGCCCTATAATGAAAATCTCTCCAAAAAAAATAAATAAAAATAAGATAGATAGATAGATAAATTAGATAGATAGATAGATAGATAAACTAAGTCGACCGCGGTTTGCGTAGAAAAAACTGGGCGCGTGTGCGTGCGTGCCCAAGATCCCATGCTGACCAATTTCTCGCTTTCTGTCTCTATGTCTCTCTCTCTGTGTCTACACGCGCCCTGTAGCAAAAACTATAAAAAAAAAAAATAAGGCAATAGGGACCAGCAGTTGGCATAATGACTATGTCACTGGACTCCCATTTAGTCAACCACATTTCAAGTCCCAGACCTGGTGACTTAAACTCATGCCGGGCACATGTGCGTGCATGCCCAAGATCACCAGAGGAGAATGGAGGAGAAGGGATTGTGGTGTGGCCATTCCCCATGGGGGTGATTTCTCGCTTTCTGTCTCTCTGTATCTGTCTTCCTGGCTAGCGCATGGGCCCTATAACAGAAACTTCTCACCCAAAAAAGAAATAAATAAATAAGGCAAAGATTAAAATGTTCACTGTAAGAAATAAATTCATAGTTTACTTCTATTTTTCTGTAAACTTTATTTAAAGTCCTTTGCTATTATATGATTCTAATTTTTATAAAATATCCAGAAAAGGTAAATTTACAGAGACAGAAAGATTAGTGGCCACCAAGGACAGTGAGAAGGGGAGAATGGGAAGTGACTACTTCATGGGGTATGGGATTTCTTTTCAGGTATTGAAAATATTCTGAATTTAGTGGCATAGATGATTGCACAGTGTATACTATAGAATAATTAAAATAGTAAATTTCATATTATATTTATTTACTACAAAGAAAAAAGTGTGTCTGGCAGACTAGGCAAAAGTCAAAAGACAGACAGCCAGAGGCACAATTTTGAAGGCTATTGTATAAGCCCAGTTGGTAAAGGGAATCTTACCTTAGCATCAATCCCAAAGGTCCTAATCTCTAGCAGCTCACATATATGTTACATGGCAAAGGGGAATTCATATTACAAATGGAATTAAGTTTACTAATTAGTTGAATTTAAAACAGGGAGATTATCCTATGTTACTGGGTAGACCTGATACAAAGGTCTTTAAAAATGGCAATAAGAAGGAGAAGAGAGTAAGTGTAAGAATGGGGCAACATGAGAAAGGCTTGACTGGCCATTGCTGACTTTGAAGATGAATGTGCGTCACATGCCAAGGGATGTGGGCAGCTCCCAGGAGGTAGGAAAAAAAAAAGAAAAGACTATCATCTCCTATACCCTCTAAAAAAATACAGACCGATTTTAGACTTCTGGTCTCCAGAACTATAAGATAATAAATTTCTGTTGTTTTGAGCTACTGATTCAGTAATTTATTACTGCAGTAATAGGAAACAATTGGGTTGTCAGAAGAGCCATGACATATTTTTCTGATTTTCTATGCAAAAATGAATCATGACTTATCAGAAAGCCCAATAATACATGCTACTGATCTAAATTATTTACTCTACTATCTCTCAGTTTATCCATTTCTTTATTTATAAAGTAGACATTGATTTTAGCCCTTTTGAGATCCATTTTTGGACTGCTGACCTCCAGAACCATAAGATGATAAATTTATGTTGCTTTCACTGGGTATATACACAAATGCCAAAGATCTGACAAGTTAGAGGTTTGGAGCAAGGGGACTGGGGTATGATCAGACCCTGTAGAGGCGCTCCTCTCTCTCTCTCTCTCTCTCCTCTCTCTCTCTCTCTCTCTCTCTTACACACACACACACACACACACACAGACATACAAACTGTGTTATGAATAAAAAATAACAATAATGGGCTGTTTTAAGCCACCAAGTTTGTCATAATTCATTATAGCAGCAATAGAAAGCTAATATATCAAGAAAGAGAAAAATGGACTAGATTTAGGTATAGACAGACAAGTAGATTTTTTCAAGAGATCATTATACATAACATTCATCAGAATTGATTTTAATTTTGGCATGAAGATTGAGAGGAGAAAAAGGGAGCTATTCATAAAAGCTTGAATAGCTCCAAGATTTATAGCTTGATTGAGTAAATTGATGTTGGTATCAGCCCCTGAAACAAGAAATATATCCAGACAGATAAGTTTGAGAGAGGTCACAAGTTCAACTATACTCTTTTGACATCACTACTATGAGGTCAACTAGGGATGTCTATCACCCAGCAGAAAAATCAGAAGAAACTTTTCAGAAAATGTGGGTCTGGGAATTGAAAAATAAAAATAATAAATGAAGCCACAGGGCAGATAAAATTGACTAGGTTGCATAAATAAAATGAGAAGAGAAAAGGTTCTATGAAAAACTCTAAGAAACACAAACATTGAAAGTCTAAGTAGAAATGATTCTGAGAAGGGAGACTGAGTACAATAGCCCAAGAAAGAGAAGAAGTCAAAAGAACCGAAAACTGGCCCTTGAAAATGACAAATTAGTCTTGGAGTCCTGAGAGCAGCTATGATAAAGCAGTAAGAATAGAAGCTGTGTTGGAGTTGACCAAGGAGTGGATATGGGAAGTGAGGAAATGGTGGAGATACTTGTTCCAAGAAGTCTAAACAGAACTAAAAAGATGTGTTTTTTTTAGGCATCAAGAACACAAGCCATACTTCGGCATAAATAAGAATGATGTATGAGTGGAATCAAGAAAAATGGACCTAGTTAGAACAATGACTATAGAAGATGGTTGGAAAGGATACAGTGTAATAACTTTGAATATCCCAAATCCAACTGGCATTGCTCTGTAGAAGTTAAGACTGGATTGTATTAGTAAGCTTTACACATCTATAAATATGCTGATAGCTTACTGATTCATTTGAAGGAACCATGATTGGTTCTGCCAATCTGTCTGCCAGCTCTGTGAAGTATTAACTAGGATTCTAGATTTTGCTTCATGCATTTAACTTGCTTTCTACACCTAAAGAGTGTAGAAAGCATGATCCTTAAGGCTCTCTTATGCCAGAAGAGAAACAGGCTTAGAGCTAATGTAGAAACTCACATTAACATTTGAAAAGTTCTGTTGATTTACATCCAATTAAATAGTAGTTCCATAAAACCCAAAAACTGTATCTAACTTATAAAGTAGCCTACTATTGGCATAAAAGCACTGGACATAATTTTTTTTCTTTTCTTTTCCTCACAATGGCATGCTATTTCTCCTTTCTTTACCTATCACCTTGTGACTTAATGGAACAGGTACCCCCTGAAAACTGCAACATTCCTTGGAGTATAAAGGCCAAGAATTTGCTGATTTGAGCTATTAGGAAAGGCATTCAGAAGAGCTGGCATTCTGCCTCCAGTTCTACAGTCTGGAAGCACCCCCTACTCCAAAGCTAATCCTTACTCTACTTTCATTCAGTATGCAGGATTGCCAAAATATTGTTCGTCAGCTGCAGCTAACTACTCAGTGAAAGCCAGGAGTAAAACAGCAACCTGGAGAAATAATGAAAGAATTGAAACTAGATACACATCTGTCTGGATTGTATTCTTCGGTTTTCTCAGCTAGTGTGCTCAACCCATAATTGGCTCATCATTTATAGCTGCTGAGGGGTAGGGATTCAGTGAGAGGGTCATGGCCATGGAATCAAGGGAGTTAGGGTGACACTATTTGTTTTGTTGCCCCTTTAACAAATCATATCTGAAATTGGCAAGGAAAAATAAAAAGAGGGGGATGAGGACTTCTGCCAGAATTTAGTCACCATCAAGTCCAGGATTACTTTCCTGTCTGGATAAATAGAGCAACTTCCAAATCATAGTCTCAGAGAGACCAGTGTTTTACTCCTAAGGTTAAACCCCTTCCTATCCCAAGCTCTTCATCTTTTTTTTTTTTAATTAGACTAATTGTTTCCCAGTATACATATATCAAACTTTGCCACTACCATCTATTAGGTCATCAGAAAAGTCATGACAATGTTTTTCTATGCAAAAATGCGTCATGACTTTCCTAATGACTTAATAATTCACTAATGGAATGAACTCAGAGCTGAAAACAAGAAGGTAAAAGAAATGAAAACACCTTAAATAAGATGTAATTTAGGATTGGAGAGGGACAAAAAGCAAAACAGTTATCTTTAAACATCAGAAGAGTTGTTATGTATGCAAGGACTTTGAAAAGTTAGTGGGAAAAAATGGAATTAAAGTAGAAGTTTATTGTAGTGCAAAGAATTTTAAAGCTTATGCATAGTTTTTTCATGATATACATTTGTCATGAACTTTTTGAAGATCCCTATATGTTAGTCTCATTTTGGAGAGCCGCATAAGTACAAACTTACATTAATGTTATAATCCATTGAATGACTGATTTCAGATCATTGAAAAAAATTTTTCTTAAAAGATGGAATTGGGTTGAGGACCAGCAGATGGCATAATGTAACCATCACTGGACTCCCACGTAGTTGACCACTGTTCAAGTCCTGGACCTGGTGACTTAAAAACACATGCCAGGCACATGTATGTGCATGCTCAAAATCCTGAGAGGAGAATGGAGGAGAAGGGATTGTGGCATGGTCAATCACCCTGGAGGGTGATTTCTAACTTTCTGTCTCTCTGTCTCTCCATTAAGCTCACATGCCCCTATAGTAAAAATCTTTAAAAAGAAAAAAAAGTTGGAATTGTGCAAAATTGAAACACCCTCATAATTAGTGAGTTGTCTATCAAAGAACATTTTCTAAGTATTACTATTTTGAGTACTTTTACTAGGATACAAACAGAATAACTTTATTCTTTCTCAATATCCTCTTTGATCTGTTTTGTCAACTGTTATTCTCACTCCTACATAAAACTTCATGAAGATACTATCCATGGTTCAGATGATCTGTCCAGCTGATTCCAAAGCATTGATCTCTCGTCCAATTTAAAACTCTTCTTCCTCAACTCAAAAGCTTGTAATGGGGGTAGGGGAATGAGCTTAGCTGACTTCTTTACTATTTCTGTGTGGCTTTCTCATAGTTCCCAGTTCACTCAATATATTTCATTGGCTCCTCTAGGGTTGTTGCTGAAGGGCAGGTGTGAAACAGAGCTCATACTTGATTAGGACAATGCTAATCTAGTGTATAACATTAACTGTTTTTCTGACAGAGTACTTTGTGAGTGCCAGAAACCCGTTTCACCACTCACCCAGCTATAGAGCTCTGTAGTTCACTGGCTTGGGTGAGGCTTTCTCTGTGTTGGGTCAGTTATAGTCCTTCTCTGATTTTAGAAGCCCAGCTCCAGTCTCTTCCTGCTGTCCTCATGGATGGAGACTGTTCCAGGTTAACTCGTGACTGGCTTATGATCCAGTACTGAGAAACATACACCTTGTCCCCTTGTCAGTGGGTATGTAGCTCACTCTCTAGATATGCCTTTTAACGGATTTTCCCTATAGAAGAACCAAGTCAATATTTCACCTATAAACTTTCTAAGATATGAGTTAGTCTTCATATGTCCCAACCTTTAGAGGACATATGTCACACTCTTCATGTTGTTCTCAGAAGCCCTTCTCACTTGGATTATTGAAAGAAGCTACCACCACCACTACCACCCGGCTTGAACTGAGATGATAATGAGCACTACACAGCACACCATCAGCCCTCTGTAAAAGTCATCTCTGATGACAATAACTGCATCTTTTTAGCCCTCAAGTTAGTTTAATAGCTGGATGCTGCTGAGATCACATAGGAGGTCCAAATTCAATTCCCATCCCACTCTAAAAAGTCAGGAAAAGCAATGGCACCCACCAGGTAGTCCTAGCTACTCAAGAAACTGAGAACCTGTATAAAAAACATCACATACACACACGCACGCTATATATGTATATTAGATAAAATACAATAAAAGATTAGTTCTGAATCAAGGGTAAAATAACTGATGCTACAGTCCTAGTACATTCCTTATGAAGAGTCCAACATTTATTATTCTAAGCCACTGAGATCTTTGAGACAGTAGAAAACATGTTTAGCAGTTGCATTTAACTTTGTTGTTTCATAATATAGATGATACAGATACCAAATAAAAGATATTGAAAAAGGTTGTAACATTTATATGATACTGGAAACCTTGGGGAGTCAGGAAACAACACATTTACAAATTGTGCCATCTAATCAAACCAACTGATTCATCTGAGAAGCTTGTTTATTGAATTAATCGTATCTATACAATTAAGTACTTACGTATTTCTGAGCTATACTTGAAAGAAAGCACAAAAGTTAAACATGATGTAGAGCCAGTTCATCTAAGAGTCCTGAGGGTTGTTCCTGTCATTGTCTCTGAAGAGATCAGGATGCACGTAGCCTCTCTTCATGGAAGATGAGATCTTATTTATACACAATTAACGAACACTAAAGGTCCTCATATATCACCAAGCATTTTAGAAAGTGAGCCTAAGTGCCTAAATGTGCATGACTCTGTGTGTATGCTATGTACTTTTTGAAAAAGGAAAATAAAAACGCTTTTAGAATCATTAAAATCATCGTCAAGGAACAGAACCAAATATGTGTTTCTAATAATGAAAATGGTTTGATGACTTTATGGGCCAAAGAGTGGAATTTGATGATTAAAGTCTATAGTAACAACACAGTTAATTGATTTAAAGTTGTTTTAATTATACATTTAAATAAATTTCAGCTATTATGGAAAATTTATTCTCTACACCAATTTTAGAAAATAAAAGTCACTCCAACCTGACCATATCACAATTATAATTTGGAATTTTAAAAAGTGTTAAAATTATTTTAGCAGTTTATGACCACAATCTTCACCTATTTAAGAAAATTTTACTTCATTCAGGAGATTTAAGGGTTGTTAAACTCACAAGGGAGCTATACACTTCATAAGGCAAAGGACTCGGGCACTTAATACTCCATTTGTGAGCAGCATCTCTTTAGCACTTAATGTAGATTTTTTTTTTTTTAAGTCTAGGAAATTAGTGTCCTTAAATTCACAACTCTATGTGTGTGTGTGTGTGTGTGAAATCAAAGTCTATTACAGTGTGTAGAATAGCTATTTCTTGAATGACTTTTCTAAGAATATACAGTATTTATAAAAAACAGAATTTTAATTTAACTATTTCTGCTAGAAAAACAATTTGAAACATTTAGACTTGACATAGTAGAGGAGGAAATAAAGCAAATGTGGCTATTTGCTTTATGTTGTTATTTTGGGGTCTTCATTATGGCATGTAAGAGTGATGAGGGATTATGATCCAGCACTGAGAAACATACACCTTGATACGGACCTACACTACCTACAAAAAAAATCTTCCATCATCACAAATACACCTACTCACAAAGCTCTGACTATACCATGTTTGTCAACCTTACACTTTGCTCCCACTGTTTCTCTGTTCTCTTCTTTCCTTATCTAATTTCTCTTCTTTTCCAAGGCCTGGCCAAAGTCTCATCTCTACTGTGAAGTTTTTCCCATTTTAATACAAAATTATTTCTCCTTCTAGGGAACATATTCCCTGACTGCACTCTCTTCAAAGTAGCCTCTCTCTCTCTCTCTCATCCCTACTTACATAAAAGCACTTACTATAACCCAATACTATATTGTCTACTTATAAACAAGATATACTCTTTATGTTCTTAGAGTATTTATCTTTCCCATAACAATGAGAGCTAGGGACCATTCCCATCATATTTACACTACATACTGATGTCCCATGGCAGTGCCCAATATAAATGTATGTCCAATAAATGAATGAATAAATGCATCCTCTGTCTGAAGATTGTTATTCAACTTCAGTCTACAGCCCTGTTTAATGGTCTCTTTTTTGTATTACCTCTTCCCTCTCCATTTCTTAACATTAGAAAGTCATTCTTCCATGAAAAGTCTCCACATGCTTATTGGCTGTGTTTCAGTATTTAGCTGTGATTTCTGGCTTTTCTTTGCTGTTTATTGTCCTAACCTAAGTGTTAGTCTTTCTTAAATATATTTTTCTGTCCACATTATTGACAGTGTTACTTTTGTCTTTTCTTAGATAATGAAGGTGGAGATACCTTGTTACCTGTTCTCCCAACATGTCTCAGTCACAAAAGTCAGGTTTCAGCAAACAGGTTTCTAAGCTCAGTAACCATATTACCACACAGAAAATTCTGTCCTGCCTTCCAAGAGGCTTTTACATCTTGGAGGAAAGACTAAGAAGCCAGATCAGAGGACAAATTCTGAAGGATTTCCATTGAATCTGAAGTTTGAAGCTGTCTTGTTGTTCTTTGACCAAGTTAACCTCTCAAAATCTTTAACTCAATTTTCTATTTCAGAAAACCAAATTCAGTGACAACTTCCTGGTTTATAATCATGATGCTCAATCTTAGCAGGCATTCTACACATGAAAAATACAGATCTGAAAAAGGTCACGGCTAGTTAGTGACAAAGTCACAAGACTGGAGACTCTGTCTCTTGTCTCCCATATTAGAGGTCTTTCCTACTATTACGACACATCCTATATTATAGACAGATGTCCTCAGTAGCATTGAGGACAAAAATCAACTGTAAAATGTTATCTGAGCAACAACTCAAACTCTACAGTTGATTCTTGGCATTTATTGCTGCTTTCCATTAACAAATTTAGATTCAACCAAGAATACATTCTACTCTTGGAGGATAAACACAATTTGATTCTTTGACTAAACAGAAAATCTACCAGGCAACCCTTGATTTCCAATCACCCTATTGTTTCTGTGCTCTAATTATTGGTCCTGGCACCTCTTCTCCTCTCTATGTACACTTACTCATTTGATTATTTTATCCAGACACATGGTTTTAAACATCAGTTATATGTTGATAATTCCCACATGTGTATCTGTAGCCAAAATCTCTTCTCTGAACTTGAGACTAAAATATCCAGCAGTTTAGCTGACTTCACTACTTGGATAGCTAAACCACAATTACATTTAATATGCTCAAAACAAATTTTATTTCACCCTCAAAAACCTGTTCTCTTCCTGTTCTCTACACTTCAGTTAAAGGACCATCATTCAACTCCCCACAACTCATTATAAACAGAAACTGAAAACAACCATCAAATTCTTATCTTTCCTGACATTCTGCAGTTCTTGCTACATAAACCCAGAAATTATTTTGAGTAAAGTAATTTTGAATAGTCCTAGTCACAGGTCAAGAGTAGAAATTTAGGGGGACCAGCAGGTAGCGTAATGGCTATGTTGCTGGTCTCCCATGTAGTGGACCGCAGTTTGAGTCCCAGATCCGGTGGCTTAAACTCATGCCAGGCACATGTGCGTGCGTGCCCAAGATCCCAAGAGGAGAATGGAAGAGAAGGGATTCTGGTGGCCATCCCCCTGCAGGGGTGATTTCTCACTTTCTCTCTCTCTCTGTCTCTCTCTGTCTTTCTGGCGAGCACATGTGCCCTATCGCAACAACCTCTCAGAAAAAAAAAAAAAAAAAATAAAGAATAGAAATTTACACTATCTTTTTAAGAAATAAAATATTTGAAAATTTTCATAGAATATGTTTTAATGTAAGTAAATAAATATATTTTTCTCTAGAGAAAAATAGAAAAGAGAATAAAATCACCTACCCCATGAAACTTTGGCCCAGGTAAAACTATTGTTCATATTTCGGGGTACATGTTGCCATTATGTGTATGAGTTCATGCTTGCATGCTTCTGTGTGTACATATACATGTATGTGTATTTTTAGTATTTATAGTACATTCTCTTAAATTGCGTGTTGTGTGTGTGCATGTAAAATATGTATTTTTAAAAATAAAAAGTAATCTTGTCATATATACTAGCTTATAACTTTTCTTTTTCACTTAAAAGTATGTGAGGGGTCATCAAAAAATTATAGAAAGTGCATATTATGAAAAAGATATCTATGGATTTCAAAACTTTGCTTCAAAATAAACGTGTACTTTAGTTTCTTTTTCCACGAACTTTTTGAAGTCGCCTATATCACAAACATCTTTCATGTCAAAAAAATTTATGTACATATTTACTTTTAATGATTTCATAACAAGTAATTCTATGACTTCTCTTTTATCCTACCAGTTATTTAATGTTAAATATTTGGTTTATTGTGCTTTTTAAGTATTATAAAGATGAGTAAGATATTAGATTTATTACTTCCTAATATGTACACTTAGAAGGCACTTCTGAAGTTAAATTCTGTGTCAAAAGTTTTTTTTTTAAGATTTTAAAAAATAAATTAGTGGTATTACAAGAGAAAGAACAATATGATTTTGATAATTAAACTTCAGTATTTGCTGACTCAATAACCTTAAGTTAAAATAGACTACTATTTGAAAAAGTAATTTAGTCCATTAGGAAAGTATTTAAAATAATGTTTGCAAACACTATATTCAATTTGTCTAATTTTCATTGTCTAAATTGTTTTGTGATGTGATAAAATAAGGTTTGTAAAATATTTGTCATAAATACTTGCAATATGCAAAAATAATATGCAAACATAAATTTTAGAGAGTTGTATTACAGATTTCAAAGTTGAACACCTGGTTATAAAAATTATAAGTATTTATTTTTATTTTTTTATTTATTTATTTTTAGTTTTGCTATAGGGTACATGCATTCATCAGAAAGAGACAGAAATCCTCTTTGGATTTTGGGTACATATGTACATGTGCCTGGTGTGATTTTCAAGCCAATGGGTTCAGGACTCACACCACACAAAACACCCATGTGGAATCCAGCACTCAAACTCATCACCACATGCAGGCCTCAACATTCTAAGTATATTATATGTTCAAAGAAAAACACAGCTTTTTCTTCTTATAAAAGTTTCTTTCTACATATATCAAGAGAATCTTTCTCTGTCTTCTATGAGAAATAAGGACTCTGCTGGTAAAAAGATTTAATTCAACTATCTAAAAAGTAAAATAGTCATGAATTCAAGACTTTATACAGACTAAGGTTGTACTAGTTGTGTAAAAATCCTTATTTTATGCCTTGAAAATAAAGGATTTGAGTTTATCTAACCAGAAGATTGTAATATACCAAATAGTTTCCAGGAAGTTGTAATTAATACCAAGCAATAACATTATTCTACTGAACATTGACTGCATTTAAGCAATGTGTCTTGTAACTCAAAATCAGATCTATCCTTCATGCTATCACATACAGTAAAAATATGATTCCTATCTTTCAAATGTCCAAAAATTTATAGGAATAGACAATGGTTATATATGGAAAAGAAACTACTCAATCTATATAGGATGATGATAACAGAAACTGAATATGAATAAAATGAGCACTGAGTCTCAAATCTTATTCTGATAGAGATATATGGTACAAAAGTGGAATCATTTTTTCACCTCCATCAACCTCAGAATCCTTATGTACAAAAGAAAGAGTTAGAAATGTCACCTCTGGGTACCTCAGAATCTTCATGTACGAAAGCAATAGTTGGCAATATCAGTAAGATGGTGAAATAGGAAGCCTTGGATTCTCCTTTCTCCAGTGGTCAGACTAATTCAACAGGAATACATGGTTCAATTCCTTTTGTGAGAAATTCAAAAACTAATTGATAGGTTCCCACATACCAGCTGAGTGAGAAAACCAGACACTTTGAAACCAACAACATGAAAATTAAAGACAGCCACTTGTCACAATTCTCATGCTGAGCATAGCACCATATGTTTGAGAAGAAATTCCCAGCTCCAGCTTCTCCCCAAGAAAGGAAAGCATTGAACCACACCTCCAACATCTCAACTTTTTTCTTGCCTGAGGGATTTGCTTTTATCTTACCTACCTCAGAGTGCTGACAGGACCCAGTATATTCTATATGCCTGGGGGCTTACTAAGAATAAAGGAGGCACTCATCACATCTTCTACCCCTGGTCCAGCAAAAATCAACAGTTAAAGACCTCCAGCTGGAAGTAAACTGCACATCCAGTGTTTCAGCTTCCCTGGGTACTACACAAGGGATTAACTTCTGTCTCACCTATCATGGAGCACTGACAAGACCTGGCACACACTAGATGTCTGGAGGCCACTAATGACACTGACAGCAGTTTGGACTAGCACAACAGTTTGAGAGTCCCAGAAAACCTCAGAATGGGTTGATTGGGGAGGGCCTTTTACTGTAGAGGATCAGTTTCTGAAGATTGGAAGGGGTAACTTTCATTTTAATGTGTAAATACTAACACAAAAATGTCAAATAAAATTTAAAAAAAAAAAAAAAAACAGAGAAACACAATCCAAAGGAGAGAGAGAGAGATAAAATTCCAGGAACTGACTCTAAAGTTATATGAATTATATGATATAACAGTCAAACAAAATTACCATTAAAAATACCCAAGGTGTGCCAGCTGGTGGCATGGCAATTAAGGCACTGTATCCCACATGGCTGACAGTGCAGTTCAAGTCCCAGTGACTTGAAAATCACTCAAAAAAGTGCTTGAACAAAGTGATAATAAAAATCAAAGAACTCAACCAAAATCTTGGAGTTGAATACAGTAATTAAATATAGTAATTGAATACAGTAATGTTAATAGAGGAGTTCTACAGCTGACTAGCACAAGCAAAAACAGAATCAATAAAAAAGAAAAAAGTTTGTTTGAAATTATCCAGTCAGATAAAAATAAAGGGCCATCCCATGGCTAAGTGGTTAAGAGAAATGGATCCCACACAGCTAACTGTGGTTCAAATTTAGGTCCTAGCAGCTTGAAAAGTACACCAGGAATATATGTTTATATGCCCCCAAATTCTGGCAGTATGGAGAAATGAAGAAGAAATTAGAGACCTGACCATGCCTCATTGTGGAGTACAGTTTCTTTCTGTATATTTGTCTTTTTGTCTCCCTCTGGTGACTTCTGGAACACAAATGAAAATAAGAGCAAAAATTAAAGAAAGAAAAAAAGAAAGTTGATGGAACTTTTGGGGCATCATCAATCAAAGCAGTATATGTATTGTGAGTGACCCAGTGAAAAAGAAAGAGATAAAAGCAGAAGGATTATTAAAAAAAAAAAAAAAAAAAAAAAAAAAGGTAATGTCTGCAAATATCACAAATCTGGGGAAGAAAATGAGCAAATGAGCATTGAGATCAAGAAAGCCTCAAGGTTACTAAATAAGGTGAATCTAAAAAAATCCATATGCAGACACATTAAAATCAAACTGTTGAGGGATCAGCAGATAGCTTAATAGCTATGTCACTGGACTCCCAAGTAATCAACAGCAGTTCGAGTCCCGGACTCAGTGGCTTAAACTCACGCTGGGCATGTGTGCATGTGTGCCCAAGATCCTGAGAGGAGAATGAAGAAGAAGGGATTGCAGCGTGGCTACCCCTCCAGGGGGTGATTTCTCGCTTTCTGTCTCTCTGTCTCTCTCTGTCTTTTTTGGGGGGATTTTTTTTTTTTTTTTTTTTGGGGGGGGGAGAGGTTTTTGCTATAGGGCGCGTGCGCTCACCAGACAGACAGAGAGAGACATAGAGACAGAAAGCGAGAAATCACACCCCAGGGGGGATGGTCACGCCGCAATCCTTTCTCCTCCATTCTCCTCTCGGGATCTTGGGCACGCACGCACATGCGCCTGGCGTGAGTTTTAAGCCACCGGGTCCGGGACGCGAACCGCGGTAGACTACGTGGGAGTCCAGCGACATAGCCATTACGCTAACTGCTGGTTCCCTCTCTCTCTGTCTTTCTGGCGAGTGCACGCGCCCTATAGCAAAAACCTCTAAAAACAAACAAACACATAAATAAAAAATAAATAAAATCAAACTGTTGAAAATCAAACACAAGATTTTGAAAGCAACAAGAAAAAAGAGACTGATTGTATACCATGCTATTCTTAAAAGACCATTAGTGTGTTTTTTAGCAGAAACTTTGCAGGCTAGAAGGCAGTACAATGATATATTCAAAGTGCTAAAAGAAAAAACAAACCAACAAACCAAACCACCAATCAGGAATACTACACCTTATAATACTGTCCTTCAAAAATGAAGGAGTGATTAAAATGTTCCCAGACAAATAAAAACTGAGGAAGTTTATCATAACTAGAACTGCCTTATAAGAAATGTTAAAAGGAGTTCTTCAACTTGAAAGAAAATGGACACCGAACAGTAACACAGTAATTCAAGAAAGTATAAAATACATTGGTGGGCCTGCTGATGACCTGGTGGTTAAGGCAGCTGGATCCACCAGGGCCAACTGAGCAGTTCAAGTCCCAGACCCAGCAGCTTGAAAAACACACTGGTTGAGTGTATGTACATGCCTGATTGTGGTATGGTGATCCCTCCCTAGGGAGTGAGTTCTCATTTTCCCTCTCGCTCTCTGTCTCTCTCTGTCTCTCTATGATGAGTGCAAATATCCTGTAGCAAAAACTAAAAAGAAAAAAAAAGCATTGGAAAAGGTAACTTTATAGACAAATATAAATTATTGTATTACTGTAATAGTGATACTTTATAGACAAATATAAATTATTGTATTACTGTAATAGTGTGAATATTTAACTTTTAACTCAAGTAAGAAAGTTAAAAGACAGCAGTTTAAAAGTAACTAAAATGAAAAAGTATGTTAATAGACACACAATATTGATGTCAATGTAACATTAATAGCCATGTGTGAAGTGAAAGTGTGAAGTTTTTTTAAGTAATTAAGTTCAAGGTGTTACTAGTTTATAACAAACTGATATGAGATATTTTATGCAATCCCCATGGGGCCATAACATAAATACCTGTAGAGATTTCACAAAAGAAAAAGAGAAACAAATCAAGTATATCAGTACAAAAAAAGTCAAAGAAACACAAAGGAAGAAAAGAGAGACAAAGGAACTGCAAGAAAAACAGAAAACAATGAACAAAATGGCAATAGTAAATACTTCCCTCTCAATAATAACTTTTATTATACATGAATTAAACTCCCCAGTCAAAAGATATACAGTGGCTAAATGAATTAAAAAATAAAAACTATATGCTGTCTATAAAACATTCTCTTTAGAGTTTAGTATACACATAGGCCGAAAGTGAGGAAATGGAACAAAATACTCCATACAACAGAGAGCAGAGGTGGCTATATTTATGTCAGACAAAATGGATTTTTTAAGTCAAAAATCATTACAAAAAAGAACATTATATTGGGAACCAGCAGTTAGTGTAATGGCTATGTCGCTGGACTTCCATGTAGTCGACCGCGGTTCGCGTCCCGGACCCGGTGGCTTAAAACTCACGCCGGGCGCGTGTGCGTGCCTGCCCAAGATCCCGAGAGGAGAATGGAGGAGAAGGGATTGCGGCGTGACCATCCCCCCGGGGAGTGATTTCTCGCTTTCTGTCTCTGTGTCTCTCTCTGTCTGTCTGGCGAGCGCATGCGCCCTATAGAGAAAAACTCTCAAAAAAAAAAAAAAAAAAAAAAGAACATTATATTGTGATAAAAAGGTCAAGAAGATATAATAATTATGAATATTACACAGCCAACATCAGAGCACAAAAACCTAAAAAGCAAACATTAAAAAACTGAAAGTAGAAATAGCAATACAGTATTTGTAGAAGATTTCATTAGCCCTCTTTGAATAATGGATAAAATGTCCAGACAGAAGACTGATAAGTAAACAAGGTTCAAACAACACTATAGGCCAAATGGATAACAGACATATGCAGAAAATTCTACCCCACAGCTTCGGAGTACACATTCTTCTCAATTGCATGTGGAGTTTCTTCAGGATAGAGTACATAATAGGTCACAAAACAAGTCTTAAAAATTTTAAGAAGAGTGAAATTATACCAAGTATATTTTCCAACCACAATGGAATGGAACCAAAAATCAATAATGGAAGGAAAACTGGAAGATTCACAAATATGTGAAACTAAACAATGTATTTTTGAACAACCAATAGGTCAAAGAAGAAATAAAAAGGAAAACATTAAACATATCTTGAGAAAAATTGAAATGAAAACACAACAAAGCAAAATTAATGGGATGCAGCAAAAGCAATACAAAGAGGGAAGTTAATAGTGATAAATATTTACATAAAAACAAAAGACCTAAGTAAACAATCAAATGTCACACCTAAAGGAACTACAAAAAGAAAAATAAACCAACCCTAAGTTAGCAGAAGGAAGGAAATAAATAAAGATACAGTAGAATAAACAAAATAGAGAATTTTTTAAATGGGCAAAACTAAGAGTTGGCTTTTGAAAAAGATTATAACTGATAATTATAACTGATACACTTTCAGCTAGAATAACAAGGTGGAGAAAATGAGAGTACTCAAAATCCAAAGTCAAACAGTGGGCTTTATAATTGATCCCATAGAAATTAAAAGGGTCATAAAAGATTACTGTGAAGAATTATATACCAATAAACTGGTACCTGAAAAAAATAGGTAAACTCCTAAAAATATTCAGTTTACCCAGACTGAATCATGAAGAGATAGAAAATCTGAGCAAATCTAAAACTAGTAAGGAGATTGAATCAGTAATAAAGCAACAACAAAAACAATAACCTCCTAACAAAGAAAACCTAGGACCAGGTGCTTCACTGGTAAATTTTACCAAACTTTGAAAGAAGAATCAATATCAATCTTTCTCAATCTTAAAAAGAGATAGAGAGTGAAAGAAGGAGAGGAAGAGAGAATTGTTTTTAAACTCATTTTATGAGGCCGGCATTACTTGGTCCAAAGCCAGCTGAAGGAACGAAAATAAAAAATAAAAAATAAAAAAAAATGCTAACAAACCAAATTCAACCATATATTAAAAAAACATCATGCACTATGACCAAATGAGATTCATTCCTGGACTGCAAAAATAGTTAAATATACAAAAATCAATTGATGTAATACATACACCACATTAACAGAATGAAAAAAAATTATATCATCTCATAAATGCAGAAAAAGCAGTTGATAAAATTCAGCACCCTTTTATGACAGAAAATAAAACTCTCAATTAAATAGAAATACAGAAAGTTTTCTCAAAATAACAGAGACAATACCTAAAAGTCCACAGTTAACATCACTCATACTTAATGATAAAAAATTGAAAGCTTTTTCTCTAAGTTTAGGAATAAGACAAAGACATAATTCTCACCACTTCCATTCAATATATTAATAAAATAATTGTAGCCAGAGCAATTAGTCAAGAAAAATAAATAATAAGCACCAACTAGAAAATGAAGAAGTAAGGTTTTCTTGTTTGCAGATACTCAAAAATAATTCTTAAATATTTTAAAAACTGTTATAACTAATAAATGAATTCAATAGAGTTGGGAGATACAAAATCAACATACAAAAATTAGTTACCCTTCTATGCACTAATAATAAAGTATTTTAAAAAATAAATAATTCCCTTTACAATAGAATTTAAAAATATTTAGAAATAAACTTAACTAAAGAAGTGAAAGACTTTTACACTGAAAACTATAAAAATTGATGAAAGGAATTAAGCAAGACACAAACAAATGCAAAAGCATCCTATGTTTATGAAATGGAAGAATAGGTATAGTCAAAATGTGGGTACTGCCCTAAGTGATCTACAGACTTAATGCAGTCTCTATTACAATCCCAATAGCATTTTTAAAGAAAAAAAAATTCTAAAATTCATATGGAATCACAAAGGATTCTAGGTAGGCAAAATTAATTTGAGGGGAAAAATGGTGATGTCATACCTCCTGATTTCAAAATACATTAAAAGCTACGGTGATGGACCAGAATTAAATCTACACATATATGAGGGGGGAAGGTCTTCAAAAAGTTTATGGAAATTTTATATTATGGAAAACCTACGAATTTAAAAAGACTATGGACTTTTTAAAAAAATTTTGCTCTAAAATAAATTGGCACCCTAATTCCATTTTCATCACATTTTTCATAGTTCCCTTATACAGACAAATAATTTTTTAATAAAGGAATCCAAAATGCACAATGGGCAAAGAATAGTGTCTTCAACAAATGGTGTTCAGAAAACTGAACATCTATATGGAAAAAAACAATGAACTATACCCTTATTTTATACCACATGTGAACATCAACTCAAAATAAATTGAAAACTGGGACCAGCAGTTAGCGTAATGGCTATGTCGTTGGACTACCACGTAGTCGACCACGGTTCAAGTCCTGGACCTGGCGGCTTAAACTCATGCCGGGTGCGTGTGCGTGCGTGCCCAAGATCCCAAGAGGAGAATAGAGGAGAAGGGATTGTGGCATGGCCATCCCCCCTGGGGAGTGATTTCTTGTTTTCTATCTCTCTGTCTCTGTCTGTCTGGCGAGTGCACGCGCCCTCTAGCAAAAACCTCTCAAAAAAAAAATAATAAATAAATAAATAAATAGAAAACTGAAATATAAGACCTGAAATTGTAAACTTTTAGAAGAAAACATATGGAAAAAAAATTTATGACAATAATCTTGGCAATGATTCAATGGATTTGACATAAAAAATACTGGCAACAGAAACAAAATTAGACAAATGAGTCTACATCAAACTAAAAAATTTCTGCTCAGCAAAGAAACCATCACTAGAGTGAAAAAGCAACCCATGAAATGGGAGAAGACATTTGCAAATCATATATCTGATAAGGGATTAATTTCTAAAAACATATAAGAAACTTCTATAGCTTAATAACAACAAAAAACCCTAATAACTCAATTTTTAAAAACAATTAAGGACTTGTATAAACATGTCTCCAAAGGAGATATACAAATGATAAACAGGTACATTCAAAGATGCTCAGTATCACTTATCATTAGAAAAATGCAAGTCAAAACCACAATGAGATATTGTTAGGATAGTTATCAAAAACTCAAAAGAATACTGTTGGTGAGCATATGTTGAAATTGGACACTTGTTCATTGTGGGTGGAAAAGCAATACGGAGAAGTCGCTATGAAAAATGACATGAAGACACCTTCATGACTCCTGAAAACTAGCCATTTCGGGGGAAACAGAGAAATGAAGATTTCCCACTGATAATTCAGCCTCCAGCACACAAAACTCACGTGACTGAACTTCCAAGTTTGGGAAGAAACCGACCATCCACCAGATGACTAGAAATCACTGCAGGACCACAAGAAATATGGGAAAGCAGGAAAACACTTCTCCTCCAAGGGAAAAGAATAACTCCTCTTCATCCACACTCAGTTCAATGGAAATAATGGAAATGTCTGATAAAGAATTCAGAACATTCATAATGGCAAAGCTAACAGAGATGGAAGAGAAGAGAGACAATGAACTGCTGAAGAGGAAGGAGAAAGGAGTTCATGAGTTCCAGGAGGTGAGGAAATTCATGCAAGATCTAAAAGAGGAATTTCACACTTTACAAAAGAATCAGATGGAACTGTTAGAGATGAAGGCTATAATACAGGAAGTCAAAAATCTCCCTTGAAAGTATTAAAAGCAGACTAGGTCATACAGAAAATAGAATCTCAATGTAGAAGAGAAAATTGCTGGCCTAGAAAAATCCACTACAAAGACTGAGAAAATGGCTCCAAAATTTGAGTATAATATACTAGAAATACTAGATACAATCAAACGTCCAAACATCCAGATAATAAGCATCCCAGAAGGCGAAGAGACTCATAAGGGCATTGATAATCTATTCCATGAAATCCTGCAAGAAAACTTTCCAAACCTAGAGAGGCACTCAAAGATTCAGTCCCAAGAAATGCAAAGGACCCCAAATAGAATCAACCCAAGAAGATCTTCTCCAAGACACATTATAGCCAGATTGACCAAAACCATAGACAAAGACAAGATACTAAGATTGGCAAGAGAAAAACAGCAAGTTACCTACAAAGGGTATCCCATCAGACTAACAGCAGACCTCTCATGGGAAACAATGTGAGCGAGGAAAGAATGGGAAAATGTATTCAAAGTGTTAAGGGAAAAGCAATTTCAACCGAGAATACTGTACCCAGCAAGATTATTGTTCATTTGGGAAGAAAAGACATGAACATTCCCAGATAAACAAAACCTGAAAGAATTTACCAGCACCAGACCAGATCTCTAAGAAGTTCTTACGGGCATGCTATGTCAGTAAAATTAAATGCAGACACACAGAAATAAGAGTTCAAAAACTAAGAAAATGGGCAGCTTAATTGTAGGGTCAAAGTCTGGAGTTGAATATTATATCCCAGAATTCAGTCTGGAAGATCGAACCACAACAGAAGAAAGATTAAGTACATGAGACTGAACTGATGAAACAACATTCTGTGACTTGACTAGAATATTGCTGCTTTTCTTCTAAGCTTTGTTGTGCGGTTTTAAAGGATTTTGTCCTGTTTTGAGCTGTCGATAGGTGCATGTTCCTACTATTTGAACAGAATACTAACCTGTTTCTAGGCTTTAAATTTCAAGGAAATATCATTACCAGTTCAAAACTGCTTTTCTTGAAATCATCCGCTGAACTTGCTATTGAAAGTAGTTAGATTACTTATGATATTGTGTGATGAACAAAATGTTGGGGAAAAAGGAATGGAAGATAACTGTATATAGCAGAGATAGTGTAATAAGAGAGTGGGAAAGGGCAGAGGGTCAGACATGGGGTAAAAAACATATATATATATATACATACATATATATGAAAGTAGAAATGGAATATTATTGATGATAACATGTATGATTAAGCCACTATGCAGATTATTCTAGATGGGAAACCACATTTAGTATGTTGTGATGATGCTCAGGGAATGAATGTAAATTAATTTTTAAAAAAAGTTTCAGAAGGAAAAAAAAAACACTAAAACTGTTCTTATCGAAGTTTTTTTTTAAAAAAAATGCATATTTGATCACTGCAGTAAGCTATATAGCCCCAGCTAGGTACTACTTTATAGTATGTTCATTCTACTCACTGAGGTTTATGCCTCAAGTCAGACTTGGGTTCACATATATGTATATATCAGCTGCACTTGTTATTGCAAATATTTAGACTAATTAAGTTCATTAGCTAATCAATTAAATGGGGGGGGGTGGAAGGCATAGAAAGCAACTGTGGATACCAGAGACAATGTGGGAGGAGGGTGGGATACAGCAGAGGGTGAGGGATAGGGAATCAAGGATGGCAAAAAAAAGCACAAAATACACAAGACATAAGAAGTGGAAAATTATTTGTTGATAACATGTATGTTGATGTGCTTGATTTAGCCAATATACAGTGTATTTTGGATGGAAAATTCATTTTGTATGCTGTAATGATGTATAGTGAATTAATGTAAGAAAATAAATTTAAAGAAAAGGAAATCTCTGTCTCTGTCTCTCTCTCTCTCCAGCGAGCACATGCACTCTAAGGCAAAAAAAACTCTAAAAAAAATAAATTTTTAAAAAGACAAATTCACATTAAGTGTCATTACTATCATAAAATTAAAAAAATTAATATCGATATGAAAAAAGCAAGAGTTGGACAGTAATTGCTAAGGAGCCTCCCAACTGTAACAATGGACAACTCCAGGAGTACAAATAAATTTGCTGCACCATTACCAATCAGGAAAGTCCCCTAGAGGGATACAAAAAGCTAAATGGATTGTATAGATTGGCCCTAAAATTGATGGAAAAGGCATTCTCCCTTGTGATGTCTACACAAATGGGCCAAAACTAAGACAATTATTTGAAAATTCCTAACCCCTCCAATACTGTGGTCAGTTTTAAGTTAGGATTTTTCTTTCAAGAATAGTGAACATTCTTATATTTTATATATTTGGCTTTTGCTAAAACCACCTTTTTACCAGATATTCTTAAAAACATAAACAAACTGGTGATTAAAGACAAAAAAAAAAAAAAAAAGAAAAGAAAGTTTTCTGTTTTTATTTTTAACTACAGAAGAATACTCCCAAATAAAAAAGTCTTGGTTTTAATTAAAAACAAAAACGTATACAGTCTACTTACTTTTGCTTTAAATATTATCTTTTTACTGTAAATGAATACACAACACTGAGCTTAGCAATATAAAGTATAGACTAAACTTAATTTGTTATAAAAGTATGTATTTTTAACTTTGGTGATTTAGTAATAGTCAACAGAAGTCTCTATTAATATATACATGTTCTTAATTAATTAAGTTAATTATATTCTCCTTTCATTAAAACTCTTCTCACTGTAGGAAACTTGCAATTTTAAAATATCCAAAAGAATTTAATGTAGAAAACTGGTAACAGTTGTTTTTCAAATTTGCCAATGTGACACTAAGAGTATGCAGAGACTGGACAAGCTATGTGTGTAGTCAGGTCAAGAAATAGAGTGAGTTGTTGTGGAGATAAGGCTTTATAATAATTATTATAAATAGGGCATGATATGATGCTTTGAATGTCTTTAATCATTAGGTCCAGCTATAACTGGCACAAGTGGTAGGGCACCTCTGCACAATATTGGAGCCATATAAGAAGACTCTGAGTTTGGATCCCAGGTTGACCTCATTGGGCATGCCCATAGTGTGTGCCTTTGATGCTGACCATAAGACTGGAGGGAAGATCATAGCATGGTGTGATCCTGTCAAAGGCATCTCTCTATTTGTCTCAATCTCTCTCTCTCTCTCTCTCTCTCTCTCTCTCTCTCTCTCATAAAAATAAATAAATAAATAGATTCCAATCTGTATGAAATGGGTCAGGTGCAACACAATCTGGAGAAGGAAATAGGTAAACAGGAATCTGTCTTTATAGCTTGGAGATTCTGTGTAAGATGAAATTAAAATATAAAATAAAGCAATGGGATTTGGTCCAAAAGCACAGATTCTTGAGCCCCCTTTCAGCAAGTCAGAAATTTTAAAAAACTGGCACAATCTCTAGCTCCCTGATTGACTAAAAGATGCCTCTCCCTTCAGCTCTATACTACTTGCCAGATTCTCAAAGGGCACTAAAGAATGAGTGGGCTAATGAAACAAAAGATGGTTTATTTTAATATGTTTTGACCACTAACAGATTCCAAACTCATATTCCTTTTTCAAAGAATGATTTTAAAGGAAATCAGATAGTATCAAAAACCAGTTTTTGTACATGAGTCTCCTATATACTACCTTTCACCAGCTCCTTCTCGTGCCCATACTCCCTCAACCCCCTCAGATACACACCCAAAATCAAAACCACTGGCGCCTTTGTAAGAAGGGGACGAATGTATGCTACGCAGATGTAATGCTGCCTTGGGGATTTGAATCACCCAAACAATCTGAGGTAATTACATCAACTGATGTAACTTAATTCTTTTAAAAGGGATGTCTGGCTGTGAAGAATTTTGAATGGATATTTAAAGTTTTTCCTAGCCCCTTGGAGAGGGTTTGAAATTAGGAGGATATTTTTACCTAAGCAAAAGAGTCTAGGTAAATTCAACATTTCCATGCTCTTTACTCACACTTTTTTTCATTTGTTTAGAACATTGAGCTTCTTACAGAAGCGCCTTGTAATATAGGTATGAAACTTTCATTACAAGAAGACAGTGCTTAGCCAGTAAGGCCGCAGTTGTGTGAATTTCAACAAGTAATATCCTAAAAACCTTAACGAGGCCTCCATCAGGCAAAGTGAGCTCTGTAAAGCCATTTTTTCCCCAATTATTTTCTCAGAAAGATAGATGAGCTCGGTGGTTTCCTGCACGCTTCTCTGCTGGTAGTGCCCAAGGGTTGCTATCAGCCCCTTGACTTTGTTTTCTGCTGCACAGATGGTGGGGGTGATTGTTTTGAAAACAATTTCTTGCATGGCCACCCCTCTGAAACCGCTGAATGTAAAATCCATCCCACTTGGTATTTACACATTGAGAAAACTCTCTAAAGTTACAAGGGCTTATGATATTAGCAGCATGTTCTTGCATGGTGGAGTCAAGCCATCCTAAATACTGCCTAAAACATTTTAGCCATGACCAGACTGGAAAATTACAGCAATGGCTTGGACACTGATCAAAGAAAACAGCATCATTAAAATACAGTAATTCCATAATTCTGTCCACTAAAACAAATGCATTTTTATGGTACTCAAACTGAAAACCAGCCACATTGGCAGAGGAATTGGTGAAAATGAACATGAGCATAAACGCATATCTAGTAATGATAACTGTGGGACTCTTTTTAATTCCAATTTTAGAACTAGGTGAAATCATGACATCTCAGGAAATACAATTAGAACTGCTAGTGCATCCTTTGCACTTGTAATAAAAAGAGCATAGTTCATTGAGCTATGGGGAAGAATATGAGGTTTAACTTTGCATTCTGTGCTTACAATATTCCAGTAATACTGAAAAAATTAAAGAGCATCTTTCTCTGTAAGTGTTGTAGCTGGTAAAGAGAAGAAGAGGATGGATGGATAGTGTTATCAAAAAGTATAATGCATTCAGAAAGAATTCACTGATACAAGAAATGTTGGGTCTTTTTGGTGTATTATTTTCTTTTTTTCTTTTATTTTATACATTTAATCACTATACATCATTCAAGCTGTAAAGTGAATTTACCCAACATGAATACACTTCATAACCAGTCCAGCTGAAGATACATACACGTATATCATCCATTTCTGTGTCCCATACGTGTCTTGCCTCTCAAAATGTATTAATAGGATCTGATTGTACCTAGAAGTCATAGAATGTCAAGGGAGAGGAAATAATTGTAAATGTTCCACTTAAACAAAATGATTGGAAAATGGCCAATGACTCACAAGTGCCCAAGTAGCCCCTCATCAGGTTGTCACGTCCACATGTTTATAAGTAGGGGCTATCAGGATACCACCTCTGAGGATGTCTGGGAGTCTCATGTTTCATAGTGCTTCAGGTCCTATTGATGAGTGAGTCACTACCTTCTGTGAGCAATTCAAAAGTGAGATCATCTGGAAATTCTAAGTGCTGGTTTGGTGAAGCCAGTTTTAGAACTCCAGATAAATACAGTATCTTGCCATCACAATCAGTTCAAATGAAACAGATATCTCAGTGTCTGTCTTACTCTGAATCATGGAGATTGTGGGTATATTAGCATGGTCTTGGTTGCAGATGATAAAATGCAACTCAAATTAAGCTTAAACAAAAAAAATGTAAGTTTATGGGCTAGCCAGTAGCGTGGTGGTTAAGACAGCTGGATTCCACATGACCAGCTGCACAGGTCAATTCCCAGACCCAGTGGCTTAAAAACCATGCCTGGCACATGTATGTGCATGCCCAAAATTCAGGAGAATGGAGAAGGAACTGTGATGTGGCCATCACCCTAGGGGATGATTTATATATATATATATATATATGTAAATCATGCAATATATAATGTAGTATGCATTACTATATTATATATAATACTGTATGTTATATATATGTATGTGTGTGTGCGTGTGTATATTTATAGATATATATATATATGTATAGTGTGTGTGTGTGTGTGCGTGTGTGTGTGTGTATGCATGTGCGTGTGCATGTGTGTGTGTATCTACCTTTGCCAATTTGGTCATGTATTCTAAACAAGTATTTTCAGATGGGAAGCCTTTTATGTGGGAATTTGGCAAGGTAAGAACTGAGCTAATGATCCTAATCCTGGGATCCACTGAGTTATAACGGAAAGTTTCCCACATTAGAGTAAGGTAATACTGGATTAAAATCTCAACTATGTACCACATAAACCTCACATTTTCTGGAAGTTATTTAAATTGCCTGAACTTTAACATCTTCATCTGAAAAACAAGTATTTATCAGATGGTATTGTAATATTGAATAAAGTAGTCTTTAAGGTGATTAGCATATTTCAAAGGAATTATTACTATTATTTTAGAACCTTAATGTTAGAGCCAGTTCATTTAGTCTAACTTTAATGTGAAGACCCGTACAAAAATGCCCTGACAGATGATTCTACAACCTCCAGTGAAGGAGATCTTGGTATCGCACAGGTAGCCATTCCACTGTTATAAACATCTACCTTATAATAAATGCTAAAACTATTTCTCCTTAACTTATATCTAAAGCCCTAGTTCAAATCTCTAACATTAAATAAGTAGTACATTTAACCACTTACTTTCATGATTGATCTGAAAATATTTTAATACTATCCTATTGAAATTATTAGAGCTTAGTCCTCTCCCAAAAAAGTCCTTTCCTACCAAAACTACATATTTTATGCCCTTAACTATTGATTCTAGACCCTTGGACATTCCAGTTACTCTTTCTTAAATGTAATCTACTGGACAAAGCTATTTTATATTTGTAGTTCTGTTTTTTCCTTGTAATAGGGTAACAAGTAGTTGTTTCTTTTAACAATTGCACTTAAAATTTAACTTTCACAATTAAGTGAAAAATGTCCAAATTAATTTTAAAAATTTAGCCACCTTTATAAATCATATATATTGGGCCAGCAGGTGGAGGGTGGTTAAGGGCACTGGACTCCCACATGGCAGACTGAGGTCCGAGTCAGACCTGGCAGTTTGCTTTCGCACTTTCTCTCTCTCTCTCTCTCTCTCTCTCTCTCTCTCTCTCTCACTCTCACTCTCACTTTACTTATAAATAAACAAATAAATAAATAAATAAAGTTAAATAAAATAATCCTTTAGAAAAAAGAAAAATCATATACAAATCTTAGAATATTTGATCCCTAATTCTTGCCATCTTAGTGAAATGTTCTTGATTAAATCGATTTATCTTTATTTAAGTCTATGTACCAGATGAAGCCTTATATTTATAAGTGAAGGATATCTTGAATTTCAGTTTAGCATCCAGTATCTCAGCTTTCTTTATCAAAGTTACAATATTTATCAATGTCTCTTTCCAGGGAATGGACAAAATGTCGAGGTATCTGTTCTAGCTAAGCCCAATATTGCTATCTATTCCATTAGACCCCACTCCCTCTCATCTACAAGAACAGTCCTCCAAGCGTTATCCTTTCTATAAGTCACACCAATAACTTTTTTCATTTCTCCTGAATCATTTCCATAATATATCAAAAGGTGATTATTTTGGAAATCATAAAAAAATATTAAAAACTTCAGAATTCACACCCAATTTCTTTTCTTTATAGCAAACGTCTGTGAACATATTGTTTATAATTACCTTGGATGGTACCAAATTATTTACTCTGATTCTATCTTAAACATATTTCTGAAAAGTTTTTCCCTCACCACTCTACTGATGCTGCTTTTATTAAGATAATCAATAACCTCCACCTTATTAATGCTTCATTTCATGGAACTATCAATGATAAACTGATGAAGTTTATCATTTTTCCTTAGATACCAGTGTGGTCTGATTTGCTCTATATTTCTAGTGTTCCAGTTCTGTTTCTCTGCTTCTGTGTCTACATCTCCCCGATCACTAGTGCCAAATTTAAAAGTATTTCATATACTTTATCTCACATGCTTTTTATAGGAATCCAGTGAGGCAGCGATTATCAATACAATTAATAAAATTCAGGAGATGATGTTGGAGCCCTTTTGGAAACATACAGTTATCAGTTTATCAAGAACAAGTTCTTTCAGGCAAATCAGATCTTTATGGCTAGGTATGTTTGATGGGTAGATAAGAGGAACTCACAGACATAATTTATTGTATTTTCACTGAATCTACATTCCTGACAAAAAACATGATAAATGCCTAGGAAGTTGTAAAACCAAATGTATTGAAAACTAATTTTTAGATCCAAATGAAACACAGTCGGGCTCATCAGTGTCATTCTGAGGCTATGCCCTGGCCTCCAATTGCATCATTGATTGATTGATTGATTGATTGATTAAACAAGTACTTATTGATTGCCTATTTCTAGGTACTTTTTTAGGTGGTGAGTATATAACTGTGAAGACACACAAAAAAGATACAAAGTCCTGGTTTCATGAAGCTTACATGATATGGGGAGACAGGTAGTAAAGAAACAAAATGTATAATATACTGGACATTAATAAAGGCTAATGATGATAAAATCAGGAGGGGTAATAATTAGAGTACACATAAGGAAATAATCATGAATGGGGGCCAGGATAGGTAGAAGTGTTGCAATGCACATAAGTAGAGAATGGAAGGAGGAGCAGAGAGAACCCATTATTGCCTTCTTTACTCACAATGGCAACACACCATTTAAATAAATGGCTAGCAAAAGCTAGTACTCAATAATGGCTTTGAATAACTGAATAAGTAAGTCAATAGATGGAGGTTGATTATCTGCCAAAGACTTTGGCTTATTAGCCATAGCAGAATCATTTCTTACAGAACAAAGTTGTCTCACTTGTTTTTCTTTGGACGTTTTTGATGACTCAACATAGTCACAAAGAAAAGAAGCCGTTATTCTGCGACCCCCACGGGTGCTACTGGAGTGTCTCTTGTTTTTTCCCATAGTCTCAACCATAGTTTGAAAAAGACTCAGTGTGCATTTCTGATAGCACTTACTAGTTTGGGGTAAAGGGTGTGATATTTCAGGGAACGTGATTCAATATGAGCACTTTTATTCCTTTAAAAAATTTTGTACCTATATATACTGAAACTATTTGAGTTGAAGTCCATATAGAGGAGTTTTTTGTGTTTTTTTTTTTTTTTTTTGAGAGTTTTTTGTTTGTTTGTTTTGTTTTGTTTTGTTTTGCTATCAGGCATGTTCACTCACCAGAAAGACAGAGAGAGACAGAGAGACAGAAAGTGAGAAATCACTCCCTAGGGGGTTGGCCACACCGCAATCCCTTTTCCTTCATTCTCCTCTCAGGATCTTGGGCATGCACACACACGCACCGGACATGAGTTTAAGCCAGCGGGTCCAGGACGCGAACCGCGGTTGACTACATGGGAGTCCAGCGACATAGCCATTACACTAACTGCTGGTCCCCTAATGGAGTTTTTAATTGGAATAAGGGAGGATAAGATGAGAGAGGTACTATTGACCTTACACATAAGCTAGAAGAAGTCAATAAAGTCCTTTTAAAAACAATAAACATCTCCAACAAGTCTCAGAATCTTCTTTAATACTGTCATAAAACTGACAAACTTTTCCTTTAGTTCTCTCACTAAGGTTTTTCAAGCTCATGGTTTGTGAGAACAGTCTGTGTTTCCCAAGAGAAAGTGGCATATGTTTCAGTAGTGCTCTTTATCTCAGGCTCTTTTCACTGGCACTACACTTAGCAGGCCCTCTTTCTCTTTTGGATTGTGTAAAATGGTAAAAAATGGAAAATATTAAGAAAGCTGCTATGACTACCTCTATAACAACAGCAGCCATGCATCCATTAGGGAATTATCTTCTGTTTCCTATAATTAAATTGCTTTTTAAAAAATGCATTACATCAAACTAACCTGCTAAAGCAAATCCATCAAAGTTAAATTTTCCTAGAAGACTGACTAAGGATGAAAAGTCAGCAATTCTCATGCAGGACAAAAGTAACTGGGTTGGCCACGTCGTTTTCCAGGACGTTACTCTGACCAGCAGAGATTAAGTTGTTCCTGAAATAGAGAGGCCATGAATCATAGGTCCTACAGATCCATTTGCTGGGCACCGTCTGACTGCCTTTTAGCGTATTTCATAGGTCTGTAAAGAACTGCTTTTTCTTTAAAATATATACATTCTAATAATAAACAGTGCTTGCCATATTTTATTTCCCACTATTTTCTATTACAAACTCCCAAAGAATTAAATGAAAAATAAATGGAAATGGCAGGGTGTGGTCTCCTGCCTAAGGCACTCATTAGTCTCAGAAACAGTTTTTAGTGACCATCACTCTTCCCCTTCCCCCAGAGTTTTGAGATTCAGCTTTCCATCACAGTCCATAGATAATACTTATGTTCACCCAATTTTGGCAAAACATCTTGTGATTAATTAGGGAAATACGTGACTTTTTAAAGCCAAACTTTCAAAACTATACAAAAGTTTAAGCCTGGCTATACTAAGAATTGATATTCATTAGAATAGAGGCTAAAATGATGTTTATCTCTATTTGAGATGATTTATTTATTTATTTATTCCATGAGGAAGGGAAGAAAAGAGAGATATTCCCAACATATGCCACACTTCTATCTCAAGCCTCAGTCACCCAAGGTCACAGGCATACATGCATACATACATACAGGGAGACTAGGGGTTGCAGACCTGGGACCTTTCCATATGGTCTGAGCTTCAAGGAACAATGTATTACTGACATGCAATCGCAATTGGCCTAAAGTTTAGTTTTATAATATCCCAATTTCTACATACTTTATATACATGCTAAAAGCACAATTTATGACCACAGAAAAAGTAATACACAAAGCAGTACATTAATTTTATACTCATAATATGTATCCTTAGGAGCTCCAGTAGATTTATTGTTGGCCTGAGTCTCTGTTTTATGTATTTGGAAGCAATGTATTGTGCTCCTTTGTTCTAGAAATTGTTTCCTTTTACCAATTGAGATATCTATCTCAAATAAACGAGAGCATTTGGATTTAAAACTAACATTAGTCTCCATTGAAGTATTCAGGATCATGTTATCCAATTCTACAGAGAAAAGTCAAAGAACCTAAACAGCATTAAAAAGATCAAAGTTGAAATAAAGATGTTTTTTCTTTTTTAAAAAACTGGTAGCAGAATATTTACCGCAGCCTTATTCATCATAGCCAAAACCTGAAAATAACATAAATGTCAGTCAAGAGGAGACTAGACAAATACATTTAGCAATAAAGAAGAGCAAACTATAGGAACCCCTGGATGAATCTCAGATGCCTAATGTTAAATGAAAGAAGCCCCTCAGAGAAGTTCATATGATGTGATTACTGTACATAAAAACAAACATGTAAACCTTCCGAGTTGGTGAACACATCTGTGTGCTGGGAGAGCAACCCACTCCAACTCCACTGAGAAAGGAGCTCCTGTACCTGGGGTGCCCCAGGCCTCACCCTGTGTGCCTCTTCATATGGCTGTTAATCTGTATCCTTTGTCATATTTTTTATAATAAACCAGTAAATTATAAAATAAAAAGTTTTAAATAGGCTAACTTGTCTATAGTCACATGTCAGATACAAGGATGGAGGGAACACTGACTGCAAAAAGGTACAATGGAATTTTCTGTGAGGGAGGAAATATTCTCTGCCTCTATCATGTTTTGAATAATGATTACATTGTCAAAACTCACCAAACTGAACACAGAAGTCTGTGCATTTTGTTGTATGCTATCAAATATCTCAATTTCTTTTTAAAAATGACATCATGAATATGCAATTAGAAAAATCCAAAAAATGTAAAATTCTACTAGGATAAATGGTCAGATTTTTTCCATAAAAAGGAAAAATGGGGGGAAAGGTAACATGTAGGTTGAGAGACTTTAGAAATATATTAATCATACACAATGTGCAGATAAATTTTGTTTGAGTCCTGATTCAAATTAACCACACATTAAAAAAATAGGAAGGTAATAGGGGAAGGTTGAGCAATAAGGATATTAATTAACCGTTTACTATTTTATCATGATTATAGTCATTGTCTCTGGGTTTTTAAAGTATATTACAGAGCAATGTGGATGAATTTACAACACTGAGTAAAATTAAACAGACAAAAAAGCTATATTATTCCATTTTTTAAAGTTCAAGTCAAGAATAAATTAGAGTGCTATAAGCCTTTATAGAGGAGGGAAAAGGACCTAATGATTGGGAAGTTCACAAGGAAGCTTTTGAGATAGTGGCAATTTTAAATCTTTAGAGTGGTAGTTGCATTTTGGTAAGCAAAGGACCACCTATACCCAGGTGGAACAATAGATTATGCTGTATAGATTAGGTACACAGTAAGTGATATCATCTAGTTTAAAGTTCTATGGCAAAGAACCTGGCAGATGCTTGTGAAATGGGCAGATTTCAGTTCAAATGGACATGTATGAGCTTGGTATTCTATTCTCATTGAGCAGAAACCAATGGATTTGATTATATTGGTAGGCTACACAAGTCATTCAAATGATTATTGCAACAGAACAAGATTGGTAAATTTCACCCAATAGTTCTGCATTCAGAGAAGTCTTAAAAGAAGAGATACCTGTTCACAAATTAAGAGGATGTAGCTAGGAGATTTGAAAACTCTCCATCTATGGAAAATGAAAAGGCTTTTATTACGTAGGATAGGTTGAGAGGCCTAGAAAAGTGATCCCTTTGTAGATCTAAAATGACCACTATCAGCCACTTGACATTTGACCATGGTGCTTAAAACTCCTATTTTTATCCACTGAGGGTATCATGGCCCCTCACAGTTCCAGTTTGACATAGGATGCCACAGATATCAAAAAGGGCTTTCCTGAATGTGCTGTTACATGGGCTACATGTATTCCATAAAGGGAGAAATTCAAGGGATATCACTTATTTAGAACCATAAAATGTTTAACAAGGTAACTCTATAGAATTTTTTTTTTTTTTTTTTTTGGAGAGGTTTTTGCTATAAGGAGCGTGCGCTCGCCAGACAGAGAGAGGCGGAGAGACAGAAAGTGAGAAATCACCCCCTGGGGGGGATGGCCATGCCAGAATCCCTTCTCCTCCATTCTCCTCTTGGGATCTTGGGCACGCACACACACGCGCCTGGTGTGAGTTTTAAGCCACCAGGTCCGGGTCGCAAACCGTGGTCGACTACGTGGGAGTCAAGTGACATAGACATTATGCTAACTGCTGGTTCCATGCCGCAGTCCTCCAGCCGCCATAGGTTTTTGCCATAGGGCGGGCGCCACCACATCCGAATTTTTAAAATACGTAATCTAGAATAATTTGTATCACACATGAAAAATTGGTTAAAAAAGGAACAAAGGTAGATGGATGCCTTCAGATGTTCATTACCCCCACAACACAAGGAGTGGGACACTTCTTGATATTTTCATAAATGATATAGAAGACAACATAGAGTGATATTCCAAAGAGAGGAGGATAAAACAAGCCAGCTTACAGAGCTAAGTAAATGCATATATACAATTAATCCTTCTTTTCTTTTATTCATGATAGAACATGTGTACATACATGTGAGAGTGACAGGAGAGATAGAGAGACAGAAACAGATAAAAAGTATCCTTCGATGAACATGGTCATGCCCCAATCCTTCTTCCTCCAATTTGCCATCTAGTCAGGATCCTGGCCACGTATGTCCATACCCAGCATGTTCCTCAGTCTGCTAAGGATGGGACTTGAACCCTAGTCAGCCATGAGGGATCGGCTTCTTCTGCACAGGCTTAACCACTATTCTATAGGGACTGGCCAACTATTAATCTTGAGTTGGGCAAGCATGAGGTAAAGGCCTAGAGAAAATATAAAGTAATACATGTAATAATTAAAATATTGGAGACCAGCAGTTAGCGTAAAGGCTATGTCACTGGACTCCCATGTAGTCGACTACGGTTGGAGTCCTGGACCCAGAGGCTTAAACTCATGCCGGGCACATGTGTGTGCATGCCCAAGATCCCGAGAGAATGGAGGAGAAGGGATTGCAGCATGGCCATCTTCCCTGGGGGGGGTGATTTCTCACTTTCTGTCTCTCTGTCTCTCTCCGTCTTTCTGGCACGTGAACGTGCCCATAGCAAAAACCTCTCAAAAGAAAAAAACTGAGTTGTCAGAAAAATCATATTTTTCTATGTTTTTCTATGCAAAAACACATCATGACTTTTTGATGATCCAATATAATGGTGTCTGGACTAGTGCTACCTATAAAATGTGCAAATCTATATGGATACTTCATTACATTAGCCCAGCTCTCTGGTCGTCTTCATAAAGTAGACGCAATGAACAACATGTGAACTATTATACTAATAGTATAATAGCTATTAATGACATAAAGGTTCGTGTAAATAAAGAAAAAGTACATTCTTAACTTAGCATAAACCCATGATACTCTCTTTCAATTAGTGGCACCACTCCTCAAACAGGAACTCTAGCCAAGAACCCAGGAGTCATCTTCCTCTCCAAAAACACGTAAAAGGGTCACCAAATCCCATCAACTCTGTTCTTAAAAGCCTCTTGACTCAGTATCTTTATCTTTCTTTGTGCCAAGACTTTTGTCATTTCTTTCTAAAATTTTATGGTCAATTTTTATCTAATTACTCTTGCCTCTGCAATACTTCCCTCACGAGACTATGCTCCATTCACACCCTCTGAAAGTAATTATTCTAAAACAGAAACATGAGCAAGCGTCCTTCATATTACAGTTTTCCTAAAGTCTCTCCATTACTATTGCATTCGGTACTAACAACTTAGCACTACTAGACTCTGCAGCTCAGCTCTACTGCTGTCTTATGTCCCTGAATGCTGAAGTGTTTGGAGATTGGGGGGCTGTTTCAGACTTCTTCACCTTTGAACATACTGGTCCCTCCAATTGGAGTTTTCTTTCTTACCCCCCAGAGTGCTTGGATACAACTAATATTCCAATATTCAATTTAGTACTTACCTCCTCTGGATAAAATTTTCTTCATTTCACAAACTAGACAAGATAAATATTGTAAAGCCTAAGAGAACAGCAGATTATTTAATGTCTTCTTACTTGGTAATAAAAATTAGAAAATTATTGTTTTATTACATGAGGGGACTTCCAAAATTTCATGGTGGATCAATCCTGTATCACAGTGGTTAAGCACTGTTTTTAAGGAGCTTGATCCCACATGGCTGACCGTAGTTCGAATCTTGGTTCCAGTTACTTGAAGAACACAACAGGTAGGTATGTATTTCTTATGCATATCCAAAATTCCAAAAGGATGAAGAAATGGAGGAAAGGAATTGAGGCATGACCACACCCCACTAGTACTTTTTCTCTCTCCATTTCTCTCTCTGGTGAGCCTATACACCCCCTGACAATGAAAAACTATTCTTTCAAGTCAGCTGGTGGAATGGTGGTGAAGGCAGCTGGATGCCTAATAGCCCCCTACAATTCAAGTTTTGGACCCAGTGGCTTGAAAAAAACACAAAGCATGTGTATATGTGTGCCCAAAATCCTGAAAGAGGGGGATAAAGGAGAAGGGGTTGGGGTGTGACCATCTGTGATGGGGGTTTTCTCATTTTTTTTTCACTCTCTGGTGAGCACATGTGTCCTCTATAAAATAAAATTTAAAAAATTAGGGGGAGCAGCAGTTAGCATAATGGCTATGTCACTGAATTCCCATGTAGTCGACTGCGGTTCAAGTCCCGGATCCAGTGGCTTAAACTCACGTCAGGCATGTGTGCATGTGTGCCCAAGATCCTGAGAGGAGAATGGAGGAGAAGGGATTGTGGCATGGCCATCCCCCCAGGGGTTGATTTCTCACTTTCTGTCTCTCTGTCTCTCTCTGTCTTTCTGGCGAGCGCATGTGCCCTATAGCAAAAACCTCTCCAAATAAAAAAAAATAAATAAATAAATAAATAAATTTTAATCTATGGAAAATGGAATTAAAGTACAAGATAATTTGAGTGCAAAAAAATGGATATCTTAGTTTTTTTCATAATGCACACTTTCCATGAACTTTTTGAAGATCTCTCATATTTATTTGGACATTAATTCTGCTCTTTACAAGAGAAAATAGGATAGAGGGAGATGTGGGGAGCAAAAGTTGTAGAAGTAATTTTCCAGAACCACGTTATCACTCCTCAAGTGACTCTCCCGAAGCTGTCCCAGTTCTGCCTTTAACTCCCTTTGTGATCTGTCAGGATATTTGTTCATCAGATTCCAGATCTTTAAAATTTGTAGGGTCATCTAAATACTGTGCAAGGTTGCTTTCAGTGTCACTGAGAGCTGAATTCTTCCATGTTGTTTTTTAATGAATTGAGATTGGAAAAATGAACAGAACTGTTCAGTTAATTTTCTGCCAGTTTTCTGAATCTACCCTGTCCTGAACACGCCTGTATCACTGCCACATACATAGCTCCTTCTAAGGGAAAATGTCTGTTTAGAAGTCTCCAGGGGGCGTCTCCTGGAAGTGAAAGCAACATGACTGAATCCAGAATGGTCACTTGGCCCTGGGTCGGAATCCAGATGTTGGCCACGTATTAAGGCAACTAAATGAGCATGACCAGTAATACTCTCTGAATGCCTGGAAATTTTGAATTAGAGAGGAAAATAAGTCAATTACTCCTAAAAATCAGACATATACAGTCATTACAAGCAAAGAAGTTGAACAGGCCATGATAAATAATATGCAAACTCGAAAAAATGTAGAACAATTTTATCCAAAGATTAGGGAAGTTTACTCCTCATCAATAGTACCACATTAAATAGACTTCATGTTATAGGTTAACAAATAAAATGTCTGAAATTCTTTAAGACAGATATCACTTAGATTTTTTGGGGGGGAGGGAGACAGGTTTTTGCTATAGGGCATGTGAGCTCGCCAGAAAAACAGAGAGAGACAGAGAAACAGAAAGCAAGAAATCACCCCTCCAGGGGGAATTGGCCACGCTGCGATCCCTTCTCCTCCACTGTCCTCTCCGGATCTTGGGCACCCATGCACACACACCCAGAGTGAGTTTAAGCCACTGGGTCCAGGACTCAATTGCGGTAGACTCCATGGGAATCCAGCAACATAGCCATTATGCCAACTGCTGGTCCCAGATATCACTTAGATTACTTCAAAACGGTGCCACTGTTTCTATTTAAGATAATACTGAAGAACTCTATGACCGAAACTGATTGATTAAAAGATATACAAACACACACACACACAAAAGGAATAGAGGGTATTATTCACAGGGGCTGTGGCTGTGGTTAGTCACAACTCTCTGGGGGTGGTGAGCTGTCCTTTCAGAGCTATTTCTCAATTGTGAGCACAGTCTACAGACATCCCCATTTACCAAAACCTGAGCTCGGGTCCACCTTCGTTTTTTTTTTTTGTTTTTTTTTTTTTTTTATTCAGAATAACCTTCCTTCTTCCTCCACATGCAAGAGAACTAACAGACATTATTTCAATTAGATCTTTTATCTCTGGTGAGGCATGAAGAGATGCCCTCCCTCACTCTCTAGCACAGAAATTAGTAAGTAGCAATACAAAAGTTTTCATAACCAGATGTAAAATCTGTCTCTACTATAAATCCACATTTCTGATCTGAGTGATTTTTTTGGTCAGACTGTTAAAAATAAAATAATAATAATAATAAAATTAAATAATTATTTTTTAAAAAGAGACTAGTTAAAACAAATCTAAAATTGGTAATCCAAGGATACTTTAATAAAGGAGCATTAGATAATCATGGAACTAGATAGTTATTGAAGAAGCAAACTAATGCACTTCTATACAATGAAAATTCACACCCTACACAATGAATGATCATTGTTCTTATTTTGAGAGCTCCTGGAGAGGCTGATCCAAGGGAATATAAGAACTCCCCAAATCATGATTATTTAAAGTAGTCTGAAAAATGGTCTGAGGTCGTCAGTCTTCCAATTTCTGCAGGCCAGGCAGTTTCCTGCTAGTCTCAACATGTTGATCGAGTTGATCTCAGAGGGGTCAGAGTGACCTGTTCAAGTCCAGAGCTTTTGTCCCAATGCTATAGTCCTTTCAGTTAAGAACTCAAAGGCCTAAGACAGCTTCTAGAAGTCCTTGATTCACTCAGTCAACAATCAGTTGTGGGACTAATTCCATAATTCAACAGTAAGCACTGCACAGAGAAAGCCAGATCATACATGGCAAATCAGGATTTGAATCAGCCCCAGAGGCTTGAAATTAAAAAAAAAAAAAAAAAAAAAAAAAAAAAAAGGACAAGAAGAGTGTATTCACAGAGGATATGGAAGAGCTGGAGAACTGGAAAAACAAGGTTTGCATGATCAGTCCCCATTAGAGGGTGCTTTCTCCTCCTCTCTCTCTCTCTCTCTCTCTCTCTCTCTCATTCATGGAAAGAAGAAAGAAATAAGATAGAAAGAATAAAGAGAAATAGAGAAGAAAGAAAGAAAAAGAAAAAAAGAGAAAGAAAGAAAAAGAAAGAAATCAGTTATGAAGTGGTTATGGTATTCCAAACATTGCTCTGGGCCCGGAGATATGAGACAGTAACAAGTTCTCCGCTGTTACAGCCCTTACATTCAATAAGAGGAGTTAAAAGAAAAATTAATTAAACAAATGTGAAGAAATGAGAATATGCAGAGCACAACTCTTAGGAGAGCTGGCTGTTTTCAGATTATGAAGCTGACCTCAAAAGAAGTCAAGAACTGCAATGATGAGAAAGACAGACAAGAATGTGTGTGTGTGTCTGTGTGTGTGTGTGTGTGTGTGTGTGTGTGTGTGTGTGTGTGTGTGTGTATATATATATATATATATATATATATATATATATTCCCCTTGACAGACCTGTGCCACAGTGTCTATTGTTATAGCGTACTACCTGAAAGTTCCAGAACAGGGAAGAAAGGATACCAAGATGACCCCTCACCCCGAGTAGATACAAATCTGCACCTGTCACTAGGAACATCCCTGGTTGTTGTAGTCCCAAAGGACTGGAATGCAGGGGAAATGGCTCCCAGATGACTACACTCCCTGCCCTGCAAGCCTGAAGCTAGGTTTCTGCACCTTTATCCACTGGGGACAGAGAGCGTACAGGACACATCTCAAGTTTCTATTTAGTGCCAAACCACCTCGGAAAAAGTAAGAGGATGAAAAGACGTCCCTTCATTTTCGAGGGCAATCATTTATAATCCCCCATATAAAGAAGCCTCTTTATTATTCCACAACTAAGTTAATTTCAAAATCTTTTCTCCACAGTGCTCCTAATGTGAAGCAGATGTGGGAACCACCTCAGAACCAGGAGAAGCCTCCTCTCCTATCTCTCCCAGCCTCTGCCTGTTGCAAATAAGCCAAATTCAAACCAGCCATCATGCCTGTTTCCAATCAGCACTCCAGCTTTCTCCCCACGGAAGTAACTCCTTGGCTTGCACAGGGAAGGAAATGTTTCCTTCAAAAGCAGTGCCAGTACAGGGAGCAGCTCCTTCTCACGATACTTACCAGGCTAACCGGTTCACGCAGTGGGAAAAGTGACTCCACAGCAGCCAGGGGAGGAGAAGGGAGGCCCTGAATCAGCCGAGACCATGGCTATGGAAAGATGGAGGGGGGTGGGGTGGGGAAAAGTTATAGAAAGTTTAAGAACATGAAATTCGTCTTCCTGATAACCCACCCTCTTGTGAATTCATGAGGAAGTACGGTTCATGTTGAAAATGCTTCTTCTATCTTATCTCACATATCCTCGATCATCAGCCTAACACAACAGTGATAAGGAGAATTATATTTAGTTAATCGATGGTGTAATTTGATATAGAATAGAAATGAGGGGGTAGTTTTCGATATCTTGAAATCCATGCAGAGGGTGAGGACTGGCTTTTACAATATGTGAAGGGAAGAAGACACGAAACTAGAGCAGCTAAAAATCAAAATGTCCTTAATGTGTTTTCCAGCAACTCTTTCTCCTGCAGTAAGAAAATCTCAATATTTGGCCACACCAAGAAAACTAAGAAAATGCTATGATTGCCCAAAGTGCCCTGTACAAAATCTCTCTAGGAGGAAAGGCAAATAAAAATGTAAGAAATGGCCATTCTTCCTTCCAGCCTCTCACACTTTGTTTTTTAAGCTGCCAGAGAGAGAAAAAGAGGAGAGGGAGAAAGCAGCTCCAATGGGGTGTGGTCACATCACAATCCGCTTTCCTCCATTCCTACATCCTGTCAGGATGGGGGCACACATGCACATATACGTCTCGTATGTTTGTATGTTTTTCAAGCTACCAGGATGGAATTCAAACTGTGATCAGCCATTTGGGACCCAGCTTCATTCACCATTAGAGACCCAGCTTCATTCACCATTAGAGACCCAGCTTCCTTCACCATTAGGTTACAGGGCTGGTTCTAGCCTCTCACACTTTTCGGGATCTCCCACCTCAAATGCTTCTCACCCATTCTCAGTTGTGAAAATCTAAGCTGTTTGAGGCTTCTGGATGTTTTGTGAAGTAAGTAAGCTACATGGGAATATTGTTATTGACATTGGCTTTTGTCTGTGGTTTTAATTGTACTTGCAGAGAGATTTCTTGTGAGACTGTAGAAGGAAGTTTCACTATCTGCATAGTATTTATCAAAAGTAATTAGTGATAAGTCAGTCTTCCATTTAAAAGTCTTCATTGGAAAAACCACAGTTCAGTTGTGTGTGCTTGTCTTTTTTCTGACAGCAGTTCTCAAAGCAAAGCGAAGCAACGGGATCCATGGTAACAATCAAAACAAAAAGCTGGTGGTTAATTCAATGAAACTCTTGAGCACACAAATAGCTGATAATGTCTAATTGCCTGAGCAGATAGTGAGTAGCTGACAGTTCTGGGAATTATACTGAATATTTATTTTAATCTGTTTAATTTAAAATTGGAACATTTTATTGTACAGTAAGTTTATACAAATTTTTTAACAGTTGGTTAAGTTACATGCTTGTTTTTAGAAGGCAATTTTAAAACATTTATCACATGTAGCTTTTTAAGATATTTTCAATTTTCTCAAGCATTGCAGAAAAGAGTTTAATGTAATAAACATAAAAAGTCAACAGACCATCACACTCTATTTAAAATTCTTCCCACCCACCAATGAACAAGCTGCATTCAAATCTTGCCTCTGCCACCTTCTAACTTTGTGAGCTTGGGCATGTTATTCTCTAAGCCTCACAATCATCTATTAAATGAGATAAAAATAATCCTGAACCCAAGGTTATTATGAACAGTAATAAAACAAGGTAGGAAGTTCAATTCATAGAATGCCTGGTCCACAATAAGTTCTCAGTTATTATTATTCATTTTGTTCTGTAAATTGGTATTAATTGGCTGATCTACAAACCCCAGCTCTGGAGCAACACTGCTTATGAGAAATCTATTAGCAAAGAGATTATTAAAGAGCACATGACTTGAGCCAGAAGGTGTCATAGCAGTTAAAGCACTGGATCCCACAGAGCCATCTGCATAGTTCCAGTCCCAGACCCAGTGACTTGAAAATCACTACTGGTGGGTGTGCATGCATGTCCAAAATCCCTAGAGGAGAATAAAGGAGAAGGGATTGCAGCATAGCCATCCTCCCAAAGGGTGATTTCTTATGCCCCCCACCTCCTGGCCATGTGTGTCTCTCTCTGGTAAGTGCACATGCCCTATAGCCAAAAACAAAACAAAAACAAATTTTTAAAAAATCACATGGCTCTTTTTGTTTACTAAAGTCCAAAATATAGAACCACAGTTACCAACAGAAATATGCTCCAGCTAAAGCCTTACCTAAAGAACACATTTTGGAATACATTTCATTTTGTTCTATGGAAGGAAAGCTGCTCATCACAGTCCCATAGAATGCTAGCCCAGCAGTAAATCTTACACTAGTCAATACGCAACGCCCACTGCCTCTCTCCCACCCCACTTTCTACTACCTTATAAAGGGAAAACAAAACAAATTCAGTGACTCAGCATGACCACCCCATTCATCTAAGTTGAGAAGCAATTCAGAACCAAATCTGGGTTCTCCCAATGTGTGACTACTTTGTTTCTGTAAATATGAAATTCTCACACACAAACTTATTCATGGGCATTACTAAGTGTGAGCCAGAGGCAATCAATGGCAACCATGTCATTGATTTATTAAACAATCAAAACTCACTGACTGTTATGTTGTCTCCAATTTCTATATCAGAGAAATGGAAATCACTCCTGGTCAGAGCTTCAATCTCAATAGGACAGGCGAGGCAGCCTCACAGTTGTGCCCTCTAGAAGATGAATTCTTCAGGATTCTCTAGCTATCTCATTTCCTCTGCCTACATTATAGCAGAACTATCTTTGGACAAGTGAATCAGATTTTTTCATTCACGTCTACCCAGAAACCTATAAATATGTCTCTTCTTGGCAGCTCAGGACTGTCACTTGCAACAACTGTGGCCAGAGCAAAAGTATTAAAAAGACTTTCTACTGGCTACAGTGGAAATACCATGGTTACTTAGAGTAACTTAAAATAATACACTCCTTCAACAAAACTGTGCCAATTAACATATAAAATTCCAAAAAAGAATCTATTCAGTCCAGAAACTGGACCAAATGCAGAGATCTCTGCTACTGTTGCTTTCTTCACAGTGGTCTGTGGAGAACTTCAGCTTCATAGTAATAAATGGTCTTCCAGTCTTCCAGGTACCCACACCTCTACCTGGACTCTCCAGATTTTAGGAGTGTGCACACTTCGATTCACCTCCTGACTTGGCAAATATTCACAGCCTAAGTGTGATTATAGTATTTAAAAATACACATTTTTGGACTAGCATGGCCCAAAACACAAGCCAACCTCTTCATCTGGTGCTCATCTGCTTAAAAATCCAAGGGAAAACTGACTCTATCTTGTTTTCCCACAGAACATTTTCACTTCACTTAGACCTTCAGCTCCAATATAGTTAACTTAGAGATTCTCTCCACAGAAGCCTACTTCTCTCTTTTCATCTCAGGACCCTCTTGAAGAAAGGCTCACTAAGAAGATGGAGATTTTGTGTCCTCACTGGGAACAAGTTCTCTAATCTCTTCTTTACAATACTCGTGCTGTCTCATGCTGTCCTTGCTATGGCATCCAACAGGACAGACTCTGGACCTCCTTTCGATTGCTCAGTAGGACTGACAGCCTTTCTTCATGGAACTGCCTGGGACCCACATCATATGTGCTTCTAAATTACACAGAGTTAGACGTAAATTTGGAAATGGCATTTACAGTGAGATCGTGATATATGGCAATCTTGCTTACCTTTCATTCAATGATAAAATGCCCCAGAGATGAGAGAGGTGAATTAGCTTTTCCCTAAAGTGTGATTATAGTATTTAAAAACACATATTTTTGGAATAGCATGGCCCTAAAACACAGGCCAATCTCTTCATCTGGTGCTCATCTGTTTGAAACTCAGAAGTAAAATTGGCTCCTTTTAGTTTCCAACAGAGCATCTTCCTTAAAGCTTTCCAAGAATTATTTTGTGTCTGTGTGATTTTTCACTTACTCACTGTCTTTGGAATCTAATCTTTCCTCTAACATGTGACTTTACTGTAGTCCATTCTTGACTGGTTTTATAAATCACTTTGGTTTGTTTCCCAATGTACTGTAATGAAACAGCAAATAAAGTTTTAAAAATCAACAAAATCACCACTTTTCTTGTCTTCCTTTATGCTCCTGGCAAATCTTGGGTGTAGATAAATGTGTAGTTAGATATACAGTTTGGGAGTTTTTTGTGTGCTGTTTGTTTATTTGTTTAGTTTTCATTCACAGTTTATGGCCACAGTATTTGGCCTTTATCATTGGTTCCTAAAGAGCTTCAGAAAAAAAACTTCAGAGAAATAACAGTGAAAGACACTCTGACCTTCTCCTGCTCTCCTCTTACTTCCCCAAGGCAGGTCATAGAAACTCCAGTCTTCGCCCCCAATAAGACCCTCATTCCAGAAAGGTCTTGCCCCGTATTTGGGAAAAAGGAGTGCCATACCAAGGCACCAACAGTTTTAATGAACAGGTTTTGCTGGGCTTTTCCACACAGTGTAGTAGCATCCATGTCTTTGCAATAAAGTCTCCATAATATGCCAAAATAACAGGGTTCAAAGAGCTTTCAGATAGCAGAAGAAGTGGAGGTTCCCGGAAGGTAGTAGGCTCAGAGGGCATGGAAGCTCCATAGCCCTTCCCCCATGTCTTGTCCAATGTATCTCTTCATCTGTATCCTTTGAAATTTTCTCTGTAATAAGCCAGGAACCTTCAGTGAGTATTTCCTTGAGTCATGTGAGCCATTCCAGCAAAGTAATAGAACCTAACGGAGTTATGGGAACTCCAGTTTATAACTGTTTGGTCAGAAGTTTAGAAGGCTTAGACATATTTGCTGTCTGAAATGTGGGGGTAGGAGGCCAGTCTTGGGAACTGAACCCTCAATCTGTGGTATCTGAGGCCAGGTAGGTAATGTCAGAATAGAAATGAATTAGAGAATATCTAGTGGAGGCCACTGCAGAACTGCTTGGTTGCTGATGGGAAAAAAATCCCCACACATTTTGGGATCACAGAAGTAATGTGTGTCATAAAACAGAAGAAAGGAAAAATCATTTTGCTTTTTTTGTCATAAAAGAATGGTGAAAAATTGTTGTTTGGAAATGGTACAGTCTCTCCTCAATGAAAGTAAGGTGTCAGATCCACTCAATCCTTTGTAACATGTCATAAGAACTGTGAATTCCCTGCATTTAAACCACAGCATTAATGACATTCCTAGTACCATAAAGAGGCAGAGTTTAGATGGTTCCAAAGCAGTGTTGCTATACTAACCCTGCTATTCAGCTACTCTGTCTGATCTTGGATACTAAGGAGACTTGCCATCTTTGTTTGAGATTTGCTTTTGTGGTCTCCCTCCAAAAGCACAACAGATGGAACCTTAGAGTTCACTTAGAGCTGAGAGTCAATTGAGCTTGGACAGAATGGAGACTATAGTAAAGCCACAACAGCCACATGTGAGGGAGCTCTATCTGGATTCTGGTAGAGATAACTAAGATGTTAAGAGATTTTAAAAAGAAAGGAAGAGACAGCAAATATTGATGTGGTAAACCCCAACATAAACAAGACAATGAGTTCAAAAGCTGATGCTGACAAGACTGCATAGAACTATCATCATGGCAGACAAGATATCCTCTGAGAGATGGAGCTAAAACTATTACAGAAAAAAAAAATTATAGGAAAAAGCTTAAAATACCAAAGGCAGAAAAATTCTAGGAGTGAAAAGCTCTAATTGAGAGGAGGAGAGGGATTTAACCAATAGAAAAATCAAGGGAGAATTTAACAAAGAAGAAAAAAACCCACACACATAAAATGTTGTTTGCAATTTTTTGGACATCTTCAACTCAGAAAAATGTGGTTGGTGCATCTGGAATCCATGCCATCTGCATAGATCTTGGAGTATGACATGGAGCTTGGAGCTAAGAGAAGCAGGCAGCCTTCTGTTTTGCATGCAGGAATGGCCTGGCCACGTGGCCCAGGGAAGATTGGGAACGTTACAGGTTTCTTTAATATTGATCTAATTTCATTATTCTTGTCTTTGTAAAAATATTACAGATAATATCATCTACTTTAACTCTGGAGATCACTGAGAGACAGAAGCTAGTGCCAAAGCCAGAACCACCCATTACAGACCACAGTAACATCTCTTGCTAAATAGCAGTTCTAGCTTCCAAGTCATTTCAACATGGAAACGTGGTTTCTGCAAGGTTATGCCATGCCCAAAACATCAACCTTTGCCAGCCTATCTGCAGGAATGTGGAGAATCACAGCATCTATGACAGAACCATGGTTATTGCCTGTAAGCTAAGACTGCAACTAATTTTGCTCCTCAATAATATAAATATTTACATAAACTTGACTGCTGGTTGATGGTTCTCAAAGACTGTCATTGTGAAGCTGAAACTAATTTCAAATGTGTAAGCAGAACTTTTCTTCAAATACAAGTCTGTTTCTGCAAGGTCCGTTCATAGAACCTACATGCTGAAGAGACTGTTTAACACAAATATCTTTTCGTATTCTTCAGAACATGTAGGCTATGCTCTAGTAACAAACTAATGGTAAAATCTCAGTGGCTGAACAAAACAAAGATGTTTTCTCTCTTGGATAAAGTCTGATGTGGATATGGCAAATTTTCCAGGGTAGCTCACACTCCGGGGTAATCCAGAGACCCAGGTTTCCTCCATCTTTCCTTACGTATGGGACAAGAGGCTGTACAAGAAGACTTTCAGCTTCTGCTCATAGTCTGTTGTTGTTGCCCTCCAAAAACACAACAGATGGAACCTCAGAGTTCTATTGGAGGTGTGCCTCAGAGTCACATGGTCAACCCGTCATTAGCCTTAACTTAACTGCAGAGAGAGAAGGAGACATAGAAAAGCATAGGAACTATTTAGCACATACTAATTGTCGCTGCATTCCCATTCCCACACTTGTCTGAGTTTCTGAAACTGAGTAAGATTAGGCTGGATGGTGCTTTGAGCATGACATTGTGCTGGTCTCTGAAGAAACATAAAAACAAACAAACAAACAAACAAACAAAAACTAGTAAGCTAGACTGGGAAGAAAGCATGTCAGAAGTATGTGAGCTGGTATTCAAACAGTCCTTGGTTTGTAGCACTAATTCCACTAATTACTAATGATCTGAGTTGGGTTATTGCTTACTATATTTGAGCCTTATGTGTAAAATGGGAGCAATGTCCCCTAACCTTGCATGGATTGTTGAAAGGATAAAATAATGTTAAGCATCTGACTCAGAGGAAGTAGCAATGAATGTAAGGCAACTAGTGAACAGAAGAGACAGGGGAAAGTTGGGTTTCAAGCAGGGTAAGACTCAAAATGGAGGCATGATGAGCCAACACTGAGTAACTGGGTAACTGGTCACATTGGGAAAGGGCTAAAGAGAACTCAGGACAAACTTGCCAGATACTCCTTTTTGGCCAGACCAGTGCTACACTTCTGATTCTCATCCTCACTCCTTGTCTTCTCTCATTTGGTGAGAACTGGTAGAAATGATGATGAATTAGCCTATGAAAAAACTGGTTTTCTAAACCATTTACAGAGACGATGGACTCTACACTCATGCACCTCTGACCTGTAATGTCTCACGGGGAAGATGATTCTGAAGCACATCTCTGGGTCTCAATCACAAGGAAAAGGAGGAGAGCACGTTGACCAACAAAATGAGACTGGCTTAACAAAAAGGAATTTACTTGCCAGACCTAAAGATCCCATTTTTCTTGCAGTGTTTTAAATTATGTGAACATACAGAAACATTCTTAACTAAACCATACATTGGTTTAATTTTCAAGTAAAAATTGTATGAACTATTTAAAGAAAGGCTTACAGAACTTAATTATCAAATTTTAAATAAATATATTTTGTTCTATGATGCTACTTTTTATCATGATACTTTTGCTAAATGTTATGTATGTAAATCAGAGAATTATTAAAGAAAATGCTTTCATTTGATAAGCAAATCCTTCATTATATAATAATACATTGGCCTTCAGTAAAAGGATGGGTTAGCCCAAAGCCAGCTGCTTACAATGTAACAACAACAACAAAATCACAAGGCTTCAACCTACATTTGGGCACACTGGATTTTATCTACAATTAAATTACAATAGTCTTTTGGACTGGAGCTGGATTACTATTTTTTTTAATTGATTAGTTCAAAACCTAATATCTTATTGCCTTTCCTACAGGACTCTGCCTGATACTAAATATTGGGCTGTTGGAAACATCATGATGTATTTTTTTCTATCTTTCTCTATGCAAAAGTGCATAGAGAGTTTTCCAGCAAACCAATATATACAAAAATCTATGCAAGGCAAACAGAAAGAATTGTTCTCTAAAATATAAATTAAAATGACCACAAAGTAGACTCCCATATTTAAAATATATCATGATCTTACTAGTCACAGCTTCCTGGAGCAATCTAAGTCCATTCAGTACTGCCTACATACCAGGGTAAAATATTTTAGGTGCTTCCTGAAAACCATAGATAAAACCAAAAAACTGCATTCATCAGACACAGAGAATTCATGACCAAATTTAATACTTTTGCTACATTATTAACCAGCTATGTGACACTGGAAAAATTACTTGACTTTTTTGAGCCTCATATTTCTTATTGGTAAAACAAAAGTAATGTCTCTTTCACATGATTGTTTTAAGAATAAAGTATGATGATGTGAAATGATCCTCCACCACTGCCTTTGGCACACAGTAGACATTCAGCTACTCTTTGCTGCATGTTAATCCATTTTATCATTTTTATTGAAACAACTTTTAGACATGCTCTTTAACCACCATCATCTGGTCTTTTACTGATTAAATCTACATAAATAAACATAGTTATGACATCAAGTGAAAACCACTTGGTGGATAATATGCCTGGGGTGTTCCAATTTAAATTATAAGCTTTGTGGTATTTGAGAATTTCACTTTAGAGAATCTGGAAATGAGAACTTGGTAGAATGATTCGATGTTTTCCAGAATAGCTAAAACTGGTGTATTAGAAGGCATCTTAAAAGTCTGTGGTTTCAAAGATAAGCTCCAATCAGTCACAAGGCCCATCTCTCAGAAGCTGTAATCAAGAGGTGTGTCCCATAGACAACAGGAAGATTAATAACAGTTAATAATTTCCCTGAGCAGTGTGACTAGAGGAAAATGTAAGGTTTATAAATCTCTTGGGCCGTATGTATAAATTATTTTATTCATGTATTTCAAAGTGGGAACATTACACATCCTAACAAACATCACCCTAAGAACTAGTTAACTTTGTAACTGGGGTTACCCAAGTTTAGGACCTTGTTAGAAGCTTAGGGGATGATAAAAAGAAAGACTGAACCTCCCTCCTTATTCTTTTCAGGAATATTCTACAGTTACTTAGTAACATTGCTGATTTTTCTTGGGTTTCCAGTGTGATGAATCCATCAGACATACATGTAGGCAGAGGAATAAAATATGGCTTTCCAAAATTCAAGGCTTTTGACCTAGACTTCAGAGAGCACTTTTAAATTTTGTGCCATTCAGGGAGCAGCAACTTAAAACTATCTGTGATTGTGATATTGAGTAGGGGAGTTATTCATGGTTTCCTTGGTTGATGATAAGTTGATTTTTAATTTGATCTTTTGGTCTGTTTTTTTGTGTGTGTGTGCTGGGAACCAGCAGTTGGTGTAATGCCTATGTCGCTGGACTCCCATGTAGTCGACTACAGTTTGAGTCCTGAACCCAGTGGCTTAAAGTCACGTTGGGTGTGTGTGCCTGCATGCGTGCGTGCCCAAGATCCCGAGGGAAGAATGGAGGAGAAAGGATTTGGTGCGGCCATCCCCCCTGAGGAGGTGATTTCTCACTTCTCTCTCTGTCTTTCTGGTGAGTGCACATGCCCTATAGTAAAAATCTCTAAAAAAAAAAAAAAAAAAAAAAAAAAAAAACTACACCAGGGACCAGCAGTTAGCATAATGGCTATGTCGCTGAACTCCCATGTAGTCAACCACGGTTCATGTCCTGGACCAAGTGGCTTAAAACTCACGCCGGGCATGTGTGCGTGCGTGCCCAAGATCCCGAGAGGAAAATGGAGGAGAAGGGATTGCGGCATGGCCATCCTTCCTGGGGGGTGATTTCTCATTTTCTGTCTCTCTGTCTCTCTCTCTGTCTGACTGGCGAGTGCACACGCCCTATAGCAAAAAACCTCTCCAAAAAATAAAAATAAATAAATGATACCACATGTACCATTATAGCTCAAAATGCACCACAACATGAAGGTACCATAACCCTTTTATTATTGCTGATTGCCCTTTACTGTCTGCTTTTCCTGGTCCTAGATCTTAGAACTCCTTCTTGATAATTCCAGGCATCTATCTTCTCCTTCATTGGTTTCTTCTTACAAAAATTAAAATAATTTAGATGGGAAAAGGAATAAACCTAAATGGACAATGTGGTAGACCAGAACTTATAAGAAGAAACCTAACAGGACCGGCAGTTGGCGTAATGGCTACGTTGCTGGACTCCCATGTAGTCGACTGCGGTTTGAGTCCCGGACCCGGCGGCTTAAACTCATGCCAGGCATATGTGCATGCGTGCCCAAGATCCCGAGAGGAGAAGGGATTGTGGCATGGTCATCCCCCCTGGGGGGTGATTTCTTGCTTTCTGTCTCTCTGTCTCTCTCTGTCTTTCTGGTGAGCGTACACGCCCTATAGCCAAAAAAAAAAAAAAAAAAAAAAAAAAAAAAAAACCTCTCCAAAAAAAAAAAGAAGAAGAAACCTATCATAATTCTTAAGGTGAGTCTCCCTCATTAGTTCACAGTCTGTTCAAATCAGTATGCTCTGGATTTTCCTCTGTAGTTTGAGATGAGACACATTCATTATTATTATTATGCTTTGTGTTTAATAATAAATTGCAGTACCCAAGTATTTTATGATTTCTTCAAATTTTGCAAAAATCTTGGAAAGAAACTTTGATATTATTGTGATTTTATAGATGAAGAAAGGGAGATTCCAAAGAGTTAAGGAGCCTGGTCAAGGTCAGATATTTAAGAAATAGAAATAAAATTGGATATTTCACCTTCATCCATGTGACTAAAAGAGTCCTATGCAAGCTACTAAACAATTTATTCTGAGGGGAAACAAACAAAAATCAATACTGGCATACGGAGAAAAGAGAAATGGCCTCTAGTTTGGAAAAATGGAAAAGAAGTTTTTTTTAGTCATAAGTATCTGACTAAAAAATGTGATCCAGTTTCCCCAACAGCTGGTAACAATTTAACCTCTCTTTTTCTCTCTTTTCTCCTTTCTCTTTTTTCTCTTTCTTTTTCTCTCTCTTCCTTCCTTCCTTCCTTACTTTCTCTTTTTTCCTTCTTTTTCTTTCTCCTCTTTCTTTCTTCCTTCTTTTCTCCCTTTTCTTTCTTTCTTTCTTTCTTTCTTTCTTCCTTCCTTCCTTCCTTCCTTCCTTCCTTCCTTCCTTCCTTCCTTTCTTTCTTTCCTTCTCTTTCTTCCTTCCTTCCTTCCTTCCTTCCTTCCTTCCTTCCTTCCTTCCTTCCTACCTTCCTTCCTTTCTCTTTTTTCCTTCTTTTTCTTTCTCCTCTTTCTTTCTTCTTTCTTTCCTCCCTTTCCTTCCTTCTTTCTTTCTTTCTTTCTTTCTTTCTTTCTTTTTCTTTCTTTCTTTCTTTCTTTCTTCTTTCTTCCTTTCTTCCTTTCTTTCATTGTCAGAGGTCACATGTGCTTGCTGGGAAGCTGGGGGCAGGGTGGAAAGCAAGCATCTTCCAATGGGGTATGGTCATGCCACAATCCCTTGTCCTCTATGACTTCATCCTGCCGGGATTTTTCAGCGTGCATACACATACACCAGCATGCTTTTAAGCCACAGGGCCAGGATTCAAGCAATAATCAGACATATGGGATCCAGCTCTCTTAACCACTAGGCCATGGAGCTGGCCCAATTTAACTTCTCTGTAAGAGGGGTAGGTTCTTTATGTTGAGATCAAATGACAAGCTAACTAGAGAAAAAATCATTCCTGAATAAATGAGTATATTGAAGAAAACCCATTTGCGTGCGCGCGAGCGCACACACACACACACACACTCACACAGAATGGATAAATACATAGTTACACAAGTGAAAGACAAATAAGTAAAAAGAGAGAAAGCATGGAGGCACGTGAACACACCTGCTAGATACAAACCAAACCCCTGTATCCATGTGAGGAGTCTACCACCTAACTCAGGAAACCAGTCCACTCAGGTGATACTTACATGGGTCTGCAATGCCTTCAGGTCATCAGCAGTGAGGTTCAGGGACTTTATTAGACAGGAGCCTGTAGCTGCACTTGTCTTCTTGAATGGATACACACAAGGAGTAGAATCACAGTGAAATGTGTCTCATGCACTAGCCCAGAGGCCCTTGTATTTATGGTTGCCCCCACCCCCCGCAAATGTGCTATCTCAACTTCTAGATGTCCAAGTTGGGGAGGCAGAATATTCTGAAGCCCATTAGTTTATGATGCACCTTAAGAGGTGGTGCTTAGCTTATTTGACTTAGTGACAGCAGGTAAGACAAAGTAAACATTCACACTTGAAATGGAGGTATATTGTCAGTGCAGTCAAAATGGAGTTAGCATTGGTAAAGCAGTCATAAAAAACTGTAAGCTTTTAGATGGAATGAGAATCATAACACTGCTAAACATGTATCATTGCATCTGCTTACTAAGTGTTTCCTAAATAAATATCCTATGTCCCTACCTACGCTGTAAGTCTGTGGTTAGTATTGGATATTAGTGTGATAGCTAGCTGCAGAGAATGAATTACCATCTAAGGTAAAATACGCACACACATACGTATGCATGATCTTATTTCATTCTCCCAATTACCCTGTGCAGTAGAAATCATCACACACATTTTATGGAAGTACAGAGATGCTAAGTTATTGTATGGAATTATACAAACGCAGGTGACTGGGCCCAAATGTCATTGGGACATCTCCCACTGACTATGCTAACCACCACACAATGACACTGCTGGGGCTCAGGAAAAAAAAAAAAAAAACCAACAACAACAAACCTAAACTATGTTATTTTGGCATGCTGTGTGCTTTGAATTCAAGGAAATTAGAAGGTCTAGAAACTGCTTCAGAGTCAGGGTCTCTCTGAACTTTCCTGTTTCTCCCCCTGGAGGAGCTCTCTGCAGTTCCCATATAGACTAAGGTAAGTTCATCCAAAAGGAATGTAATTATGTGGGAACCACTCCCTAAAATTCCCGTTAACTGGAGAGTAACTCTTACCAAAGAAGAGGAAACTAAGTCTCCATGCCAGGACACCACAACTGCAGACATTTTTACCTATTTGTTCAACTTTTCTTCTAAGGACTATTACCTAAGAGGCTCACCCACATACTAAGACCTGTGTTGTTCTCAGTGAAGTTCCACCCCTCTCCCCAAAACTTGTCACCACCTCTTCCAGAACCATGAATTTTGTCCCAGGGTATTGTCTGCTTTTTGGGCTCACTCACCTCCCATTAAATTATTTACTCTGCCTCTAACATTACCTACCTTTCTCCCTTACTTCTTCCCTATGAAGAGGTTATTTACACTTCAACCATCTGGCCTATCTCCAAGTTCAATGTAGCTCTCAAACACTTGCACATTAATAAATGTGTGTATCTTTTCTCCTATTAGCCTGTTTATTGTCAGTTTATTTCAACAAATTCAATTAATCTTACCTTCAGTGGGAAAGTTTAAAGGTCCCAACAATATCCCTGGTACATACTGTAGACTGCACAAACACTTGACTGACACAACGGACCCAGGCCTGCCCACTTTAAAGTGTACAAAGCTTCATGCAGAATGCTGTGTTTACATACTAAGTTCAGTTATTTGTAGAGAAGTACTCTAGAAATCATTGTTCATTTTTCTCTTGTAGGAGATAGAGGAGTAGTATAATATTTAGAGTTAAGAGGATGGCAAAGGTCCAGGCTGGTGGCACAGTAGATGGCAAACCAATCTGCAGTGCTGGAAGCTACGTGGTTGACCACAGATTTGGATCCCCATATCAGTCTTAAAATATGCTAGCAAGTTTGCTCATGCCCAAGATCCTGGGGAACTGGAGGGCTGGAAAAGGTGGATCGTGGCATAGTAAGACCTTGTCAAGGGTGTTCCTTTCTTTTTCTCTTGCACTCACATGCCTATCATGAATAAAATAAATAAAAACCTAAAAACGAAAAAGAAAAGGAAAGAGCCCAGCCACAGTGATGCAGGTGGTAGAGTGCTGATGTACAATGCTGGGACTGCATGGAAAACCACAGTTCAGATCCCAGGTTGACCTGAATATATCAGGTGTACCTGTGGGTATGCCTATGATTCTGGTTGGCTGGAAGTCTGGACAGAGGATTTCAGTGTGGTAAGACCTTGTCAGGAGTCCCTGTCTCTCTCTCCCAAGGGACAGAGAGAGATAAATAAACTTTAAATAAAAAAGAAAAGAAACCATGTAGAAACCAGGCCAGGCAGTAGAAAGGCCCTTCTACTCTATAGCAATGCACAGGTCTGCTTGAAGGGTAGAGCCCTTACCATTGGCTATTCACCACATCTTTCTCTCTTCCTCTGGGCAACTTGTGTGCACCTTGGAGGGGTTCTCCTCGACTTAACCTCTCACTATTCCAAGGACTGGCAGAGTGTGAAGAACAAGGAAGGAGAGTTGGACTAGAAAAGTGTTAAGTACTCACTTTCTAAGAAATGTTATGGAATCCCATTCTCTTATTTCAAATAGAAGACATTCCCATCTCGAGGGTCACATTGCTTCAATGTGATGAATTGCTCTGCTGGCCCCATGCGGTCCTACGATTCATTTTACATGGAAGCCATAATGCCGTAATTTTAATATTGTTAGCTCTTAAGTTTTGCCAAGTGGTACAGGCCTGTGGTTTAACTCAGTCTTATGTTTATTTCCATTGTTGGCACTATTTAAATTAGCATACTGATTTAGAGGGAAAGCACATTAACCTCATCTTGTGGGTTAATGACTACCATCCTGTCCTTGTTTCGTATATATCTACGAATGAGGAGAGTGACTTTTCTAGTCTTCCTCCAGAAAGCTGATACTATAATTGAGAGCCTGGCTGATAATAACTGCTGGTGTGGAAAGCCAGGCTCCATGTTTGGTTTTGTCAGCCTTCTGTTCAGCAGGGACCTCAATCTAAGGGCTCAGATGTTTGTATGGCCCCATGTTAGCCATCAAAGGCATGCTGGGAGGTGGGAGTTTTCAAAGGACAGCTTTCCTAAAAGATATGGAAAAAAATGAAGCCTGTGTAGGTGTGTAAAGAATATAGTTGTGAACTGACCTCATTTATTGTCATCTATAATAATACAATAACCAGGACATTTCTCTAGATAATAAATAACTAAATTCATAAACATTCCCTCACTTCTTGTTAACCTCAAAGCTTTTTAGAAATAATGCTCAAGGGGTCACCAGGTGGCATAGTGATTAAGGTTCTGGACTCCCACATGGTCAGCTGTGGTTCAAGTCCCAGACCCGGTCGCTTGAACCTCAAGCTGGATACATGTGCACACATGCCCAAAAACTGGAGAGGAGAATGGAAGAGAAGGGATTGCAGCATGCCCATTCCCCCAGGGGGTGATTTCTCTCTTTCTGTCTCTCTCTGTATCTCCGGCTCTATAGCAAAAATCTCCCAGAGGGAATAAAAATACATACATGCATACATACATAAATAAATCCCATTGTATTGGAGAAATAATAAATATCAGCTAGTGTTACTATTATGGAGAAACTGAAACATTAAGAAGGCAAACAGAAGTCAGACAGTGGTGCAGTGATAAAATATATTGCTCTGTGAGGCAGACACACATGTAGCTTTATAGTTTCATTTCTGGAGAGCTTCCTGAGTACTCCAGATGTGTGTGCTCATGGTGTAGGGCCGGCAAAGCTGGAGGTGACCTCAGCATTGTGACTCTATAGGAAAAGCTGAATCTCTCTCTCTTTCTCTGTCTCTCTCTCATTAATGGAATAAATAAACTTTTACAAAAAGAAGGCAAACAACTGGAATTTCAGTTCTTTTCTCTCTTTCCTATAAACTTATTGAGAACTAATATCCTGAGCTCTGAATCCCAGTGTCTAACACAGCACTTTTGTTTTGAAGGAGCTGTTCAAAGAATAAAGAACAGAACCACTCCTATGCTCAGCATTCCTAAGGATCTATACAATTTTTATCTGCAATTCAACTGACAAGTTATAAAAGCAAAATCCAAATTGCCAGTAAATTTCAGATCTGTTGCTATTACAAAGGTGTTATATCTTGTTTTTGTATTTGAAATCACTTGAAAAATTTAATTTGAGGCAAAAATAAGCAGGCCAGAAGAAGACTGAGTTCGCCATGAGAGTTAAGATCTAGTGATCTTATCTCTTCATTTCAGAGATAAGAGCAGTGAAGATGTTCTGCTGAGAATCTACCCTTGGAGAAAAATGCAACGTCAAAGAGTTTGCAGATCACATCCTCCTGTGCACCTCTGATCGCTCAGATTGATCTTCTAGAACTTAGAAAGAAACGGATAATCCATCAGATGACTGGAAATCACTGCAGGGTCACAAGAAATAGAAATATGCAAAACCAAGAAAATACCTCACCCCCTAGGGAAAAGAATAACTCCTCTTTATCCACAGACAGTACAATGGAAATCATGGAAATGTCTGATAAAGAATTTAGAGTATTCATAATGACAAAACTAACAGAAATGGAAGAGAAGAGGGACAATGAACACCAGAAGAAAAAAGCCGATGAGTCCCAGGAGGTGAGGAATTTCTTGAGAGAGCTGAAAGAGGAAATATACACCATAAAAAAGATACAAATGGAACTGTTGGAGATGAAGGCTATAATATAGGAAGTCAAAACCTCCTTTGAAAGTATAAAAGCAGACTAGATCATACAGAAAATTGAATCTCACATGTAAAAGATAGGATTGCTGGACTAGTAAAATCCACCACAAAGACAGAGAAAATAGCACACAAAAAATGAGAATAATATACGAGAAATACTAGATACCATTAAATGCCCAAACATCTGAATAATTGGTAACCCAGAAGGTGAAGAGACTAATAAGGGCTTTGACAATCTGTTCCATAAAATCCTGGAAGAAAATTTCCCAAAGCTAGAGAGGCATTCAAAGATCCAGATCCAAGAAATACAAAGGACCCCAAATAAGATCAACCTAAGAAGATCTTCTCCAAGACACATTATAGCCAGATTGATCAAAACCACAGACAAAGACAAGATACTCAGACTGGCAAGAGAAAAACATCATGTTACCTACAAAGGATATCCCATCAGGCTGACAGCAGATCTCTCATTGGAAACAATGTGAGCAAGAAAAGAATGGAAAAATATATTCAAAGTGTTGAGTGAAAAACAATTTCAACAAAGAACACTATACCTGGCAAGATTATACTTCATATGGGAAGATAAAACTAGAACATTCTCAGATAAACAAACCTGAAAGAATTTACCAACGCCATACCAGCTCTCCAAGAAGTTCTGAAGAGAGAGCTATCCCAGGAAAACTAAAGTCAGACACACAGAAATAAGAGTTCTAAAATAGCTAGGAAAATGGCCAGCTTTTAATGGTAGGGACAAGTACAGAGTTAAATGTTATCTTCTGAATTTAAACGGAGAGATCGGACCACAGCAGAAGATAAAAGTACATGAGCTTATAGAATTTTACGACTTTTGACTAAAACATTACTTACCTTCTATACTTTGTTTTCCAGTGTTAAGGAGTTTTGTCTTTTCTTAACTTGTGGACAGGTCTATCTACCTACTATTCAAACAGAATCCTAACCTGTTTCCTGGCTTTAAGTATTCAGCAAAGTTCCCTTAAATTTTTTTTATTTTTATTTTGATTTATTAAAGCTAAAACTGCCTTTCTTTTTTTTTTTTTTTTTTTTTTTTTGAGAGAGGTTTTTGCTATAGGGCACGTGCGCTCGCCAGATAGAGACGGACAGAGAGACAGAAAGCGAGAAATCACCCCCCAGGGGGGATGGCCACACGGCAATCCCTTCTCCTCCTAGGATCTTGGGTATGCAAGCACACACACCCAGTGTGAGTTTTAAGCCACCGGGTCCAGGACGCAAACCGCAGTCGACTACATGGGAGTCCAGTGACATATCTATTACGCCAACTCCTGGTCCCCAAACTGCCTTTCTTGAAATTAAAAAGTGTATTTAAAAAAATACCTATTTGGTAACCACAGTAAGCTATATAGTCTCAGCTATGTGCTATTTACAGTATATTCATTCTATCCAGAGTTTCATGCCTAAAGTCAACTTTTATTCACAGATATGTATATATCAGCTGAACTTAGTATTGAAAGTATATAGATTAAGTAAGATATTTTGTGATTCAATACAATGTGCAAAAGAATAAAAGAATGGAAAGCAACTGCAAAAACCAGAGACAGGGTGGGAAGAGGATTAATTTTATATATATATAAAATTACAAGAAATATATATATATATATATATATATATACACACAAATATATATATATGTGTGTGTATATACATATATATATACACACACACACAAGAAACAAGAAATAAGAAATGGAAAATTATTTGTTGACGGTAACATGTATGTTTAACATGATGATAACATGTATGTTGAAGCCACTCTACAGGGTATTTTGGCTGGAAAATCACATTTTGTATGCTGTGGTGATGTCCAGTGAAAATATGTAAAATAAAAATAAATAAAGAAAAACTGAAAATTAATTTTAAAAAAGGAATTTATATAAGATATATAGAAAAAAATCTATATTTGTGTGAATCTTCCTTATAAAAACTCAATTAAAAGAGGCCAAAAGAGAATTTTGTGAAGTATTTGGATTTCAATAGATAATAGATATAGTTAGCAGTAAAATACCAAAGCAAGAGTTGATTTCTGGGAAGTTTCTAATTTCAGTGTCATAGGACTAGCTCTAGTTTATAGCATGGCAATTTATTTCTCTCAAAATTTGAATTTATTTCTCTCAAAATTTTTCTCAAAATTGTCTTTGATTCCATGTGGAAATCTATAAGTCTCTGGCTTCCTCTGGGGAATCCAGAGGTAATATGACCATGTAATGTAAAGTCTGCCTTTAGCAAAATATTAATATTCATTTATATCATGAAAGTTCACAATCTAATCCTAATCCAACCAGCAAACTCCTCTCAGTCTCAGGAAAACAGAAAATAAAAGAGTTTGAAAGAGCTAATGTCTAGGCAGCATTTCCTGGAAAATCTGTGAAGATTAGATGCTTTCAATTTATTGAGAACCAGCTATTCCCAGACTCTATCTCCTTGACTAGGGTTTCAGAATCATCCTGTACATATTTTTGTTGAGGCTAGGAATTTGCTTTAACTTTCTACAATCTTGGGCTTGACAACAAAGGCAAAGTTAGAAAAATGGATACTTTTCTTTTTTTAACTCTTCCCATGAGAATATTTTTCTCTTTCTCCTAGGAGTGTGACATCTGGAACCCTTGGGATGCTCTCATTTTCTCATTTTTCCAGTCCAGGGGGCAAAAACTGATAGTTTTATTTTCAAAACTAAAATTTAAAAAAGACACAATACCTGGATTGGCCACAAAAAGGGAAATTGTAGGGAACCAGCAGTTAGAGTAATGGCTATGTCACTGGATTCCCAAGTAGTCAACTGCGGTTCGCGTCCCGGACCCGGTGGCTTAAAACTCACGCCAGGCATGTGTGTGTGCGTGCCCAAGATCCTGAGAGGAGAATGGAGGAGAAGGGATTGCAGCGTGACCATCCCCTCTGGGGGGGTGATTTCTCACTTTCTGTCTCTATGTCTTTCTCTGTCTGTCTGGTGAGTGCATGTGCCCTATAGCGAAAAAACCTCTACAGAAAAATAAATAAATAAATAAATAATTTTAAGAAAGGGAAATTGTAGAGTCTGAAGACCATATCTGTATCCTTTGGTGACTTACACATGAATAATATAAAAGCATGCAAATCAGATGTTCTGTTCTGCCCTCAGTCATTGTTCATGGTATTTAATTATTGCTTATGGTAATTTAATCCACAGGACTGTCAATCTGGTGTAGGTAGAAACTGCCCTACCACGTCAAAGACCTGTCAGTGGCACCAAGCTAAAATCCAAACTCATCCAAGTAGCAGCCACTGACTCTGTTTTTACTACTTAAGTTCTTATGTATAGTTCATTTCCTTCCATGGGCCAAAGTGCCAAAGTCAATTTTCTCAGCTCATCTCCATCAGATCACAAGCTCTCCTTTGTCTCCTTTCTGGCTCCACTGAGCTCAGTAGGAGAAATCAATTCTCAAATTACTCCAATGATAAAGTCTTTTTTTCAGCTAGAAATTCTAGTGAAATCTCACATTGGTTGTCAATGTTTTTGTATTGTTTTGTTTTTAGTAATCTAATCTTGTATTTCTTTCTTAAAAAAAAAAAATTCATTCTCCTGTTATTTTCATCTCTTCTCCAATCCCTTCCCTCTCTACTTTTTTATACTTGTATTTCTGTGATTGTCCTTATGTTATATATCTCAAATAATGAAGTGTAATAAAAGATATTTTGTGACTTGGTGATGGAATAATTTAGGAACTGATTTAAAAAAAACACTTTAGACAAAATAAATTTAACAGAGTTGATCTGAGTGATTCATGATTCAGTAACTCTCAGAATCAGAAGTTTCAGGGAACCCACTCTACAATGTGGGCAGAGAGTATTTATAGGCAGGAAAGGTGAAAGAAAGTAGAAACAGCAGACAAAAAGCAGTTATTTCAAAGCTGCTTTCCTTGCAAGGGTTAAAACTGAGGGACTTCCTTGTTATGCAAGCTACAACTATCCTGTGTGAGTGCTCTGGTATTATCTCTCCCTCTCCTGATTTCCCTGAGGGTCAGATAAACAAATTAGTTTTAGCTTGGTGATGTAGAACTTTAGTTTCAGTGACTCCAATTTTGTTTGGTCTTTTCAAGCTTACACAGGAAATCAGTCCAAATCAATGAGCTCCTATAAATAAAGCTAAATAGGATCAGTGGGGCAACCTAGAGATCAAGCACTCAGAAAACTATTTTCACCCAAGAGTGAACATAGATTACCAGATCCTAGAATCTAATAAAGCTGGAATCACAGCAGCCTGTCCAGCAGGATATGAAGCCATAGAGGAGATAGCAGCAAGAAACCAGGAGGGCAACACACCCCGCTACCCTTGTCCCACCTTCTAATCCCATCAGCTACTCCATAGGTGAACTCAAGTTATAGCCGAAGAAATGTAGTTGCATAGGCAGGTCTCCTGTCATCCACAGAAAAGGGCAAAGAATGAAGGTGAGAGTAAAAGGCCAATGACTATCACAGTCTCTAAAGCTCCACCTACCCGGTGAACAATCCCTGCTCACAACATGAGCACTCGGAATATTTAACTAAACCATAAACAGGCCTGGCAGTTAGAGTAGGCCAATTCCAACTCTAACATTCTATGATTACTCATTTCTAACATGAGGAAGTTGCTCTTTTTGGCGTCAGTCATGGGCACATTTAATATCCTATGCCAATCAAGTATTCTTTCCAAAAAAACGTCTTTATGATAATCTAATAACGACAGTGCTAATATTCTGTGGAAAGTAGAGAAGACATGGCCCTTGAAATGTCACTAGGGAAGTTAAATACCCCATATAAATTACTAGTGCAGGGTAGTGGATCACAAGGTATGAAAAGGCAGTGGATGAGAAAAACCAAAGGAGCAAGAATATCCCCTAGTGAGCATGCCTGGAGGAGTTTTGGGAAAAGGGCTGTTTCTGCGGGTTTTGGAAGAAGGAGGGGATTTGGTGTGGCAGGGAGTAGCAATTCAGGAAGAACTGTAGGTTCCAAGATGGAGAGGCAGAATTTCACACATAATTCAACATCAAGAGCAAAAATATGAAGTGGAACGTGGTTATTCGGCAGAATGGGGAAGTACTGCTTGGGACTCTTCTCTAGCCAAAATGCTTTCAACATGATCATTATGATCTATTTTCTATGGAGATATTAGTTGATGGCATTTTTTTTTTTTTTTAATTAAAGCAAGCCTACCATAAGATTTTAAAGTAAAATAACAGGCAGTATAAGATTATAGTAGTTCTGGTTATCCTTAATTTGGAAAAAATTAGTAGGTCTTTTAAAAAATTATTAGATTCATTGTTTTATTATTTGAACGACACTGGCAAGACATTCAAAAGTTTTTTGCCCACAAATTTATTTCATTTATTTTTATTTCATTTTATTTTTCCTTTTCTTTAAAAATCAACATGTTCTCAGGCATTAACCTCTCCACAACATCTAGGATCATGCTAGGCTCTTGGCGGGTGACAAGTACATAGCTATAAAACAATTATTTAAGTTCGATATTATTAAAAGAACATGGCTGCATTCATGCTTTAGGGGAAAAAGTCTTCATGGTTGTAAAGAAAGTCTTTGCAGCAGGGAATATTTTGCATCCCTTCTTTCTTTACACATTTGCTTTATGTTCAGCATATAGTCTATCCAAGAATATTTACTAAGGAGATAAATCAATGTGAAATACTGACAACTCCAATGAGCACTATCCCATACCATTTTATTTGATAGTTCTACAGCATTTGACACTGTTGATCATCCTCCTCTAAAGATACTTTTCTCTTGGCTTCCTTGATACCATATCCTCAGGATTTCTCCTCCACTCTTTCCTCATTGGTTCTCAGCCTCAAGTGCTCTTCAAGGGTTCCTCTCCCTCTACTTGTATCTTAACTGCTACTCCCCAGGAATCTGGTTTCATGACTCTCATTCTCTTGTACTATATATCTCTCAAGTGATTTAGTCCTCATCCATTAGATAACACACCTCTGACCCCAAATTTATAGCTTGAGCCCCTGTCTCTCCTGAGATCCTAATAGAAATAAGAAACTAGTTATTGGGTATCCCAGAGTAAATGATGACTGAATATCACAAATAAGCCCTTAGATTATACAGCCTAAATATTTCTCTAACCCACCCTTACTCTTTTCTAAAGGTTTCTTTTTAATAATTATTTATTATTTATTTTATTTATTCATTCACTTATTTTTTAATTTGACCAGAGAGAGAAAGAGAGTGAGAGTGAGAGAGAGAGGAAGTGAGAAAGCAAGCCACCAGATTCAGGACTTGAACCCTGGTCAGCCATGTGGGAGTGTCCAGCACCTTAACCCACCACGCCACCTGCTGGTCCCCCCACCCTTACTCTTTACTTGCAATGTCATTATGTCAAGAAATGAATTCTCATTTCTTGTCTCGATCTCTTGTTACTTTTTCTCTTCCTCAAAAATTAACCTTTTCAAGTCTCAATGTTGTTTGACCTTTCTGAAAAAATGGTCACCTTATTCCTCTGCCAAATAATGCTTTCAAAACTCAAATAATCGGGACCAGCAGTTAGCGTAATGGCTATGTCGCTGGACTCCCACATAGTCGACCACGGTTCGAGTCCCGGACCCGGTGGCTTAAACTCACGCCGGGCACGTGTGCGTGCGTGCCCATGATCCCAAGAGGAGAATGGAGGAGAAGGGATTGTGGTGTGGCCATCCCCTCTGGGGGGTGATTTCTCGCTTTCTATCTCTCTATTTCTCTCTGTCTGGCGAGCGCACGTGCCCTATAGCAAAAACCTCTCAAAAAAAAAAAAAAAAAAACCCTCAAATAATCACCCCCAACCTTCCCACCTTACATTACTGTAATCTGGAGTAAGAGTACAAATGGAGGCCCAGGTATGTTATACCTAATTATTTGGAAGCTATAAATCAAAATAACAGGTTGTTAAATACACTCTACTTTCATAGCTTGAAAAATACATTTTCATAAAGTGAAATGCATGGTTCAAAACTAGACTTCTCTGGCTCTACAGTGTATTCTGCCAGCACTCAACTATATATAAAAGATTAACTGTGACACTGAGTTATCTTCCTTTATCCTCTCACCCCTTCCTCCTCCACCGAGCATGCTGGGTGTCTCACGTACATGTGTAGATACTCCAATCTGCACTCACCCTCTGCCCTCATCCCCTACAACAGCCATCCCTCAGCTCACCCATAGACCTAACAGTTCACCTTGAATGTCCTCAAGAGAACAGGTCCGGGAACCAGCAGTTAGCGTAATGGCTATGTCGCTGGACTCCCACGTAGTCAACCACGGTTCGCGTCCCAGACCCGGTGGCTTAAAACTCACGCCGGGCGCGTGTGAGTGCATGCCCAAGATCCTGAGAGGAGAATGGAGGAGAAGGGATTGCGGCGTGACCATCCCCCCTGGGGGGTGATTTCTCGCTTTCTGTCTCTATGTCTCTCTCTGTCTGTCTGGCAAGCGCACGCGCCCTGTAGCGAAAAAACCTCTCAAAAAAAAAAAAAAAAAAAAAAAAAAGAGAACAGGTCCCAGAAGGAGGCTGTGAAGAACTGAAATTGTTGTAGAACCCAGGCATGATCTGATCATTATCTGGGTGCAAAAACTGTGATATGTATACATGACTTTTTCACAATATGCATTTTCCATGAACTTTTGAACACGTCATATTTTTCCTAAAGCTGATCTGCCTGAGAACTCACTAGTGTTTCTTTTTCACATCTCTCCTTCCCCAGAAGCTCTTCTCTGTCTTTACCATACCTTTAACTCCATTTTAAATCTCACTATCATGTTTTACCCCAAAGAGAAGCGGTATGTTAGTCCAAGAAGACAAGCTGTGTTTGTCAACTTCCATGGTGTAAACACTCCCATGATTTCAAGCTTCCATGTTATAGAATGAATTGTGTCCCTCCCCCCCCAAATTCACAAGTTGAAATCTTAATCAGGTTTATGGTGCCCTTTCTTCCTCTCTGTCTGCCATGTAAAGTCATGGCAAGAGGGCAGTTGTTTGCAAGATAGGGTGAGAAGCCTCAGTGGAAACTGAATCAGCTGGGTCCTTGATCTTGGACTTCTCAGCGTTTAACCTGTGATAAATAAATGTCTACTATTGAAGCTACTGATCTATAATATGTTGTTATATTTGCCTGAGTAGAGTGAGATACACCACGTTGTCTGATTTTAAGCTACTGACATGATGTTACTGAACTCAGAGTTGAGAATTGATGAGCATAATTCATTTCTTTAATTAGTACATCATTGGCTAAAACTAACACAACTTGAAAAATGTTTATGTCATCTCAAGGCCTCATAACACAATGGTGGATACAGACATTCTTTAGAATCCCATCTCCATCATCTGTGAACCTGTGCCTTGAACAATTAACTTGGGCTTACAGGATTTCCTCAACAGTGTATTCTATTTAATAGAATTTATATTGCAGTACTATTTTATAGAATAAAAGTTGTGTGTGAAAATACTTAGCACAATGCCTGACGCAGGGAATCAGCTAACATCAGTGACCTTTCCTATCTGTTTTCTCCCTTTAAATTGTGGCCAGGAAACTGGACTAAGGTCATCATAAAGGAGAAAGTTTGTCTTTTCTTTCCCTTTTCCCTGTCCTTCCTCTTCCTTTGGCCCCCTTTCCTATTTTCCTCTCCTGAAAGATCCCCAGGCCTTTCTGCAAGGTTCTGCTACCCAGGGTATCTGTCCCATGGTATTGCCCTAAGGGCCCAGGTTGGCATAGTCTTATCTCCCTCGTCCCAACCAGTTAAAACTCCTTTATTATTTTTTCAGTATGGCCATATGGTTGAGATACTGTGAAAAATCAAATCACTTATTTGCTTTTTTTTTTAAGATCAGACCACTTGTGAAAACATACAAGGGAAGTTGGGTATGCAGAACCAATGGTCTTGGTAGTCTTGCTGCATGAAAGTGTAACACTAGACATTAGACTTTCTTTAGTGCTAAGACTACCTAGTTATAGCAAAATATTACAGTATAATAGCTGTATTGATTTAGTATTGAGACACAGGTTGGCAAACTTAACCATTTGTTCTTAGATTACAACTCTTTACTGAGATTAGGTGACATTTAGCAATTTCAAATTACAGAAAAACATTTTTCCCAGAACACAGTAACCAGAATAAGACAAACCCTAGCATCACAGCTCAATATCCATATAAACCTAGGCGAATCATTTAATATATCTAAAGCCTTAATTGTCTATGGTAAATAATAACACATAAACTAGAGATGATAATGGTATTTACAATGAAAACTAGTATTTATCAGGTGACAGTTACTATTCTAAGAACTTTATATGTGTTACGTAACCTATCCTAACAATTCAATGATGTAGGTGGCTATTATTTGCCTTATTTTGTAGAGGAAGAAACTGAGGCACTCAGAATTAAAGCACTATTAGTAAATAACAGAGTCAAGATTTTAACACAAACCTTCTATCTCCAGAAATACACTAAGCCACTCTGTCTGCCTTTTCTAAGCCTATTTAAAGTTTTCTAAAGGATGAAATGAGAAGCTCCACAGGATGTATTTAGCATCATGCCTGTAACCTGATCCTTTAGGGCCTCCACTTTGCAAAACTCTGGGAACATCATTCACATTGGGCTCTCAAGAGTGCTGTACAAGTAAAACGGAAATCCAAAATGGCATTGTGCAAGGCAGCTGCCCAGCTGCATTTCCAGAGATGATACCAAGTAATAATGATTTAATCAGATAACACATTTATGTCATTATGTTTCTTTCCTAACCAAGAAGACACATTACATGTGCAAACCATTTGGAAGACCTTGTAAAAACACATGCAACAAGGGTAGGAAAGCTAGGCTCCAAGATACCTATTAGTGAGCAATGCCAGAGCCAGATAGTAGTGCAGCATTAAAATGCAATGCTGTGCAAGGCAATTCCACATGTGAAGGTTCAGAATTCAAGTCTGGAAACTTCCCTGAGTGCACTGGGCATTTCCTTGCTTGTAATTCAGGGCTGACTAACACCTGATAGATCATAGAAACCAGACCCTTCTGGGGATCCCACATCTCTCTCTTTTCTGCTGTCTCAGAATAAATGAATGAATAAGACACCAAAGTGCCAGATGCTTCATTACCCCAAGTTTGTCCTATTTCAGGACAACCATGATGATGAACTAAAAGGAGCACTGGGGGACGTTTTATATTATGAGGGAAACCATGAAATTCTCCAGTTGTAGATCACCTCATGGGCTACTAACTGAAGATAGTTCACAGTCTTGACATTCTCTTCAATGACATTAAATCTTTGTAAAGCTGTGTATTATTACAAATACTATGATTTAAAAAAAGCACATAGTAGGCCAACCAGGTGGTGTGATAGTTAAGGCGGCTGAATCCTACATGGCCAGCTGTGTGATTTGAGTCTTGGATCCAGCAGCTTGAAAAACGTGCAGGATAAGTGTACATAAGTGCTCAAAATCCCAAGAGAAGAATGGAGAAGGGAGTACAGTGTTGCCCTCTCCCCAGGGGAGTGCATTCTTGCTTTCTCTCCACTCCCCCAGTGAGAACACATGCCCTATAACAAATTTTTTAAAAAAGGAAAGGAAGTAGTAATGGCAAATTAAGGTAGACAAATGAAATGATAGTGGCAATATCTATTCTGATTTCAAAGCTTAAGAAAATTAGCAGTGACAGTAGGCACATACTACACATTGGTAAGAAATTGTGATTAAAAAGGAAAAAATATTTTTTCTGTTAATGTTTATCTTTTAAAACAGCCTCTAAGTTGTTAGAACACGAATGTATGTTATGTTACGTGAAGCAAACTACTTAACAAGTAGAGCTCATGAATATTTCTTTGGTCTTGCAACATGAAAATGCTACTGAGGCCCTGAGGGCTCCATGAACTGAAAACACTTGGAAACATCTGCTATGATTTGCTGTGATTCCCTTATATGTGTTATCTTTTGGAATCCTTGTGGCAAGCTAATGAGTCATGTGCTTTTAATGTGCCCACTTTACAGATGTGGGAAATGAGGACTTGAAAGTAACAAGAGTAGGGTGACTCCCCAAATGCTTAAGTCATTCAAACTGGGGTTCTGACTCTGAAACTATTAATACTTTTCTTAACCACTACACCGTACCTAAGGTCAAATATCCCATAATTTAATCTAGACAGACCCTTGGACAAAGATGGTTACCTGCTCCCAGAGCTGACTCTGAACTGAGCATTTAACAACCAGCATATGTCTTCCTGCCTTCTTGTTATAGCATATATTAGTTCAGAATCTCAAAGCTATTTGCTGATTTATCCATTTTGCTGACATTGCAGGCTCTAAAGTTCCTGAAAACTGTGTGTGCTGTAGATAAAAGTCACCTTGTATCCAAGCAAATGAAGAAAATCAAAGACTGTCTAAAGTGACAGCTTGAGTTCATCAACTCTATCAATTTGTTCAACAAACATTACCAAGCACACAGGCCCCTGTCTGAAGGAGTCTCTATGGAAATCCCAGATAAAACAGTAAAATTTGGTAAACTCTTCCAAAAACAACATGAACCATCAGTTTTTGACATGTCTATAAATACGTATCCTGACTACAGTTAAGCCATTGCAAAATACAGAATGGGAGCAAAAGCCAAAAAAAAAAAAAAAAAATCTAGAGAGCTAACAGTTGAAGCAGGGATCAGCAACCACTGGGCATAAGACTCTAAATTGGCCTTCTGCCAGTGTCGAGGAGCTACAGATAGATAGATCCAGATCAAAAGTCCTCTAGAGTTCTTGACATAAAAGGGATCCTTTTTATTCTCCCATCTAAGTCCCTAAAGTTACAGGTTGTAACTTCCTCTAGAGGAAAGCACAGTAGCTGTAACACTTGTGATATAAGGAATTGACTGTTGATAAACTAGCTCTACTGTATTCACGTCCACCTTTATAACCTGCTTAACATCAGCTTCATGCTGAAGTCCTTGCTGGACAGTCTTTAACTGTTGATGTGTACAGTAGCTAAGAGTACAATGCATATACAGCAAATCATTCTCCAAACAAAGCTGCATAAGTCTCAAGTCCCAGGCCTTGTGGCTTGCTTTCTCACTTTCCCTTTCTCTCTCTCTCTCTGTCCCTCTTTGGTCAAAAGACTTAAAATTGAATGGTTCCATTGGATATGATTTTGGAGAAATATTCACATATTAAGACATTGACAAATGCAAATTTGTCAGTTAAACTTGTTAGCAACTGATGGATTTGGTAAGCAGCATTTTCCCACCACTAATCATCAAGTGTTAACAAAAAGCTCTAGGCAACAGATCATCCTATCACTTTGGTATTTCCACCTACCAGGCTCTGCAAGAAAATTTTTGTTCTTTTCTCTCCTAAGCTATGATGGCTACTGTGTTAATTAGGGTTCTCTAGCAAAACAGAACAAATAGGATATGGAGACAGAAAAAGAGAGAAAGAGGGGATAAGAGAAAGAGAGAAAGGGAGAGTTGCTTTAAGGAATTGGCACACACAATTATGGAGATTTGGCAAATTTGAAATCTGATGGGGGAAGCTAGCAGATAGGAGGCTTAAGAAAGAGTTGCATTTTGAGTCCAAAGTGCAATAAGGGTGATGTTTCAGCTGAAGTCAAAAGGCAGTCAGTCTTGGAAATTCTCTCTTGCTTTGGAGGTGGCTACAGAGGTCAATCTTTTGGTCGATTTTGGCCTTCACCTGATTGGATGATGTCCACCCACATTATGGACAACAATCTGCTTTAAACAAAATCTACCAATTTAAATATAAACCTCAGGGCTGGCAGGTGGTGTGGTGGTTAAGGCACTGGACTCCCACATGGTGAACCTTGGTTCAAGTCCCAGGCCTTGTGGCTTGCTTTCTCACTTTCCCTTTCTCTCTCTCTCTCTCTCTCTCTCTCTCTCTCTCTCTCTCTCTCTCTCTGTCCCTCTTTGGTCAAATTAGAAATAGTAAATAAAATTTTTAAAAAATAAATATAAATCTCATCAAAAAAACTCCATCATGGAAATATCCAGAATAAGATTTAACTAAATGTCTGGGCTCTGAGGCCTGTGTAATTTGACACATCAAATTAACAATGACTAAAAATGATAGGCACAAATGAGTACCCAGATTCATTTCTCTCCAAGACAATGCTCCTTGACAAATATGTTAGATGTTGGGGACAAAGTGGAGATTGTTCACAGTGTCAGGAGTCAGGCTGTCAGCTGTAAATAAACTCATTAGAATAATGCACAGCAGTAGATAACACATCACACACCCCTTGCACACCACACATCTTGTGCACCACTTCAAAGTCCTATTGACCTCCTTACCTTTTATTCCAGCTCCTCTGCTGGAGACCAGGACAGTACAATCTTTGACCAGGGACAACTGGACAAGGCCTGTCCTTCAGCCTGTTTGAAGCTCATGCATGTATATGCAAGAAATCAGAGAAAATTAATGTCCCTAAAGCCAGCCTTGGACAATGTAGGGTATTCCTCAGATATGAGCAAGGTTTAAAAGTCTGTGAAAAACAACAAATGCATTTCATTTTATAAGTCTGCCTCTGTTTTCCTAGTCTGAAAAATTGTGTTAACAGTCTCTACTAAATTGTCAATATTCACACTGCTGTACTCTTTCAATGGTTTCTGACCTATATCAGCTTCTTCTTCTAGCTGGCCAAATTATCTCTCAATTTAAAATATTTCCAGGAACTCAGTGATTCTTCTAATTATTAATTAGTTGCTGCAGGCCATATTAGTTTATTTCCTCAAATTCCTCAAAATCTATAATTATGTTACTTATTAAAGATCCAGAAAAATGAATTTTAAAACATATTTTAGGGACCAGCAGTTAGCGTAATGGCTATGTCGCTGGACTTCCACGTAGTCGACCACAGTTCGAGTCCCGGACCTGGTGGCTTAAACTCACGCCGGGCATGTGTGCGTGCGTGCCCAGGATCCCAAAGGGAGAATGGAGGAGAAGGGATTGTGGCGTAACCATCCCCCTGGGGGGTGATTTCTCGCTTTCTATCTCTCTGCCTCTGTCTGTCTGGCGAGCACATGCGCCCTATAGCAAAAACCTCTCCAAAAAAAAAACATATTTTAAAGCCAAAGAAGATAGCTAACAAATAGTCTAAAATACCAAAATTAGTGGGTCAGAAAATGCCAAGTAAATTCTTTCATTTAATCATACCTTCAGTCAATATTGTACTAAGTACAATGCGGGATGACCTGGGACCCTCCCAGAAACCCTGCAAACACTAACCAGCCTCCTTTCAATGACTGCCATATTTACAGTACAGTAAACCTACACTAACCAGGAAAATTCAACTTCACGAGTGACACATTCTTTTCTCTTGATCAACGAAAGGTCAACTCTGCAATTTTCTTTAGTGGGCTTTAAAAGTTTCACTGCTGATTTTTTTATGATGTCTGTCATAAAGTTTTGAATCTTTTAACATATTTAACATGACATGCATGTACCAATGAGTTGAACTTCCATTTGAAACAGTTAATTTCCCTAGTGGAAAATGGAGAGCCTAGGAGTAGTCAATTATAAATATACAGTGGACTGTCCATTCTCTATTAGGGCAAAGTGGGCACTTTCTTTGTTTCTCAAATAAATCTTGCTAAGAAGTTGTAAATCCCTGAAAACGCACACACACACTAATATGAAGTGGTTGGGGCAGATTTCCTTTCCTCACCCTGGAGGGACACAATAGAGCCTGCTCTTCCTTAGAGATATGAATGATTTAACACCTGTTGAAGGGAACTCTTACAGTGTGAATTTTTTCCCCTAAGGTCAAACTTGATACCTCCTAACATGAAGAGTTCCAGTTGGAGGAACAGTTGATTAATTCTCTAATTCCAAGCTGTATTCAAAAGGAGTTCTTGCAGATCTATAACTATTCTCATCCCACTCACCATCTTTCCATGCTTCATTGAATAATAAATAGCCGGACAGACAGTATGTGAAAACTACAAATAAGTAGTTAGTTGGACCTTTGGTCATTAATTTCTTGCTGTACTGTGACACAAAAACAGAGTTATAAGATTCCTAAGAAATTTCTGTCAACCATAATAACTGTGTGCTGTAGACAGAATATAGTCCCCCCAGATATGACCAACCCTAATCCCCAGATTTTGTGAATATGTCAGGTTCGATGACAAAAAGGGTTTAAGTCTGCAGATAAAATTAAGATGGTTAATTCAATGACCTGGAAGTAGGGAGAGTATTCTGTATTATCCAGGTTGGGCCAACTCTCTGTAACCCCAAGGGTCCTTAGAAAGTGAGGAGGGAGGGGACCAGCAGTTAGCATAATGGCTATGTCATTGGACTCCCATGCAGCCAACTGCGGTTCGAGTTCCGGACCCGGTGGCTTAAACTCATGCCAGGCACGTGTGCATGCATGCCCAAGATCACAAGAGGAGAATGGCGGAGAAGGGATTGCAGTGTGGGGGTTGATTTCTCACTTTCTGTCTCTTTGTTTCTCTCTGTCTTTCTGGCGAGCACACGTACCCTGTAGCAAAAACCTCTCAAAAAAAAAAAAAAAAAAAAAAAGGTGAGGAGGGAGGAAGAAGAGGGAGAACCCGAGCTATAACGGTATAAAGAAGCAGTCTGAACTTGGTGGCTTTGAGAATGGAGGAATAGTGTACTGAGTCAAGGAAGGCAGGCAGCCTCTAGAAGCTGCAAAAGGCAAGGAAATGGATTTTCCTGTAGTCTCCAGAAAGAACAGAGCTCTGCTGTGATTTTAGCCAAGTGAGACTAATTCTGACATCAAGAACTGAGAGATAATAAATTTATGTTCTAAGCAACTAAGTTTGTGGTGATTGTTACTGAAGCAATAGAAAACTAATACCTGGGATACAAGAAGTGAGAAAATATGACATGTTGGCTATTCTTCACCTGCCCCAACAGCTATGTTCCACATTTTCTACACTGTTATGTGTCCTGAGAAACCGACCACTAGGACCTTATCACTCAAGCTCCCTTTCCTTCTGGCTTCTGGGATGCCAGCCAATGTATAGACAGTAGTGTCAGGATATTTCTTCCCCCACCAAATCCTGTCCCCATTGAAGATTTATGAGCAAAATAAAAGTTAATTGAAACCACTAAGTTATACAGTCATACAGAATAACTATAACAATACCAAAAAATTAGAAACAACTCAAATATCTATTAGCAGGAAAATGGAAAAACAAATAATGGTATATCTCCAAAATGGACTAATACACAATAATATAAAAAGATGAATTACTGAAACATGCAATAATAAGAATAAACCTAAAAATGATTCTTCTGAGTAGAAGAATCCAGACACATAAGAATATGTACTCTATGATTCCACTTACAAAACATTTTAAAACAAAAAAAAATAATAATCTATGGTGAAAGAAATCAAGTACTGATTGTCTTTTAGGATGGAAGGTCTAGAAACTGACTGGGAAAACAGCACAGAGATCATTCAGGAATGTTGAAAATGTTCTATATCTTTATAGAGATATGGATTACACTAGTTTTTACATTTCCCAACACTCGATAACTGTACACACTGTATCTGTGTGATTCATTGCATCTAAACTATTTATAAGACATTACGGATGACAACTCATAAGACAGCAAGAAACTTTTCTAAACTATATGTGGTAAAATCTAATTTTAATTAACCCTGTGGGAGCCTGAGATATTCTATCTTCTTCATACAAAATTGCTATCACATAAAAATACAGTTAAATGTGTACAGTAAAACAAAAAAGTAGATTAAAAAATTATTTTAGAGGACCAACAGTTAGCGTAATGGCTATGTTGCTGGACTCCCATGTAGTTGACCGTGGTTCGAGTCCCAGACCCGGTGGCTTAAACTCACACGGGCACGTGTGCGTGCGTGCCCAAGATCTCGAGAGAATGGAGGAGAAGGGATGGCAACGTGGCTATCCCCCCCTGGGGGGTAATTTCTCACTTTCTATCTCTCTGTGTCTTTCTGGCGAGCGCATGCGCCCTATAACAAAAACCTCTCCAAAAAAATAAATTATTTTAGAGAAGTGGCAGGTAGTTAATTAATATAAATATGCTATTTCGGGGTTGTTTGTGGTATCTAACCAGCTTTTTTCTTTTTTTTTTTTTTTTTCAGGGAGATTTTTGCTATGGGGTGTGTGTGCTTGCTGGAGACACAGAGAGACAGAGAGAAAATGAAAGAAAACTCACCCTCCAGGGGAAAAGGCCACACCACAATCCCCTATTCCTTCATTCTCCCATTGAAATATTGAGCACACATGCACATACTCCAGATATGTCTCAAGCCACTGGGCCCAGGACTCGAACTGCAGTTGGCCATGTGGGAGTCCAATGTTGTAATCACCACTCAGCCTGCTGGCCCACTTACCAGTTTTCTAAATGAGTATTTTATTATGTCTTATTATAAGTAAATATTGACTTTCTTCTCTAATTTTTAATCTGTAGTTTTAAATTATTTTTGTTAAACAGGACCTCTTAAATTGTATAAGCTTTAGATCCACAAAACCAGAATCCATTCCTGCTTCTGTTTGATATGTCTCTTCTCAACACCTTCCTAGCCTTGACTATGTAATTAATTGAAGGGTCTATTTTCCACCTCAAAGAAGATTGCTGTTATAGAACTACCAGATGCAGGACATGAAATAGCCAATTGCAGGAGATCTAACCTTAAATAAAGACAATGCTGGGCAGACTCTGCAGCCTGATGTATAAGGCAGGCGGATCCCACATGGCCGCTCAATTCCAGCCTCAGGCTCTGTGGTTTGGGAAACACACTGAGCACACATGTGCATGTGTGCTCAAAATCCTGAAAGGAAGAAGAAATGGGGAAGGGATTGCAACATGACATCCCCATTGGGGTACTTTCTCTTCTCCCACTCTCTTAGTCTCTCTTTGGAGATTGCAAGAGCCCTCTAACAAAAATGAAAAGAAAAAAAGACAGGCCTTATTTTCTCATTCACTGTTCTACAAAGCAGAATATTTGTCCCCTGTATTTTCTTTTTCATTTTCTTGGCTTCTCCCATTCACCTTCTCCTGGGTTTGTTGCTCCCTCTCTTTTTTATCATCTTGGTCTCTACCTCCACTCTACCATGGTTTAGGAAACTATATGGTGAAATTTCAGAAACCAAAAGACCTGGCATAGGGGATGGTCTTGTGAGCCAGTAAAGGCTTAGGATTTTTGTCAGATATGCAAATTCACATTCTGAAAAAGTCAAAGGTACAGAAGGAGGGGAAAGAAAGTGGAGGGAAGGAGGAAAAAACAGAAAGGGAGGACAGAGGAACAAACACAGAGAGGGAGGGAAGGAGGAAGGAAAGGAGAAAGAGAAAAAAGAGGAGAGAGGAAGGAAGGGAAGGTGAAAGGAAGAAAGGAGGGAAGGGAGAGAGGGAGGCAAGAAGAGGGAAAGGATTGAAGGAAGGAAAAAAACTTGAATTTTACCTCTTAATAGTAACTAAAACTTAACCTGAAGTCACCTGAAGGGTCAGTAATAAATCTGACCACATAAATAACCTGAAATTCTGAACTCTGCCCTATTTCTATTCATTATATGAGATATTCCTACTTTAAAAAAAAAAAAAAAAAAAAAAGCCTTTCCTGGAAAGCGCTAACAACCCTTGTCTCATTTTGGGGCAATCTGCAGCTTTCTGATTAGCCTTTGGGCACAGCAATAGTTAATATTAAATCCCTCCTCTTGTTTCTGTCTTTAAAAAAATTAGCTTAACACCCCCAGTAGTAAAACTTCACATGTTCCAGAAATAAAAATAAAGAAGGATTATGCCTTTTTCACTGCTTACATAATATCAAGGAAAGTATTATATAAGAGCAACTAATAGGAATTATCATCCAAGAAATCCTTACTGCTTTAAATTTATCTTTATTAAGTGTTTCCTAGCTGCTCTGAAAACGTGAAAGTTTCTTTCTGTGCACACATAGTAATGTGTTGGTTAGTTGACTTTACCACATAACTGTGCACAATGGAACTGATAGAAAAGGGCACTCTTTGTTGTGCATTTTATTAAACCAGTGAAAGAATTTATGGAAAGAAGAAATCAAGTTAACTACCCGAGGAAAGAAAAAGGAAAACAAAGTCTTTTGTGCGTGAGCCAACGTCTGCAGTTTCTCAGGTGCCCCACAGATCTGATGTCATTTTGACTGGAGCAATTTCTCTCCACAAAGACAAATGAAAGAACTCCTTTTAACGTAATTTTTGCACCTTATACAGGTGGTCACATCTAAAATAAGCTTCCACACTGCACCTAAGAAACAGTTTTTTGAAAGAAACGTTCTTTTATAGCTGCCCAAAAGGCATAAAAAGTGATTCAGAATGTGTTGACTGCTCTTCTGAAAAAAAAAAAAAAAAAAAAAGAATTAAATAAAGAATATAATTTTTCTGCTCTGATTATAGTGAAAGACATGGTCCTTGACTATTCATTTATAATACAATTACAGAATACGAATAAACCTTTTCTTGACTTTCTGACTTCCAGTGGGTTCTGAGTGCAAAACTGACCCATGTCCAGAAGCAGAGCAAGGGATTGCAGCTTATTTCGGGTGACTGTCCTCAGCCTCCTGATGGCCCATTCTCGGTTCCTTTTACTAGTATAGACTCGGTGATATGTTTATTGACTACCCATCTGTTTTGCCCCTAGGAAAGCCATGTCCTATTGACCATCTCCAAAACTCTATGGGTCAGGTTCTCGTAGCTGCCCCTTCAACCTGCCCACTTATAATATTTGAGACTACAAAAGCGTATATTACCATCCTATCTGTGTTGTTTTCAGGTTCTACCACACCAAATCTGCTATAGTTTAACCCACATTGGAGCCATACTACTTTCATGACTAAGTGACTAAAGTAGTATGTATTTCTCTCCTTCCATTCTAAGAATTGAGCATGGCTTTGTATGCTACCAAGGACACTGCTATGGTTTGAATGGATCACCCAAAAATTCTTGTGTTAAAATTTAGTGAGCCATTGTAATGTTGTTTAGAGGGTGGAAACTTAACCTATTACGGTGTCAAAAGGTGAGACCTTTGGGATATGATCAGACATCAGAGTGGGACCATAATAATTTAGTCCTAGTGTGTTTATAGGAAGAGAGACTGAGACAGAGAGATGTGCTCTGCTCTGCTCAAGCTCCTGTGCTCTATTGTGCTATTTATCATCAAGAAGACCCTCACCAGATGTAATCCCTGGAACTTAGACCTCCAAACTGTGAGCTCTATTTGTATAAATCTCTAGGACTCAGGTTAGCCTTCATTTCTATTATTAGCAACAGAAAAGACTAGAGCATAAACTCTCTGACTTTCACACTTAGATATTAATTAATCTTTAGACATTTTCAGTTTTTTTGTTATCTTTTTCCAGAGTTTCAACTGAACTTACCAATGGCCTTCCAATTTCATCGTCCTTATACTTACTATTTTCTCATAGTTTTGAAGTATCAAAAACATCACAAACTAATGAATGTCCTTCCAGTGCTATATCATCCCAATTCATCACCACAGAAAGTTCTAATATTGTACTACTTGTTATTTTATGCCAGGGCTTATTTGTGTTCTACTTACCATCAGTTTTGAGTCTCTAAAACCAGCTGAGAGTGATACAGTTCCCAAATTTCAACCCTGAATTGTATTTTTGGGCTTTTCTAGTACCATCTGTTGCAAATTAGGTTTCTCAGGAAGTCTACATTAAGACAGAAATTAGCATTCCTGTTTATTAGGTAATGCTCTTGCTTTCGACACCTATAGAAGGAAAAAGAGCAAAGCAGGATTAGCCAAAAAAAGAAGTCAACATGTGATGGAGTCTTCATAGAATGCCTCAACTGACCATGTGGGGAGTTCTGAAGGTGTATCAACCCTTCAGGATGTCACTTGTAGGTCTTGCAGCTCAGAGTCATTTACTCTGAGCTGCCCTGGACGTTGGCCGAGGAGGCTCCAATCTTTTTTTTTAAAAGAATTATTGTTTTGAGAGGTTTTTGCTAGAAGATGCATGTGCTGGCCCGAAAGACAGAGAGAGACGAGACAGAAAGCAAGAAATCACCCCCAGGGGTGAAGGCCACGCTGCAATCACTTCTCCTCCATTCTCCTCTTGGGATCTTGGGCCACACTCAACATGCTCTCGGCGTGAGTTTAAGCCACCAGGTCCTGGACTCAAACCGTGGTCAACTACATGGGAGTCAGCCACCAGCAAGATGTAGCATTATGCCACCTGCTGGTCCCTAAGAATTCTTTTTTCATTTAACTTTATTTATTTATTTTAATTTGCCTAGAGAGAGACAGAGTAAGACAGAGGAGGAGAGAGAGAGAGAATGTGAGAAAGCAAGCCACCAGGTCCAGAACTCAAACCATGGTCAGCCATGTGGGAATCCAGTGCCCTTAACCACTACACATCACCTGCCGGCCCTGAGGAGGCTCCAATCTGAACGGACTAACAGCTGACACTACTAGCAACTACTAGTTAAGTCCTTTAACACTAAAGGGGAGATGTGTACTTTGTTACAATATTTGTACAGTTGATTTAAAACTGGTATCATTATGTAAAGACCCCATTACTCTTATAATGCTTTTCCCTTAAAGTCTATTTCAGCTGATATAACTGCAACAATATTTTTTTGGTTGTAGTTCCTTAGTATACTATTCTCCACAGTTTTACTTAAAATTATTTTGGTCCTTGTTTTAGATATGATCTTATAAATGATGTGTGATTGGATTTGTTTTTAAAACTGGTTTTGATAATCTGTACATTTTACTAGAGAGTTGAGTCTATTTATAATTATTAGTAATATAATAATTCATATTTATTACTATAAATTTAGTCATTTTTATATCAACATTTCTGCATTTATTTTTCTCTCCTTTCTTGGTTTCTTGCCTTATTTTCTTATCTTTTCTATAATTTCTTTCCTTATTATTTAGAAGACAAATACTCTTTCTCTTCATTTAGTTGATACCCTTACAAATTTTAATATACATAGTTAATACAATCTAATGTAGTAAGTAACTTTATCCTCCAAATTAAAACAAAAAATTTAGTATGTTTTAAACCTAATCCTGTCTCCTAATTTACATGATTTATTTCTTTAGTTTACATCTTTTGTGTTTCTTTTAACTCTACAAGTTAAATCTTAAGACTATTGTTTTATACATTTGTTGTGGGCCATTTGTCTTTTGTATTTCATATCTTTTAAGATCTTTATCCTGGGGCCAGCAGTTGGCATAATGGCAATGTTGCTGGAATCCCATGTAGTCGACTGCAGTTCAAGTCCCGGATCTGGTGGCTTAAACTCATGCCAGGCGCATTTGTGTGCGTGCCCAAGATCCCAAGAGGAGAACAGAGGAGAAGGGATTGTGGTGTGGCCATCCCCCTGAGGGGTGATTTCTTGCTTTCTGTCTCTGTCTCTGCCTTCCTGGTGAGAGAACACACCTTATAGCAAAAACCTCTCCAAAAAAAAAAAAAAAAAAAGATCTTTATCCTAGGTATTATGCAGTTATATTAAACTGCCTAGATGAACATATTATCTTATGTTTCTTAATCTATGAATCACTCCTTTTTATCAACTTTTTTAAAATTATAAAATATATTTATCGGCTTTTCTTTTTTGGGGGGTCTATTTTCTTTCTGGCATGTCAATTAAGCATATGTCAGATCATCTTTCTACCTTCTATGTCACTTAATATCTGTTTTATATTGCCACATATTTTTCTTCTTGTTGAGAATGCTAGCATTTATTTTTCAACTTTAATTTCCATATTACAATTCCCTCTTTAGTTGTATATGATCTGTCTACTGAATTTAATTTCAAATTCTTTTTATTTTAAGCATTCTTTCTTTTTTCAAATCTATTTCATAATTTTATACATTCTTTCCTAATGTTTTCAATTCCATATTTTATTTACTTAAAGACATTAGACTTATTTATACATCTAGATTTGAGATAGCCAATATCTACAGTATTTTTATGCCTGATTCTATAGTTCATTGCTGTTGTTGACTCTATCTTAGGGTAGATTATTTCTTTAGATTTTTTTAATTCTTTAAATTGCAAGTTTATATCTTTAGATGTTTATCAGTATGAGTAATACATTTTTTCCCCAGATTTTAGTTGTATTTGTGCTAAGCTTGCATATATTTCCAACTGAGTGCTACTTTAACTTTCAGCTTAGAACTTTTTGAGCAACTTGGGGATAGCATAAATTCTTTCTCCAAGCACACAGTTAGATGGGCTTATGGTAAGGAACTGTGAAGGGGTGACATTTCCCCTTCTATTCAGAATCAGGGCCAAAAAAGCAAGTGTGCTCTTAATGACTTTTTGCGGGATGGGATTTAAGCTCAGTGTCTGAAGGGATTGTCTTTCAGTGGTCTTAGTTTTGTATATGAGTCTCTACTTCATTATCCCACCTTGGATCAGCCCTAGTTTAGAATAGGTGTTCCTCAAAACTGAAGCTCCATCTCACCAAAGACTTGCATTTGTCCAAGATAATTTATTAACCTCTCTGGATACATGCTGCCTAGTCTATCTTGTTTGAAGATTTTACTCAGTTCAGTTTTATAACCATAAAGGTCTTTTTAAAATATTTTGCCCAGTTTTCAAATTTTTTCCTTTTGCTTCTATTGGGAAAGTTTTCTGGTGTTTAGCCTGCTATGCTGTCAGAAACTGAATTCCTACTTTACTCTCTTTTTTTCATCTATTTTAGTTTATTTATTTAATTTTTTATGAGTGAGTGAATGTTACCTAATACCTAAAAATGGGTAATTTAAGAAAATAGAGTTTGGGGGCCCAAGGTCCAAAGGTCAGTTCTGGTGGGGGTCTTGCAATCTCACCAGAAATGAGGGGAGGGTTACATTATTCTTATTTTAAGGGAGGGGAGGGTTAATTTATTTTGAGACATTTATCTTTGGTTTTCAGTATCAATGATATTATTATTTTATTGATATTAAGACTCAAGTTTTACAAAAACTTACAAAAGATTAACTTCCAATTTTAGATAGTTTGATTCCATATAAAATTCTTTTCATAAAATCACTTTTCAGAAAGCCTTGCCACTTTCCTCAGATTCTTTCTACCTTACTTGAACTTTCTATGACCTTCTTACAATTTCAGTATTGCCCTATATTTGCTTCTCATTCTGGAATAATTCAGTCATTTTACTTTACAATATACATTTTATTTTACCACACAAAATTCTTTCTCAGACAAAATTATTCACTTTTCATCTTTCTTACTAAAACAACACTCTCATACTGTAACATTCTTTCCATCTCTCTTTCCTAACTACTATTTTCTTTCTGCCTTATTTCTATTATATTTCCTTTAAAATTAATTTTGAAAAAAACTTTAAATAATTCAAAAATACACTTTAATTTTCTTTTTGTATAGAGAATCATATATGTTAATTAGAATTTTTTCACTCTTAGTGAGCTTACATCCCAGAAAGTAAGCAATTTTCAATTGTTTGTCATATATTAGTATCTTACAAGAGCATATGTATTGTCATAGAACAATTTTTCATTGTGGAAGAGAATAATTTTATTAATAGGCCCAAATAATTTTTTATTTCAATAAAGTGTAAAAAGCCCAAAGCAGATAAATTTAAATTTCATGTTAATTAGAGTATTTTAACTTACTTAATAAATGACTCAGATATTTTATAAGTATCTATTATTTAATTTAACATAACATAACCTTAAGATTTTAAATTACATAATCTTCTTTTTTTTTGAAAGGTTTCTGCTACGGGGTATGTGCGCTCACTAGAAAGACAGAGACAGAGAGACAGAAAGTGAGAAATAACCCCCCAGGGAGATGGCCACACCGCAATCCCTTCTCCTCTATTCTCCTCTTGGGATCTTGGGCACACACGCACACGCGTCCAGTGTGAGTTTAAGTCACTGGTTCCAAGACTCGAACTGCAGTCAACTACGTGGGAGTTCAGCAACATGGCCGTTACGCCAACTGCTGGTCCCAAATTACATAATCTTATCATTCTAAATTAAGTTCATTTATAAACATCCCATTAGAATGACCTAGGTATTTTGTAAACAACTATACTTTGACTACTTGTGAAAACAGAGATATCAGAAAAAAACTAATCAAGCTATTGATGCAGGAACCCAGTGATATAGGGGTGACCAGGCCCAGCACTTGGAGCAGGACATGGGTTTTTGTTTTACACTCACAAAGAGAGACATGGACACAGAGAGGGGATAACAAGCAATGTTTATTAAGGGAGGAAAAGAAGAAGAGAACTTCAAGCAGGGATGGTTTTCAACCCTTATTCCCCCTAACAGTAGTTAAGAGATTGCTCTGCAGAAGAGAGAATGAAGTAGAAAACAGGGACCTTCAGAATATAGTTAGGATATAGGCCCAAAAATTGAATATTAATCTAAGCAGTATGACGTAAAACAAAGACTTTTTTCCAGGTCCCACCACATTCTAGGAAGAACATGAGATAACGATTTTTATGGCTAAAAGACCTGACCTCATACTCTACTAAATTAGGAGAAAAATAACTAGACTCATCCAGCATTCTACCCTCGCCACAGTAGGGGAACAAGGGGGAAATACATTTGCAAGCCCCATCTAGAACAAGCCGAGACGGAGCCCTTCCTGACCAAGATTAAAAAAAAAAAAAACAGTCCACCCCAGCTTCTCTTTAGCAACCAATTTTTTGGGACCTGCTCCCTACTTGGGAGTTCTGTTCTTCCTTCCCTCTCTTAATAAACTCCTCCTACTACTCCCTCTCTGTGTCTGCATCTCTAATTCTTCATGAGCATGAGACAAGAATCCATGTCCTGCTACAGGTGCTGGGCCGAATCACCTCTGCACCATCAGGTCTCTGTGTTACTACTTTCCTATCCAACAGAAAAATATCAGAAGTTAAGTTACTGTTTGAGTTATAGAAACCAATGGATCTTTCTCATTGGAACATTTATTTTTTGGCCAGAATCAGATTATTATGATCTCAAACATCTAACAGAGACAAATAAAATCTTGATCTTATTTGACTATTAACCCAAGGCAATACTGTATAATAACAATTTTAAAGATATCTTTATTTTTATTTTAATAGCACATTTAAAATCAGCTTATTTATCAAAACGTTAAGCCATGAGAACTGAAAACCATTTGGGTTAGTTATATATATATACACACACATATTTATATAAATATGTGTACATATATCATAGATTTATTCATATATATATACATATATATATATATATATACACACACACACACAAACACACACACACACATATGTATTTTAGAGAGAGAGAGGTTTTTTTTTTTTTGCTATGGGGCACATGCACTCACTGTAGAGACAAAGACGAACAGAGAAACGGAAAGTGAGAATCACCCTCTAGGAGGGGACGGCCATGCCACAATCTCTTCTCCTCCATTCTCTCTCAGGATTTTGGGCACACACACACACGTGCCCAGTGTGAATTTCAGCTGCCGGGTCTAGGACTCAAACCATGGTAGACTACGTGGGAGTCCAGTGACGTAACCATTATGCCATCTGCAGGTCCTGGGTTAGTTATATATTTTAACAATTATAATTTATACAATTGCTCATTTATCTGTAAGCCAAACTGAATAGAACTCCTTAAAGGATTTTACCAAATCCTAGACAAGACATACAACATAATAAATGCATGCATTTGTAAGCACATATAAACACACACATATACACACAGAGACATAAATACACACATACACGAACGAAAGATCTCACAGCTTTCTTTTATCTTATAAATAATCTTAAGAAGGTGGTGAACCAAATAAAGCTGAGAAAAAAAGCTGTTTTGGCATTTTTAAAAAATGGTTATGATTCTCATAATAGCCATAAGTTATCCCTGGTATAATTTGTTCATGGATTAAGAATGTGCACAAAAATAAACTATAAGCTGCCCAGTTGGAGTCCCAGAAGTAAGATTGTCCTGGCATGCCTTAAAATATTTAGGATCCCATTCCATTTCTTATTAATATCCTGGAGCAAAGAAAATCCTGTATTGTTTGCTCTTGAAAGATATTAAAAAAGCACAGTAAAAGATCCACATTATTTACATACACACATAACCAAAAATGAAAGCAATAAGTGAATTAATCAGAGAAGACCTGAACATAATTTCTCTAAAACCAAAATGTACTCAGTGTAAGGACAATATTCTTATACCAGACAAGACCTCCCAGAAAAGACACCTCTCTTACGGAGGTCATTTGTTTAAGCCAACCAAACCAGATATCAGATCACTAATAGACTCAAAAGAAGTCATCAGAAAGGAATTTCAAAAATCCAAGAAGAGAGAGATTTGGCGAGAGGAAAAGATGATTTGTGGAAGCAGAGCGCTCCAGCGGCTTAGTGGGTACCCGCTTTCTAGGTACTGCTCATCTGTCCTACGGGCTGAACATGTGAGGCGCACTCCCGTCGCTTTTGATATTACTTTTGATATATTAGAGGACCCCAAATCAACAAGTTAGAGGAAGAAAGATTCTCTAAAAGAATCTCTAAAGGCAAAAAGATTCCCTAAGAAAAAAATGTTTGTTCAAGAATAGGCATTAAAATGCGAAACATGCTGGTCAAATGGCCAAGTTCAGGGAGGTAAGAGAATAAAAAATGGTTTAAAATATATTAAAAAAAAGAAGAGAGAGAGAGAGAGAGATTAGGTAAATTGTGAGGACAACTCTGGCTACCAGGATTGATGATAAGGAGGGTCAGTCCTAGGTTGGACAGGCAGTTTTTTGGTGTGCGTCCTCGCAGAAGGACTTTCTGTGTAAGGTTGCAGTGGTGTTTATGCAGGACTCCAGTTCTGGCAGGTTGTGACAGTTCATGACAGTTCTAGTTTCCAGGCAAGGCTAAATCTGGAATATACCCCTCTGTGAAGTTGCCACATAGTCCATGTGTTTTGTTCAGTCCAGTCCAAAAGGAATTTTTAAATAAAAAGCTTAGAGCAGGAGCCAGCAGGTGGCATGCTGATTAAAGTGCTGGACTCTCACATGGCCAAACATAGTTTGAGTCCCGGACCTGGGACTTGCTTTCTCCCTTTCTAACTCTCTCTCTCTCTTTCTCATTCTCTCTGTCTCTCTCTGGTGAGTGCATGTGCCCTATAGAAAATTTAAAATAAAAAAAAATAATAATAAATAAAATTAAATAAATAATTTTTTTTAAAAAAAGCTCAATCAGAAAGCATTAATTCAGCATATGACATGTCTTTAGTCCACCGTCAAGTGGACAAGGCCCAAAGGACAACGACCTGATAGAAATGTGCTCCTCCTCTTGCCATTCCTGCTGCCTTTGCCTTCTGTTGTTGCTGCACATCTGAGATAATCTTGTCCTTCTACCTCCAAGCCCCCACTGTCACCTCCTAGCCACACCTCATGTGAAAATGACACTGCTAACGCTATTTTTCTGAAATACTCTTTTCACTGCATTTTTCTTCTTCCTAAAATATTTAAACATTTATTTTAAACTTCGATGCAGATGTAAAGGGATGAACACTAGTTTTAGATTCAGACCAAGGTGCACCACCTATTTAAATACTTGTCACTTGATAGATTATTTGATGTCACATATAAAATGAGTATAATCATACTTTGCCAGGGCAAGAAGAGAATCAATTGTGTTTGTAAAGCCCTAAGCAAATATTAAATGTTTGATACTAATTTGTTTGTTTCTGCAAGTTCACTAGCTTTTAGATATCTTTTATCTAATACCATCTTCCTTACTAACTTCTCTCTCTCTGTTTTTCAATACTTTAACTATATTTTAAAATTTTTATTTATTTGTTTCTTCCAAATGAGAGAAAGAGAGACACCCACAATAAGGTCTTCATGCCATGACTCACCTCCAGTCTGAGCTGGTTGGGACCATGGAGGTACACATGTGCTCACACAGTGTGCTCAGGGAGGTTCCAGCATTTGAACGCAGGACCTTTCCTGTATAGGTTTGTTTGTGTTACCACTGCACCACCACTGGGCTCTGCCATATTTTTGTTAAGTTTATTTTATTGATTTTTTTGAGAAATAGAGACAGGCACCTTTGATAGGGTCTTTCCATGCTGCAGTCCTTTCCCCAGCTTCTCAGCCAGTCGGGACCATGGGTACACACAGGAATGCCCATCTTTGACATTATTTTACCTACACATAATCTCTGTATACACCTTTAAGTTTCCTACCTCTGAGCCTTAGTTTATGACTCAAAAAAAAAAAAAAGGTTGAACTGGGCTAGGCAGTGGCACAGTAGTAACTCAATTAGACTCACATGGGAAGGGTCTTGGATTCATATCCCGGGCCCTCCCTAAGCATGCTGGGTATATGTGCATGTGCCCATGATCTGAGCAGGCTGAAACTGGAAGTAGATAACAACATGAGGGCTTTCTCTCTTTCTCATAAATAAATAAATAAACTTGAAAGAAAAACATTTATCATTTATCTACTAAAACTGTGTTGGTTAATGTATTATTTCATTTAACATTATTAAATAACATATTGTCAACTCCATTTTATAGATGGGGAGCTGAGATTTCAAAAGATTGAGAAACTTATTCAAGGCCTCACATCTTGTAAATAGGTGAGCAAGGATTCAAACCCAAATAGTGTGAGCCCATGTGCCCAACTACTAACTTTAAATGCATTAGCAATCATTCTCTGAAGATAGTATTCTTGTTTTGCCCATTTACACATAAGGAATCTTAAAGAAAGTTAAAAACTGATGATGGTAAATTAAAATTTAGCTCCACTTTCTTTAATAATGACAGAATGGGGGACTGGCAGGTGGTGTGGTGGTTAAGGGCACTGGACTCCCACATGGCCGGCCACGGTTAAATTCCCAGACCTGGTGTCTTGCTTTCTTGCTTTCCATCTTTCTCTGTCCCTCTCTGTCTGGTCAAATTGAAAGAAAGAAAGAAAGAAAGAAAGAAAGAAAGAAAGAAAGAAAGAAAGAAAGAAAGAAAGAAAGAAAGAGAGTTAAATAAAATAATTCTTAAAAAAAAAATGACAGAATGACTCCCTTAATTTTCAGGGGGAAAAAGTAGAAAGGATAACAATAGTTTATTTTAAAAAAAAAAAGACAAAATAATCTTGAAGACAAGCTTAGGGTGATATAAAGTATAAAGCATAGCATACAACTATAGTATTAATCATTTGGATGACGTGGTATTTGCAAAGTGAAAATGGGCCAACTGGCAGAAAACAGAGTCTAGACAGAGGAGCCACACAGACCAAGAATGTAGTATATGTAACATATGATTGACATATATCCACATCACTGAAGAAAAGGGTGGCTTCCACAATAGATAGTGTCAAGGCAGGCATAAAATTGGAACTCTACTTCATAATACATTCAAAACACAAAAATAAATTTCAAGAGGATAAAGATCTAATTGTAAAAATAAAACTATAAAAAATATTTGGAAAATAATACAGAACATTTTTTTGACCCCAGACTATAAAATAATCTCTCAATGCCAAAAAACACAAACTATTTGGGGGGGAAGTGATGAATTTTTCCACACTAGTACTGAAGCAAATTTGCAAAATTACCAACTTAAAATATTGAGCCAAAATCAAAGCGACGCCATCTTAAGCTAGTTCACTATCTTAACTAAGCTGGTTTCTGTGCATCCCCTATCTCCTTAGCTGTACTCCCGAGACTGGAGTATAGCCTAAATTGTATAGTGAACGTGCCTGTTACCTTTATCCAGGGAGTGGTGGATAACTGATTACAGTAAAGCTACAGTATTGCCACAACAAAACTACTCTACACATTTATTAAATATCACCCTATATGTATTACCCTTTACAATCCCCTCCCCTATACATTACATAAACATATGCTTTGAGGTAAAGGATGTGGAGACCTACTCATATTACAATTGCTCCATATCTTACTTCTGTCTGAAGTTCCCTTATTAAACTCTTATCTGACAAGCTGGCATTGTCTGTCTCATTCTTTGGTCTTTCCATTTCTTCAAAGGTTGGTTTATTTACACAACCTCACCTTGAAACAAATGTCAATTACAATTTTAGACGTATTGTAAAATCATGCAAGCAAGTATTTTATTATAGAGATTTCTGGGAGTTTCCACAAGTCACTTAATTCAAGCACTAGGGAATCTTTATATATTTTAATTTAATTTATTATTATCAAAATCTTTCCTATATTACATTGAATTACATATATCTTTCCAGTAGAAATACCATGCATATTAGTCAAGACAAAGACTTCACTATCCATATCATCATCAAATAGTTTTCATCATTCTTTTCAGATTATTAATATTATTATTATCATTTTTTTAAATTCAATCACTACATATCATTTGGCTTGTAAAATAATATACCCAACATGAAATACTTCTCAGATCAGTTCAGCTGAGAATACTATACATGTTATCATCAATAGGTAATAAACCATTTCTGTGTCCCACTAACATCATGTCTCTCTGTTTGCTCTCTTGCAATCCCTCTTGCCTTCTCCCAACCTGTTCCACACTGTCATCAGCATCCGTAACTATTTTCACTGCTTTTATGCCCTCCTATATATCAATCTCTGCCATAAAGTGCAGAGAGTCGGTATATATTAAGTAGATACATACACTATCTTTCATATCCTGGCTTGCTTCACTCAGCAATAGATCCTCTATATACGACTACTTTCTATCAAATGCCAGGGTCTTGTTTTTTTTTTTAATGGCTGAATAGTATTTCACAGAAATATGTGCCACACTTTTTCCATCAATTCATCTGTTAGTGAACATTTCAGTTGGTTCCGTGTCTTAGTGATGGTGAATAATGCTGCAATAAACATTGATGGGCAAGCGCTTTTCCAACTGGGCATTCTCCTCTCCTTTGGATAGATATCCAGAAATGGAGTTGCTGGATCAAATGGTAGTTCTATTTGTAGATCTTTAAGGAAACTTCATAGTGTTTTCCACAGTGGCTGAACCAGATTACATTCCCACCAACAGTGTAAGAGAGTTCCTCTTTTACCACACCCTGCCAACCCTTAGCACTTTTTTTTTTTTTGGAGAGGTTTTTGCTATAGGGCGCGTGCGCTTGCCAGACAGACAGAGTGAGACATAGAGACAGGAAGCGAGAAATCACCACCCAGGGAGGATGGTCACGCCGCAATCCCTTCTCCTCCATTCTCCTCCTGGGATCTTGGGCACGCACGCACACGTGTCCGGCGTGAGTTTAAGCCACTGGGTTCAGGATGCGAACCGCGGTCGACTACATGGGAATCCAGAGACATAGCCATTATGCTAACTGCTGGTTCCCAACACTTTTTGTATTTTTAATCTTCACCATTATGGAGTGGTTAGGCAGTATCTCATTGTTGTTTTAATCTGCATCTCCCTTATAATGAGGGATGTTGAGCATTTCCTTATATGTTTTTTTGGCTGTACATATGTCTTCCTTAGAGAGATTTTTGTTCAGTTTATTTTCCCATCTTTAAATTGGTTTAATCAAGTAAGCCCCTTGATTTCCCTGTGTATTCTCGTTATCAGTCCCTTGTCTGAGATATATTTTACAAAAATATTCTCCCATTCTGAGGGTTGTCAATTCACACTTGTTACTGTGTCCTTTGCTGTGCAGAAACTTCTTAGTCTGTTATAGTCCCACTTGTCTATTTTAGGGATTATTGCCTGCACTTTGGGAGTCTTAATTAAACAGTCTTTGCCTACCCAAATATCTCCCAGAGTTTCCCCAGTATTTTCCACCAGTAGTTTTATAGTTTGAGGTCTTAAGTTCAGACCTTTGATCTATTTTGAGTTGATTTTTAGTAATGGTGAAAGATTGGGATTCAGTTTTATCTTTCTGCAGGTGGATACCCAGTTTTTCCAGCACCATTTACTAAAGAGGTTTTCCTTTTCCCAATGGATCGACAGGAATCCTTTGTCAAAGATTAGTTGGCCATAAGTTTTGGGGTTTATTTCTGGGGTCTCTGTTCTATTCCATTGGTCCACATGTCCGTTTTTGTTCCAGTTGCATGCTGTTTTGATTATCACAGCTTTATAGTATGGGTCAGGGAGTGATATGCTACCCACTCCACTCTTCTTGAGCAGGATTGCTTTAAGAATATGAGGTTTTTTATGATTCTAGACAAATTCTATGATTGTCTTTTCTAGATCTGTAAGAATGTCTCTGGTATTTTCATTGGAATTGCACTAAATATGTAGATTAATTTGGGTAGAACTGTCATTTTGATTATGTTAATTCCTGCAATCTAGGAACATGAAATGTCCTCCCACTTTTTTTATGTCATTTTCAATATCTTTTGAAAGATGTTCATAGCTTTCTTCGTAAAGGTTTTTGACTACCTTAGTTAGGTTTATCCCTAGGTATCTTATACATTTTGTGCCTATGGTAAAAGAAATTCCTTTCTTCAGCTCCACATCATTCAACTTGTTTGCATATAGAAATGCTATGGATTTTGGGATGATGATTTTGTTTCCTGCCACTTTACTGTATTCACTTATTACTTTGAGAAGTTTTTTCATGGAAATCTTTGGGTGTTCTAAGTATACCTTCATGTCATCTGCAAATAAAGATATTTTCAACTCCTCTTCACCTATTTGAATGCCTTTTATATTGTTCTCTTTTCTGATTGCATTGGCTAAGACTTCCAGCCCTCTATTAAAAAGTAGTAGGAAAAGTGGTCAGTCTTGTGGAGTACTAGCTTTTAGTGGGAAAGCTTTCAGCTTTTTCCCATTCAGTATAATGTTAGTTATAGGTTTTTCATATATGGCTATTATTGTGTTGAAAATTGACCCTTCTATACAAATCTTACTGAGATTCTTAAACATGAAAAGATGTTGTATTTTATCAAATGCTTTCTCTGCATCAATTGAAATGATCATATGGTTTTTATCTTTCTTTCTGTTAATATGGCATATTATATTTAATGTCTTGTGTAGGTTGAACTATCCTTGCATCCCTGGGATAAGGCCTACCTGGTCATGATGAATGATCTTTGTTTTATGTTGTTGGATATGATTTTCAAGTATCATGTTGAGAATTTATGCATCTATATTCATCAGAGATATTGGCCTGTAGTTTTCCTTTTTTGCTATGTCCTTATCTGTTGTGGGAATGAGAATGATAGAGTTTTCATAAAATGAATTTGAAAGGTTTCCTTCTTTTTGGATCTTTAGAAATAATTTGAATAGGTTAGAGGTCAACTCTTTATTAAAAGTTTTATATAATTCAGAAGTGAAGCCATCCAGACCTGAGTTTTTCTTAGTCAAGAGGCTATTTATTACTGATTCAATCTCATGGCTTATTATGGGTCTATTCAGATTTTCTATATCCTCGTGATTCAATCTTGGGAGATTATACACTTCAGGAATTTGAATATCTCCTCCATGTTCTCATTTGTTGATATATAGTTGCTCATGGTATCCTCTAATCTGTTTTGTATTTCTATTGTGTCTGCTGTAATGTTGCATGTTTCATCACGTATTTTATTCATCTGGTTTCTTTCTTTCTTCTTCTTCTTTATCAGTCTAGCTAATGGTGTGTTGATCTTTTTAATCTTTTCAAAGAACCAGCTTTTGCTTTCATTTATTTTCTGTATAGTTTGTTTATTTTCTATTTCATTTATTTCTGCTCAAAACTTTATAATTTTTTTCACCTGGCATTTGTGGTATTTTTTGTTCTTTTTTTTTTTTTCAATTCCTTGAGGTATGATGTTAGGTTGTCTATTTTCCACTTTTCCATCTTTTTCTTATGTGCACTAATTGCTATGAATTTCCCTCTTAAGACTGCAAAAGCAGTCTTAAGATTATGGAAACTCATGTACTCATTATTACTTGTTTCCATTGAATTTTTTATTTCTTTTTTCTTTTTTTGGAGTGGTTTTGCTATAGGGCACGTGCACTTGCCAGAGAGACAGAGAGACAGAAAGCGAGAAATCACTGCCCGGGGGGGGGGGGGGGATGGCCACGCCACAGTCCCTTCTCCTCCATTCTCCTCTCAGGATCTTGGGCACGCATGCACACGCGCCCAGCATGAGTTTAAGCTGCCCGGTCCGGGACTTGAACTGCGGTCAACTACGTGGGAGTCCAGCGACATAGCCATTACGCTAACTGCTGGTCCCTGAATTTTTTATTTCTGACTTAATTTCTTCAGTAGTTAAGAAGTCAGTCAGAAGCAGGTTGTTTATTTTCCATGTGTTTGTGTATTTCCGAGGATTTTTCTTAAAATTAATATCGAGTTTAATTCCATCATGGTCAGAGAAGATGCTGAATAAATTTTCTATGCCTTTGAATCTGTAAACGCTTGATTTGTGTCCTATCATATGATCAATCTTTGAAAAGGTTCCATGCTGGGATGAGAAAAGTGTATATTTTGTGGTCTTAGGATGGAAAGTTCTAAAGATGTCTGTTAAGCCCATTCTATTTATAGTGTCATTTAGGTTCTGTATCTCTCTATTTATTTTTTTGTCTAGAAGATCAGTCCTAAGGGGATAATGAGATGTTGAGATCCCCAACAATTATAGTGTTGCAACCTATCATTTCTTTTAACTCCAGCAATCTTTCCTTCATGTATTTAGGTGTTCCTGAGTTGGGTGCATAGATATTTATAAGCGTTACGTCTTCTGGCTGAATTAGCCCATTTACTAGTATATAATGCCCTTCTTTGTCTCTTCTTACAGTCTTTGTCTTGAAGCCATTTTGTCTGAAATCAGTATCACAACTCTAGCCTTTTTTTACTTCTATTTGCATGGAATATCTTTTTCCAGACCTTCACTTTTAGTCTGTCTGTCCTTATCCATAAGGTGTGTTTCTTGTAGGGAACAGATAGAGGGTTTCTGTTTTTTTGTTTGTTTGTTTGTTTTTGATCCATTCAGTTAGTCTGTGCCTCTTAATTGGATAATTTAATCCATTAATAGTCAATGTTATTATCAATATTTCCGGACCTGTTTCTATCATTAAGTGATCCATTTTCTTCTATGTTTTTTGTTCTCTTATAACTGTCCTTCTGACTTTTTACTTTTACTGGTATATCACTCTCTTCAGAACCTTGTGAAGAGCTGGCCTCAAGTTGGTAAATTCTTTCAGATTTTGTTTATCCGAGAATGTTTTTATCTTTTTTCCCCATATGAAGGATAATCTTGCCAGGTATAGTATTCTTGGTTAAAATTGTTTTTCATTTAACACTTTGACTATCATTCGCCATTTTTTCCCTGCCTGCATTGTTTCCGAAGAGAGATTTGATATTAACCTCATGGGATGACCTTTGTAGGTAACTTGACATTTCCCTCTTGCCAATTTTAGTATCTTGTCTTTGTGGTTTTGGACAATCTGGATCCGATGTGCCTTGGAGAGAATCTTTTTGGGTTGATTCTATTTGAGGACTTATGTATTTCTTGGGTCTGAATATTTGAATGCCTCTCTAGGTTTGGAAAGTTTTCTTCCAGGATTTCACAAAATGAATTATCAATGCCCTTATTATTTTTTTCCTCTTCTGGAATACCAATTATCCAGATGTTGGGGCACTTGATGGTATCCAGTATTTCTCATATATTATCCTCATTTTTCTTGGTTGTTTTCTCAATCTTTTTGATACTTATTTCTAGATCAGAGGTTTTGTCTTTTACATTCGAGATTCGATCTTCTATGTGATCTAATTCACTTTTAATATTTTTGAGGGAGGTTTTCATTTCCTGTATCACATTCTTCATCCCTAACAGTTCTGTGTGATTCTATTTTTAAGGTGTTATTTCTTCCTTAAAATCATGAAAGAACTTCCTCATCTCTTGGAGCTCATTGTCTCTTTTTCCTTTTATTTCAACTAGTTTGGTTACTACAAATATTCTGAATTGCTTATCCAACATGTCCATGACTTCCATTGTGTTGTCTGTGGGTGATGTGGAATTGATGTTTCCCTTGGGGGAAAGACATTTTGTTGACTGCTCATATTTCTCTTTCCCTGTGATTATAGTCATCTGGTGACCTATATGTTCCTTCCTATATTATTCAAGGTATTTTTGAGTGTTCAAAAATGTGCAGGAGCAGAAAATTGGCTCTCTCTCTTCTGCTCTGCCTCCCTGTTGCTCACCCACACGGTACACTGTTGTCACTGGTCCTGGGTGACCCAAAGTCCTCCCTGTTTCTAAAGAGCAGGTGCATCTCCAATTGATCTATTGAACTTCACGTCAGGAGCAAAGACACGATTGTGCAGTGTGTGGTGCGCATGCACACTATCCAAAACACTGGAGTCCTGAGAGTCCAAAGCTGAGTGTAGGAGGGAATGAGCCACGGGTTCTGGCCATCAGGCCTTGCACCCACAGGTAGCCTGGCATCTAGCAAGAGCACTCACTTGAACCTGGAATTTTAATATTCAAACCATTTAAATTCATCACAATTTTTGAGAGCTTTCTTTTTTTCTTTAGAGATTTTTTGCTATAGGGTGCATGCATTCACCAGAGAGACAGAAAGAAAGTGAGAAATCATCCTTCACGGTCGATGGCCATGCCACAATCCCTTCTCCTCCATTTTCCTCTTGGGATCCAGGACACGCACACACATGTGCCCTGTGTGTTTCAAGCCTCTGAGTCTGGGACTCAAACCGTGGTCGGCCATGTGGGAGTCCAGAAACATAACCCTAACACCATCTGCTGGTCCTGTGATAGATATTGTTAAGAGCAAATCAATAGTTTGGCTCATGAGGGAAGATATAGCATAAGACAGTTAGATATTCTTTGATATCTTATGGCCTGAATACTTTTTTTTCTTTTTCATGTACATGTGTGAATAGGACATTTGTTTCTACAGCCCTTTCATAAAAATCTTTTAATCTCACAGGAGTACCAGCCAAAATTCCACTCAAGTTAAGCCTGAGGCCAGGAAAGTTAAGTGGTCCTCCTGTGTCTCTAGAACCTGCAGTGGTTCTTGAATTCCCACTTTTTGACTCCTTTTCATCTGTCTTCAGAAATGACATTTTTCCTATTCACATTAGACAAGGTTTTATTTTTTAATACTTTTATATTCTCCAGTCTTTCAGTCTCTACCATAGAGTGTGGAAAGTCAGTATATGTTAAGTGGAGACATACAATGTTTCTCTTTCATAGCCTGACTTGCTTCACTCAGCAATATATTTTACATATTTCTCCACTTTCTATCAAATTCCAGGGCCTTGTTGTTTTTTTATGGCTGAATAGAATTCCATGGAGTATATGTGCCACAATTTTTCAATTCATTCATCAGTTTGTGGGCATTTGGGTTAATTCCATGTTTTAGCAATCGTGAATAATGCTGCAATGAAAATAGTTGTGTAAGCACTTTTCCAACTGAGTGCTCTCCTGTCCTTTGAGTAGATACCCAGGAGTAGAATTGCTGGAGATTTTTGAGGAGCCTCCATATCATTCTCCAAAGTGACTGGACCAATCTACATACCCACCAACAGTGTAGGAGTGTTCCCCTTTCACCATATCCCCTCCAGTACTTATCATTATTTGTTTTTTTTCATCTTCATCAGTCTGACCGGAGTTAGGTGGTATCTCATTGTGGTTTTGATCTGCATCTCCCTTACAATGAGGAATGTTGAGCATTTTTTCATATGCTTTTTGGCTGTTCTTATGTCTTCCTCAGAGTTGTTTATTCAGTTCATTTTTCTAACTTTTAATTGCGTTAATCATTTTCTTTGGGTAAGCTGCTTGAGTTCTCTGTGTATTCTAGTTATCAGTCCCTTATCTGAGGCACAGTTAAGAAAAATTCTCTCCCATTCTGAGGGTTGTTGAGTCACAACTAATTATGTTGTCCTTTGTTGTGCAGAAACTCCTTAATCTGATGTAATCCCACCTGTGCTTTGGGGGTCTTGCTTAACAAGTCATTACCTAACCAAATGTCTCCCAGAGTTTCCCCAGTGTTTTCCATCAGTAGTTTTATAGTTTGTGGTTTTAGGTTTAGATCTTTGATCCACTTTGAGTTGATTTTTGTTAATGGTGATAGATAGGAGTTTAGATCCATCTTTCTGCAGGTGGATACCCAGTTTTTCCAACACCATTTGCTAAAGAGGTTTCCCCTTTCTCACTGGATTGATTGGTACCCTTTGTCAAAGATGAGTTGGCTGTATGTTTTGGGGTTTATTTCTGGAGTCTCTACTCAGTACCATTGGTATTCAAATAAGTTAGTTTATACCTCTCTTTAGTAAAAGGGGAAATGAAGAGAGAAAAAAATGTTTCAGAAGAAAATTACAGTGCACTTGTCAGTAGATTCTAGCTTTGTCCATATTTTTGGTTTAAGATTTCTGCTATGTAAGCTCGTATGCTTCACTTTACTGTGAGGAACTTCTATGCCTATTTCTCCTCTACTACTGTGTTCTGCAATGTGGTATCCACAGAAAGAGATTTGAATTCAGATTTACAAAGATGAGTTTCTCCAGTTCTGAAGCAATTAAGTGGGGATTGAGGTTTTCTATAACCCTAAAAGTATTCACATGTTTTGCTACTAAAGACCTAGTCCTGTTTAGACACTCATTTATGAAAGCTGAGAAGCCAGGTGAGAAAGTCAGATAAAAGAAAGGGAAAAAGAAAGAAAAAAAAAAAAAAAAAAGACAAAATGAAAAGGAAATTTTTTTTTTAAAAGGGGGGGGGCAAAAAAATTAAAACTGCATGGCGCAAAATGGGCTGGGCCCACCTCGGCTGCACATGGTTTATGAAATTAGCAAGATAAAGGAGAGGTAAGCGACAAGAGACAATACTTACAAATTTAAAAATATATATATATAAAAAGAAAATTTTCAAAAGAAAGGGAGAGGAAGAGGGAGACAGAGACAGAGACAGAAAGAAGACAGAGACCACCCTACCTCTGCTTTGCTAGGTATTGAGCTAGAAGGAGAGATTTCGGCAGGCAGAGGCTTTTTACTTAAAGGGGCAAGGTGGTGAATATGTTTATATCCATGATTTATTATGAAATGTATATGTACTTTTAAAAATCATACTGTACCTTACAAAGATGTATGATTATATATAAATCAGAAATTGCAATAGAAAATACCAAAAAAAAGAAAGCAATACCACATTCATGTGCATGAATGGGAAGTTAGCATATTAAAAAATATTTGTTTTTGCCCAGTTAATAAATATACTCAATGTCATTCTAATGGGATTCTCAATGGAGGTTCTTTGTCATTTTATATCACCAAGGTTGGGGAAGGAGATAGAGGTAGTTGAATAAAATGACCTTAAGTTTACAGGAAAATGAAACTCTCAAATATAGCTAATAAATTTAAATTGTTTGTAAAAGCAAAATTATTGACTAGTAATGGTCAATTTTGAAAACTAAAGTACAGAATTTTTAAAATTTCAAACTTTGAGGCAGTATATGGAGAGGAGTGTCTTTCATGAAGGAAGACCTATATCCTGATTTTTACTCCCTTCTTTCTCCTCCCAGAAACCGACCCACTTGCAGACTTCTCCAGTTCAGCTAAAGATGCCATCATTCACCCAAACATAATTCAAGTGTGACTTAGAGTCATGACTTTCAATCCTCAATCCTACCAACCTTATCTAAACCATTCTCTTTTCCAGCCTGACTTACTGCAACAATTTTCTTTATGTCTTGCAGCTTTCTTTTGCACTATCCCTCTACTCCATTATCTTCATGGCAAAGGGGTCTTTCAAACACCTCATATGGTTTCCCATAGCACTTAGATCAACATCTGAACTGTCTACTTCAAAGACTTCCAAAGCCTGTTTGGTTTGCATCTCTAAGTGTTTCATTGTATACCACTCTCTTCTCTCACCCTCCATGCCTCAGCAATGATATCCTTCTTTCATCTCTTTAGATACACCAAGCTTGGTACAGCAGTGGAAACTTATCTCCTGGGCCCTTTGCCTGGCAAGCCCTTCCACTGATAAATGTTGTTAAAAACAAAATTTAGACAAGCCTAAATTTAACAGAATTTATTTAAACAAGAGGTAGGCAATCTGAATCAGGTAGTTTTCTGGAAAATGGCTTCCAAAAGACTCTGGCTACCTGGGTAGTCACAGGGTATATAAGTTTGCAGAAAGGGAAAGTGATGTGTTCAGAAAAGGGGACAGTGATGTAAAAAATGAAAGTGAAGGAGTGAGGTAAAGAAATCACTGGGTTGGTTACAGCTGGATAGTAGGTTGTACGAAAGGTGGGCTTTCTGTGATTGAATGAAATGTGGCTAGGATGATTGACTATAACTTGGTAACCAGCTCGGGAAAACAGTCTAACATGTAAGCTTTCAGCTTATCCATAGAAATCCAAGTGTGGGAGGACATTGGCTCTTTTAGGCTGTTTTAGGCTGTTTTGGCTGTTTTAGGCCAAAATAGTTTAGTTTAACAGCATATTTAAGATAGCCCCTGACCACCTTCACGAAACCCTGTTTCTGTTATCTGCACAGCGCTATGGTTGGATCTTTGTTTTGTGTATTTGTTTGTTCGATGTTTATTTCCACAGGAGAATGTAAGCTCCAAGAATAAGCAATTTATCTGTCTGATTTTGACAGGACTAGGCATAGTGCCTGACATAGAGCAGGCACTCAATAAATACTTGCTGATTAGAGAATTAATGCTTGACCAAAATTTTATGTCCAATAATGTTTTCCTAAGAAAAGAATGAACACCCAGAAATAGGTTTGCCTCAAAAGGTCATCAAAGGAATATACTGTGAATATAAAATCAAGTCTTCATGATTTCAAAATAAGCAACATTTATAACCTAATTTTAGGAATATTTTTAAAATCTAGATGAAAATACAAAAGCCTTGCCTCAGGTATCCACAGCAATCATCATCAAATATAGATTGACTGCCTTCATCTCCCACATGTCAAAAGACAGATTAGCAGCATCTAACATCTTGGGTGTAGGAGACCTTGACGTATATGCTCAGTGGGCTATAATGATTCAAATAAATTAGCTGCCACATATTTTAAAGGATACATTAATTTCCCACCACCTAGTTCTGAAATGAATTCCTAAATCCCAAACTCACCCTCAATGAGGTGATCAGTCACCCACAAAAGTTGATGTCAATGAAAAAGCCTCATTTGAAATTAATATATGTCCTAGACTTGGGTCAAATAGGAAGACAGCATCACACTGGACCGGATGAATGGTTTAGCAAAATTCAGTGCTTCCTCTCGAATGCTCACCTCCACTGAGGTGCTCACTCTTCTTCCTGATTTGTAAGCATCAGGAAAAGAATGGAAATTTCTAATTCATACTGAATTTCTCCAACTCTGAAGATTTTCCTGAGTTTTTCAGAGGCTTACTTAACTTCAGTCCCCACATGGGTAAGCTTATCCTCTGGCTTTGATTTTTTCACATAACAAGCATATCTAGCAATCGTTGTTACTCCTAAACCAAGTTACAACTGATTGACAGAGTCACGTCAACCATTTGTATAACTGCAAGGGAATGCAGAGGTCAAATTGGCTAATGTAAGTCCTTGTTGTGGACTGAACCATGTCCTTCCAAAATTGATATGTTGAATCCCTAAACCCCACTATGAGTATATTTGAAGGTACAGGGTCTTTAAGGAGGTAATTAAGATTTTATGAAGTAAAAATAGTGGGGCCCTAATCCAATAGTCCTTATAAGAAGAAGAAGAGATACCCAGAGCTCACTCTCTCTTACTACACATGTACAGGGAAAAGAACGTAGTGCAAAGGCAGCCAGCTGTAAGCCAGGAGGAGATGAGTCACCAAAAACCAACCCTGCTAGCACCTTTATCTACTTCCAGTCTCCAGAACTGTGAGAAAATACATTTCTGTTGTTTGAGTCACTGAGTCCGTGTTTTGTTACAACAGCTCTAGTAGACTAACACAGCTCTCTTTGATCTCTGTGGTCCTGAGATTCCAACATCTACCCCACCACCTCCACATATCCCTTTTCTCCCAGCCCATCACCTCGCTTCTCACACAAGACACATTTGACTTGGTTAGGACTGCTGCTGCTAGGAATATATGCCAACTGCAGGCTGGAAGGTAAATGGAGACCCTTTGCAATGCAGTACTGGAAATAAAAGCTGAATGACAGAGGGTACTCAAGAACTGCACAAAGCTATTTTCTTCTAATAACATCTGCTTTAGAGAAATGCTTATGTACAACAGTTTATGCTGTACATAACTTCAAATAGAAGTTGTAGAATAACTTGTAGTACCTTGCCTAGACTAAAAACAAACCTGTTCTAATTAGCTGCTAACCAAATGCCAAGAAATTTTCTTCCTATACTTATCAGTGAGAAGCTCGTCAAGCTCTTCTAATGGTATGAAGCATGGATACGAGGGGTAAGGAACTAAGATTTTTTTTTGCATAACAGACCAAACTTGGAGAAAGGTAGTAGCTAAAACAATTAGAGACATTAGCTATGGAAAAACAATAAAAGCACAAAGGCACAAGGAAAATTAAGAGCATGTTCTTCCCCTAAATTTGTCTTAAAATTTTACATATGAGAATAATGTAAACACTGATCACTAATTCTGGTGAACAGGAAAACATCCTTGTCTTATATTTCCATCTCCATAATGGAACTCAGTGATTAACCAAGGAACATACATTAGCCAAGGACAATGTAGTTACTCCTTGGGGATATGAGGGAAAAAGATAATGAGACATCTCAAGGATCAAGGCATTGGGATACAAGAGAAAAGCATTCTTTTATTTTAAAAATTTATTTATTATTGGGACCAGAAGTTAGCGTAATGGCTATGTCACTGGACTCCCACGTAGTCGACCGTGGTTCGCGTCCCAGACCCGGTGACTTAAAACTCATGCCGGGCGCATGTGCGTGCGTGCCCAAGATCCTGAGAGGAGAATGGAGGAGAAGGGATTACGGCATGGCCATCCCCCCTGGGGAGTGATTTCTCGCTTTCTGTCTCTCTGTCTCTCTCAGTCTGTCTGGCGAGCGCACGTGCCCTATAGCAAAAACCTCTCCAAAAAATTATTTATTATTATTATTGTTTCTAAATTTTCTACAGGGTATATGCACTCATCATAGAGAACATGGAGACAGAGAGGGAGGGAAAGCAAGAAAGCAAGTCACCAGGTCCAGGACTCAAACCACAGTTGGCCACATGGGAGTCCAGCCCATAAACTACCTTACCACCTGCCAGCCCTGAGAAAAACATTCTTGAAAGGATCAATGAAATAAGAGTATCTTCCCACCCTATAAGATCAGGAATTAAGGAGCTTGGCCCTCCATGGGCTACTGTGCCCCACCATTAAGAGTCCAAACCATCCAAGTATTCAAAGTCCAGACTCTAAGCACCTGCCCACCTAAAATGAGCTGTGTTCTCAAATGGATGAGAGAACCCTGGAAGATCGGCATGATACTCTACTATACTGATGTAAGAACTGAGCCTGGAAAGAGGAATAACGTGATTTGTACAATATTAGAAAGTGAATTTGGTGCAAAGAGAGGTACCCCGCTGCACCACCCTGCGCTCCAAGTAACTCAGACAACTTGAAACACTAACTGATATCCAGAGATAGAGCTGAAGGTATCTCAAGTCTATTAAAAACCAGTTCCTTTGTTCTTCATGGATTCAATTTTTATGTTAAAAAAGGAAAAGCTCCAGCACCTATCATAGAAATCAGATAAATAAAATAATATATACATGACGACTAGATCTGACTGAGAATTTTCTCAAAGAACCAAACACCTTTTCATTTTTTTATTTGTTTCTTCTATCTGGTTGATCCATAATCTGCCTGATCATTATATAATCTAGTTGGAAAGATGAGAGGAAGCAAATATCATATGAAGTTGAGAAGTTTAGCCACCCAATTTTGTAAAGTAAAACCTAACAGCACAGGCTCTCCAAGTGACAATCACCTGCCCCAAACTTCTACAAAATCATGAAATGATTGTTTATTCTCTAAATGTTCATTTATAGAAATCTAGTAAATCATTATTCACAATTAATGTTCATTGAGGACCTTTGAATTAACATCATAAATTATTAAGTAATAGTGCATGGCTGCTTGTGCTTTATGAGCCATTAGTAGCAGCTTTAACTGCCTCATGAGATATAATGATGACAGTCAAGTGACCCTAGGGATCCTCAAAGCATATTAATAACCTGGTCTGATAAATGACCTTACAGTCTTCCTGGCATTCATGACTGGAATATTTTTAACAATAGAATGTTAATGGGTTTTAAGGTGGTTTTTTTTGTTTTTGTTTTTAAGTTTATTTATTTACTTCATGAGACAGAAAGAGAGAGAGGAACAAGCACCTTCAGCAGAGTCTTACATCATAGTTTTCCTCCCTGCCTTCTCAGTCTGCCAGGATCTCTCACACACAAGTGTGAATGGCTTGTACAAGTTGACCTAAGAACTGAATTCTGGTCTTCCATGTGGCTTCTAGCATTGCACAGCACTGCACTGCCACTGTACCACCATGTCTGCACCTTAAGTTCTTTAGTATGAAAAAATAAATTAGGTAAGAAATGAGAAACAGTACAGTACAGTGATAAAAACAAACGAACAAACAAACAAAAACCACTGGGGAACAGCAGGTGGCACTGTGGTTAAGGTGCTGGATTCTCATAGACAAGCATGGTTCCAGTCCTGGACCTGGCAGTTTGAAAATCACACTGGGTTTTTATGTGTGTGTGTGCTCCAAATTCTGAGAGTAGAATGGAGGAGAACTTATTGTGATGTGGCCATCTCACCTGTGGGATGATTTCTCGCTTTTCTTCTCTGTCTCTCTCTAGCGAGTGCACACACTCTATGGCAAAAACCAAAACCAAACAAATAAAAAAATCCGCCACCACCACCAACAACAACTAAAAGAACACTGTGGAAGTCAGAATACTAGATTCAACATTATTTCTATTCCCTTCTCACTACTTGTACAATCTATGTCAAGACATTTTATTTCTCTGGGTCTTAGACTCCACAACTAGTCTATGACAGGGCTGAGAAAGGTGATCACAGGTTTTACTAACTTAGGAATGCTCTACTTGCCTTTCATAATTTGACTTTTTCCTTGGCTTAAATGCTCCAGGTGTGATCTTTGTAGTCTTCCTCTTCTATATTCTTTGTAGAACAACTACAAATGCCAGGATCTACCACAAACAACAGAGTATACTGATAGAAAACAGGCTTTTAAAAATAAAGCCAATTTTTGCAATTTTGAGGAATTTTTTTCCTTTTTTTAGTTTTTTTTATTATAATTTCTAATTTACATATAATAGTTGTACATATTCGTGGAGTACAGTATGGTTTTTAAAATATGTATCCATTTTGTATTGATTAAATCAGAGTAATAAACATACCTATTTTTTAGGGTACCCAATTTTTTTTCTTTTTTAATTTAATTTATTATCATAATCTTTTTTATATTTCATTGAATCACATGTCTTAAAAGTGTAGTATATTTCTTTTTCCAGCACAATTTCCATGCATATCAGTCAAGACATTACTATCCACATCATCATAATCAGTTTTTCATCATTTTTTCAGATTATTATTATTATTATACATTCTCATGTTTTTTTTTAACTTTCCATCACTATATATCATTCCACTTGTATAAAGAATTTACTCAACACGAAATACTTCTCAGACCACTCAAGTGAGAATACTATACATGTTATCATCAATAGGTAATAAACCATTTCTCTGTCCCACTAATGTCATGCCTTTCTATTTGTTCTCTTGCTATCCTTCTTTATACACTCCTCTTCTCCCACTGCCCCATTCCACACTGTTTTCAATGTCCATAATAGGGCATTCATTTCCATTATGTATAAGAAAGCAAAAACTAAATTCAATGTTAAAACAAGTCGAAGATATCAGTCAATCCATTGAGAAAAGGAAAACCTCTTTAGTAAATGGTGCTGGAAAAACTGGGTATCCCCCTGCAGAAAGATGAAACTGAACCCCCATCTTTCACCACTAACAACAATCAACTCAAAATGGATCAAAGATCTGAACCTAAGACCTCAAACAATAAAACTACTGGTGGAAAATACTGGGGAAGCTCTGGGAGACATTGGAGTAGGCAAAGACTTCTTAAATAAGACTCCCAAAGCACAGGCAATAATCCCTAAAATAGACAAGTGGGACTATATCAGACTAAGAAGTTTCTGCACAGCAAAGGACACAGTAACAAGTGTGAACCAACAACCCTCAAAATGGGAAAATATTTTTGTTAAATATGCCTCAGACAAGGGACTGATAACGAGAATACACAGGGAACTCAAGTGCCTTATGCGAAAAAAAAAATGATGAACCCAATTAAAAGATGGGAAAATGAGCTGAACAAAAATCTCTCTAAGGAAGACATACAAACAGCCAAAAAGCATATGAGGAAATGCTCAACATCCCTCATCATAAGGGAGATGTAGATAAAAACCACAATGAGATACCACCTAACCCCTGTCAGAATAGCAAAGATTAAGAATATAAAAAGTGATAAGTGTTGGCGGGGATATGGTGAAAAAGGAACCCTCCTACACTGTTGGTGGGAATGTAAACTAGTTCAACCACTGTGGAAAACAATATGGAGGTTCCTCAAAGATCTACAGATAGAACTACCATTTGATCCAGCAATCCCACTTCTGGGTATTTGCCCGAAAGACAGGAGAACGCTCAGTCAGAAAAGTGCTTGCACATCAATGTTTATTGCAGCATTATTCATGATTGCCAAGATATGGAACCAACCTAAATGTCCACAAACTGATGAATGGATTGGAAAAGTGTGGTATATATACTCTGTGGAATACTATTCAGCCATAAAAAATAACAAGACCCTGGCATTTGATAGAAAGTGGTCAGATATGGAGGATCTATTGCTAAGTGAAGTAAGCCAGGCTATGAAAGAAAGATATTGTATGTATCCACTCAATATATACTGACTACCCGCACTCTATGGTAAGGAGCGAAAAATTTGAGGACATAAAAGCAGTGACGGTATTTAACGAGAATAGGACAGTGTGGAATGGGGGGGGTGAAGAGAAGAGAATAGAGAAAGATAGCAAGAGAACAAATAGAGAGGCAGGACATTAGTGAGAAACAGATATGGCTTATTACCTGTTGATGATGACACATACAGTATTCCCGACTGGATTGGTCTGAGAAGTATTTCGTGATGGGTAGTCTTTATACAAGCAAAATGAGAAGTAGTGATTGACTGTTTTAAAAAATAATTATAATAATAATAATAATGATTGGAAAAAACATAGAAAAGGTATTGAATGATGAAGTGGGGAGATTAATGTCTCTGTATTGACTGACATGCATGACATTCCCTTTTGAAAAAGCAATGTAATACACTGTAAAGTTATATGTAATCCAATGTAATATAAAGAAGATTATATTGATAATAAAAATAAAAAATTTAAAAAAATAGCATTAGTTAGCTATTAGAGTCGAGTTAGCATTAGAAAAGAGTATAGTGAAGAGACAGTGTACCTCCATATATCACAATTGGCTCCTCACTTGCCAGAGGGAAAAATTTTGCTTTTCTTATTGGAAATATGATGTCACATAGTAAAGGAATTGTACAAATTATGACATAGGGATTACAAATGTATTTGTTCTTAGATAGTGGGTAAATGACTCCTTCATAAAGATAATAATTTTAAACAGTAAAAACTTAAGTGCACCATCACATAGATCTTTCTTGACCTATCACCCACCTCCACACATCTTTACTCAATTTAGTTGTGTTAAGTCTCTGAGAGAGAAGATATGGATAAGCCTCATTAAAGAAATGTTAAAGCTGAAATTGGGAATAGTAAGATTATGCATCTCTTTGTTAGAGACACTCTCTAAATTCCAACCTAATGTTTTGTTATTGTAAGTGCTGTATTGGAATAGGTGGTTGGGAGAATAGAGGAAGTCAAGAGAGAGAAGTCAAGGAAGTCTTCCTTCACTGGAACTTTATAGATATAAAAGGACTTAGAAAAGAAGGAAAAAATATTACTTCACTTAAAGCAAATGAAATTGTAAAACACACAGCAATGAGAATAAATGTTAAGCTGCCCATAACCTGATGGAAGTGAGTAACAAAGATGATCTGATAGTTGTAGGTCAATTGTCAATGCAGCTGAAGGTAAGGTAAGACCATATTTGGAAAAAGAAGTGAACAAATATGGAAAAGATATAATTCAAGCAAGAGTTTAAGGAAGCACGGTAACACCACAACCGCTATTAGTAACTGGACAAAAGATGTGAACAGTGAATTCATGTGAGGGAAAATATAAAGAAGAAACAACCATAAGCAAACACATTCAACCTTACAAGTTGAAATTGCAAAATAAAACTGAAAATAAAAGCCATAATACAATGATTACATTAACAAATCTTTAACAAAAGAAGAAACCCAATCTAGGCAAGTTTCAGGAGAAATTACATATATATATGTGATTTATAGCATCAGAATTTTACATAAGCCTTTTAGAGGGGCATTTAGTAATACACACACATACATACACACACACACACACACACACACACACACACACATATAAATTGATTATAACTTTTGTCCTATTAATTCTATGACTTGGTATTTCTCCAAAAGAAATAATTGAAAAAAGCCATTTGTACAACATTCATAGCCATGTTACATTAAGAAAAAACTGGAAATAGTCCAACCATTCTCCTGTTATTGGATATTTAATTGTGGCACAGAATAAATGGAACATTATGTGGCCATAATAGACAACATGGGAAAACTATGGAGTAACATACTCATGTTTATGAAATATTAAGTAAAAATGTAGAAAACAAGATTGTACACATGCTTACAACCATGCAAAACCACCATGTATGGATAGATTGAAACATAAATGTTATAAAAGGAAAAAGCAATTCTATTTGGATGTCAGTTAAGTGTGATTTCTTTATCTTGTTCTTTTCAAATGCCATTTTATCATTTTTTTAAAAGAGATTTTTGCTATAGAGCATGTGTGCTCGCCAGAAAGACAGAGAGAGACAGGAAGCAAGAAATCACTCCCCAGGGAGGATGGCCATGCCTCAACCCCTTCTCCTCCATTCTCCTTTCGGGATCTTGGGCACGCACATACATGCACCCACCATGAGTTTAAGTCACTGGGTCCGGGACTGTGGTCGAGTACATGGGAGTCCAGCAAAAATAGCTATTATGCCAACTGCTGGTCCCAGCCATTTTATCATTTTTAAGAAGTTTTAGTAAATTCCTTTTTTGTTAAGGATTGAGGAATGTAAAGTGATTTTTCCCCCCAAATGAGTAAATATGATAAAAGCAGGTTTGATTGGAGAATTTCATACAATTCAAGATGGAAGTTGGTGACATACTCTGGGCTGGAAGTGTCAAGGGATTGGATCAGGGTACAAAGTGAGAATACAAAATAAAGGCTGACAATGGAAATACTTTGAAATAAAAAGTTCAACAATAAGGGGGTTTGAGTCTTGCAGAAGAATGAGTGAACTCTTCTTTCTAACTTTGATGAATAAAAACTTGCCTAGTTGCTACAAGTTTATTCATTTATTTAACCTACATTTATTGAGTACTTACTTGCTATGTGCCGACCTCTTAGGTCTAGGCATTGAGCCTAACAGGGCTATTTTCTTGCAAAGATTATAGTCTATTCCTGAGGAAGAATCTTTAAGTTATGCATATTGGAATTGAAGACCTAGGTGAAAAAAAAAAAACAAAAAAACAAAAAAAACCTTGTATTCTATTTTTCTAAAAATCCTTTGAAGTCTTTTAATATATATCTGGAACAAAGGGAAGGAAATAGTGGGACATTCCCTGGCAGAAATAAAACCCAAGAACTACACAGATCTATATTTAAGTCTAGTGCTTTTGAAGAAGTAAGAAAAAAAAAAGTAGTGGTTCAAGCATCGTAGATCAGAAGGAAAGAGACAAATTGATGAAGAATATAAACCATGAAGGGTTAAGAAACTTTAATTTTGAGGCCAGCAGATGGTATGGTGATTAAGGCACCAGATTCCCACAGGACTGACCATGGTTCAAGTCCTGGACCTGGCAACTTGCTTTTTCACTCACCTTCTATCTCCTTCTCTGTCTCTCTCTAGTCAAACTGAAGAATAATAATAAACAAATTAAATAATTCTTTATATAAAAGAAATTTTCATTTTAAACTGAGATGGGAAGCAGGAGAGAGACATAATTTTTGCTTTTAATTGTCAGAGAGTACATATGCTTATCAGAGACAGAGAGAGAAAACACTCCCAAGTGGACATGGTCATATCACAATCCCTTTCTTTTCTTTCTCCATTCATCAAGATTTTGGCCAGGCACATTTATGTGCCCAGAGTGCTTTTCAAGTTACTGGGGTCAAGATTTGATCTGTGTCGCGGGACCAGCAGTTGGCATAATGGCTATGTCGCTGGACTCCCATGTAGTCGACCGCGGTTCGTGCCCCAGAGCCGGTGGCTTAAAACTCACGCTGGGCATGTGTGCGTGCGTACCCAAGATCCCGAGAGGAGAATGGAGGAGAAGGGATTGCTGCGTGGCCATCCACCCTGGGAAATGATTTCTCGCTGTCTGTCTCTCTGTCTCTGTCTGTCTGGCAAGCGCACACACCCTATAGCAAAAACCTCTCCAAAAAAAAAGAAAAAAGGGGGATGACTAGTGCCATGTAATAAATAAGATTTCAGTGGTAAATAGTGAAAGCAGAGAACCCAATTAGGAAGCTACAACAGTTATCTAAGGGAGAAAATAATGGTGGCCTAAACAAAGGTAATGACAATGGAAGTAGAGATAAGTCAATCAGTCAGAATCTATACTGGAGACAGGGTCTACAGAACTTCTGATGGATCAGATACCAAGGCAAGAGTAGGCGGACTGAAGAAGGAAGACTCAAGTAGATGGAATTTCCATGAAGACAATGCTGCCAGAGTCGATGCTATGAGCCAGCAATTAAAGCAGCAGCTAAAGGACAGATCAGCTTGGGAAACCTTAGAGCTCAGAGCATCTACCCAAGTCGGTCAATCCAAAGTGCTTTCTCAGGAAAAAAGAGAAAGTACAATTTTCCACCAGAAGTGTTGGGTCATGATTACATTACAGAGACCTTGAATTATAACCAGACTTTTGGGGAAGAATATGGCCTAGTTTACATAATGTTTGAAGCAACAAGGTCTGTGAATCCATCAACTTTTACTCATGACCTCATTGATCTCCACAAAAATCAATCAAGCTTCTGGTGTTTATATTGACAAGCCATGGAAAATAAGTCTTCTTTTGTTTGTTTTTTCTTTATTCACATGAGAAATGCTCAGGCTGAAGGGAAAACAGTGTGAGACCACCACCACCGTTTTCTCTTTTTCCACTTTTAGAAAGACATTGAGATTTCACAATAGCCTGAAATTATCAGTAAATTTCATTTAGGAAACTTAGTTCTCTACATAATAAACTTTTACCTGCTTATGGAGAATAGTTATTAAACAAAATATCAAGACTAAAATAATCTATCCTTCCTACTATTTAGCAAAACATTAACGAAGCCATTCTTGATTTCTTTTTTTCTTTTTTTTTAATTTCATTTTCTTTTATACATTTAATCACATTATTATTTGGCTTACAAAATGGATATTTCAACAGGTGAACATTTCTCCCTAGTACAGTTGATAAAACTACAAAATATCTTCAACAGATAATAACACATTTCTTTGTGCCATTAATGCTTTGCCTCCCTATCCTGAAACTTGCAAAAAGAAAAAAGAAAAAAATGTTTTAAACCATCACTTAGCAAAGTTGCTCTATGAATTGGTTTTATGTTTACATTCAATTTAATTATCAAGACAGCCCTCAGAAGTGTTTCTTAAGACTTTTTTCCAACTTTGAGATTTCAAGCAGGCAAGTGAATAGATCAAGAGACTGAAAAAAAGACACTTTACCACAAAGGTCATTGGTTCAAACTCAACCCGACTCAGCCAGAAAGCAATTACCATCTGCTGATTTTTATGAAATGTACTGGTGGGCTCAATTCAATTTCTAGTAAGGAAAATAAACATCTACAGTTTTGAGAACCTAAACAAGAGGCCAAGAATTAATTTAGTTTCATGTCAGGGTTGATACACATCAGAAATGTTAGGTTGCAGGACTGAGAATTTTTATCAACAACATGCAAGGGTTAAAAAAAACAAACTCAATAAAATCTACATGCAATTATGTATACATATATGTAGATCTATGTGGGTATGGGTATATATTGGGTTATTGGAAAAGTCATGATGTATTTTTTTTCTATTCAAAAATGCATCTTGACTTTTCTGACAATCCAAAACATATGTATGGGGTATGTATGTATATAATATATATGGATATGTACTCATTTATTTTGAAATATTACAGATGTTAATATTTCTAAGCAACCTTAAAGACTCATGATATATAGCTACATAGACCCTTACCACTCATAGTCACTATGTCCCTAGACATTCAAGAATCCCATATTCATCCATGCATATCTTACATATCATTTCTCCCTTTAAAATACTAAGATGTAAATGAAGAAAACTGAAATGACTTGATTAAGCCCTTCGCAGAAATGTTTATAGGTACTCTTAGCTTTTTCTACATTCCATTTCCATTAAGGGTCATGTGTTTCCTACACACATACACCACAAGTTAACTGCCTTTTTCACTTTCACTGACGTTTAATCCCTCCCCTGTTGAACAATTCTTGTGCTGGCTAGAACACTAGCTGGAGTCATTTCATAAAATACTTTTGTCTTGTTGGTCTAGCAAAATTAATATGCTTCGTGGACCTTCAGGGCCCCAGTACTTAGCCAAGCCCAGAAAGTTAAATCTGCGAGGGTCCCCCTATAATGTATCATTGTGCTAAATTGGTAACTTAACTCAGGCACATTATGTTGGAAAGAATCATTTAACCAGTGAGTGAGACCAGCTGACTGCTCAACCTATTCCTCTTAGCACAGCTTTCTTATATTTTCTTTAATTGTGTTTAATAGCATAAACTTAAAGTTTGCTGCATTTTATGAGACAAAATTATATTATAATAATATTTGAAGAGCAGCAGATTCTGGAAGTCTTAGGGATCTATTCCTAACAAACATCAAGCACCTGTAGATCCAAGTACATTTTACTCTCCCGACAGCTGTCTAGAGGTTAGCTAAGAAGGAGATGGCTGGGGCAATGCCTAGATTTCCAGATTTGAGTGACTGGAAGAGTGGAGATGCTACTACCAAGATGAGAACGTTAATGAGAGGGAATAAAAATTTCAGTTTTAGACATCATGATTTTAAGGGGGTTTTTTGGTTGTTGTTGTGACAGCTAGATAAAAGACATGCAACAGAGACATGGATCTCGAAAGGAAGACTAAGAAATGAACTATAGGGACCAGCAGTTGGCATAATGGCTATGTCACTGGACTCCCATGTAGTCGACCATGATTTGAGTCCCAGACCCAGTGACTTAAACTCATGCCGGGCGTGTGTGCATGCGTTCCCAAGATCCCGAGAGGAGAATGGAGGAGAAGGGACTGCAGAGTGGCCGTCCCCCCCAGGGAGCTATTTCTTACTTTCTGTCTCTCTGTCTCTGTCTTTCTGGAGAGCACACATGCCCTATAGCAAAAACCTCTCAAAAAAAAAAAAAGGGAAAACAAATGAAATGCACTATAAAGGTGACACCTTTATAAGAAAAATAAAGGCAGAAGTCAGGTGGAGGGTGTAGAAGACAGCTTTACCAAAGTCAGCCAGATCATGCAAACTCTATCCATCTTTGACTTAACATGTACCAAGAGTCAAAATTTATTCACTCAGTCACAAGTTCAACCCAACTTTCTATCTACTACTTTTCTTTGTATTACACTTTTTTTTTTCCTGGTAATACTTGAACTGTATCATCATACACTAAAATGAACATTCAATTCAGTGATATAAAAAAAAGAAACTTTAGTTGAACACATCAGCTACATAAAAGCTAATTCTGAAATAGGTCCCTCTGTGAGGGTAACACAGTCACTGTGTCCCATTCAGTGAAATGGCCACATTTCCATTTAGCCACCAGTACATGGACCTTCATATGGCTCCAGAGTTTAGCAGAATTTGATTTAACTGCCAAAATACACAAACCAGTTTCTGAAAGCAAAATGTTAATTCATCAAGTCATGTCCTATTTGCTTTTTTTTATGGGAAGGTTTCTCATTACAAATTAAATTGCTTTAATAGGTAGAAACCTATTTAGATTTTCTATTCTGTTTTCTTTTATAAGGGCAAGAACACAATACCAATGTTAGGAAAAGCTTATATTTTTATAATATCAAACAATAAAGGAGAAAGGACTTTCTTTACAAAAAATCTTTTGTTTAAATCTTCCCTTTCTGTTGAAAATTAAGCCACCATGAATAAGGAGCTCAAAAATGTTGGTCTTTACTTCTAATAGAATACAGATGGACAATGTGCCTCTCTGAGGCCATGCGGGGGAGCAGTGTTACAACACTGGAAAGGTCACATCAGAATTAAGTTGGTTTCAGTAAAATGAAACCAAATGAAAACTTTAGGTCCACCTCCCAAAACAAGCTTATTGAGTTCTTTCAAAAAGACAGAGTCGGGCATATAATCGGTGCAATGTTACCTACCAGAGGCTCTGCTGTTCATCATCTGGAAAGATACTTTGATACACTTTCCAGAAAAATCTTATCACCAAGCACTTTTAGTCTTTTCACAAAATGTTCTGTACCTCACTCTCAAAAACTGCTCTGTGAGGGACCAGCAGTTAGTGTAATGGCTATGTCGCTGGACTCCCACGTAGTAGACTGCAGTTCGAGTCCCGGACCCGGTGGCTTAAACTCACGCCAGGCGCGAGTGCGTGCGTGCCCAAGGTCCCAAGAGGAGAATGGAGGAGAAGGGATTGCAGCATGGCCATCCCCCCTGGGGGGTGATTTCTCGCTTTCTATCTCTCTGTCTCTCTCTCTCTGTCTGGCAAGCGCACGCGCCCTATAGTGAAAACCTCTAAAAAAAAAAAAAAAGGGAACCAGCAGTTAGCATAATGGCTATGTCGCTGGACTCCCACGTAGTCGACCGCGGTTTGCGTCCCGGACCCGGTGGCTTAAAACTCACACTGGGCGCGTGTGCGTGCGTGCCCAAGATCCCGAGAGGAGAATGGAGGAGAAGGGATTGCGGCGTGGCCATCCCCCCTGGGGGGTGATTTCTCTCTTTCTGTCTCTCTGTCTCTCTCTGTCTGTCTGGCGAGCGCACGCGCCCTATAGCAAAAACCTCTCCAAAAAAAAAAAAAAAAAAAAGCTCTTTGATTTGGGGCCAGCCCATAGCCTAGTGGTTAAGGCAGCTGAATTTCACATGGTTGATCATACTGTTCAAGCCCTAACTCCGTGGCTTGAGAAACATGCTATGTGTGCATGCATACCCAGAATCCCAAAAAGGGAGAAATAGAGGAGAGGAGATTGTGGGGTAAGCAGGCCCCATAGTGGGGTGCTTTCTTGCTTTTCCTCTCTCTCTGTCTCTCTCTTTGGAGATTACACACACTCTCTGGAAAATTAAAAACAAAGAAACAAACAAGCCAAAAGCTCTTTGGTCCGTACCTAATTTAGTGAACAATACATCAGGTATGGACAATTATTTACACTTCAGTACATCAGGAGTGAGCACCAACTTCAGCTGTAAACAATTTCAGTGAATATAGCACATAGAAAACCACCCCCATGGTATGGCCATTAAAAAAAACATTTAGAGAAAACTAATTAATTATGGCCTGGAAGTGTTTTGGTGTGACCCATGTTATGTATGGAATATCCTCAGAAATTTATCGTTTGGGAATTTATTTAGAAATTTATCACCTTCCACTTTTATAGGTAAACAATAATACTTCCTATTATTTATCTATACTTCTCTCTCTTTTACTCAAGTGTTCCAGAATTAGTTTAAATCCATTCATATTCAGCTTACTCGGAGTCTTATTCTATGTTGTTATCAACTGCTACAATAAAGGTAGATAATTTGAAATCAGGGTCTTGCCTTTCACTTACTAACTATGGATACTTGTTCAGTCACTTCATGACTCTAAGTCTCAGCTCTCTTAACTATAAATAGATCTAATATGATCTATACCTCAAACCAATAATGGAGGACCTTCAATATCAAGGACATATTAAGGGCTAGCAGGTGACATAATGGTTAAGATGCTGAGCTCTCACAGTGGCTGACCATGGTTCAAGTCCCAGACCTGGCAGCTTGGAAATCACACTGGGTGTGTATGTGCGTGTGTGCCCAAAATCCCAGGAGGAGAATGGAGGAGATGGGATTGCAGTGTGGTCATTCTCTCTGGAGAGTGATTTCTCACTTACCCTCTCACTGTCTCTCTGGCAAGCACACACACCCTATAGCAAAAACTTAAAACAAAAACCAACATTTTTTTAATTAAAAAAAAAAAAAACTATAAAACCTTCCACAGGTTAAGCCCCCTGCACTTTCCATAGCTCTCTAGTACACCTTTCTTGGGTTTCTTCTTCCAGAACCAGGTATTCTGAAAAATTCACATTTGTAAGCTAATGCTTCCTTATTTATAGTTTCTGTTTGATGTTAATAATACTAATAAAAACTGGGACCAGTAGTTAGCGTAATGGCTATGTCGCTGAACTCCCACGTAGTCAACCGCAGTTTGCATCCCGGACCCGGTGGCTTGAAACTCACACCAGGCGCGTGTGCGTGCGTTTCCAAGATCCCAAGAGGAGAATGGAGGAGAGGGGATTGCGGCGTGGCCATCTCCCCTGGGGGGTGATTTCTCGCTTTCTGCCTCTCTGTCTCTCTCTGTCTGTCTGGCGAGCGCATGCACCCTATAGCGAAAACCTCTCAAAAAAAATACTAATAAAAACTAATACTCACAAGTGTTTACTATGTGCCAAACATTGTCCTAACACTTTATAGGAATTAGCTCATTTAAACCTATAACAATTTCATAAGGTTGTATAGATACATACATAAGAGTTAATAACTGAAGACCACCCAGAGAAGGGCGTAGCCAGGATGTGTACAAAGGACGTGTCTTCAGATCCATTTTTCAGCATTTTCAAACATAGTCTCCTATTGGACAAACTCAGAAGATGGAATTACATTTCCTTAGCCAAGTGCCATTTATTGAATCATAATGCTCTATGTTTCAGCCAATAATGCACATCTAGAAAATGACATTGAAGACATAACTCAAAATATGGAAACATCTTTACAGCTCACATTACAATGTCAATGGCAGATATTGTATGAAAACTATTTAGTAATAAGAGAATAGTTTGGGGTTCTTGTTTAATAAGCACCTTTGAAGAATCTCAATGATCAGATATACTTTCATTTTAAATGATGTTTAAAATCACTGTCAGAACATAGAAACAATTCTGTTGTAATGTTAAGTGGAAAAAGAAACATACAAAATTTGTTGTCATAATTATATATAATACATTCATACACACAAAACCATAAAAGAATGAGAAAAATAAAACATTTGTTGTCTCCAAGTGATTTTTAAAATTTCCTTCTAAATGTTTTAAATGCTACTTTGTTTTAAAAAGAAAAACATATATGTTTTTTACAATAGAAATGTAATATACTTTATTTTGTAATTTTCCACTAACTTTATTTATTCATTTATTTTTTAGATTTTTGCCATAGGGCATGTATGCTCACTGGAGAGAGGCAGAGAGGGAAAGTGAGAAATCACCACCTAGGGGGCCAGGCCATGCAGTCTTTTCCCTTCCATTCTTTTCTTGGGATTTTGGTCACACATACACATGTACCTGCCATGTTTTTCAAGCCACTGGGTCTGGGACTCAAACTGTAGAGTCAGCCATGTGGAATCCAATGCCATAAAAACCATGCCACCTGTTGGCCCTCCATGAATTTTTTTTCTCTTTTCCTTTTCTTTTTTTGAATTATTTTATTTACTTAACTTTATTTATCTATCTATCTATTTATTTATTTATTTATTTATTTTAATTTGACCAGTGAAGGACAGAGTGAGAGAGAGAGAGCGGGAAAGTGAGAAAGTAAGGCACCATGTCCAGGACTCGAACCGTGGTCGGCCATGTGGGAGTCCACTGCCTTCAACCACCACTCTACCTACTGGCCCCACTTCGATTAACTTATTTTCCTAAAACTGTTATGTTTTTCTGTCGCACTTTAGAACTTATCCATTATTCTGTACCTGCCCTCTAAGTGACAAGAAAGAGCAGAATAAAGGACACCTGCCCTCAGTTCCAGGCTGACACATGAAGTTGGGCAAAATGCCTAAAAATACTTCATTCTAAAAAAAAAAAAAAAAACATGGAAGTGAGACCAGCAGTTAGTGTAATGGCTATGTCACTGGACTCCCATGTAGTCGACCATGGTTCACGTCCCAGACCCAGTGGCTTAAAACTCACACCGGGCTAGACTTCCATGTAGTTGACTGCGGTTCGCGTCCCAGACCCGGTGGCTTAAACTCACACCGGGCGAGTATGCATGCGTGCCCGAGATCCCGAGAAGAGAATGGAGGAGAAGGGATTGCGGCATGGCCATCCCCCCTGGGGGGTGATTTCTCGCTCTCTGTCTTTCTGTCTCTCTGTCTGTCTGGTGAGCGCACGCGCCCTATAGCAAAAACCTCTCAAAAAAAAAAAAAAAGAGAAAAAAATGGAAGTATATAAGACATAAGGACTAAAATATTAGGGACCAATAAACGGAAAGAAGCAAGCAAGGAAGAAAGGAAAGAGAAAAGACACAAAGAAAAGAAAGCATAAAGCAGGACAGAAAAACTCTTAGCAAAAAACTTATCTAACAGACCCAAGATGTCTCTCCAAGCACCACCAAGTAAGCCACAAAAAGCCATGACGAATAGCAAGGTAGGGAGGACAGGGTTCAAGAACTAGCGAGCAAATTGAAATGATGTGAATAGGGAATTCCATAAAAGCAAGCACAGTGGCAAAGAAAGTATAAACCTAGTCACTGCAAGTCTGAGGGTCTATATCAGTTCAGTGTCCCAACAGAATATGTGAACCACTCTACATTTCATACAGAGGGAATTTAATACAGGAATTGATTAGCAAAGTGCCAAAAGGAATGGATGAGCATACATGGGAAAGGCAAAGTTATCCAGAGATTAGTAACTTTAAAAAGGCTCTGTGAGCCAGAGAAGCAAAGGAAAAAGTGATACTCAGCTGCTGTGCCCTGAGGCTGCTAGAAAGAGCAAGAGCTAGAGTTGTTGCTACTGCCATCTCTAAAGAAGTCAGCAGCCTCATCTCAATACTTTAGATGCCCAGAGGCCTAGAGTGCCCATTACTGTTGCTACTGCTACTGGAACCAGAGTCTACAGACACCGTATAGCTCTGAGGCTGCTGGGGCAACTGCCATTGCTGCTACCACCCCAATTGCCAGAGAGGACCTAAGAGCACAACTCCTGCTGTTGCTACTCCAGTACACGACACAAAACTGGAAGCAGGAAAGGGCTCTTCCCGTCTTGCCTTCTCACTTTCTGCTTTGCTTTCCATCGGTACAAACTAACTGAAAGTCAACTGACCAAGGAGTCTGAGAAATGTAGAGCACAAGGTTCAAGCCCCTCATGACACAGAAGTGGAACCAAAAGTCAAGGAAAATATCCAGCACCGGTGCTAAGCTCAGACCAGCAATAGCCTTGAGTCTTAATTGATGCTGATCTTCAGATCTTCTCAAGTGCCCTTGCAGCGGGCTATGATTGTTCTCTAAGACTCAGGTGAGGCTAAGCTGTGGTCTACATAGGCTCAAATGCCAACATTAGAAGGGATACAAGGAGGGACCTTTCGCAGTTAGCGAAATGGCTATGTCGCTGGACTCCCACGTAGTCAACCGCAGTTCGAGTCCCGGACCCGGTGGCTTAAACTCACACTGGGCACGTGTGCGTGCATGCCCAAGATCCCAAGAGGAGAATGGAGGAAAAGGGATTGCGGCGTGGCCATCCCCCCGGTGAGTGATTTCTTGCTTTCTGTCTCTCTGTCTGGTGAGCACACGTGCTCTATGGCAAAAACCTCTCCAAAAAAAAAAAAAAAAAAAAAAAAGAAGGGATACAAGGATAGAAATCCTTATCTGAACATATAATACACAAAAGATCTTCTACAGAGCCAGATGGTTAGCACAACAGTAATGCAACTGGACTCACATGGAGTGGTCCTAGAGATAAATTCTGGAAGTTCTAGTGGTGTTCCAGAACTCCCCTGTATGTGCCAGAGGCAGTAGCATGTGCCCATGACCCAGGCTGATGAGGATGGGGCAGATCACAGTCTGAAGACCCTTTGGGGATTGCCTGTCATTCTCTCTCTCTGAAAAAATAAATTACAACCTAAAAAAAGGGGGCGGGGGTCTTCTATTGGGTTTTTGGGAAAGTCATGGTGCATTTGTGCATAGAAAAGGAATAGAGGGACCAGCAGTTAGCGTAATGGCTATGTCGCTGGACTCCCACGTAGTCGACCGCAGTTCGCGTCCTGGACCCGGTGGCTTAAAACTCACGCCGGGCGTGTGTGCATGCGCGCCCAAGATCCCAAGAGGAGAATGGAGGAGAAGGGATTGCGGCGTGATCATCCCCCCCTGGGGGTTGATTTCTCACTTTCTATCTCTGTCTCTCTCTGTCTGTCTGGCGAGAGCACGCGCCCTATAGCAAAAACCTCTCCAAAAAAAAAAAAAAAAGAAAAAGAAAAGGAATAGAAAAATACATCCTGACTTTCCCAACAACCTAATATTTAATCTCTATTTGGTATTTCACTATTTACAAATATTAAATTATTAAATCTCATTTGCAAACCTGAAGACTGAATTCTCTTTGGACTCCCAACATTCCAGCCCCAAAACACAAGTCTCTCACCCCTCTTACTATTTAAGATTATTTGTAAAGTTGTTATAATTCCATCTGGGATGAGCTAGCATGCAGGCTGCTCCTTTGGAAAGCTAAAATTCATCATCGGCTTTGTTTTGTTCTCACTTTACGTTCACAAAGTTATTATTTTGATGTTGTTAAGCAAAAAATGAGAGGGGGCAGTTTAGGTTGATCTCATAGTTTCTAGTGTTTACAGTGGTGATAATTAAGTCTTTTAGGTAAGAAATTCTGCCAGGGTACAATCATGGACATGCAAATAACTTATTTTAAAATTAGTTTTAAGGGTGAAACAATAGAAATTTAAACTCATAATTATTGAGTCAATTTAACTGGTGAACAAGCTATAACACACACAAACAGGTACACAGAAATAACTATATGAAATAAATGTTAGCTCCTTGGAAACCAACTTGGCCACACTGCTCTGCCTCCTCAGAGGATCAGTTTCCTTCAAGACACCTGGAGGGGCATTTCTCCCAGGAGCTTTAGACTGATCTTGGCTCAGAGTAACAAAACCTGGAGACAGGGAGAGATTTTACAATGTTTTCATAGACTGGCTGGGCTGGAAGTGCACCCTGGAGATCACATTGCTCAGCACTTCCCAGCTGTTTTCTATCTAGGATGTACTGCAGAGTCCTTCCGGAGATATTTATGGAAGAAGGACTTCGTCCCCACCGTCTACTTCCAATCTAGACCTAGAGCCAGCCCTGAGACCTACTCACCACACCCCAGACTCAAGAGGAAACATGAGGTAGCATAGAAAACTACACTGATAGCCAAGAAAGCTACTCAAATTCAGTTCCTGGCTGTACTGCCTTGACCTTTCTCACCTGCAAAATGAAAAACGTCTGTCAGTATGTAAGTGCTTCTTTTTGTGTCTGTATCCCCATACCCACATCTCCACACACTCACACACATACACACTAGGCCATGAGCTCTTAGAGGGTCCCGGTGCTTGGTTCATGGATGATTCTCAGTAGACACAAAAACGGAGAGTGATGCCCAGCTACAGTGGTGCACAACTGGTAGTGTATGATAATGGAGCTATATGGAAAGGCTCTGAATTCAATGTAAAGCGCAAACGGAACACTCCAGGTGTACCTGAAGGTATGAACAGGATCCTGGCTGGCTGGAAAGCTGCGGGGGAGGGGAGACCACAGCATGACAAGATGCTGCTGTGGGTCCCTGTCTCTCTCTCTCCTCCCACCCCAATCAATCAATAAATAAACTGTTTAAGTGACAGAAAGAAAAATACATCAAGCATGGGAAGGCACTTTGGAAGACATTATTCCTTACATTTAAATGGGACTTTACAGTTATTAAGTGTGTGTGTGTGTGTGTGTGTGTGTATGTGTGTGTATGTTATTTTATTGTTATTTTAATTGTCAAAAAGTGAGATCAAAAAGTGAGATTGGAAGACATTACCTCCCTCATTTTGTCAGATGAAAAATAAAGCTCAAAGGCATTAAGTTATTTGCCTAAGGCCCCAAGTGAGTAACCTCCTATTCTTCCTGCATGCAGGATGTTTTCATTTTTGTAACATGAGCATTTTCCTTTAACCTTCCTGTCCATTTTCTTCTACAGCATTAAGGAAATGAGAAAAACCCTCAGTTACACTTCACAAGGTGCATCTTCTACATTTTTTCCCCTGAACCCAGGTCCTCTTTCTAAAGGACTAGAGTGTGCAGAGTCTTCTAGGAGACAGTACAGCGTGAGCTATTCCCTGCATTTGCACAATGGTCCTTTACACTTCTGAGGCATGTTTACTGCAGGAAGAAAACCCCACTGCCTCTCACCATTTTCCCACATAGTTCCCAATATATTAAAGGTAAAACAGCCAAGGGGACAGTGTGTTTGAAGAAGTGACAGTTTTAAGTACTGAAATATATACAGCTGCTACTTAAGGACTACAAATCAGTCGTGATCAATGAATGGAAAGCTTTATTTGCCAGCCTAGCTCTAACTATGCTGGGAGAAGTCATCTTTGTCTTTTACTTGCAAAATTGAGTTCTCAAAATACTGGAGAAACCATTCATCAGGCAGAGAAATCATAAAGACATGAGGAGACACACAGGGGAAAGAGAAGGAGTGATGGATGAAGGGAGGGTCAGGACAGTAAGAAACAGGTTTCAACAATGTGCGGTTTTATAAGCTAATGGAGTTAATTGCCTGCGAACTTAGAAGTGGGACATCAGGAGAGCAGTTGCTATTGATCCTGGAAAGGACAGTACAGGCCCCTGCCAATCAACTGCAGGAGAGAGGAGGTCATTCAACCCATGTTCAGTGATCTGGAGCAAAGGATAGAGGAAATTCACGACTGATCCTGGCAGGAAATCTGAGCATAGAAGACATTAGTGAAATGGCTTTTGCTAACCAAATAATCAAGAGACATAAAACATAGGTGGTCATTAATAACTCTCATCAAAATCCTGTATTGAGCACCTCCTAATGAACACCTCCATTTTCATAGTAACAGGAATTCCTTGTTCAATGCCAGGCTTCTAAGTACTCTACATAAGCTCTCTCACTCATTCTGTACAACAACCCTATGAGAGAGGTAACATTGCCACCATTTCACAGAGAAGAATGGAGGTCAGGGAAGGCTTCAGTGACTTGCTTGAGATCTCCATAATACACATGGGAAAGTTTGGACAGGAAACTGGGCGATTTGATTCCAGAATCCATGTTCCTAACCTTTGGCTATCCAATCTCTCTCTCTCTCTCTCTCTCTCTCTCTCTCTCTCTCTCTCTCTCTCTCATTTCTCATTGTCTCACTTAATCCTCACAACAACACAGCTAAGAATGTGTTATAATCTTTATTTTAGAAGAACCTGAGACCGACAGGGGATATTGCCTGCTCAATGTCAGATATAAGTGATAGAGTCAGAATTCAGACCAGGCCTGTCATAGTCACAGCCCATACACTTGGTCTCCAACACAGTACTGGCTTAGCAAAAATGATTATAGATCCCATAAAGAAAATGGACAAGGAAGAGTGAAAGAATATACTTTAGATTTTACATTTCAGGTTTCTCTCAGCCAGGTTTGATATGACTCTTTGGCTAAAAAGATATCTATGTTCCCAAATCCCTACTCAGAAATTATGTGTTCTCCATGTGCAATGTTCATCAGAATTGATCAGAAAACAAAGACAACTTTCCCCCAGTTAAAAGGGCAAAGGGAGCAAAAGCTAATAGCCTTCTAATCAACTGGGGGAGAATATCTGTTCAAGAAACGATTCTGTTTTCCGTAAAGCCAAATAGAGTAGAATTTATTTCAACAGATCAACATTCCCAGAAGTCTCCTTTTTAATAAGTTGCAAAACTACTGTTCCCCAAGCTCACTCTTGGATGTTTCCTACCTCATCTTTCCTTATATCTCAGCTCAGAAGAATTTAGATGGAGAATTACAAGAGGAAAATTCAAAAATGAATAAAGATGCCCTTGGGAAAAATTTTATTTAATAGTACAGACTTATTTGCCTCAGGACTTTACTTCTTATCCAAGGAACACTGACCCCTAATGGTCCGGCTTAGACAAAACTGTAAATTAAGAAAACTGTTTTCCCACCCCTCTCTCCCTCTTGATACTCAGGCTTCAATGCAGCACATCTTCATGCTGCTTGGAGCTTCTGCAGGCTCTATACACACTGCCAATTTGGATTCTCCTACACACACACATGTACACACATGCACATTAACACAGATGACTTTTAATTTCATGAAATCATGTGGTACATTGCCTAGGAGATGAACACCTGATTGACCTGGTGACCTACACACTAAGACCAGTCCTACAGAGCCCACAGCTCACAGGTTAAGAACCAGCTCAGCTTCTAGCCCCCTCGAGTATTAGGATCAACTTCCACATAGATGGAGCAGCAAATCTAAAGTCCATCCACACATGGAATTTGACCATGACGGCATCCTAGACCACCCCTGTCCCATTCTCCTGGGACCTTTTCTTCTTCCATGTTTACTCCCTCCCCCACCCTGCCTTCTAGCAGCCTTGTCCAAGGATATGATCTTCTGGGCATTGGAGCAGCATGCTCTCCCTTTCGCCTGTGACCTTACCCAGAGTATAATGGGTGGTAACCTTCACACTTCTATCTCAAAAAAGAGCCCTGCATTATGCTCTTCTACTGCTTACTTGTCTTTCCATTCAGAACAGCCCACTAGATCTTTTGTGTGTGTGACCCAGTCAGTGGACAGTGAGGAAAGTCCTGGAGTGATTAATGTTTCCCAGACAACTCTGGATAGATTCATTCACATACAGTAAATCTCTCTGTCCTGCTAGTGCTAAGATGTCATCCTGGAAAATTTGGAGTATAACAGGCATAGGAAGCCAAGGGTAAGTTCCTCAGAAGCGAATGCTTTATTTGACATGGAAACTCCTCAAGCATTATTCCAGAGTACCAACTTCACTGAATTGAAAGCCAAGACTGTTCTAATTAGTTCAGTCTCATACAAAACCACTGGCTACAAAGAAGATATTTTTGACCTATTTAATTCAAGCAACTGCATCTTCATGAGGGACCCTGATGGTTTTAATGCTTTGGGCTTTTATAGATGTAAATTCAAAAAAACATTATTCTCCAGTTCTTATTCTATGTTTAATCTATACCAAGCCTTGGCCTTAAGGAGCATCAGTAAATCTTAATTGAGGACTCTCTTGGGACAAATCTCTGTTAGGAATGAGGAGTGTGGGAAGGTGTTTACTTCGTGCAGTCAGGGAAAGAATTCAGGCAAGTGTTGATAATTCTGATCCAAAACTAAAACTTCCAGACAATTGAAGGAAGAATGAAAGACTGGTTAATGTTTTTTAAAAAAAGAAATTCAGATAAAAATGCCAATTCTATATCTACAAAGCCAAAAGTAAAGTGTTAGTTATTCAATTGTTTTGGTCCATGCAGATAAATAAGTCCAGACTCAAGGAAAACAGACAAGCAAAATGGACCAAAATAAGTAGAACTAAATGGAAAGTTTAAATCAGTCTTCACTCTACCCACCTCTACCTCTCAAACATGCTCACAATGATTTTTCTACTCTATGGGACCAGCAGTTAACGTAATGGCTATGTCACTGGACTCCTACGTAGTCGACCGCGGTTCGCGTCCTGGACCCAGTGGCTTAAACTCACACCGGGCGTATGTGCGTGCATGCCCAAGATCCCGGGAGAAGAATGGAGGAGAAGGGATTGCGGCGTGGCCATCCCCCCTGGGGGGTGATTTCTCGCTTTCTGTCTCTCTGTCTCTGTCTGTCTGGCAAGCGCACGTGCACCCTATAGCAAAAACCTCTCCAAAAAAATAAATAATTCTTCTACTCTAACTCTTAAAAACAAACAAACAAAAGCAAACAACAACAAAAGACTCTTTTTCCCAATAATAATACCTTAGGTGGTTTATCTAAAAACTTGTAGCTATTAGCTAGCTTACATTTGCTTGGTCTACCCACACTAAACAGAGGTGGGGAGCGTAATTCAAGTTAAAGGCACCTAGCTAAGCAGTCACATGATCAGGCACTTCTGAGCCTGCCTACATTTGCTATAAAGGCCTTGATTTTGTTCAGCAGCCATCCGCGTAAGAAAAGCCCTTAGACAAAGTGGACCCTCCCATCACTACTGGAGAGGATCTCTATCAAAGGCATGCAACAATCGAAGTCAGGAAGGTAGACACACCAACACCGCAAACCCCAACATCTTCTGGTGTGAGCTCCTTTCCTGTCCACGCTTACTCCCAGATGATCTCATCTAGTTCTATGACTTTTATTAACAAAGTATTTCCAAATTTTTGTCTCCAGCCAGGGCCACCCCTAAGGTGTTTGGAGCGTGGGCAAATAATTTTTGCCAATCCCTGTCTATATAAACATTTTGAGTCACCCAGAATCAGCCCGTCAGCACTATTCTGGTGGCCCAGTTTTACACAATTCTAAAAAATAAAGACTTTGTCAGGCAACAGAGTTATCTGATTGGGATGGACCAACCCATGAGTACAACTATCAGATCCAGCTCGTCTGGGAACCAGAGGGGGACTTAGAAAAGCTAGAGAAAGTGAATCCAAAGTCCAGGGCCTCCGAAGCACATGCTAGGCCAACAGCCCACTTTTCTTGATTAAAAATATACTGTCTCTACACCCCAAACTCCAATCCGAATTTCAAATTTGTTAGCAGTCACTACTTCTCAGCATACCACTGCTCACCATGCCAACCTCTGGCACATTGTTATGTTTTCATTCCTCCATCATACATGTGTGCATGTCATATGTTTGTCTTTTTCTTTTTTTTTTTTTTTTTTTTGGAGAGGTTTTTGCTATAGGGCGTGTACACTCGCCAGACAGACAGAGAGAGACAGAGAGACAGAAAGTGAGAAATCACCCCCCGGGGGGATTGCCACACCACAATCCCTTCTCCTCCATTCTCCTCCCGGGATCTTGGGCACACACACACGCGCCTGGTGTGAGTTTAAGCCACGGGTCTGGGACTCAAACCACGATCAGCTACATGGGAGTCCAGAGACATAGCCATTACGCTAACTGCTGATCCCATGTTTGTCTGTCTTGATTCTCTCTCCAGCCAGTTACCACTGCACCACACAACCTTCCCTCACAATGCCAAGATCATCTTGATCGTGACAGTGGAGAGAAGGGCATAACTTACCCAGTTCCACTTTGTCGGTGACTCCACTTGAAAATATAAACTTAGCTGACCTAAGAAGAGAAGAGAGGGAAGCCATGAACCCAAAAGAAGAATCTAGGTTGTAAAAAGAAAGTTATCTTTCCTCTGAACAGAACAAGGGTATAGTTATTGCTCTCCTGAACCAAATGAGAAAAACAACCTCAGAGAGAAATTTTAAGAAACACGGGCCCAGCCACTGTGGTACCAGTAACACAAAGGCCCTGCAAAGTTGGAAGCCACAGCCAACTGCAGGTTTGCATCCCCAGATCGGGATGTAGGTCAGCCAAAAACATGCATGCCCATTATGATGCCCAGGATCCTGAGGAACTGCAGGTTTGGGGAAAGAGGAACACAGCATGACAGGACCCTGTTGTGGTATCTCTCTCTCTCTCACACACACACACACATGCACTCTCTATCATTAAAACACACACATGCAAAACTGAAAAAAAGTTGCCTTTCACCACTTTTCCCTTTTCTCCCAACCATACCACTTTTATCACGAAAGCTACTGAGAGGAATGACTGACAAGTAAGAATGGCACCACATACCTCTGGAGGACATGTGTACTGCAAGTTAAGAAGGCTTGCCCAGGGCTAAATGGATCATCATAGGTTGCAGTGTCTACTGTTGTGACTCTTACTGACCTCTTCCAGGAAATTCTGAGGACCTGGAAGCCTCTAAAGACAAAAACAGCTGCAATGATCAAAAGAACTTCACAGGCTAACCCAATAACCTAGTGGTTAAGGGAGCCTGATCTTATATGACCAACAGTGTGGTTCAAGTCTCAGTCCTGGAGGCTTGAAAAACATTCTGGGCATGTGTGCATGGCTGCCCCAAATCCTGACAGAAATAGAGGACCATATCTCACTGAGAGATGATTTTTCCCTCTCTCTCTGTCTCTCTCTAATGAATGACATGGCAATTTAAAAGAACAAAGAATTTCATATCAAGTATTCAGTTAAAAGCTCAACCTAAAAAAAAAAAAAAGCTAACATTTTACTCTTTTGAACAAACAATGTGACTCCTTTGCAATCTTCAATGTTATTCTTCCTCTTCTGTTAGCTGGACAACTAAGACACATTTTGTTTTACTAGATAAACACTATGACCTTTTCTAAGCATATCTTATCACTTTCCCCATACTAAAGGCTTTCTAAAATTAGCCAACTTGTAATGCCTGGTCTAGTTTACATGTTCCTATTAAATGTCACAAGGTTGCTTTACCTAAATGTCACAAGGTCCTTCCTCCTGCTGACCACAAAACCATTTTAGGGTGGAGGAGCATTCTTAGGTTGTATTTATGCGTAATGATAGCCTGTGATTGAGTATCTGAACAAGAGCAGAGTAATCATTAAATCTGACTTCCTCATGCGTTCTGAGGTTCAGAAAACAACCAAAATCACGTTTCAAAATTCTCAGTCTAGGGACTACTTCTCTCTCTCTCTAAGTTTATTTATTTACTTCATGAGAGAGAAAGAAAGAGAGAGAGAGAGACAAGTGCGCCCAATAGAGTCTCATGCCATGATTCCTCCCAGGCTTTCTCAGTTAGCCAAGAGGGTGGGTGCACCCAGTGTGTACAGGGTGACTAGGGAACTGAACCTGCAATCTTCTATATATATCCAGCATTACTTGAGGAGCATAGTACCACTGTACCACTAAGCCAGCTCTAGGGAAATTTTTTCTGCAAAAACAAAAGTAACTCAATGGTATTTTACTTAATGCTAACAAACGTGCATCAAAAATGTTGTTTACTGGGACCAGCAGTTAGCGTAATGGCTATGTTGCTGGATTCCTATGTAGTTGACTGCGGTTCAAGTCCCAGACCCGGTGGCTTAAACTCACATGGGCGCGGTGCGTGCGTGCCCAAGATCCCAAGAGGAGAATGGAGGAGAAGGGATTGGGGCGTGGCCATCCCCCCTGGGGGGTGATTTCTCACTTTCTGTCTTTCTGTCTCTCTCTGTCTGTCTGGCAAGCTCATGCGCCTTATAGCAAAAACCTCTCCAAAAAAAAAAGAAAAAAATGTTGTTTACTTGCCTTGTACTTCTACCATGAATACATCACAGACAGAATTTTCCCTGAATATCCTGAAACAGACCTACATAACCAGTGATCAAAACCGAACTTATTTCCATTGTTTGTGCTGCACATCCACCCTGTTCATTGATTTTTATATCAACTACAGAAAGCCATTTGGCAATAGGCCTAGGTTTTATCTGCCTAGCTCCTTTATTCCCTTGTAGAATTCTGACATTCAATAAATTACAGCAATACCACTGTTCATGTAACACCAAGTAATGCTCCAAAAAGAGCCCACCTTTCACACCCTCAGAGAAACAGATTCAGCAAATTATTACATGTATAATGTAAAATTGTGATGTCCTCATTTCCAAGCCAAAGTAAGGCACTCGATTAATTCATTTTTGAAGGAATAGGAGACAATCTTGGAATTAAATGTTTAACTAACACCTTGGGATATGGGCTCATAAACTAATATTAAAATGTCAAACAATAAATTATGATAGTCAGTAAAAACCTTTCCAATTCCTCTCCAAATACCTCTGTAAGAGTCACTTAAGTCTTTACATATTAAAAGAATAAAGACATTAAGAAACTTTTCTGCAGTTTATCAAAAACTTCATGGAAGGGAACCAGCAGTTAGTATAATGGCTATGTCACTGGACTCCCACGTAGTCGACCGTGATTCATGTCCCGGACCCAGTGGCTTAAAACTCACGCCGGGCGCGTGTGCGTGCGTGCCCAAGATCCTGAGAGGAGAATGGAGGAGAAGGGATTGCGGCATGACTATACCCCCGGGGGGTGATTTCTCGCTTTCTATCTCTATGTTTCTCTCTGTCTGTCTGGCAAGCGCACGCAACCTATAGCAAAAATCTCTCCAAAAAAAAAAAAAAAAAACGAAAACAAAAAACTTTATGGAAGAAGTAGGGTGAGAATCAGGAAATCAAGGGGCCAAAAAAAAAAAAAAAAGCAAAATATATAAGAAACAACAAATGAAAAATTATTTGTTGACAATAGCACATATTGTAATTTCCTTGATTAAACCCATACATACACAGTGTATTTCAGATGGGAAATCTCATTTTGCATGCTGTGATGATGTACAGTGAATTAATGTAAAATAAATACATTTACAATTTAAAAAAGAAATATAAAAATTAAAAAGTTTATGGCACAAAATTAAAAATAATTGGTTCATCTTTCAGAAAACACTCCCACAGAAGGGGAACAAAGTTGTAGATATTAATGACATGACAGAAAGATATCAAACTTCCCATTTGGGTAGGGAAAAAAAAACTGCATACTGATATATCATCATGGTCGTTTTGTGAATCAAGCCTTTTCTTTCATGAAGGTATCTTACAAGTTTATCCTTAGAAATTATTTGGGAGACCGGCAGATGACGTAGTGGTTGTGTAGCTGGACTCCCACGTGGCTGACCACAGTTCCAGTTCTGGACCTCACCATGTCTGTCTCTCTCTTTCTCCAGTGAGCATAAGAACCTTAAGGCAAAAACTTCAAAATAATAATAATTTAAAGAAAAGATCCTTGGTAAAGCAGTGTTCTAACAAAATAACACCCTGAGAACTTAAATCTCTTAAATCATTACTAACTAAAAATAAAAATAATATCTTCAGTATTGTTTTCCCATTGGTTTTAAAGACCAGTTCAGAGTATATACTGTATATTAGAATTTGCCTGTAAAATGAATTATAAAAACCAGATGTAAAGTCTTTTTTCTTGAAAATATTGCCATAACAAATAAAAATAAAGTTCCTACTTATATTTTTTTTAAAAAAGATTTGCAACAAGATACTTCAAATTCTTCTTCTAGTCTTTGGGTTTCCTCAATACATTCTCCACAATTCTGCCAGAGTGGGCATTCTAAAACACAGACGCAGTTGTGTTACTTCCTTGCTTAAAAGCCTTTCAGCTTCACAGATTTTCATATGGCATAAAAAGCTGCCCCTCCTGTCCTACATCATCTCTTGCTACTCCTCAAGTCTTACCTTGTATTCCTATCATAATGTATCATCTGAAGTGCCCAGAATTTTCCATGCTCTATCATATTGCCACCACTTTGCTTGTGCTGTTCCTTCCACCTGGGACACTCTTCCTGCTTCTGACTGGTGGATACAATTCCTGGGTCAGTTTCTTCAATCCTCAGTGCTGGACTCATTCTTCTCCAGAAAGCTTTGCTCAACCTCACCAATCTGGGCTGGATTCTTCTCTCTGCTCCTACAGCATTAGTTCATACCTTATAGACCTTATCATGCCATCCCATAATTGTCTACTTATAGAAAATGAAATGTTACCATTTTTATATAGAATTATGTAAAAGAAAATACTATAGAAAAGTGGGAAAATATTAAAAAGCACATAAATTTAAATCCAAAGACTATAAAATCTTTTCTACATGACTCCATAAAATCCTTCCTAGCTCCCCTACCCTACATCCATGAGTCTTTCTTGTCTCTTTTTACCGGTAGTATCTTGTTAGACCTTTGTGTTTGCAAACACAAGTTCTTTGTGATCTTCAAAGATCTTAAACCAGATGGTACTTATATCAGTTCTGCTCACATCAAATGACCATGGGAACCAGCAGTTAGCATAATGGCTATGTCACTAGACTCCCATGTAGTCGACCGTGGTTTGCGTCCCGGATCCGGTGGCTTAAAACTCACACCAGGCGCGTGTGCGTGCGTGCCCAAGATCCCGAGAGGAGAATGGAGGAGAAGGGATTGCGGCATGACCATCCCCCCTGGGGGGTGATTTCTCACTTTCTGTCTCTATGTCTCTCTCTGTCTGGCGAGCGCACGCGCCCTATAGCGAAAACCTCTCAAAAAAAAAAAAAAAAAAAAATCTCATTGACCATACCCAGCTGCAAAGAAGGTGGGAAGGGGCCACAGTAACAGCAGCAGTAACACAACTGAACTCCCATGGGAAAGGTCCTGAGCTGGCATCTCAGGACTTTTGAGTGTGCCATGCGGATGCACGTGCTCATAATCTGGGCTAACTGCGGCTGGAGATGAATCACAGTATGAAAACACTTTTCTTTCCCTTTCTTTCTCTCTCTTGGAAGAAATAAATGAACAAAATTTTAAAAGAAAGTGGAAAATGGTTATATGGGCACATACCAAGCTAAATTCAAAGTGTTCTCAAACTAAAAGAGGAGGAAAATGGAAGACTAGCCAGTGGTGAATACCTAGCAATAAGTAAATTAAACATTGGGGAACAACTAATGGATGTAGAGAGCAAATACAGAAGTTTACAAAAAAACAGAATTGGGGAATTTTTAAAAATTTGCCAGAGGGCATGTGTGCTCATAGGAGAGAGACAGAAAAAGAAGGAAAGTGAAAAAGCATCTTCCTATGGGGGATGATCATGCTACAATCCATTCTCCTCTGTTTCTTTTTCCTTTTGGGATTTTGGGCATGATGCACACACACCCAGCATGTTTGCCAAGCTGCTGGGTCTGAGACTAGAATCATGTAATCAGCCATGGGATTCAGCCCCTTAACCACCAAACTACCAGCTGGTCCACAGAAATATTTTGAATAAATTTTCTAATCACCTAATTTAGGAAGAAATGACTGAAGAATTCATAGGGAAATGGAGGAAAAGAATATAATGAAGACTAGAGTATATTAAAAAATGCTCCTATTATATAGGAACTGATAGCTTATCTCTCTAATTTAAAACATGAGCTTTAGACATAACAGTCCTTGAGCTTTTTAACCTCTTGGCTATAAACTAGCAGATACACATCTGCTCTGCTTGTGAAACTTTTCTCTTGGCAAGCAGAAGAAGAGCTCAGCATATACAAAGTAGTTTCCTGAGGTTTAACGTAGTAAAAGTAAAGATTGCAACAGAACTCCATGCTCTGCCAAAATTTCGTGAACTCACTAATTTCCCTGATGGCTTCTGTACTTGCTCAGTTTCTGAACAGCGTGATCCTGGAAGGAGCAACTTATTACTTAAAAATAAACCTTGAGGGTTACACTGAAACATGTTTTGCAACAACTGACCTAAACTTCGATTTCTAAAGGACATGGGCATTTGTTTTATGTCTTGCCATGAAATATCGTCTTCATGTCAAGAAGCACTTCCTTTTACTCTGTGTGCTGTCACTGACGTGGCTCTGAGCTGGTCACAGTCCCTGTTCTCTAGGAACTTGAGGTGGATTATCACTAGGGATCATGTGCAACTCACCTTTAGGAATCACAGAGCATGAGAACGCAGGGGAAAGGCTGCTCTGCCAGATCAACTAGGAGATTCTGATCTCCTGGGTGGGGGCCCTGTGTGAAGTGAAAAGAAAAAAAATAATAATAACTTTGTCAAAGTGGGAAAAAAGATCAGCCAGTAAGTGGAGAAAATAATGAACTATTGAAAAGGACAAGAAAGAGAGATAGGAAGAGAGAGATACACCTTTGAGAAAAGAGAGATATATTGAGTTGTCAGAAAAGTATGACTCATTCTTGCATAGAAAAAAACATGGAAAAAAATACGTCATGACTTTCCCAACAACCCCATAATAAAAGGCAGCTAAATCTCTAAAGTGACTTGAATCACAGGGACAGAACCCTGCTCTACTGGCTCAGTAATAGCTTAACCAAATAATTTATAACTCTTTTCTAGCAGTATTGCATAACTTAAAAAAGAAATCACAAAACTTTCCTGCTTAAAGAAAAAAAGATCCTTTTAAATGCATATCTGATTTCACACAAAGGTAAAGGAAATCCTAGAGGCCAAAAATAAAGGATAAAGTAAAAACCAGAGCGGTAATCCTCGAAGTAATTATCCAGAGTCAGGAATGTAAAGGGTTTAAATGATAACACCGGTGTAAAAGCAAGAAAGGAGATGGAATAAAGACCTCCACATAAATTTGGAAGATCCATACTGTCATTGAAAGAATACTTTAGAAAAAGTTCTTCCACTAGCCTAGGGAAACGACAAGCAAATTTGTCCAATTTGGCCAGGTATCTGGGTAGGTAAAATAGTCTCTGAAAATGAGTAACCATAGTTATGCCACATGTGGGCCTGGGATTCAAATTTGTACTTCCACCTGGTCCAGAATCTCCAGGCTGAGATACAAACAGACCCAAAGATATACCCCTGCACTACCCAGGATAAGCAGACACACAACTGCTCCTGAGAGACATTATTTCCAGCACAGGCCAGCTAAAAGCCCTTAAGCAAAGCCCTGCCTTAACATTCCCTATGATACAAAATTATAAAACATCAAAGAAAAAACTAAGAATGAATTATAGAAGCAGATACAACAGAAAGCAATGTTACTCCATGAACTCTAGATCATAGAATTGTTGGAAAGAAACTAGAAAATTAGTGTACTTAAAAGAATAAGGGCATAAAAGAGAAATTAAAAGCAAGAAAAATGTACAAAATAAAATCTAAAAAGAAGGGGAAGTTTTTCTATGGAAAAAATAGAATTTGTAGAAATTATTTGAAAAAGCATTGAAATGAAAAACTCAATCATTATTTCAGATGCAAATTAATCATATCCAAAAAAAGTCTTAGTGACCTAAAAATAGATATAAGGAAATAACTCCAAATGCAGCACAGAGAGATAAAGAAAGAGAACATTTGTAAGAGGAATTAAGAATCATAAAAGAACAAAAAAGGGCCAGCCCAGGCTTGGTTGTTAAGGTGTCTGAATCTCCCATAGTCACCGCACAGCTCGAATCCCAGACCCAGTGGCTGGAAAAACATGCCAGAATGTATGTTCATGTGTGCCCAAACTTCTGAAAGAAGGAAGGGATGAAAGAGAAAGGATTGCAGCATGGCCATGCCTCATGGGGGAGGTGGTGCCTTCTCACTTTTTCTCTCTCTTCCTGTCTCTTTATCTCTCTCTGGTGAACACATGTACCTTCTAACAAATTAAAAGACAAAATAAATAAAAGGTCCAACACAACTAATTTCAGAAAAAGAATTAGTGAAGATACTGTATTTGAAAATGACATCTTGGGTCAATTCGTGGCATTGTGGTTAAGGCAACTAGATTTCACATGGTCAACTGTGTGGTTCAAGTCCCAGACACAGTGGCTCACCTCAAATAAATCTCTATTTTTTTTTTTTTGATTTTTTAAAATTTTAATTTAAATATGTGCTTTTAAAAATATTTATGGTAATTTATGATTTACATACAATCAACCTAACCTTTGTAGAACCCAGAATGGTCTTTAAAAGCATGTATATAGTGCATAATAAACAAATTGAGGATATAAACATATTCACCACCTTCAACATTTAACATTATATTACATTGTGAACATTCAAAATCTGCTTTACTGGTTATTCTGAAAGTATAAACTGCACTGTCTTTGATGTTCTTTACTGCAAAATATAGTTCTAAAGGGAAACAAATTGATTGAAAATCAGACAACAAAAAGTCTCATAAATTAATGAGGATGGATTTTTGGAAACAAATACAACCTAAATGATGCCAAGAGTAGAATTTGTAATTTCCATATAAAGGACTGTGAGAGATAAGAGTTTATATTCCAAAAATATCTGTGGTATCATTGGTCCAGTTATAGGTAAAATTGTACATAACAATAGCTCATTAGGAAGAGACAGAAAAAGGAAACTTTTATCCAGTCACGGTGGGTTCTTGCAAGACTATAGTACTGTACTGTATATAAAGAAAAAAGTCCTCAAAAAGGCAAGAATAAAACAAAATTGAAAAGATATGTTTGAACAAGAAGACATGGGATTTAGTGATTTTTAGGCTTTACAAAGTTCTTGATGTTAGCCTTCTTTAAATTGATTCCAAAGAAAGACTCAGCTACTTGTAACATTTAGAACTTTTCCTCTGTTAACTAGTTTTATAAAATGATTAATGGTTATAATAAATATATAAATTGAAGCCTGCAGAGACAATGTCTATCATATAATTGGCAAATTTATACTTAAGCCTGTTTGTGTGTAAGAGAGTTGAATCTGCATCTTTAGTCTTTTAGTTGGGAAATTTAATCTAGACATTCATTGCTATTATTGTATGTGTAGACTTACCCTTTTTTCCAGTTGTTCTGTGTTTTCTTACTTCTATTTATCTTCCTTTAGTTTTCCTGGTATAATATTTCCTTAAATAATTCCTGAAGATGTGGTTTACTTTTGGCAAATTCTTTCAGAAATTTGTTTATCTGGGAATGATTTTATTTCTTCTTCCCATTTTAGGGATAATCTTGCCAGGTATAGTACTCTAGGCTGAAATTGTTTGCTTTCAGCTTTTAAAATATATCTTCCCATTCTTTTTTTTACTTTTTATTTTTACATTTTTGCACATTTACTTTACATATCAAAAAATTTTTGCTCATACTCCATAGTTCTTGACAGTTAATAAACAACTTTCAAAATTTTTAAATACTGAATTTTAAAGTTACTGTTCAAAATATTCCCATTCTTTCCTTGCCTGCATTGTTTTATTTGAAAGGTCTAATGAGGTAAACTTTGTAAGTAACTTGACATTTCTCTCTTGCCATTTCTAGAATATTGTCTTTGTCTTTTATTTTTACCAATTTGGCTATAATATACATTGGAGAGGATCTTCTTTTGTTGTATCTACTTGATGTTCTTTGTATTTCCTAGATTTGTATATCTTCATAGCACTCTAAATTTAGAAAATTTTCAGCTAATATATAATATCATAAAAGAGATTTTCTATGCCTTTGCCTGTCTCTTTGCCTTCTGTAATGCTATTATGTGGATACTCAGCTATTTAATGGTTTCTAGGATTTCATATATGTTGTCCTGATTTGTAATAGTTATTCTATTCTTTTCAGTTCTTTTTTTTTTGAAGAGGTTTTTGCTATAGGGCGCATGTGCTCATCGAACAGGTAGAGAGAGACAGAAAGTGAGAAATCACCCCCCAGGGGGGATGGCCACACTGCAGTCCCTTCTCATCCATTCTCCTCTCAGGATCTTGGGCACGCATGCACACGCACCTGGCTTGAGTTTTAAGCCACCGGGTCCGGGACACGAACCACAGTCGACCACATGGGAGTCCAGCGACATAGCCATTATGCTAACTGGTGGTCCCCTTCTTTTCAGTTCTTGAACTAAGTTGGAGATTTTGTCATCAAGGTTAGAGATTCTCTCTTCTGCATAGTCTAATCTTCCATAATACTTTCTAAGGAGGTTTGATTCCCTGTATCATATTCTTTATTTCAGAAGTTCTGTTTGATTCTTTTTAGTGTGTCTATCTCTTTATGGAGTTCCTTCTTCAAGTCATGGAAGGATTTTCTCATCTCCTGGAATTGGTTGTTCATTTTACTTTACATCTCATTGAGTTTTGTTACAATGAACATTCTGAATTCTTTTTTGACATTTCTGTGACCTCTTGTGTTGTATCCATTGTTGGTAAGAAGTTGTAATGTTCCCTTGAGGGGGAGGTATTTCCTGGTTTTCTTCTATTTCTTTGGGTTCTGCTTTCATTTTTAGTCATATGGTAATATACTCAATTCTTCATTCTTCTTTGGAGTATGTTTCTATAGCTGTGCATTCATGATCTTCCCCATGGTGTACATTTGTTCTGATCCAGTTTACTTCATCTACTGTGAACAACAGTGTGGAAACTACAATAGGAGTTTGGGGTTTAGGTTTTTATAAGGGAGTTTTTCTACTTTATTGCTAGGGAGGTTGTGGGGACAGAATTCCTCCAGAACCTCTTGTCTTCAGGTGTTTAGTTCCTATATACCTAACTCTTTATGCTACCAAAGTGGTTGGAGGTTGAGCTTCTTTCTCTTCTGTCTCATGGATTGCAGGAGCCAGGTGTTGGTTCTTGAAGGTCAGAATAAGGCTGCAGAAGCCCCTCCTCTGCTGCAGCAGGCTGGGCAGTGGTCCCTGATGAGTTTAAGCTAAGTGGCACACATGGAACAGCAGCTCCTACCTTCTCTCTCCCTTCTATTCTTTATAAATAACCCAATCTCAGCTAATTCTGCTAGCAGCATAATATCAACTATGGTGGAAATTGGGAGTTCACCATGAGTATCAAATGAGACTGTATTTTGAGGTGGTGCTAGAACAAATTAAGACTTTTGGGATCATAGGGATATGCATGAATTTTGAATACCAGGGACAGAATGCTATAGTTTTAATATCGCCCCAACATTTATGTTTTAGGACTATTTGTATTGAAAAGTGTTTGTAAAAACTTGATCCTTTCATGGTGTCCCAGGATGGGGCCTTTAGGATGTGATAAGGTCATTAGGGTGGGGACCTTATGATTAAGTTCTAATGTGTTTATAAGAAAGGAAAGGAGGACAAAACAGGTAGAAACTTATAGACAAATGCACTGCTCAAGATCCTGCCTTTTGCCATTACAAAACGCCTTTGGACCTTCCATAGGGCCAGAATCATGAATCAAACCTCTGTTCTCTTAAATTCACTCAGTTTCAGGTATTCCTGTAAGCAACACAATAACAAAGATACAAAGGTAATTCAAAAGGTCATGGGACCATAAAAGTATGAATAAAATATAAAAGTATGAATTTGTTCTGATTCAAAAGACTTTGACATCGGGAACCAGCAGTTAGCGTAATGGCTATGTCGCTGGACTCCCACGTAGTCGACCGCGGTTCGCGTCTCGGACCCGGTGGCTTACAACTCACGCCGGGCGCGTGTGCGTGCGTGCCCAAGATCCCGAGAGGAGAATGGAGGAGAAGGGATTGCGGCGTGACCATCCCCCCTGGGGGGTGATTTCTCGCTTTCTGTCTCTATGTCTCTCTCTGTCTGTCTGGCGAGTGCACGCACCCTATAGCGAAAAAAAAAAAAAAAAAAAAAAACCTCTCCAAAAAAAGACTTTGACATCTATACATAGATGTTTCAAAACATGCATTTTCCATTAACTCTTTGAAGATCTCCGTCATAATAATTTCAAAGCATAATAAATAAAATGTTCATATCTTGATTCATTATCATAAAACACCAGAGACATAGAGATCTTAAAGCAGTCAGAAAGAAGACCTGGATTACCTACAAGAAGAAAGGGGGAGAGAGAAAGAGAGAGAGAGAGAGAGAGAGAGAGATTCATTTGAAAAGAGCTTCTATGAGTGTACTCAGTCATAAAAGTACTTGCACATCCATGTTTATTACATTATTCACAATTGCTAAGACATGGAACTAACTCAAATGTCCACAAAGAGATGAATGGATTAAAAAAAGTGTGGCACATGCACATTGTGGGACACTACCCAGCCATAAATAAGACCCTGGCATTTGATAGAAAGTGGATGAATATGGAAGATTTACTTCTGAATGAAGCAAGTCAGTCAATGAAAGACATGGTATATACTCACTTAATATATACTGGATGTCCGCACTCTATGGAAGAAATGGAAATATTAAAAGATAGAGAAGCATGGAAAACCATCGCAGATACTGAATACAGTGTGGGAAGAAGTTGGGAGCTGGAGGAAGGTGAGAAGAAGGGAATCAAAGAGAAAAATAGAGAGGCAGGACAGCTGGGGGATGCAGAATGGAGGATTATCTGTTGAGGATAGCGTGTATGATATCTTTAACTGGACTGGTGTGTAGTGTGTTTATGCTGGGAAAATTCATTTTACGAGTCGTGTTTATGTACCATGGTTAAATGAGTAAAATAAAACAATAATTTAAAAAAAAGAAAGAAAAGAGCTCCTATCAGAGCAATACAAATTCTGCTAAAACAAAAGCAAAAACACACATCAAATTTATGGTAAAACTTGGGTGGGAATATGGCAAAATCATTGATACTTTATAAAAAGTTTATGAGGACAATACACCAAAGAAGTCAGCTTTTTAAAATGGGTAACTTGTTTCAAGAAAGAAGGAGATGATGTTGACAATAGGCAACACTATAGACATCTCAGTTGGTTCAGTTTACACAATTCTAACTGAAAAATTAAAACTGAGCAAACCTTCTGTTCCAAGGATGGCTAAAACTATTGTGTCCAGATCATTTGCAGACAATAGCAGAACTTTCCATGGAAATTCTAAACAAATAGAATTAAGATCCTGAAGCATTTCTTCAAAAACTTATAACAGGAGATGACATGGTTTTTGCCAGTACATTTCTGAAGGCAAACCATAATTCAAGCAATGGTTACCAAGTGGTAGAAATGATCCAGTCAAAGCAGCAGCAGATTGATCAAGAGCAAAGGTATTACAACATTATTTGGGGATGCTCAAGACATTTTTCTCGTTGACTTTTAAGAGGACTAAAGAATGATAATATCTGTTTATTATGAGAGTATTTTGATAAAGTTAGCCAAAGACATAGCAGAAAACTCTCAAGAAATCTTTACCAGAGAGTCCTTCTCCTCCATGATAATGTTCCTGCTCATCCCTCTCATGAAACAAGGGCAATTTTGCAAGTTTTCAAGGGAAATCATTAGACACCCACCAGATAACCCTGATTTGGCTCTTCTAACCTTTTTGTTTTTGTTTTTTATTCTTAAAAATATTTAAGTTGGGACCAGCAGTTAGCGTTATGGCTATGTCATTGGACTCCCATGTAATCGACTGTGATTCGCGTCCCGGACCTGGTGGCTTAAAACTCACGCCGGGCGCATGTGCGTGCGTGCCCAAGATTCCGAGAGGAGAATGGAGGAGAAGGGATTGCGGTGTGGCCAACCTCTCTGGGGGGGTGATTTCTCACTTTCTGTCTGTCTCTGTCTGGCTGGCGAGCGCACGTACCCTATAGCGAAAACCTCTCCAAAAAATAAAAAATAAAATAATAATAATAATGATACATAAAGTTAAATAATTATTTTAAAAAAATATTTAAGTAACACTCATTTTTCTTCAGTTAATAATGTAAGAAAAGACTGCATTGACCTGGTTAATTTCTTCAGATACTCAGTTATTCAGAGATGGACTAAATTACAGGTATTATCACTTACAATCATTTCTTGATTGATGGCGCTTATGTTGAGGAATAAAATTTTCATCTTTTATTTTTTTTCACATACTTTTTGGAAGTCCCTTCACACAAAACACACACATGCGGGTGTGCACACACACGCGCGCGCACACGCACACACACACACACATATCCTTTGGTTCTATTTCTCTGGAGAACCCTGACTAATAGCAAAACAAGAAGGCTTTAAAATACTAAACAATAATTTTACAATAAGGAGGGGGAAGGTTGTTGTAACATTCATGAGATGTGTATATATATTGGTGGGCTTTAGATTTTAAGGCATGAATGCACACTATTGAATCGTTAGAAAAGTCATGATAAATTTTTGCATAGAAAAGTAGGTCGTGGTTTTTCCAACAACCCAATAGATTTTTTAACTAATCATTAAAATGAATAAGACTAGAATGTATAACTTCTAAACTAATATAAGTTATCAAAAAATAAATCAATATAATGAACAAAAAGAGACAGGAAAAACAGAAAAGGAAATTTAAAAAAGGGAAATAATAGAAATAAATCAAAATCTATCAGTAATAAGTGAACTAATTTTCTCCATTTAAAAAGATTACTGAATTGGATTAAGAGAGCAAAATCATCCTCTGTGTTTTTTAAAATAGACACATTAAAAACATCAGAGCAGGTCCAGCAGGTGGTGTGGTGGTGAAGGCACTGGATTCCCACATGGCCAACCAACCAAGGCTCAAGTGTTGGACTTGATAGTTTAGTTTCTCACTTTCTCTCTCTCTCTCTCTCTCTCTCTCTCTCTCTCTCTCTCTCTCTCTTTCTGTTTCTCTTTGGTAAATGTGTGTGCCCTGTAGCAAATTTTGAAAAATAATAAATTAATGACAAAATAAAGTTAAATAAATAATATATTTTTAAAATCAGAACAAAAAATATACTGAAATTAAAAAGATGAAGCGATATACTAGGAAAATACAAATCAAAAGAAAACTGGTATAGCTATATTAATACCAAAATTAATATTTTATGACTAAAATATTAAAGTTAAAGATGGTTATTACATGATTATAAAAGAACTAGTACACCAGAGAGTTATGACAATTCTAACTGGATGCTTAGGGACATAGTCTCAAACCATATAACGCAGTAAGAGTCCATAGATGCCATATCCATATACGGCTAATAACAGAGGTTGAAACATTCTAGCATTGAGATGCTTCTGGGAGGGGAATTAGTCTTGCTATCAGAAGACTAAATATAGAACTGTAGAAACAGAAAGTTTAAGATGGTAATCATACAACTCCACAAATATTAGCATAAGAGTCACAACAAGGCAAGCATGCATTGATTCTGTGAAGCCACAGAACCAAACTCATTTTACCAGTGTTCTGAGGCAGGATTTTGAAATTTGGAGCACAATGTTTCTTACTTCTTCCCTGGTAGTAAGTTACACACAAAGGTAGGTCTCATATTTCTTAGGCAGAATCTCCCATGAAGATGGTTTCATGACAGACCTGACTTATTTATAGAATGTGGCTTCCAACCTTGGGACCAGTAGATAGTATAGTGGTTACATTGTTGGGATCCCACATGGCCAAGCACAGTTTGAGTCCTGAACCTGAAGTTTGAAACTCATGCTGGGTGTGTGTGTCTATACCCAAGATCCTGGAAGGAGAATGGAGAAGGGATTTCGGTGTGGCCATCCCCCCTAGGGGGTGATTTCCTCTCTCTCTTTCCCTCTCTCAAGTACACATGTCCTAAGGCAAAAACTTCTTTAAAATTTAAAAAAAATTTTAAAATAACTAATTAACATAAAATGCTAATTAACATAAAATATAATAGCAATGAGCTGAGAAAGTCCCAAATCCATTACAAAGAAAGTTTCTTGGTTCCTTCCTTCAGATAAGGTTACGTAGCTGATTTCATAGTGACTAAAAACTCCAGGCCTAACCAACAGGTGGTCATGAGTTCATACTCTTAACTACAACAAATAAGCTACATGAAACTTGAACTTAGACTCCATAGGCCTCAATTTCTCCATTGATCAAAAGTAAAATAATGTGGCCAGCAGATGGCATGAAGGTTAAAGTGCTGGATTCCACATGGCCAGCTGCACAGTCCAAGTGTTGGACCCAGAAGTTTGAAAATCATGCCAGGGGCCTATGTGTATGTACCCAAAATCCTGAGAGGAAACTGGAGAAGGGATTGAGGTGCAGCCATCACCACTGGAGGGTGATTTCTTATTTTTGTTCTCTCTCCCTTTCTCTCTTTCCATTCTTCCATGCACCCTACAGAAAAACAAAAATTAAAAGTAAAATAATATATATAAAACACTTAGGGTAGTAGTTGTCTTGGAACAATCATAGAGAACTCCTTATACAAATAATAACTATGAAGATGAGAGCAATAATAATGATGATAGTCTGATGAGTCTGAACCTCAGTAAGACACCCTGACCAGCTATTCAGATCCAAATGAAATTCTTCAGTCCTTCACAATCTGGGAGGGGAGCCTTCTATCAATGCTATCCTCCTTTATACTCAACAGTCACCCTACCGTTTTATACCAAGTCAGCTCCTTCTACTCTCATGTTTTCTCTGATCCTCTCTCAGTCTACCATTGACTGGAGACAGAGAAGGTTATGTTATGATCAGTGAAAGTTACCGTTGTGCCACTTTGCTGGACAACAGCTTCTGCTGTAGAAACTAAGGGAGTTTGGGGTACTGCATTGCCCTTTACCAATAGCAGTACCTGAAACTCCATTGCTTTTTATCCTATTTAGGCCATTCAATAAAAAGAAGAAAATACTCTTCTAATTTTCTCTTTTGCAGGAAGAAAAATTTGTCCTCAGGTTGTGCTGCTGGTACTAATGGGCTTTCTCTGCTTCTGTCTCCTGTCGATGGAGCGAAAAAGGGCCTTTTGAGTCACAGCTTCATGACACCAAATCTGCTCTGATTCACAACCTGGCATGAGGGAAATGTGGCCAATCCAAGAAGACAGGGACAACTATTCTTCACATACCATAATACCTTTCAGTATCCAAACCCTGTCACTCCCTTTCCTTACTCCAAGAGAAGCCTTCCACTAGGACTGGAGGGAATCAGCTTCCTTCGTCACAGTTCAGCATCTATGGTTCCAATTTCCCAAGGCAGCCGGCCAACTGAGGCACCGCATCAGATCTCTCACACCTGAGTGGTTTCTAACTTCTGAAGAGGCCAACAGTTCAGACAGGCAAAGGAGGACAAGGACTAACTCTTCCCCAAAGATAGAGCACAAATAAAGTTCATTCACAGAATCACATGTAAATGTATTGAAAAAGAATGTTCGTGATGTAAGGAAGAAGAAAACTCTTTTTCTGATTTAACTGTCTCTCATCCCTTTGTGCATTTGCAATAAACCCATGAATTTTATAGCTCTGGGTGCCTGCCTTTCTTTCCATTAATTTTTGTTTGTTTGTTTTCAGCATTTATTATTCAAGATATTTTTCAGGTTGACTGAAGAGCAAATCTCACCGGAAATAAAATCAATCACAAGCAATTGATTGGCTTCCTGTAAACACTGCTCATTCTGCTGCACCATTTGTAGTACAGCCTGTAAGTGAAAAAGCCAATTTAGTCTCAATCCCTCTGACATTTTTTATTCCATTCTTCAGTAAGATATGAGACCAAGAGAACTTGCTTTCATTTCTCATCTGCTTGAAGTCACATAAATATATTCAACATCCACATATCTTTGGGAGATGTCTACTTCTCTTTGTATTTTTCTGACTGGCTCTCATGCACAGCCCATGAATCTGTGAATACAACCACTGATTTATTAAGTTATTTGGAGGTGTTGCAATGAGACTGTCTTTCCTGAAACTGCTGGGGCTTCTCCAGTTTTAACATGTAGATGAATAATGTTTTGTTTTGTTGCCCAACTGGCTGCAGCCTCCTTCTGTAGGGATATCATGGGGCTAAACAGATGTAAAGGCGGAACCGTTTTTCTCATAGAACTTTGCCTCTCCACTCAGAGGGCAACGGCATTCATTTGCAGCCCTAATAATCTGGAAGTGAAATTCAGCATGCTTCAAATCCCAATGCAGCAGAGCCAGGTGAAAAGGAAAAACAGCAAGAGCAGCAATCTTCAGCTGTCTGCTTTATATACTGTTGATTTCAACAGCGAGGCATCTGATGAGCCAGAGAAGAAAGGTCAAGGAACAAAAATCCTGTTTGGTGCTTCAAACCCCATCCAGCAGGACCTTTCCAGGGCACATACAACTCCAAGGATGAGTGTTCTATGAAATGGCCTAAAGTTGTAGCTCCTTCCCACTCAGGAGCCAACAGGTCTACAATCTCTTAAAGTTTGAACAAACATTTTAAATCTGATTCCCTATTTTAGGTCCAGACAGACAGCAAGCAAATATTAGGCAACTGTGGTCAATTGTCTAGCAGAAGCCTCTCAGTTCAAGCACTTGATGCCAAAAATAGCACTTGTCTGAGTGCCAACTGCCCTCGAGAACCCACCTCTAAGCCAGCAGTAGCACAAGCATCTAGAGGGGCAGTGTTGGAATGTGCTGGCATACCCAAGGAGTGGCACAGAGGACCTACAAGTCAAAAGGGCTTCCAGGAGTACCAATTCTGCGTTCTCCTCTGCCCAGTGTGGATGGGAAAATGCTAAGGGCCAGTCTTGTGAATTCAATGTTCCATAAACATGATGTTTATCTGGCCTAAAATAACCCAAGGTTTTTGGTGTTTCTTTTAAGAATTATTTATTTAATTTTATTTATTCATCCATTTATTTTAATTTGACCAGAGAGGGAGCAGGAAACTGAGAAAGCAGGTCACCAGGTCTGGGACTCAAACCATGATTAGCCTTGTGGGAGTGTCCAGCATCTTAACCACCATGCCACCTGCTTGCCCCATAACCCAAGTTTTTAATTAACGAGAAATAAGCCAGCTAATCAGTTTGAAAATAGCAAGGTATCAAATTAATCACTCTTTGGATTAAATAACATCTGCATAGCACTGTGTAATTGGTAAGTCCCTTTTACATACATATCTTTTCACCTTAAATACATCTGAGATGTAATAATTATTATGCACAGTTAAGACAGAAGAATCCCAACTACATTAAAGTCCCAAGATCAGGCAATAAGTAAATGACAAAGTTCGAACTAGAACCCCAGTCACTGAGCTCTAAGCTCTTTATTTTCCACTTGACCTCAACTCCCTCACACAGGAAGTTTTCACATATACTTCCAATGTTTCTAATGTATTCGCTCTTACGTAAGTTTGTAAGAGATGCATTAGATTAATTACGTTCATTTTTATAGATGAAAAATTTATACACAGAAAGGTTAAAGGATTTGCCTCAAACCCCTCAACAAATTAATGGCCATAATCCAGATCTCCTAAAAATCTCAATCAAATGTTCTTTGCACATTATGACGAGGGCCATCAGACTGTGACCCCACAACAGAGATAGGCAATGAAATCAAGCTATGGCTGGAGGAGGCCACACAGAGACATCACATCCATCAGCTCGCTAGATTTGGAGTGGTGGTGTTGACAAAATGCCTGATGCGTTTTTCAATTTCCAATGGTTCATGTGCTTCACATTATACCTATTGGCCTGAACACTCCTCTGCTAGAAACTACAGCCTCGCCAGGCCCAGATCATGGTTCATATTTCAAATCTTGCATGCTCCACTCTATAGACTCAAGTCACCAAAATATTCAAGAGTTTTCATGATAGGATGAGGGGATCTAAATAAAATAACACATTTATGAAGAAGTACAGGTTTCCAAGCCCTATCTGTTCTATGTAATGTACACAACCGAAACAACACGACTATCGTAAGAATTAATGATAAAAGTTTATTGTTTCTAGGTGGGAAACTCTTTACCTGGTGATATATTTAGAATTAGTCCCTCTGTGATTAGGAAAAAAAGAGTCTTCTTGGCATCAAGAAACACAAATCCCAGGGCCAGCAGGTGGCATAGTGGTTGGGGCACTGGACACCCACATGGCCAACTGTGGTTCAAATCCCAGACCTAGCAACTTGTTTCTTGCTTTCCGTCTCTCTCTTGCTCTCTTGTTCTCCCTCTCTGGTCAAATTAAAACAAATAAATAAAGTTAAATTGAATAATTCTTTTAAAAAAAGAAAGAAAAGAAAAAGAAACATAAACCCCAAGGATCAAGCAAAACAACCACCAGTGTCTCAAATCCCAGGTGACCCCAGATGGATGGAAGGTGCAGGTGCAGATCGAAAAAGGAGCCCGCTCACCAGGGACTGGCCGGGAAGAAGTCAGCCGTGCAGCATCTCCCCTTTCTCTCCAGCCTGAGTTACTTCCCTTTTCAGCAGAACACCTGCTTCGCTCCAGGCCAGATGGCAAAGTCTCCAAGTCAGCATCCTCTGGAACGGTGGTCTAGGCACCAGGGACTGTAGCCTTGGGAAGAAAATGCATTTCTTTCTTCATTGAGTGTCTATTATATATATTTTTCTGCTGAATGATATCCCAGCTACTAACGCTAGGTGAAGAAAGCTGGATGGTGGAAGGTGAGAGAATAACATGAAAAATATTTGAGGGAAGGAGAGAATTTAAAGTAGGCAGAGAAGATGAGCTTCTATTTTAAAACCCTCCAGGACCCTAGGAACTTTCATGCTTGCCCTGCTGACCTCTTGTTACAACAAATGTTTTAGAATACACCCATGCTTCATTTTAAAAGAAATGTAGATGTAATTCTGAAGGAAGACTTTGGGACTTTTAAATCAAGAGTCATTTATTTTTATTTTGAAAGTATTTGGATTTGTTCTTTCTATTTCATGTTTTAGAGATGATAATATTTTTTTCATGGCTTAATCTTGATTGTAAATTTATAAAAGTCTCTGGATCCTCAATGCTGTTTCTGCAGTGTGATGAGTGCACAGCCCTGGTTGAGAGAATGAGAGAAGATAGAGCGAGGTAGGCCAGGGAAGCAGAAGCAAGTTTGGCGAGTACGATGGCTTGAATGTCTTCTTTAAATTCATGTGTTGAGATTTAGTTGTGACAGAATTAAGACAGTGAAAAAATTTTTGAGAGATATTTTTTCTATAGGTCACGTGCGCTCGCCAGAGAGACAGTGAGACAGAAAGCTAGAAATCGCTCCCCAAGGGGGTTGGCCATGCCACAACACCTTCTCCCTTCTTCTCCTGTGATCTTGGGTGCACACACACAGAAGCCTAGTATGAGTTTCAAGTTTCCAGGTCTAGGACTTGAACCATGGTCGGCCATGTGGGAGTCTATCAAAGTAACTGTCATACCATCTGCTGGTCCCAAGAGAGTGAAATCTTAATCTGACAATGGTGTTGGAAAGTGGGTCTTTGAGCAAAGATTAAGATTCAGGTCATCAGACTGAGTCCCCCATGACTGAAACCTGGTGGGTTTATAAGGAGAGGGAATAAAACAGAGACACACAGATATAGATCCACACTTTCTTGCCCTCTGCCACGTTGTGATATAGCCAGAAGAACTTCACTGTATGTGGACTCTGGATCCTGGGCCTCCAAACCATGAGCTGAATAAACCTGTATTATCTTAAATTATTAAGATTCAGGTATTTTCTATTAGAAACAGAAAAGACTAGAACAGTGTAGAAGGCAAAGAGCAGCCCCATTTGAGAGAACAAGCTGATAGTGGCACCAAGGCCTATATTAGCCAGCTTGTGTCACTCACAGAGGAAGAGATTGAAGAGGGTCTAAGGTTTAATGTAGTCCTTGGTCTACTGCAGCTCAGGAAAATTAGAAGCTGACATTCTCAGTGGCAAGAAAAAGAAGGCATTAAAAGTATTCTCCTGGGACCAGCAGATAGCGTAATGGCTACATCGCTGGACTCCCATGTAGTAGACCGCGGTTCGAGTCCCAGACCCAGTGGCTTAAACTCAGGGCAGGTATGTGTGCGTGCATGCCCAAGAACCCAAGAGGAGAATGGAAGAGAAGGGATTGTGGTGTGGCCATCCCCCCTGGGGTAGGGGGGGTGATTTCTCACTTTTTGTCGGGTGAGCACACGCTCTCTATAGCAAAAACTTCTCCAAAAAAAAAAAAAGTGCTCTCCTTTCCTGCACTGGCCACATTGTCCCTTTGCAAATCTCTTTCCTCCTTTCGGTGCAGATGGAACAAGCTGTGAACCTAGGCCTCCTCCCACAAATGAGAGCCCTCCATCTCCTGGGAGACCTAAGACATTCAGGATGAGAACTCAAATTGAGAGGTAAATGTAGCCCCTTGATCCCTCACCAGTCCAGGACTAGGAAATAATGTTGCACTTCCTTCTTATTCCCAAATCACTATGACATAAGTTCCCATTATCCCAGTTCCTGGAATCTAGGCCCAAAGCTACTTAACAGTTTCCAAGAATATGCATTAATTTCTGCCCTCACAAAAGTCCCCAGCTTCCTCCACTGAAGTCTCCTTATTGTCCTGCCACATTGCTGTCCTTCCAGCCACACCAGCAAGTGAGACACCACTGCTGGACTCAGCTGCCCTCTACAGTGTACGCTGCCAGTAGTCCCATCCTGGCCTTGGGAAGAAAAAGGAATGCTTTCTCTTTATTAGTCCTTCCGAAAACTGGACCAGGTTTCCCCAGTCCCCTGAGATCAGTTGGTAACTTCTAGTAAGGCTTTATTGATGGTTGGATTAACAGAATTGTAACAGAACGAATTAACAACTCTTGTTAGAATTAACTACTCCAAGAGTCTATAGGCCCAAATATGACCTCAGAGGCCCTTACTAGGCCAGATCCCTGCTTGGCTCCTGCCCTATCTCCATACTCACCAATCCCAAGCCTCAGAGTTAGGTCCCAGCTATTCACTGACTCTAGAAAGAAAACAGAATCTTTTTCACCCCAATCTAAAGCAGTCTCTTTTATTATTAGAAGTAACCTTTTTGGAGAGAGTCTGGCTTTGCATAGCCATTTCCTCAGGGCTGCATATGTAACCAAGCATATGATCGGATACCAAAAACTCTGCCAGAAACTCTACAGGAATCTGTAAGATGAGGAACATATTTTTCAATATGGAGCTCAGTTAAACTGAGACATACCATATGTATGTCAGCAGCCCAGCAGATCTTATGCCAGTTTAGCAAAGCTCTTGACCTTACTTCTAATATTAGGTAAGAACAAGATCAACAACATCATCTTTGCCATTATCAGATCCTACTTCCAATTTCCTGCAAGCAAGTGATTGCTTAACATACATTTCCTCCTCACCAGAAATAAATAGATAAAATAAACTTTTAAAATTATAGTTTCAAGCATAGGATAAGCTAATTTAAAATTTATGAGGAAAAATAATTTTTTGAGAGAATTTTGCTGTAGGGTGTGTACACTCACCAGAAAGACAGAGAGAGACAGAAAGCGAGAAATAACCCCCAGGGGGGATGGCCACACAGCAATCACTTCTCCTCCATTCTCTCAGGATCTTGAGCACTCATGCACACGTGCCCGGCGTGAGTTTAAACCACCAGGTCCAGGACTTGAACCACAGTCGACTACATGGGAGTCCAGCAACATAGCCATTACACCAACTGCGGGTCTCAGGGAAAATTTTTTGATATTTGCTTTCTCCTGGAAATTTCATTATTATGGATCAGGCCACTTAATTGAAGTCCATTCTTGGTTTTCAGGGGGAAATTCTCTATTTAAAATGACTGAAAGTGATTGACTAAAGGATATAGAAACACAGTAAGCAGATGTAAATACAGATATAGTGTGTGTGAAAGAGTAGGGTTTGAGGAAGAACAATTAGAAGAAAAATGGGGAGGAAAAGCATTAATGGGACAAAGAAACACGCCAATTTCTGTTAAAGATATTTTATAGTTTAGTCAACTGGACTAGGGAGAAATGTTCACATGTTAAAATATTCACATTGTAAACTAAATAATGTGATTGACTGTATGAAAGAAAATGAAATTTAAAAATAAAAATAAAAAAAAGTTGAATAAATAAATAAATAAATAAAATCACTCTTCTATACTTCCTCTGAATGACAACGGTAATATCAAGACAGGTAAAATAAGGAGTAAATCTAAATTAGAGGGACCAAGGAGAAGCCTTAGTCCGGAGAGGTAAATGGAATCCTCTTAACCCACATATGGTTCTGCCCAGGATCCCAGGATAGTGGGTCACAGTGTTATCTTTAGGCAAACGTCTATGTACCTCACTGTATAGAAATTGCATTCGGTGTCCATACTTCTAAGATCTTGAAGCAATGGCTGGGGAATAAGTTGCCAATTTGGGGTCCTGGCCAAAATGTCTTCCTTCAGAGACTCAGCTAAATAGGTAGTTAGCATTAAAATAGATAAAAGAAGTTGACATTTAACAGCTAGCCCTTTGCTGAGGTGGAAACTGAGTCCTACTTTGAATTAGTCTTGCATTCACCACAGAGACTCAAGTTGTGTAAATATTTTGAATCCAATAGCAAAATAACATTTCTGCCACAGCCACCTTAGCTACACAATACAAGGGGACTTCAAAAAATTCCCCCAAAATAGAATTAAAGGATAAGTTCATTTGGGCACAAAACATGTATTTTGAAATCTATGCATACTTTTAAAAAATAATACACATTTTCTGTAAACTTTTTAAAGACTTAGCACTTAGGCAGCTATGAAGGGATACTATTATTTCCATATATCGAATGGCCCAGATAAAGCTATTGGTACCAGAACAGCATTCCAATAGTTAGTGAGGTCTATATTGACTATCTCGTACATCTGATCTCTCTTCAGAGAATAAAACCTGGTTGAAAACAAAGAAAGAAAATAATTAGTGTCAAAGATTTCTCTTGTCAAGTCTATATATTACATGAGGGAATGATTCTTTGGGTGTTCACAAACATCCTAAAAGTCATGCTGTCGGTAAGTCTTTAATAAGGTCTTTTGTGGCAAGCTACTTTCCTCCACAAGAACAGTCATATCTGATGGTTGACAGACATTGTTTATGCAGTCTCTCTTAAGTGTCACCTTGCTATCAGATTTCAAGTTTTAAATTGTAAATGGAGAACTGTCATGCAAAAATCCCACTGTGCAGCAGCAAAGGGCCCAAGTGAATCCTTCTTATAACTCTTGACTGCTTGGGCTATTTTCAGGTATTAATTTATTACGTGGTTTGAAATTTTGGCTTGCAGAGTCACTTTGAGTGAGAAATTCTTTGTGACTGTCTCTTTTTCTCCCGACTGTAGAGAAGTTTTACAGTGACCTCTACCCAGCTCCTTGGAACTCCTAGTTTAAGACTAGGGGACTTAAAGACCTAAGGCTTTAAAGCCCTTATCCTACAATGGCATTACCTATATCACTGATCTAATTAGAGCATTTTGGCTCAAATGGTAATCACAGGCAGTGTCTGTGTCCTGCCCTTTCCCACTCACTAGGCATACAGTAATTAGCATAAAGGAATAGCTGGTAACAGCTTTAGAAGCTCTATTCCCAGGTGAGTCAATCACCTTATCCCCTAACTTTGAAGAGTCTGGCTCTAGTCCTACCTGGTAAATTGCAAAGGCATTTTTATTTCCTATTACCCTTTCAAATGTCTGATTCCCCAGTTATCTCTGCCTGCTACCTAACTAGATGCCAAGCAGGCCCATGGCTTTAGCCTTTCAGACTATTTTGCAAATCTCATTGAGTTATTTATCTTATTTTAAAGCATTACTACATATTTTAGTTGTTCTTGCTCTATTTCATCAATCATTTTATGATTTTTGGAGTATATATGTAGAGTGGAGTGTATTTTAATCTGATAGGGCTACCATAAGAGAATAACACCGACTGACTAACTTAAATAACATCTATTAATTTTTTCACACTCCTAGAGACTGGAAGTCCAATATCCAGATGTTGGCTAGGTTAGTTTCTTCAAAGGTCTCTCTCCTTGGGTTTTAGATGGCTGTCTTCTCCCTGTGTCTTCACATGGTCTTCTCTCTGTATTTGTAAATGTTGAGATTTCCTCTTTTTTATAAGGACACCAAACATTGGATTAGGAGCCATCCTACTGAGTCATTGTAACTGAATTACCTCTTTAAAGATTCTATCTCCAAAAACAATTATATTCTGAGGTTCTAGAGCTTATAAATTTGGGGAGTGAGCATGATTCAGCCCATAACAGAGGGAAGGGGAAGGGAATAAATTGTGAACTTAGAATGCCTTCTCTGCCAGCTTTCCTGGCAGGAGTTCTCAAAAGGGTGGTCTCTCCATGAAGTGGCATGTCTCCACTCAGCCCAGGTGCCCTCCAGAAGTTACTACACCTGTCCTTAGAGATGCCCAGTTCCTTTAGTAATGTTGGCATAAGATGATGTGAGACCACATTGCTGACAGTCTCTGTCCCTCCAGGCTCTATCATTACCAGAGCTAACTATCTTGGATATGGAGGGGCCAGAGATCATGGGCAGAAATACCAGCAAATGTTGTGCTCATTCAATATTCAGAACGAAGCACCTTGACAGTGCTCTACATTCACTAGTCCTCTCAGACTGTCCCTGCTAACATACTACACAACAGAACCTACTGTAACAGCTTCTGAGTTTTAGTCTGGCCAATTTTGAATAATGCTTTCTCAAAGTGTCCCAGAATCTGATCCCAACATCTTGTATCTAAGCTTAAGCTTCTACTTCTTCAGCAATTGGTAAATACTCTGGAACAAGCATTTCTTGTCACGGCGTGACCTTGTCTAGTGTATCCTCCTGTCTGATAGGAATAACATTTACATTAGCAACTATTGTTTTCATTTCTGCAAGACATGGGAATGTCAAAGTTGCAAAGATCAGAGCTTGAGATTTTAATCTGGTTGTCCTTGTGCACATTCCTCCTCTTACTCTTTTTTTAATAGGTACTCAGAAGACTGTCTTCCCCCTGCCCAAAAGCCAAAATAAATATTCAAAGAAACTGCTGGCCTAAGTGCAAGGTAAAGATTCTTTTATTCCTGCTTGCTAAACCAATTTCCCTGTCCCAGAGACTAGATAAACTAGGGAAGGATATAAATGAGACAGAACGATAACTCAAAAGGAAGATAAGCAGACAGGAAGAAAGAGGTCTCCTGAAAATCAGGAGTAAAGAAAATGAGTCTAGTGCCACAGAAAGGAGGGGATGAAGTGGAGCAGAAGGTATTCTCTGAAACCATCAGCAACTCACCATCACTGGGCAAGCCAGTGTTCAGAATTCCAGAACATTTGTAGGCCCCAGAAAGAGAAAAGGAAAGGCTTAAATAGCTTGTGCAGGGATGGAGGCTTGAGAGACAAATTCTACCCCCAACAAGAAGGGAAAAATATAACCAAATAGTAATTTTTCAATAGGTTGGGTAGTATTAAAACCACTGCCATTGCTACATTTCAGTCTGTCATGAGAAACCATTGGCAGGATCTGTCTTGACAACCATACACAAATTATGTCAAGTCTGGGATTTTATTTTACTCTCCATATAATTTAACAGTTCAGCCTGTGACTGTTCCCTCAATGCTGGGAGAAGATGCAAGACACTTAGTTTAGAAACAAAATGCTTTATTACTCACTGCACAGGAAGCAGCATGAGTGTGTTAGTTCTTCTTGGACCTTAAGTCCTAAGATAGTTGACATGGAGGGAGGTGAGTTGTGTTATAGAAAGAAACTGTTTTATACTGAAAACATGTTTTCCCAAAATTCATGTTTTTGCCCTAATCCTCAATACTCTAAAATATGAATGTATTTGGAGATAGGGCCTTTAAAGAGGTAATTAAGTTTTAAATGAAGTCATTAGGGGGGTCTTAATATAGTGTGACTGGTTTCCCTATAAGAAAAGGACATCAGGACAGACAGGTACAGAGGGAGGACTATGTGGAGACCTGGAGAATATAACCTTCTACAAACTGAGGAGAATGACCCTCAAAGAGACCAACTCCCCTAGCACTTGATCATGGACTTCTAGCCTTCAGGACTGTGAAAACACTTCATTTCTTTTTTATTAAACCACCCAATCTATGGTGCTTTTTTGTGGTAGCATTAGAAAAATAATACAAGCACTAGTGGGGAATCCACTTCTTTGTTGCAGTCTGCCCTTTGCAATAAAGAGATGCATTACCTTGTCTCTTAAAAGTTGTTCTCTGCAAGCACAATCTTAAGAAATGGCCCAGATGGAGAATAATCAGGACCTTGCATTCTGGGCATACCCAGAAGGACAGGTAGAAGCATTGATATCTGGGTCAGCTGTGTGTTGAGCTCCATGACAAGGAGCACCAGATTTCTCCACATGACTGACATACACATCATGGTGGGAAACAGCAAGACTGATGTGAGTTCCCGCATGTACTTACAGCTTCCACTTTTTCTTGCTCTCCTCCACTTTATTTTCATCTTTCCTTCTAGACTGTTTACCCTGTGGACTTCAAGCTCCAGCATCAGACAGAAAGACTCCTTTCTCGCCAGCTCCTACAACTCTGTAAAGTAAAATGCCTGTAACAGCAAATCTCACATATTATGTGTGAGTGGCAGTAGTTCTGTCTCTGCAATTGAACTTTGAATGTTACGTATGGTCAATTAAAAAAAAAAAATGGCAGAGGGTTCATGTGCTCACCAGAGAGAGACACAGAGAAAGAAGGAAAAAGAACTCCCAGGGCAGTGTGATCACACCACAGTCTTTTGTCCTCCACTTTTCCATCCTGTCAGGATTTTAAGTACACATGCAAATGTGCTTGGTGTACTCTCAACTCTGCCCAGGATTCAAACCACAGTCAGCCATGTGGCTTGAACTCCCTTAACCGCTAGACTACTGGGCTGGCCTTGGCCAATTTTTTTAAACTCTAGAACTTGGTTGAAGTAATAAGATTATATATGTCAGGGACCAGCAGTTAACATAATGGCTATGTTGCTGAACTCCCATGTAGCCGACCGCTGTTCAAGTCCTGGACCAGGTGGCTTAAACTCACACCGGGCACATGTGCGTGTGTGCCCAAGATCCCGAGAGGAGAATGGAGGAGAAGGGATTGCGGCATGGCCATCCCCCCTGGGGGGTGATTTCTCGCTTTCTATCTCTCTGTCTCTCTCTGTCTTTCTGGCGAGCGCACACGCCCTATAGCAAAAACCTTTCCAAAAAAAAAAGATTATATATGTCAAAGAAATCCAGAATATGTCAAAGAAATCCAGACTATTATATGATATAATGAAATAATATCTCACATTTGTACAATCCCTTGTCATTCACCTACACTCTCTTATTTGGTCATTACTACAAATCCCATGAGGTACGTTAGGATAGCTATTCCATTTTCCTTTACAGATGGAAGTGATATGTAAAGGGTTAAATGTCTTGGCCAATGCCCCATAATTAGAAAGTGGCAGATGTAGAATTCATCCTTTAATACCTTTCCTAGTACAGTGTCATTGACCTAGAGAGCCTCTCCCAAACATAAAATAGTGAAATAGATCATGCTCAAATCTTTAGTGGAATGACATCCATTTTTCCTGACAATAAGGTTGCCAGTTATGTAATTATAGCTTTGCTCTCTGAATATTCTGTCTGAAGATTATGAATCATCCAGTTCACACCTTTGTAACCCTCTGCATTGCCCATGGCTTCACCCTGAAGCACAGAGCACAGTAAACTCATGCTCACCTCTTAACAATGTTACTTCCTATCTCAGAAAATGAAAAGTCACCCCAAATAACTGTGTTAGCAGGTCCCAATATTGTAATCCATGCATCTGATACATTGAAATGAAGGTTCTCAGTTATTTCATGGTTGTGAAAGAGAAGCAGCTTCATTTAAAGCAAATCATCAAAATTCCACAATAGACTACAAAAGTAAGTGAGACGTTGGCTTTCTATTTCTACTACAGGAATGAGAAGTAAAACGTTCTATTCAAATCTTTGAGCTATGCCCACATAATATCAAGAATATATTATCAAGAATATATTAACACTGTGCAAAAATCCAGAGGAAATGCAAATTTGTACCATTTGTCAGCAACTGTAAAAATCAACCAAATAAGGTTTTATGTTATTATAGTCTTTCCTTAAAGGAGAATAGAATAGTTAAAATTACAGGAGAAATGACTAAAGTGGCTTCTAATAAATTTCTGCCTCTCTTTACAGATCTGATAAACATGTAAGTCATGACTGTGTCTCCATAAACACCAGTGAACACGTCCTATGGACAGCATCCACAAAGCTCGCTGCCTCCCGTGATACATCCATCCACATCATGTGCTCTCAAGATTCATGGGCACAGAAGTCACCCAGGCCAGTGTTTTAGGAGATTCTGAAATCACCTGCTCTGCTCCTCTGAGCTACTCTAGTTCATGTTCACACATCAGCCTCCTCAGAAGATGAAGAGAGCATTATTCTTGGAATGCCAAGCACAGGAAGCATGGGTGTGCTCCAATGGGCCTGGAACAACTGTTTATGGAGAGTTTATTCATGCCAGATACTATGCTTGACCTAGGGACACAATAGTGAAAAGCACAGCTCTATCTTCTCTCACAGGTCTTACAGTCTAGCGTAGGACTTACAGGTTAATCACCCAATGCATAAACAAATATGGCATTGCCAAATGAAGTAGGCACTGGGATGGGTAGGATTACACTACTAGGAGGAGCCTAAGCTCATTCAGGGGGCTCAAACAAGGACTCCATATGGAAGGGCCATTTGTGTAGATTCCAAAGGGAATACAGGTGAAGGGTGAGGATGGGCTCAGAACTTCTAAAGGTGGAAATGAAAGTCTGAATGTGGGGTCCCTGTGGGAGCCTGAATCCCGGTCAAGCAGGATGACTTACCAGCAGGGTCTGGACTAAGCAGATGCCTGAATGCAGCAGTGGGAATGGAGTGGCTGCAAGAGAAATGTGACCTTGCTGCCCTTTACATTCCCCCCTTCCACCCAGTGCCTAGTTTCTCCCACAACCTCTGCCCTCGGGCATCCTCTGCTGCCAGGTCTGCTTTCTTGCTTCATCACCTACATGCACACACCAGTTCTCCAGCTGGGCATCAGAAGGAAAAATGTGATCATCTGATTTAAGGAACAAAGTCTGAGGTAAGAAAGGCTAACAGGTTTGTTTCCCAAAAGTTGTGTACTCCTTAAAGAGCTGACCATTTCTTGGGACCAGCAGTTGGCATAATGGCTATGTCGCTGGACTCCCATGTAATCGACTGCAGTTCGAGTTCTGGACCCGGTGGACACATGCACACGTCAGGCACATGTGTATGTGTGCCCAATCTCCTGAGAGGAGATTTGAGGAGAAGGGATTGCAGTGTGGCCATTCCCCCTGGGGGTGATTTCTCACTTTCTGTGTCTCAGTCTCTCTCTGTCTTTCTGGCAAGCGCACGTGCCCTATAGCAAAAAAACTAAATTAAGGTAAAAAAAGAGCTGACCATTTCTAATAAATGTCTGGAAGGAAGCTATGTTTCTAAGCAGAAGCTTCCACACATGTGTAAAGAACTGAAACCAGCATTTCTTTCTTTTTTTTTTTTTTTTAGGTTGTTCACCATAGGGCACATGAGCTCACCGGAGAGAGACAGAAAGGGAAAGTGAGAAAACATCCCCCAAGGAGGATGGCCACACTACAATCCCTTCTCCTCTATCTTCCTCTCAGGATTTTGGGCATGTCATTGGGTCTGGGACTTAAACCACAGTCGACCATGTGGGAATCCAGTGCCTTAACCACCACACCAACTGCTGCCCCCAAAGATCAACAAATTTTAATTGATCATTGGGAAGATGACTACTCTGAGTTCCACGTTAATAATTTGGTGATTTCAGGAAACAAAGAGCAGGCAGGAGAGACAGAGGGACTAAAGCCAATCCCATGAGTGGTCCCCTGCTTCTTCTTCCTCCAGTGATGACATCCAGATGGACAGCAGTGGAAAGTCCTGTGGCTCGACATGAAAGGTTGAAAGCCCTTCCAAAGAGGCAACTCACAGCGCTGAACAGGAATGGGAACATAGCACTTCTCAGAGTGGTCGCTCATATCTCAAAAGTTCTTCCCACTGTCCTCTTATTAAAGCAAAACATTGAGTACTGTAAGAAAAAAAAAATTGTTTATGTGCTCAGATTTATTTCTGAGCTGCCAGAAAATAAACATGATTCCAAAGCACTTTATCTAAAAAACATTATGTGACTACACTTTTCTAAGTAAAAACTCTTATTTGACCCTCAAAAAACTCTGTGAAGTAGACATTGCTATTATTCCCCACCTAAGAGAGAGAAATTGAGGCAGATAAATGCTCGGCACCTTCTTCCAAGAATAAAAGTTTGTAGAAAATGAGGTGAATTCAGAAGATATGTGTTAATTCAAATATCTGCAATACTATAAAAAAAAAAGCTATAATTATTTGATTATAAAAAAGAAAACACTAAATACAGCTCGCTATGGTAGTATAGGTTATAGCATGTGGAGCTGAAGTGTTTGAAACCACATGGTAACTGCCAATGGAATCTCTGACTGTAGCTAGGTGCACCCACAAGTATCTAGTTTGGAGGACTGAAGGAAGGAGATCATAGCATGACTGAGCCCTGTGGAAGGTGCTTCTCTCTGTCTCTCTGTCTCTCTCACATACATACATTATCATGAATAAGCAAAAAAATACTAAATAGGAATTTTTTTTTTTAAGTGATCAGTGTTAATATTCTGAGGCTTGAGTAATTCACGGGTTGCCACTTAGCCGGGAATCTGCCCTAACCTAGCAGAACTTAATATTCAGTAATGAAGTGATGTTCCATTAGAGGCTTTATTAGTTTGCTCAGGCTGTCACAACAAAGTACTATACACCAGGTGGTTTAAAAATAGAAATTAATTTTCTCACAATCCTGGAGGCAAGAAGTCCCAGACCAACATCTGCAGGGTTGGTTTCTCCTGAGCCCTCTCTCCTTAGCTGTAGTCCATCATCTTCTCCCTGTGTTTACACAGTCCTTTCTCTGCACATATCAATGGACACACTTGTGTCCAGATGTCTTCTTATAAAGACCACATCATGTTAGATTAGGGCCCACTAATGACCTATAAAGACCCTCTCTCCAAATAGACTCATATTCTGAATTACTGGGAATTTGGACTTCAACATATAAATTTCGGGGGACACAAATTATCCTATAGCAAAGGCAATGGACTGTGAATGAAGAAACAGTCACTCAAAAGGGCAGGAAGACGCCAAAGGATCTGGAAAAGAAACCTGGGATGGAATCCCACCACTTGGTATGACCTGTCCCTGGAGGGACTGGGCCCAAAGTGGAAGAAGATATTGAAAATAGTCATTCAACCTCACTGCTCCCTAGATGGGAAAAGTGCTTTACAGCAACAGCTCGTATGTACTCAAGTAGATGAAATTTGGCTGAAACACATCCTTCCTTCCCCTAACTGTGGTCTTCAATTGTTATTTGGTCTTCTAAAATTTGGGTTATAGTTCAAATAGGAACATACATGCAACAGACTTGATGTTGAAAATTAATGAGCCAAATTCCACCTCTTGGCTTTTAAATTATATTATTTTGATTATGTGGACAGAAGCCAATTTTAGTACCATGTCCTGAGTTGTTAAAACGTTTCTCTCCAGAAAGCAATGCAGCTTGCTTTTTTGTCTAACAAAATGAAAATAGGGATCAATCCTGAAAGTCAGACATCTGTGGGTTGTTTTATTTGCTTTTTAAATTAACTAGTCATTTTAATTTTCAGTGTTCAGTTTTCCTTCCTTTAAAAATAGTTGCAAATTTACATGACATGAAATGTGTTTTACTTCTATAATTAAGAAAACTTTTAAATAATTACCACATACTTCTAAATGTTCCTCTTTTGGAAAAAAAAAACAGTTTCAGTTTTTGTTTTTCAAATTTATTCAGTAATTTTTAACTTTACCTAATTAAATAAGTATGATCCTATACAGGGTAAATGAAGTTTTGGAGAGTAAATAATATACTATAATTATAACTTCAGCAGAGTGTCTATAAAAGGAATAATTTGAGAACCATGTGCAAAGTGAACTTTTTGTGCAAATATTCCTCCTTTTGCCAATTGCAAAGAAATTTGTTGGAAAGAGAAAAACATCTCAACAAATACTATTAGCAGCATGAGACAGGAACCAAACCCCAAAGTCATTTCACCAAGAAAATTCTAAAAATCCATTGGACCAGCAGGTGGTATAGTGGTTAAAGTGCTGAACTCCCACATGCCTGTCCAGGTTCGAGTCCCTGACTTGGCAGCTTGAAACTCACACCAGGTATGTGTGCATGCATGCTCAAAATCCCAAAAGGAAAACAGTCAGGAAGGGATTGTGGCACCATCTCCCCCAGGGAGTGATTTCTTACTCTCTCTCCATCTTTAGTAAACACGCATGCCCTACAGCAAAAAATCTCTCTAAAAAAAAAAAAAATTCTAAAGATCCAGCTTATTGTTTTCTACACAATAGGAAAAAATGTTTGCTATACTTGTATGTATCTAAGAAAGACCAGTATCTCAATATATGTAGAACTCTTAAATCAATAATAAAAAGACAAATTATCCAATAATAAAAAGGGAACAAATGACTTGAACAGTCAGTTTGCAAAAGAAAATGTGCAAATGGCCAATAACCACATAAAAGTATACTTATTTAACATCATTAATCGTTGAGTAGTACCAGTCTCATGACATAGTATTTAGGGAAGCTGGATCCCACATGGCTGATAATGCAATTACAATTATGGCTATGGTGGCTTGAAAAACATGCCTGGCACATGTGCATGCATGCACCAAATCCAGACAAGGTGGAGAAATTGAGAAGAGATTATAGCATATCCATGCCCTATTGGGGGTGCTTTCTCTCTCTCTTTCTCTCTCTTTCTGTCTCTCTTTCTCTCTCTGTTGAGTGCACACATCCTCTGACAAATTAAAAAAAAATCATCAAGTTAAGTCAATACAAACAAAACCCACAATGATTTATCATTTCACAACCACAGGAATAGCTAAAATTAAAAAGGTTAACAACACCTGATTGTCAAGGATATAGAGCAATTAGACTACTCTGATATTGATGGTTTAACTATGCCATGATTTGGATATTGTTTATTCCCAAAATTTTGTGCTGGAAGCTTGGTTCCCAATGTAATGATACTGAGAGGGGCTGGGACTTTTAGGATGAAGGGCCTAGCAGGCAAGGTTTGGATTGTAGGACACTGCCATCATGAATATATTGCCATCTCTCAAGAGGAAATGAGTTAGTTTCCAAGATAGCAGATCATTATAAAAGTATGACAGTTACCCACAGATAATTTTTTTTTCTCTTTGCACACAAAGAGAGAGTAAAGTCTGCTTTCCTTCCTGTTTCTGTTGGCCATGTTGTGACATAGCACCAGAGGTCAGCGGGATGCCTGCCTCATGCTCTTGTACCTTCCAGTCACCAGAATCATGAGCCAAATAAACCTCTATTCTCTACAAGTAACCTGGACTCAGGCTATTCTGTTATTAGTAACACAATGGAGTAAAGCAAATGACATTGAGAAACTGGAAGTTTTACATTAAGCTAAATATATACCTACCTTATAACCAAGCAGTTCAAGCCTTAGATATTTACACAGAAGAGATAAAAACTTTCATCCATAAAAGATTTGTACAGCAATGTTTATAGTGCCTTTATTTAATAGCCTTTATTTGCTAGAAACAACTAAAATATCTACTAATAAGAGAATTTTTAAAAATGATTTGTAGGGATCAGCAGGTGGCATAACAGTTATGTCACTGGAATCCCATATAGTTGATCATGGTTCAAGTCCTGGGTCCCACAGCATCAAACTCACATGGGCCCATGTGCATGTGTGCTCAAAATCCTGAGTGGAAAATGGAGGATAAGGGATTGCAATGTGGCCATCCCCTCTGGAGGTGATTTCTTGCTTTCTGTCTGTCTCTCTCTCTCTCTGTCTCTCTGGCGAGCACACGTGCCCTATATCAAAAATCTCTCTAAAAATAAATAAGTAAATTGTAGTGTATTCAAACAATGCAATACTACACAGAATATAGAAAATGAACTATTGATGACAATTTATATATATCCTAAAAATTATGCACTGTTCAAAAGAAGTCAGACACAAATCAATATATCCTGTTTGATTGCATTTATGTGAAGCTCAAGAATTAGCAAAGGTAAATTATGGAGAGAGAAGCTAGAATAGTGGTGCCTATAAGGCAAGGTATGAGTTAAGAGGCCAAGGACACTTTCTAGGATGGTAGACATGCAGGTATGTAATTCTTAACCAAAATTTATTGAAGAGTAACTTAAGGTTTGTGATTTTCATGGCTCTTAAGCTTTACTTCCATAAAAAAAATGTCATAAATAGTTGTGATACAAAACAATTTTGCAGTGTTATATGTGAAATATACCCCATGCCATAATTTTCTTTTGCAGCTTGGCTGATTTAACTGAACGTGTGCGCCGGTTTCTTGCACATCCTCTGCACATGGCACAGCTCTTCTAGGGAAGTCAAGAGTACTGCTGAGACTTGCTTCATTGCCAGCCATCTAGGATATGACATGTCACAAGGAAATTAAAGCCTACAAGATCCTACTTAAGACCATTAGTCTCAAGTGTTCTTAGAAAGAGGGTATGTGGTCAAGAAAAAACACAGGCCATGAACATACCTCAATTGGAGTTTAAGTCCCAGCACAACCACTTACCAGTTTTGAATAGATGATCAGTTTGAGCAGTTCATTTAACATCTCTGAACTCATGCTCTTTCATTTGTAGAGTTGATTGTTCTGAGGAACAGAGATCATATTAATAACATATCTAGATTAAGGCCTTGCAGAGAGCAGTTCCTCAATAATACACAGCTACATTGGTCAGTCAGCTCCCTGAAAGTACAAGACCGTGACTGTTTGGCACATAGTATAGGTTCAGTAAGTATTTCATAAATAGGAAAATAATTTGAGAATTTTTTTTTCTTTCTTCTTTTTTCTTCTTTCTTCCTTCTCCTTTCATTTTGTCTTTAGAGAAAACACCAGGGGATGTAACTGAGAAGCAGCAGAATGGGTAATAAACAATAAGTATTTTTGCCAATACGTTGTTCTATCTCAGCATCCATCTAGCCTTTCACCTGAAAACCTTGGTGTTAGATATGTTCTGGAATTTAGAATTTTTCTGATTTTTAAAATATAATATGAAGCATATATCATCATATACAATCCATCTAGTAGACTGAGGCAGCACACCACATAAATGTGTTAATATTTCCATAGCAAAACTCGCAAATATTTACATTAAGTGGACTAAAGACAAAAATATTCTTATCAGTTCAGGTTAGTTCTGCCACTGAATAAATTACTTTTAAAATAACAAAATAACTTTTGCTTTATTTTAAAGTTATTGAGTGTGCAGAGTTTTTGGAGAAACTCTGCTATGCGTCAGTCACTCTGGCCTAAGCACTTAGTATGCATTAGCCTATCTACTCTCCACAACTCTGTAAGCTAAGTACTATTATTATTATTTCCACTTCATAGGAAAAAAATAAAATAAAACAACCGAAGCACTAACAGAATAAGTAATTTGCCCAAGGTCTTATATCTAACCCTACTCTGTACCCCTAATCACTCTATATACTGCCTCCATCTCCTCTTTTGTCAGTATCTCCAATGGGAGACTTTAAGAAAGTATCCACCATGGGACCAGGAGTTAGCGTAATGGCTATGTCGCTGGACTCCCATGTAGCCGATCGCGGTTCAAGTCCCAGACCCAGTGGCTTAAACTTATGCCGGGCACGTGTCCGTGCATGCCCAAGATCCCGAGAGGAGAATGGAGGAGAAGGGATTGTGGTGTGGCCATCCTCCCTGGGGGGTGATTTCTCGCTTTCTGTTTCTCTGTCTCTCTCTGTCTGGCTGGCGAGCACTCGCGCCCTATAGTAAAAACCTCTCTAAAAAAAAAAAAAAAAAAAAAAAAAAAAAAATCCACCCTCACTTTCTGCCCTCTCCCATCTCTCAAAAATTAAAACCGGGAACCAGCAGTTAGCGTAATGGCTATGTCGCTGGACTCCCACGTAGTCGACCGCGGTTCGCGTCTCGGACCCGGTGGCTTACAACTCACGCCGGGCGCGTGTGCGTGCGTGCCCAAGATCCCGAGAGGAGAATGGAGGAGAAGGGATTGCGGCGTGACCATCCCCCCTGGGGGGTGATTTCTTGCTTTCTGTCTCTATGTCTCTCTCTGTCTGTCTGGCGAGCGCACACGCCCTATAGCGAAAAAAACCTCTCCAAAAAAAAAAAAAAAATTAAAACCAACGAGGGACCAGCAGTTAACGTAATGGCTATGTCGCTGGACTCCCACGTAGTCGACCGCGATTCTAGTCCCAGACCCGGTGGCTTAAACTCACGCCGGACGCATGTGCGTGTGTGGCCAAGATCCCGAGAGGAGAATGGAGGAAAAGGGATTGTGGCGTGGCCATCCCCCCAGGGGGTGATTTCTCGCTTTCCGTCTCTCTGTCTCTCTCTGTCTGGTGAGCGCACGCGCCCTATAGCAAAACCTCTTCCAAAAAACAAAAAGAAATTAAAACTAGCTAAAGAAAATTGGCACTGTTCTTTATATCTTTTTTTTTTTTTTTTTTTTTTTTTTTTTTATGTTTCTTACACTTGAGAACCCTGAAGCTTGCTGGAAGGAGTGACTTTCAAGGTTTATCCTCCTTAACAGGCTCAAAGTTATTCTCCTTTGCCTAAGACAATCAAATTAAACTATAAATAAGAACCCCAGGCCTCCAAAATGAAACAAAACAGAAAACTACAACCAAAAGCTTTTCAGACAGATTACCAGTAGAAGACTGTGTTTATAAAAAGTTTTGCCAATAGAGTGAGTTACAGAAGAAAAGCCAGAAGTCTACAAAGCAGAATAACCCTCTTTCAGCAACCATCAGGTCATTAAAAAACACATTCAAATTTATGGGTATCCCAGCCACCTTATCAAAGGAAAACAATATAAAAAGCTCACAGTTCTGAGGGGAAAGAGTAGAACCTATTCCACAGAAAAGAGGAAAACACAAGCATCAATCATGTCACGGGTCTAGTGTTAACAATTTCCAAACAGTGAAGGTGAAAGAACGTTTGTTCACCAAAAGGTTACCCTCTCAATCAAGGGGGTATGGTGAGGAGCACATGTTGGAAAGTTTGCCTCAGTGTGCATGTTATTTTACCCTTGGGTCCACTTTGCCAATGAAACAAGGTTGGTGGTAGTGAGCAATTAGTCTGGCAGCTAATCAGTGTCATTGTGCTAAAGCCTTTCAGGAAACTATCCCAATATAAAAGAATGATGCTTCAACATGAGGTCTGCTTCTCATGGAAAATACAGAGCACTGAGGATGCACCCTTGAGAATACGCACTTCCCCTGAGTCAGTCAGTATTTACTGAGTCTGTAAGGTACTTAACCCTGCAATGTGTGCTTGGGAGCCTTTGTTAATAGAAACTCAGTTTCCTCCCTAAACATGGTTTAAAATTGAATTGAGGAATTAAAAAAATGTAATCATTTCAGGGATGGAAAATATATATGAATGCAACAACTGGGAAATGTTTTGACTTGTATTTCTCTATTTCCTTTCCTCTATTCTGTAGACAACTCAAGTTATAATCTTCATTCCAATCCCACTGAACTCTCAGAAAATAACTGAAGTCACCTGGGTCAAGTATTTCCAAATACAGGTGTTTGTCAAAACATTTTTTCTACTTCTCACACTTTGTAAACACAGAATCAAGAGCAATTTATGTATATGTGGCAGAGCAAACAGAAACCCGGGACTTGCTCAATAAATGTTTGTTGAATTAGATTGAAATCCTACTGAATTATACCCAACCTAAAGGGTTTCATTTGTTAATCTGATGGGGAATAATTCAGTAACCACCAGAAACATTCTTTTCAACATAACTGCAGGAGAGCCATTTAACTGTACAGCCATAACTTCCTAAGGAAAAGTTTTACAATCACAAAATGCTAACTAGCTACTGTTTATGTTAACATGTTTTTGTTTTATTTTGTTTTTGTATTGCTCTCTGGAATCTACTCTTAAATATGCACCACCCCGAGCTTCTCTGCTGTCTCAGATATGTTTTGAGGTGGAGGGTGAAAAGGCAGTGAGACAAGAAAGGACTGGGTTGTCAGAAAAGTCATGATGCATTTTTGCATAGAAAAACAGCAAAATTCGTTATGACTTTTCCAATCACCCAATAGATAAGAATTTAAACTGGAGTAAAGCAGAGAATGAGGTGGCTGCCAGCTCCCCAACTCCAACCCTTCTCACACCAGAGAGAGCAACTTCACCTTAAGGAAGCCATAAGTAACAGTTCAGACTGACAGGAATAATGGTTTCTTTCTCTTACTCAGAGTTGATCCAACCCTCCTTAATTGTCTGACATGCAAAGTCAACCAAGTATGAGTAAATTGTTGTGGAATGCTAGGCCATGAACTTTACATTCTCACAACATGGTAGAATACCTACTCAGCACGAATAAACTATTTTTAAATAGCTAATGTGTATTTTAATCTTCATAAACTATAACTAAATTTATGTCACTTCTAACCACTTATAAGGTCTAGTCCTAAGATGAACTCAAGTCAAATATGTAAAATGTAAATAAAAAAGGCCCAAGATTGTATCCTATCTCCAGTTAAGAACAAACAAAACAGGGAACCAGCAGTTAGCATAATGGCTATGTCGCTGGACTCCCACATAGTCGACCGCGGTTCGCATCCTGGACCCGGTGGCTTAAAACTCATGCCAGGCGCATGTGCGTGCGTGCCCAAGATCCCGAGAGGAGAATGGAGGAGAAGGGATTGCGGCGTGACCATCCCCTCTGGGGGGTGATTTCTCGCTTTCTGTCCTATAGCGAAAACCTCTCCAAAAAAAAAAAAAAAAAATTAAAAAAAAAAGAACAAACAAAACAAAAAAATTTATTTCCTCCCTTCTTATTCTTTTTAGAATTTTCTTCCTTTGGGTTCATCCACTTCCTTAAATCAATTATCTTTATACTTAAATAAATTTTTGCAGAGAGCCTATTATGTGTCTATTGGGCTGTGGAGGTGCTCTGTGAACAAAACAAATGTGGCTGCTCATCCTTGAAGCTTACAGTGTAATGAGGAAGACATATTTCAAAAAGGGAAACTCGCACAATCTGGGGTTCACAATAGCCCCAAACAAGAACTAGCAGAGGCTCAGAATTAGTCCATGGAAAAAAAAAAGAACACTGGACCAACAGATGTCATAGTGGTTAAGGTGGCTGGATTCCACATGGCCAAATGTACGTTTAGACTCCTGGACCTAGAGGCTGAAAACACATGCCAAGCTCATGTGTATGCATGTTCAAAGTTCCAAAACAAGAATGGAAAAAAGGGATTGTGCCATGGTCATTTCCCCTGGGTGTGTGTGGGGCAGACGCTTTCTCTCTCTCTCTCTCTCTCTCTCTCTCTCTCTCTCTCTCTCCCTCCCTCCCTCCCTCTCTCTCTCTCTTACTTTTCTCTATCTCTCCAGCAAGCACGAGTGCCCTATGGCAAATCTTAAAAAGAAAAGAACACTCTAGTGGATTATTTTTGCACCGAAAGGATTTATACTATTAACCTGAGAATGTCAAAGAGTTTACCAACAACAAATAACAAGGGGCCACATCAAAGGCAGCATATCAAAAGCAGAGCCCAGGCAACAGCTGCAAATAACTATCACCAGCAGTACAACGTTGGTCTAAATGCTTACAATGCGAATAACCTTATCTTAACTATTAAATTGTGGCTGTCATGTAAAATGTTTTAGAAATAAAGGAAACCACTCCTCAATGACTGGCATATACTGTTAAACAGTATTCTAGGAAGTTGGGCTATCTAACATTGCTTTCGAACTTTTTCACAGGATGGACCGTAGTGGTAATCATATTTATACTGCACCCTAGGGTAAGCTAAGAAGGATGTAAACAAAGGCAACCTCCTGATAGCTCTAGCTACCCAATATTTCCCTAAACACCCTGAAGTCTTAGGCTAATCTCAACCAACAAATGTAATTTACGTGCTTCCTATCATGTCCGTTCTGCCTCTTTTTTCTATTTCCTTTACTATAGCCAGAGTGTCTTAAAAAAGGGAGCTGCTTTCCCCATTCAACATCAGCAAATTGTTTTATTGTGTTGAAATTTGTAAATGTCCTGATTCTATGGTTGTTTAGTGGGTAGAGGCCAGGGATGCTGCTAAACATCCTGCAAAGGATGGAACAGTCTCCCACAAGAAAGAATTACCCAGTTCAAATGTCGTTAGTATGAAGACTAAGAAACACAGCCCTACCTTCCTGTCTCTTCACTCATCACTTGACTCAAACATCAGTTTCTCAAGGAAGCCTTTCTGACTCCTCTAAGATGAGGCTTTCATAATAGCCTGGGCTTGTCCTTAGTGCATGTGTCACAGATGGGATGAAAGTTTGCTGTATCTGTAGCCATTAGTAAACTGGGAGCTTCACGAGGACCAGACTTGTGTCTCCTTTGCTCATTCACTGTATATTCAGTGTTAAGTGCAGGGCCAACATTGTTAAATCAAAGAAAGGTTAGAGATCACTATTGGAATGCAGCCTTTGAAACAATTCAAAAGCCACACAAATGACCAAGCTCAACACTTATACCTCATTTTTCATTTAAAATGGTCTTTGCCAACATGACCATCCATTTGCTTCATTAGACTGTTAAATGTTTTGGCCATTTTAAAGATCAAATCAGTCCTCTAAAACCAATAATTTGCCACATTAAGAGTATTTAACCGAATAAAAATCAGGCCTATAGACAGTATATTAAACAATAGAGAGCATAACCTCCCAAGATGACCACTTCTAAAAGGACAATATTCATCAGACATGCAAACTGTTTGATGCCAGTTTCATTACTCAATTGCCCCAATATCATTATTTATATTTTCTAAAGAAATGCACAAACCAGAATGTCATGTAACCTTGTGAATGAAAAGAATAGGAAGCAAAAGGACATGAAATAAAGGAGATATTTTTGATGTTTCCATAATGTACTAAAAAACACATAAACTTTGGAAATCAGGTATTGTTGTGTTCAAATCTTGGCTCTTCTTATTAGGTGTGTGATCTTACAGCAATTTTCTTAAATTATCTGAGCATCAGTTTGCTAATCTAAAATGGAAATGAAAAATATCTGTCTAAAAATCACTGTGAAGATCAGTGAAGTAAATATATTGAATCTATTAACACATCAAATAAACACAAACCTAGAAATAAGATAAGTCATAGTAATAAAGTGAATAAAAATAATACAAGTGTCTAAGTAGATGCAAAAAAAAATCACAAAATTAAGCCTCCTTTCATAGAGGAAAAAAAAAATTCTCAACTCAATAAAAGTCATACATGATAAATCCACAGCTAACAGCTTACTCAGCAGTAAAAAGGTAAAAGCTTTTCCTTTGAGAACATGGACAAAAACCAGTGAGAAAACTGGGGCCAGTGATCACCTTTGGACCTCCGTTGTCTCCCGAATGTTCTGGGTGCCCAGACCGTCCTGCTTCCACTCACCTCCTCCACCATTAGCCCCAGAACCTGCACAGCAGCAGCAAGTAAGAACTGAGGCAGAAGTCCACTTTATACCTCTTTTGCCCACTCAAGTATACTTTCAGACTTCATAGTTTTCTGAAGTATGCAGTGTACATTGCGAGTCACATGACCCCATTTTTTTCCCAGTTGAAACCCTGCAGCCAAGCCCCAAGTGCACCTGTTTTCAAGAAACAGGAGGCCGGGAACCAGCAGTTAGCGTAATGGCTATGTCGCTGGACTCCCACGTAGTCGACCGCGGTTCACGTCCCGGACCCGGTAGCTTAAAACTCATGCCGGGCACGTGTGTGTGCGTGCCCAAGATCCCGAGAGGAGAATGGAGAAGAAGGGATTGCCGCATGACCATCCCCCCTGGGAGGTGATTTCTCGCTTTCTGTCTCTATGTCTCTCTCTGTCTGTCTGGCGAGCGCACGCGCCCTATAGTGAAAATCTCTCCAAAAAAAAAAAAAAAAAGAAAGAAAGAAACAGGAGGCCATTGGAATATTCAGTTCCAACAACAGCAGTGCAGGATGCAGAGTGAGTGTTAGGAAGACAGAGCTGCAGAAGGACCATGGCTCACCTCCTCCTGAATGCCCTTGAACTCTAGAATTAACTTCAAGTAATTAAGAAGAAATGCATAATCTATCAGATGACCAGAAACCAAAACAGAAGCATAAAACGAACTCCAGGAGATGAGGAAGTCCTTCCATGATTTGAAAGAAGAAATAGACACCATAAAAAAGAATCAAACAGAACTGTTAGAGATGAATGCTATAATACAGGAAATCAAAATCACCCTTGAAAGTATTAAAAGCAGATTAAATCATGCAAAAGATTGAATCTCAGATCTAGAAGACAAAACCTCTTACCTAGAAAAAAAAAATCACCAAAAAGAATGAGAAAGATAACCAAAAAAAGGTAATACACAAGAAATACTAGATACCATGAAATGCCCAGTCATCCAAATAATTGGTATTCCAAAAGGTGAAGAAAATAATAAGAAAATTGATCATCTGTTTCATAAAATCCTGGAAGAAAAGTTTGCAAGCCTAAAGAAGCATTCAAACATCCAGATCCAAGAAATACAAAGGACCCAAAATAGAATCAACCCAAGAAGATCCTCTCCATTGTACACCATAGCCAGATAGGCCAAAATCATATATAAAGACAAAATACTAAAAATGGAAAGAGTAAACCATCAAGTTATTTAGAAAGGTTATTCCATCAGGCTAACATCAGACCTCTCAGCAGAAACAATGCAAGCAAGGAAAGAATAAGAAGATATATTCAAAGAGTTAAGAGAAAAGCAATTTCAACCAAGATAACTATACCCAGCAAGATTATCCTTCAAGTGGGAAGAAAAGATACAAGAAATTCTCAGATAAACAAAACCTGAAAGAATTTACCAATACCAGACCAGCTCTTCAAGAAGTTCTGAAGGAAGTGATATACCAAGAAAACTAAAGAGTGATAGACAGAAATAAAAGAACAAAAAACAACCAAGAAAATGGCTAACTTAATGGGAGGGACAAGTCCAGAAATATCAATAATAAAGTTGAATGTTAATGGATTAAATTCTCCAATCAAGAGGCAAACACTGGCTAAATGGATAAAAGAAAGAAGAAAGAAAAAAAGAAAGAAAGAAAGAAAGAAAGAAAGAAAGAAAGAAAGAAAGAAAGGAAGGAAGGAAGGAAGGAAGGAAGGAAGGAAGGGAGGAGAAAGAAAGAAGTTTTCTATCTGTTACCTACAAGAAATGCACCTCATGGATAGACATACATAAATTAAAAGTGAAGGGCTGGAAAAAAGGTATTCCATGAGAACAAAAACAAAAAAAGGGTTTTCATGATACTAGTGATGATTAGTCATGATACTAATTTCAGACAAAATAGACTTTAAGACCAAAAACTGTAGGAAGAAACAAAGAAGGGCATTATACAGTAGCAAAAGGGCTAATTCCTCAAATAGATACAGCACTTATAAATATCTATGCACCCAAGTCAGGAACACTATCCCTTCATGATTAAGACTCAACCAAATCAGATACATTCATTATCTTACTCCTTTCTGCCTGTGGAGGCTGCCTGGGAAGCATAGTTGAAGTCTTTCTTCCCACTGCCGTCACGTCTAAGTTGGAGTCTCCTGAAGAGCTGGAACAGCTGCAGAAACTCTTTATAGGAGGGTTGCATTTCAAACAACTGATGAGAGCCTGAGGACCCATTTTGAGCAATGGAGAAAGCTCACAGAATGCATGAAAATGCAAAATCTAAACACCAAATGCTCCAGGGACTTTGGGATTGTCACATATGCCACTTTGGAGGAGGTGGATACAGTCATGAATGCAAGGCCACACATGGTGGATGGAAGAGTTGTGGAACCAAAAGACTGTCTTGAGAGAAGATTCTCAAGGACCAGGTGCCCACTTAACTGTGAAAAAGACCTTTGTTGGCAGTATTAAAAAAGACACTGAAGAATATCACCTAAGAGATTTTTTTGAACACTGTGATAAAATTGCAGTTATTAAATCATGACTGACCAAGGCAGTGGCAGGAAGAGGGGTTTTTCTTTTGTAACCTTTTATTTTTAAAAGAATTATTTATTTAATTCTATGTGTTATTATTATTATTTTAATTTGAACAGAGAGAGACATAGAAAGGTAAAAGTGAGAAAGCAAGCTGCCAGGTCTGGGAATTGAACTGTGATCAGTCATGTGGGAATCCAGTGCCACACCACCTGCTGGCCTGCTTTTGTAACCTTTGATGATCATGACTCTGTGGATAAGATTATTATTCAGAAATACCATACTGTGAATGGCCATAACTGTGAAGTAAGGAAAGCTCTGTCCAAACTAGAAATGGTTAGTGCTTCCTCAACCCAGGAGGTCAAAGTGGTTCTGGAAACATCAGTGGTAGTCAAGGAGGTGGTTTTGGTGGTAATGACTAATGACAACTATGGTTGTGGAGGAAACTTCAGTGATTGTGGTAGCTTTGGTGGCAGCCGTAGTGGTGGTGGATATGGTAAAAGTGAGGATGGTTGTAAAGGATTTGGTAATGGAAGCAATTTGGGAGGTGATGGAGGCTACAATGATTTTGGCAATTACAACAATCAGTCTTCATATGTTGGACCCATGAAGGGTGGAAACATTGGAAGTAGAAACTCTTATGGCAGTGGAGGTCAATACTTTGCCAAACCATGAAATCAAGGTGGTGAGGGCGGTTCCAGCAGCAGCAGTAACTATGGCAGTGGTGGAAGGTTTTAATTAACTGCCAGGAAACAAAGCCTAGCATGAGAGGAGAGCCAGAGAAGTGACAGGGAAGCTACAGGTTACAATAAATTTGTGAACTCAGCCAAGCACAGTGGTGGCAGGGCTTAGCTGCTACAGAGAAGACATGTTTTAGACAGTATTCATGTGTATTGGCAAAAAACACTACATTTGTGACTAATTGTAGAACAGGTTATTTTAGTTTCTGTTCTGTGGAAAGTGTAAAGCATTCTAACAAAGGGTTTTAATGTTGATTTTTGTTTTTTGCACCCATGCTCTTGAGTGCAAAATGTAATAGTCTGATCATGACGCTGAATAAATGTGTCTAAAAAAAGACTTTCAGCAAAATTGGCATAGAAGGGTCATCTCTCGACACAATAAAAGTCATATATAAAAACCCATAGCTAACATCATACTAAACTAAAAACTGGTACAAAACAAGCTGCCCACTTTCTCAACTTCTTTTCAAAATAGTGCTGGAAGTCCTACCCAATGCAATCAGAAAAGAGTGAAATAAAGGGCATTCAAATAAAGAAAGAAGAAGTGAAATTATCTCAACTTGCAAATGACATGATTGTATACCTAGAAGATCCAGAGGTTTACATGAAAAAAATCTAGGAGGTGGTAAATGAATACAGCAAAGTGGCAGGACACAAAAAACATTCAATGATCTACAATATTTCTATATATCAACAACAAGCAGACTGAAGTAGGACTGAAGAAAGTAATCCCATTCACCATAACCACAAAAAGTATAAGATATCTAGGAATAAATTGAACCAAAGAAGTCAAAGACCTCTATAAGGAAAATTATAAAAATCTAAAATACTTAAATAAATAATGACACAAAAATGTGAAAGGACATTCCATGTCCCTGGGTTGGAAGAAGTAACATAATCAAAATGGCAATTCTACCCAAATTAATCTACATATTTAATGCAATCCCAATCAAATTACCAGAGACATTCTTCACAGATCTAGAAAAGACAAACATAGAATTTGTCTGGAATCGTAAAAACCCCATATTGCCAAAGCAATCCTGCACAAGGGTGGAGTAGGAGGCATTCATTCCCTGTACCCAAAATATATTACAAAGCCATGATAATCAAAACAGCATGACATTGGCACAAAAACAGACAGCAGGACCAATGGAACAAAATACAGACCCCAGAAATAAATCCTAAAACATACAGCCAACTGATTTTTGACAACAGGCACCAGTCAATCCTGTAGGAAAAGGAAAACTTCTTTAGAAAATGGTGCTGGAAAATCTGTATCCACCTGCAGAAAAATGAATCTGGACCCCTATCTCTCATGATTAGCAAAAATCAACTCAAAGTGGATTAAAGATCTAAACCTAAGACCTCAAACTATAAGGGGCCGGCAGGTGGCTATAAAACTACTGGTGGAAAACACTGGTGAAACTCTGAGAGATTGGGGTAAGAAAAGACTTCTTAAATAAGACCCCCAAAGCACAGCAATAATCCCAAAAATAGGCAAGTGGGATTACATCAGATTAAGAAGTTTCTGCACAGCAAAAGACACAGTAATTAGTCTGAATTGACAACTCTTGGAATGGGAGAATATATTTTGTAAACTATGCCTCAGATAAGGTACTAATAACCAGAATACACGGGATACACGGGAAACTCAAGTGGCTTGCCTGAAAAAAAAAAAAAAAAAAAAAACAATGATCAATCCAATTTAAAGATGGGGAAATGAGCTGAACAAAAAACTCTTTAAGGAAGACATATGAACAGCCAAAAATCATATGAAAAAAAAAAATGTTCACCATCCCTCATCACAAGGGAGATGCAGATCAAAAGCACAAATGAGATACCACCTTACCCCAAGCAGAATGGCTAAGATTATTAAAAAATAAAAAAGAAAGAAAGAAAAGTACTAGAAATACAGTGGTGGAAGAGGAAATCTCCTACACTGTTGTTGGGAATGTAAATAGGCCCATCCCCTGTGGAGAACCATATAGAGTTTCCTCAAAAACCTACAAATGAAATTACCATATTATCCAACAGTTCCACTCCTGGATATCTACCTAAAGGATAGAAGAACGCTCAGCCAGAAAAGTGCTTACACATCTATATTTATTGTGGCATTACTCACAATTGCTAAGACAGAATCAACCCAAATGTCCACAAACAGATGAATGGATTGAAAAAGTATAGCACATATACACTATGGAATACTACCCAGCCATAAAAAAAAATAAAGATCCTAGCATTTGATAGAAAGTGGATGAATATGGAAGATTTACTGCTGAGTGAAGCAAGTCAGGCTATGAAAGAGAGACAAGGTATGTCTCCACTTAATATATACCAACTGTTCATCTTGTATGGGAGAAACTGAAAGATTAGAGGATATAGAAGCATGGGAAATGGTTACAGATATTGGAGACAGTGTGGGAATGGGGTGGAAGAAGGGGGAGAGTGAGGGGAAAGGAATCAAGGAGAAAATAGAGAAGCAAAACATGTATGTGACACAGAAATGGATGATTATCTGATGATAATATGTGTGGTATTTTCAACCCGACTGGTGTGAAGTGTATTTATGTTGAGTGATTGAATGTGTCAAATTAAATTAAATTAAATTAAAAAGAAAATGGATGAGAAGGATGTCCATACTCACCACTTTTTCTCAATATGGTACTAAAAGATCTAGCCAGAGCAATTAGGCAAGGAAAGAAATAAAGTCACCTTAATAGGAAAGGAAGAAGTAAAATTGTCTGTTTGTTGATGACATAATCTTATATGAGAGGTCTTCAAAAAATTCTTGGAAAATGTGTGTTACAACAAAACTATGATTGGATTTAAAAAAATTTTTTGTACTGAAATAAATTCATACTTTAGTGGCCAGCAGTTGGCATAATGGCTGTGTCACTGGACTCCCAGACCCAGTGGCTTAAACTCATGCCAGGTATATGTGCGTGTGTGCCCAAGCTCCCGAGAGGAGAATGGAGTCAAAGAAGAAAGACAAATGCTGGTGAGATGTAGAGAAAAGGAGATTCTCATATGTTGTTCATGGGAAATTGGAACTACCATTATGGAAATGATATGGAAGTACCTGAAGAAACCTTCCTTAGTTGAGGGATGATAAGTGTCCTAAGATAGGCATCAGATTCTCTATTATTGGACTTTGATACCTGAGAGGGAGGCTATAAAACACACACAATGGCTGGAGCAGATTCATCTAGCTGGCTGTGATTAAATGGGAGACCTCAGTAGTGGTTTGGCCCTTTCCCTTTCTGATACACTTTCTTCAGACCCTTTTAGCTGAATTGCATGTTTTCCTTGCATATATATATATATATATATGTATATGTGTATTTTTTTTTTAGTCCCAAATCTGAAACTCTTCTGATCCCAAGATTTCAGATAGGGGATACTTAGCCTGTGTTATACCTACTACAGGTATCAATAAGCAACAGATATTTTGAAGACTTCCATTGTGGTTAGATTCCCATTTATGTTCACTGTTGTATTCCTATATAGGACCTGGTGTGTAGTAAACATTCAGTGAAAAAATTGATGAGCATTCTTAGCTTGCCTTCTAGGTTTATGTCATTCTTGGAGTTAAAATGATGTTCTAATTCTTCTATGAGAAATAAATCTTTCCCAATAGCTTCTTCTGAGGATGGTGTTATGTATTGTGCCAGTACTTTATTTTTATTTATTATTTTATTTATATTTTTATTAATAGTATTTTAAATGGAAAAGTCATAGCTGTATACATTTACAGTGTACAATGTATTTTGAGATATGTATATGACGTGGGATAATTAAATGAAGCTAATTAACATATCCATAATTTTTTGTGGTGAGACATTCAAAATGTACTCTCCTAGTGATTTTGAAATATGTAAAACTTTATTATTGTCTATAGTCACCTTGCTATGCAACAGATCTCAAAACTTGTTCTTATCCTCTAACTGAAACTTTATACCCTTTGACTCAAAACTCCCTATTTTCTTCACCTAACTCTAGTCTTCGATGTCCATCATTCTACTAGTTACTCCTATTAGTTTGATTTTTTTAGATTCTTTTTTTTTCTTTTTTTTTTTTTTTTGGAGAAGTTTTCGCTATAGGGCGCATGCACTCTCCAGACAGACAGAGAGAGACATAGAGACAAAGTGAGAAATCACCCCCCAGGGGGGATGATCACGCCGCAATCCCTTCTCCTCCATTCTCCTCTCGGGATCTTGGGCACGCACGCACACGCACCCAGCGTGAGTTCTAAGCCACCAGCTTCAGGACGCGAACCACGGTCAACTACGTGGGAGTCCAGCAACATAGCCATTACACTAACTGCTGGTCCCTTGATTTTTTTAGATTCTGCATATAAGTGAGGTCATGTGGTGATTTTTAAAGAATTATTTTATTTAACTTTATTTATTTATTTATTATAATTTGACCAGAGAGGGAAAGAGCAAAAGTGAGAGAGAAAGAGAGAGAAAGCAAGAAAGAGGGAAAGTGAGAGAGCAAGCCTCCAGGTCCGAGACTTGAACCACAGTCAGTCATGTGTGAATCCAGCACCCTTAACTACCAGGCCACTGCTGGCCCCATGTGGTGTTTGTTTATATGTGCATGGTTTATTTATTTATTTATTTATTTATTTATTTATTTATTTGGAGAGGTTTTTGCTATAGGGCGCGTGTGCTCGCCAGAAAGACAGAGAGAGACAGAGACAGAAAGTGAGAAATCATCCCCCCCAGGGTGGATGGCCATGCCACAATCCCTTTTCCTCCTCTTGGGATCTTGGGCACACATGCACATGCACCCCGCGTGAGTTTTAAGCCACTGGGTCCGGGACTCGAACTGTGGTTAACTACATGGGAGTCCAGCGACATAGCCGTTAAGCTAACTGCTGGTCCCATTCATGGCTTATTTAACTTAGTATAATGTCCTTCAAGTTCATCCACATTGCCCTACATGATAGGACATTCTCAGTTTTTAAGGCTGAATACTATTTCATTGTGTATATTTATCATACTTCATTCGTGCACTGCTAGTCACTTAGGTTGGTTCCCTATCTTGGCTATTGCGAATAATTCTGGAATGATCATAGGAGTGCCAGATATCTTTTTGACATACTGATTTCAATTCCTTTGCTGTGTTACCGAGACATTGGATAGTCGGTGCCTATCTTGGGACACTTATCGTCCCTCAACTAAAGAAGGTTAAATCTCCTTTAACGACAATCCCACCAAGACTACCCACACTAGCAGAGAAGTCATTCCTTAAAAGGAAATCAAGGGCGTTAGAAATAAAAAAACGGGGGTGGGGGGAGGATTGTGGTGGTTAAAATACAGCAGGTATCAGTGGTGATAATAATGATGGTTATGGGAGTGCCTACTACATATTAGTTATTATGTTAAGCACTTTACATCTATTATGCTATTGAACTATTATCATAATCCTATAAAATAGAAAGTATTATTACTTTTGATTTTAAGATTAGTAAATTAAGCCACATATATTATATAATATCCTGCACCACACAGATAGAAAATTAAAACATGGTCTCATACCAAAAGTGTGCTATGTTCCAAAGTGTCCTGTCCTGCTTCTTTAACTTTGAGTGGTAAATAACCAAGTGCTCAATACTCCAAATTTCAGTGTTAAAAAGAAAACCCTTACCTTTTGGCCAGAACCATCATCTTCCAGTGATTCATCAAAATTATAAAAACAAAGGGAAAGAGGAGATGTACCCAATATAAGTTTTCTAGGCCTTTTAGAAAACATGGAGTGGTTCCTTTGGCAACATACATGCCCATCTATAAGAAAGGTGATATTGTAGACATCAAGGGAATGGGAGCTGTTCAAAAAGGAATGCCCCACAGATGTTAATATGGCAAAACTGGAAGAGTCTACAATGTTACCCAGCATGCTGTTGGCATTGTTGTGAACAAACAAGGGCAAGATAACTAACATGCGTATTGAGCATATTAAGCATTCTAAGAGCAGAAATAGCTTCCTAAAATGTATGAAAGAAAATGACTAAGAAAAGAAGTAAGCCAAAGAGAAAGGTACCTGGGTTCAGCTGAAGCACCAGCCTGTTCCACCCAGAGAAGCACACTCTGTGAGAACCAATGGAAAGGATCCTGAGCTACTGGAACCTCTTCCCTATGAATTTATGGCATGATGGGTCTTAAAAATAAACTAACCTATGGTCTATAAAAAATTTTTCTTAATTGAGTAGAATTGTGTTCCCTCCCCTAAAGCAGATTTTGATTGGGCTCTAATTCATTTTGTAATTTCTTTATTCAAATTTAGTATTTTTTAGCTGAAAAGTGTTAGGTGGCTTGTTATGCAATAAATAAAACTCAGAAAAAAAGAGAGAAAACTCTTTAAGAAAATTCTACACTATTGTATTTTATTTCTTACTTATTTAAAGTATTTTAAGTATATTTGGCATTGACTCCTGTAAATGATAATCAAATTGTAGAAAAATAGGCAGCAAGAACCATGGAGCTAATAAATAAAACAGAAAGCCAGAATAATGTTGTTCAAAAAGGGAAGAAATTATTGACTATAAACACGTTCCTCATCTTTCTGCAGCTTAGAAACTGTTAACTTTTGTGGTGAACAAGTGACTTCTTGCAGATTGGATTTCAATCACCAGCACAAGCAGGTTTTCAATCAAATGTCTGGGGATTCGTCAAGCTCAATGAAATCTTGCTAATATACAAATCTCATCTATCATGTTAGTTTTATCTTTAAAACAAATTATATGCTGTTGAATTGATAAAAGGAAAGCTGAAATGTCCTATATTTACCTGCGGAATTTGGAATGAACTAATACATATTACTAATTATATAGTACTTTTCATAAGTTGAAGTAATCTCATGCATAACTTTAGTAGTACTAACAAATAAGTCAGCATTAGGGACTAGGGAACTAGCACCTCTCCATCCACCAGTATTGTCACTTGTCCTTGACCCTACCTTGGGCACTCTGCGGATTTTGTCAAGAGCTTTAGAACCAAGGCAGACTGCCCCCAGTGAATCTCGGTTCACCATGGGGTAACTACTTTTCTGTGCCTAAGTTTCCTCATCTATAAACAGCTCTTTAAGAGTTGGCCCATAAGGTAGCAGAAGAGGGAGCCAGATCCTCCCGTCGCTGACTAGTGTTCAGTCCTGGCCCTGGGGACCTGAGAAACGTATCAGGCATGTGTATCTGTGCTCAAAGTCTTCACAGAATGGAGAAGTTGAGGGAAAAGATTGGAGCATGACCACACCCAATTAGGGCATGCTCATTCCCTGTCCCTTTTTTACAGGTGAGTACACACACCCTCTGGCCAAAAAAATGTTACTCTGAGAACTGACTTGGCAATATTGTAAATTGCTTAGAATCATACCGTCTTAGAACAGTTTCCCAAGAAACCGAGCCTGCAGTGGGGATTCTTGCCAATGTGATATTTTTAGAGGGGAGTAGGAGAAATGGAATGGAATGGGGGGAGAGAGCTGAGTAAGGTTGCAGTCTCAGCTAACTATCAGCTTCAGCCTGATCCCATGGGGAGCTCTGGGCATGAGCTGTACTCCAGGTTGGTCCCATCATAGGGCCTGGGCTGAACTTTAGTAGTCTGGAGCAAACCAGCCACTGGTTAGAAGTTTAGGGGAAGGGAGAGACAGAAGAGCCAGAGGATAATTTTCTAGAGAAGAGGAGAGCTATTCATACTATCAATTCTCAAAGCAGGGACCAACAGCATCCACTACACATGTCTGTGAGGTCCATGGTAATTACTGAATAAACATGAACTTCTTATTTCACCCTTGATTAGCAAATATTTTTGAAGTCAGAACTCTGGTTTGACAATGAGGATATAAAGACAAAAAATGTGTAGCTCCTGCCTGAAAGTACTCACAGTCCCGCCGGAAACACAGGCATATATGGGACTAGCAATGCAATGGGGAAAAGGAAAAACGGTCTCTGGTATCTCTCTTCTCATCCCTTCATCTTCGAATTCCTCTCTTTCACCCAATCCAGGGACACGGGTCTTTTCTTTGCTGATCATTGCTCCCCTGGCCACATCAATGTCCAGACCTGTATTTCAGAATCCCTTTTTCCCTGCTCAACACCAGGCACAGATAATGTGATGAGAGCATCCATAATCCAACTACGGTAGTGACTCATGATCTCAATAAAGTAGGTCCTAATGACCCATATTTCTGGAAATACAAACAGAAGAGAATGGATGGAAAATACCAGAGCATATCATAGCTATAAGTAAAACTCAGGGCAGGGGTTGGTATGACTTCTGCATGTACCTGCACCCGTACGTTTCCTTGTTTCAGGGTAAATGCTTTTCTTAAAACGTTTACCACCAAAACATTTTAACAAACACAGAACCAAACTAAACCTGGCTGTGTTCACTTATTAGCGTGCTTTTCTGCTCAACTACCATGTGGTCCCAACAGGGTCAGGATGTAATGAAAGTGTATAGTCTGAGGTAACAATTCCAAGTGTATTTGCAAAACAAAGGTAAGTTTGGGTTAGGAAGGTCTTCCACACCCCTTGTACTCATAAACCTGCTTTATTAATAAGGTGTTTAAATGTCTTTCCAAGTTCAATGCTGTGCACTAAGACTACAATGAATTTTTTCTAAAAAAGTCAGATGGGCCACTTAGGACTTTATCAATTCACAAAGACACAAATACAGGAGTTAATTTTAATAAAGTGTGGAAAATTCTATAATATAAGCCTGCAGGTGCTAAGGCAGAACACAAATTTAAAACCTACTCTGTTTGGGGCTTGGTGTTGAATCACCTGCACCTGCCCGCAGGGACCTTACAATCTTATTTGGGAGATAAAATGTGTGCAAAGAGATACAAATAAAATAATAACAAGAGCATGTTTTTGGAGAAGGAGGATGGGATTAGGCTTTGGCTTTGATTTTCTTTTTCTTTTTACTCCAGAAAGACAAATTGGAAATGCAAAACCAGACTAATTTGATTCAGGAAAACAAGCCTCGACCATGAACTAACTATGGTCAGAAAAATGCAAATTAGGCACACTAATTGGTGTTTAGCGTGGCAACAGTAGGCCTTTAGTCATTATTCAATGAATAAATAAACACAAATATCTGATCATTGATAACTTGGTTATTTCTCTGACCATTTTTAATAACCAGCAAAAGCAGTAGTTAACAAAGTTCCACCTCATGCTAGTTTTTTATCTAATCTCTCCAAGGCAAATAAATGCAAATCCTGTGAAACTGTCCAGACCCTAAAAGTCTATCACCTGTGACCAGAATTGAGGGGTGATATCAAGACTACATAAACCCACCAAGCACAAGAAGAGTATAATTTTGGGTAGTTTAGAGAATAACAATGCCAAGATGTTTTAGAAAACTCTCATATTTAGATTTTTTTTACTTATCTCTGTTTATTTTTACTCAACTTTATTCAGTTGTTCGTTTCCTTTTTTATTTTTTTAATAGAGATTTTGCTATAGGGTGTAGGTACTCGCCAAAGATACAGGAGACAGAAAACAAGAAATCATCCCTGAGGAGGTGGCCATGTCACAATCCCTTCTCCTCTGTTCTCTTGGGATGCTAGGCATGCACACACACACATGTCCAGCGTGAGTTTCAAGCTACTGGGTACAGGACTTGAACTGTGGTCAACCATGTGGGAATCCAGCATCGTAACCGCTACACCACCTGTCAGCCCCAAGAGGTTTCTACATACAGTAAAATTCACCAGTTTTAAGTGTATAAGTCTTGACAAATGTATACAGTACTGTCACCATCAACACTATCAATATGTAGGACACACTTATCACATCAAAAAGTTCCACATGCTTGTTTTACTTAGCCTTAGGTTTTGGGGAGGTTTTTGTTTGTTGGTTTGTTTTAGAGAGATTTTTGCTATAAGGTGTGCATGCTTGCTGGAGACAGAAAGACAGAAAGCAAGAAATCACCCCCACCCCGGCCAGGACTCAAACCACAGTCGGCCATGTGGGAGTTCAGTGATGTAACCATTTCATCATCTGCTGGTCCCCCAGCCTTGGATTTCAAAACAAGCTCTGGAGTTGATCAATTTAGTCACTAATATTAAAACCAAATAAGTAAGAGAAGAACTGTTACCTACAATCATGATCAGTTAAATTCATCCCTCAATAAATGTATCAAGACAAAGTATGAAAAAATCAAGAGATGATACTTAATAACAAAACCATAGACTATAAAAAGACAAACTGCCCTCAGAAAAATAGTCCAACATTTAACTTATAAAGGTCTTACTTTCATCTGTATCAGTTTGATACAATGCCTATGAACTATATTTTCTTCAGAAAGGATGAATATTTGCAGGGACCAGGAGGAGTCTGTTCCTTGGGATAACTTCTTTAACAGGTACAGAGAGACTACAGAAGAAAATGACCTCAACATTCTAAGGGCACCTAAAGAGTCACATAAAACTTGCAGATAATTTTGTCTGCATTCTATATAAGGAGTTAACATGGATCCTAGGTTCCTTCAGAAAAGAAACATTAAATAACCAGTGGTCAAAAGGATGACTGTATAAGTTTCAGACAGATGTTTTTTTTAAAAAAAAAAAAAAAAGAAAGAAAGAAAGAAGCCAGATGGGAATATTAAAGGCAGGAACCAAATTAAATCCGAGATTACCCAGAAAGATAAAAAGATGACTTAGGAGAGCAACAGCCAGAGATGACCAGTCAGAGGCCCGCCAGCCAGCCCAAAGCAGACGGACACGACTCAGACTTGGCTCTAACCCAAAACAAGCACGACTTACCCAAAGTCAGAGCGGCTAGGGAGTGAACTGTGTGCTAAGCAACTGAATCATCCCAGGTTACAATAGCGTCTACAGTCCCTGCCGGGGAAAAATGCTTTGAGAGCAAGAAGACGTCTCATATTGTTGGGCAGGATGAACTCCACTTACTTTTGCCCAGGGACAAGACAAAGTATACAATGAGGAAAATACAACTTTGACACACACACACATGTCCCTGACTGCTTTCCATCAAATTTCAAAGGAAGCACAATATGTAAAGAAAACACAAATTCAGTTTTTTACGCTAGAAAAAAAAAAAAAAAAAGATCAAAGGATTTGAACGGGTTCTATTTCATAGTTTCAAAAATGTTAAGTCTCACTTAAACATTTTCTGGCCTCCACGAAACTTTCCAACCTTCCGAGTGTATTCGTGTATGCTCGCAGCTGTTTTCTCTCGAGGCTGGTAACTAAGAACAAGTACTGATTTACCTGCTTGACTTACTTGCTGTATGAAGTACACAGGATTACCATGACTTCCACAGATCTTGCTAAACTTTCACATATCTGGCTTTGATCAATACCTAACACAAGGGGTCTTCAAAAAGTTATGGGAAATTCATACTATGAAAATAATCTACGCATGGATGCAATACATTTTTACACTGAAATAACTCCTATGTTAATTCTAGTTTTTCGAAGTTCCCACATATATTCTACAACAATAAAGTACAAAGGACCAGCTGGAAGAGTCCCTCTAGTCGTTGCTGTCTGCTCTCAGGTAAATGTTCCTCCTCACTCATTCCTGTTTACCCGTCATCCTGTGAAGTCCTCAGGAATCTTAAGTTTCTTCCATTTTGACTCAAGTTAGACATAAAAAAAAGCTACAGTAATAGCTTCCTGATTGTTGGTGTAAAGACTAAAGCCTCAAAGAAGAAAAGGCAGGAGCAAGGATGGTGATGAGAAGCTACTGCTGCTGACTCTGAGTGGTTTGCTTTTGTTAAGATGGTGTTGATTAAAAAAAAAAAAAAAAAAAAAAAAAAAAAGTCCCCCATAACAATTGTAAGGTCACGTAGCCATTGCTTCTTGAGTCATCTGAATGTCTTATTAAAATATATATTTTAATTCAGGACCTGCAGTTGGCATAATGGCTATGTCATTGGACTCCCATGTAGTTGACTGTGGTTCGAGTCCCGGACCCGGTGGCTTAAACTCACACTGGGCACTTGTGCGTGCGTGCCCAAGATCCCGAGAAAGGAATGGAGAGGAAGGAATTGCAGCGTGGCCATCCCCCAGGGGGCGGGGGGTGGTTTCTTGCTTTCTGTCTCCCTATCTCTCTGTCTTTCTGGTGAGCGCACGCACCCTATAGCCTATAACCCCCCTCAAAAAAAAATATGTATAGATACTAATTCAGCAGGTCTGGGGTGGAGCCAAGATTCTTCATTTCTGACAAGCTACCAGGTGAGGCCAACATTGTAGAGCCGTGGGCCACACTCAGCAAGTTCGTAGGACCCTTGTTTAAAACTTCTCATTTCTAGGCCCTACCTCCAACCACTAGAAGCTATGGAAGTGAGCATTTATTGAGCAGCTCCTCAGATAGTCCTTATACACAGTAGTTTTTGAGTAGCATTGAATTCACATTCCCTGTCTGCTCCCTGCTCCATTCCTGAGATAGTGACACCTGGGTCTCCATTGGGCAGTTACTCTGGTGACAGCCAGCATGGCAATGAATGGGATGGAAGGAGGGAATCCCATGTCCTGGAAGTTTGGATAGTGGTGTGGGAGATCCCTAAGTAAGCTGTTACTTTTCTTTCCCTCACTACTGGTTTTTGCCCTGCTGCCACTAAGTGATTTTCACCTGGTAGTGGGGTTAGATGTGTGAGTTTATTTCATTTGGTGCCCTAAGAAATAAAGCAAAAATACTGAGAGCTATAAGTTGACAAACATTAATTAGGTTTGATCTTATTTACACATTCCTTTAGCTTTCTAATTTTCTGCAAGAACATCTTTTACTTTTATGGTCAAGAAAAGAAAACACTTTAGAATATCTGTAAATTGAGAGGTACCATGTCCTTAAGAAACTACCACAGAACACAGTACTTCCTACAGCAGCAGAATAATGCAAAATAGCTTTCCCTGGAAATCTAGCTTTCTCTGTGCTTTAATTCAGTTTTCTGTTTCTCAGACTTTACCTACGAATTCTACTTGCTGAATGTTTTTCCTGTCATGTGTCTCATCAGTTTTTTCCTAGTAAACAGGTAGATATCGGTCTCATACATACATCTATTTTTCTCATAATAAACTTTACAGACTTATCTACCACTGCATATTCCTGTTATTTTCTTTCTTTGGCTTTTTAGTTATTTATTTTTATCTAACTAAATATAAAATAAATGATACATACCACTTACTCTCTAGAAGTAAACACTTCTAACCATTCTGATTTTATTCCCCATTTCTCTCTTTTTGCAGGTTTTTATTTTGTCTTATTTGAATTTTTTAATTGATGGATAATTCATATTTTTATGGAGTACAGTATGATTTCTCAGTTCATGAATGCAATGTGTAGTATCAAATCAGAGTAAATGGCATTATTCAGCAACTCGCTTATGATTACTTTGTGTTAGACACATTTAAAGGGCTTTCAGCTATCCTGAAATACAAGGAGTCATTGCTACCACTGAGAAATGTCTCCTAAAAAGACGTACAGGGAACCAGCAGTTAGTGTAATGGCTATGTCACTGGACTCCCACGTAGTCGACCGCGGTTCACGTCCCGGACCCGGTGGCTTGAAACTCATGCCAGGCGCATGTGAATGCGTGCCCAAGATCCCGAGAGGAGAATGGAGGAGAAGGGATTGCGGCGTGACCATCCCCCCGGGGGGGTGATTTCTCGCTTTCTGTCTCTCTGTCTCTCTCTGTCTGGCGAGCGCACACGCCCTATAGCGAAAACCTCTCAAAAAAAAAAAAAAAAAAAGACGTACAGTGAGTACATTTTCTGAGTCCTTGCTTCTCTGAATGTCTTTTATCTGCTCTAATATGTGATTCATAGATTAAGTATAGAACTTTTGTACCAAAATAAGTTTCCCTCAGGCCCTGCCGTGGTGGTGCAGGCAACAACATACTGAATTGCAATGCTGAGGCCACATGGCTACCATAGTTCAAATCCCCAGCCCAGTCATTCTGAAGCACACCAGGCATACGAGTGAGAGTCAAAGATCCAACGAACTGAAGGAATGGAGGAGCAGGATCACAGTGTGACCAGATCCCGTGGAAGGTTCTCTTTTATCAGTGCAGTATTTTCTCCAATATGAATGCCAACACTAATAGAAATTGTTTAACTTCTATTTGTTTCCTAAATTACCTCTATCTCCTTTGGGGTCCATACATACATATACACACACACACACACACACACACATATATATATATAGTATATATATATATATTATATACATATATATATATATTAAGAGTCTTTAAAACATTCATGGAAATGCATATTATGAAAAAGTTTGGATGGATTTCAAAAATTTTTTAGGGACCAGCAGTTAGCGTAATGGCTATGTCGCTGGACTCCCACGTAGTCAACCGCAGTTCGCGTCCTGGACCCGGTGACTTAAAACTCACACTGGCACATGTGTGTGCGTGCCCAAGATCCCGAGAGAAGAATGGAGGAGAAGGGATTGAGGCATGGCCATCCCCCCTGGGGGGGTGATTTCTCACTTTCTGTCTCTCTGTCTCTCTCTGTCTGGCGAGCGCATGCACCCTATAGCAAAAACCTCTCCAAAAAAAAAATTTTACATCAAAATAAACTCGCATTTTAATTATATATTTCAATTAAATTTTTGAAGTTTTCTCACGTATGTACGTACATATGCATGTATCTGTATGTGTGTATCTATATGTGTGCGTGTATATATATGTGTGTGTGTGTGTATATACATGTAGGTATATATAAATTGTGTGTATATGTATGTGTGTGTGTGTGTGTATGTATATATTTATACTTATCTCGACTTTTTCTTGTTATTACTTTTTCTCTAGTGTCCAATATATTGGATATCCATTCATATTTAAGAATGAAGTTCTGGGTGTATTATTCTAGTAATACAGTAAAGGCTGCCTGTGCACTATTTTTAAATAGATGCTTCCCTGAGTGGAAAGAATGACTACAGATTATATGGCCATCAGTGGAAGAATGGACTGGGAGGATTTTAAATGATGAGTGGGCATTCTGACTTCTAAAATGAGGACAGTGATTCTGTAGAAGTCTTAGTTTTCACCAGACAGTTTTAAGTTTTTCAGAGCATTGCTTATCAAAATCTTTCATACCATGAAGTATATCAAAAGTGATATTTTTATTGAGGCACTTTGCCCCTAAGTGCTCTAGTTACTCCAGGCCCCTTTAGGCTTGCTAGAAACTCTACGTATGGAGGCAAGGAAGGATGCACCTATCTCATCATATAGACCAACCTTCAAACTACCACTTCAGTTTCCTGCCTTCCACGTGTGCCGACGTGAGCCTGGACTTCCATTCCACTTCCCATGTGTCCACAGGTCAGCCACTTTCTCCATTCTGTCTCCCTTCTCAGATTCCTTTGTGTTCTGCAATCCAATGTAATATAAACAAGATTATGATGATAATAAAAATAAATAATTAATTTAAAAAATAATAATTGTACATACTTTGGCATATAATGTGGTGTTTTGATACATGTGAAATATTTCTACTCTAAGTGTTCACTTTACAAACTCATATTACATGGGTGACATGTTGAAAAAAAAAAAAAGAAAGAAACTTGTTAAACTCTCACTGCAACAGTCCCTGTCTCTTGTTCTTCCAGTTGTTATGAACTTCTAACCTAACTACTTTACTGTGAAATTTCAGTGAGATTAGAGATGGAAGGCATTAAACACACTTAGTCTTCCACCTTGCAATGTGGTACCCTAATGGATAATACTATCTTCTAGGTCTAGAATAACTCTTCCACTCAGCGTTCTCCATGTTTTATTTAATTTTAAGACATCACCCTTCAGTTAAAGACTTAAATTATGAAGAAATTATGAAGTTATCCTAATTCCTCCTTGGCCTCAATCCCCACATCCAGTCAGTCATTGAATCTATTATAATCTGGCAAAGATTAAGAAATATGTTTCCTGTTTAACATTTCCATTGCCCAGGTGGAAAGTGTACACTGGTGAGAAGACAATTAAGAACTTAATAGTTCTGATACGAATAGACCCACCTGCATCATTATGACAGCTTCCAGAGGTCTTCCTGCCTGTATCTCCCCCCATTCTAATTCATTGCATCTATTACTTTCCATCCCTATTAATTCCTGAAAGCTCAGTTCTTATCATTCGCCATGCATGTATCACTTACCAGCACATGAAACCCTACAGGGTCTTATGAGAACTTCAGGAAAGGACTTTTTTGAGACTCAAGCTTCTTAGCTTGGCATTAAAGTCCTCAATTTCAGGCTTCAGTCTACATTTCTGGAGTTACCTCCCACTCCTGCTCCTTAAACACCTTGGGTTCTAGCCAAGCTAAACTACTTTCTAGACTTTTAATTTGTTCTGCAGTTTCCTACTCTTGTGTCCTTGGTTTTCCAATTTAAAAAGCATGTTCTTCTCTTGGAGAAAAGTTGTTGTCAAAATTTCCCCCATATTTCAAGGACCAACGTAAATGCCTGCTTGTTCTTGAAAAGTGCCATGTTCATTTTTGCTGGAATTAACTTCTTATTCTCCTGTTTTATCATAACATTTGGCTTACCCTTCTCTTTCAACTCCTGCCATATTCTGATTTAGTCAATAGTCATTAGTGCACACACATTTTCTCTAATATAAACTATGTCTTCAATATAGACTGTAAAGTACTTGCAAGCAGAAATCATAATTGTTTCTCCTGTTTCCTTATAACACTTATCTCAGTGCCTCCCTCAAATAGCTAATGCTCAATAAATGTACTTGAAGTAGCTGTAGTAAATTTTTTAGTGAGAAATGATCATTGTAACTTCCAATGACTTTTCGTTGTTCTAATTTATGCCCTAACATTCATATTTCTGCACATTACAGCCCAATCCTTCCTACTTTTTCCCTACAAAAATATTGGTTCAGACTATTACCCTAATAGACTGTCCAAGTGGTCACCATACTATGTCCATCCCCTCTACCTGACCACATTTATGATCTTTGTGAATCAATTCAAATTGTTTCTTCTTAAAGTCATTGAGTGAATTTTAGTCATTCAACATATAATGCTCTTTTCATCTTCTTATAACATTTGGTAATGTTCACGTCAACTATAATCTTTCTTGTTACTTAAATTTAATTATTGTTAAACATCATCCCTAGCTAATTATGTGTCCTTTATTCATACTTGGTAGGCCTTAGAAAACATTTGATTCGGGGCCGGCAAGTGGCATGGTGGTTAAAGGCGCTGGACTCCCACATGGCCGACCACGGTTCAAGTCTCAGACCTGGTGGCTTGCTTTCTCACTTCCTCTCTCTCTCTCTCTGTCTCTCTCTGATCAAACTGGAAAATAATAATGATAATAATAATAAATAAAGTTAAAATAAAATAATTCTTTTAAAAAAAGAAAACATTTGATTCATTAAAAATTTTATCAAATTATTCAGTAATAATATTATTCCAATTATCCAATAATATTATATGATTTAAAAATATACTTTAGTATTTTTACTATTATTACTGACATAAACTGCACTGATAAAGAACTACACATAAATATTTATGCTAGTTGATTAATGTATATAAAAATAAGTCTTTTGAAAAGGTTAAATTATATGTCATGTTATATTATATATGTGTGTTGCACATATACCATTTCATATCATTACACTGATGTAATTAAAAATTGTTATAAAATAAATAATAGAAAATAATCTTTTCTCTTTTTAGTATATTTCTGTAGATTTTTCTTGTGGAAATTTTTAAAATAATCTGAATTTGTTCTAACAGAAAGCCTTCATACAGAAAAACAAAACTTTACTACAAAGTCAACATATATTACTGTATAATTTCAATCTATTTAGGAATCTTGTCATTTCATCAAAAATAAATTCCTTACACTTGCTTACTTATTTTTCAGAATTTTATTTCCATCTTACAAATATATTTGTACCTTGTCTTAATTATCTTTCTTTCACCGTCTTCTATCACATTTCATTTTTTGCTCATTTATAGTTTGACAGCTTGCTCTGGGCATATTCTGTTTTAGCATGAGCTGTGTTCCTGTATCCGTTGACTCTCAAACCTATTGTCTTTCTCCCTCACCCACTCTTTTGAATGGAGCTTTGTAAGTACACTGAGACACCTAATTCATGCTCATGTTACTTGGTTCTATACAAAATACACTTGTGTATATTTTAAAATACATAAAATATATTGGTAAAATATACTCATGTGATTATTTAGATTACATTATAGAACATGATGTTATAATTGGGTATTCTGATTGAATAGAGAATGTGATTAAGCTCTCTGGGTTGTAATTATTGTAAACAGGTAGATGGACACGACAAAACTTGACCTTTAATCATACAGAATTAACAAGGTGAAGAGGAACACGGGATCAGGGACACTGGAAATACTATGACTTTGAGGCTGGACAAACTAGATTCTGTCACACAGCTCTTCCACAAGCTTCTTATGTTATCTTAAGCAAATCAACTTACCTCTCTAAACTAGTTTTCTATAAAATAGAATGCTCTAAGTTCTGGGTGGCACCTGGGCCTTGAGGCTGAGAGGTGCCCCTGCCACCATCAGTGCCAAAGCTTTGTCCTGGTCTTAGTCCTTGAATGACCCAACCCAAAGTTGAAGAAGCCACCCGGGGGTACATGCTATCAGCCAGGACTGTGCATGCTCTGATGGTTCGTGTCTTACTTCCTCATCACCAGAGGAAAATTTTATGGTGTTACTGTTGAACCTCCAAATGTTGGCTCTCTGGCTGATGCACCTGGGCATCAGAAGCCAGCATCTTTCTTGGCTTGCATAGTAAAGGGACAATATATTATGGAAGGACTTGTCTCTAGCTTTCTGTTTACAATGGTAGGGTTTGGTTTCATCTGCCTGAACTGTTCCATGGCACCAAACATTCCAAAACTCAGTGGGTTTCTTCTTCTGGTCATTGTATTCATCTGTTTCCTATTGAAGTTTTTCATGGATATTCATGAGAATAAAACTGCCAGGCTATCTAATAGGTTAGAGTGTCTTTTGAGAAGAAAGCAATGGATGCTGGATTTTCTCCTCTTAATGAAGTTTTAAAGATGAGAGCAATTTTCTAATATGAAATGTGGGAATGAATGAAAAGCTGCAAAAGAAGTTTAAAAAAGCAGTAAAAGAAGTATTTAGTGAAAACAAAGGAAACATATTAAAGCTTGGACTAGAACTTATTTATATCAAAGAAACACTTTTATCACAGTAGTTTTTCCTATTGACCTATACTGACGTGCCAACCTTGTTATATAACATTTTCTTCTTTGTTTTTCATTTCTCTTCTTTCTTTTTCCTTTGGAGAGGTTTTTGCTATAGGGTACCTGCGCTTACCAGAAAGACAGAGGGAGACAGAGAGACAGAAAGTGAGAAATCACCCCCCAGGGGGGATGGCCACGCCACAATCCTTCTCCTCCATTCTCCTCTGGGGATCTTGGGCATGCATGCACACATGCCCAGCATGAGCTTAAGCCACCAGATCTGGAACTTGAACCACGGTCGACTACATGGGAGTCCAGCAACAGCCATTACACTAACTGCTGGTCCTTTGTTTTTCATTTCTTAAAGAAAATATATTGCATTTCTACAATTCTAATACTGAATAAAGTGATTATTTTTACATCTCCCTTAACATTTTTGGAGATGACATTTCTGATTTTTAGGAATTAATGTTAAATTAAAAAGAGTCCATACGCTGAACATTCTAGACAGCTGATAAAGTTTTATCTATGATGCTTTGTCTTTAAATAGAGTGTGTGATAATGCCTTATTTTAGGTATATATGTAATACTGTTTCCTAAACAATAAGTTATATAAGAGGAGCAGAAATAAATCACTTTTAAGAAAAAAAAAGAGCTATATCAAACAGGAGTAGTGATTCTTACAGGGTTATTGGAAGGTCAGAAAGACTATTAAATCACTCTGCATAGTACTTGACACAGATAAACCAACCCAATAGATTGCTTCTTAAAGGACAGGAAAATCTAGGTGAAGAATACTATGGCCCATGCACATCTAAGTCAATGTCTGTGCCAGGAAAACTGAGGGGAGCAGCCCCTCTGCAAAGGAGGGAACACTGCTTCCCAGCCGACCCCCTATCCTATCCTATGCCCCTTTCCACTTCCAATCAAGAGAGCTTCTTTCAGCCAATTATAAACCCAGAAATTAATCCACAGGACAGATGATGTAGTTAAATTTTTGCTTCAGTGGTGAGGAGGAGGTGGCAGAGAAAGAAAGGTGGATAGAAACAAAAGGAAAAACTACAGCTCTGTTGCTATCTCAGTCCACATTCTCAGGCAAAGAAACCTACTCATCTGAGACAATTTCCAGAGAGAAAATTTTTCACAAATATAAATGATGCCACAGGGGGGAAAAAAAAAAAAGAGAGAAAGAGAGAGAGAGAAAAAAAAAACAAGAGAGGAAGTTATACAGTTATGACAGGGGGTCCTATAACTACATCTCCATTGCCTAACATTCCTGTGACTGTCATGACTCATTTGCCTGTCAGGTCTAGTGTTTCAATCACTTTGTGAAGAAGTACAAGGAGAGCGGAGCTTTGCCCAGGTGGCTTCACCAGAGTGTAGCCAGTGCATTGAGTACTTCTCAGCCTCAGCTCTCCCCATACAAACAGATGGGCTGTCTACATGGCTCTCTGTGAGAAGTGCAGTCTACAGCCCCAGCCACAGTAGTGCTAGACGCTGCTGCTTGGCAGGTTGAATTCTCATTGGAGGCCCAGTTTCAATTCCCAGCCCAGCCCACCCTTAAAAAGCAAGTTGTAGTCTCAGGAGGCAGAATAATAACACCACACAATAAGACCTTATTTTAAAAATGTACCATGCACACACAAACACAACAGAGAGAACGAGAGAGAGTGAATGGGACAATGAATACAATCTACAAAGAAATAATTTCTGGGTTGAATTCTTGTATCAGCACACGCAACATTTTACAAATGGTATTATTTTAGGCTGAGAAAAAGCAAGAAGACATATCCAAAACTTAACCCAGACATTATGACTGATAAATGGAGGAAATAGTAAGAAAGCACCCGGTGAGTACACAAACACTATTAGACAACACCAGTTAAGTTGCAAGGCTCCAGCTGGAAGAGGCCCAAAGTTAAGAATCTTGCATTATTGAGTACTGGGTATGTGGGAGCAAGGGGGCACCCAACGGAAGGGAATAGATGCACAGCTCAGTAGCCAAAAGGGGGACGAAGGAAAAAGGTCAGGTGCAAGGAGGCCTGGCCCCAGAGGTGATTACACATCCAGAGTCTGCAGGGCAACTAGGAGAGCAAGAGGAATGAAAGGAGTCTCAAACCAGTGTTAAAAACAAAATTTTAGGCAAGCCAAAATTTAACAGAGATTATTTAAACAATAGGCAGGATATTTGAATCAGGCAGTCTCCTGGAAAGCAGTTTCCGAGAGACTCCAGCTAGCTGCATGGTCGCGGGTATATAAATTTGCGGAAAGGGAAAGTGACATGTGCAAGAAAGTGACATGCAAAAAATGAAAGTGAGGGAGCGAGGTAGAGAAATGATTGGATTGGTTACGTCTGATAGTAGGCTGCAAAAACAGACCCAAAGATGGGTTTTCTGTGATTGACTGAAGTGGGGCTAATGTGATTGGCTGTAACTTAGTAACCAGTACTGGCAAACAGTTTAACATGTACGATTCGGGTTTATCCATAGGAATCCAAGTGCAGGAGTACAGTGGCCATTTTAGGCCAAAATAGTTTAGTTTAACACCGGAAACACCCAATGCAGACAAAGTGAAGCCAAGTCTGGAGCTTGAAGTGGGTGAGCTGACAAGAAGACTCACTGCAGAACAAGGAAAGAATCTGAAAAATAGATGTGGTCAGAGAGGCAGATAACTTTTATATGAGCTTTCCAGAATGACCAGATGAGAAAGCCCATTCAAGCAAAGAGGGAAATATCTGTTTATTTTCATAGGCAATTGTGGGCTTAAAAGGCCATCTTGGAGATTTTTAACCTTAAATAGATAAATGGTGTACTATGTTCTAGTCAACCACCAAATATAGCCTGGTATCTGAAATCCAATTTAATATGCAATTCCCAGAATAAATTATATCAACTTAAGTATCTATTTCCCGTCTCATGAAAAGCTGTGCATTTTCCTCTCCCAGACATGCACCAAAGTTTTACTAACTCACAGCCTCTCTTCTGCCCACGCCGCCCAATGTCAGGTGGTGTCTCTGACAGACTCCAACACAGTTCTGTAACACCAGCACTCACGCCTCATCACGCTGCCTCCTAAGCAAGTGCTGCGTGCCTACAGACGGGATATTTCCCAGTCTGCCTCTTGTCCTGGAGAAGTTAGGGAGGGGGCCAAGGGTGCACAGCCAGTTTTGTTAGCACCTAATGGAAACTAAGTCATCCCCGAAAACAAACACCAGTGATTAGGAATGCCATGCGCCATCTATAGACACTTAACACGTAACACACACAGAAACTTCTCTCAATTTCCGGCGTTCATTTAGTTTCATGATATTGTGTACCTCAATTCTACTTGAGGAAAACACTAATTTTAAAAAAGCTTCCTATTTCAAAACCCAACAAATTACAGTACTTTGATGCTACACAAACTCTGTGTTTTCAGTTCTCCTACATTTTTGCCTTGATCCACAGATAAGAAACCAATATATCAGAGTGAATAGCTTGTTTGTGTTTATCATTGTTATCTTTATGAGAAGGCATTAACCCTTGCCCTTTGAGATAACAGAAACAGTCATCCTCAGATCAAACACACTGAACTAAGAGCGTCTGAGACACGGGAAGTTTGTCCCATGATGCTGGTGTTCAGTGGCCCAATCCAGCTTTACAAAATGAACTCTCCACTCCCACCCCCAAGCATTCAGAACTAATTTTATTCACTCTTATTCATCAGCAAAGGAAAAGTAGCAAACCCCAGAGCCAATGACTATTCATCCCACCCTGTGATAACCCTGACCCTAGCAAAACCAACATCTGTCTTGTGTTTAAGGTGGCTGACAGCCAACTGGGATCAGAAAACAACAATTTCCCTGGTCAGATGTAAACCTTGCCCAGCATGTTGACTTTATAAACCACCCTGTAAGCTCAGTAAATTTAATTGGTAGATAGGGTTGTCTTTCCTTGGCTCATTTCCCACCGATTAATATTACCGGCATGAGTACCCATATGATCAGACGTATACTAACAAGGCTCTGTCTAGACAGGCAGAAAGAGTTTTTTCTTTCCTTTTTATTTTTTCAGAATTAGGTATTAATGTGCTACTTACAAATAGAACAGATGTTTACATAAATCCATACTGGGAAAAAAATGCTGCTCTCAAATAATTCCAGCAGAGACACTTTAGACAGGATTAGTTAGGTAGAGGAGCTACTATTTTAGTTCATTCCCTGTGCATTTCACAGGTTCATGAAGCAACAGGAGATGTCACTACAGTGTGTAAGAAATGTAAGTAGCCAGATTATAAATCAGTACTTTCGACAGCTTTGCTTTAATACAACATTCAACCTTAATTTATGGTGGTAAGGAGTTTTCTGACCTGGTTAATAGTGATGAAAATGAAATTGGCTATCCTACAATGTGGTATGGAAAATTACAAAATTTTGGGACCAGCAGTTGGCGTAATGGCTATGTCACTGGACTCCCACATAGTCGACCATGGTTTGAGTCCCGGACCCGGTGGCTTAAATTCAAACCGGGCGTGTGTGCGTGCATGCCCAAGATCCCGAGAGGAGAATGGAGGAGAACGGATTGCAGCGTGGCCATCCCCTCTGGGGGTGATTTCTCCCTTTCTGTCTCTCTGTCTCTCTCTGTCTTTCTGGTGAGCGTGTGCACCCTATAGCAAAAATCTCTCAGAAAAAAAAAAAAAAAAAAAAAAAGAAAGGAACCAGCAGTTGGCATAATGGCTATGTCGCTGGACTCCCACATAGTTGAGCGTGGTTCAAGTCCTGGACCCGGAGGCTTAAAACTCACGCCGGGCACATGTGCATGCGTGCCCAGGATCCTGAGAGGAGAATGGAGGAGAATGGATTGCGGTGTGGCCATCCCCCCTGGGGGGTGATTTCTCGCTTTCTGTCTCTCTGTCTCTCTCTGTCTGTCTGATGAGCGCATGCGCCCTATAGCAAAAACTTCTCAGAAAAAAAAGAAAGAAAATTTATAAAATTTTTAAAAATCACTTGGAAAAATCTTAAGTATACAGTGTAGAAATAACTACTATCTAAAATCTAAGAATTTTTTTGTGTGTTTTCTAAAGAGAATTTTAAAAAATTATCCCCTCCCGAAAGAACAAAAAAATTTAAGTCCTAAAATATAAGTAAAACTATAAGCCAACTTTCATTCAACCATTCAGCTCCCTCACAATCTCTCCCAATCCTGTTTCAATGTTTGCATATACTTGAACAAATTGTGGAACAAAATCTGCTAATAGAGACTATACTCATAAGTTCAGGAAAGATAACCCCAATAATACCATTGATATTGATATTCATCCACTCTCATAAGTGATTTAACCAAGTCAGTAGTTAGCACATGTTCGAAACTCTCCTAAGCAATAGCAAAGGATTCAGAAGTATTATAAAATATGGTTCCTGCTCTCAAGAAGTTTGTAATCAGATTATCCACACCTATTTTTTCAAGTTTGTTTATTTATTTCTTCCATAAATGAGAGAGACAGAGACAGAGAGAACTTCAACAAGGTTTTCACACTATGACCCCACCACATGCTTTAGTCAGTCTCAAATTAGAAGCATGCACACACCTGGAATGTTTAGGGAGTTCTCTGGATGCAAACTCAGAACCTTCCTATGTGAGTCAACCTCTCAGAGTGTTGTGTTACCCCTGTGCCACATTCTAGCCCCCTCTACACACCAATTTATTCTTAAGACTACTACTCTAAGAAACAAACCCAACAGATAACTTGATGTTTCTCAAGCCAAAAACGTTTTCTCTAGTCAAGTACACAGTAAAAACATCTCCCTTTTGGAAAGAAACTTCTGCCCTCTGAACATGAGGTTCAGTCAGGGCTGCCATTCACAGGCCACAAATGGAGACCAAGTTGTGTGACCCAGTCCTGCCTTGTATGTATTTGAAATGGAACTAAGAGGGAACTGCTGCTTCTCAGGTGAAAAATTTTAGTGGGCCTGAGACTGAGGCTTCCAGGAGCTATTGTTTGCTGCTCAAGAAGGGAACTAGACGGACAGAACACAGCCAACATTCAGAGAGAAGCAGAGAGAAGACAGAGAAGCACTGGAGGCCTTCTTCCTTAGCCCTGTGTCCCCATAAGAACCACACTTTGAGAATACTAAACAAGAGGACTTCCTAAGAATCCTATCGACATGGTTATCTCTGTACAATAGCACAAACATTTCTTTGCATGTTCTGTGACTTTTTTGGCAATTAAAGAAGCAGATTTTAGACGTTCTCTCCCCTTCCTATCCTACAGTTACATAAAACAAAAAATGGGCAGTACATGAACCTCAGCTGAGAATATTGTTTTTTCAGCTGCTTTTCTTTAACCTTGGGATTCCTGAATTGAAATGGGGGAGGGAGAATAATTAGGTATAATGCTTGAGAAATTGGTTCCTAATCGTTTGTGAGGCACAGGGTATTCGTCATTTCACCCACTAGTCAAGTGTTTCTTCATGGTTTGCTTTACAAAGAGAAAGGTTCTGGAGAGGCAAATCTGTTTGAAATTATTTAGCTCAAAGACTGACACTGTAAAATTCAAATGAAAGAAGTCAAATAACCTTAGGGCAAAAGTACCTGTGGATTTCCAGAGCAGAGTATGTCCCAGCAACAGATAGAGATTTTCAGATGGACCCAGACATTGAAGAGACAAAAAGAATTTAAAAAAAATTTTTTTTTTTTCTTACAGTAGAAGAAATCTAATCCTACCCACATGATTTTTTTTTCCTTTTTTCCTTTTTTTATTTTTTGGTCTTGATCCCCAGCTGCTAACACGGCATCTAAATTACTGCAGATGCAGTAGAGTTTGGAATCTCCATTAATATTTACATAGCTTGCCACCCAGGCTATGACCCACCCTTGCTGTTTCAGAATGATAAATTCATCTGTCTCCACTGAGGCCTGAAGTTTTATTTCACTGGGGAAAAAGCATAATTTCTGCCATACATGTGATATGATTATCATGTCTGCTTTATTAGTCTGCCTATCTCCTGAGGCTATTTCATGGTAAAAATGTATTCAATAAAACTTGGAATGACTAGGATATCACTTTCTCCAAAAGTCTTATTTCCTTGAGAGCTGTTAACATCGCTAAAGTGCAAGTAGGCCCGAGGCCAAAGGGAACAATAGGTATGCATGGGCCCCCTCGAGGTGAGGAATGCACTCTGCATCCATTTGGTGCAGTTCCCCAATAGCTCTCCCTTCCAACAATGAGTTTGCTTAGTCTTTCATTGTAAAAACAAACAAACATGCGTTAACAACATTTGTTGATTTGATCATTTTGTTCAAAAATACAAACTGGAGTTCACCTGGGTTTCAAGAACTAAAGTCTGCATTGAAGTTTGATCACATGATTTCCAAGGATTCTTCTAGATCTAAATTCAAAATATTGGGTCATTGGGGAAAAGTCATGACATATTTTTCTATGCAAAAATGCATCATGACTTTTCTTACGACCCAACAGCATAACAATGAAGTGATACATCTCTATGTGGTACAGGTAGGTAGCATAAAGAATTCAGAAAAGGGCAGGGAAGTATGGCAAGATATAGTCCAATATGGTCATCACCAATGTTTTGGTTTCTACTCTGGGAACATAGTAAGCCAACACATTCTCCCTCCTTGCGGTTGATTAGGTGTGGTCAGGTGGATAGTTCCCAACAAAATGTAAGTAAATGTAACATGTGTCACTTCTGGGATAGAATATTTAATTGCCAGTGTTAGATGTTCCTGTCCCCTCTTCCCCTGACACTAGAACCAACAACATTTCAGAGAAAGGACTGCCACTGGCCTGAAGCCTGGAGTAGAGATGTCAGGGAGAGGAGCCCCTCCACTAGTTGAGAGGGACTGTAGTTAAAAAGAATAAGGCTTTGTTTTTCTAAGACTCTGAGATTTGGGAGTTGGTACTGTAGCTTAACTTCAACTCTCCTAACTGACAAATCAAGGATGGCTTTGAAGAGATGAAGTTGGAGTATATAGTGGAGAGAAGAGAGAATGAAGAGGACAGGAAATTCCAAAAACGAGATCTAATCTCTCAGCAATGTAAGATCAAAGAGATAATAACATCTTAGTGTGGAGCTCAGGCATTAGAAACTTTCAAAAGTTTCTCAGGCGGCTCTAAAGTATATGCAGAGTTGAACACCACTGGTCAAACTGGTAGGGATGACAGCAGAATAAGGGAGACTAAATAAGACATGAGGAAAGGAAAAGAACTTTGCGATTTTCATGTTGCAAAATTCCCAGATAGGCCTTCCAGATCGCCTCTACGAAGATGGAAAATACACTTGCTAAAATTTTGTACCACAGAAAAAAATTAGCTGTCATGGATTGATCACTTAATAAGTTTCAAATGAAATTTCTCAATGAGGTCTAAAAAACAAAAATGTCTTTCTTTTTCAAAGAAAAAAGATTCAAAACCCATACAAAGTTAACCACTTAATGACTCAAATGTTAGACTATATATTCACATATCCATTCATTATCTATGGCACTAAATAAACTATTGCTAATAATATTAGACACTAACATGTATTGAGTTTTTACTGTAAACAAGGTATTCTCCTAAGTAATTTATAATTGTAACCTCACTTGGTTCCCACAGCTCTGTCAGATTATTAATATTTTCCACATTTTGCAGAGGAGGAAACAGACTCATAGAAATGTAGTCAGTTTAGCAAGAATATACTATATCGAAGAGGTAGATTTAGATAGAAACTCAAGTTTTTCTAACTCCCAAAACTACTATTTTGACTGCTACATCAAGCTGACTTACAAAAATTTTCCCACTCCATAATCTTACTAAAAAATTATAATGGTGGGACCAGCAGTTAGCTTAATGGCTATGTCGCTGGACTCCCATGTAGTCGACCGCGGTTCGCGTCCCGGACCCGGTGGCTTAAACTCACGCCGGGCGCGTGTGCATGTGTGCCCAAGATCTCGAGAGGAGAAAGGAGGAGAAGGGATTGTGGCATGGCCATCCCCTCTGGGGGGTGATTTCTCGCTTTCTGTTTCTCTGTCTCTCTCTGTCTGTCTGGCGAGCGCACGTGCCCTATAGCAAAAACCTCTCCAAAAAAAAATAAATAAAAATAAATAATTATAATGGAATAAAAAACCTAATTTAATTTGGAGCAGAGGGTAATTGTTGGATGGAAAACACAAATCTACTTATCAAAAAGTGTTTCTTCATGAGAAATGAACATCATGTCCAAAGCATCAACCTTCTTATAAACAGAAATTGCAAAGATGGAGAGATTTTTTTCACACACCTCCTACTCCAACAGTGACAACATAGCAATTTGAATTAGTTCACAATTACTCCAACTAAAAGACAGCTGTTTTTCATATTTAGTGTCAAGTCAATTTATAGGCAATATTAACCAGTTCTTCTGCAGTGACAAAGTAATTTCCAATTGAATTCTTAACCATCAGGAAATATTTGTTTATTTATTTATTTATTTATCTATCTATTTATTTATTTATATTTGCCAGAGGGTGCATGCACTCGCCAGAGAGAGAGAAAGAGAGGGAGAAATGGAGCATGATCACATGCAAGCCTTTCTGCATTTCTCTACCCTGCCAGGGTTTGGGGCACACAAGTACATGTCCCAGAATGTATTTCAAGTTTCTGGGGCTACAATTCAAACTTCATGGTTGGTCACATAAGATCCTGCTTCCTTAACCACTAGGCTACAGGGCTGACCAAGTTAAGTAACATTTAAATTTTTTTTTAATTGCCAGAGGGTGCATATGCTCATCAAAGAGAAAGCACTCTCCCCACACAATGAGACATGTCATATTGCAATCCTTTCTCCTCCATTTCCCCATCCTATTGGGATATCAAGTACTCACTCTTGCACACACACCTGGTGTGGTTTTGTTTGGTTTGTTTTTTTTAAGAAATATTTATTTAATTTTCATTTTTAATTTTTTTTTTAATATGCTATACGGCGTGTGCACTCATCAGAGAGACAGAGAAAGAGAAGTGAGAAAGTAAGTCACCAGGTCTGGGACTCAAAATGCAGTCAGCCACGTGGGAGTGCAACACCTTAACCACCACACCACCTGCTGGCCCCCGTGGTATGTTTTTCAAGCTGCTGGGGCTGGGGCTGGGATTCAAACCACAGTCAGCCAGGTGAGAGCCATATTTCTTTGCACAACACATAACTACTGCAATACAGGGCCAGTCCTTGAGATTTTTTAAATATTTGAAATTAAATAAAATTGAGAAATTCTTGATTCAAAATAACTAGTCTTTTTTGGGAAAAACTGCCAAATAGGCCAGTATAATAAAAGAGTTTTTGAAAAGCCAGCAAGTGGCATGGTAGTTAAGGAGCTGGGGTCCCACATGGCTGATCACAGTTCAAGTCCCAGACTTAGCAGGTTGCTTTCTCACTTTCCTTCTCTCTTTATCTTCTTCTCTCCCTCTCTGTCTCTCTCTGGTGAGCACGTGAATCCTATACCAATTTTTTTTTTAAAAAAAAGATGATAATAATAAATAAAATTAAATAAATAATTATTTGAAAAATAACAATCTTTGATAACACATAGCACATATATCCAATATGCCTATACAGTTTTGTGCTTCTTGGCTGATAAAAAAAAAGCTTGCGACAAATCAGAATGTCACCAAGAATCTTGCTGTGAATAACTCCATAGAGATATCGAAACTGATAATGCCAGTAAAGATTGCATGCCCTTTTCCAAGGAGTAAACAGGCACAATAGTAAGTAACATAGCCTAAAGTATGAGTAAGAATACTCATAAATAAGTCAGCAACAGCAAAATCTCACTTCAAACTTTCATAGTTCTGTCACTAAAATTTAACCAATACATGCATAATCCATAAAATCCAGAAGACCTATGTGATCCCAGCTTAGAATAACATCACATTCAAGAAAATAAAATTCAAATGACAAAAGTAATTTTTTTTTTTTTTTGGAGAGGTTTATGCTATAGGGTGCGTGCACTCGCCAGACAGACAGAGACATAGATACAGCAAGCAAGAAATCACTCCCCAGGGGGGATGGTCATGCCGCAATCCCTTCTCCTCCATTCTCCTCTCGGGATCCTGGGTATGCACGCACACGCGCCCGGAGTGAGTTTTAAGCCACCGGGTTCGGGACGCAAACTGTGGTCGACTACGTGGGAGTCCAGCGACATAGCCATTATGCTAACTGCTGGTTCCCAAAAGTAATTGTTAAAGGAACTCAAATAATTTACTTGTGTTCTGTGAAGTCCCATTCATAATCTGCAACAGTAAATTTTAAATTTTCTTTCCTTTTGTCCCCCATTCTCCAGGGCTTAGAACTAGTCCCAGAGATGAGGAATTATTAAATTTTCAAAACCTCGATTGAAACACAGCAATGAAGAGTAGGTTGAATTATTGATACACTTTCTTCTTTCTGATCATTTCTTTGTGGAAAGAATATACTTTTCTATCTCATTAATATTGATTGGCCTTGGCCATACGTCTTACCCTGCCCATGAAGTGAGAGTAGACATGATGTATCCCAATGCCACATAAGCAGATGCTTAAATGTGCTTGTATGGTTTGGTCTCCCATGCTCACTGCTGCTTGCCTTCTGCCATAAGAAGTTCTAAGAAGTTCTGAAATGAGAGACATGAAATAGACATGAACTTGGACTCGGTGCCTGCAATAAAAACCACCAGAGCTGGTCATAAATCTGTGATTGAGGGGACCAGCACTTAGTGTAATGGCTATGTCACTGGACTCCCATGTAGTCAACCGTGGTTTGCGTCCCAGACCCAGTGGCTTAAAACTCACGCCAGGTGCATGTGCATGCATGCCCAAGATCCCGAGAGGAGAACGGAGGAGAAGGGATTGCAGTATGGTCATCCTCCCTGGGGGGTGATTTCTTGCTTTCTGTCTCTCTGTTTCTCTCTGTCTGGCAAGCACATGCGCCCTATAGCAAAAACCTCTCCAAAAAAATCTGTGATTGAGGGATTAATGTTCAGTTTTATAGGACACTGAGATTTGTTACACAGCATATGGCAGCAAAAGCTAATACACAATGTGACTTTTATTCTTTCCTTCTTCTTCCCCTCTCTCTATTCCAAGAAAGCAAAAACTGTGCCTCTTTAGGAGGGAATAGGAAAGAGAAATTAAAATATATAATGCAAAATTAATTTGTCTGGGAGAAGGAAAATATATTACCTAGTTAATTGGTAGGAAAAGTGACATCAAGTCACATTTAAGAAGTCAATATCTGAGACATGGTACCAACATGGCCATCAGTGAACCCTGAAGTCAGCAAGGAGATAAACAGAGGTCGTATCACGTAAGGTCCAATTAAAGCACTATAATCATTTCAAATAAAATTAGGAGCAAGCAACCTTAGCTTACTTGTTTGCAAGGAGGAGAGGGCATTTGGTCCTGGTATGGGAAATTACACTGACTAGAATTTAAATCAGACATATTTGTGACTACTCTCCATACCTACTTGACTCTTCTCCACTCTGTATTAGCCTGAGAAGCCCGTGGCTCATGGTCATGGCCTTAAAGATAAATAGCCCCAGCCTCTGCAGCTCAGTGGTACTGCTAGTGCCCTACAGTGCTGGAAGTCATATGGTGACTGTGGACCAGAGCCCAGATCAGCCCAAAAAACATGCCCAGTACGTGCAAGTGGGTTCCCAGTATCCAGAGGAGCTAGAGGGCTGGGAAAAGGGGATCACGGCATGACGAGATCCCTTCAAGCGCACCTTGTCTCTCTCTCTGGCATACACACATACTCTTTTCATAAAACAAAAAAAAGATGCATTAATATCATCTTTTGTAAAGATGCATTAATATCATCTTTTGTATGAAACTAATACATGATTTAGATCTTGCACTTTATTAAGACAATACAATTGTCACACAAATTGCCTTTGCACTTCTATCCTGTTGTTTGGCAGACCAAGGACTTGATATTACTGTAGGCTTTGTCCCATGCACATATGGTTCTTTTGAAAACAGTATTTTGTCACAGCCATAATGTCCGTAACTGAATTGCCGCCTGGGATATTCTTAGAAATGACCAGAAACGAGGAGTATCACTGCCTGCAAACAGATTAAAGATCAGAAATCTAGGTAAATGAAGCAGCCTCCGGAGGCCCACAGCATCATCTCGGATCAAGTGACTGGACCACTTGGTCAAGGTGAGTTCTGAAAATAGGCTGACCCAATATTAAGTCTGGATTTTTCTCAGGTTCTTGGAGGTTGGAATCAATATGAGTCCAGGATAAAGAAGCCTTCACTGGATTCAGGAAAGTATAACATCCTTGACAGCCTTCTCTTTACTACTGCTTATGGTGCTAATGCCATCAAAGAACTCAAAGCAACAAAAATAAATAAATTATGTGCTATTTTTTCAAGTACTGTATGTTGTTGCTGCTATCTACAGGAGTGCTGTATAAAAGCTTTTCCTTACATTTTTTTTTTCTTGGTCCTTTCTTCTTCAAAAATGACCACTTTTTTTCAGCAAATTGATACCTTGAGTCCTCTTTCACCTACTTACCAGCACCGATATAGGAAAACCCATTGTACAAAGCTGATGAGGCGATTGTAAGAGATGAGGGCTGAATGCTAATACTTCTGCCCAGCCTGCTAGACTAAGATTTATAACTGTAAACCTGCACATCTCTGATCTATGTATGCAAATGCGGGGCCAATTAGTGATTCACCTGCAACTGCTAATTAAAAGGCCTGGGGTGATGGATTGCCACAAAGCAGGCAGGGCTGTCCAGCATCATCTATTCCCACACAAAGGACAGCCCAAGGAGAGAACCTCAGAAGATTAGCTCCCTAAAGAGCCATCAGAATTTTATATCTACTAATTTGGAAGAAAAAAAAAAATAAGTCATGTGGGAAAATGTAATTATAATGCAGCTAGAAAATAAAAACAGGCAAAGCAAACCAAGCATTGTTGCATCATTAAAGGAGAAAATAAGCCCTCTGGGTAATTTTCCCATGGAATTTAGAACAAAAAAAAAAAATTGGAAAAAGGATTGGAAGAAACCACATGTGATTCTTTCCCCTCCAATTACAACAAATTTCCACAGTTTTCAACTCAGCAAAATGCCTGAACGAAAGTTTGGCAAATAGCATAGAATAAAGTTATTAATAAAAGAAAAAGAAATCAAGTCTGAGTCCAGACAGAGTTGGATTGAATAGGTTCTCATATTACTTAAACTAAGTTTTGAGACGTTTATTCAATTTCTGACTTCCAGTTGCAGCTAAATCGATCTAATTAAAATTTAAATTAAAAAAACAATCCACCCTGCCCCTCATAGCCCACAAGTAGCCACACCCATAGACCTTCAGTTCCCTCTGATGCAAAGTGCTAGAACATCTCTTCCTTTGTCAGCGCAGTTGGCTCCATCAGAGTCATAAATTACCAAACCCTGCTGTGGCCACAGTGCTCTGTGATCAACTGTCCCTCAAACCCACATCTCTTCATGATGCTCATGTCTCAACCCAAAAGACAACCACAGCATCAGCTATTTGGACCAAGGGCAGACCTGTGGCCACACAGAGCTCGCCTTCAAAGAGCTGTTAAATGCAGGCTCCTGTAGGGTTAGGAACATTTCTTCCCAGGCTGCCTTAGCGTGTTCGGGGTGTGCAAGGCCTCCTGCTGAATAGCTTCCCGCACATGGCAGACTGGAAGACCTAATGAGGTGTCACATAAAAAATACTCCTTAATTAAGTGACCTCAGAGAGAAAACAGCAGGTGGGTGTGTCAGCAAGCTACTGACAGGAAAATCTAGTAGATGCTCATTAGGTTGACATCAGGGACTATTGCAGCCTTGGAGAAAGAAGAAATAAATAGATAACCCTTAGCCAAGGTATGTCGAAACGCTGGCTTTTAGCTTGCCCAGTTACACCACCAGTCTCCTATCTGCCCCTGTGTCATGTGATGTCCCTTATGTTACATTTGCATGCTGGCCAGCTTTACCCTCATCGAGTATTTATAGGGAAAACGTAACACAAATTCCTAGGTAAAATTTATTTAAATATATGCTACATTCCACCTGCTGGGTATTTCTTGCTGGTTATCTCTATGAACCTTCACACTAGCCAGCTGAGACTGTGACTAGTCCTAAGTCACTAAGTTAGCAGGCAATAAAGCAGACGATCAAGAACAGGCCTGGCTCTTTCCTTTCCCACGCGACTGCCACTCACCTTCTGGAGGACCATTTTTCTCCCCAGGCTTTGTCTTCTACCACTTTTTATTTGAATTCCCTCCCTATTTTCTTCTGGAAGAGGTATCATCTTTTTGTGACTTTCATCCATTGATCCCTGCTCTTCTTTTTATTTCTGCCTGCATAATCTCCTTTATCCTTCTCTTTCCAATCACTTTCCCCTTAACATTGGGCACCCTAAATCCTCACAAGAGAAATTATATCAGTTAAAGACAAATGGACTGCCCATGCTGTCTACCATCCCTGCTTCCATAAAGAAACCAAGTGTTGGGGCCAGCAAGTGATATGGAGGTTAAGGTGGCTGGACCTCGCATGGTCAACTTCATGGTTCAAGTCCCAGACCCAGTGGCTTGAAAACTACATGTGCTTGCGCGCCCAAAATCCCAAGAGGAGAATGGAAGAGAAGGGATAGTAGCATAGTCATCCCCTCAAGGGGAGATTTCTCACTTTATCTCTCTCTGTATCTCTGTCTCTCTCCAGTGACAGAGTGCTCTGTAGCAAAAAAATAATAAATAAATAAAGGAAGAAAAAAGAAACCAAGTGTGGCATTGTTAGGCAACAGTTCCAAGGACCCACTCCCAGTAGGGAGTTAGACCGTTAAAATAACGAATTAGAGCTCTTTGCTGCGACTACTGCGAGGATGAGGGACTTCAACCACATCAATGTCAAGCTCAGCCTCCTTGGGAAGAAGAAGAGGCTGCGGGCTGACAAATGGTGGGAGAACAGAAAGGAGCTGGCTACTGTTCCCACCATCTGTAGTCACGTCCAGAACATGAGCAAGGGTGTCACATTGGGCTTCTACTACAAGATGAGGTCTGTGTACACTCATATCCCCACCGACGTTGTTATTCAGGAGAATGGGTCTCTTGTTGAAATCTGAAATTTCTTGGGTGAAAAATACATCCGGAGAGTTCGAATGAGACCAGGTGTTGCTCATTCAGTATTTCAAGCCCAGAAAGATAAGTTGATCCTTGAAGGCAATGATATTGAACTTGTTTCAAATTCAGCTGCTTTGATATAGCAAGCCATGACAGTTAAAATTAAGGATATAAGAAAATTCTTGGATGGTATCTATGTCTGAGAAGGGTACAGTTCAGCAGGCTCATGAGTAAGATCTAAGAGTTTTCCAGCTACAGTAACAAGCAGGATAATTTCTAAGGCCTTCATAGGACATTTTAAAGATGATAATAAAAGACAATTGGTTTGAAAAAAAATGAATTAGGAGACAGACTGAAGTGACTGCAGCATCTTGGGTTCCTTTAGAAACCCAACTCAATGCAAACGGAAGAATGAAACTTAAGACTTAACTAACCAGAAACTGCCACCTAACCTTTAACTAGAGACTCTAACAACCTGAAACCACCCACTAACCTCTAAGGACTTTTCACTTTAATCTGTCAAATATTTCCTTTGTTTTGCTCCCACGAATGCCTTTAAAAAGTTATCCCTTTGCCTCCCCTCAGTGGAACCCTGAACCACTTTCAGTTTGCCACTGCCCAATTCATGACTCACTGTCTGCTCACAAAATGTTCATGTGTTAAAGTTTAGTTTTGTAAAAACTCAGTCTAGAAATTACCTTTTATTTCTTATTTTAATATTGTTTCTATCTCTGCAACTTTCTTCTCATGTTCTATGGTTGCTATAGTCACACCAAACAAGTCAGTTTTCCCCACAGGAAGCTTTCCTGGAGATCTCCTATCTGTGCTGCCCTTCCTGAGTCAACACTTCGTAACCCAGGTAACCAGCCTTGAGCTCCCCGAGGGCATAGACCTTGGTTTATTGCCTTTCTATCCCCAGCACCTGGCACTGTGTTAGAGCTCCATAAATGTTGGTTGAATAAATAAATGAATGGGTTGACACTATTTGTTCTAGATTTTTCCACAGGTACCAGCCTACACCTCCTCCGTTCCTATCTACATTAACTTAAAGTTCTCCCTGCCTGAAATATTTTACCCTACTCTTGCCATTTTCCTGACTTATTCCATCCACATTGTGAAAACAAATTTAAGTCCTCTCTCTTCCATGGAACATTCACTAAGCACGCTAATTTACCTAGATTTTTCTCATCCCTGACCTCTTATGGAAATTGCCATCTGTATAACCCAATGTAAAATTTAGTTATATGGGACCAGTGGGTGGTGTGACTGTTAAGGCACTGGATCCCATGTGGCTGACTACATAGTTAAATCCTGGACTTCATGGCTTGAAAAACACATGTATATGCATGCCAAAATCCCAAGAGGAGAATGGAAGAGAGGGGACACAGCATGGCCATTCCCCCCGTGTGAGAGTGATTTCTCACTTTCTTTTCTCTCTCTCTCCAGAAAGTACATATGCCCTATGGCAAAAACATTAAAAAAAAAAAAAAAAAAAGAAAAAAGTTTTATTATATGCCACTTTTCTCCAGTTATGTTGACCTTGTCACAAGATATTTGGGTATAGATGCCAATTCTTACACTAAAATAATAATTTGTATTTAACTAGAATTACATAGCTCACAAAGTCCTTCTTTTTTTACACAAAATGATCTTTAATTCTCTCAGCAGCCCCACAGGAAAGGTATGGGATATGTCAAATCTAGTCCCAGATTTGCCTCTTTCTAGGTTTGTGCAGCTAGTGCCCTTCCTTCATTGACTGCCAGTTCGTGCTTTGGGAACCAGCACTGTTATACTCACTGATGGCTGAAGAGCTCAGACAGACACTCAGTAGTAGTTCACTTTTCTCTTTAACCTATGCCTTGACATTTATCTCCTACCACTTCTTAATCCCATTTTTCTATCTTTCATGTAATCTTAATCCTCTATTTCCCCTTTATCCCTGTTGCAACAAATTAAGTGCATAATTAGGGGCCTGGGTTCCTTTAACTTGGCCTTCAGGTCATAAACTCACTGCACAGTTAAAATTTTAGGGTGAGTAAGGCCATTGTCACATTCCTACTGTCAAACAAATTTAGGATTTGGTCACTTAGGTTACCTGAGATTAGTTTAGCACCACTTGAAAAAATTAAAGATACTAGTGGTTATTCTACCAAGACAAGCTAACATGAATCAGATTGATTGGAACTCATTCTCAAGTAAGTATGCTTTATTTATTGAAGGGTTTGGGTCACAGAATTTCAAAGGGAACTCAAATAAGGCTCTTTTTTTTTTTTTTTTTTTTTTTTTTTTTTTTTTTTTTTTTTTTTTTAAAGAGGTTTTTGCTATAGGGCATGTGCGCTCGCCAGACAGAGAGAGATAGACAGAAAGCGAGAAATCACCAGGGGGGATGGCCACGCCGCAATCCCTTCTCCTCCATTCTCCTCTCGGGATCTTGGGTACGCACGCACACGCGCCCAGTGTGAGTTTTAAGCCACTGGGTCCAGGACGCGAACCGCGGTCGACTACATGAGAGTCCAGCGACATAGCCATTACGCTAACTGCTGGTCCCAAATAAGGCTCTTATAAAAGGATTTTGGAAGACCTTTTGTTTGTTAGCCTCTACCCAGAATCAAGACCCACCAATGATCCTGAATTTAAGGAGACCTCCACTTGGGCTGAATAAACACTCACTAACTCTCATTTTGCCATTTTTTTGTTTTGGGTGACAGTTTTACACACAAAAATTTTCCCTATTCTGCATCAAGTATATTCTCTTACAAAAATTTTTGGTCTAACTGAAATTTTATAACATGCATTTATATGAATATGTAACGTGCAATCACCATGAATACTGCTTAGATTGGGAACAGGTTAGGGATGATCTCAGAGAACAAAAGTTATGAAAGAATTTCATTTTCAAAAATGAAGTCCTGTTGCTATTCTCTATGATCTTTTAATCATGAATACACATCCTTTATCAAAATCTATAGACTATACAACACCAAAAGTGAGCCCTAATGTACACTAGGGACTTTGGGTGATTATGATGTGTCAGTGACATTAATCGATTGTGATAAATGTACCACTCTGGTGGGGATTGTATAATGAGGCAGACTATGCATGTGTGGAAGCAGAAGGTATACAAGAGATCTCTGTACCTTCCTCACAATTTTGCTATGAACCTAATACTGCTGTAAAAAAAAAATAGTATTAAAAAAATGAAGGCTATTCTTAAAAATAAAACCCAGCTTCTAATAAACACACATGTTTTACAAAAGTTATTTTTGTTTGATAAGATGTCAGAAATATTCATGAAATTTGATTACAAATTGTTTTTACTTTCACATCATGACATTTTCAAGAAAAAGAAATAATAAAAAGTAGATTCCAATAAAAAAATTTAAAAATCCACTGAAAGAATTAAATTTGATTCCCAATAACTATGGAAATACCTCAACTGAAATTTCAGCCAGCTTATAGCTGCAATTTTAAGCTTAACAAATACCATTTTCAAGATGTACTAGCTATAAGAGATGAGTTGTAGGAATTGATACTTGCACAGCCTTTTCCAATCTTCACTCATAACCATCGCTTAGGAAAGAATGCTTTCTTTTTATTTTCTGCCTTTGATCCATATGGCCCAGACTTACAACCTGTCAACAACCTCTTCCATGCAACCGTAAAGTGAAAACTCTCTGTCAATAAACAGCTCGCACACTTGTCTACAACATCAGAGCAGACTCTTTCTCAGGTTCTCCACATGCATGAAGGATTGGGTTTGATCTTGGGCAGTTCCAATAAAGTAGCTGTAGCCAATTTATTTAAAAATAGCCAAGACAATAATCTACACAAAGCTATTTCTCTGCTATTATCACATCTACTCTTCCTTCAGCACTGGCTTTCTGAAGTTCCCAGTGGTCTAATTTTTCAAGACATTTGTCTACTTCCAACTAACCTTGGTAGAAGGCTAGTGATAAATATATATAATGCCTGATCTAAGCCTTTCCTATTTTATTTGTTCATACTGAATTAATGATTAATTTTTTTTAAATGAGCATCCTGGGGTCCCATTATGTGTTTTTTTCAAATCCAGATTTTGTCACATGCTCAAATGTGCATTATCTCTCAAGTTGTAATCAGGAAGAAAAAAGGCAGAATGGCCAGAAAGCAAGAAGAAGAAAACCTGTTTTTCTTAGAAAAAGGTCAGAGGCCATCTTTTATTTTGAGGTTCTTCAATGACTATAAAAGAGAGTACAAGAAAAAGAACAAAAGTAGATAGGGCATAATCCACCACAGTAAGTACAGTAACTATATCACCAGGAGGGTCAAGCCTGCTTTCTGTTTCTCATGAAAATTTCTTTGCCCATCTAGTAAGATTTGGGATTCTTCTCTTGTTACGACAGTGACAAGCCTTGCTCTTAAGATGGAATATCATTTAGAATTTGTACTCAGAAATTGTCATCCTGTTTTGCTCTTGCAGTATATCTGAACAGAAGGAGAAAGCCCAGAAGAAAAGCAGTATCTGGGTGGGGCCAGCAGATGGCATGGTGGTTAAGGTGCTGGAATCCCACTTGGCCAACCACAGTTTATGTCCCAGACCTGGCCACTTGCTTTTTCACATTTCTTTTCTTTCTCTCTTTCTCTCTCTCTCTCTCTCTCTCTCTCTCTCTCTCTCTCTCTCTCCCCCCCTCCCTAAAAATAAATAAATAAATAACAATGATGAGCAGAATTAAAATAATTATTTTTTACAAAAACTAGTATCTAGAGATCAAAGAAATAAGGAGTCCCTTATATTTATAGGAATCCTGTAACTTGTCTCTTCTTTTCTTTCCATCACTGGTCTTTCATTTAGGAAGAGCTGAGGATAAAAATCATGGCATTAATAAGAAAACATATCTCATGTAATGCATTTCACGTGTCTTCTGGTTATTCCTACTAGATCTTAATATGTTAGGGAAAATGGCCCCTTGGCTGCTATGCTTAAGTCTGTCAAAAACCTTTTCCCCAGTCCTTGGTGAAGCTCCTCAAACCTGGCCTTTCTTCTAGACCACATCTAACCTTTACCCAATTGACTAGATCTTCAAAATTCCCCTACACTCAGTGAGAAGTAAATAGGAGTATAACTAAAACAAGATTGGCAAGAAATTAATCATTGTTGAGTCTGTATGACGAGTATGTGAGGGTTTATACTACTTATTAGATACAGATACATTTTGTATGTATTTAAAATTTTCTTTTTAAATTTATAATTTTTTTTATTCATGAGAGTGAGAGGCAGAGAGACACCTTCATAGGGTCCCACACCAAACCTCCCCCAGCCCTAGAGCCGGATCATGGGTGTGCATGCCCAGTGTGCGGAGATCAACTGGGAACCTGCAATCCCCCATAGGGGTCCAATATCCCCTAGTATCTTGTCACCACTGTGCCACCGAGTAGCCCTAAATATCTCATAATAAAAAGTTTAGCCCTCTATATCTCAGTCAAGTGCAGTCTTGAAATGATTAATTTTCAAAAATGTCTTCCTAACAGTATAGTAGTGCTATAGTTGTTTAAAATCTGTCCCTAAACAATAGGAGCCTTGCCTTGTCCCTTACTGGAGGTAATTCAGTTTACATTCTCTTTCCTTACCTCATCTTTCCCCTTCTTCTGCACTTAAAAAACACAGTCATTTCAACTGGAGTGCTGTGAATTATTATATAGTTCTATGCTTCCTGATAATGTGGGCATTCTGAAAGAAGCTTGGAAAAGAAAGCCCTAAAGGAACAGCTTACCAACTGACAAATGAGTAGGGGAGACCATTTGCAGGCAGGCCTCCTGTAATTTCTATGTAATAGGTGCATCACCAGTCAGTGCACCATCCCTCAGCCGCTAAGAGTGTCAGCTTGTGGCATGTGGGTAAACGTCTTCCAATCTGATCACCTGCTTAAGACTATCTCATTAGGCAGCTCTTTCCCTCTCCTATCCCTCTTCTCTTACATATTAATAGGTTTTCTCCCTATGAAAGAGTATGCCCTCAGTAAATTGCATGCAACTGAATGCTTGCCTCAGGCTCTGCTTCTAAGAAGCCCAACCTAAGACACATTTAAAACATACCCCAAAGGTAAAACTTTCCAAACTTTCCCTCCAATGCAATAGAAATAAAATAAAGAAATAGTTATACTCTTTGGAGATCCAGGAGAAGTACAACTTAAAGTATTGGAGGGCTGAAGGAGGGGCGAAGGAACTCATCCTCTAAGATTTGCTGAAAAATCACCGACAGGCAGATTAATGAGAGAAATGGCACACTGATTTATGTAGTGTATACCTGGCACACAGGAACCATACAAAGTGTGACTCAAGGAAAGGCCTAATGACTGGACATGTTATATACCATGTGGGACAAAGGAAGTTTGTGGTTAGGCAGGAAAGGGCAATGGAGAGATGTGCAAAGATGCAATGACTCTTGTTTTTTCCAGGCCAAGTCTCAGACCTCTAGTGTCCTTCCTATGCCTAGAAGGCGAAGGAGGACTTGGACTGCTTATTTACAGATATAAATAGATGCAAATTACCTTTGCTGAAGGTTAACTTTTTTTTTAAAGTTAATTATTGTGCCTGCAGACTCTTTGAATTATTAACTCAAAATGTGCCAAAGTATATTTGGGGTGGCATATTTTAGCTTGCCAGAGCATCCAACTAAAAATTCCACATTTTTGAAGTTGTGTATTTCACAATAAAAATGCAAGCAAGGGGGCCCTCTGGTGGTGTGGTGGTTAAGGTGCTGGACATTCCCACATGGCCAACCATGGTTCGAGTCCTGGACCTGGTGGCTTTCTTTCTCACTTTCTTCTCTCTCTCTGTGTCTCTCTCTGGTCAAATTAAAATAAATGAATGAATAAATAAAATTAAAATTAAATAATTCTTTAAAAAAGGAAATAAAATGCATGCAAAATGTTAACCTATGTTAAATAACGTTTCTATTTAACCTTTATAAAGTCATCCTTTTCTCTAGAATTCTGGAGTAGAAACAATGCTCCAAAGTGCTGGACTGCTATTGGTTCCACAGCTGTGTCAGCTCTAAAGCTATGCACATCCCTGTCTGAAAAGGCTGAAGAAAGGGCATATGTGGGACCAGAGGGCTTGCACTCAAACCCTGAGTACTCAGATTCCAGCTCTACAAGGTGCAGTGTGCAGTACCCGTTCTTTAGACACGGTCTCTTCAGCACTACAAACTCATAACAGACCTACTGCAAACACAGTGTCAGTATATCCCAGTTTTTCTTTTAGTTTAATGAGGAAGGGAGGAAGAGGGAGAGGAGAAAAGAAGGAATTCAATCACTGATAGACCTCAAAGTGATCTTCAAGTAGTCTTTTTTATTTTATTATTTTTTTTTTTTGAGAAGTTTTTGCTATAGGGGCACGTGCACTTGCCAAAAAGACAGAGACAGAAAGACAGAAAGCAAGAAATTGCTCCCCAGGTGGGATAGCCATGCTGCAATCCCTTCTCCTCCGTTCTCCTCTTGGGATCTTGGGCATGCATGCACACGCACCTGGCGTGAGTTTAAGCCACCGGGTCCAGGACTTGAACCTTGGTTGACTACATGAGAGTCCAGCGACATAGCCATTACACCAACTACTGGTCCCTTCAAACAGTCTTTCTAATCTTCATTTTATAGATGTGAAAACTAAGATTTGGGGCATGAAGTAATTTGCTGAGGGTCAAGGAGCCCCTTAATGGTGGAACCAAAATCCCTACATCTCTGGGTTTCTGGGACAGATTTTTCTCTCTGCTAGCCCTTATCTCCTGCCCAACTTTGGAGGATGACTTTGGTATCAATATAGGAGCAGGAATTTCAAGTCTGGGGTAATTCAGTACAATGTCTCTGCTGTTACCCCAGGGCAGGGTGGTGGTTTATTTAACAAGACAGCCTTCAGACTCTAAGAGTTTCCAAGTGAGTATTAGAAACAACCACAGTTTCATCCTAAAGGAGGCCAGAGTAGAAAATTGTTTTGTACTTCCCAGCTGTAGTCCCTGGATAATAGATGGTCCAAGAATGCCCTCTGGTGACTTCCTGCTGCGTGTTCAAGCACTTTTGAGGCAGGAGGTGGCTGTGGGAAAAGGACAAAAAGAAACTAGACTCCTGGAAGTGGTTTTCTCTCCCAACAAATGTGACATGGGTGTTCTGTCAGCAAACTGTGGCAGAATCCGACTAGGAAGCTGGATAAAAACATAATACATGTCATTGCATACTCAGTTGCCTTTGCCTTTTGTTCTCTAACAATGACGATAATTCTTTTTAATTGCACAATTATTTCAATCCTTACTCAACTCATATTACATTAGTAGAAGGCATAGAAACAATAACACATTGGTAGGCATAAAAATCTCTAACATAATTTCAATTTAAGCATATCCTTCCCTGGTTTTCTGCTTATGCATAATATGGTCACCATTTCCCAAGAAAATGAGCAAAACATACCCATGGGTCTTCAGAATGCAGCCCATCTTCTGAAGACCCCGTCCCTTTATTTTTGGTGATATATATTTGAAAAAAGGGAGACTGACGCTTGTACCCCAAGATAAATCTGTAAAGAAATTTAAAGGAACATTGAGTAGAAGCAAAGGGAGAAACCCAATGAAAGGCTGTTTAGGGGCAGTGATAGCCTGTGACCTAGATATACTTTAATTCAATTTTTTCACAAACATTTTGAAGTCCCCACATATTGGTCAGAAATATGATGGAAGATCTAGAAAAGAGCATCTCTTTCAGTCCTCCCTTGCATCAGGGCTAGTTAGTAATAGCCATCATTTATTGAGTATTTACCAGGTGCCAGGAATATACTAAGTGATTTACATGGGTCATTTCATTTAACTCCTCGTGACAACCATAGGAGAAAGAGCTGTTATTTTTCTGTACTACACAGATGAGAAACCTGAGGCATGGAGACATTTAATGAATTTCCCAAGGTTATACAACCACTAGTAAAACCAGAATTCAAGCACCAACATATCCAACTCCCGAGCCCAGGCCTTTTGCTATCCCAATGTATGGGATCCACAATTTTTCTAGACAGCCTTCCTGTCCCTTCTCCTTGAATTCCTCAAACAATGAGTAGATTATTCTATTATCTAACAGCTCTCATTGCCTGAAGAGCTCCTGTTACCCTGTGTTCTGTACTCTTTGATCCTAATTCTGTTTACTGGAGGGATGCAGAAGTTTAACCCCTGTATTATATGACATTTCTTTAAATATTTGAAACTGTGTATCAGGTCACTGGCCCCCTTACCCAGCTTTTTGTTCTCTAAGCTAAACAATCCCAATTTACTTTGACTTCCTTTGGTAAGTGTTTTCCAGGCCCTCCACTTTCCTGGTTCACTCCAGCTTGTGTATCACTTCTCTGTACAAAGCTAAAAGGCACCCTCTATCAATAGTATTGACCAACACTCAGTGTAGTCCAACTACAGAGGAGCACAGTGGGACTATTGCCTTCTTGTTACCAAAACTGCATTCCTAATTAGAAGGCAGCTGAAAAAGACCTTAATGATCACAGTAGCTGCAACACATTGATGCTCACAACCAACATGGAGCTCACAACCAATGCACAAAATCCCTCAGCCATTTTCACACAGCAAGTGAGAACTTCTGCCGGCCTACAAATGCACACAAAACATTTTATTTCAACGAAGGACTTACTTGTTTTAAATTTCATATTCTTATTTGTTCCAATTTATTATTTTTTTTTCTGACTATTGAGACATCCAAAGCTCAGGTCACAATGTTAGAAAGGTGAGGTACACAACCGAACCCTGAAACCCCCATCCCAAGTGACACCAGTTGGAATTCAGTGCCCTTTGCATATCACCGTCCAATTGGCCATGAATCTTCAGAGTCTATCACCCAGCTCATATTTCTCCATCTTTCCCACAAGGACATCATAAGAGACTGTATCAAACGTCTTCCTGAAATCCAGACACATTTTGTCTGTGGTATTTCCCCTCCCCACCAGTCTCCCCACTCTATCAAAAAAGGAAATGAAGTTAGTTGGGCATATCTTGTTTTTAAGCAAACCTTCATTTAGTGAATCCATATTTATATGTACCAACAGGCTCAATGAGATGTTTATTTTAGGAAATTAAAGTTCTTCCAAGAAACCTAATTTTGAACAAACTAAAGAATAGTTTAGCTACTTTTTTTGACTTTTAAAAATGTATTTCTGGGATCATCAATATGATCACAAAGCTTAGCATTTATGATGATGTAAAAATCACTTAAATATTACATTTCTAAAATACAATTAAACTTTAACAAAATTGCATTAGCCAGAATTGAACTTTTCCGGCATCATATTTTTAACTAGAGAGATAAATCTCACCACAACAATTTTATAGCTGGATCAACTTCTATATTCAGTACACTTTAAACTTCACTTTCTATCACTTTTAAAGCTACCTTTCTGGACAATGAAAACTGAGCTGGCATTGAAAGATTCCTCTGTCATAGACAAAGGCTCCATTGTATTAGCATACCATACATACTAAAACCAAAAAAACTGAATGAAGATGTTTTTAAAAGACATTATTTATCAAAGGTAATGTAGCAGTTATACTATGTCAGTATATTCTGAGTGCTTTGCAGATGTTAATTCACTTAATCTCAACAAAAATGTTTTGTAATAGCTATTCTTATTCTTTTTTCTATTTTAACAGAAGGAAAAATAAAAGCACAGAGAGGTTAAATGACTTACCCAGGTATACACAACTAGGAAGTGGCATGAAGACACAACAGAGAAAATGGAAAGTTTTATGCTTCAAATTCGAACAAAAAAATTCATGAAGACCTTCCATTCCCTCCATGGGCAATTTCAAAAAGTTTCTAAATACATTTATATTTCTCCTTACATCAATTAGCAATGTTATGTTCATCTTCATTTAAAAATAAGATAAAAGGTAGAGTACAAGGTAAATGTATTAAGCAAGGTTAAATGTCACACAGGCTGGCTTAATGTAACGTTCTTTGGTCCCAAAGTTAGGAGGCACTGACTCATTTCATTCCTGATCCTTTCAGCAGCCCTGTCTACTATTCTGCCTGGCCCCTGTAGACACTAAACAAATCTTTATTGGAGTCAATTAAATTGATTTGTTCTCACGTCATTTTCAAGCACCCCCACATATAAAGATAGTAATAGTCACCCCGACATTTATTTCAAAATTATTTCCAACTCCTATTTGCTTACCACTCACTTACAAAAGATTTATCTCCATATTTGTGCAAGTAGAATTTAGGATATTTGGCCCTACGAATTAGGTTATCTTTTTTAAAAAGTATAGGAGTTACCAAGCATAAATCCCAGTGACATATTCTACTGTGGTTATATGTTACGCAAATTTGGAATAATATGATATAAAAAAAAATCAGTAAAGACTCTTCACGCTCAAAACTGGAAGTAATGTAAATCCCTCAAATTTAATTTCAAAGACCACATAATTTCAAAACTCATAGGCCAAATGAATTGTAAAACTGAGTTCAGACTATGGACTGAATTACGTAAGTTTCGAATTACTGAGTCTTCAGGGCTACATCCTTTGCATAAATGTCACTAGCCTTTACACACCATCAAGGGACAACACAAATGACAGACTACTGTACAACCACTTGATGGCTGAAGCCTTGCAGGCCAAACAATCTCAGAAGGCTCAAGGCAAAGAATCTGTCCTCAGTGTCTCAAAAATCTATGGGACCACAAAGCAAAATACTACAATGCACAATGGAAAGATGAAAATTTAACTGAAGAGACTCGTGACCAAATTACACCCACATGGGAAAACGTTGATGGAGATGGCCCCAAACAGCAGGCTCCCGGGAGCTCAGAAAATTAGTTGTCCACCACCCCTCCCAAACTTAAAAGAATCATAGGCTCTTAGACTTCATCTGGATGAGAAACCACAGCTCTCTCAGAAGCCACAACATTGAAGGCTGAGAGATGCTAACAGATAAACAATAAATTACCAAATGAAAAAGTGAGCTTAGCCTGTGTGCACTGGAAGCAGTGGCTGGAAATGTTCATGACATGTTCTACACAGACAAACATTCTCATTCAGAGAGATAAAGACAGAGGGAAAAATCGTGAGAATTAAAATAAGAATGAATATATTCTATCATTTCCCTTCTTTCCTCCATTGTATGCTCAATGAAATGGTCCCTGGCATTCAAGAAAGCAGGAGAATAAAAACTTACCAAAAAAAAAATAAATAAATAAACAAGTTGGGGGTCAGTATGTGGCCTGGTGGTTAAAGTGGCTGGACTCTACATGGCAGGCCACACGGTTTGAGTCTTAGACCAGTGGCTTGTAAAACACGCCAGGCATGCGTGTGCACTCAAAATCCTGAAGGAAGAAATGAAGAAGAAAGTATTACGGCATGATCATGACCCATGGGGGGGGGGTGATTTCTCTCTCTCTCTCTCTCTCCCTCTCTCTCTCTGCGTGTGTTTCTCTCACTCTCTTTCTCTCTCACCCTCTCTGGTAAGCACATGCACCTTCTAGCCAGGAAAAAAAAAATTAGGACATAGATGGGGGTGACAATGAAAGCAATGGGACTGAAATCTTTTACAAGCACATATGAATCTTCTATTCTTGGCCTTTACCCTCCCAATGGCCTTCCTTTTCCTTCCTTCAGAGAAAAACTGAAGCCAGTCACTTTGGGTGCCTGAATCAACCTTGTAAGACACACTGAATTCTCCTTGTAATGCGTAACTGTCAGCCTTTCACTCATCTGGAGTGATTTTTCCAATTAAGCATGACAGGCATTTCACCAAAGCCCCCTGTTCTAACTCAGAGGCCAGGTCCTGAAGAATGAGACTTCAGGTGACTGCTAACACTTCCTTTGTCACATGAGCTTCTCTAGACAAACAATATTAACTACAAATTTGTCAGGACTTTCTATAGCCATCAATCATTCTTGCTCTTTTGGGCACTCTGTGTTTCCTCTCACTCCTATTGTCAAAAAAAATTTTTTTACACAGAAAATGAAAAGAAAAATTAGAGCCCTCAAAATTAGAGTCAGCGTAAGTCCTGGAGTACCTAGAATTTGAATATTAATTTGCTATGACTAACCTCCCCTTCATTAAGAAAATGAAAAACTATAAAATGATGTACTGCCTCAGAGAAATAAACATTAGAGTTTCATGTTGGAATGTTTTGGATTTGTTTTTGTTTATTTTTTTCTTACTCTTACTCAAGATCTCAAAAAGTACAAATAGACAAAGGTTTAATCCACAAGTCTCAAAGCCTAGTGCCCTCAGAGACCAGACATTACATTATCAATTATGAAACTGCTAGGTGTAAGAAAATAGGGAGTCATGGAAAACTTTTGCAAACTCTAGGCTAACCCCCCCAAAAAAAGTATGTATGAAGGTCACATTCATTGCCTGAGCTGCCAGTTTGTAACCCCTAGTTATATGTGTGCACACATGTGCATACATATAAACACATACATGTGCAGTAAGTCCTCGTTTCTCCTAAAGGAACCTGTGTATTTTTTTTTCCCAGATGAAGTCAGATGGAAGAAGAAAGAGCAGGGGGCGGAAGTCAGACACACAGCTTGCATGCTGTTCGTACAGGCAGGATTCAGACTCAGGTCTACGACCATGTCCCACATGTCCCAGAGCTCCCTTAGGACTTGCAGAAGGACCAGACCACCATTGTTTGGTGAGGGCTGAGGTTTACAGATCCATGTCTCTGATCAAAGTGCTGACACTAGTCCCACAACTTCCACCACGGCAGTTCCTCTCTTTTAACTACTGAATGAGAAAGAATTGGGGCTGGTGAAAAAAATTTAAAACTTTTTTCCCTCTCCAAGTCTTATCAACCAGCATGCCGGTTATCTGTCAGCTAACACGACGGATGAACAGGAATGGGACACAGGTGTCCTGTTCCTTACATGTCTCCTCCCACACCTCTGCCACTGGTAGGCACAAACTGTCCTCAAATATGAAGTATCTGCCACTTCCCCAGCATTTTGGGGAAGCACATACACAATTGCAGTATTATATTTGAAATCTGGTGTATAATAAAAGCTAAAGTCAAAACGATTAAATGTAAAATAGAAATTTCAAAGCCCATTGAGTTAACAAAGAAGCTAATTTATCTTTTTGCATTTCCTGATTTATGAAACTACTAGTCACTGATGAATGTAGACTCAAAGCAGAAAGGAGGAGTAGGGACCAGATCTCAGAATCAGGTCCTTTTGGGGTGAATGTCTGAACCACAAGGAAAAAAGCTCTGACCTGAAGCCAGTGGTAGAATCATCATAACAAAATACAACCAGTTCATTTACTGGGGAATGACTTGAAAGAATTAGGCAAACTACTAAAAACCACAAGCCTACATCCTTAAAACTTAAGACCATGTCTAAAAATTTTGCTTAGGGTCAGCCCTATAGTCCTGTGGGTAAGCCCTATGCTTAAGAAGCTAGATCCCCATGGTCCACTGCACTTCAAATCTCAGCTACAATGGCCTGAAAGTCATAGCCTGTGCAATTGTACGTGTGCCCAAAGTTCTGATGAGATGGAGAAAAGGTGGAGAAGCAGCTGTGACATGCCCTGCTGGGTGGCTTTCTCTCTCTCTCTCTCTCATGTGTGCATGCATGCACACATTCCTTCTGGCAATAAAGAATCATTTTTAAAAATTCTTAACTCCTGGGACCAGCAGTTAGCGTAATGGCTATGTCGGTGGACTTCCATCTAGTCGACTGCGGTTCGCATCCCGGACCCGGTGGCTTAAAACTCACGCCGGGCACGTGTGCATGCGTGCCTAAGATCCTGAGAGGAGAATGGAGGAGAAGGGATTGTGGCGTGGCCATCCCCCCTTGGGGGTGATTTCTTGCTTTCTATCTCTCTGTCTCTCTCTCTCTCTCTGGCGAGCGCATGCACCCTATAGCAAAAACCTCTCCAAAAAAAAAAAAAAAATTCTTAACTCTTCTGTGCTCAGTTCTTCCAGCTCTCAGAGACTCACACTGAGCTCCATGAAACTCACTCTCTCTCTCTCCTTAATCTATGGGCAATGGAACCCAAGCCTGCACAGATATCAAAATAACCAGGAGAGAAAGCTTTCTTTTAAAAAATGAAGATTCCATGCTGTCAATTCAGATCTTACCCATGGTCTACTAAATTGAAAATCTATATGGTGGGGCATTTGTACCAAATGATCCAGTGAGTCTAAATGATCAACCAAATTTAGAAATCAATAGGCCAGAGAATGAACGATCAAAAACACGGCATGAAAGACACTTTTCTGAGTCCATTGTCCATGAGAGACAGTAATAATACACCAGCACTGTTTCCCATGCACCAACCAAAGCTCGAGAATCCTCCTCCTCCATAAGGCACCCCAGACAGCCACCACCAGTCAGTGAGTCCAAGTTCACAAACTGAATCATGTCCGCCACCCTCAGTGAGGACCAAGCAAGCCACCAATGCAGGGTGCTCGTTTCCCATTTAGTCTAGAATTGCTCATGGCATGCTCCTTTTACGTTTACAAAACTTTTCCAAACACCTGATTTTTGAGTATCCCAGGAACTGAAGTGAGAAGGTTGTGTATTATTCCCATTTTACTTATGAGGACACTGCAGGCCATGAAAGCTTAGTCATGCCCAAGGTCGGAGAGCCCATGAAGAGTAAAAACAGAAAGTCTATCTCGGTCTCCTGATGTCCAGACACCCATGCTTCGTTCTCTATCAAGCTGGCCATGAGACATTGAGGGCAACATTACCACGTGAGCCTAGCAAGAAACAGACACTAGAGCAAGCAGTATAGGAAAGGGTAGGCAGGTTTGAGAGGTTTATGAAGTCGACCAAGGTCCCAAGGACTGAACATCACGGAGCCAGAGCTCTCACCAGGTCTGCTATTGTAGACTGTTCTTCCAGCTCAGCGCAGACTAGCAAAGGGCCTTTCCTCCCTCTCACCTACTTGGCCCTCGCACACTCGCTCCGCCAGCCCTCCTCTCAGTCCTCTTCCCTCATTCCCATACTATCATCTGCTCCGCCAGTCACCTCTGCAAGGCCCACCCCCTTCTTGCCCTGTAACTTCCTTCCAAATGCAGAAGGAAACCGCCCAGCTTACTCAGAGCAGTCCCAGCCAACTTACTTAAGATAAGACAAGCACCTTGGCAGGAAAACACGAATATAAAATTGCAAACAGCTTTTGAAGTTGCAGATCCATAATCTTCTAAGCCAAAGAAGAGGGGTTTGCCTCTTCTCCCTCTAGTCTAAATCAACACTCCAGCGGACTGAAACGAGTCCAGCCAGCCTTCGGATGTGATCTCACAAGCCTGCCTGCCACACACATGCATTTCCAGCCTGTCTCCTGAGCAAAACCCCCATGCGGCTTGTCACCACTTGACACAGAGGACGTGTTTCTACGGAAATCAAAGCAAAGGGACATGCTTTGCTGCCCTTTCATGTGCTCAAATGCATCCTGACTGACCTGACTATGCCCTTATCTCTTTAAAAAATGCAGCACTTTCCAGTTCAGGAGATAGGATGCCAAGGGTTTCCAAGCACAGGGGACAACTCACCCCTATTTTGTCCTGTAACCTTGGCCAAGTTACTTAATCCCTCTTGTCTCCATTTTTTTCATCTGTAAAGTGGGAATCTAATAGTCCTTCTTTCCTTATGTGGTTGTTGGAAATATTAAAATAGTTGATCATGTGAAGAACTTAGAATGTTACTGGTACAGAGTAAGCAGTCAATATTAACCATCACTGTTCACTCAAAAGCGGAAACAGGACACACGCCACACGGCCATTTGGTTTTAGATGACATAGTCATGAATCCTCTTACTATTTGAGGGTCACAGTAAGCAGGTTTCGATGGTCAAACATTAAATTCTGGTGTTTATGCTATTATTATCTTCAATGAAATGATTTACATGCTTAGGAGTTAATAAGGAATTAAAAAGAGTTAATAAAATTCCCTTTAGAATTAAGTCAGCTTAAAATAACAGTGCCTGCTAAGATTACACACTGTTTATTAGCTTCTTAATACATTTTTTAAAAAAATTTTTACTGCAAAAAACATTATTTTATATTCAGAAAAATTAAAACAAAAATACATACATGATAAAATTAAGCACAATAAGCCCTGTAGTGTATAAACACAGACATCTAAAGGAAACAGCAACCAAAGAATAAATAAGTACACTAAGATTGCATCATGGATTCCCCTGCTGGCCCACCTGGACATTTCTTTTGGAAAGTTTAAGAGATCTGTCTCTAAATCCAAATGGAAAAGGGCCCCAGATACTGCTCGGATATTATTGGCAGTATTTTCAGTGCAGAGAAAGGCAAAACAAAGAATTTTTTGCAACTGGAGCCACCATCTGAGCTAGCTCCACATGCATAAACCTCAGCCACACGAGACCTGTTTAGAGATGAACTGTCAACTGCACATAGACACACATGCACAACATGCACATGTTCACACATGCACATGTACATGCATGAACATACAGAATCTGAACACTGACAATGTTTTTGTTTTGTTTTTTAAGAGAGCTTTTTTTGCTATAGGGTGTGCGTACTAGCCAGAGAGACAGAAAGTGAGAAATCACCCCCCCCTCCCCCCCGGGAAGATGGCCATACTGCAATCCCTTCTACTCCATTTTTCTCTCAGGATCTTGGGTACACATGCACATGCACCCGGTGTGATTTTTAAGCTACCAGGTCTGGGACTTGAACCTCAGTCGATTACATGGAAGTCCAGAGACATAACCGTTACACCATCTGCTGGTTTCTGAATGAGTTTTATCTCCCCTTTTTCCTATCAAGCACCAACATATGGGGAGATCTTACTTCACTTTCTCCATGGTGCCCTCTCAGAATCTTAGTTGTCTTTTCTTTTGTTTTTTTGTTTTGTTTTGTTTTGTTTTTCCCACTCAATTTAAATAGTTAGAAATGTCCCGAATCTGAATACTTTTTCAACTGATAAAATATTAATTCTCATAAGCCAAAAATACTACTGCCCTGTAAGTACATAGAACAAAATTTAAAAACTGACATTTAAAAAACCCACTTTGAAGTACTCATAGAAGAAAGATCAGGAGCCTTAGTGAATCTAATCTGTCCTTAGGATCTGTGGGCAAAGGACCCAGCTGTGTCATTTGGCACAGGACAAAAGCCCAGGGGACATCAAATGTTGGCTTCTATTTGGTGATGAATTCAGGGCCTCTTGGAGGTTGAGAGGTCTGAACCAATTCCATATTTGGAGACTTGTGATATATTTTTTTAAAAAAATGAATAAATGAATAAATACCAAAATACTACTATAAAAATTATGGTATTTTTGGTATGTGTATACTTAACAAATGAATGCTTTTAACCCAAGAATAATGTTAATAATCACATGCAAGTCTTCTTTTGGAGATAACTTCAGAGGGCAAACTTTAAGGCCTGTCATCAATGTAAGGCCCTAGACAAATGGTCCTCTACCTCACTCCTCTGTGAACCTGAGTAGACTGGAGCAGAGGACTGTGTGAGAACAAAGTATTCCCAATACTGAGCTGACTGCAACTCCATCACCACCTCCCAGCTGTGTAGAAGGTGTAGGAAATCAAACTATGTCCAGGACAAGCTCTCAATTCAAGGTCTGCCCAGGTCTCATGTGGTCTTTCAGTCACTCTTTGCAGAATCTGGACACACATGGATATCCAAGACAAGAAAACCTGTTCTGAAATAGCCCTGTCTGCTCTTGGAACGATATGCTGCCATGGCCTCTTCCTGTTCCCCCATCCCCCTTAAGGTTTCGTAATTTCGCATATGACAAACTGATTCTAAGGCCCCCACATCTAAAGGTCTCAAAAAGGGGAATTGATCCCTAGAATATAACAATGTATTTCCAAATCCCTGAAATAATGACAACCTAGGTAAACACTTGTCAATAAGATGCAAATATAATTCCATGATCTGGGTTTCATTGGGCATACACATGATGTCTGCTGGGACTAGGTTCCCTAAAGCACAGAAACAGAAAGACAATAAAAAGAGAGAGCCCTGGGATTTCTAAATTAAATTAGTAATGAAAGGGAGACATGGAGACTAATGCGAGGGCCTTCCATGAGTGATCTCATGATAATCCAACAACCCTTCCTCTGTTAAAGGAGCATGAAGATGTTAACGCTGCAGCTGTTAACCTCAGACTCCTGCTCCTCCATAATCTGACCTCACAATGCGTGGGACATAGGGCATATGATAAATATAGATTGACCTACATTAGTACCTTGAAAATAATTAGAACTTAAATGCAGAAAACCTTTCATTCATTTTTAATTCTCAGTTAGTGGCTTTCCAACTTAGTGGCTTTCCAACTTATGGTCTTCATGCATGTTTAGTTATTTATTAATAGCTTGGTTGAGATCAGCAGATGGCATAATGGTTACATCACTGGACTCCCACATGGCTGACCGCAGTTTGAGTCCCAGTCCCGACTACTTGAAACTCACACCAGGCACGTGTGCATGCATGCCCAAAATCCCAAGAGGAGGATGGAGATGGGATGACAACATGCCTTCTCCCTTGGGGGGGGGGGGGGGTGATTTCTTGCCTTCTGTCTGACCATCTCTCTGGTGAGTGTACACACCCTATAGTAAAAAATCTCTCTGAAAAAAAAAAAATAGGTTGGTCTACATTAAATTATGTAACAGACATCAGACCATGCCTGTTGCAATAACATTGTTTCCTGTTGGAGGTTTAGAGGTCTGAAAAATAACAATGTTTTTTCAGGAAGAATATCAGAGCAAAGAAAATACAGAATGATGGATCTATTTATTTTAAGAAAGAATTAATATAATTCTCCAAGGAAAAAAGAGGCTCTAACACAAACAGAAGTCCATGCACACGTAAAAGTAGAGGCTGAATGGTAGTTAACACAGCTGAAAGCACTGTTCAACTACTGAACCCTACAGCTCGAGAAACATGCTAGGCACAGGTGTGTGTGCCCCAAATACTGAAAGGAAGGCGAGATAGAGGAGAAGAGACAGAGGCAGGAACATTCTTCATGGGGTGTGCCGTGGGGTGCTTTCTCGCTTTCCCTCTCTGTCTCTCTCTGGCAAGTGCATGTGTTCTTCTAGAAAATTAAAAAAAAAAAAAAATTAAGTCCAACAGATTAGTGAGCATAAGTATATATGTGCAAGACACAGTGAAGAGATGAAACCTAACCTCCCATGCTCACATTAAGAGAGCTATGTACAAATGTCATGTGCATCAGATATAAAACAAGTCCACAGCCCACGGCAGCAACTGTCCTTGCCAGAAGAGATGGCCCACTCAGAACAGTGGACTAGGAGGTGATGATCTTTCTTTTTTTCTTAGAGAGATTTTTACTATAAGGAGCTTGTGCTCGCCAGAAAGAGAAAGACTAAAAGTGAGAAATCACTCCCCAGGGGGCATGACTATGTCACAGTCCTTTCTCTTCCATTCTCCCTTGGGATTTTGGGTATGCGAGGCACACATGTACACACAGACCCAGCGGGAGATTTTTTTTGTTTTTGGTTTTTTTGAGAGGTTTCTTTTTGCTACAGGGCACATGCGCTCGCCAGAAAGACAGAGAGAGACAAAGAGACAGAAAGTGAGAAAGCACCCCCTGGGGGGTATGGCCACACCGCAATCCCTTCTTCTCCATTCTCCTCTTGGGGTCTTGGGCACACACGCACATGTGCCTGGCGTAAGTTTAAACCACCGGGTCCAAGACTCGAACCATGGTCGACACATGGGAGTCCGGCAACACAGCCATTATGCCAACTGCTGGTCCCCAGTGGGAATTTTACTAAGCTGCCCAGTCTGGAACTCAAACTGCTATCAACGCCGTGGAAGTCCAACAACGTAACCATTACATCATCTGCTGGTCCCAAAGAGATGGTAATCTTTCACCTCATCTGTCTTCTCAGAACACAATTTACTCTCTCCCCTATGGTGGATACCAGTTCCAAATCTCAGCTGCCCAATTGTTTTGTAAAAACAATCTTAAAAAAAAAAAAAAAAGACAAGGTTGTTGAGAAATGGCCACATTTACTCAAAAACTGTGAAGAGCATGTGCACTTTGTAACATTCCCTTCGGTAGAGATGAGTGTGCTCTAGCAATACTGACCCCAGGAGCTCCAGGATCCCCACTGCAAACACACGGGTTTTCAAAATGGGCTCCAGTGGTGGCTGGAATCCCTCAGAGTAGACGAGAAGTCCCTCTTGCAGAATGGGTTCCACCAAGATCTTAGTCAAACTGTTGTTCATGCATTCACCCACAGCCCCATGGTCAGTGGCTTTTAAAACAGCTAGAAACAATTGTTAAAAATATGTCTCAGAGGGACCAGCCAACGACATAATGGTTACATCGCTGGACTCTTACATAGCCTACAGCGGCCTGGACCAGCTTGAAACTCACACCAGGTGCGTGTGCATGTGTGCCCGGAGAATGGAGAAGAAGGGACTGCTGTGTGACCATCCACCCTGGTGGGTGATTTCTCGCTTTCTATCTTTCTGTCTGTCCGGTGAGCATGTGCACCCTATAGTAAAAATCTCTCTTAAAAAAAAAAATCAAATCTATTAGAGGCATCAAGGTGAGTGAGTTATTGAGAAGGCTACTTTTATGTGATAAAATAAACGATAACAACAACCACAGGTGCTTTCAAACAAACTTAAAAAAAAAAAAAAGAACTTGATTTTTCTGTAGCCTCCCCTCCCACTTGGTCCCCAAACTGTTTGTCCTTACCTCTTCATCATGCAGTTCATACCTGTCTTTACATATCTGTCTCTCCTGCTGGTTGACTAACTTCTTAAAAATCCTGTCCCAGGACCAGCAGATGGCGTAATGTTAAATTGCTGGACTCCCACGTAGTCGACCACAGTTCAAGTCTCAGACCCAGCAGCTTAAAACTCATGCTGGGTACTTATGCATGTGTACCCAAAATCTGGAGAGGAAAATGGAGAAGGGACTGTTGCATGGTCATCCCTCCTGGTGAATGATTTCTCACTTTCTGTTTCTGTCTCTCCAGCGAAAGCATGTGTCCGATGGTAAAAATCTCTCTCTAAAGGAAAAAAAGAAAACCCTGACTCATTCTTATTCATTTTTATATTCACAGAGCCTTCAAAGTAAATGGGAATTAGTAGGCTCTCAATAAATGTTTGATAGATGAATAAATGGAGAAAAAATAATATACGCCAGAGTGCTTCAGGATATAATATCGCAAATTCTTGAGATAAAAATGAGAGCCCATCAAAGGAAAAATTTTCACAGATAATCATCTAAACATTCAGAGGACTTCATTGTTCCCCAGATTTCATCAGTGATTCATTACAAATAATTACATGAGTACTCTAAATAATGGAATGTTGAAATGTCTCCTTGTCATCAGCAGCACTATCGAAACCGTCAGTCCAGCCCAAAATAGCTGCAGTTCATGTGGCCAGGAAAAGGCACACTGAGGACTCAAGGTGACAGCGCCAGCAAAGTCTGGAAGTCATCGTCTTGAACTGGAGGTGTAAGGAAGCAGAGGGTGTTTGTTCTCTTGACCCCAGACTTGGGTTACACACCCACAGCACTGACTGAGGGTCGGCTGTAGGAAAAAGTCACGGGGTCAGTCCTCTGCCATGGCGTAAAGGAAAGGAAATCCGCCCTCACCTCCTCTTTCAGTGCCCTCCTCACCTTTCCACTAATCCTGATCTGCCCTTAACAGTCGCAGTGGTGAATCCCAACAGGGTAACTCAGAGTGAGGTGCACGTTACTTTTAATGCTGTATAAATTTGCCTTTTTAACAGAAGCAGTGCTATTCCTCCGTGAAATAATGGAATTTCTGGGACACAGCTAAAGGATGATGGTCAGAACCAGCAAGAAATTGAGTAGCAGTTTCACACTAAAGTAGCTATATATATTATTTTCATTTTTTTTTGAAAAGTCTAGAATTAGGCCTCTGATATCCTGTGACTATGTGACTAATTATGTTGAAAAAAATAAACATTTCCACCTCCTAGTGTGGTTTGTATTAAGAGGTTAGCGGGCTTCAGACATCGATCAGTGGGCCTCTATAGCCCCCTAGTGGTCAGAAGAGGAACTCATCTTTGTCGTGAACAGAAAGAAGCAAGAGGGAATGTTTGCAAGGGGCAAGATGAAGACCCACAATCTCGTGATCTCTATTAAGGAAGCACTTGGAATTTTCAATCACATTTCCTTGATCTTCTGCTTTTTTCACTCTTCTTTATTCTTTATCCCTGTTACAATCCCATTTGCCTTAAGTGTCTTTGAGGGCACTTGTCCATAGGGCCCTTGTTACCCATTTTCGTGTCTTTACCTGGGTTGTCCAAACAGTGAAACCATCTTGCTCTTTAAAGGGTCCATATTTCTTCCAACATTACGTGGACCCCTACACCTTGTTTCACCTTTGGCATTTTTGTGGATTTTTGTTACTTGATTCACATGCCTGCATGCACTGCCAAGTAAGTACAAGAACAAGGATCTGCCTTTGCTCTTTAATTTTCACCTTTTTTTCAGAGTGTTTCTTCAGGGGCACTGAGATGGATTGTTCCAGGTGATTAAATCTTAAGAGCTAGATTTTAGTCACTGCTGGTTCTTCAACTCATTGAGAAATTCAGGAAGTAGACACAACCAAGTTTTCAATGTATGCATTTAAAAGAAAAATAAAAACAAGATAAAAAAAAGTCAAACTTTTTAAGAAATTCAGAGATGACCCTCCCTACAAATGTTGTAGAGGCAATACAAGTGTCTGTTTTAATCAGAAGCCTTATTATGTATACTTTTCAGCTGGTAATCTTTTTCTCTTCCAAATTTTCTTACACAACTACTAAAATTTATATAAATATATATATATGTATGTATATATATATATATATATATATACACACACACATACACCACACACACACACACACACATACACACACACATATGTATATACATACATATACATATATTTTTTGCACAGAAAAATATGTCATGACTTTCCTGACAAATATATATATATATATATATACATATATATATATATGTGTGTGTGTGTGTGTGTGTGTGTGTGTGCGCACGCGCGCACACACACACACACCTATACATACACACAGATATGTGCTGGAAAGACATTCCTCTAAAATTGTATAGTAAATCTTACTGGCTTTGAGCTAATCACATCTCAGTAATAGGAAGAGACGGAATACATCATCATGAATGGGATGTGTCTGCAAGAACATCATTTATAAATTCTTTTACCTTGAAGTTCCATTTCAAGATCATGAACAAGTCTTTTTGATTCGAAGGAAGGAAAGACAAAGGAAGGAATGAAATATCTCCACTTTAGATAAAGTCCTCTCTTCCTTTTTCCAAATAATCTGGATTTGAGATGAGGATGGGGCAAACAATGATAGAAACAGAAAGTCCAGAAGGACCTACTTGATCTAGATCCACATTTAGGTTGTTTCCTCTCATTCAAAGAAGCAGAGGGTTATCCAGAAACCTAATCAGATGAATGGCTGGTCTACAAAATAGACAGGTATGTCATTATAAATAGCTGATTAATGGGGAGTTGTTTCTTAGTGGTTTATGGCACCAGAGAGTTTTTCAACCAGAGCGTTAAGAAGAGAAAAAAAAGAAGCAGGAAGCCTTTCCTGAAGTTTGCTTTTATAGTCCAACCCAACTTGGAAAAAGCAAACACAGTAAACAACACTTGACAATTGTTCTATTGGATTATTAAAATCCATGATTTGATTGGCTTATCAAAATTAAGCATTTGATTTGATCTTGGTGCAAAAGCTAGCTAGTTTCTCTGACACAGTTAGTCCACAGCAGGGTAAAGTTCATTACAAAACCACGCATTTGTTAATTCCTAAAGTACTATTGAGTGTCTAATGTATGAAGACCATCACACTGAGTGTGTCAAAATTTTGGTTTTAGTTTCCAAAATCATATGCATGTGCTTATGTATAGAAAGTATTTGTTTTACTATTATCTAAAGAGCTAGTACCATAATTCCTCTTGGGGAAGAAACCATCTTTCTTTTAGATTGTCTGTCATGTTAAAAGGTGAAGCTCTGAAGGTACCAGAGTCATCAGGAATAAAAGCAGGGAAGGAGACAGCTAAAGTGTTCTCTAGTGCTCCACAGGAGAAAATGCCAGGTTTGGTGTTGCTCCAAAGAGAGGACAGGAGGACACTTGAAGACTCAAAGAATGACATGGTATGAGGATGAGAAATGTGTGAGGCCAAGTAGCCAGTGAAGAATCCACCTTGGTGATCAGAATAAATTTTTTCCTTTTTATTTTATTATTATTATTATTATTATTATGTTAATCACTGTACTCTTTACAGCATATAAAATGAATTTTGCCACCTTGAATACACTGTATATCAGTCTAGTCAAAGATATTATCATACACATTATTATCAGCAATTTTCCATTTATGCGTCCATTAAATGTTCCACTCCTTTCTCCTCCTTGATTCCCTCCCACCCTCATTGCCCACCTTTCTCCTGCACGGTCTTATTTTGCTATTATTTGTTTTAAATGTCAAGAAAAGCACTTTTAGCTTTCATGAATCAAAATCAAAAAAGGTAAGAAAATTTTGCTTAAGACTAAAAGCCAGGAAACAGGTTAGGATTCTGTCCAAACAGTAGGTAGATACTAAAAACTCAGACTGAATTTTTAAGAACAAAAGTGGTCAGAAAATAAGAATTGGTTGGGGCCGGCAAGTGGCATGGTGGCTAAAGGTGCTGGACTCCCACATGGCTGACCACGGTTCAAGTCTCGGACCTGGTGGCTTGCTTTCTCACTTTCTCTCTCTCTCTCTCATCAAACTGGAAAATAATAATGATAAAAATAATAAATAAAGTTAAATAAAATAATTCTTTAAAAAAATAAGAATTGGTTGAAAAGAAAGAACCAAATAGTCAGAAATGCTTGTAGCTCTGAAGTAAACCCTACTCTAAGTCCCCAGGTAACCTGTCTCAGTCCAGTTAGTGGCACCCCCTGGAGTCTCCTACTTGCTACCCACAGGGTCTTTCACAGACCATTGTTTCTGATTCCCGAGGGCCTTTCAGGTTCTGCCAGTCCAGCTTGTGCCAATTACTCAAATCTTTATAAATGTGTAAAAGAAATAAGTAAATTTGGTAAATGAGTAAGTGTGGTAAATTCAGCAAATTGGTCATTCAACAATTCAAATTGGCTTTTAGAAAATTGAACAGATTGCTGTAAATCTAGGAGAATAGAATCATTTCCAGGTTTTGGGCAAGTCTACCCACTGTTCCATTCAGTTCAGCACTTTATGTTCACTTGCCCATTCTACATGCCCCCAGCAAACGCCAAAGTGCTGCAGTTCAAGAACCAGACCCCAGACCCTGAGAGAAGAACAACAGTTTAGACTCAGGCCTGGAGATATCCCCTCCGATAAACACACAATCTACAGGTTTCCTGTGAGCAAAAAGTTCAAAGACAATGACCAGCTAGGGTTACCTATAGGAAGAAATATCCACTGGACCAGCTCCATAGTCCAAACAGTTAAGCCCTGTGAATAGGGAGTTGGATTCTATATGGTCAGCCCTGGTTCAAAACCCAGGCCCCTGCGGCTTGTAAATAGTACCAGGCATGTGTGACTGCATGCCCAACATCTTGGCGGGGTGGAGAAGTGGAGGAATATACCATTTGGGGGGTGCTTTCTCTCTGGCAAGCACACACACCCTCAGACAATATATATTTTTTTAATTTAAAAAAGAAAAAGAAGAAATATCCATAAATGAGAGTGGCTACTACCAACTCAAATTACACCACAAGTAGGTCATAGACCAGTGGTTAGAATTCATGCATCTTTGAGACTGAAGTGTAGCCCAGAGCACACCTGCCAAGTGGCTACGCACACAGGTCAAAGGAGGCGTGACATTCAGCTCAAGCCCTCAGCGTGGGTCCACTGACTGAGGAAGGAGGGATCAAGCTCGTGCCTATTTCCTTTTCCCTCCCTGTAATTCTCTCACTGCATCATTCAAGATTTGGCCTCAGATACCATGAAGGCGGCAGCACTCAGACCCCTTTTCAGTGAAGACATTCTTTGCACTTCGGAGAAACCATCTCCTAGTCTGCCACTGCAAAAGAGACCGCACTCACTGCTCCTGCGGGTGATGCTCTTCCCACATGTTTCAGGGCTGAGGTTTGAAGCAGATCCTGGGTATGGCCATGTCACAGAGTCGGACCGCCCAGAGCAGAGCTGGGTCTTGGCAGAAAAATAAGTAAAAGACAAGTAGGTACTGAGAGAGAAAGAAAAACAGCATCTGCTCTTCTTACTTATACCCACTTCTCTTCCTCAACAAGGAAGATAGAAGGCTAAACATACAGGAAAGAAAGGCTTTACTGGAATAAACAGGAAAACTCCAGCTGGGAACATTAAGATCACACAAAACCCACAGAGCACATGACACACCCTTTGGCAGCCCTCGACTCTGGACCAGCCAATGCTCGGCATCTTGAGAGCCAAAGGCACACCTGCAGAAATGCACACCACTCGGCAGCATTGGAGCCCATGCCCAGAGCAGGGATGGGCAGCTGTGTGTCCCTCAAGCACTTCATCCACAGGTCCCAAGGTCCTGCCTTACACCAAGTCAAGGAGAAGGCTCTCAGCCCATGTCCATCCATGTGGGAGGCAGTGGGATGACTAATATTCCCACCACGCAATCTCGAATCCTCTGCTAGGGACCATCTAGGCAGTGGGAACAGTCACCTTCAGGCTGGCCTGTGCATACAGAATGGGGGCTGTGTGGGCATGGGCCCAGCAGCCCTTCCTCAAGTTAAAAAGTGGGATTATTATGAGGAAACAAAAATCCCCTCCAGCCCTCTAACGAATTTGGGGAGGAGGTAGATTTGTACAACTGAACGAATATGGATCTTAAAGCAAAGGCCAGAAGACTAGTGCATGGCTGACTGTAGCAATCCTTGGAGAGGCACGGCCTATTCTTAATAATCCTCTTCATTTGCTCGGGAGTGGGGCCAGCACCCCGGCTGCAGGATCGAATGCTCAGCCTGGAGCCATGAGAGGTCCCAGAGGCATCATCTGCAGCTGTGTGTGCACTTCTCAGAAACCACCACATTCATACCCCTAACGACCGAGATTGAAGCTTCTGGCAAAGGCCAGCCCAGCCTGAGGTTATTCGCATTTGACAGTTGTTCTGAATTTGAGAGGGGGTCTGACATTCCTGGCACAGAGCAGGTCGGGGTCAGCCTGAGAGGGTCAGCAGAAAAGACCCCTAGTCCTATGGGAAGCCAGCAGAAACCTTCCAGAGATGGCTTGCTCCACTGTCTCTCAGACCTCAACTCATTCCACTTCCCTGGCTTAGATGAGAACAAGGGAAGGAAACAGAAGTGGTTCATGTTTCATCCTCCAGTCCCCAGCTACAAAAGCCCTCAGTCACGGGCTTCCTCCTGGAGTCCACAGAGCACAGCAGCCCCCAGACGGGCATGAATCACCACTCTGTTGCCCCTGGCCCAGCCCTGGGGTGGTGTGCGGTGTGTCACAAGAGTTCACACTGTCACCCTTGTTGTGAAGACAGCCTCGGCACAGAGAGCTTCTGTCCTGATGGCACATTTAATTCCAAAGTGAAGTCACAAAAACTAAAATGATCTCTTCCTGAGAAGTCAGAGTGAGTTTGAGAGAGAATCTGCCTCTGCACTGGGGCTTGGAAGAGACTTTTAAATGTTTTCTGACAAAGATCATACATGAAACTTTTCTAGATGATCCTCCATTTGACCACTACAGCCCCAAACACCCTTGTTATTCATCTGAGGATCCCGAGTTCTTGTTCCCCAAGTATTTCTGGGCATCCTACCATGGTCGGAGACATACGGCATTCCAGAGTGCCCTTGCCTTTCACCTCTTGCAGAACCTGACAGACCCAAACCACAGAGGGCACACAGTGAGCGTACGACCCAGTTGTTCCTCTCCTGTGGCTGGACAGGTGGCAGAGACACCAGGAGAATCAGAATGGAAGAGAGTTCATTTCTAACCACCTCTCCTCTTATCAGCACCAGTCAGGGACCAGGACCGAGGAAGTAAATGCCTATGGTGCTGATAAATCTACCAGCACATTAACTTGTATTTGCTGCTCACCTCCAAGGCCCCTCACCAAGTCAAGCCCTTGAAGGCAGAAGCACAGGTATGGTCTTCAAAGAGCTACATCTAGCAGCAATGCAGCATAGGCCAGCGGGATGGGGCGGGATCAGGACATGGACCCCAGATCCGGTCTGCCTGGGTGAAATCCAGACCACTTTGTTCATTAGCTGGAATGTGGGCAGGCTGTGTATGTCACCATCTTCTCATTGCAAAATAATGACAATTGGGCCAACCTACTAAGAATTGCTGCAGGGACTCAGTGAGTCTCTCTCTATATATATGGCACTGACTTCCACAAACATCGGCTAATAATGGGATAAGAAATAGAACAATAAACACATCAAAAATAAAGTCAAAGTGATCATATGTGGACATGAATCATAGTCCACAAAGCTAGTTGAGTAAGAGGGATCATTTTTTTTCTATTTTCTTTTAATCAACTTGAGTCTGACTTAACCACCCAGGAAATGCAATCCCAGTCCTGGTTAGGGCTCCTTTCCTTGTAAGGCTGGGCTCTCCATCACCCTGAGACATCTGGAAGGCCTTCATCCGTCACCTGCTATCAGTCTGATTTACACCGAGTGCCTGAAGTCCCTGCCCAAGTGATCCCATAGGGGCCAGCGGCTTTGGTACCTCTGTCTCTCTCGGAGATCAGAAGCCTTTGATGAGGTTGGAGACTCTGAGCAAGAGTCCAGCCTCCCCTGACACACCATGTGGCTACCTCTCAGGTTCTTCTGCTGGCCCAGAGTTCTGCCCACGTTTGCCAACCTCTAGCCCCTTTTCTTATTTTGGGAGTCTCTCTTTTCTTTTCCTGCTTATCCTCTAAGGTACATCCCTTTCTCTCCATCCAATCCAAGACACCTTACGGAGTTACTCAACAAAAGCCACAAGGATTTCACTCCCGGCACTTTCTATTTTCCTCGCAGGGACAAAGATTCCAAACGGTTTGCAGTCACCTGCTTAAATAGGGAAAAGGGAACGTGCAGCAAGTGTGACACAAAAGAATATCCCAAGATGACATTCTACTGCAATGTCACATCAGGAAATAAATGCTAAATTGTGACAGGCTAATGCAGCATAATGATGAATTGGGACTTGCAAAACGTAATTGTCTCCTACATGATCTCACCTTGGGCAAGCTTGGGGCAGGGCAGTGCAGTTGTCTGATCACTTCAGCAGATGTGGGGGATCGGGCAGGCCCAAGTTTCAGCCTGGAGTCGCAGAGGCTTCCTACTGCAGAAAGATTCCTTAGCTGAGCTCTGATACAGGAAGAAGAGTTAACCTGGAGAAGGGAAAGAGGGAGGACTTTGCAGGCAGGAGCTAGAGCAAGGGCAAAGGATGAAGGTAACAGTACGAAGGGGGAGAGAAATATGGAAGACTTACTGCTGAGTGAAGCAAGCCATGCTATGAAGTAGAGGCATTGTATGTCCCCACTTAATATTTACCAAGTGTCTGCACTCTATGACTGAAACTAATTGTCTAAAGGATATAGAAACGCAGTATATAGATGTAAATATCAGATATAGTGTGTGTGAAAGAGGAGGGTCTGAGGAAGGACATTTGGGGGAGGGACAGGGAGGCAAAGCATTAATGGCACAAAGAGGTGTGGTATTATCTGTTGAAGATATTTCGTAGTTTTATCAACAGTACTAGGGAGAAATGTTCACCTGTTTAAATATCCATTTTGTAAGACAAATAATATTGTGATTGAATGTATGGAAGAAAATGAAATGAAAAAAAAAATAATAATAATAGAAAAAAAATTCTTTTAATAAAAAAGAAGGGGGAGAGAAAGAGAGATACAAAAGTACCTGAGTGTCTCCGGGACCAAGCGACTGAGTTCCCAGAGTCAGAAACAGGCCACCCAAAGGTAGAGTCCTAGTCAGTTATTGCTTTGCATATGAAAGTACCCGAGACTGGGTAAATTTAAGAGAAATGAGGTTTGTTGACTCATGATTCTGGTGGCTGGAACAGGATCAACAGAAGCAGGGAAGATGGCAGACACTCGCAGAAAGCGAGAGCTGCAGGCAGCTTTTTAATGGCCTGCTCTCACAACAACGAACCCCTTTGCACAAGAGCTAGAACTCAGTTCTTTGACGAGACAGCACTAATCCATTTATGAGACAAGCACCTCCATGATCCAGTCACCATGCCCACTCACCACCTACTAGGACCAAATTCTAAAACATGACCCTTTAGGGGACAAACCATTTCCCCAACCATAACAGGCAATGTAAACTGTGCTGAGCAGCCTGATCATTAACACTGGGTCTGGCTTCCCAGACTACGGAAGTTGTAGCCACAAGTGTTGGAGCAGATGCATGCAAAGCCTTAGGGTAAGACACAGATTTAAGGATAAATACTCTCAAACATTACATTTATACTAAGACAAATGTAGGCTTATTAGTGAGCAAAATGTGACATAGGAGTAAATAGTACAGATACAATGAGAAAAAGTTTTCACTTCTAAAGAGGATGTCCCATGTCTCCTCAGATTGCATTCATCCTCTTCAGTCCCTAAGTGTATTTCTGTAGAAGATTATAAAAAGTGGTTGTTCCTAGTTTTTTTTTTCTTTAATACATTTTTTATATCTGCACAGTAACCCATACACACATGCATACACACACATGAAATAAATGTCTTGGAACTTTTAATTACCCTCACTATATAAGAATTATGTGTCTCTAGCCTAGTCTCTCCTAATTTACTCTATTTAACTTTAAAACTGATCATAAATGACTGAACTGATTTCAAAAGTCACCCATCAATGGATTTCTACTCTCAGTAAAAGAATTGCTGCCACAGTCGATGTGGAGCCATTGAAAGAGCATCAACAAAGAAGGGCTCTGGCTGGATTTCTGATTTAGTAGATTATTTTCTGAGCTGAGCAGAGTTTGATTTAGAGGAGAATAAATGGAAAGAGGTAAGTCACACAGGAGGTTCTTTTGATTCTCAGAGTCATCTGTAATGAGGTCCCACACCACAGAAAAAATAGGGATAAATAGAAGGTAATGATAGGGCTGGCAGGTGGCGTGGTAGTTAAGGCATTGGACTCCCATATGACCGACTGCTGTTCAAGTCCCAGACCTACTGGCTTGCTTTCTCACCTTCTCACTCTCTGTCTTTCTCTGTCTCTCTCTGGTGAGCATGTACGCCCTATAGCAATTTAAAAATAAGTAATGATAACAATAATAAATAAAATTAAATAAATAATTCTTTTTTAAAAAGAAGAGAGAGAAGGTGATGGTCACAAGTATTTAGAAAGCAAAGCCAGTAGGACTTGATGATGGATTTTTTTTTTTTTTAAAGAGGTTTTTGCTATAGGGCGCGTGCACTCACCAGACAGAGAGAGACAGAGAGACAGAAAGCGAGAAATTACCCCCCAGGGAGGATGGCCACGCTGCAATCCCTTCTCCTCCATTCTCCTCTCGAGATCTTGGGCATGCACGCACACATGCCTGGCATGAGTTTCAAGTCACCAGGTCCGGGACGCGAACCATAGTCGACCACATGGGAGTCCAGCGACGTAGCCATTACGCTAACTGCTGGTCCCCTTGATGATGGATTTAACATGGATCTGATGGTACATGGATTGGGAAAAGCAGATTATCTCCTGAGCCTGTCCTCAGTGTGGTCTCAGCACTGGGAACATCTTAACTGAAACGAGAGTAAGGCCCACGGTCTAGACAGACTTGAGGTGGCATCATGTCAAGTTACCCTTAGTATAGGGCTCCTGAAAGATTCCAGGTGAAGACATCCAACAAGCATTTGTCTACATAAGTCTGAAGCTCTATGGGAAAATCAGAACTATATTAATATGTTGAAATCATAAATATTTGAGGAGCAACTAAAATTTTGAGTGTGATTGTCACTGGGAGAATTTTTTTTTATTATTGCTTTTGCCACAGAGCATGTGCCCTTCCTGGAGAGGATCAGTGAGAAATAAAGTGAGAAAGCACCCCTCAGAGGGGATGGCCACATCAAAATCCCCTCTCCTCCATTCTTTTCCTGGGATTTTTGGAAACACACACACATGTGTCCAACAGGATTTTCGATCTGCCAGGTCCAAGACTTGAACTATGGTCCACCATGTGGGAGTCTAGCACCTTAATTACTATGCCACCTGCTGGCCCCCCAGGAGACTTCTAAAGTGCCTGATATACAGAAGATTACAGATTACTCCATTTTTGTTTTTGTATATGCAATTGTACGTATGTAGCATTTTATGTACAGAGTTCATTCATTGCTGTAATAGCTTACTCACTCCCCATGCCCTACACACACACTCTGAAAACCAAATTAGTAAGCTCAGCCATGGTGGCATGAGCAGTCAAGCACAACACCAGGTACATACATAGTGGACACTAGGTACAATGAATGAAGCTGCTGGCCCTCCTCCACACTTAACCATCAAATCTATACATCTACATACGTCAAAGCCAGAATTTATGCGTGGCTGACAAAGGGGAGATTTTTATATAATAAAATTTAAAATGCTCAAATTAGGAATAAATTATATGGATTGCTTGGAAATGTAGCCAACTTTTTTGACAAGATGTGACAGAAATTAGCTGTATATGTAAAATACCAATGTATAATGACAAGAAAACAATCCTCTATTCTAAGAACATAATTATTGTATTCCTAATAAATGTTAAGTCATGCTTGATTGAATTACATAAATAATTCTTTTGCTGTAACTAAAATTCATTTTCTTATACAAATACATGATTTCACAAAGAAGTCTTATTATGTAACTTCTAAAACTCCCAAAATGACATTAGAAAGTATTTCATTTAAAACTTTTTTAAATATTTAGGGCTAGACCCATAGCCTAGTGGTTAAGAAAGCTGAATCCCAAGTGGGCAATCATGGTTTGAATCTTGACCACAGTGGCTTGAAAAACATGCCATGCTCATGTGCATGCATGACCAAAATCCCGACAGGACAGAGTAGAAGAGAAGAGATTGCAGCATGACCACTCCCCATGAACGGGTGCTTTCTCCCTCTTTATCTCTTTCTCTCTGGTGCACATAGCCTCTGGCAGATTTTATTTTAATATTTTTAAATTTAATTTAAATTAAAAATCTATATTGACTATATAGTTAACAATAAACTGACTACATAAACAAATATTCAAGTTTTAAAAATAAATATTTTAAATTGCCTGTATGCTTATGTGCTCACCAGAGAGAGACAGAGCAAGGAAGAGAGAGAGGGAGAAAGTACCCCCGAGTGGGGCCAGCAGGTGGCTTGGTGATTAAAGCACTGCACTTCCACATGGCCAACTGCAGTTCAAGTCCTTGACTTGGTGGCTTGTTTTCTCACTTTCCCTCTCTCTCTTTCTGTCTCGCTCTGGTGAGTACACAAGCCCTACAGAAAATTTTTAAATAATAATAATAAATAAAATTAAATAAATAATTCTTTTCTAAAAATTGTTCTGCCTAGGGCCAGTGGGTGGTGTGGTGTTTAAGGTGCTGGACTCTTACATGGCTGACAGCTGTTGGAGTCCTGGACCTGGTGGCTCAAAACTCATACCAGGCGCATGTGTGTATGTGCCCAAACCGCCAAGAGAAGAAGGGAGAAGGGACTGCCTTGTGACAGTGTGACCATCCCTCCTGGGAGGTGATTTCTCACTTTCCCTTGCTCTCTTTCTGTCTCTCTCCAGTGAGTACATGTGCCCTATGACAGAAATCTTTAAAAAAAAAAGGTTTTTTGTTTGATATTCTAGTCGTCTTTGTACATATAGAAGAAGCCTAATTCTATCTTTACTGATAGAAACATGGAGTCTACCAGTTTAACTGATAGTCTAATAAAGTTTTTACCACAGTATTAGCTTGTCAATACTGTGGTATAGTGTTTTGTTTTTATAATTTTATTTAACTTTATTTATTTACTTACTTACTTTTTAATTTGACTGGAGAGGGACAGAGTGAGAGAGAGAAAGAGAGAGAAATTGAGAAAGAAAGCTGCTAGGTCCAGGACTCGAACCATGGTTGGCCATGTGGGAGTCCAGCACCCTTAACCACCATGCCATCTGCCGGCCCAAGAATAGTGTTTTTTATCCTAGAATATTTCTGTATAAACAGGGTGACATATCTATGTGTCAACCACAACCTGAGCTCCCAAAGAAAAATTCACGTTTAAAAAGTGAGGAGCATTCAATATTGCCTTCCAAATCTATACCAGGAGATGTGATTATCATAAATGATGTTAGGTAAATTTTCACTGATAATACAAAGGGTATTCTAGATACATGGTCAGATGGAAATTGCATGAAGGCACTTAGACCTTTGCTCTCCTTCATGTGAGAACCTTGGTCTGGTCCAGTATTCTGACACTTAATGAAGAAGTTTGTTGCCTGTTCAAAGTGGAGAGTTTGTTTTTGTTTTTGTTTTGTTTTTGTTTTCTCATTCAAGAATATCTGCCTTGAAGTGAACTTTCAGGCAAGTTATGCATTCAAGAGTTTAAGAAGATGAAGATTTCACTGAGCTTTGTCATAAATATCAGATTAGTAGGATTCCAGCTGAGACTTGGTATAACCGAAACCTAACACCTGCTGGCTTGGGTGTGGAGACACAGACACCAGTTCCCACTAAGTTCTACCTGTTAGAGGCCACCAGTAATTACTCAATGGATTGGCTGGCTAAACTGGCTTACACGAATTCTCAAAACTGTAGTATAGCGATCTACCAACAGGGACAACCAGAAATAGCCTAGCTGTGTCTGTCTCATAGATTACTGGAAGACTGATCATTTCTAAAGTCTGCATAGCCTTCCAAAAAGTGATATATAGGCTGAAATGAAAAAAAAAAAAAAAAAAAAATTAGTCTAACACCCAGGACAGAGGAAAAGAACTTCAACCCAGAAAGAAGAGACCAAAGTGTCACAGGAAGCAAGTGATGGCCCCACCCAGTGCCTTAATACAAGCTGTAGCCAACTGGCAGGAGAGAGTCAGCCTGGTTCTGTCCTTAGTGCTGTATCAGCTTTGACTTCTTTAGGTGATTGCAGGACTATGGGAAGACTTCCACTCAAAATCATGGCCCCATGGGTGGTGTGTATGTTCTGATATAAATCGAGCTTTGAATAGGGGGAACCACTAGAAGAGATACAGAAAGACAAGGCTGTATATTAATATTAGGTCTGTGGCTGATACTTCGCTATCATTGGCTCAGCCTTTTAGAGTTGACCCAACACTGGTGCACAGATACAACCTATATTTAGCAAACATTACGTGAACACCACTTGTATGCCAGGGGAACATAAGAATAAAAGACACATGATTTTTGCCCCAAGTTATCCTTGGGGAAGTAGCAATTTCTCAGCAACTATAATGTATAGGATTTCACATATCTCCTGTTTCTCTCAATGACAAAAAGGACCTAGGACAGTTTCTGAGCAAAAAAATGACTAAGGAAAAGAGTTCAGCAAAAATGCCAAAAGGGAATAAGGATGTGAGATACTAAAAGAGGCTCCTGGGGGAGTTGTCCCTGCACCATGACAGTGCCCTGGGACCAGCCCCAACCCTAACCAAGGTTATCGAACTTATCAGGGAGGCGAGCAATGAAAGCACATTGGTAAGATGTGGAACCACAGTAGCAGAGCAGTCATGTCTTGGAAAGAAGAGGAATGTGATATTTATTCTCTAAGCATTTGTGCTCCTTAATATGTTTGCCCCAAACCCTTTCAACAAAGAGAGGTGTTTCCCTTCCCTCTTCCATCAGCCAGATGATCTCAGAATCATCTGGTGTTTGTGCTACACAGTGTCTCCAGTGGAGCAGAGGTAGATGAAAGTCAAATACATCCTGTCCCTCCTGCCAAGTTAGAAAACAAGCCCAGATCGGGGCCAGATGTGCAAATCAGGCCCTATCGTATTTTACTCTTTCAGAGCTCTGCTGCTCTGAGGCACTTAGACATGGGAGCAGGTGACTACTGACTTGCTAGGAACTTTTCCTAGAGATGAGAGTTTAGGACTCAAGGAGAAAACCTGACTTCTCTGGCTTTGGATTGGACTTGTCCTTGGCAAAGCACTTAGAACAGCTTGGAAAAAGTCAAAAGACTTGTGAGACATCAAAAACTCAGAACAATGCTTTAGTGATTTAAGTGTAAATGAATCTTTGACACATATGGATTAAATTTCCCTTATAGTACACATGCTAAAACACTGAAGAAAAGTGTTTCTGACAAGTCACATGTTCAGTCCACAAAACGAGTGTAAACTATATGATAGACCATCCATGCAGTCCAAGTGTGTGCTATCCTACATGTGTTTCAGGCCCTCCCCGAGGCTTCCCCACCAGAGGACTTCAGAATGAGACCGAGGGGCATGAAAGCATTGACCTTCCTCTCAACACAGGAATCTAGGCCCCTGGCTACAATACCTACACACTGAATAACTGTGTGGTTCAAGTCCTGGACCTGGCAGCTTGAAAAACACATTGAGAACAGGTACGTGCCCAAATTCTAAAGAAGAGAATGGAGGATAAAGGATTGCAATGTGGCCATCTCCCCTGGCAGCTTGTAAAACACTCTGGGCACAGATATGTGCCCAAAATCTAAAGAAGAGAATGGGGGAGAGAGAATTACAATGTGGCCACCACCCCACCCCCCAAGAGGGGGTGGTGAGTGTTTTCCCACTTCCCCTCTCTTTGTCTCTCTGGTGAACACACAAAGCAAATAGCAAATTAAAAAAAAAAAAAAGACTCATACAAATATAATAAAATATTGGATATTAGATTTTCTTTAATCCCTCAGAGCCTGTATGCAACTTGTAGTTATTACACTTTAATTGGAGAGATTTATCTGTTTTTTTAAACACGTTGGTCAGTGAAGACAAAATATAATTGAAACAGGCCTCTGCCTGGTTCCCTCATGACAGATGCTGCCTGTTAAGACTGGCACAAATGTTGCTCTCCCCAGAGTACACATGGAACAGTGGTAATTCCAGAGGTTGGTAATGCCAGAGGAAACTGGACAGACTGCCCTGCAAATACAGCTATGCCTTGTCTTTGAGACAGTGGGGTTTGCCAACATTTCTAGTGAAAAAGCCCTGATGACACCTTTGCAAGACACTACTCAGCTCAGTATCTGCTGGGAAAGGATTGGCAACGTAATTTTCCACCTTGGGGATTCTCTTCAGTGATTTCATACCCAGAAGCTTCACAACTCAGCCCAGGCCCTGAGAAAGTGCTGACAGCAGCAAAGGAAGAAACTGAGTCCATGAGGTTGTGTTGATGAGGGCACACCAGGCTGGCTTGCAGGGCTTGGCTTTCCGGAAGGTGACCTGAGCTTTAAGAAGCTATGTGGCTAAGATATTCAAATTTTCATGGAAATTAAAAAAAAAAATTGCAAAAGTTATATTTTTCATGTCACAAGCAAGAATGAAGAGAGCTCATGGGAACTGGGCTTACCTGCAGAAAATACATGAAGATCTTACAGAGAATTATTTTAGTTATATTGGCAAGATTATATAAATCTTTGACAATCTGGAAAAATCAAATAGTAAAGGTTTAATAGGGTAAAAATAAACTAAGGGTCTAGGAACCATGGACATGCTAATCTTCCTTTTCATTCACTGGATCTAGAACAGTCTCCTTGGTGGGAGAAATTTCACATTCTGAAAGCTAATCAGTGTAGATTCAACCTAGGACAAAAGCTGAAACTTGTATTGAAAAAATACCAACGCATCCGCAAAACTTTATAATTCATAACTTTTGACATTATAATTTGTGTATACAAGACAAGGCTTACCTCAAATACCTGAGTCCAAAACCTCCAGAAAATTATTGTGGGAAAAATAATTAAGGTTGTATAAATGATAGTAATCAATAGTAGATGAGATAATTATACTGTTAGAAAGTAAGAAGATAAGGTTTCTTTTAGTAAGTAGTGGGACCAGCAGATGGCATAATGGTTATGTTGCTGGACTCCCACATGGGTGACCACAGTTCAAGTTCCAGACCCAGCAGCTCCAAACTCATGCTAGGCGCATGTGTGTGAGTGTCCAAATTCCTGAGAGGAGAATGGAGGAGAAAGAACTACAACATGGCCACCCCCGGGGGGTGAGGGGTGTGATTTCTCACTTTCTATCTCTCTGTCTCTCTCTCCCACAACAAGTACACATGCCCTGTAGCAAAAATCTCTCTTAAAAAAAAAAAAGAAAAGAAAGTAGCAATAAGGCTGACACATGCCAAACCGAGATAAGTGACTAAACTCATTAATCTATTGATACATTCAAATCTGGCGATGGTGTGAAATGCAGTCCCATGGAGTTTATAGATTATTGAGGAATAAGAGTAGTCATGTCATCCTGACTATTATTCTCTGGATTTATTGTCTGTATTACTTCTCCAACCACATACAAATGCTTTGGAAATGTAATTAAGAAGAAAATAAAAAAGATAGTCACTACATATTAAATGGGTTTACTGTCTCATCTTTGGTTCAGCCTGATTTTTATTTTTCCATCCTCCAGAAAAAGTAATATTATTACTAGTCCATAAGAATTAGCCTGCCCTAAGAATTTCTATGATAGCTTGTGTACAGGAAGAACAGAAAAAAGGAAGAGAGGGAGAAGGAATAAAGGCAGGAAGAGATGTCAGGAGGGAAGGAGGACGGTAGGGAGGGAGTAGCCACACACCAGTGTGGAGCATTCACAGAATTATAGGTGGTGGACGGTATGTAAAGCTTTATCATTAGACCATATACTTATTAAAAGATGAAAACTATGGGAAAAAGCTGGGTAAAGACTTACAAAGGCAGGCCAAAAGGTGGCATGGTGGTTAAAGCAAATGGATCCCACATGGTCGACAGTGCAGTTCAATTCCTGGACCCAGTGGCTTGAAAAAAATTCCAGGCACATATGTGTGCCCAAAATCCTAAGAGAAGAATGGAGCAAAAGGGATTGCAGCATGTCTACCCCCTCTCCCCCTGCCGGAAAGTGGTTTCTCACTTTCACTCTATCTTTCTCTCTCTCTCTCACAAGCATGTACCTTACAGCAAAACTTAAAAAAAGGTGGGGGGGATTTATAAAGGCAAATAAGAGTGATTCATCTGAAGATATAGTCATTCTTATGGAATGAATTGGAAGGGAGTTTGAGACGGAATGGAGGGAGATTCCCGCTAATTAATTATTTTATACATTCAATCACTATATATCATTACAACTTGCAGAGTGAATTTTCTCAGCATGAATACACTATATATTAGTCCAGTTAAGCATATTCTCATATACTTTATCATCAACAGATAATTTTCCATTTTTGTGTCCTTTAAAATGCTTTGCTTCTATTTCCCCATGATTCCTTTCCTCTCACTCTCTCCCATTTTTAGTTTCCACAATAAATTTCAAACAAATTTTAAACTGCCCACACTATTCTCAAATTATTTGATTCCATGTTTTATTATTTGCTGAGTCTAATCAGTTCCATAAAGGAAGCAATAAGTAATGGCCAAACGAAAGAGCTTGCGAATCATTAGTGAGGAGCCTTGCTTTTTCCCAGGAAGCCTGCTCAACTGTGGGCTCTGGGTAGAAGGAGAGTCTCTTCTGAACTTGCATAAACTTAAGCAGAGAATGAAAAGTGGCGAAGATAGGAGAGTCAGATGAAAAAGGACAAGGTCTTGCTAATTACTCAGCCAAGATTTTTATAGGAAGCCACAATAAGGGTTTCATATATTTCACACTTTTTCCTAGAATGGGTTTTACTAAACTTTAGTAAAGACACATGGAAAGATTTCTTTCTGGGCATTAACTTAAATCTCTTTTTCATTCTTATTTTTAGATGCCGAGTCCTGTGGTTGGCATTACAGAAGTGTGTCTGGAGGGTGGCCATGTTGCCGTTGATTTTTAATGGCTGCCAAAGAAGAAAAAAAAATTTCTAATTTGGAAAGAGTAATTTAGGCCAGAGAAGAAAGCACGAGCAAGTCTAAATGCAAACCATTTATGTTAAACAAATGCAGCCGTGCTGGAACAATAGAGTTAATACAGCTGATGAAAAATCATATGATATTCTCATGGTTATAGATAATAATGTAAAAAATATTATGTAAATTATTCTTTTTGGAACTGAGAACATTTAAGGCATTTGCCTCAAACATTGTGCTGTGGGTTCAGACCCATTCCTAGCCTGAAACTGTTTTTCTTTGCCAAACTAAAACAAATCCATGAGCAAGTGCAGATGGGGGCACCAGGCCTTGGACATTAAGGCATGTACCAGAGATGGGATGAAGTCATGGAAATATCACAAAAGGAAGCCCAAAGACCAGGAGTCTAGATCCAGATCTGTCATTTACTAAACATGAACCATAAATAGGTACTCATCTGAGCCTCTGTTTGTCACTAATGAAAGCAGGGTTGATGATTCTTACTCTCTCAGGGTTCTTAGGAGGGGAGAATCAAGCACCATATCAATGAGAGTAAATTTAGGGACTTAGGTGTAATCCTTTAAGAAGAGAATGTCTTGGGACCAGCAGTTGGCGTAATGGCTATGTCGCTGGACTTCCATGTAGTCGACTTCAGTTCGAGTCCCAGACTGGGGGACTTAAACTCAAGCCAAGCATGTGTGCATGTGTGCCCAAGATCCTGAGAGGAGAATGGAGGAGAAGGGATTGTGGCGTGATCATCCCCCCGGGGGGTGATTTATCGCTTTCTGTCTCTCTCTGTCTTTCTGACGAGCACACACACCCTATAGCAAAAACCTCTTAAAAGAAAAGAGAGAGAGAGAGAGAGAGAGAGAATGTCTTTCTGACTTAAAGAAGCATGGAATTTCAGCTTTCCAACACATTTTAGTAAAAACAAGTGAAAGGGTATCAGGGAATACTAGCATTTAAAAACTCAAAGATATTAAGAGTGAATAATACATAGGCAAACTTTGCCTAGTTGACAAGTTAGAATTAATAAAAGTCTTTTTGGTGCCCAAGGTACTGACAGGCAGGCAGTTCAGTAGCGAGGTATGCCCAGAAGCTCTCTTAGTCTAACATAGTGTCACTCAGTGCCATAGAGGATGCCATTCCTACTACCTCTGTAGAGGGAGTCTTTTTAGACGCTCAGCCTTAAGCTCCATCCTCCCCTTTCTCACTTAGACAAAGCCCTCAGAAAAAAAGTTCAGCTTATCTGACTCCAATAGGGTGTTGAGTTTCTTATGTCAGAGCTCTAGAAATACGACACTATTCTTAGCTGGGTTTACTTGTGAAATATTTAGCAGTGGTTGTTAGCTATTCCAGGCATGAGACTGATTTGGGATGGGATCAGGTTGGCGCCTCCACTAAAGAATGTCTGTTCTTGTGAGGAAGGGAGCATGGGGATTGTAACTTCAGTGCAAAAGTTTAAAACCATCTTGTGGGTAAACAGAAGGTCCTGAGGCTCAGATCCTCAGCATAGTTCATCTATGACTCTGACTTTACCAATGGAAGGTGAGCGGTGCTTCCAGTCAGCATAATCCTAACCACCATGTTAGTAGGCTCAATTCACCACATTTCATAATGAACATTTCATTTTTGCTTGCTGCCTTATAGCATTTGCAGTCTTAAGTAACATAAAACTAATTTAAATTACTTGCCCAGTTTCTCATAATTCTTTTTATTCTGGTTTAGTTTATCTTATAGGACATGTGTGCTTGCCAATAGGACATGTGTGCTTGCCAGAGAGAGTTGGGAGAAGTGAGAACTCACTCCCACGCTCGGAGGGGGTATGGCTTCACCACAATCTCGTCTTCTCCAGTCTTGGGATTTGGGGCATGCACATACACACGCCCAGCATGATTTTCAAGCCACCAGGTACAGGACTTGAACCGTGCTGCTGGCCATGTGGAATCCAGCTGCCTTAACTTTCATGCCCCATGTTGTCCCAGTTTCTCACAATTCTATTTATTTTTTTAAGAATTGTTTTATTTAACTTTATTTTATTTATTTATTTACTTATTTATTTGACCAGAGAAGGACAGAGTGAAAGAGAGAGAGAGAAATTGAGAAAGCAAGCTGCCAGGACTGGGACTCAAACCACAGTCAGTCATGTGGGAGTCCAGTACCCTTAACCACCATGCCACCTATTGGTCCCATCTCACAATTATAATATCAATTTTTTAGTGTCCCTAACCTCCAAAAGATGCTGAGATTGGGAAATCAGTTACAACAAGAAATTATCAAATGTAATAGTAAGGCCAAGGAAATCTACGTTATAAGTTCACATTAAAGCCTGAAACCAAGAGTGTGTGTGCTATATTAATAAAATATATAAATAATAATAATAAAATGTGTATAATAATGCAGTTTACACACCGTAACGTAGATATCATCGTGCTATGCCAGCATTTGGTCATCCCAGACTGCATAATCGGTATCACCTTGACCTTAAGAGAATGTCACTCCTAACAAATTGCAGTTTGGTCAATGTTTATGTATTGATAATTTGTTTAAATTAGCTATAGAAGCAAGGTATCCTATGGAAAAAATTCAAATTATAAAATAACTAAAAATAGAAATAAGTTGATTTTGTATTCACAAGTGAAACATTTATCTCTATTTCAAAAGTTCAGACTTTGGCTCTACAGTCACTAAAGACCAAAGTGGAACATTTCAGAAATTATACAGATATTTCTAACACGGAAAGATATTTTGTTTATTTCAGTAACTATTTCACATGAAATTAAGGGTTGGTATATTTCATACAGCCTGAGAATAGTCCATTTTCTCCTTAAAAAATCCAGCAGTTACATGTAATGAGTGATTTTTATTCCATGAGAAAATTTGGTTTTAGTGTAACGCATTTGCTAACTATGGATAATATTTATTATGAAATGGGTTACATTTTAGGATATGACTAAGTCAAAATAAAAGTGCATATTGTTGAATACGTTGATCCAGAGCGAGGAAATGCATTGTTTACTCAAGTGAATATTAAATACAAACATCCACCTTTGACTGTCTATACAAATGACTCTGACTAGATACGAAATGCCTTGCTCTAGTCATGGTAACTGTCACATGGACTGTGAGAAATCCAACATCTACATCATGGAGATAAGACCTGTTCCATCCTGTTTTAAATCTAGTACCAGCTTCCCAAGAGGAGAATGGAGGAGAAGGGATTGCGGCATGACCATCCCCATTTCTTGCTTTCTGTCTCTATGTCTCTCTCTGTCTGTCTGGCGAGCACACGTGCCCTATAGCGAAAACCTCTCCAAAATAAATAAATAAATAAATAAATAAATAAATAAATAAATAAATAAATAAAAATAAAAAATAAATCTAGTACCAGCTGACAGAAAAAGCAACAAATCATTAACCTACTTGTCTCCAAGTGAGGAAGAAACAGATTATGTGTGTTAATCCACGTACTTAAAATGGAGGTATTTTGAAGATTTGAAAAAGGAACCTTGGATCCCCAAAACAAATAACCATAGATCTGAGGGAATACTGTATAGGAAACTGGATGTGTCTCCATGTTCCTTACTGATGTCAATTAAGTAATTTAATGAGTAAAACTTGTCAGTTGGACAAAACTGGAAACAAATTTATGGATTTTGACAAGTTTTCTATTAATGATATTAAGGAACAACTGATGTCTTTTGGAAAAGCCTAAAGACTACACCCTCTTTGGCAATCAGTATGTTTTCTTTGGTTTGATTTCCCTGGTTTTCCATGGCAAATAGAACTTGCTTGAAGACGCCTGTCCTTGATCTGCCTGGCTATTCTCCACAGGAATCAGAGCTCCATATTTGGTGGTGAGTCTGGTTTCCCACAAAAAATGAAGATGGTACCCTACAACTTAGGAGACCTGTTCCCCAAGGGCAGTGGCAACCCCTGAAATGGATGAACCATAAAAAGAGAAAACCTTCACCACTGCCAAGAGTAAATGCAGAAAACCAGGAGCAAAAGAAACCCTTGGTTCTGAGGTGGCAGAGGTTGGTTCTGAGAACATCTGCTGCCTTGTGAAGAGTATCTTATAAAGAACACAATATTTGTGTCTTGATGTGTATCTCACAAGGCCTACAAAGCAAGACCCCAAAGAATCTGTGAGTATGAAGAAACAGTGCAAGAATCTAATATATTTTCTGTTTCAACATTCAAACAAACAAATGTAGCTGTTTGAGAAACTCTCCTGACTACAAAGGAACCATCTGAGGCTAATTATGATATTCAGATTAATTTAAAACCATCGCTTCATTTTGTATTTTGAGTTTCTCTAATGTAGTTAATTAAGGTTTCTTTCATCTCTATCATAGTCTCATATATTTAATGGGACATGCGTATGTCTGGATAGATAGATAAGATGATAGATAGATAGATAGATAGATAGATAGATAGATAGATAGATAGGTGATAGATGATAGCTAGACAACTTTTACAGAGTTGTGTCAGGATTTACTACTCTGAGTGGCAGAAAGTCACAAAATTCTACAGGATTTTTTTAAAGTAGAAGTAATTTCCTAAGTCTTGTTCAAGATAATGGTAATAGCTCCAGAACAAATTAGTGCTTTACATCACTAGAGCATTGCATCTGGACACCACAAATGCAGTGCCCTGTTGTCCCTATGAGTAAATGAGTCATTGGGAAGCATTCAAGGTTCAGAATAAGTGAGGCTGGGCCCACTCTGGTCTGCTGAAAACATCCCAGGGGGCCATGAGGCCATAAAGAACTTGTATATCATCTCCTCCTCTCAAAGGGTTAGAGGTTGAGCTACATTAAATAAATCTTTTCTCTTGCAGTTTACCGGCTAAAGGTAGAAGGCTCTGCAGTGGCATCTTTCCCATCTGCTGTATTTCAAATCTTCCTTTTTTGAGAAAATACCCTTTTAAAAAGGCTCAGAATACTATGAAAGTTACTTCTTTTTTAAGTTTTTAAATATTGAGTTTGGTAAAGAAGCAACACGAGTTTGGGTGGGTGATTTAACTTGTAAGGAAGGTCAAGATACCTTACTGAAAGGATAGGAAGACGGTTACCCTCTTTTACTTCAGAGTTCTTTCCTTTTCCACAAATAGTGTAGTCAACATATTCAGAAAAATACAATGACCATGAGAATTGTAAATACGTCTTTTGATTCTACCCTTTTTTTCCTGCTGGCCATTTCTCTACCCCGAAGTCTGACTAGACCACGCAAAAGAAAGAGAAGGACAATTAGACTATTTGTGGATTCTCTGGCAGGATTTCAGCGAAACACAAGGTTCAACCTAATTTCTAAAATAAAATTTTCAAATATTACTGGTACAAATTCAGTCTGTTCCCCATTACCACAGATACCAGGAATTAACTATAATTTTGCTTCTATTTGATTCCCCGTAAGGACAAAACCACACTTCTAATGCCAACACATGCACATTCTAACATTACAGTAAACGTTTTTCTGACGCATTTACAGATTTACAAAAAAAAGAAAAAAGATAAACTGAAACATTTGGCTAAGGCTTAGTTACTTCACTGAGAATCAGTAATATTTCAGAAAGTGGTACAATGTAGAAATCACTAAACCCATTCTTGAAAGACCCTCAGGTTAGAGTTTGAATTACTAGAAAAAGAAAGAAATGCAAATTGTTTATTATTTTCACATGTACAGTAAATTGAAAAAATTGTACTTCTTTCGAGAACCATATGGGACAGACTTTCTTTTCATCAGGAGTGGTTTTGCTCATTGTGCCAAGAGCTAAAAAGATGTTTTTAATAACTAAGGCCAGCGTGTTATACAATCTGTCTGGATCTAGCTTATAAGAGAACTGAAGACCCCTTGGGTAGGAAATAGAGGGCGATGGGTAAGTTATCTGAGATGACAGAAAAGTCCTGCAAAAAGACGTAAAGGTGGTGATCAAAGACGATTCCAAAGAGGATCATCTTTAACATGTTTGGTAGAACTTATTTGCATAGTTCACTGAAGAACAATGGATAGTTACAAGGCCTCCTTTTGTAAATGTGGCCGTGTTCTTTATGAGGGGAAATGTGAAAATGAATTGAGTGCTACAGACACATCTCCTAAATATCTGAGCTTGGTGCAAGTGAAGAATTCATCCCAACAATACCCTGAGAGAGCCTCAGAGACAAGACTGCTCTTTAGACATGACTTTGAACCAAGGATAGGTCAGCATCCTGGCTCAGAGGCTCAGAAGGAGTTCTGAAATATGAGATTGATCCTGAGGGATCACCCAGAAGTGTTTCACTATACCAGTGTTTCAAAAAATGATACATCAAAAACCAGTGCTATATCATGATGTTCCCACAGCCCACGATGAAATGAGAAAATAAAGGAAAATGTAGCATACTTTTCATAAAAGTTAAACAAATTCATCTTAAGGGCCAGTCCTTTATTGTAAAATTACATCCTTCCTATATTCCTCAACTTAAAATATGCTTTAATATATTAGACTGAACCACAGGAAATTGCCAATATTCAACTGTTTTTGACCTACAAAAACTGCAATTTCCTAGGGTTCAACCTAACATTAAATGATGATGGTTGTATATAGAGCTTCTAATGGCCTTTTGTGGTAAAATATAGAGCTGGTAACCATATGTCAGTACCTAGATTTGTTTTTGAAAGTATTTAGTCCATAAAATCCCTAAGAACATTCATGTAACTATGGAGTGCCACTAGAGGGCATCTTAACCAGCAGCTTTCTAGATTTTGACTGCTATCAAATAAAACAAAACAAAAAAAATTTTAAAAAAAAGGAAGACAGGCCCAGATGTTAAATTGAATGTTATGAGGGCTCAGAACTGGCTCTATAAGAAGGAAAAACTCTATAAGAAGGAAAGGCTGGAATTCCTGAGTCCCTAGACACAGGGAGCACCATAAAGACATATGAAACAGACCACAGCATTAAGAAAATCTTTCTAGTCTTCTACCTCAGACTCAAGGGGAAAGAAACCTGCTGATCATCTTCATTTGTTTTGCTCTAATAGAAGGGTATAGACAACAAAGATAAAAGTCTACTGGTAACTTGATAGAAAAAGGAATTCCAGAAACTCAGAGTGGAAGCCTGTGCCAGCAACATACAATAAGAAGAGTGACCCAGTCCTCCGTTTCTCACGAAAAAGGTCTATCCAATGCCAAAGAAAAGGTTTTTGGAGGGCTGGAGAGTGGCACAGTAGTAAAACCCAACACTCTGCAAATTTGACCCACATGGTAAGGTGTCAGATTTGTGTCCCGAAATCTAGCTGAGTATGCCAGGCACATGCATGTCCTTGATCCATGGCTGGCTGATGCTGGGGGTGGATTTCAGTGTCAGGTCCCTGTTAGGGGTACTGTTTCTCTGCTTCTCTGTCTTTCTCACTCATGAAAGAGATAAAAAGTTTTTAAAAGGAAAGAAGGGGAAAGGAAGAGAAGGGAAGGAAGAGGAAGGAAGGAAAGAAGGAAGGAGGAAGGAAGGAAGGAAGGAAGGAAGGAAGGAAGGAAGGAAGGAAGGAAGGAAGGAAGGGAGGGAGGAAGGAAGGAAGGAAGGAAGGAAGGAAAGAAGGGGTATTTGTCTTGACTTTGCTAAACACTGCTCAAGCACACCTGCCTGGACCCAGTGAACCAATAAGATTTTCTCTGTTTGGAAATTTGTACTTGTGGAAGGTGCGTGAGAAGGTCATGTAGAGATTGAGTCATTCTGGGGTGAGCACAATGAAGTTATGTGCAAGCAGAGAATTGAAGAGGGAAGAGATAGAGCAGACATGCAGAGGAAAAGATGGAAGTACATCAAGGCAGGAGAAACAACTTCTTTGATGCCAGAATATATTCCAGCACCAGATCCAATCACTCAGAAAAACTTTGCTGACTCTTGGGAGCCAGACTCTTAAGATAGCTTTGACACTATTTGTCCTTTATTGAAGTGAGCTTAGGGATTTCTTAGTCTTATAAGCAAAATCTTCTCACTAAATGATAAGTAATCTATTTAGTAGAAGAAGAAATGATTTTAGCAAGAACTGGCTGAAGGTAATGGCAACCTGACTATATTTCTTCTATTACACCTCTCCTCTTCTCTGCTCTTTCTTTTTTTTTCTTTTCTTTTCTTTGGAGAGGTTTTTGCTATAGGGTGCGTGCGCTCGCCAGAAAGACAGAGAGAGACAGAGAGACAGAAAGCGAGAAATCACTCCCCAGGGGGGATGGCCACCTTGCAGTCCCTTCTCTTCCATTCTCCTCTCGGGATCTTGGGCACACACACACACACATGCACCCAGCATGAGTTTAAGCCGCCGGGTCCGGGACTCAAACCACAGTTGAAGTTGACTACATGGAGTCCAATGACATAGCCATTACACTAACTTCTGGTCCCTCTCTGCCCCTTATTTCCTTTTATGTAGCTGATGTTATGCCTCATACAAGGGAGTAGCTCCTGATTAGGAAATGCCTCTAGCCTTCACGACAAACCGCTGCACAACGAATTGCTCCAGGACATAGTGGATAACAACAACTATTTAATTCACTGTTCCACAGGTGGGCAATATGGTTGCTTCAGCATGGCAGTTGTTCAGGTGTCTGCTAGATCCACTTAGACATGTGGTCACCCTCTGGGTAAGCTGAGCACTGGCTAGTCCAGGATGGTTTCCGTTCAGATGGCTTCTCTCTGCTCCAGGTGCTTTCTCATCCTCTAACAGTCTGTCCCTCTGTAATTATTCACTTGGACGCTGAACAACCTTCCAAGAAAACAAGTGGATGCTTAGGCTCAGCATCACTGGCCCAGCATCAATTCTGCTACATTCTGCTGGCCAAAGCATATCTCATGGCCACCACAGATTCAAACTCTGGAGAAACAGTGTTCTCAGACAGTTCAAACAATCTACCTCTTAAAGGCAGGAACTACACAGTTATTGCAAAGGATACAGGTACAGGGAGGGGAATGATTGTGACCATTCGAAAACCAGCAATCACAGATCTCTTTCCAGCCCCAGGTTAGGGCCTATTAACAAATGAAACTTAGTCTGCCTCGACTCTAAAACTTGGGAGAAGAGTTTTTTTGAAGACTCAATCTTGGTGTCAACTGATAGCAATACCTTTCAGGGCTAAAACAATACAGAGCAGGATATAGGATATATATTCTAAATCAACAACCAGTATATGGTCTTGTTTCTCCTTAACCAGGATTCATGAGTTTGAGAATCATGGGACAAAACAGGAATATATCCTCTCACTAGTACCCCTAATGATTCACCAGTAAAATTTTTGCTTCCATGTCTGCAAGTTTAGGTTTGGCTGGCTTGGATGTCTCAGTTCAAAAAAGAAGAATTCTTCCATCAAATGACAAAAAATGATTCCATTCAACTGGAAGTTGAGACTGCCACATAGCTGCTTTAGGATCCTCATGTCTGTGGACTGACAAGCAAAGAAAAGCTTATTTCACCGATTCTCAGTGGGGGACAGATCTCCCCCCTCACCCTGGGACATTTGTAATGTCTGAAGACATTTCTGGTTGTCACAATTAGGGCAGTGGGTTGCTACCAGAAATTACGCCTCTAGTGGTTAGAGGTCAAGGATGCTGCTAATATCGTAAAATGGTCAGGGCGGCCTGTCACAACAAAGAATCGCCTCGCTCAGAATGACGATTATGCAAGGATTGAGACACTCTGGTTTACTCTAATTGTTCCAGTAACTGATTCTCATGTTCCAGTGATTGGTCCTCACTAACAAGGAGGAATCGGATTGCTGCCACAGAATGGGGAGAGAGGAACCCTGGGATACCACTTAGACATCCTGTGATGTAGGATTAAAGTCAATGGAAAGCTTCAACCTAATAAAGGCAAGATGGTTAATAGCCCAGAAACCTCAGGAATGAAATTCCACCAGGAAAGAAACCCTAACTAGCTGAGGAGGGCAATTATCAATACCAGGTAAGGCAGGTACCAGTAGTAGAAATGAGGACTATAGTACTTGTAAGTATTTCTTACTTGTTTTGAGATGAAAATATTTATATATTTATTAGCCTTATTTTTTCCTTTTCTTTCCCAGTCTCCTACCATCTACTGTAAGATGTAAGATGTATGGATAGTCATTAACCTGTTCTCAGGATTGAAGTTATAGGATATCAAAAGAGGAGGTTGAATAACCTAAGAAAAGAGTGACTATGACCAAAGACACGAAAGGGATAGTATATTTCCAGGTGCACACAGGATCATGGTAGGATGTTAGGTTGAGATATTATTTTGTTAATGTATTCATTCATTCTTAAAATAAACATGGTAAGATGTATATGGATACTGAGTGGGCAACAAATTGGCCATGGGGCTTTTGCAATGCATCAGTATAGTTCAGCTAAACTGTTTCCCAGAACTTGCTTCCCTCTACAGTTCTGGCCATGCCACAATCCTCCTCAAAGCCTTCCAGGCAGCCAGGATCACTCAGGATCAGATATATCTGGCAAGTTCAGGTTGACCAAGGATCCAAAGCCAGGCCTTCTCATATGGCTGCAGCATGATGCAATGGTGCCTTACCACTGGCACCACCAAGGCTGGGCTGAGAGACGCTTTTATAGCTCATGTACAATTATCGTTTATCTCTGGCTCATCTTATTGACATCCAGGCCTGCAGCTGCTCCGCCTTCTCCTGGATCTGCCTCCAACTTCTTCAGTTCCTGAGCCAAGTATATGTTTAGCTCTGTGACAAATGGCACCACTTCATCCATGTTGGAGACAGTGAGAACTGATACAGGTCCCAGTCCATCATCATGGTTCTAGCTCCTCTTCATTACTTCCAGATTGTCCTTGCCCTCCCTCACTTCACATCCATTTTCCCTTCCCAAATGCCTGCCCTGCAGACTTCAAGTTCTAGCATCAGAGAAGGAGACAACAGACTCACAGAAACTATTTAGCCAGTTTCCACATTTGTGTGTAATGCCAGATCTCTATTTTTAAAATGATATATATAGGGTAGGTTTTGTGGCACAGCAGTAATGTACTGCATAAGAGAGCCTGGATTCCACGTGGTGACCACATTCAGATCCCCTGCCCAGTTGCATGCTGGGCTTGCACACAAATGAACAAAATCCAAAGGGCTGGAGAATAGGAAGAAGGTGATCACAGCGTCACCGCACCTCGTCAAAGGCACCAATCTTTTTCCCTCTAGTTCACTCTCACACGCATGTGCACACACTCTATTATGAATTTTTTTAAATAATAAATACACACACATGCATATATAAATAAACGTGTACATACACACACCTACACACATTTATACAGGCTCCTTCCAAGGCCCCGGAAGGGTCTCTCTAGCGTAGCGTTCTCATGATTATATGTTATTATAAAAACTGAAAAAAGAAGCTGTTTTGAACACAATCAGCCAACTTTAAAATTTTTTAATGAGTTGTAATTTGTTTTCCTTGTCTTAATAATCCCTTTATGCCTCGTTTACATTTGTAATTTTATATTTGTTTTCTTAAAGAAGTCCTTCTAAATATCATGTGTTTCAAAACCTACATCTGCCCCTGAAGAGCTCTTCCTATACTGGAGGCCAGGCCACAGTTGATTTCCCTGAAAACAACTCAGACAGCCCTTCTGCAGCTGGAGGGTAAAAAAGAAGCAAACCACAAACAGACAGAGGAGGTCGGCAAATCCTGAGTTCTGACCACAAGGCATTTAAACAGGACGTGCATTCAGCCAGTTTAGTCTTGGTTGCAGTTTGCCTTAAAGAAATATCACTGTTTGGAGGGTGGTACTGACAAATCAGACTGCCTCAAAACACGCACCTTCTCAACAAGAGCAGGCATAGAACCAGGGGCACGAAGACCGAAGAAAGGAGTTGAAAATTAAGGTGAGAACATACATTAAAATCTCCATAAAAATATTTTCCTGAACTCTCCCAAAGAGCCCAAAGTGTAATAACACAAAGAGATTTTCAAGTCTCATTAGAGTGATTCACTGAGATGGGAACAGGAATGTCCCTTCTTTGAGGAGAATTTGAGACTATTGAATAGGTTTCTAAGGGCAATGTCTCACATAAAAGTGACAACAAACTTTGAAGGCCACAGATGTGTTTTCCTCAGACTGAAGCCATTGTTGAATAAAGAAGAATATTTTGCAAAAGACATTATCACTGTAATATAGCTGAAAATAAAATGTAGCTCCTTAAAAAAATGAATACTATGCATTCTATGGTCAAGTATTTTGCAAATAATTTTTTTTTTATTTCTAAGCTCTTTTATGATAACTTTCAGATGAAAGAGCTAATATGCATTTTTCATGAATTAACTTGTAGAAGCATATTTTATATTTTTTTTCAATTGCCAGAAAGTACATGCACTCTCCAGAGAAAGAGAGAGAGAGACATAGAGAGAGTGCATCCTTCCATGGAGCATGATGCGCTGCAATCCTTTCTACATTTCTTCATCCTATTAGGATTAGGGCATGCATACACATGCAACTGGGATGTCTTTCAAACCACCAAGGCTAAGGAACCAGCAGTTATCATAATGGCTATGTCGCTGGACTCCCGTATAGTCGACCACAGTTCGCGTCCCGGACCCAGTGGCTTAAAACTCAGGCCGGGCGCATGTGCGTGCGTGCCCAAGATCCCGAGAGGAGAATGAAGGAGAAGGGATTGTGGCGTGACCATCCCCCCTGGGGGGTGATTTCTCACTTTCTGTCTCTCTGTCTCTCTGTCTGTCTGGTGAGCGCATGCGCCCTATAGTGAAAAATCTCTCCAAAAAAAAAACAAAAACAAAAACAAAAACAAACCACCAAGGCTAGAATTCAAATTCAAACTGTAGTTGGCCATGTGGGATCCAGCTCCTTTAACCACTAGGCCTTAGGGCCACCCCATTGTGTTTTTTTACCCTGGTAAAGCCATGTTTACCTTACATATGTAACAGGATGGGTGGGTGGATCAATGAGGGTAGGAGAAAGAGATGGATCTATAAATGAAGAGCTGTATTTGAAACTGTAGTTTCAGCTGGATAGCTTTTAAAAAAGACATCTTAGAAGGAGGCTTTTTCTTTTAAAGCGGTACCAAACTGAGCACGTTGGTTATGAAAGGTGAGATTCTTAGGTTACAACCTCCATAAGAAAGTTCTAATTAAAAAGAACCAAATTGTTCCACATGATGAAGGAGAAATTTAAAACCTCTCATTCTGAGCTGAGAAAAGGATATGTAGGTTCCTGAGGTTGGAGGGGATACATAAAGAATTAGGGAGAAGAAAAAAAGAAGGTCCCTAGGATGATCAAAGTTTAGGCCTAAATAGGAGCATAGCCAGTAAGAAATTTCCTATGATGAGAGTAAAATGTCTGTGAACAGAGAATTTGGAATTATTTCCTGTTCCACATGTAATTATTCAATATTCCCCAACTTTCAGTAAAAATCTGTGACACTCATGCCAACATCAGGCAGCAGTTCCAGAAACTGAAAGGAAAGGGAGAAGGTGAGGCCACAGAGAGGTAACTGAAAATCAATAGAGGCAGGAAATCAGAGTGAGAAGAAACACGATGGCGTAAGTCATTCCTGCGCATGCCACCAATCTGCCTCCTGCTGAATTCTCAGCTATACTGGGGGGCAGAATTATTTCTCACATTAAAGAAACTCATGCCACTTAATGAGAGAGTAAGTCAAAGTTGACCCTAGAAACCCAGAGGGTTTAAGGGACATCCAGATGGCCAGAGTCAGAGCTACATGTCTTGTAAAATAATTACTATTATAACAACTGAATTTGACCACCTACATTTACCCTTCTTAATAAAAATATCCAAAAATCTAAATTACATTTTAAATGCCATTTATTTAGAACTAGAGGTTTTACTCTAGTACCACTTATCCTTATACAACAGTGTTGATTTCAGGAGCTAAAAGCATCATGTAGCAAACACTGCAAGTTCTATTATACGGAGAGGCATCTGAAATAAAGGCAAGTTGTCTGAGAGTCACAGAAAATCTAGGTCAATTCATTTTATTAATTATCGTCCAAGCCTTTGAGGTGTGAAAGCTTAGAAGGCACAAGCAGGGAGTGGCAGAGACACAGCTGATCAAAATTCTGCTCAGGGAGCGTGTCCCTTCTGTGCATATCCAGAGAGAAAGGGCACGTGGTTTCTTCTTCCCTCTCCCCCAAGAAGAAAATCCTGGAATACTATTGCTTCACTGAGGACCAACCCTCAGTGATTTTATACCTTCTCTGGTACCTTTGCTTTTTACCTTTCCCTCTATCCTGATTGCTTCCTCCTAGCCCAGGGGCTCCCATCTACAGAGGCAATCACCTTGGATGGGTGCTCACGAAGCTTGTTAGAAATGATTTCTTATGCTGTTTACCTGAGCTAGAGAGTATTCAAGAACTTCCCTATAATAACATCCTCGCATTTTGATAGATTTTTTTTTTTTTGAGTGAGAAAGTCTGAGTTTGCAATCTGGTAATTGTCTTAGCCCATAGCCTATCTCAGCTTCTTATGGGCCTTTATAAAACAGGTATCTCAAAGGGAGATAGTGCTATGGAACCCTGAACATTGAGATACAAAGTAATAAAGTATGAGAACATTTATGGGAATGTATTGCACATGTGAACATTTTTGTTCATAATGTTGCAATAAGCAAAATAAACCAAAAAACTCAGAATCATTGTTTTACCCTACAATATGTTCATCTCTTCCATCTTGTTAAAATTGTATTAAATGATTGTCTTAAATTCTTTCTGAGAAACTGTAAAACTGCTAGATATAAAATGAAAACCACAAATAAATTTTAATTTATCTAAGCATCTGTATATGTCTGTGTCTTAATAAGAAATAAATGGTACCCTCAAATTAAAACAATTTAAAGAAGATTTCTTTAAAAGAGATCTTTTTAAAGATCCCAGTAGGAATTAGGAGAACCACAAGGGATAGTGTCATAACCCAGGGCTAGCAGTAATGGAGTCACCATTCTTGAGCCTAAAGCAACAAGAAACGAAGTTACTGAGACCCAGAAGAAGAGAAGCATGTAGGAGAGGCTGTCTTGAGAGCAATAGTGGACTTCTGAGAAGAGATGTAGCCAGCTCAAGGTATCCCTCGGGGAGAAAACCAGAGGAATAAATACCCTGAGCTATCATCTCTGCTCCCTCTTTTCTAAGGAATATGTTGTTCATCAATAACTTCCTACTGGGCAAATACAAGAAATAAACACCTTAATTATTTTCTTACTTGATCTGTCTCCAGCATTTGGCATGGTTGACCACTCCCTTCATCTTGAAAGTCTTTTTCCCTTTGATGTCAGGGACTCTCTTTTTTTCTGGGTTTGCCTCTTCTTCTCTGACTGCTCCTGCTCTAGTGCCTGCACAGATGTGGATTTCTCAACCTTCTCTATAAATGATGATGCTCTCAAGGAGTCTATTATCAGCCTATTTTTCCTTCTTGGGTGACCTCATTTATTTCCGCATCCCCACGACCACCTAGATTTCAACTTTGCCCATGTGCTTATTACAACTTGTCTTAGTTCAGATTTCCTGAGAAGCAGACCCTGAGACAGGAATTTAAAAATGAGTAATTAACTGCAGAGGTGATGCCAGAAAACACCTTTAAGGTAGTAGGAAAGTGAGACAGAGAAGAGAGGGGAGCCATTAAAGTGAACATTTTCAAGCAATATTTCACAATAAATGAAAGAGCTTGGTCCTACTGGGAGCTCCAGGAAATGGTGTAAAACACACTCAATAGCGTTATCACCATCAAGAAGCAAATGAGCTGGGATTTTATTTATTTATTTATTTATTTATTTATTTATTTTTAATTTTAAAAGAATTTTTCATTTTACTTTATTTCTCATTATTGTTATGTTTTTAATGTGCTACAGGACACATGGCACGCACCAGAGAGAGACAGAGACAGAGCGAGAGGGAAAGTGAGAAAGCAAGAAGCTGGACCTGAGACTCAAACCATGGTTGGCTATGGAGTTCAGTGCCTTAACCACCATGCCACCTGCTGGCCCCTGAGCTGACGTATTTATACACAATTTCTGAGAGCCACTGGTTGAGCACCACTCCCAGGGGACATTAATTTTTCAGTACTTCCAACCTGTCACAAATGCAGGTAGAGTATCCCCTGAGGACAGTTACTGACAATGGAAAGGCAGGCCAAGATGCACTGAAATGGTAAAGGCCAAGGGAATATGGTGAGGTACCTGCACAATCTACTAATTTCTAAATTCCTGTTTCTGGTCCAGATCACTTTATTTTTCCCCAGATCCATACAGATAACTTGGACCTCTGATGTAGAGCCTACCTACAGAGGCTGCCCACTCCGACCCTCATCTCTTTTCTCCCGATCACAGAGACTAGTGCTGCCATCCTCACAGCACTCCCAAATCAGACACCAACCAGTCATTTGTAACTTGTCAATTGGCTGTCAACCTTTTAATGACTTTTTGAGCTCCCACCTCCCTCCCTACTGTCTTAGTTCAGATCCTATTACTTGTTTGACTAAATTATTGCAATATCTTCCTAATTGGAATTTCTTTCCATTTTCTATTCAAACCCACTATGTAATTATCCTGCTCTAAATCTTCCAATATCCTCTCCATTACATAAAGTCAAGACTTTCAGTCTTTAATTGAGTACAATTATCTGGTTCTCCTCTTCATGTCCAGCTACTGCTTCTTCACTCTTCTAAATACATTCTAGGTGCCTGTCCACATATATTTGTTTATATGTACAAACAATTTTAAATTATATATACAAGTCAGAGGCTAGTCTTTACATATGTATTTTCTTCCTTAATGGCTGTCTTTTTACATTTTATCTATCTGATCAACTCCTATTAATTTCAAACGTTATTTTCTTTACATATTGTTCCAGACACCTCAGGGAGACAGGCATCTCATGCACTATGCTTCTGTAGTAGTAACAATTACAGAGCAATAATCACAAATTTATTGAGCTAATGGTACAGGTATCTATAGGAATACTGTCGGTTCTTTACCTGAAAATTAGAACATATCAGAAATGTTGCAAAAAGACAGATATCTGATGGACAAGCATGTAATTGTTCATGATAATCCTAACATTAGATGTAAAGACCAAGGACCTTTTCTAACAGGTCTCTTTCTCATTCATGGAATCTTAGCTATGAACTGAGTCACTCTAGGAATCTACCATGATGCTCAGGTAAGAGAATTTATACCAGACCTAGATTTTATCATTACTATGATGATGATGATGATGATGATGGGGATGATGTTCAAAGTGCACTTCAGTGGAGTGCCCAACCAATGCCATAGATCAATTTGCCATTATGGGATAAATCTAATATGATTAACACCCCTGCCCTTCAGCTCTTTAAGGTTACTGTACTGCTCCTTGACATCTGCCACTCCTGAATCTCAGCGTCCTGACTGATTCCACTGGAAGAGTAACATCTCTTACCTCATCTGTAGCCTACAGGGCAGCACTTTTCAGAAATGCTGTTGCTATCTTCCCAAAGCATTTCTCAGTTCTATGACACAGAAAGTATCCTCTGGGCCTTGACATAGGAAAATAGTTATGAGAGGGGAGAAAAGGTCACAGGTGATAAATCTATTCCATCTCAAATCTCTAAGTTATTACATTTCTTTTATTTTTTATAATACCAATGAATTTCTGAACCATTGTATTTAGTGTATGCCACCATTTAGTGACAGACACCACTTTAGTGTATGCCACAACACAGCATTTAGTGTATGTCATTATTTCAGAACTATTGTATTTAGGGTATGCCACCATTGAGTCCAGGTTTTAATCTACAAACTGACCAAACTAGAAATACTCCCAGCTGCTCAAACCAGCACATGTAATTGAAAATCTTTGGAGAATCCACATCAAAAAATTCAGGCCAAGGGACCAGCAGTTAGCGTAATGGCTATGTCGCTGGACTCTCATGTAGTCGACCACAGTTCAAGTCCCAGACCCGGTGGCTTAAAACTCTCGCCGGGCATGTGTGTGTACATGCCCAAGATCCCGAGAGGAGAACAGAGGAGAAGGAATTGTGGCGTGGCCATCCCCCCTGTGGGTGATTTCTCGTTTTCTGTCTCTCTGTCTCTGTCTGGTGAGCACACGCGCCCTATAGCAAAAACCTATTCAAAAAAAAAGAAAATCAGGGCCAAGTGGTGGTGCAGTAGTAACATAACTGGACCACATGGGATAGATACTAGTTTCACATCCTGAGACTTCCCTGAGCATGCCAGGGTTACTTCTGCTATAACAAAAGGAGTGGTGTTTGGGAGTTTGATATTATTAAGACTGTCTAAATCCTCTTAAAAGTTACTATTTCTATTTTTATCATGTTCTCTCTTTTAGTCAATGTTATCATGTTCATAAAAGACTTAAGGAGGCTGTGGATTCCACTGGTGATACAAGTTAGCAATTTTAGAATCAGCTCTGTGTATTAATTTTCAACTTTGTCAGCCCTCTGATGAGAAGTAAGGGATACCCTTAGATCTGTCATAGAAACTTCCCCCATTCTATTCTTTAAGATGTGAATTTAAAATATTGAGCAATTATTTTCTTTCTGTAAGCCATTCAGCATAGCTAGAAAGAGCCAACCAAGGCTATAGGGTACCACCCAGACTTAGGGATGACTATATATTCCAGTTTGCCTGGCACCACTCTGTTTCTATCTGTTACCTTGGAACTGTTAATTACATTTCACTTCACTTTCAAAAATGTCCAAGTTTGAACAATAAATTATAATTATTCTTCTTATACCTCCAGACCATCAAACAGTCATTTCATTAACAGTGAAAACTCAAGGCAACCACAATGAAAATCTGTTTCATTACTGAATGGCATTGGATATCATTTTGCCATTAGCTATCAATAACACTAACAGAGTTTCCACTGGTTTTAAGCCAAACAGAGTCAGATAATCGGTCCTAGAGTCCCATTTTCTTTAAATTCTGTTTCCTACAATGATCATGATATTAACAACTACATAAATCAGGATTCTTAGCTACATACTAGAGAATTCACCCCAGATGTTAAAACAACAATGAATGTACTATTAAACACTGAGATCAAAGGCTGGAACCAAACCTCCATACAAAGCCAAGAGTAATGCAACAAAAGGAATACCCATAGTGACACTACTCTATCAGGCCATTATCATCCACTGCTTGACACCTCAGATGGAACTAGACAGTAAATCCATCATAGCAGTTGCCTAGAAGATTCAATTTCTTCCCCGGTGACTACCCTTGTTCCTGTCTACATTCTTAGTTTTGAACAGGGTTATTTCTTTTTTTTAGTAGAAACTAGGACATGCACAAAAAACTGAGTTAGGAAAATTTAATATATGTTTTACCTTTAAGGTCTCCCTAGCACAAAACACATATTAGAGAAGCTTTGGTGAGAATGGAGAGCGAATCAATCTTCAGTACCTGCTGAAAACTGAAAAGGATTTTGAAGGAATCCACATAGAAGAAAATGGTGGTAAGAACTTCAGTAGTAGCCACAGAATTTCTATTAAGGAAGAGTTTATTGGATACTATCTCACTAGATAGGGGATTGGGAGATTTGTCTTGAAGCTAGGTTTGTATAACAAGCATACCTCCCTTACTTAGCTAGGTTGTTCATTTCAAGTGTACCTAAGAGAACTTATGAAGTTCTAAATCAGACAAACGATACAAACCTTGGCACCATCACCAGATGGGGAAAGTGAAATGCGTCCAAGAGTATTGCCTCTACTACACAGATTGAGCTGTTGCTTCAGAATAACAAAGTCAATGACAAGGAGGTTCTTAAATAAAACGCCCTACAATATTGATAGGAGTCCTCCCCAAACAATTCTGTGAAAGAGAAAAAAAGACTATTTTTAAAACCATAATTTCTGAAAAAATGTAAACTATGTAACAAAAGTGTTTAAATTCTGAACTTCCAGATATCTGTGGATAGATGTCAATATTTATTACACCCAAATTGGCACAAGCAAGGAGGACCTAGTGTGTTTTCCCTACTTTATACTGTATTGTGCTCTCTCTCCCTTCTCTCTCTCTCTCATCCCTGTGACTTGAAACATCCCTTTACTTTAAAGTAGTCTTGGGGGGCTGGCAGGTGGCATGGTGGTTAAAGGGGCTGGACTCCCACATGGCCAACCACGGTTCAAGTCCCAGACCTGATAGATTGCTTTCTCATTTTCCTCTCTCTCTTTAACTATGATTAAACTGAAAATAAAAATAATAAGTAAAATTAAATACAATAATTCTTTTTTAAAAACCGTATTCTTGAGCTAACAGTCATATATCTTTTGCTTCAAGTCCATCTGCCTGAGATATTTTTTTCATTGGCCCAAGTCTAACTAGACCAGGAGGTGCTTCAGAAATTACTCATAGACTGGCCCCATAGTGCAGCATTTTAGCCTTGTGCATTAGGAGTCAGATCCCACATGGCCATCTGAACTTTGAATCCCACCCCTGTGGCTTGAAAAGCATGCCAGATGCATGTGTGTATGTGCCCAAAATCCTGACAGGATGTAGAGGAAAAAAAGGATTGCAACATGACCACACCACACTAGGAGTTCTTCCTCCCTCTCAATAAAAATAAATACATAAATAATCATAATGTATTTCCTTTTTTTTTTTTTTTTTTCCCTAATCATTCCATTTGGTGAAAACCTTTAATTCACAAGTCAAACAGCACAGAGTCAAAATAACTTTTAGAGCCTGTTGGGGACATTGTGAGGGAGAGAGAGCCTGCTATTAAACATAAATTTTGCAGATCTGTTGGCTTCGCAGTTCATAGCACTCAGCTCCCTGGCTCCTCAGGAGCTCCTTCTCTTCTGCAACATCTCCAGCTTTTAGCTGCGGGAAGCGAACAGGAGAGGCGATGAAATCATAGTGCCGGTCCAGATAGCGCAGGTAGATGAGCATGTGCAGGGCGTAGGCCAGCACCAGCAGCAGGATCAGAGACATTGCCAAGCCGATCAGAATGGCTGGTGAAAAGGAAGGGGCGCAGTCTCGGGCCTTAGCAAACTGTCGGCCTTTGATGGTAAAACCCTGGATCTGACAAGAAAAAGAAAAGAGCTGAAATGACATGTCTCTTTCCTCTGACGATCTACTTCTAAGTTGGGCTTGGAGTTCCAGTCCCATGATTAGCCAGATTTAATATACTGTCACCATATTTGCTGAAGAATTTAAATGCAGGGTATGACTAATGCTGATATGTTTATGGGGACAGGGAAACGTCCTTCTGAATCAGGATCAGCCCAGAAACTCTGGGGATGTATGGTGTCATAATTAAGAGGCTCGTGAAATTCAAGGCTCTGAAATGAAATCTTTATTTTGATGAAATAAAAGCCCTTTTCATCTGATCCTTAGGAATATTCTATAACGGTTTATGTAAAACTACAATTGCTGTGGTGCTTACAAAAATCAAAGCACACTCAAAATTTTATAGGTGTTAGTGTAAGTTTCATGAAGATTTTAAGTCTTGGTTGGTTCCATGCCCTTTGATTCTATTGACAGGAATTAAACAGCGAGAGTTTTTTAAGGGAGGTTTCATGATTCCCAAGGAGATAAAGCATAGATAATAATAAATGCTGACACTTACTGAAGGTTTTTATATGCCAGACACTGTCCTAACTCTCTAGTAATCACAAGAACCTACGAGTTCTTACTATGACGTCCCTAGTTTATAGCTGAGGAAACTGAGCACAGAAGAGTTAGGGAAGTTGCCCAATCACAATTACAGGGGTGGTGAAGGCACAATTCAAACTTGGGCAGTTTGCCTTGAGACTCACACTCAGTTTGACTCCAAAGCTCCAGGTATGTTCTGTCTCTTCTTCCCTGTGTCACTACCTCTCCCTCTTTATTGGTTGCGCCTGAAGACTTGATACCATTTTTGCAAGTACCACAACTTGGTACCAGCCCCAGAGAATAGAAAGGAAAGCTTATATGTGCCAATAAAGTGATTTTATTACTTGGAGCTAGTGGAGGTTCAAATTGACAACCGGCCCTGATATTTCAATACTGTCAAAATGAAGAACTACAAAGGAACTACTTTAAAATAAGAGCAGTCAGGACCAGCAGTTGGCATAATGGCTATGTTGCTGGACTCCCATGCAATTGACCACGGTTCGAGTCCCAGACCCGGTGGCTTAAACTCATGCAGGGTGTGTGTGCGTGCGTGCGTGCGTGCCCAAGATCCCGAGAGGAGAATGGAGAGAAGATTGTGGCTTGGCCATCCCCCCCTGAGGGGTGATTTCTCACTTTCTGTCTCTCTGTCTCTCTCTCTTTTTCTGGCGAGCTCACACGCCCTATAGCAAAAACCTCTCCAAAAAAAACAAACAAACAAACAAATAAATAAATAAAATAAGAGCATACATTTGTGGAAAGCAGCCCCCATTTATAATAAAACTGTACACAGTGTCACCTCATTCAGTCACCCACTTGTTTATAAAGGGTATAATGTGAGGGAGGGGCTCAGGAAAACATGATCAACAGACATAAAGCACATAAACAAGGCAAATGTATCATAGGATAGTATACTATAACAGTTTTTTTTTTAAAAAAAAAAAAGCATTGCCAATCTTATATACATATCTCCAAAAAACAAAAAAAAATGTGTAGAATGAAAATCTGAGGTCCACAACATAATGTAAAATTCTTTGTTGAAGATGAAGAATTCAATTATCTCACATTGCATATATATGCTTTGAAAAACCATATTGAGAACCAGCAGATGGCATAATGGTTACATCACTGGACTCCCACATAGTCGACTGCAGTTTGAGTCCCAGACCCGGCAGCTTAAAACACACACTGGGCAAATGTGCGTACATGCCCAAAATCCCAAGAGGAGAATTAACGAAGGGACTACTTCATGGCCATCCCCCCAGGGGCTGATTTCTCACTTTCTTTCTCTCTATCTCTCCAGCAAGCACACGTGCCTATATAAAAAAATCTCCCCTCCAAAAAAGAAAGAAAAAGTGAATAACCAGATTGTACCCCACAAAGACGTACAACAGTTAAGTGTACATAAGGAGTTACAAAATAAATAAAATCAAATCAAAAAGGGAAATTGAATCATCCATGAGTGCTTTATAAAGAATTCATCTTCAAGAATAAAGTGAGCATTTTAGCATTTTTCACTGCTAAAATTATTGTGACCACCCATCATGCAACAGACCGTAGGGCCTGGGTTTATCTCATCATCCATGCTCTCACCAGAACCTAAAGTGACTCCTGAAGGAGACTGGTGGCCTGGTTCCTGGAATTCTCGACTTGCCCTTCCTATGAAAAGGCAGCGTGGCCTTTTCTCACACAAGTGTCTAAAGAGACAATCTCTATGACCCAAGAGGACCTTATTTGATTCTACGTCTCCCACCACAGAGTACATCCTCAGATTGACTGCCATTTAATGCTTCACAAAACTTGGTTGAGAACAAAAAGTGTGAAAAGGGCCTAAGGATATGTTGTCAATCCATTCCAGACTAAAGGTCACAAACTCACTATGTGCAGCCCAGAGTTCTGTACGCCCAGATTGCTGGCTTCTACAAAGGAGCCAGAAAAATCCAGCAACACTGGCCTCACAAGTCCTAAAGAGCATAAATCAACTGGAACTGTATTTTTAAAATGCTTCTTGTGGTGGCTGCCAGGTGGTGTGGTGGTTAAGGCACTGGACTCCCACATGGCTAACTGTGGTTCGAGTCCTAGATCTAGCAGCTTGCTTTCTCATTTTCTCTTTCTCTCTGTGTGTGTCTCTCTTTGGTCAAGTGACAAAATAATAACAAATTAAAAATATTTTTTTAAATGCTCCTTCTGATGCTGGCTATGCTTTGTCACAGTCTCCACTTCACTCATTTACCTGAGGCATCTGAGTTTTCCACACATGTGACATTATTCTGTACCTGATTCCTAGGATCAGCCAGACCAATAACCTACATATGGGAAAGTAGCCTTTGTACATACATCTACCTCAACCAACATCACCACTACCACCTCTTCCCTTAACAGAGCCTGCATTCTGCCATCTGTTTACATTAATGTGTTCTAACGCAGAATCTGCTACCTGTGACACCCCAGGGTGTTTCCTGATACTTCCTGGGCCAAGAGTTTCCAAGCTGTTCACCGAAGCTAGGCTGTTGAGGGTGTACACACTACATACTACACATCACCAGGGTCAATATAAGGTACTCCTCACAAGCGAATTTCCAGTCATGTAGACTCAGAGACTTTGTAAGCTTGTAAAAACTGAGTGTCTTTTCTTATACCGGCTGCTTTAAAGCTCCAGAGCCAATTACTGTGCCAACTCCAGCCGGTGTAGACAGATGGGCTAATGGTCTGTGAACCAGCCTCACTAACTGATCTTTCATTTCTTTGTTCTTCACTCTTATGTCTTTACCCATTTTGTTTGTTTTACTTTTTTGTACTGTAGGAAGTATATAAAGTCAACATTTTGGTGCACAGTTCAGTGGTGTTGGGTTTATTCATAATGTTGCATAAATCGTCACCATCATCCAGCTCCAGAACTCTTTTCATCTGGCACAACTGCAACTTCATACCCATGAAACACTGACTCCTCCTTCATTTTCCCCTCCCCTCAGTTCCTGACAACTATTATTCTACTTTCTGCCTCTGAATTTGACTGCTCCGGGTTCCTCCTAGAGGTGGAATCATGCAATAGTTGTCCTTTTGTGCCTGGCTTATCTCACTTAGCTTAATGCCTGGGTCATCCATGCTGTAGTGCATACTCAAAATTCCTTCCTTTTGAAGACTGACTAATGCTCCACTGTATGCATATATTGCACTAGATTTTATCTATCTATGAGGGGACTCCAAAAGGTCTTGAAAAAAATGGAAAGTACAAATTTATTTTGGTGTTAAAAATATTTGAAATTCATGCAGACTTTTTTCATAATTTGCATTTTCCTATAATTTTTGGAAGCCCTAACCTACCCTATGTACCCACTGATAGACATTTGGGCTGTTTCCATCTCTCGGCTGTTGTGAAAAATGTTGCTATGATCCCAGGTTACAAATAGTTGTTGGAGTCCCTGCTTCTAATTCTTTTGGAATTTTAAGTAAAAAGTAAAATTACCAGATTACTTGATTATTCTATGTTTGGTTTTTAAGGGAATGCCATATTATTGTCCACAACATTTGTATCATTTTACACTGTCATTAGCAATGCACAAGGGGTTCGGTTTCTCCACATCCTTGCTAACACTGATTATTTTCCATTTTTATTGTTAATCATAGCCATTTTAATGAGTATAAAGCTGTTTGCTCTTTTTTTTTTTTTGGAGAGGGTTTTTTTTTGTTTTGTTTTGTTTTTTGGAGTTTGTTTTTTTTTTTTTTTTTTTTTTTTTTTTTTTTTTTTTTTTTTTTTGCTGTAGGGCGTGTGCACTCACCAGACAGAAAGAGACAGAGAGACAGAAAGCGAGAAATCTCCCCCCCCTCCCGGGGGGGATGGCTGCGCCTCAATCCCTTCTCCTCCAATCTCCTCTCGGGATCTTGGGCATGCACGCACACGCGCCCGGCGTGAGTTTAAGCCACTGGGTCTGGGATGCGAACCATGGTCGACTACATGGGAGTCCAGCGACATAGCAATTATGTTAACTGCCGGTCCCCGTTTGTTCATTTTTAAAGTTATTTTTTTCTTGTAATACTTCTATAAGATACAGTAAGTCATCTATGGAACAAGGAACACACCGATCAATCCCCCACTCTGATCAGGCACACTGATATGTGAATTAGTCCTTGTTATTATTACCTCCTCCCTGTGCTTTCTACCTGCACTCTTCTTCAAAGGAAAAAGTGCACACACGTACACCCACAGAGCATCTGCACACATACATACAGAGAATATGAATAATTTGTATTTATAATACATAGAATGCATATATATGTATATAAAGTATTCTTAGAGCCCAACAAAATTCAAATTCTCCCTCTACCATTTACCAGTTGTATTGTTTAGAAAGATTATTCAATTAGCAGAGCTTCAGTCTCCTCACTGGCAAAACAGGGACAATAACAGCTATCGTGCAATATTTTGATAAGTTTTGAAGACAAATTACACACAATAACTTTGAGTGCCAACATATGGGCAAGACTTAGGCAGTAGTTAGTGTCAGTCCATGCCTGATTCGGTCCTGGGTGTTTCCATATATATCAGCTATGGATCCTTTATATTCATAAAGATAGGTCAAATTAAGAGGAGTAAAGTAATTTGTCCAGGGCTGAGAAGCGATTTGAAGCCAGGTCTGTCTGACTCTGCCATGCAAGCTCTGTACCCTAAACTGCTTCTGAACACCCCACCTCTCCAAGCTTGGAGGGAGAAGAGGGAAGACTATCCATACATATAAATATAAATATAAATATAAATATAAATATAAATATAAATATAAATATTTGGAAAGAGTTGGAAAGTGCCAATACAAGGAACATGGAAAGCTCTGTCTGCTACTTCAGCAAGTTGGAAGAGCAAGTTAAGCTCTTTCTGCAGGTAACAGGATAAAGGAATTCCACAGAACATCTCTCAGTCTGGGGTTCTGGTGGTGAAAAGGAACCTCTTACACACCCATGCCTTTCCCCAAATACTTTCAAGAGAGCTTTGGGATATTTTTGACTCCTGGGCTGACGACATCATTCCTGTGTTAACTGACAAAACTATCACTCACACTACAGATGTACGTCTTATCTGCCCTGATAGGATCGCTGCTCCACTCCCTGGAGGAAATAAAATAATTGTCCAACAATGCCTCTCCACAGAAGGGCCTCTTGGCCCAGGAAGTGTCAGTCACTGGGCTTCACACCACAGCTTCATTCAGGCTTAGACAGCTGGCATTCCTCACTGATAATTACTAGTGACTGGACAACCCTGCATGTAAAGGCAAGTCCTTGGTAGGGAGATGAGTGCTGCAGGGAGAGGAAATACTCCTTCCTATTCAATTTCACACCTTAGAAGATAAAGGGAGGAAATGTCAGTATTATTTTAAAGGTATCCATGCTTCTTGTTTCCTTAGAAGTCCATGTTTATCTCAGGTGTCATCAAACAAACACTGAGTTTCTTTGGCACCAAGTTCACAGATGTATTGAGTACATGCTTTAGTTTATTACCTGGAAATCAACAAAAGTTACCTCCCACAGGCTTGACGAATCATCCATGTTGCTGGGCGACAAGAGAGCATCGTACAACTGCAGGCTGCTGACACGGTGACAGTGGTAGGAAAAACTGGACGGAGCATGTATGCCAGTTGCATTAAAAGTTGCTTGGATGGAATTGTTGAAAAAAATTTCTATGCGGTGCAGACTAAACCAACTCTGCATGGACAACTTGTTGTAATTGGCAAGGATGAATCTGGAAATGATTATAAAACAGTATTACCCCCAAAGCACTCTGACTATAATTACTGATGCAGGATATTGTCTCTGAACAGTGCAATGGCGCCCTCTTTTGTCAGAAGGTAGAACTGGCTTGGGGAACAATTTAGTATTCTTCAGATAGATGGAAAAGAGAACAAATGACAGGAAACGCTCCCAAAGTGAGCAATACAAATTCCTAAAACGGGAAAAAAATATACATTCACACATATGCAAGAGGCTTTTATTTTTCTTTCTTTTTTTCAGAATCTACACTTCATTATGTGTTTATTGTTGCCCAAGAAAATGAGAAGGGCTTAAATGGACATCAGTACAAGGGGATTTCTAAAAATTCATCAGAAGATGGAATTAAAGTACATATCTATTTTGGTGAAAAAATGTAAAATCCATGAATAGTTTTTAATAATATATATTTTCCATACACTTTGTGATGACCTCTCATATAGAATTAGCTAAATTGCGGTTAAAAATAATAACAGCTCCTGGGGCCAGCAGGTGGTATGGTGGTTAAGGGTGCTGGACTCACACATAACTGTCAGTGCTTCAAGTCCTGAACCTGGCAGCTTACTTTCTCTCTCTCTTTCTCTCTCTCGCTCTCGCTCTGTTCTTCTCTGGTCAAATTAAAATAAATAAGTAAATAAAGTTAAATAATTCTTTAAAATAATAATAACAGCTCTCTTACTATGTCAGTCACCTTTCTATGTTATTTATGTGTATTTTATTTAATCTTCAGTACAACACTATGAGATAGGTAACATCATTATCTTCTTTTCACAGATGAGGAATATAAGACAGAGGGGTAGAATAACTCATGCAAACATACTCAGGGAGTAAATACTGGTCTCAAATTCAATCTGATAGCAGAGCCCTTGCTCTTAACCATATTTAAATGGAATATTCTCCAGCCATGATAAAACTATATATGTCATGATCATTTTTTAAAACAATGTAACACTGCATAGACAAAATTCTGGAAGGTTAGAGATCAAAATATTAATAGTGATTACAAATGGTGTTTGGATTATTGGTCACTTTCATCTTCTTATTCCAGCTCAATATTGGTTTGTCCATATCTATTCTGATTTTTCTGTTTTCACCAGTTTTTCTTGTCTAGGCTTGGGTTCCTTTGGATGAAAACTCTGAGACCAGGATATGAATATAAGAAGTACTTGCGGGAATTTAGTCATTTGAAATATGTAGAGTGAAGAGAAGAGAAATGACAGGAGAGAAGGCTGCCAGAAAGAGCATATTATTAAGCAAATTTCCGCTATGGACAAGTGGAGACTTAAGGTCCATGGGGAAGCCTGAGAGCCGGAGTAGAACTCATACCCTGCGTTACCTCATCTGAGGGAGAACGAGCTGAGGTATTTGCACACTTCCTTCAGTCATTGACTGAGAACTGCTGAACTAGGAATGGGAGGCTAAGAGTCCCTTCAGCCAGGGAAAGCTTTGGGGTAAGGAGTGACTGAGAATGGAAATTTGAGCAGGTAGGCTATTGTGCTGTCAGATGGAAATACCAAAGTATTTATAGAGAGGGTACTGACAGTATCTGCTATCTACTTTTACTATCAGAAATAATAATAATACTAATAATAATAAAACTATTTTCCATTTGAGAAAAACAGTGCTATTACAGATTTAAAATATTTTCCATTTTTATATCAAACAGATATATATATGTGTTTAGTCATCTTGTGGGGTTCTATTTCCATATAAAGTTGCTCTGACAGATGATGGCATGATTTCCTAAATTACAATCAGTGAAACACTACTACCCAATGAAATGTGGCAAGTGTTCTTAGGGAAAAAACTTTCCTAAGTTAAACATAGGAAATATGAGGTTAATCAAAGATACACAGTGAAATAACCTGCCTTAGGGCACATATTCTCTGAACATTTAATGTATGAATTTACACTATGACTCTCCAAGAGGGAGACATGGTGTGTAGTCTTTCCCAAACACATTTGAACACAGAACCCCTTTTCCGTGGAACTGTAAAATATGTTTGCAGAGCAGAAGTGTTCCATAGCGTTTTCCAAGTGATATTAAAAACATAACTGCTTATCTCCACTAGAAGTTTCATCCTATAAGAAGGAAAATACTATACTTTGGTAAGAAAAAAAAAAAAGTCTTCAAATTGCCCACCATCCCCACCCACCCCCCCTAGGAGCATCTTCCAGCTGCTTGAATAAACCACAGTTGGTAGACGTATCCTTCCATAGATAAACAGAAAAATGGAGGCCTGTATTCTCTGCTGGGGAATTCAGTTAACATAGACCCTTTCACTACAGTTAAATGGTAAGTGTGATTCATTATAAGGAGCTATAGGAAAAAACAAACAAACAAACAAACAAAAAAAACTTTAAACCAAAGTCTCAGCCCTTGAGCTTTATTTATATTTATTATTTCCTCAGAGGAAAAAAAGGGTCATTCTCAGGTGCATGTGTTGTCTAAATTTCTAATCAGGCTAGGGATGCAGAAGGACACATTAGATATTTTGGTAAAAAGTAGAGAAAGCATTACTACAGGACTCCATTACAGACCACCGCTGACTTTTTGGGGTTAGTAGATCTGGTATTTGACATGTCACAGTACTCAGCACATAACAAGATCACATAATGGAATCATGTGGAATGAACTGTATAGAGCTAATCTGAAGTGCTGAAACTATGGTACTCCAAAGTGACAGCCTACCTACCTTATATCAAGACCTTTGAGATTTCCAGCATCACCAAACTTCAGAGACAACCTAAGAAAACAGACACATTGTGGTATATCAAAATAGGAATGGCCCTTTACCTCCTACTATGTCCCAAAATACCTCAAAATGGATCATAGACCTACATGTAACTCCTAAAACTACAAAATGTATAGGGCCATCCCCGTAAGTAGACAGTTAAGCCCTGTGCATAGGAAGCCAGATCCCACATAGCCAACAGTGGTGACCATGCCCCATTGCGGGGGGGGGGGGGGGGGGGGGGGGGGGGGGGAGTCACTCTCTTGCAATTGAGCCAGCACATACACTCTCCGACAATAAAAAGTAATAATAATTTTTTTAAACTATGAAATGAATAGAAAAGTGTTTTTACAATCTTGGGATAAGCAATGGTTTCTTTAAAAAATACAAAAGCATGGGGAACCAGCAGTTAGCGTAATGGCTATGTCGCTGGACTCCCACGTAGTTGACCACAGTTTGCGTCCCAGACCCGGTGGCTTAAAACTCACGCCAGGCACGTGTGCGTGCGTGCCCAAGATTCCAAGAGGAGAATGGAGGAGAAGGGATTCCGGCGTGGCCATCCCCCCTGGGGGGGTGATTTCTTGCTTTCTTTCTCTCTGTCTCTCTCTGTCTGTCTGGCGAGCACATGCGCACTATAGCGAAAACCTCTCCAAAAAAAGAAAAAAGAAAAAAAAATACAAAAGCATGAATCATAAAAGAAAAAATGGATAAATCAGATTTTTTTTAAAATCAAAACTGGCTTTTCTAAACACTGTTGAGAAAACAAAACAAAAAATATATATGTATTCACACACACAATATATATATACATACAATATATATATATATTACACAATATATATACACAAAGCATTTATCCCAAATATAGTAACTAACACTGACAACTCAATAAAAAGACAACGTAATTTAAAAATAGTCAGAAAACTTGAACAAACATTTTGCAAGGGAGATATGCAAATGGCCAAACATACATGAAAATATGTTCACCACATTAGTCATTAAGAAAATATAAGAGGGAACCAGCAGTTAGCATAATGGCTATGTCACTAGACTCCCACGTAGTCAACCGCGGTTTGCATCCTGGACCCGGTGGCTTAAAACACGCCGGGCGCGTGTGCGTGCGTGACCAAGATCCCGAGAAGAGAATGGAGGAGAAGAGATTGCGGCGTGACGATCCCCCCTGGGGGGGTTATTTCTCGCTTTCTGTCTCTATGTCTCTCTCTGTCTGTCTGGTGAGAGCACGCGCCCTATAGCGAAAACCTCTCCAAAAAAAAAAAAAAAAAAAAAAAGAAAGAAAATATAAGATAAAACCACAATAAGATACCACAGTACACCAGTCAGATTACTTAAAACTTTAAAAACAAAACTGACACTTAAGCTTTTGAATATATTTATTCCTATTTTTCCTGAGAATAAGCAGAAGATATCATAGAGCAAAAACAGATTACTATTTACTTATAGGAATAACCACATTGGTTCCCCCTTTTAACCCAGTTCTTCTCCATAGGTAATATAATGAAAGTCAGATGTCATCCTAAACATGTAGAAATTTGTAATACAGGTGAGGAATACCAAAACTATGAATCCAGAAATTTATATATCAGAGAGACAGGGGTTCCCTCCTCACCTCCTGAGAGGGAGAAACATTTGCTCTCTTAGTGTCAACATATTCTTCTTGGGAAGAGAAGAGTGAAGATGTGGGTAACTACCCCAATATATACACAACCAAGAGTTTAATTAGCCTTTTGATGGTAGCAAATAGTTCACCATAAAGGAGACAAGTGGCTGCCAGTCTAATATCCATAGTATATAATAAATGTCTCCAAGGGAAAGATAAGACAAGCCTCTCTACGTTTCCATTCCTTGATGTGTCCCAACGTCCCTGAGTTTCATTACTCCTTGACATGTTTACATATTCTTCTGAAGAGTTAATTCTCTTACTAACGTCAAGGCTTATTGTTAACTCAGGTCACAATGAAATTTGTTCAGAAATTAGTAGCCTTGCAGAAACATAAAAGTATTTCTCTACAGTCTATTATTAATGGTGAGAATGTGAAACAAATAAAACTCTTACACTATGCTGATGGAAAGGAAAAATGGTGCAGCCAATTTAAAAAGCAGTATAGCAGTTTATTAAAAGTTCAATATGGGGGCCAGCAGGTGTTGTGGTGGCTAAGGGCACTGGACTCCTACATGGCTGACCACGGTTCAAGTCCTAGACCTGGCAGCTTGCTTTCTCACTTTTCTCTCTTTCTCTCTTCCTCCCTCCCTCCCTCCCTTTCTGGTCAAATTTAAAAATAAATAAGTAAAGTTAAATAATAAAAAAAAAGTTCAACATGTACACCCTATATGATCCAGCCATTCTACTCCTAAGTGGAATGACACCTAAGAGAAATTAAAATAGATGCTGCTACAAAGGCTTGTACATGAATGTTCATGGAAACTTTATTTAGAAAGTTATATAATAGCAGGGGAGGGGGGACAAAAACAAATTTCCATCAACAAATGAATGAATGAATAAATAAGATGTGGTATATCCATACAGTGGAGAACTACTTGGCAATGAAAAGGAATACACCACTGATACAGGCAACAACATAAAAGATTATAAAAACCTTTATTGAGGTCTAGCCCTGTGGCCCAGTGGTTAAGGGTACCAGATCCCACAAGGCTGAACATGTGGTAATAATCCTGATCCTGAAAGCTTATTTATTTTGCTGGAATTTTGGGCATGTATGCACATGCACTAAGCTTGTGCATACATGCCCAAAATTCCAGCAAAATAAATAAATGAAGGAAAAGAGAGTCTGCAACAAGACTATGCCTCCACTGGGTGTTGTCTTCTCCCTCCCCTTATCTCTCTGTCTCTCTATCTCTCTCTGGGGAGTGTACACACCCTCTAACAAATTTTTAAAAATCATTTTGTTTAGTGGAAGAAGCTAGACTAAAATCTAGTACACACTGTATCATAATATTTCTACAAAATTCTAGAAAATAAAAACTAATATGTAATGAAAGACATCAAATCCATGGTTATCTGAAGGGCTGGGAGGCCAGACAGATTGCTATAAGGAGCCAAAGGAAACTTTTAGATGTGATCAAAATGTTTGTTGTCTTGATGGTGGTGATGTTTTATAGGTATAGTTTATCATACTTTATTTATATTTCAGTAAGGCTGAAAAATCAGAATGATAAGAATCTTAATAAATAATTAAAACAGGAAAATGTGAGAAATTTAAATACACAAATGCTGCGGCTGCTATGAACCATTATAATATCTAGAAGGTGTAACATTTCAATATACCTTATAAAAACAAAAAAAGCTATAAAATGTCCCATTATAAGCTTGAGAAATACCACACATTTATAATCTCATTAGTTTGCTCCAGTTTATCAAAAAGTAGAAATAATAATTGGTCTGAATTTATCTTAATACTATTTATGGGGGATGGGTGTGCTATTTATAAAATAACCCATATGAAAGAGACAGCTCCATGGCTCCTGCAATCTAGCCATTTTGGGGGAAACGGAGAAATGAAGAGGTCCCACTGATAATTCGGCCTCCAGCATACAAAACTCGTGTGATTGAACTTCAAAGTTTGGGAAGAAACCGACCATCCACCAGATGACCAGAAATCGCTGCAGGACCACAAGAAATATGGAGAAGCAGGAAAATATCTCTCCTCCAAGGGAAAAGGATAACTCCTCTTCATCCACACACAGTTCAATGGAAATGTCTGATAAAGAATTCAGAACATTCATAATGGCAAAGTTTACAGAGATGGAAGAGAAGACAGGCAAAGAACTGCTGAAGAGGAAGGAGAAAGGAGTTGAAGAGTTCCAGGAGGTGAAGAAACTCATGCAAGATCTAAAAGAGATATTTCACACTTTACAAAAGAATCAGATGGAACTGTTAGAGATGAAGGCTATAATACAAGAAGTCAAAATTTCCCTTGAAAGTATTAAAAGCAGACTAGATCATACAGAAAATAGAATCTCAGATGTAAAAGAGAAAATTGCTGGCCTAGAAAAATCCACCACGAAGACTGAGAAAATGGCCCCAAAATTTGAGAATAATATATGAGAAATACTAGATACAATTAAACGTCCAAACATCCAGATAACAGGCATCCCAGAAGGCGAAGAAACTCATAAGGGCATTGATAATCTATTCCATGAAATCCTGCAAGAAAACTTTCCAAATCTGGAGAGGCACTCAAAGATTCAGTCCCAAGAAGTGCAGAGGACCCCAAATAGAATCAACCCTAGAAGATCTTCTCCAAGACACATTATAGCCAGATTGACCAAAACCACAGACAAAGACAAGATACTAAGACTGGCAAGAGAAAAACGGCAAGTTACCTACAAGGGGTATCTCATCAGACTAACGGCAGACCTCTCATCGGAAACAATGCGAGCGAGGAAAGAATGGGAAAATAAATTCAAAGTATTAAAAGAAAAGTAATTTCAACTGAGAATACTGTACCCAGCAAGATTATTGTTCATTTGGGAAGAAAAGACACTAACATTCCCAGATAAACAAAACCTGAAATAATTTACCAGCACCAGACCAGATCTCCAAGAAGTTCTTACGGGCATGCTATGTCAGTAAAATTAAATGCAGACACACAGAAATGACAGTTCAGAAACTAAGAAAATGGGCAACTTAATTGTAGGAACCAAGTCTGGAGTTGAGTATTACATCCCAGAGTTCAATCTGGAAGATCGAACCTCAACAGAAACAGAAGAAAGAAAGTACATGAGTCTGAACTGATGAAACAGCATTCTGTGACTTGACTAAAATATTGCTGCTTTTCTCCTAAGCTTTGTTGTCCGGTTTTAAGGATTTTTGTCCTGTCTTGAGCTGTCAATAGATTCATGTACCTACTATTTGAACAGAATACTAACCTGTTTCTAGGCTTTAAGTTTCAAGGAAATATCCTTACCAGGTCAAAACTGCTTTTCTTGAAACCATCAGCTGAACTTGCTATTGAAAGTAGTTAGATTACTTATGATATTGTGTGATCAGCAAAATGTTGGGGGAAAAGGAATTAAAGACAACTGTAGACAGCAGAGATAGTGTAATAAGAGAGTGGAATAGGGCAGATGGTCAGACATGGGATAAAAAAAAATATATATATGAAAGTAGGAATGGAATATTATGGATGTTAACATGCATGATTAAGCCACTATGCAGTTTATTCTAGATGGGAAATCACATTTAGTATGTTGTGATGATGCTCAGGGAATGAATGTAAATTAATAAAAAAAAATTCAGAAGAAAAAAATAAAATAACCCATACAAATAAGATTGCCAAGAGAAATATCTTTATTTCCTCTCATAAACTTAAACACTGTACAAGCAGTCCCAAACACTCTGTATGTTCATTTACTCAGTAAAACACATCTTCAAGAGGACCTTTCCCTGATAAACTTTTTATAGTTTGCTACAAATTACTGAAAATATTCTAAAGAAATATTAGTATCTAATCATACTCTAACAGAAATTTCCCTAGTTCTTCCAAGGAATCAGAACAACTTGGTTATCCAAAACTGGCTCCACAGCTAAGGAATTAAACTTGTCCCATCTTTTGATGGGACAGCACAACAACCTCTAAACTCCTAACCCTCGAAGATCTTTTCTCCAGCAGTCCTGGTTTGGATGGAAGCACGTTAACATGCTCTCTCAGAACATGAGGTCTGATTTCAACCAAGTAAATTTAAAGATTATTCTGAGGATTTCTAAAGTGCCAAGTACTATGCCATTGGGTGGGAACACAAGGGAGAAATCCAACCTTGAGTGAAAATTGCTCAGAAAAAGAGGTTTCACTCTTTAAAGTGCTCTACACATTTAAAGCAGATTCTGAATTCCTCAAACTATAATTGCCTAAACTCAAAATACACACAGATGCTGAGATTATGCTCTATTTGCAGGGCTTTCAGTATTTAAAGACTTCCACAGCAAATCTGTCTGCCAGCAATTTGCCTCTCCCTGAACATTTTGTTTCTAAGAGCTAAAACATGGTCATCTTTTTTTTTTTTTTTAAATCCATGCTTTTGACCTTACATGGTTATATCTTTGTTTGGTTTGTTCTTTCAGCAACTCCTATTCTGGTTCTTGAGGAAAGATTTCCCCATCAACATAGGAAAGGCATCTCACTAATCTACGTGATTCATGGGAATCCACAACACTAAGTTTCAGCAGCTGGTCCTCGAACACCTCACTTTGGGGAGGCCTCCTACTCATCCTTGTAGGTGGGCTGTGCAGGATACCTGAAAACTCACCTGGGCCAGACTCCAGGAGGTGTGTGTTCCACACTCTAGGTCATATTCAGGTAGAGGTCTAGAGCGGTGCTCAAGAAGACCAAAAAATGTCAGGTCCTTCCCAATAGTCCATCTGTGTACTGTGAAAACCAAAGCTTACCAAGCCTCTCCACCTGGTCATTAAACACGACTTCACTCTAGTTACCAGTATGTTAGGAAGGAAGAGAATACTATTACTTTGGATGGCACTTGAGAAGTTCTTAGAGTGCTTCTGCATATATTTCTTTTTGGTTTTCACAACCTTGTGAGAGGGGGCTAAGACAGAAGGAAATTTTTGTGTTTTTTTTTCTCTCTGTCTTTCATGAGAGAGAAAGAGAGAGGCAGTTACTCTCAGTAGTCTCACCACACTGCTATCCTCTTCCGCTAGCCCTCCAGTCAGTCAAGATCTTGGATGTACACATGCTCGGTGCATTTCAGGTCAACTCAGGATCCAAACCCGCAATCAACCATGTGATTTCCAGCACTACAGGTCAGCACGCTACTGCCTGTGCCACCAAGGCTGGGCTTAAGATGTCATTTTAAAAGGTCTTTTACATCCCAGTTCTTTTACTACATAAACTGCATGGCTTTAGCAAAAGTTCCTAACTTCTTCCGGCCTTGATTTCCTCCCCTAGAACAGAGATGATAACAGTACCTGTGGCTCAGAGGGCTATTCTAAGGAGTCACAGATGGGAAGTGTGAGGCCCTCACACAGTGCCAGGCCCACAGTAAATTCTCGAAGCCTGCTCACTGCAGTGAATCAATGACATCATCTCCAATCAACAGACAATGACACTACAAGTCCTATTTGTAAAGTCACAAAACTCATTGACAGGAATGGGCTTAGAAGTCAAGTTTTCGTTCTTTCCACTTCTAGGTTCCCAATGATCTCTAAGGTCTCTAAAGTCCAGCCAAAGCTGTGGTGTCCTGATTTTTCCCACAAATACTTTAGGGTCACGATAAACAGAATCAAAGAGGGCTGATCAGCCATGGACAGGCAAGATAATCCCCAGGCAAACCAGCCTCTCTTGGCAACTGCCCACAGATAAAGAGCCCTGTAGGGAATCAATTAGAGCCTGAGGAAAAAGTCCTGAGCTCTCAGCAGTGCTGCAGTCTCTTTGACAGTCTTCGATAGTCATGCTATAACAGGATAAACAACTCTAGGAGGACTCTGGGTACTCACTCTTCCAATTTCCTAAATCCCTAATGAGAGACAGTCATTCTGAATAGCTGGACCCTTACTGAGACTTGTAATACGACTTTTAAGTGTATATTAATATAATCCCTTTTTACCCATCATCAGGAATCTTTAAATGAGACATAAAGTTCAGGGATAAAAAGATTTTTCCAGCAAAATTATAAAAAATACACACACACAAAATGTTATGCTTTTTACCAAGCAACCAGGCAAGGGAAAATTCAAAGAATCTTCTAAAAGTATCCATTATACCAGAAAAATATTAAAAAGGAAGTTTATAGAAAGCAAATGGGACATGCCAGATTTCCTTCCCCTGAACCCAAACAAATAAAAGTAAAAAGTTTTGCCTGGATGGCTGAAAAGCAGAGAAAGACATTGGAAATTGATTTGCTCTTTGAAAGAGATATTGTTTAATCTGTTATCTCACATTAAAACTAAGTAATCTAATCACTTCAAAATGTCCTAGAGAATTCCCTAAAATTTGGCCAGCCATTTGGAGGTACCTTTCTTTGCACAACTGCAAACAGGCTGTATTCCAGAATTTCAGAAAGCCCCATTTGTCTTGGCTAGGGCTCTGTTCCACCCACTAGAATACGTGTATCTGTGTGGGGATATGTAATTTCTTCCCTGAAGGAACAAAAGTGATTTGATGCTTAACATTTGGAGTTGAGACCAAGCCTGGAATCTTTTCTTCTTTTTTTCAGATTGAGCTCAGGAACTCTCTTTTTCAGAAGCCTCATTTTCCACAAGTTGTTGTGACAATTAGCTATAGGATACACACAAGGGCCAGCTCCATGGCATAGCAGTAATGCACTGCTTAAGAAAAGCTGGATCCCATATGGTGACCACTGTTTGAATCCCCAACCTGTAATAGGCCAGAGAGGCATGCACGAGAGTGCCCAATCTATATCAGGATGAAGGACTAAGAAAGAGGGTGGAGGTGTGACCAGACTACATGGATGTAGTCTGCACATGCCTGAGCTCTATCATGAATAAAAATAAAAAAGGAAACAAAGAATAAAAGGATAAAAAAGAAAATTGCCAAGAAAAAATAAATTTTTAGTTTCTGACTTGTTCTTTCCTTCTAGACATTAAACACATCTTCAAAAATGTATATCAGGGTCTGGGACCAGCAGTTAGCGTAATGGCTATGTCGCTGGACTCCCACGTAGTCGACCACGGTTCGAGTCCCGGACCCAGCGACTTAAACTCACGCCGGGCGCGTGTGCGTGCGTGCCCAAGATCCCGAGAGGAGAATGGAGGAGAAGGGATTGCGGCGTGGCCATCCCCCCTGGGGGGTGATTTCCTGCTTTCTGTCTCTCTGTCTCTCTCTGTCTGTCTGGCGAGCGCACGCGCCCTATAGCAAAAAAACCTCTCAAAAAAAAAAAAAAATGTATATCAGGGTCAATACAAAGGAATCTAATTTTCTTCTTTTTTGAAATGACAAAATAACTAGATTCTGGGGACCAGTAGATGGCATAATGGTTACATTGCTGGGCTCACATGTAGTCGACTGTGGTTCAAGTCCCAGACCGGGCAGCTTAAAACTCTCCAGGTGCAAGTGCATGTGTGCCCCAAATTCCAAGAAAAGAATGGAGCAGAAAAGATTGTGGCAGAGCCACCCCCCTGGGGGGGGGGGGATTTCTCACTTTTTGTCTCTCTGGCAAGTGCACATACCATATAGGGGGAAAAAAAATACTCGCTCTTAAAAAAATTAAATAAATAAACTGGATTCATAGCCAATAGACTGCAATAGACCTACAGGCTTCCTCAAGCAGGGAGATCAACTTACATGGCACTTTCTTCACTGCAATTTGAGTTGCCAGTGTCCACGATTGCCTTCTGGCCAAATGCTTCCTCTGTAAAGTCCAGCCAGGTCTGATTCTTAAATTTAACTGTGATTCTCTTGGCCCAGAAGAGAATGCAGGGAATTCCACCAATGGAGACATTAACTGGGCTGTGATGACTGAATGCATTCCAATGTTCTTTTTCTAAATGCCCTTCTTCACTCAGATTGTAGTTGAGATCCTAATTAATCAAATAAAAGAGATTTAGTGGATAAATTTGTGTCCATAGTACAAAAAGCTTCCTAGAAGTAAAAGGGTTAATTCATATCCTGTAATGGGAGATACATGGCATTATATATTTATTAAAGTCTTTGAAAGATACAACACAAAAAGCAAACTACTTATTCTGGTGTAAATACAGATAGAAGAAAAATCAGCAGGGAACTGCAACTCAAGTTCATGGGTAATCAAAGATAACGTGTTATTGTAGTGATCCTGTATAAAATGCAACAAAAGTAAAACTGAATATTGTAATAAAAATATAAGAAAGCAAATAAAATTAAATACTTTAACTTCTCTAACTGTAATATTACCATAATACATCTCCCCACCCAAAGTTCAAGCCATAATATGATCATATTAATAGATTATTTGTATTTTTACAGTATCTCTGACATAATTGAAATGTATTTCATTGCTTTAGAGATTGATTACACTTGTTTCTTAACATATATCTACCTGTGTGATTGGTATTTTTAAATTCTGGATTCGTTTCATATCTCCATTATTCTGTTGATCTGGAAAATAAATAATGATGTGAGTGCCAAGGCTAAATGTCATGAATTTATTATGTAATTGAGTGACAATAATGTGCTCAGCATTAGAAAATATGTCTTAGGCTCGTAATATTTTTTACAGAGAGTTTTGCTATGTAGTGTGAGCACTTGCCAGAGATACAGAGAGAGACAGAGAGAAAGAAAGCAAGAAATTACCCCCCTATCCCAGGAGGGATGTCCAGGCCACAATCCCTTCTCCATTCTCCTCTCAGAATTTTGGGCACACATACAGACCCGTACAGAGTGAGTGGTCAACTACATGGGAGTCCAGCAATGTAACCATTACACTATCTGCTGGTCCCAGGCTCATAATTTAAAATACACTGGTTTAAAAGATTTTCCACATGAGGGATGTCTGTTACCAACATCATTGGTAAGGGAAGTCTGTCACAGAGAAGCCCTTCTTCAACCACCCCTCTCCCAAAGAATCATAAGACAATTACGAATCTTACCATTCTTTGTAACTACTTCTTTATTTGCAGGTGTCCAAGAACTGAATTAGAAAAAGACAAAAAAATTAAAAGATGCTGAACAAATATCTACAATTTAGATTTCACAAGAAATGTATTTTACTTTATTATATCTCAGAGTGAAGGAGCAGAAACTTACCTTGTCAAAACTGTCCATTTTTAATAGTGAATCTCTGATTTAAGAAGTAATACATACTTCAATTAAAATACGTAAAACACAGAAAAATTTTGAGAAATCAACCTTGATCCTTATTCAGTGAATATGAATAATATTAGAGAATCTGTTATGGTGCCAAGCAATATGACAGACATTGATGTTTAACAAGTAATAAATAATCAAATATAAAGCATTATAAAATATTTCACCATGGGGATCAGCAGTTGGCATAATGGCTATGTTGCTGAACTCCCATGTAGTCAACCATGGTTCGAGTCCCAGACCCGGTGGCTTAAACTCACATTGGGCATGTGTGTGTGCATGCCCAAGATCCCGAAAGAAGAATGGAGGAGAAGGGATTGCGGCATGGCTTTTCCCCCGGGGGGTGATTTCTCGCTTTCTGTCTCTCTGTCTCTCTCTGTCTTTCTGGCGAGTGCACACACCCTATAGCAAAAACCTCTCCCCCCAAAAAAAAAAATTTAAAAAATTTCACCATGAAATTTTATACTATTAATATATTGTATTGTTACCTTATTAAAGCCAAAATATCTAACCCTTATTATTTTAAAAAAATGACAGACTCAATTGCCAAAAGATATTTCTAAAAATATTGTGACTATAAATTATGATATAGATCTTTCCAGTCTCTCTATAAATACATACCACATTCATATATAATTTACTTTCTATAAAATTTAAAAACTTTTTTTGTGAACATCCTATTTTGGAACCTGCAATTTTTTTTTTACCTAAAAATACGTCACAAATATTTTCCCATGTTATATATTTTTCTGCTGTAGTTTTGTTTTTTTTTTTTAATTGCCAGAGGGTACATGCACTCACTGAAATAGAGACAAAGAGAGTGAAAGAGAGAGAAAATACCCCACAATGGGGCATGGCCATGCAGTAATCCCTTCTTTTCCATTCTCCATCCTTTTGGGATTTCAGGCCTGCACACACATGCCATGGTTTTTAAGCCTCTAGGGCTATGATTAAAACTTGTCAGTTGGTGGGATCCAATTTCCCTTAAAAAATAGGCTATGGAGCCAGTCCTCTGATAGAATTGTGGATGCCATGTAGCATTACAACATAAAAATATATTATATTTAACCAAAGTCCTATTCTTCAGTATTTGTTTTCAATGTTGTGGTATTATAACAATACTGCATTGAACATTATTGCGGATTGTTTGTTGATACCCATCGTAAAGTTCCTTATGATAAATTCCTAGAAGTAAAATTATTAAGTTAGAAAATATACGTTTTTTTTAATAAAATGTTTCACACACACAAATATAAACAAAAAAATATGAGCCCCCCATGAACCTACACCCATAATCTAGCTTTAGTAATTATCAAGTCATAATCTTAGTTCTCCTATTTTACCCACCTCCCCCCTGTGAGATTATTTTAAAGAAAATATTATAAATTGTACCATTTCCGTAAGTATTTCTAAAAGACAGGGACTTTTAAAAATTACAGCACCATGACATCTAGAAAATATTGATAATTCAACATTAAATGTTCTGTCAGTGTTTAAATCTCCAGTTGTGCCATAAATGTCCTAAAAATTTAAATCTTTTTTACATTTTAAATTTTTCAAAAGTTGTTCCTATACTATATGACAATGTGCATGGCACACTGTATTTAATCATTCCTGTCTAAGGCCTACATGTATGAATATCATAAATTTTCAACATTTTTGCAATTAGAGAAAGATATATATTAGATATCATGATATGTACATAAAACATAATGATAGCTGAAGAGTTACTAAATCTAAATCACAGCAAATTGCTTTAGAATTAATTATACAGGCCCTTAATTAATTACAATTACAAACTAAATGCACCATTCTCTTTGTAATATGATCTATTATTTAATGAGAATTTCTAAAGATGACAAATTGGTGACTATGATGTCTACTAGTAATTTAATAGTAATTAAATTCATGCATGCTAGCAATTATTCATTTATTTTCATCAACCTTGTTGAAGTATAATTTATGTACAATAAACTGCATTGATGCAAAGTACACGATTTGGCAAGTTTTGGCATATGCACAAACCCATCACAGCACTACACAATAGATACAGAATGTTTATATCATTCACCAAAGTTTCCTTATGAGTATTATAGAGGAGAGATGTTTTCTCCACCTTCAAACCCAGGCAACTACACACTTGCTTTCTTGTCACTTTAGTTTGTATTATAGAATTATACATAATTAAAATTACATAGCATTTATTCTTTAATGTTTGACTTCTTTCCCTCTTAGCATAAGGACTTTGGAATTCACCAATGCATGATCTCTGTTGTTGCATGTATCAACAATTCATTGCTTCTTTTTATTGAGAAATATTTCACTGTGTGGATATACCATATTTTGTCTCCATTCATGAATATCTAGAATGTTTTTAGTTTTTTACTACCATAAAGACATTAAAAAACATTTGCATATAGAGGTTTGGGTTGAATATGTTTTTGTTTCCCTTGAAAAAATAGTAGATAACAGAGTCATATACTGAAGCATATTTAACTTTTTTAAATACTGTGATCATTTCAGTACAAGAGCATTCCTGTTGCTCCACATTCTTGCTAACATTCAGTGTTACCAGGCTGTTTAATATCTGCCATTTCAATAGGCATGGACTGCTATCTCATTAAAATTTTAATTTCCATTTTCCTGATAGCTAATGATGTTCAGTATCTCTTCTTGTACACACTAACCATTCATATAATTTTTTGGTGAAGTATGTTTAAATATTTGTCAATTTTCTAAACTACATCCATTATCCTCTTACTGAGGATACAGTAGTTGTAGTCAGCACATATAAAGAACTCATAATTTATGTACAATAAACTGCAATGCAATGAGAGTATCTAAAATGAAAAACATGTAAGGAGGGCCTATGTTGTTTCCATGTGTGATAAATGTGACAGATTCAAGCAAGTTTCCCTTGTAAAAGAGCAAAAGTTGTAGTGAAAGTGTTGAAGACACGAACAAAAGTTTTAAGTTTCATAAAATCCAATGTGTATTTTTCTTTTATGATCTATGGTTTTTGTGTCTAAAAGAAGTATTCACTTAACATGAGGTCATAAAAACTTTTCTTTATAAAGAAAAGCATGTTTATGTGTTTTTTCTAGAAGTTTTAACATTTGTATTTAGGTCTGTGATCCATTCTGAGGTGACTTTTGTGAGCTAAGGTACTTGTATTAGTTTGAAGCTGAGGATAAGTACTCTATTGGCTTCCAGAATATGTAATGAGAATCATGGATGGATTCCAAAAATTTGTCACTCATACTCTTTCAGAAGAAGTAAATGGACAGAGGTCAGCAGGTGTCATAGTGCTTATGTTGCTGAATCCCCATATGACTGACCACAGTTTAAGTCCTGGACTCAGCACCTTGAAAATCCCACCAGGTGTGTGTGTGTGTGTGCATGCTCAAAATCCCAAGAGGGAAACGGAGGAGAAGGGACTGTGGTGTGGCCATCCCTGCTTGGTGGTGATTTCTCACTTTCCCTCTCTCTCTTTCCAGTAAACATATGTGCCCTGCCGCAATAAATAAATAAATAAAAATAAAAAAGAAAGAAGAATCGAATTAAAAACATTTTCATGGTCCAGCAAAATAAGCAAGAAAACCAAAAAAAAAGAGGAGAGCATAGAGTCTAATAAACAGTGTACAGTGGATCCATCTCAGGAGAATGATGAAGAGAAAGCTAGGAATAGCCAATGCAAGAACCAGTCCTATGGCCTAGTGGTTAAGGGAGTCAGATCCCATATGGCCTACCTGCTAGGTGTACATGTGCACATGTCCAAAATCTCAAAAGAATGGAGGTATGGAGGAATGGAGGGGAAGGGATTGCGGTATAACCATTCCCTATTGGGGTGTTTCTCTCTCTCTCTGATGAATACATGAACCCTATAGCAATTTAAAAGTTTTTTTCATTATATATATGCATAAACTGAGAAACTGTTTTTTAAAAACTAAACTTACATTGTTACTAAAATATTTAGGCACTAGCAGCATAGCACAGAGGTTATACTCTCTATAGGGAGCTGGATCTCACATGGCTGGCCGTGGTTTCAAGACCAGCCCTGGTAACTCAAAAAACATGCTAGACACATGTACATATGTGGCCAAAATCTGACAGGATAGTAAAATGAAGGAAAAAGGATTTGGGGGACAATCATGCCTTGGGGGGCGGGGGGTGTGAGGGTACTTTCTTCCTCTCTCTCTGATGAATGCACATATCTCTGGCCAAATAAAAACATACATATATACATATATATGTATTCTATATGATTTACATATACATTTGTTTGTTGTATTTATATAATGTATAGTTTTATATATTTATACTTATGTATATAATGTTTATATATGTGCATATGTTTATGTATGTATGTAGGTCTTTTCTAATCAAAGAAATCTCTAAAAACCTGAAAAGTAGCCAACAGCTTTAGGTTTGTACTAGCTTGTACCACACACCTTCATGGATGTGACCGTGTCAATGAAGTAGCACCTTCATAGTCCTACTTAAAACAGAGACCACATTCCCACTATGGCCCGCAAAGCCCTTAAAGACCTACCCTGACACCTGTGCCTTCCTCCTTTCCCCTTTTCCCTTTTCTTTCTGCCCCAGATACGTTCGCATTCTTCAATTCCCAGAAAGCTTCATGTCGTCTTCTTCTCTCCTAATGGCCTTAGCAGATATTCCCTTCACCTGTAATGTTCTACAACCTCTTAGGTGTTTTCTACATATCCTCCATATCATAGCTCAAATACTATCTCCTCGGGTTCTAACTTCTCAGACTAGTTCCCAACCCCCTATTTTATATGTTTATTATATCCTACACTTCTCTTTCACAACATTTCCAAGTCTATTTGTAATATTATGTGATATTTGTTGAATGAACACCTCCCAAGCAGACATAGTCTATGAGGGCACTTCATTATTTAAAAGCACCACATATTTTAAAAATGTGTTACATGCATGAATGAGCTAGCACATTAATGAACAACATCTGAAATTAAAATAGAAAATAGAAAATCACACAGAATTTTCTTTTGGTTCAAGAACAAACCCATTAGGAAGAATGAAAACCCTGCTCTCTCTAAGGTCAGGAAGCACATAATAACCTTTAAACACAATCATTCTTCCTAGAGACACTAGAATCTTGAGTAGCTCCATAGTTAAAAGATACTTTTAATTTTAGATTCATGATTTGAAAGAACATCCACTAAACAGCAACTATTGCTTCTGTTATAATATTGTAAATTAACATGTTATATTATTAGATTCAAATGGTCATTGATTTATGTGATTTCTATTATCTGAAACTTGTCTGAAGAATGAAATTGGGATTTTCATAATTCTTGGTGTACATTTTACCAGTGTAATACACAAACCAATCATGTATATTTAAACCAAGTGGGGAAGCATTACTATGCTTTAACTACCTAAGGAATATAAGTCACTTACTATTTAAAAGTTAACCTGAAGGAAGTACCAATTGATTTGGAAGCATTACCCTGCTTGCAGCTGTCATTTGAGTTTACTCTAAATTCCCTGATGCATTTGCTAAGATGGCACAGAATGAGTAATTGGGAGACACGACACAAATTAATTCTTATTCAAATTCTGAAAAAAAAAAATCTACAAATAGATCTCTATGTGATCTCTTATATGGTATGGAAAAAAGCCAAAGGGACAATGGAAATAGAAATCTTGCTCAGTAATTTTAAATACTGTAAATCATATACAATTACCATTTCCATCAGTTAAAATAATTAAACACCTTTTCTTTGGGGGACAGGTTATATGTTTCTGAGGTTTTGGAGTTTTTTTTTTTTCCTTACTGTCTTCTCACATAAAAAATAATAATAACAGGAGAAACTGAAAATAACATTAACTTCTAAGGATAAAAGAAACCCAAGCATCAATGTAAGGAGTCATTGTCTCATAGATATATACTCTGATACACAGTACAAATGTTTCTTGGGCATTTTGAGCAAATAAGTCTTGCATTTTATAATGAAAGTTACATTTTATTTTTTAATTATAAACTCCAGTTTAATCATTTTAGTAGCTAACTATATAGTCTAATCAAGCCTACCCATTTTGAATCATAAGCAAATGTAGATATACAACAATATGAAGAAATTATAGAACCACCTAATTTCACAAGTTCACAAATGCATTGCATTAAAAAATGTGCAGTTACTCACCTTACATTCTTTCTGGCAAATATCTGGTCCAAAGTTAGTGAAAATCCCACACATAAAAAAATAAGTGAAAAACCGAACAAGATTTTTCTTCCCATCAAGAATCAGTTTCTTCAAACCAAGGACATCTGTTAATTTATAAATGCAAACAGAGGAGAGGCAGTACTTTTCATGCCATGTTGACTGACAGTTCATTCAACCAATTGAAGGGCAGCTTTCCCAGGATGTGTGATGTGGAAGGTGGGAGGAGGGAGGTGCCTCATAATGCTTAATTTAGAGTGCAACTAATATTTAGATTTTTAGTTATTCAGTTCATCAGAGGATACTTAGGAAGCAGATTTTTTAGAGAAAGTATATTGGCCAGTTAAGCTCTTTTATAGATATTTGCATTGTTTTGAAACTGTCACATTAACACTTTTTTTTAATCGCTAGAGGTGTGCTTCCCAAAGGGGGAGAGAGAGAAAGCACCCTCTCCCCATCAGCTTTTCAGACATACCCACACATCATGTGTTTCTCAAGCGGCCAGAGCTGGGATTCCAGTCAGCCATTTGGAATCATGTTCTCTATGCACAAAGCTTAACTCTTGCACTATAGATCTAGTCTGTCAAGTAACTCTTAGTAAGATTCTCATACTACTTTCAAGAAGTTATTAAATTCTTCCCAAAGTTGATGAAGTACATATTTTTGCATGCATTTTTTTCAGGTGAAGAAGCAAATAAAAAATCTCTGCAACTTACCTAAATTTATGTACATGTCCTTTGCAGTTTGTTGTTGAATTCATGACTACTTGCTGAGAGGCATGGAATGTCAAGGTGAAGAGCACTGACTCTGGAGTCAGACATCATTCAAGTGTATGCCCAGCTCCAGCCCTTGTGAGCTGTTTGATACTAGGTGAGTTAATTCCCTCCTGAGCCTCATTTCCTCATTTGTCGAGTGGGGACAAAAATACTGAAAGAATTGCTTTGGCTGGGCAAGCCTCAGTGGCACAGGTAGTAGCAGAGTGCACAACAATGCTGGAAGCCACATGGCCTACAGCATTTTCTTTTTTTTTTTTCCTTCTTTTTTTTTCCTTTTTTTTTTTTTTTTTTTCATGTCAGACGGGTACTGTGCCGGCATCGTAACAGAAGAGAGGCACATGTCATGCACAGGCGTGAACACCCAATCATCACTCTTATGAACCACAAAAGGATCTACAGCATTTTCTGAAACTCTGGTCAACCTAAAATACACAGGCCCAAGCCCATGTATGCCAAAATCCTGAAGAGCTGGAAGGATAGGGGAAGAGGATCAAGGCATGACAATACCCTGTGAAGGGTGCCTGTCTTCTTCTCTCAGTCTCTTTCTCTCTCTCATGAGCACACAAGCCTGCTCTATCATGAATAAACTAAACTAAAAAAAAAAGCTGTGAAGGGTAAGTGAGATCATAGATTTAAAAACCTCTTCTTACTTCAATACTTTGCTAAAAGCACTGTTATTATTCTTTTCCTGCAGGCTTGATCCCACCTTACCCCAAAAAAGCCTACAAAGTAAAACAAACAAAAATGTCCCTAAAACTTATTTTACATTTTTAAAAGAATTTTGCCACAGGGCACATGTACTTACCAGAGACCGACAGAGAAAGGGAGAGAGAAAACACCTCCAGTGGGCGTGGTCATACCACAATCTCTTCTCCTCTGATTCCGTATCCTGGTCAGGACTTGGGGTGCACACACATGCACCCAGTGTGTTTCTCAAGTTGATGGATCTGAGACTCAAACCAGAGAGTCAGCCATGTGGAATCTAGTCACCTTAACCACAGGCCACAAAGTCAGCTTTGTTTCACATTTTGTTAATGAATCTTTATTTATTTCATAAAAGTGAGAGGAAGAGTGAAAGGCAAGCATCCTCGACAAGATCTCTTACTATAATCCACCCCACAACCCTCACAGCCAGTTAGGACCATAGGTACATGTGCCCAGCATATACAATTCAACCAGGGACCCAAACCCACAATCTTCCGTATGGATCTATACTCACTCAAGCAGTACATTACCAATGTGCCACAAAGCCGGCCTGGTTCTATATGTTTTATATGTATATGGGTGTGTGTGTGTGTGTGTGTATATTTAAATACAATTAAAATGCCATAATAAAGTCCTCCAAAATAAAAGCATTAGCATTTTGGTACTTGGGAATCTTGAGCTCTTTATAGCAAAGTAGTGGTAGCTGAGAAGGGCTATTTTTAAGTGGAATTTCAGAGAGATAATAGATTACAGGAAGGAGGGGCCTTGGCCCTGAGGAAACACTCCCTTTCCTCCCCATCAGCTTTGCACATGCACCAATTTTCTCTGAACATGGCTCTAGGAACTGCTGTAGAAAATGAAAAAAAAATAAACTACAATGACTAGAGGAAGAAGGAGAATGCAGGAGTAAGGAGGAAAGTTTCCAGCAAATTATGAAATAAAAAGTTGACCCCATAGCTCAGCACATAAGGGAACCATACCCCACATGGCCAACTGCGGTTCAAATCCTGACCTCAGTGGTTTGAAAAACACGCTGGGTGCATGTGCATGAGTACCCAAAATCCTGATGAGATTGGAGGGATGGAAGAAATAAGATCACAGTGTGACTATGCCCCACTGGAGGAGCTTTCTCTCCATCTTTCACGTGCACTCACAAACTCTGGCAAGGAAAAAAAAATGATAAAATAAAAAATGGTCAGTGGCTTTAAATATGACTTTTTCATGCCTCATCTTTTTCTGGCTTCCTCTCATACTTATTTTTCTTCTCTCCCTTCTTTTCTTTCACTCAGCATCTACTCTTCATCTCTCCTTCTATTTTTCTGTCCTTTTCTCAATTCTATGGAATTTTAGTAACAACATAGGTCTGAAGAGGGGTAGTTTAATCTTAGATGGGCTTGAAAAATGAACTACAGGATACCCAGTTAAGCAGCAAGTAATTTTAATATATCTAATGCAATATTTGGGACATCTTTTCTACAAAAATCATTCATTGTTTACATAGAAACTAAATTTAATTGAGCATCCTGTCTTGTATTCTTATTCTTGGCAAAATTTGGCAGTAATAGTCTTAGGGACTCTCTACTACTCAGACTGTAACATGCATACAAATCACATGAGATTTTGTTAAAATGCAAATTCTGACTCAGTGGATCTAGGATAGAGTGTGGGAGTCTATGTTTCTAACAAGTTCCAGATGGTGCTGGTGCTGCTTACCCCATGATTGTTCTTTGAGCAGCAAGGATTTAGCAGAGCATTGTTCAATCAAAATAAAATGAGACCTACTGATGTCATTTAAACTTTTCTAGTAGCCTCATTGAAAGAAGTAAATCTAAACAGGCAAAAAGTAATTTTAACAATATTTTATGTGACCTATATAAAATATTCTCATTTCAAATGTAATCAATTTTTAAAATGGTTAATGGAATATTTTACATTCCTTTTTTGCTCTGCTGAAACTAAGTGTATAATTTATATTTATAATATATCATTTGGGACTAGCCAAATTTTAGGGGTCCAGTAGTCACATGTGGTTCATGGCCCCTACATTGGAAGACCCAGATACAGAACATCTCCTCCAGCTGCCAGAGCATGGTAGAAGCAACACTGCCTGGTAAAGACAAAGTGACAGCTGAAAAACATAGTGATTCTGCTCTGGATGATGATAGTTCTTTGGATACTTAGAAACCATATTGTTAGTCCCTTAGTGCTATCATATAAGAGTATCTCATGAAAATATTCTTGAGTTAGATTTTTAAACACATACATGCATTAATTTTTTTATTTTAAATCAAGTATATTTTTGATATATTTCATGTCTTGATCATTTTAAAATTTTAACATAGCATTCTTTATGTTGATGAAATATTCTCCTACTTCGTTAAGAATATTCAAGGCAGAATAATTATAGCTAGTAGATTTCACACATGTATTTTAGAATAGAAGTCACACTAAAGGTGTGATTGAGAGCAGCTCATCTTGTGACTTTGGAGGAGAAAAAGTGACAAGAAATGCTAATTGACTATCTTGCAGGCTTCACAGCACTAAGTATCATCTACCTAGCTTTGTATGTGCCTACTCAGATTGCTGGGGAATCTCCGTCAAGAACTATGAAGGATCTAAGATTTTATCCAGTGGTAAGCTAACAAGTTAGCCTGCCAATTTTACAGATGCTGGCAGAAGACACAAGACAACTGGGATAGAGAAAAAGGACTTTACACAGCAAACAGTATAAGCACTGGCAAGTATGTGTCAGTTTCCTTTGATCACAGAGCAACAGCAGGAAGGTCCAAAAAGATACACATGTTGGGGTTCAATTCAAGAGAGAAACCTCAGACTTAAGAATCCCTAATCCAGTGATGGCAGGGTGTGTGGTGGTTGAGGCACTGGACTCCCACATGGCCAACCCCAATTTGAGTCCAGGACAGGGTGGTTTCCTTTCTCAGTTTCCCTCTTGTCTCTCTCTGGTCAAATTTAAAATAAATAAATAAATAAATAAATAAATAAATAAATAAATAAATAAATAAATAAATAAATTTTTTGAAAAACAATTTTTTATAATAGGTAGTAAGCCTACCAGCCCTTTTCTCTGGAGTGTAACTAACACTAACTCTATATTTGAAGATATTAGCAAACCTGCCTTTTGCTAACGCATTCCCCAAATTTATGTGTTGGAAACTTAAACCCCAGTGCAACAATGTTGGAAATAGGGCCTAATAAAAGATGATTGAGTTAATTCATTCCCATAGTTCTTACAGGAACAGGTTGTTATAAAATTGAACTTGGTTTATTCTTATGGTCTCTTGCACATGACTTGCCCTTCTGCTTTTCTATCATATCATGATGTAGTATGAAAGCCCCACCAGACACCGCAGCCATGCCCTTGGACTTTCCAGTCTCCAGAACTGCATGCAAAATACAAAGACACTTCAAAAAGTTTATGGAAAAATAGAATTAAACTAAGAGTCATTTCAATGCAAAAACATTTGAAATTCATGCATAGCTTTTTTCATAATCACACTTCCCATTAATTTTTTTTTTTTTTGGAGAGGTTTTCGCTATAGGGCGTGTGCACTCGCCAGACATACAGAGAGAGACATAGAGACAGAAAGCGAGAAATCACCCCCCAGGGGGGATGGTCATGATGCAATCCCTTCTCCTCCATTCTCCTCTCGGGATCTTGAGCACACACACACACACACGCCCGGTGTGAGTTTTAAGCCACCGGGTCCGGGACGCGAACCGTGGTCGACTACGTGGGAGTCCAGCGACATAGCCATTATGCTAACTGCTGGTTCCCCCCATTAACTTTTTGAAAATCCTTCATAAATTTAATTTATTTATGAATTACCCAGTCTCAGATATTCTGTTATAATGATAGAAAACAGACTAAGCTATAAGAGACACTATATGTTTGAAGGTTGTTCACTATTCAAAAAAATCCTAGAAAATATATTCCAAAATAAAGAACAGTTAGTGAATCACTCATACTATATGCAGAAAATGAATAACAATATGGAAAATTTCCCCTCAATAGTTTCCATGAGAGAACAGGAAGTTATACAACCACATTGCCTTTTTTCAACCAAAACGAGTTTAGGTTTGCTTCATTTTTTATTTACTACATAGTACTAAACTATCTTACCTGAAAATTTGAATAGCTAACATCTATCTTTCCATAAACATGTATAACCATATAAAAGTGTGTTTCCACTGAAGGAAAAAAAATAGATCTATCTTAAGAATTCTAGTATTTACTTTACAGATCATCTAGCTAGAGCATAGTCAATTCATTCAAAACTCAGACCAAAAATTATATTAATCAAATATTTAAAACAGATATAATGGTCTTTGCACAGTGATCCAAATCCATCAACTTTCTACAAAATCCTGCATGACATGGCCGCTACTGGTCTCTTTCACCTCACATAGTGCCAGCTCCTCCTCCTGGCTACACTTTAGGGACACTGAAGTATGCTCAGCTTCTCAGCACTCTCAACATACCAAATTCTTGCTGCTCAGTAACTTTGCACATACTGTTCTTTCTGTGGGAAGTACCTCAACTCTCTCTAACTCTCCCTGCATTCTCTTCACATTTATCATAACATATATCATAATTTGCATGGAGACATTTGTTTTGTACTTAGTTATGCTGCACTTTCTTCATCATAAGGCATGCTCCATGAGGGTAGGGACCATGTCTAACTGACCAATGTACATTTAAAATCTATGTTGGTATGCAATAAAATGTGCAGAATAAATAAGTGAGGTTAACAAGAAATGCCACATAATTAATTCCCACTTCATGCCATAGAGTTATGAATCCCAGAGCATGAGCCATTAACTGAAAAAAATCAATTCAAGTATTTCATAGAATTCAGTACTTGAAAATGTAAATGGACAAAACCCATGTTACAATAGTTCACTAGCAAAACACCCTAGTATGTGCATACTATGGGGAGTTGCATATAAACTAATTATCAAATTCAGAGTTTAATAGCTGCCATGATTTCTACCAATTTTCATCAAATCAACTTCTGAGTTGATTAGAGTCAAGATAGCAAATCAAATAGTTATAAGTGCTTTTCATTTAAATGTTAATTTTCTCCCTTTATGTTTGTCTTTGATTTCTCCGAACATGGATAATGTGCCATATTAGTGGCACATATTTACATTCTGCATTGCTCAAGTTAAATTGACACAGGAGGCCTACTCTTATATAAATTTATTCATAGTACAAACATTGATTGGCAGTGTGCTAGCTCCTTTACCAGAAATACAAGGTAAAAAATACAGTCTTTGCCCAAAGAAGCTCTCAGCCTGTTGATTTGCAGAAATGTAAATACAGAATTGCTGTGTGAAACACCGTTGGGATGTTTACCCAGCAAACTAGTGAACTCTGAGATTCGGCCCATCTCCAACTCAGGTTTCCTAGGGGAGCACCAAATGTGAGAGGGCTTGCCCATAATGTTCACTGATCCCAAAGAACATACCTGGAGGTCCAGCAGAAGACATGAATTTACTCACACTGTGGGAAACAAAGTTTCACTAACCATTGGGAGGAGAATGGTCTAGACAGCCATGAGCATAGGATCAGGTTTTATATGCTAAGAACAAAGCATTCATAAGTCAATTAAACATCAACACAGATTCCCTGTCACCAAGAAGGGATCTGGTTTAGACATATATTGCTTGAAGTTTACAGTAAAGGTTAGTTTATCGATTAATAAGAATTAGCATATGCCCATAATCTAGTGATGTTAATGTGGGAAGGGTATACATACCTGTGGAATGGCCCTGGCCATAGGCCAATTCCATGAGGTGAAGGTCATGGTCACAAGATGTTCAGGAGGTCCAGCTGAACCAGCCTTTGGGTCTCAGGGAGATAATGTGAGGAGCAAGGGTGGAGGAGAGCCCCATGGATGGATCCTACTGTCAAGAAGTAATGAATGATTAAAAGAAAGAGACAGAGAGGTAGGCATATAACCAATAAAGAGACAAGGGGACCAGCAGATGGCATAATGGTTATATCACTGGACTCTCACGTAGTCGACTGCAGTTTGAGTCCCGGACCTAGTGGCTTAAGTCACATGCTGGGTGTGTGTGCATATGTGCATGCCCAAAATCACAAGAGGAAATGGAGAAGGGATTGTGATGTGGCCATCCACCCTGGGGGATGATTTCTCACTTTCTGTCTCTCTCTGTCTCTCTGGCAAACACATGAGTCCTACATCAAAAATCTAAAAAGAAAAAAAAAAAAGAGACAAGGGACTTGGATATACTCAAAGGTTTCTGCTATCTGCAGTGCAAAAGAGCCTTTGTCAGAAGGATTTACTAAATGATATAGTTAATGTGTATTACATGAACTAAGAAAGAATGGTTGAGTTGCTAGGGAGGAAAAGCCTCTACCACCCTTAAAAATGTTCTCACCAGGCACCTACAGAGATCCTCCCTCAACAGAGACAGGGATCAGTGTTTTTTGTTTTCCGGGGTTTTTTGTTTGTTTTTAATTATTTAACTTTATTTATTATTATTTTTCTTAATTTGCTATAGGGCACATGTGCTCACCAAAGAGAGACAGAGCAAAAGAGACAGAAAGATACAGAGAGAGAGATAGTGAAAAAGTAAGCCGCCAGGTTCAAAGCTCAAACCTCAGTTGACCATGTGGGAGTCCAGTGCCTTAACTACCACACCACCTGCTGGCCCAGGGATCAGTGTTTTAATTCACTGAAGTAAAACTCTGAGAATATGTGCTAAGTGGTGGTGTCCTTAGTTAAGGCTAACATTTATAATAAGAGCAAAACAGATTCTTTGGACAGAAATTAACCTACACACTAGTTTCAAGGAAAGCATTGTATACAACTACTTGGTAACAGACCCAAGGTGTTATTTTCTAGAAAATTAATATAAATTTGGAAATTTTAACTTAAAATTCACCTATGTAATTTTTATTTATTTTTACATTTTTCTACAAACATTTACTTTACGTATCAAATAATTTTTGTTCATAATCCATAGCTATTGACAGTTAATAAACAACTTTCAAAATTTCAAAATACTGGGGCCAGCAGGTGGCGTGGTAGTTAAGGACGCTGGACTCCCACATGGCCGACCACGGTTCAAGTCTTGGACCTGGAGGCTTGCTCTCTCACTTTCCCTCTCTCTCTTTCTCTCTTGCTCTGTCCCTCTCTGGTCAAAATAAAAATATGAAATAAATGAATGAATGAATAAATAAAAAATAAAATAATTCTTTTAAAAAATTTTCAAAATACTGAATTTTAAAGATAATGTTCAAAATATTTCTTAAAATTTTGTTTGGGACTCTATAATAACAAAGACAGTATGGTTTTAATTTTTTTTTTTTTTTGAGAGGTTTTTGCTATAGGGCACGTGCCCTCGCCAGAAAGACAGTGAGACAGAAAGGGAAAAATCACCCCTCTGGGGGGGTGGCCACACTGCAATTTCTTCTCCTCCATTCTCCTCTCAGGATCTTGGGCACGGACGCACACGCGCCCAGTGTGAGTTTAAGTCACTGGGTCCGGGACTCAAATCACAGTCCACTATATGGGAGTCCAGTGACATAGCCATTGTGCCAACTGCTGGTCCCTGGTTTTAAATATTTTTGAGGAAATATTTACATGTCAGCTACTCAAACTGTTGAAAAGCAAATGCTCAGCACATAAACCTTCTCAATTCAGCCCTGCCTACCAAGTATTCTGTGATATACCATCTACTAGCAAAGATCAATCTCTTTTTCTTCCTTCAAAGTCTCCAAGATAATCTGGAGTGGTTGCTCTTTTGCAGTCTACTGATTACAATGCTGGGCTGGATAAGTCCAAATTATTTTATGTTATAAATTTTTTCATATATCTTCTCTAATCCTCTCTGCCAGGCAGAACTATTTATGGGGCCAAGCTATCTTTCAAAAAGCTTCTGTTGGCTTACTTGAGATCCACCTTAGTCCCATAGTTTTCTGATTAATCTTCAGATATGACATTCTAGTCAAAGCCCTGTCCAATAATGAGTATTTCCAATGTCTGATACAATGAAACAAGCATTATTGAACTTATGCAAATAATCCTCCTACCAAAATAAGAATACTCTCAAATATTTTCCAATTCCAAAGGGGTCAGAAAGGAAAAAAACTTTGTTTCTTTTTAAAGAAAAAAAGAAACAAGAAAACATATTTTAACAAATTGCTGAACCTATCAACAACTCAAAAGAAAGTAAAATGCTTAAGTTGGGAAAATAAAGCATAGTAAAAAAAAAAAATCAGTAATGTTTTACTCAAAAGTCATAAAAATCTATTTTGCCAGTTCAGTTTTTTTTTTTTTTTTTTTGGAGAGGTTTTTGCTATAGGGCGCGTGCGCTCGCCAGACAGACAGAGAGAGACAGAGAGATAGAAAGCGAGAAATCACCCCCCAGGGGGGATGGCCACACCGCAATCCCTTCTCCTCCATTCTCCTCTCAGGATCTTGGGCACGCACGCACACGCGCCCAGCGTGAGTTTAACCCACTGGGTCCGGGACGCGAACCGCAGTCGATTACGTGGGAGTCCAGCGACATAGCCATTACGCTAACTGCCGGTCCCGCCAGTTCAGTCTTAAGTTCAAACTCTCTTCTGTTGAATATGCAGATTTACTGTGGTCCAATCTTTTTGTTTAAATCCTGGAAGTTAACATTCAACGTTATTGATATTTCTTGTCCCTAGCATTACATTGGTCACTTTCTTGGTTGCTTTTTGTTCTCTTATTTCTGCATGTGTCTTTAGCTTTCCTGGTAGAACACTCCTTTCAGAACTTCTTGAAGAGCAGGTCTGCTATTGGCAAATTTTTTCAGGTCTCCTTTATCTGAGAATGTTTTTATCCTTTCTTTCCATAGGAAAGATAGTCTTGGGTATACTATTCTTGGTTGATACTGTTTTTCACTTAACACTTTGAATATATTTTCCCATTCTTTCCTTGCTTACATTGTTCCTGATGAGAGGTCTGAGATTAGCCTGATTGGATAACCTTTATAAGTAACCTGTTGTTTCTCTCTTGCCAATTTTAGTGCCTTGTCTTTGTAGATTTGGGCAGTCTGGCTATGATGTATGTGCCTTGGAGAAGATCTTCTTGGGTTAATTCTATTAGGAGTCCTTTGTATTTCTTGGGTTTGGATATTTAAATGCCTCTCTAGATTTGGAAAGCTTTTTCCCAAGATTTCATGGAACAGATCATCAATGCCTTTATTTGTTTCCTCACCTTCTGGGATACCGATTATCCGGATGTTTGGGTGCTTAGTGCTGTCTAGTATTTCTCTTATAGTAGTCTCATTTTTTGGGTTTTTTTTTTTTTTCAGTTTTTGTTGTTTTTACCTAAGTCAGAGGTTTTATCATCTAAGTAAATCTTAAAATTCATATACATATCAGTATATTACTCCATAGCATGCAAAATGACCATATATTTAAACTGGCTACATATTCATTCATTCTGGTTATCTTAATAATCAGTAATGACTGTTAGAAACAAAATCAAGAGTTTTTTTAAATCAGTGAAAAAAATCAATAGTGTCTTTTTGTGTAGCTATATAAACCTAGAATCCCCCATTTCTTTTATTTTATTCTATTTCCTCCTTTTGTCTCATTCTTTATTCTTTCAAGACAAAAAAATCTTGTTTTACTTTAAAGTACTTTAAGCAATAATATTTTAATAATATAAGATGTTCGAAATTTTGCACATTTACTTTGACAGTAATTTTTATATTTATGTCATAATCATTTACATATTACTATATTTAAATATCTAGAAATAATCCTGGCAAATCTTAGTTTCAACAAGGGCTGAGTCACCTTCTGCCATTTCCCATCATCAAAGATCAGCAGGTCCCAAATGAACTCAAAAGAGAACATACATTTGGTCCATCTATCTAATTCTTAAATCTCTCCAGGGAGGAAGATTCTAAAACTTAATATTCCATTGCAATGCAGAAAATTATTTCTTCTCCCAGTGAGGAAAATTATCTTCCTTTTCGTAATGAGAAAAATTATCTTTCTTTTCTTATAATTCAAAGGCTCCTGCTGAAATAGAAGCCTATTTTTCTTTGGTTCTCAGTCAAGCTACAGAACACCTGGAGAATGACTTTTAATATGCATATTAAAATTATAACTCCCTTCCAGGAATTTCACAAAAGGCATCACAGAAGAGCTTTGTCAATACTCCCTAGATTCTACACAGAGGTTTAATTACAATAACAGGATTTTAAAGATCAGGCTGACAATTAGTAAGACTATAGGGCAACACACACTTATTTCTTCAGTTCCACCTTGGAATACAATAAGAAAAAATAACCACTGCAATAAACAGCAGCTAGAATGAGAGGATAAAAAATACCTATTCATTTTGGATAAAGGAAAAATTGTCTTTAATAATTTAATCAGGAAAAATGAAGCACTCAACATCCATCACTAGTAGTTACATAGAGCATGTAATCATCAGTCTTACTTTCACTGCTTCTTCATTCTCACCTAAAACTGCTATTTTAACTTGTCATATTTCCATAGCAACTGCAACCTCAATTTTTAATGGATGCATAATAATTGTACATATTTATGGAGTACAGTGTGATTTTTTTTCAGTACGTGAATACAATTATAATGACCAAATCAAGATAATTAACACTTCCATCATCTCAGACATTTGTCATTACCTTGTACTAGAATAACTCAATTCTTTTCTAGCTATTCTGAAAAATATACAATAAGTTAATGTTAACTGTACTTACTCTACTGTGCTTTAGAACACTAGAACTTCTTTTATCTTATTGCAATTTTTTTTGTGTTAGCCAACTTCTCTACATCTCATTCTCCCCTCTTCCCTGCCTCTAGAATCTCTCTTCGACCCTTTACTTCTGTGAGATCAAAGGTTTTTTAGTTTCTACGTAAGATTGAAAATATGTGATTTTTCTCTTTCCATACCTGGCTTATTTCACTTGCAATGTCCTCCAGGTGGTTTGTCCATGTTGCCTGGAATGACAGGATTTTGTTTACCTTAACGGCTGAATACTATTCCACTGTCTATGTGTGTGTGTGTGTGGGGGGGTGCGTACACACTTTCTTTATCCATTTGTCTTTTAGTTGACATTTAGATTAGTCCCTATCTTAACTACTGTGAATAGTACCATAATGAATATTAGTCTTATCTCTACAACATAGTGATTTTCTTTCCTTTGGATATATGTCTAGAAGCGGGATTGCTGGTTCATACAGCAGTTGTATTCAGTTTTCTGAGGAGTCTCCATATCCATACTATTTTCCATAATGGCTGTACTAATTTATATCTCCACTAGTACTGGAAATTTTCACAGCATCATTTATTTAAAAGATTGTCCTTTCCCCAGTGAATGTTTTTGGCACCTTTGTCAAAAATAAGTTGGCTATATATAGGTGGATTTATTCCTGGGTTTTCTATTCTGCTCAATGGCATATGAGTTTAGTATTTGTTCAATTTTTTTTGTTTTGTTTTTTGTTTTGTTTTCTTTGTTTGGTTTTGTGTGAGTGTGTGTGTGTGTGTGTGTGTGTGTTTTCTTTTCCTTTCTGTTTTTCTTTCTTTGGTTTGTTTGTTTTGCCAGTACTATGCTGTTCTGGCTGCTATAGTTCTGTGGTATATTTTGAAGTCAGGCAGTGTATGTTATCACCAGCTTTGTTCTATGTTCTATTTACACAGGGTTGCTTGGCTATTCAGAGTCTTCTGTGGTTCCATACCAATTATTTATTTTTTTCTATTTCTGTGAAGGATACCATTGGTATTTTAATATGGATAGCACTAAATCTGTAAATGGCTTTTGGAATTATCAACATTTTAACAATATTGATGTTTCCAATCCACGAATATGGGATGTCTTTCTACTTTTTGGTGTGTGTATCCTCTTCAATTTATACCATCAGTATTTTATAGATTTCATTGTAGAGCTCTTTTACTTTCTTGGTTAAAATTCCTGGGTTTTTCTTTGTTGGGAGTTTTTTTTTTTTTTACTACTGATTCAATCTCATTAGTCCTTATGGTTCTGTTCAGGTTTTCTAATTATCCCTGGTTCAATGTTGGCAGGTCATGTGTGTTCAGAAATGTATTCATTTCATCTAAGTTTTCCAATTTGTTAGTGTATAACTGTTCATAATAGTCTCTAATGATCTTTTTTATTTCTGTTGTATCAGTTGTAATGTTTTCTTCTTCATTTTTTACTTATTTGTTTTTCCCTTTCATCCTGTTAGTCTAGCTAATAGTTTTTCAATTTTGTATACACAAGGGGTATTCCAAGAGCTCACAGAAAATATGTACTATGAAATGCTATTTGTGGATTAAAAAATTTTGGACACTGAAATAAACTTGTACTTCTTATTATCTATGAAAAAAGATATTTGACTTTGTTTTCTATTAAAAATTTAAGTTTTTATTCTTGTTATTTTAGCCATTAATCTACAGAGTTCATTTTTGTTTTTAATGTGAGATAGTGATCCATTTTAATTTGAGCAACCACTTTTTGTGCAGATCATTTTTAAAAATAAGTATTTTTAAATTGTATTTATTAGGGTGTGTGTGTTCACCAGAAAGAGACAGAGAGACATGCTGCAATCCATTTTCCTCTTGGGATCTTGGGCATGCATGCACACGCGCCTGGCATAAGTTTAAGTCACCGGGTCTGGGACTCAAACCACGGTCGACTACATGGGAGCCCAGCGACATAGCCATTATGCCAACTGCTGGTCCCTAAATTTATTTTTAATTGGCAAATAAAAATTGTATATGTTTATCATGTACATGTTTTGAAATATGTACACTGTAGAATTCTACATGGTAGAATGGCCAAATCAAGCTAATTAATATTATACATTACCTCACATACTTATTTTGAGAGGGTTCAAGGAAACTTAAAACCTGCTCACTTAGCAATTTTTTAAAAGCCTGTTTAGTTCTTCCATGAGAGACTGAGAGACAGCAGCCCCAACTGGTCCTTGATGCTCAATCAAGCCTCAGTCAACTTTGGATCATGAATTTACATGCATCCAGTGTACTCTAGGAGGCTTCCTAACTTGAACCCAGAACTTTTCTATCTAGCTCACTCTATTTTTTTTTTCTTTTCTTTTTTTGGAGAGGTTTTTTTTTTGCTATAGGGCGCATGCGCTCGCCAGAAAGGCAGAGGAAGACAGAGACAGAAAGCAAGAAATCACCCCTCAGGGGGGATGGCCACGCGGCAATCCCTTCTCCTCCATCCTCCTCTTGGGATCTTGCGCACGCATGCACATGCAACCGGCATGAGTTTAAGCCGCCGGGTCTGAGACTCAAACCACGGTCGACTACGTGGGAATCCAGCGACATAGCCATTACGCTAACTGCTGGTCCCTAAGTAGCTCACTCTTGCAGAGTGTTGTGTTTTACCACTACATACTGCCTACATCCTTTCCCTGCCCCTCCAATCATGTATGAGTAATTTCCTAGAATAAAAAACATTGTTGTTAAATATAGTTATCATGCTTTGCAATATATCTCTTGAAGTTAATTCTCCTTCAAACTGCAAGCTTTTATCCTTTGATCAACAACTCTCCAATCTCTCAGAGTCCCAGCCATGGTAACCACCATTCTATTCTTTACTTCTATGAGTTTAACATTTTTAGATTCCACATACAAGACTTAAAAAGGTTTTTGGAAAAAAACTGAATTAAGTCTATTTATTTTGACGTAAAAACATGTTGAACTCCATCATTTGTGAATTTCATCATTCTCATTTCCCATGAAATTTTTGAAAAGACCTCATATAAATCAGACTGTAGTATTTGTCTTTCTGAACCTGGCTTAATTAACATAATGTGCACCAGGTTCATTCATGTTCTTGCAAATGACAGGACTTATTTCTTTCTTAACACTGAATAGTCCATTGTGTATACATGCCATCTTTTCTTTATCCATTCATCCACTGACCAGCACTGAGGTTTTCACATTTTGGCTAACATGAATAATGTAAAATGAACATGAGAATGCAGATATCTCTGCAATATACTGACTTCATTTCTTTTTGATATATACCCAGTACAAAGATTGTCAAACCACGATAGTTTTAACTTTTGAGGAACTCCATACTATACTGATTTACATTTCTGCTAATAGTTTGTGTTTTCTTTTCTACACATCCTTAATAGTTGTTATCTTTTGTAATTTTCCTAATTATCACTCTTACATGTGTGAGTGCCATCTAAAAAAATTCCTGTTGATCATTTGTGTGACGTATTTTGAGAAATGTCTGTTCAGGTCTTTTCCTATTTTAAAATCAGATTTTTCTTTTACATGCTAGGGAGTTAAGTTCGTATATATTGATATTTTGGGTATTAACCATCTATCTGATGTATGGTTTGTAAATAGTCTTCCATTCCACAGATTGTCTCTTTATTCTGTTGTTTCCTTTGCTATGCAAAAACTATTTAGTTTGTGAATTTCTAATACTATTTTTCCATTTTTTTTTTTTGTTTCCTGTGAACTTGGCATCATATCCAAAAAATCATTGCCAGACCAATGCCATGGACTTTTCCTTCTAAGTTTTTTTTCTTGTCCTTATTATGTCCTGCTTTCTTCTAAGAAAGAGAATGAGCAGGCAGTTGAGGGTTGAGGGAAGGGGTAGACACATCCAACCTGGATTTCCTGTCATAAACTTAAGCCAGCCAAGATCATGGCTATGCATGTCCAGGGAGACCTCAGCACACAAAACCCTGGATCTTGCCATGTGGCTTTAGTTTCATGGAGCAGTTATCACTGCACCACTGTGCTGGCTACCCTACATCTTCTTCTAGTAGCTTTACGGTGTTGCATCTTATGTTAAAATCTAAGTCATTTTGAGTTGGTATTTGCACATGGTGTGAGAAGACGGATTAATTTCACCCTTCTGTATGTGGATATTCATATTGTTTTTCTTACACCACTTATTGAAGAAACTCATTTCCCCTATTGTGTCGTATCAGTATCTTTGTCAATAATTGGTTGACTATAAATGTATGGGTTTATTTCTGGACTCTATTCTATCTCATTGGTCTATGTGTCTGTTTTTTCTGTCAGTGTCATACTTTTTAATTACTATAGGATTGTAGTGTACTTTGAAATCAGTGTGATGCCATGTTTCATTCTTTTGGCCAAATATTGCATTGGCTAATTAATGTCTTTTAGTTACTGGTGAATTTTAATATTTTCCTTCTATGAAAAATGTGGGTAAAATTTTGGTAGAGATTGTATTAAACCTGTATGTTGTTTAGATAGCATGAACATTTAAACAATATTCAATCCATGAACAAGGGATGTCTTTCCATTTGTGTGTGTGTGTGTGTGTGTGTGTGTGTGTGTGTGTCTTCAGTTTCTTTAATCAATATTTTATCTTTAACCCCTTGGTTAAATTTATACTTCTTTCTCAGCGATTTTATTGTAAATATGACTTAATTATTTTTTGGAATAGTCCTTTGTTAGTGTATAAAAATACTATTGGGTTTTGTATGTTTTATATCCCACAGCTTTACAGTTATTTATTCTAACAGTTTCTGGTGGAGTCCTTAGAATTTTCTAAATATAAGATCACATCACCTACAAAAAAAGACAACTTCTCTTCCTGTCCTGTTGGGGGTCTTTTTTCCCTTCTTCTTTTTTAAAATCTCTCTCTGTATTGCTTAATTGTTCCAGCTAGGACTCCGGCTTCATCTTTTTGATAATTCTTCCTTTACTCATTAATCAGACAAATGTTTTCATCATTTAATAACATTCTATACTCATATGAATCTCAATTTTCAATCAATTTATTTACCTAATTCTGTACTAACAGTATATATCCTTTCGCTTCACAGAAATTATTTAAATTTATTTAATCAGAGACAGAAAGAAAAGCACTCTCAAAAAGGTCTCATGCCTTGACCCACCTCTCAGCCTTACCAACTATCCAGGACCAATGTGTGCATGCACCTGATATGTACAGGTAGATGCAGGAAATTAACCCCTATCTTCATATGGCTTTTCCACTGCAGCTGTGCCCACAGAAATTTCTTATATCTTGTAGGGTAAGTCCTTCAGAAGTATTCTGGCTTTCTAGTCCTCCAGCTTTGAACTCCTAGTTCATCTTTGTACTTCTGTGCGATCACTTTCGGTGATTACTCATAACAACCTTGCCATTCCTCCTTTACATTCAGCTCCTAGACCCCAACCCCAGAACTATTTAAATCTAACAGTCTACCTACTCAATCATTACATTCAATAAATCTGAAGAAATATACAAAACCATTCTAAAGGATGCCATTTTATAAAAACAGATGTCAATGGAATTTCAGAACTGCTCAGTAATCCTACATTCTTTTGTCAATGTATCTTCCCACTCCTTTAGATTAGGAAACTGTAGCAGTGAAAGTATATTCAGTAGTGAGTAAATCAAGCTTCTAAAGCCAGATTGCCTGGGTTCAAATCTTAGCTCTACTACTTACTAAATTTACAACTTTGGCAAGTTAACTCTTTTACCTCAGTTTCTCTGTATCTATTTTACTATCAGTAAAATACCTCTTAAAGTCATTAGGAGAAGCAGATGTAAGAGAATAAATATAAAGCACCTGAGAATGTCTGGCATTATAGGTAAAACTTAATGCTAGGATTATTACCCTAGATGATTTCACATCTTACCCTCTTTCCTCCACCTCTTTTTCCTACTTTTCCCCTTCATTGATGGTCTTGTTTTTTACTTCATTAAGAAAGTAGTCAAAGGCCGACTCAGGCTGCAGGCCCAACCCTTCTGAATCTCCACGCATCCCCACCGTTTCTCCTCCTTGGACCCCAGGTTGGTTGTCTGGGACTTTAAGGCGAACTCCCACCCCACCCCACCCGCAACCCGGATCAAGCCGGCCAGCAGTTCCGGGCTCCAGGCTGACTCAGGCTGCAGGCCCGACCAACCTGGTCTTGTCACTCATCTTCTGACCCTTTCCCACTAGTCTTTGGACTCTTTGAATTGTAGTGATTTGAATAGTGCACGCCGCGCGATTTCCTTTTTTCATTCTGTTTTTCTTTGCTTTTGGGGTGTTGCTTATTCAGTCAATTGAAGGCTCACCTCTCCTTAGAGACAGTGAGGACTTTGGGCCATCCAAGGTAGTGGCAACAGTTAATGGTAATTGTGAGCAACAGGTAGGCCAACCATAAGGGAAATCATCAATTTTCTAAGCCTGTACAACTTTTAACAATCAGTTAGGAAGAAACATATAGATTACCTGATGACTAGGAACAATCGCAGAGGCTCAAGAAATATGAGCAACCAAGAAAAGGCCTCTCCCCCAAGGGAAATCATCAAAGCTACACCACCCACAGTCAATACAATGGACGTTGTGGACATGTCTGATAAGGAATTCAGATTATTTGTAGTGACCAAACTAACTGAGATGGAAGAGAAAAGAGACAAGGAGCTCCAGGAGATGAGGAAGTCCTTCAATGACTTGAAAGAAGAAATGGATACCTTAAACAAGAACCAGATGGAACTTTTAGGATTGAAGAATGTGATACAGGAAATCAAAACCTCCCTTGAAAGTATTAAAAGTAGGTTAGACCAGGCAGAAGATCGAATCTCCAACGTAGAAGACAAAACATCTGACCTAGAAAAAAGTATCAAGAAGATTGAGAAAACAACCATGAAAAATGAGGATAATATACGAGGAATACTGGATACTATTAAGCGCCCCAACATCCGGATAATTGGTATTCCAGAAGAGGAAGAAAATAATAAGGGCCTAGATAATTTATTCCACGAAATCCTGGAAGAAAGCTTTCCAAATCTAGAAAGGCATTCAAGTATCCAGACCCAGGAAATACATAGGACCCCGGGTAGAATCAACCCAAGAAGATCTTCTCCAAGGCACATTATAGCCAGACTGGCAAAAACAACAGATAAAGACAAGATACTAAAGTTGGCAAGAGGGAAACGCCAGGCTACTTACAAAGGTCACCCCATCAGGCTAACATCGGATCTCTCGGCCGAAACAATGCAGGAAAGGAAAGAATGGGGAAGCATAGTAAAAGTGTTGAGTGAAAAACAATTTCAACTAAGAATACTATACCCGGCAAAATTATCTTTCATATGGGAAAAAAAGATAAAAACATTCTCGAATAAACAAAATTTGAAGGAATTTACCAACTCCAGACCAGCTCTTCAAGAAGTTCTGAAGGGAGTATTATACCAGGAAAGCTAAAAATCAGAGACAGTTATACGAGAACAAAAAGCAATCAAGATAATGGCTCACTTAATGATAGGATCAGGTATGGAAATATCAATAATTACATTGAATGTCAATGGATTAAATTCTCCAGTTAAGAGACATAGACTGGCTGAATGGATAAGAAAACAGAAACCCTCTATCTGTTGCCTACAAGAAACTCACCTTATGGATAAAGACATACATAGACTAACAGTCAAGGGCTGGAAAAAGATACTCCATGCAAATGGAAATAAAAAAAAAGGCTGGAGTAGCAATATTGATCTCAGACAAAATAGATTTCAAGACAAAGACTGTAAGAAGAGACAAAGAAGGGCATTATATAATAGTAAATGGGGTAATCCAGCAAGAAGACATAACCCTTATAAATATCTATGCACCCAACTCAGGTGCACCTAAATATGTGAAGGAAAGACTGCTGGAGCTAAAAGGAGAAATAGGGAGAAATACTATAATTGTTGGAGATCTCAACACCCCATTATCTCCTATAGACAGATCTTCTAGACAGAAAATAAATAGAGAGATACAGGACTTAAATGATACTATAAATGGAATGGGCTTGACAGATATCTATAGAACTTTCCATCCTACATCCACAACATATACATTTTTTTCACCCCGACATGGGACCTTTTCAAAGATAGATCATATATTAGGACACAAATCAAGCCTTTATAGATTCAAAGGCATAGAAACTGTACCCAGCATCTTCTCTGACCATGATGGAATTAAACTCAAGATTAATTTCAAGACACAACCCCGAAGATACACGAACACATGGAGACTGAACAACCTACTTCTGAATGACTTCTTCACTACTGAAGAAATTAAGGCTGAAATAAAAAAATTTATGGAAACTAATGATAATGAGTACACAAGTGTCCAGAATCTATGGGACACAGCAAAAGAAGTCATAAGGGAAATTCATAGCAATTAGTGCACATAAGAAAAGGATAGAAAGATGGCAAGTAGATAACTTATCATCATGCCTCAGAGAATTGGAAAAACAACAACAAACAAACCCCCAAAATGCCAGGCAAAAAGAAATAATAAAGGTTCGAGCAGAAATAAATGAAATAGAAAATAAACGAACCATACAGAAAATAAATGAAAGCAAAAGCTGGTTCTTTGAAAAGATTAACAAGATCGACACACCATTGGCTAGACTGATTAAGAAGAAGAAAGAAAGAAACCAGATTAATCAAATATGTGATGAAACAGGCAATATTACCACAGATATAGCAGAAATACAAAATATCATTAGAGGATACTATGAGCAACTTTACGCCAACAAACAAGATAACCTGGAGGAGATGGACAAATTCCTGGATGCATATAATCTACCAAGATTGGATCAGGAAGACATAGAGGACCTGAATAGACCCATAACAAGCCAGGAGATTGAATCAGTAATAAATAATCTCCCAACAAAGAAAAGCCCAGGCCCAGATGGCTTCACTTGTGAATTCTACAAAACTTTTAAGGAAGAGTTAACCCCTATCCTACTAAAATTATTTCTAAAGATTCAAAAGGAAGGAAACCTTCCAAATTCATTTTATGAAGCCTCCATCATCCTCATCCCCAAAACAGATAAAGATATGACAAAAAAGGAAAACTACAGACCGATATCATTGATGAATATAGATGCGAAAATTCTCAACAAGATATTCGCAAATCGTATCCAACAACATATAACAAAGATCATTCATCACGATCAGGTAGGCTTTATACCAGGGATGCAAGGATGGTTTAATATACGCAAGACCATAAATGTAATACATCACATTAACAGAAAGAAAGAAAAAAACCATATGATCATCTCAATTGATGCGGAGAAAGCATTTGATAAAATACAACATCCTTTTATGATTAAGACTCTCAGTAAGATTGGTATAGAAGGGTCATTTCTGAACACAATAAAAGCAATCTATGAAAAACCTACAGCTAACATTATACTGAATGGGGAAAAGCTGAAAGCTTTTCCTCTGAAAACAGGTACTAGGCAAGGCTGCCCACTTTCTCCACTGCTCTTTAATATAGTACTGGAAGTCTTAGCTATTGCAATCAGAGAAGAGAATAATATTAAAGGCATTCGAATAGGCAAAGAAGAATTGAAAATATCTTTATTTGCAGATGACATGATGGTATACTTAGAAGACCCAAAGGTATCCATGAAAAAACTGCTTGAAGTAATAAGTGAATACAGTAAGGTGGCAGGATACAAAATTAATATCCAAAAATCTATAGCATTTCTATTTATGAACAACAAGTTGAACGAAGCAGAGCTGAAGAAAGGAATCCCTTTCACTGTAGCCACAAGGTGTATAAGATACCTAGGGATAAACCTAACTAAGAAAGTCAAAGACCTTTATAAAGAAAACTACGAAAATCTTAAAAGAGACATTGAAAGTGACATAAAAATGTGGAAGGACATCCCATGCTCCTGGATTGGAAGAATTAACATAATCAAAATGGCAATTCTACCCAAATTAATCTACATGTTTAATGCAATTCCAATCAAAATACCAGAGATATTCTTCAGAGATCTAGAAAAGGCAATCATAGAATTTGTCTGGAACCATAAAAGACCTCGTATTGCAAAAGCAATCCTGCTCAAGAAGAATGGAGTAGGAGGCATATCACTCCCTGATCCCAAGATATACTATAAAGCTGTGGTCATCAAAACAGCATGGTATTGGCATAAAAACAGACAAGTGGACCAATGGAAGAGAATAGAGACCCCAGAAATAACCCCCAAAGCTTACAGCCAACTGATCTTTGACAAAGGATATCAGTCAATCCATTGGGAAAAGGAAAACCTCTTTAGTAAATGGTGCTGGAAAAACTGGGTATCCACCTGCAGAAAGATGAAACTGAACCCCCATCTTTCACCATTAACAACAGTCAACTCAAAATGGATCAAAGATCTGAACCTAAGACCTCAAACAATAAAACTACTGGTGGAAAATGCTGGGGAAACTCTGGGGGACATTGGAGTAGGCAAAGACTTCTTAAATAAGACTCCCAAAGCACAGGCAATAATCCCTAAAATAGACAAGTGGGACTATATTAGACTAAGAAGTTTCTGCACAGCAAAGGACACAGTAACAAGTGTGAACCGACAACCCTCAGAATGGGAAAATATTTTTGTTAAATATGCCTCAGACAAGGGACTGATAACCAGAATACATAGGGAACTCAAGTGCCTTATGCGAAAAAAAAAATGATGAACCCAATTAAAAGATGGGAAAATGAGCTGAACAAAAGTCTCTCTAAGGAAGACATATGAACAGCCAAAAAGCATATGAGAAAATGCTCAACATCCCTCATCATAAGGGAGATGCAGATAAAAACTACAATGAGATACCACCTAACCCCTGTCAGAATGGCAAAGATTAAGAATATAAAAAGTGATAAGTGTTGGCGGGGATGTGGTGAAAAGGGAACCCTCCTACACTGTTGGTGGGAATGCAAACTAGTTCAACCACTGTGGAGAACAATATGGAGGTTCCTCAAAGATCTACAAATAGAACTACCATTTGATCCAGCAATCCCACTTCTGGGTATTTACCCAAAAGACAGGAGAACGCTCAGTCAGAAAAGTGCTTGCACATCAATGTTTATTGCAGCATTATTCACAATTGCCAAGACATGGAACCAACCTAAATGTCCACAAACTGATGAATGGATTGGAAAAGTGTGGTATATATACTCTATGGAATACTACTCAGCCATAAAAAATAACAAGACCCTGGAATTTGATAGAAAGTGGTCAGATACGGAGGATATATTGCTGAGTGAAGTAAGCCAGGCTATGAAAGAAAGATATTGTATGTATCTACTCAATATATACCGACTATCAGCACTCTATAATAGAGAGCAAAAAATTGGAGGACATAAAAGCAGTGAAGGTACTTACCGAGAATAGGACAGTGTGGAATGGGGGAAGTGAAGAGAAGAGAATAGAGAAAGATAACAAGTGAACAATAGATAGCAGGACATTAGTGAGAAACAGATATGGCTTATTAACTGTTGATGTTGACATGCATAGTATTCTCAACTGGATTTGTCTGAGAAGTATTTCATGATGGGCAAAGTATTTGTACAAGCAAAATGAGAAATAGCAATTGACTGTTTTAAAAAATAATTAGAATAATAATAATAATGATTGGGGAAAACATAGAAAAGATATTGAATGTTAAAGTGGGGAGATTAATGTCTCTGTACTTACTGACATGCATGGCATTCCCTTTTGAAAAAGCAATGTAATACACTGTAAAGTTATATGTAATTCAATATAATATAAAGAAGAATATGATGATAATAAAAAAAAATATATATATATATAAAAAAAAAAAAGAAAAAGAAAGTAGTCAAAAGTGGGAACCAGCAGTTAGCGTAATGGCTATGTCGCTGGATTCCCATGTAGTTGACCGCAGTTTGCGTCCCGGCCCCGGTGGCTTAAAACTCACGCCAGGCACGTGTGCGTGCATGCCCAAGATCCCGAGAGGAGAATGGAGGAGAAGGGATTGCGGCGTGACCATCCCCCCTGGGGGGTGATTTCTCGCTTTCTGTCTCTATGTCTCTCTCTGTCTGTCTGGTGAGCGCATGCGCCCTGTAGCAAAAATCTCTCCAAAAAAAGAAAAAGAAAGTAGTCAAAAGTTTCACATTTTCCTGTTAACAAATCTTCCAATTTATTTGCCCTATACCCATATAGTCTACCACTCTATTACTATAAACTGTTATTATTCCTACAGCAATTCCTTGCAAAAATTGTCTATAATTGATGTCTACACTTTCCCCCCTTCCATATGACTTATCGAAAATCTCAAAATTGCCAAATCCAAGAGACAATTCTCAGTCCTTATCCTACCCTCCATTCATGTTCACATCTACATTCTTCACTTGGCTTTGGTTAGAGTGTAACACTGGCTGCTCCTCCTATTTTGCAACTTATCTTCCACACTACTAAACTTCAGTGTGTCCAGTGCTCATGCTTCCAAACTTTCTCCGTTCTACCCGTAGTTATCCCCTTGGTGATCTCACTCAAGAGTCATAGCTTTCTGTACTCTCTATTTACTGATGACTCTCCTGAACTTCATAGCATACGGTCAGCTGCCAGTTCACATTTCAGGATGCCTAACAGGGATCTCAATGCAATGCATCCAAAATAGAACTCTTAATTTCTCCTTCAAAATCTGTTTCTCCACCAGTATTCCCCACCCAGTAAAAAACAGCACAGGTCACCCAAGTGCTCAGGGGAAAAAAAAAAAATCACGGTGTTATAACTATGTTGTCTTATATCCTTCTTTTTTTTTTAAATAGATTTTTGCCATAGGACACATGTACTCACCAGACAGAGAGGTTGAAGCAAAAAAATCACCCCCCTAAAGGAATGGCCACACAGCAATCTCTTCTCCACTCATGCCCAGCATGAATTTCAAGTCACCAGATCCAGGACTTGAACCATGATCAGCCATATGAGAGTCCAGTGATGTAACCATTATGTCATCTGTTGGCCCCTATCCTATAGTCTTTAACAAATACTGTTGGTTCTACCAACAAACAGTGTAACTAACCCAAACCACTTTTTAGGTCCTCCCTTGAGGACCTAAGTCAACATCATCTCTTACCTGGACTATTGCAATATCTTTTCAATTGGCCTCACAGATCCATGTTTTTTATCCTCACAACAAGAATAAGCCCATAAAAACGCAAAGCATGTTTTTTTATTATCCTGCTCAAACTGAACAATGGTGCTCATCACTGTTAAGATAAAACGGGCTCTAACACCGACTACAGGCTCCACAATTTCCCATGCAACTCTCAGATCTCATCTAGAATCACCATCCTACTGTACACTGTCGAGCAGTAGTGTAGTCACCCTATTGTTCACTCACTGTTCTGGAAAAGCGTCAGCCCATTCTACTTACAAAGAACCCCTCTTTCTGGAAAGTTCTACTCTGCATACTCTGGCTTGTCTTTAGGCTCTTAGATCAAATGCAATCTCCACAGAGATGCCTTCTTAAACTCCCCTACCCATTGGAGCCACCTCCATCCCAAAGTCACTATCACCAATCAACTACCTAATTTACAAAACAAATAAAACATAATTTTTATATTTTTACTTTTTAAGAGATTTTTGCTATATGGCGTGGATTTACTGGAGAGACAGAAAGTGAGAAATGACCTCTGGCAGGGATGGCCACCACAATCCTTTCACCTCCATTCTCCTCTCCAGGTCTTGGGCACCCATGAATGTGCCCAGCACGACAGTACTAAGCCATGGGGACTAGGACTCAAATCGTGGTTGGCCACGTGGGAGCCCAGCGACAAAACCATTACATCATCTGCTGGTCCCAAAACCTTATTTTTAAACTTACTTCTATAAACATTTTCGTCCCCTCATATCTGGACTATAAACTTTTAGTAGACACTTCACTCTCCTGAATAATGTATCCACAAAGCCTACAAAAGGGCCTGACAGAAGACATTTTTAAATTGTTTGTTGAGTGAATCAACGTCCCAGGATACTTTCACATCTACTTCATTTCAGAGAGAAACTGAGGTTGAAAGCGTTAGTTACCTAAGGCCACATCAGTTAAGTGGCAACTTTGGCGTTTGCAGTCCTCCAAGTATGACATCAAAATTTGCATTTGGGAGGGGGGGGTTATTACACACGTTGTCCCACTAAATTTTGCTATTTACAATTTACCAAACTTCCTGTTGAGCGCAAGCTAAGACTTCAAAAGTCTAACTTCTAGCCGCATCACAGAAAACCCAGGCCGACACCGAAACGCCCAGCGTGGTCGGATCCCTGTGACCCGGCGCGCCACGGCCCGCCGCTAGGGGATGCCGAGAGCGCCTGCGCCGTGAGCTGGTCTCGTGCAAAGGGGTCTGGGATTCGTAGTCCACGCTCCTCCCGTGTCCAGTATTCACTGGGAGATGAAAAAAACGATGCTAATTAAATCTCTCTGAACCGCACGCCAACTAAATAAGTCGCAGATCCTGGCCCAGGAGACTGCTGCAAACGCGAAGTTTCCCACGAGAGGCGCCAGCCCCGAGTCAGGCGCTGCGCAGACAGCCGCGCGGGGTCCTCGGCTAGGCGGGGCTTGCTCGCGGTGGCTTGTGGTTCCTTTCTGGGCTGCTTCGTTCTTTCGCTCCGGCCTGTGGCGCCGTCAGGATGGGTGAGCTGTGTTGGGCCCGGGGAGGGTGCTGCAAGCGGGCTCTGGGGAGTAGTGCACGGGCGCATGGTGGGAATAGAGCGGGGAGGAAGGTCCCGCGGGGTGGGTGGACGGAGGAAAACCGAAGAAGCGCGGTTGTCGCAGGGCACATGGCCCGGCGTGGGAGAGGCCTTTGCGGCGCGGAGGACGCAGGAAGGCCGGTGCGGATCGTGGGTTCTAGTGTGGGGCCATTCCTCAAAAGTACCTGCGCCCTTTCCTAACGTGTGGATTGGTACAGAAGCTGAACGTGGAAGCGGCTGGTGGGCCAAGGTATACTGCAAGAGCCGACCGGCATACGGGTTTAGACCTGAGTGAGGCTCCTGTGTTAGGACGTGTAACACGTGACCCTGGTGTGTTCTTGAGGAGGGGCACTAAAACTATTGTGGTTTCGACTATAGGCAAGTGTCGCGGTCTTCGTACTGCCAGGAAGCTACGCAGTCACCGACGGGACCAGAAATGGCATGATAAACAGTATAAGAAAGCCCATTTGGGTACAGCCCTCAAGGCCAACCCTTTTGGAGGTGCTTCCCATGCCAAGGGGATTGTGCTGGAGAAAGTGTAAGTCTGCTGCTCCCTTCATTCTTATGCTATGGTAACTTGAGAAAAATTCAAACTTACTTAAAGTCCTGTTTACGAATCTGTTAATAGATGCTGGGTACTTGTATTGTCTTTAGGAGGTAAAATAGCACAGCACTATTGGCTTTTAAAGTTCAAATTAGTGCTTAGAGTTTTAAGATCGTTAATGTGTTTCATTTCATTCATGGGAGGAATTGGAGGCGATACTAGCAGTGATGAAATAATGTACATAAATGAGTACCTTTTTTTTAACTCTCTGAAAACTGTTCCAACCAAGTGGTACCTGTTAACTCTTCTTAAGACAGAGACTTAGAACTATAAAGGAAGTGGGGATTTTCCCTCTTGTGCTAATAAATTTTATGCTTAATGTACTAAGATGTGTTCCTTTTTTGGAAAGTCAGCTCACTCACCTGTGCCTTTTATGTTTCAGAGGGGTTGAAGCCAAACAACCGAATTCTGCCATCAGAAAGTGTGTCAGGGTCCAGCTAATCAAGAATGGCAAGAAGATCACAGCCTTTGTACCCAATGATGGTTGCTTGAACTTTATTGAGGTGAGTGTTTCAGACTTAATCTCTTAATGGCTTTTCTTGAAGTGGCCTGTCCGATTTTTTTTACTTGGTGAATGGGAGCTTCCTTGCATGAGTTGGGGTTTATGTGATTATCACTGACACCAGAAGTAAATTGTGATTTTATTCCAGGAAAACGATGAAGTTTTGGTTGCTGGATTTGGTCGAAAAGGTCATGCTGTTGGTGACATTCCTGGAGTTCGATTTAAGGTTGTCAAAGTAGCCAATGTCTCTCTCTTGGCTCTATACAAAGGCAAGAAGGAAAGACCAAGATCATAAATTTTGATGGTGAAAACACAGTAGTAATAAATTTTCATATGATAAAAATGTTTCGTATCTTGTTTTCCTTATCACAAAGGCATATTGTGTGCTTTACTGGTTTAGGAGATGGAGAGGAATATCCTCAGCATTCTCTAGAGTGAGTGGCATTTACAGTTTAGTAGACCATTTACCTCCACAAGTAAAGATAAATATAAATCTGGAGTAAATGCACAGTGTGCTAACAGTACTTTAAAAACAAATGAACTTTTAACGAGAGTCTTTTAAAGATGGTTCTCAACTTGACAGATCATCAATCTTTGGAAACTTAAGTGAGAAATACTACAGAATTGCTCTCAATATCTGATAGTGGCAGAATCCATGCTATAATTGTGTCTGCATATTGTGTTTATTGGGAGTTGTTGGACGTATATGCCCAGTTTGTACAGAGAAAAGGATTGGTTGAAGCACAAGAAGACTAGGTGTATTGCTGGATTCATACTTCAATGTGCTCTTTTTCATGAACTTGTCAGTAACTAATAATTTTAATCTTACTGTAAAGCTCAAGTCAGAACAGTGTAAGTGGGTATAGGGACATGGTTGTGTTTTGACAGTTGTTAAAGCTGGGTGTTGTGGACACATGAAGTTTTGATACCCACAAATTTCAGTTAACATAAATAGTGGGATGTCTCCCATGAGGCTATTAACCTGGCTTAAATCTGATCTAAGGAACTCCAGTTGGATTAATTAGTGCCCATTAAAGCCTGAAGTGAGATAATGTCAGGCTCTCCATGGATCCCTTACCATAGCACAGGGGAACTGTGGGCACTGCCTACTCCAGCCTTAGCCTGCCATTGCTCTGCTTGCCTCCCCATGTACAGTGTCTTCTTGGGCTTCTTGCTGGAGCTGGCCTTCCCATCCAGCTTCAGGATCTCTGTAGGTTTGTAGTGTTGCCTGCAGGTAGTTCTACATCAGAAGTTCTCTGATAAGTTCTCTGATAAGCACAGATTTTGGGCAGGTCTTCGGCATTTCCACCAAGACAGAGACACCCCCCCCCCCCCACTCTTTTCTGCCACCTACCACGTGTATTTGGTTAGAGTCACAATTGGCCAACCCATCCCCAAGGTGCCAGATACTTTTAGATGGGCCATAAATGACCTAATCCTCTAGAGGTGGATTTCTGGACCTCCCTCATGAGGTGGGAACCAGGAAGAGGCCTTGGGTAGGCCCGACATGGGCAGCCTTCCCGGGTCCGCAGGTCTTCACGGAGGCCATTGTCATCTGCAGCCGCCGCTAGGGCCGGGTCGTGCTGTGGGTGCCTGCAACCTGGTCCTACTCTTGTGTCCCTCATGTCTCTTGAAAAGTCGTTCAACCCTGTAATCACGCCTAAGAGAAGTTAAGGGGCTGAGACAGTGGCCATCAGTTGTGGTCTGGATGTATCCAGGACTGTGCCCTTTTGCTGTGCACTGGCTTCTGGATTGAGCCCTTTAGTTTATCTCCAGTCTTTCAAACCCCAGTGTCTGAAACTCCTCAGTTTCTTCTGTGTCCTCTGTATGCAGCACCCCTCCCCCTCCACACACCCCATCACTTTGAGACCCAGGCCTCTTCCTGTGTCCCGCCCCGCCCCACCCCCGCCCCCCCATGGCGTCCAACGGGGGGGGGGGGGGGGGGGGGGGGCGGGGGGGGGCCAGGCTGGGTTTATGTGGGAAATTAGGGTGAGAGGCTTGAGGCACTATGGCATAAATTTGAAGCAATATCCCAGCAACATTTTGTAAAGAGAGGAGAGCTAATCGTAAAATTTATATGGAAAAAGTAAAGGAACTACAATCAGTAAAATTACTGAAAATGAAAAGATTTTTATTTTGCCTTACTTATTTTTCGAAGAGATTTTTTGCTATAGGGCACGTGCCCTTGCCCGAAAGACAGCAAGAAATCACTCCCCAGTGGGGATGGCCACGCTGCAATCCCTTTTCCTCCATTCTCTTCTTGGGATCTTGGGGCACGCACGCACGCCCAGCCTGAGTTTAGCCACCGGGTCCAGGACTCGAACTGTGGTTGAACATGGGAGTCCAGTGACAACCATTATGCCAACTGCTGGTCCCCCCCAAAAATGAAAAGAGATTTTAAAAAATGAATTGTAAGTATAACTACAGTAATCAAGATGGTTTGTTATTGGGGAGGGGCAGAAACACAGATCAATGAAATAGAATAGAGAATCCATAAATAGGTGTACAGAAATATGCCTAATTTTTGTTTTTTTCAATAAATGATGTGAACCTCCATTAGGGGGAAAAAAGCCTCTACCTAGACCTAACATTACATAAAACTTAAAATGGACTAACCATATATATGAATGTAAAATGTACAGCTATAAAACATGAAGAAAACAGCATCTTTACAATTTAGGTGTAGACAGAATCCATAGACATTACATCAAAAGCATGACCTGTAAAAAAATAGGGATAAACTGGACTTGATCAAAATTAAAAACTGGTAAATATTAATAAACAGATAAACCACAAACTGAGAAAATATTTGCAAATCACACAGTCAACAAGACTTACATCCAAAATAAAGAACTTTTCAAACCCAGAAAGAACAGTCTCATTACAAAATGGCAAATAAAGATCTCTTCACCAAAGATGGCAAATAAGCAAATGAAAAGATGATCGGTATTAGCTATTAGGAAAATGCAAACTAAAACCATGAGGTATCACTCTACACCTATCAGAATCGCTAAAATTAGTTTTTAGATAGTTTTATTGAGATATAATTCAAATACACAATTTACCCATTTAAAGTGTATAACCAAATGGTTCTTAGTATGCTCAGAATTATGCAACCATCACCATAGTCAATTTTAGAACATTATCAGCACATTAAAAGAACTCTATATCCTTATTTCTCCCCCTGCTCTGAACCTGTCCAATTCTCCCAACAATACTACCCCACTGCCCTCAGGCAATCATTTCTCTTTCTGTGTTTTTCTGTATATTTACGTTTTCTGGACACTTTTTAACCTAACTGTAATTATATATCGTTTGACCAACATCTTCCCATCTATTACGTCATCAGAGAAGTCATGACATATTTTTCTATGTAAAAATGCTTCATGACTTTCCTGATGACTCGATATTTATTCCTCCTAACCACCCATACCTCTGGGAACCACCATTCTACCTCTGTGAGAGCAACTTTTCACATATGAGTGAGGTCATAACAGTATTTGTCTTTTGTGTCTGCCTTTTCTGACTTAGCATAATGTTCTACATGTTCATTGATGTTATTGCAAATGACAAGATTTTATTGTTTTTTATGGGTGGATATATATTAGGTTGTCAGGAAAGTATGACGTATTTTTCTGTTTTTCTATGCAAAAATGCATCATGATTTTCCTGACAACCATATAAAAAATATATATTTACACATACATATATACAGAATATATATGTATACATGTATATATGTATGTATGATATATACATGTATGTGTATATATATAAAATATACATGTGTATATATATATATATATACACACACACACACACACAAAATATACAGAATATATATCCCATTTGTGTGTGTGTGTGTGTGTGTGTGTGTATGTGTGTGTTTGTGTATATACCCAATTTAATTTATCCATTTTTCTGTTGATGGGCACTTAGCTGGTTCCATGTCTTCGCTATTGTGAATAGTGCTGGGGTAATCATGGGAGTGCAGCTATCTCTGACATACTGATTTCATATCCTTTGGACATACTAGTGGATTGATGGGCCATATCGTGTTCAATTTTTAATATTTTAAGGAACCTCCATATTGCTTTTCATAATGACTGCACTAATGTACATTCCCACAAACAGTGGGTAGGTGTTTCCTTTTCTCTACCTCCTCAAGAATGGCTGAAATTGGGACCAGCAGATGGCATAATGGTTGTTACCCTAACTCCCACATGGCCTACTACAATTTGAGTCCCGGACTCAAGACTTGAAACTCACACTGGGCATGTGTGTTTCTCCTCTCCAAAATCCAGAGAGGAGAATGGAAGAGAAGGGATTGTACCATGGCCACCCCCCACCCCACCTCCTGAGGGGTGATTTCATGCTTTCTGTCTCTCTGTCTCTCTTGTTTCTTTGGAAAGCACATGTGCCCCGTAGCAAAAATCTCTTAAAAAAAAAAAAAAAAGAATGGCTGAAATTAAAAATACAATTCCAAATACCAGTGAGTATGTGGATTAAGTGGATCTCTCTGGCAGAATATAAAATGATACAGTCACTCAAGAAAAGTTGGCAATTTCTTATCAAGTTAGCCAGATACTTACAACATGGTCCAGCAATTATACTCCTGGGCAGTTTACAGAATGAAAATATAAGCCCATATAAAAACCTGCACACAAATGTTCATGAAAGTTTTATTTGCAATAGCAAAGAACTGGAAAAAAACTAAATGTCCTTCAGTGGGCAAATAAATAAACTGTGGTACATTAGTAAATGAAATTCTATTTACTCATAAAAAGGAACAATTGTTACATACATATTCTGTGAATCTCCAGGGTATTATACATAGTACAAAAAGCCAGTCTTAAAAGGTACATCTTGGGGAACCAGCAGTTAGTGTAATGGCTATGTCGCTGGACTCCCACGTAGTCAACCACGGTTCGCGTCCCGGACCCGGTGGCTTAAAACTCACGCCGGGTGCGTGTGCGTGCATGCCCAGGATCCTGGGAGGAGAATGGAGGAGAAGGGATTGTGGCGTGACCATCCCCCCTGGGGGGTGATTTCTCGCTTTCTGTCTCTGTGTCTCTCTCTGTCTGGTGAGCGCACACGCCCTATAGCGAAAAACCTCTCCAAAAAAAAAAAAAAAGGTACATTTTGTATGATTAATTTTGCTCTTGAAGTTAAACATTTTAGCAACGGAGAAGAGATCACCAGGGATTAAGAATGGGAGTGGAAGGGCCGGGTCATGGCTCAGGTGGACTCACAAGAGAGGACTTGGGTTTGCATCCTGGGACCTTTTTGAGGACATGGGGTGTATGCATGCCCATGACCCAGACTGCTGGGACAGGGGATAGATCACAACTTGAGGACCTTATCGGGCTGCCTATCTCTTTCTCTCTCCGTGTCTCATATGAAATAAATAAATAAACTTAAAATAAGTGGAGGCAGTCTGACTATTAAAGGGTAACAGGAGGGAGTTTCTTTGTGGTGATGGAACAGTTTCATATCTTGTTTGTGGTGGTATTTATACAAATCAATACTTATTATGGAATTTTATAGTACTACACTCACACTAAAAAAAAGTGCGTATAAAAATGGGTGAACTACAAGTAAAGTCTGTAGTTAATACTGTTGTGACAATGTCAATTTCCTGGTTTTGAAAATATATTGTTGTTATGAACAAAGTTATGTGAGAAAGTTGGATGAAGAGTATATTTTTGCAACTTCTGTGAATCTTTAATTTTATATATTATATATGTATAAAAATTTTGTGAATGAATAGTTAATTTAGCCTGTTACTTTAGCTCTGTTTATCTAGCAAAGCCCAAACAAATCAGAAATTGTTAGAGCAGAAAGAATCTAGAGATCACTTGGTCCTGTGATTCCCAAGGCCAGGAAATAGCAGATTTCTCTAAGGCACTTATTACATTACTGATCCCAGTCTTCTGAAAAAGAATCTGTGTTTTTTTTTTTTTTTTTTTTTTTTTTTTTTTTGGAGAGGGTTTTTGCTATAGGGTGCGTGCGCTCGCCAGACAGAGAGAGACATAGAGACAGAAAGCGAGAAATCACCCCCCAGGGGGGATGGTCACGCCGCAATCCCTTCTCCTCCATTCTCCTTTCGGGATCTTGGGCATGCATGCACATGTACCCGGCATGAGTTTTAAGCCACCGGGTCCGGGACGCGAACCGCGGTCGACTACGTGGGAGTCCAGCAACATAGCCATTACGCTAACTGCTGGTCCCTGGAAAGCAATCTTTTAAGGTATTCCAGGAAAAAAATTTTTGACAAACTGTTGGGTCATTCATAGTCACCCCTTTGCTTTTCTCACTTGTGACAACTACTGCTCTTATCCAGCCACTTTATCTTGAAAACCAGAAGCCAAAAGAAGGTAGCTATTAAGTATTTTAGAAATAATTTGCCCAAGTAATCAGTACAGCTAGGACCCAAACAGTAGTCTGTCCTCTAAATGAAATGATTCCTGTCAGAAAACCACACCTTTGAAAAACAATGAACACTACCTTACAGGTAGCCACTTAGCCAGTTCAAGCATGAATGGGTATTTATTGTTGTAACGGGTTTTATTTTGTGTCTTATGAAGGGAAAGAGGAGTGGTATAACATGATTAGTGATTTGTCTGTGTTCATATAGGAACATTGAAACACTCCAATGACTGATGTTCTGAAAAAAATGTAAAACTACTAGGGAAACATCAATGCTGCAGACAAATGTGGGTTTTTTTTTTTTTCTTTCATTGGTTGATAGAACTGAGAGCTGAGAAAGTTCTAATCTGACAGCTATACAAATCTGAATGTGTATTGTTTTCCTAGATGAGGAAAATGTCTAGTTGCAGGATTTAGTCATGCTGTGGATAACGTTCCTGGACGACCCTGAAGGTTGTCAAAGTAGCTGATTTTTTTTTTTTATTGAATTTGCACAAATTCAATAAAAAGATCAAATTCAATAAGGAAGAGATCAAAATAATAAATTATCATATCACAGTAAAATTTTCACTAGTAGCAACTTTTATAATGCTTAAGGTTTTTTAAGAATTATTTATTTAATTTTATTCATTCATTCATTCATTTTCATTTTGACCAGAGAAAGACAGACACACAGAGAGAAGAAAAGTGAGAAAGCAAAGCCACCAGGTCCAGGACTCAAACTGTGATCAACCATGTCCAGCGCCTTAACCACCATGCCACCTGCTGGCCCTATAATGCTTATTTTTTTAACCATAAAAATCTGTTTAAATGGATCAGTCAACTCTTAACTCACATTCTCATGATACTGTAGTTGGTGGATTATCTCCACAGATATACTGAGCATTCCTGGTTTCTAGCACAATCCCTGTCCTTACTATTTGGTAAAGTAATGTTATGTTTGTCAGTATGTGAGAAAGAGAAGTGGAATTTAAAGCTAATTGCCATAGTAATGTCACAGCAGTTCTATTACAAAGCATGAAACATTTGGCAATTAAATGTTTTTAAGTATAAATTGTCACATAGGAAAAAATCGTTTTTAGTGTGACACATTTTCAGGGAACCATGAGTGACAGATAACCAGTATTTACAAATATGCACACACACAGTCACCAGCTCATTCAGACAGTCGCTTAAGCCTTTGATATGTGGCGTCCATCTTCAAAAAAACGAAGGAGCCACTCTCACTGGGCCCTCAGAACTTCAGCCAGGCATGATGAACACCATTATAAATCCCTCCTTTAAAGCACTCTGTTTCCCAGATGGCCTGGAGATTTCGAACAGCAAATCTGATGCTCAGGAGAGCTGCTCCTTCAGGGTGAGGAAGAAATCACTGTTCCCAAATCATGAGTCATTTCTTCTAATGGGAGTTACCAGCTTCCTCCACAGTCCTTTCCTAGGGATCTACTTGATTATTTGTGGTAATATTGTTGACATGAGTTCTGTTCTCAATCTACTCACAGTTGGGGGGTTTGTTTAAGTTTAGCTTTTTAAAACCCTTTCACTGTAGTTAATTAGAAATAGAACAAGGGGATGGGACCAGCAGTTAGCGTAATGGCTATGTCGCTGGACTCCCACGTAGTCGACTGCGGTTCGCGTCTCGGACCCGGTGGCTTAAACTCACGCCAGGCGCGTGTGCATGCGTGCCCAAGATCCCGGGAGGAGAATGGAGGAGAAGGGAATGTGGCGTGGCCATCCCCCCTGGGGGGTGATTTCCTGCTTTCTGTCTCTCTGTCTCTCTCTGTCTGTCTGGCGAGTGCACGCGCCCTATAGCAGAAACCTCTCCAAAAAAAAAAAAAAAGAAATAGAACAAGGCGTTATGTTACTTGGCCCAGTTAAAAGGGTAGGACCTCACATAGTATATCCAAATTTTCAAAGTTTATAAACTACTGAATATATTAATATTACACTGCTTCCTTACCATTTTAGCAACCAGAGGATGTTTAAATCTGTAAAATGGCAGTCAGAGTGAACCACATTTATTTATTTTTTTAAGAGAGATTTTTCGATAGGGTGTGTGTGGTCTCTGGAGAGAGAGAGACAGAAAGCAAGAAATCATCCCCCCCAGTGGGGGTGGCCACACTGCAGTCTCCTCTCCTCCATTCTCCTCTTGGGATTTTGGGCACGCATACAAAATCCGGCATGAGTTTTAAGCCACTACACAGGGGTCCAGTGACGTAACCATTACACAATCTACTGGTCCCAATAAACCACATTTAAAATATTTTGTTATCAGTCACAGCTGAGAATAGTCAAGGCCTTTACTTGATGAAACCTGTTTTGCCTATTAACACTTACTTTGGCAACAGCGCTACCACATAGATTTTGTGATGTCTTAGTCTCTAACAGCTTTGTGAATGTATTTATACAGCTTATAAGAAAAAAATTTATATATAATTTAACAGCTTCGGGCACTCTCTTATGTGTGAATTTGCAGGTAAGTATGACCACACCCCCAACACACACCGGTTCATTATTAATAGGTTCCAAATATTTCTCTAGGCATTTAATTCCAGTATGTAGTAGTTGTTTTTGTTCATTCTGTATTTTACACATTTTTATTATGTTTATAATTAGGTACTTTTCCCCCTGCAGATATGCTCCTTCTCCTCATGCCTATGATGTATATATCTGTAAGTAACAGGAGAAAGCCATTGTCGATGGGATTTATTAACCAGGATTCCCATTGATGAATAGGGCTTTTCCCATAGATGGATTTATCCCATAGATTTTAGAGGGTTTAGGAACCTGAAAATCATGCTGAATTTTGTGATTATGTGAGAGGACTTCAAAAAGTTAATGGGAGGGGCCAGCAGTTAGCGTAATGGCTATGTCGCTGGACTCCCACGTGGTCGACTGCGGTTCGCGTCCTGGACCCGGCGGCTTAAACTCACGCCGGGCGCGTGTGCGTGCGTGCCCAAGATCCCGAGAGGAGAATGGAGGAGAAGGGATTGCGGCGTGGCCATCCCCCCTGGGGGGTGATTTCTCGCTTTCTGTCTCTCTGTCTCTCTCTGTCTGTCTGGCGAGCGCACACGCACTATAGCGAAAAAAAAAAAAAAAACCTCTCCAAAAAAAAAAAAAAAAAAAAGTTAATGGGGGACCAGCAGTTAGCGTAATGGCTATGTCGCTGGACTCCCACGTAGTCGACTGTGGTTCACGTCCCGGACCTGGTGGCTTAAACTCACGCCGGGCGCATGTGCGTGCATGCCCAAGATCCCGAGAGGAGAATGGAGAAGGGATTGTGGCGTGGCCATTCCCCCTGGGGGGTGATTTCTCGCTTTCTGTCTCTCTGTCTCTCTCTGTCTGTCTGGCGAGTGCACGCGCCCTATAGCAAAAAACCTCTCCAAAAAATAAATAAATAAAATAATGGAAAATTGGGACCAGCAGTTAGCGTAATGGCTATGTCTCTGGACTCCCATGTAGTAGACCGCGGTTTGAGTCCCAGATCCAGTGGCTTAAACTCACGCCAGGTGCATGTGCGTGCGTGCCCAAGATCCCAAGAGGAGAATGGAGGAGAAGGGATTGCTGCGTGGCCATCCCCGTTAGGGGGTGATTTCTCGCTTTCTGTCTCTCTGTCTCCCTCTGTCTTTCTGACGAGCGCATGCACCCTATAGCAAAAACCTCTCAAAAAAAAAAAAAAAAAAAGTTAATGGAAAATTGTAATTGAAGTATGGATTTATTTTGGTGCAATTTTTTACATATGTTTTTCATAATATGCATTTCCATGAACTTTTTGAAGACTCTGTGTGTGTGCGGCATATGTGTGTGTACATATATTTTTTTCTTAAGATGAGTCCATGCATTTCTCTGATTTTCCAACGGGTATATAACCCAAGAAAACCAGTCACTGTTAAATCTGTATGCAAATGAACACATGTAGTCACACATTACATAATTTTCCATTTTAATCACAGCTGAGAACAGTTGAGAGACGTGCCTGTTGTTTGACATAGTTCATGGAATGTCCCCAATGTGGTAAAGTTCCGTGGATGATCCAGTCCACAGAACCTGCAACATGCACATCTTACATTCTGCTTTGATTGTACTGGCTGACCTAATTATGGTCATTTTAGAGAAAAGTTCTCCAACTTCATTATTAAAGGTAGAATAAAACACAGGGTTTAAACCCCGCTGTGACAAATAAAATTAGAGGACAAAACCCCAAAGATTCTTTAACATCAGAGTAGAGTAAATATTGATGGAATAGATCAAATACTAATGTTCAGTATGCACCTGTAAAAACAAATGGCATAATATTGCGGTTTGCTTTAAACTATGTGAGCAAATAAAGTAAGAAAAGCATTCAATGGAGCCAGTCTACGGACTGGTTATTAAGGGAGCTGGATCCCACATGGCCAACCACGTAATTCAAGTCCTGGACTCAGTGGCCTGAAAATCACACTGAGCATTTGTGCATGTGTGCCCAAAATCCTGAAAAGGAGGGAGAAATGGAGGAGAAGGGATTGCTGTGTGACCATTCCCTGTGGTTGGGGAGGCACTTTCTCACTTTCTCTCTCTCTCTCTCTCTCTCTGTGGTGAGTACACATGCCCTCTGACAAAATTCAAAAATAAAAAAGGAAAAGGGTCGGCTAGTGGTGCGGTGGTGTGGTAGTTAAGGCAGGTGGCTCTCACACTGCCAACTGCATGGTTCAAGCCCTGTGTTCAGCAGCTTGAGAAACACACAAGGCACATATGTGTATGTATTCAAAATCCTGAAGGGATGGAGAAATGGAAAGGGTTTGTGGCATGACCATCCCTTACGTGGGGATGCTTTCTCACTCCCGTCCCTTATGTGGGGATGCTTTCTCACTCCCGCCCCTGCCCCGTTTCTCTTTAGTGAGTAATGTATCCTCTGGCAAATTAAAAGAAAAAAGGAAAGTGTTAAATTAAACAGGGCAACATCTTGGTGACTGTTGATACTGAGTTACAGGTTCATGAGATGACGCCATTGTACTATCTTCTCTTCTTTTGCATATATTTGAAATTTGCCATAATACTTTTTATGCATTTGAATTCTTCAGCCGCCATACTCTCTACTTACACTAGACCAGCACATGGGGAATCAGCTCCTATAGGAGCAAAATGGAGAGATAGGCACAAGTGAGGGACAGGCTGAGAAACTAACTGTAATGCAGTGAGAAACTTACAACCTACTGGGAAGAAATGAAGCTGAGAATCCATGCAAATTTTAGCAAGACAAAAAGAGAAACATGTTCAATTAGATAATAAAAGCAAAGTAAAATAAACTTATTTTTTAGGAAATAGTAAGATACAAACGGCTGCTGGGAATGTAAATTGGTATACTCTTACCATTTTAGCTCGATGACTTGATAACCTGTGATCTGTTCATTCCTTTAGTAACACCGTAACTCAAAGGAACAACACCTGAACACCTATCTCTCTGTACAAGGCTGTTTACATTACATTATGAACCCTCTGCCAGGAGCTTTGTCTGTCCTATTGACCATCATATCCCTAGAATGATTCCTGACCACTCATCTATCACTCACGTATTCAAACATTCAATAAAGATTTATTGAGTATTACCAAGTACTACGCGCCATGCAGAAACCTGGAATTCTGGTACGCAACTGTAAATAAAAACACACCAAAGGCTGTATATATGCTGAACTGTGATTTCCTATATATGTAATCGGGGACTGCTTTGTTAAATCTCTCCCTCACAGTTAGAACTGACAGTGACTTCTGGATATTTGAAAAGGTTCAACGTAATTCAAGAACACATTACACAACTGTAAGCTTTATTTATTGTTATTTATACTTGGTTTGAATGTAGAAATACATGTGTGTTTTTAATCATTTACAAAACAGTACTTGGTGATCCCGTAGATCACTTTTCCTTCTAATAGTCAAAATACAGGATTCTTGCAACTGGACTTATATACCACTAGATGTCGCTATGGACAACACAAAAATTAGAGCAAAGGCTTGGTATCTTAACGGCTAAGGAACACTAGCAAATTTCAGTAAAAGAAATGTGAAAACACATGTGAAAAAAAGTGTGGCAAGCCTTACAAAAATCCATAGGAGTAGCTTCAGAGATGTATATGCATAAACGTAAGCCCAGTGCCATAGGCACAATATTGTGAAGTACTTCTGTATAGGAAGTTCCAGAAGACTTCCTGCAACTTATTAGCACGAAGTCCTGGATTCAGAAGGGAGCTTATTTATCCATTGATTTTCAGATTTCTGACTGTTCCCTGGAGTTAGAAATACAATCTGTATCACACCTCAGCACGTGAACATGCGCCCATGCATGCACATATCACACCTCAGCGCATGCAAGTGCACACATGCACACACACACATACACATGCACAGATACACAGAAGTATTTTCATATATGTAATTGAAACCAAATTTTCTTAAAAACAATACCTTTACTATGTGCAATGCACTTTGTTATTTCCTTTTTATGTAGTCTATACTTAAAAAAAAAAGCTGATCATAAGCCAATAAATTGATCTTGATTTAATTCATCCCCTTGCATGAATACATCACAGAGGAGAGACTCAGAGATGTGTAGTGACTTGCCCCAGGTATCACAGTGAGCCAGGACTCAAAGCTTTTCAGGACACTGAGGGGCTTTGTTTTGGAAGGTAAAAGCTTTTGAGAATGTTCTTGGATCATTCCCAGTCAGCCCTTCTGTGCTCTTCTACCTTCTAAATCCTAGAGGCAGTACATTATGGAGAAAATCACCAAAGAGCGTATGTATGAATACAGTCACCGCTCTGTACTAGCAGGAGATTGGTTTCAGGGCTTCGATGGATACCAAAATTCACAAATGCTCAAGCCCCTGATATAAAACAGTTTTGTATTTGCTTATAAGCTATGCACATCCTCCTGCATATTGTCGATCAACTCTAGAGTACTTAGGATACCTAGGCAATGTAAATACTGTGTAAACAGTCATTAGGGTGTATTTTGATTTGTATTTTTAATAGTTTTTTTTCCAAATATTTTTGATCAAAGGTTAATTAAATCTATGAGATGCAAATGTGATCACTTCAACTTCACTACTTGGTTTCCCTTCATGGCTCTTTCCAGTTTTCAAGACACATATAAATTCTCATTGCAGCAATAAAGGTGCTTCCAATCCTGCCAGCCAACTTCATTCTTTGCCACTTCCCCACACGCATCTTTATGATTTCCCCCCACTTTTAGCCTGGCTAAATCATAAATATACAAGAGGCCCCACTCACTTCCACCTCTGCAAAGTTGTCCTCAGCACATGTCTCCCACTCCTTTGCCATGGCAGGCAAATCTTCTCCAGGTCCGTCATCTCCACTGGGCTGTGCCACTTGTATGGATGGTCTTACATCTTCCCATTCACTATTCCTGGAACTTTGCCTAAGGTCAGCACATAAGAGGGGCTTGGTAAGTATCTGCTGAAATGAATATATATATATATATATATATATATATATATATATATATATATTTGGAGAGTTTTCTTTTTCTTTTTTTTGCCATAGGGCACATGCGCTCACCAGACAAACAGAGAGAGACAGAGAAGTAGAAAGCGAGAAATCACCCCTCAGGGGGGATGGCCACACCACAATCCCTTCTCCTCCATTCTCCTCTCAGGATCTTGGGCACACATGCACACGCACCCGGCATGAGTTTTTAAGCCATCAGGTCCGGGACTTGAACCGTGGTCTACTACATGGGAATCTAGTGACATAGCCATTATGCTAATTGCTGGTCCCCTGAAATGGATATTTTTGTATTCCTGCTTCTAACTACTAGTCCAACAGAAAAGCCCCTCATTGGCACATCAGCTCTCTGAACTGTTAGAGCTGGTTTTGACAATGTAGAACTCCACCTCCTGATATCTTGCATGGAAAAAAATTGACTATACCCATCATGGGAGTAGGGGATGTGAACACCCAGTTCTTACATTTCTCTTGATTTTAATACATTTTGTCAGAGGGGGTGTTGGTTTTTAAATTTCTTTTATTTATTTTTAATACAGGCTCTCACTCTGCTATGATTCCCCTGCCTTAGCCTCCTTAGTAGTTGAGATTACAGGGGTGTGTATTTATGCCAGTTTTTAGGGCAGGCCAGGAATCAGACCAGGCTTCCTGTGGGGCCTCAGTTCGCCAAGTAGCAGCAACTACCAGCACATACTACCACACTGGGCTGATTTTGTTTTTTAAAATTTGCTAGAGGGGGCATGTGTTCTCTGGAGAAGGCAGAGAGAGAAAGAGAGAGAGAGAGAGAGAGAGAGAGAGAGAGAGAGAGAGAGAGAGAGAGAGAGAGAGAGGAGAGAAAGTGAGAAAGCCCTCTGCCATGGGTACAGTTACAACACAATCTCTTCTCCATTTCTCCTTCCTTTTGGGATTTTCGACACACATGCACATGTGCCTGGCATGTTTTCAAGCTGCTTGGTTTGGGGTTCACACTGTGCACTCAGCCACGTGGGATCCAGCCACCTTTACCACCACACTGGCCAGCCTTGATTTCGTTTTTAAGCCTGCGCTTGTAGACGTGCACCTGCTGACCAATGTAGCCCCTGTTCCTTCCACTAGTGGCTCAAAGAGCTTGCCCACTCACTCAAATATACAGACTGAGTCTTTCTGGATCCATTTATGAGGGGCAAACAGTGGCGCTTCTGTGCATTACTACCATGGAGCCTACCTAAAGCGATGGCCATCACTTTAAGTTACTTACTGTCCATCATGAAGGGGGGAGGAAGCGGAGTGACAGAGAAAGAACTAAAAGCTCAGATGACTAAGTGCAGAGATGAAGGGAGTAATGAAGGTCATCTGTGGAGGCTGTAGAGGTCAGCAATAGCTTTGTGCAGGAGAGTCACGGGGAAGTCGGGGTCGGGTGGAGTTGTGGGGAAGAAACCATTCCAGCTGGGAACCAGCATGGCAATGGTCAGATAAGGATGCAGGTGGAGAGGACTCTGAGTTAGACAGCTCATTTGGCACTGGGGAGGGGTCAGGTATAAAGCCAGGTGGGCAGGACAAGCTGGGCTGGCATCCTGGTAGGAGCAAGGTCATTGTCCATGGTGTCCCTGACTCCATGCTGATTTTAAAGCATATTCAGATGAGGCAATCATCATGATCTTCTCTATACCCTTGTCACATTAGCATGATTCAATTTCATCTTATAAAGAGAGACACAGTTAGCAGCTAGCCAGATGCTCAGCCCAGATCTCTGAACTTCCTGTTTCACAGATCCGAGAACTGGAATGAGCCTTGAAGACACAGCTGAATTTCCCCATTTTACAAGTACAGGAACTGAGGACCGAAGAGGTGAAACAAGTTCTCTAAGGTCACCCAAGAGTGGAGTTTAGGAGGCTGGCTGGTAGCAGCTTTAGCCAGTCTTATTTCTGACTGAAGGTATTTTTCACATTATATTACCTGAGGTGAGAAGAAAATCCCTCATATTGCAGAGAAAGAACTATTACTTTGACAGAAGAAAATATTTTCTGATGTTTAGCAACTGCTGTGATAACAGCCTATTAATATAACTGCATCTTTTCAAACAGAATATTTTTTTATCCTGACCATCCTAAAAAGCTGAAAGCGGTGGCCAGAACTGACAGTCCCAGCCATTTGGGAGGCCAGGGCAGGCTGAGGAAGGAGGGTCAAGACTCAGTGAGACCCTGTGGAAAATACTGCTGCAGGCATACACAGGTAGCCACACACATCTTACATGCACTAAAGAGGGAGGGAGCTTTTGTCAACCAAAAATTAAAAGCTTTTAGGGCCAGTAGGTGGCATGGTGGTTCAGGCACTGGACTCCCACATGGCTGACCTGGACCTGGCAGCTTCAAGTCCTGGGCCTGGCTGCTTGCTTTCTCACTTTCCCTCTCTCTCTGTCTCTTTCTGGCCTAATAATAATAATTACAATTAAATAAATAATTCTGTAAAAAATTTAAAAGCTTTTGAGACTGGCAGGTGTCATGGTGGTTAAGGTGCTGGACTCCCACATGGCTGACCACAGTTCGAATTCCAGACCTGGTGGCTTGCTTTCTCAGTTTCTCTCTCTCTGTCTGTCTCTCTATGGTCAATTAAAAATAAATTAAAAAAATAGAATTAGATAAATAATTCTTTAATTAAAAACAAGCTTTTTAGGAGAAAATAATTCTAAGAAGAAATAGAGCTGTCTAAGAAGATGTACCTATCTTGGGAAGAAGGCCTGCGAAAGCTGAAGAACCTCATCAGAACTTTTCTCTGCCACTGATGAATTTTGGGGTCTTCATAGATCAGAGAAAATAATAATTTTTTAATTTTTTAAAAACCTAAATATTGGTCCTAAACAGATAGACTAGACTCTCAGAATCTGTTAGCAAAAAAAAAAAAAAAACCCTGATATTTCCAGACCAAGAACACCATACAGATGTTGCATTATTATAGTTTTTTTTTTTTTTTTTTTTTTTTTTTTTTTTTTTTTTTTTTTTAACACCAGAAATGACATGGCTTGAGAAATAACTTGCTGAGACGTCTGTGTTTACATTAGGGAGAGTAGAGTGGGATGAGGTGGGGAGGAATCCCTTGCAGAACTTGAAAAGATGTTAAGTGGTAAATACCAAAATGCCCAGCAAGCATAAGCAGGCTCTCATTCTAGAATGAATATGTACAGCTCAGCATTTTAAAATTTACTTTCAGCTTTTCTAGCAGTTCGAATTAACCCTTTCCCTACTTCCACTCCCTTTGTAAGAGCTCAGCCCTCACCTACAGATGTGGACTGCAGTTGCTCTTGTGGTCCTCCGTGATCCCCCGAAGATGATTCCTTCAATGTAACTGGCCCCACGAGTGGGCCACCATATGAACAAGTGTCCCCCTAAACCTTCTTACTACCCATGTAATGCCCAAACTTTACGAAGACAGTCCAGCTTGCGTAGGATTGGAAAAGTCCTGCTGGCAGAACAAAATAAGGCGGACCAATGCCACAATAAAGATACATGCAGAAGTTCTCAGGGAGCGTGTGCATCCAGACTCAGTCCAGACAGGCTGTTCCAGAAGGTGGCTCCTGCAGTTGTAGCTGTTGAAGATCCTCAGGATATTCTACAGTATGTCCATCACTGAAAGAAATTAGTCTAAATTTTCTTAAAAAAACCAAATAAACAACAACAACAACAACAACAACAAAAAAAAACAGTAATATGTACTCACCAGAGAGACAGACAGAGAGCACCCCCAAGTAGGGAGTGGTCATGCAACAATCTTTTTCCTTCATTTCTCCATCCTATCAGGATTTGTGGCACCCATACACATGGCACCCAGTGTGTTTTCCAAGCTTTTGGGGCCAGAATTAGAGCCATGTGGGATCTGGTTCCCTTAAACTCTAGGCTATGGGGGCAGCCCAATTTCCTACAGAGGCAATTACATTTTTCTTTTACTTCAGGGGCCTAATAAATTAAAATGGAAAACAAAATGTGCGACCAAAACAGATAGTTCTTCCAGATTAGGTTCATCTTTATTCCTTACCAGCTATTAAAAAAATTATTTATAGGCTGAAAAACAATCAATTATTTAAAAGGGTGAGTATTCAGTGAATGTCTGTATAATACTTAATGATATTTTTTTCAAATATTAATGACCTCATGTGGTTGTCATGGAAATCCTATAGGTAGCTTTATATTCTCATATTAAAGGATAAAGGAAATGTCTCAAGGACATGAAGACTTGATCAAGACCCCTCAGATAGTACAGTACAGTAGGAGTGAGTTTGACAAGTAGAGGGACAAAATAATCATTCCTTTATTACTACAAGTAAAAATAATTTCTAATTTTAAATACTTCCTATAGTTTAAAAAACCTAATTACCATGCCATACTTTCCTTATAAAAACACATTATCTCACTTATAATAAGATATGTATTATTTCCTTATTCTCTATTTATCTATCTAATTAACTATCTATACACACATACACACAGCTGGAGTAAAATAGAAATAATCTCTTTTTCCTGAGTTTGATGGTGAGAGAATAATTTAAGACAGGTCATGTTCATAACATCCATTTCCAGAGACAGTATTTTGATTTTCATACATTAAAAGGAACACACAAAAATATTTCTCCAACAATCTTCATAATGCAAAAAGAGAGAGGAAGTGCTTGGCCCAGAAAAAAATGGACTGCAAGCCCTCTGTGATGTCAGTATTTCTAAGATAACTGAATAAGATTCATTTTCTTATTATTTATAATGATTTGTTTCTTTGATGTTTCTTCCAAACATTCAGCATATCAAATATCAGTTACTACAGACATCTGCTTCTAAGGAGAAAAAAATATCCATGTCAGCTCTTAGTAAGATGAAATATTGCACGGTAGTGGTCCTAATAATGCCAGGGCTAGACAGGTAAATGCTTGGCCTTCTTCATGTCACAGTGTCTAAGCTCAATAGACGAATCTGAAGAATAAGAACAAAACAAAAGTGAAGAGAATATGAGAAGGCTTACTGAGTAGCAAAGACTTATTTCAAGAACATCTATACTAAAATAAAACCATCCACTCCTGCAGTCACGAGAGTGCTACTTATAACAAAGTAAAACACACCCTAAATAACTGGATAGGATACTGGTTGGAAAACTAAAATACAAGTCAGAGTTCAGCTCATTAAAAATGAAAGCAAATTTAATTTATAGTAGGGTGAGCAGGGATGTATCAAGTGCAACAGAGACACCATGATCTTTTTAACAGCAAATGTTGTATCCAAGCTTTTCTTCTTACCTTATCAATCAGCATTTCTCTCATTCTGAGAAGTTGCTTTGGCATAACTCAGAGGCAGATTCAGCCCAACAACTGGCCCCACAATGCTCAGCCAGGATGTGATGTAGTTGGCATTCCTAGGAAATGAAATAAAATATAAACAATACTGTTTCCATTCTAATCAGTCACCAACAATAACAGATATGTCCCCACCATTTGGAATCCCACCATTTTCAAATGCCAGTCCTGCTGCTTGACAGGCATTTGAGATACAGAGAGACTGTGGGGACCCCTCACAGGTAGTGAAGGATGACAAAAGGCATTGGGGTTCCTGACTCTCCTTGATGACTGATTAAGTTTTTGTTGTTTTGTTATTTATTTATTTATTTATTTATTTATTTATTTATTTACTTATTTTAAGCTTTTGAAATAGGGTGCGTGCACTCAACAAAGAGAGACAGAGAGAGGGAAAGTGAGAAATCATCCCCCAGAAGGGATGGCCACACTGCAATCCCTTTTCCTTCTTTTTCCTCCTGGGATTTTAGGCACGCATTCTCTATTTATCTATCTAATTAACTATCTATACACCCATACATACAGCTGGAGTAAAATAGAAATGTCTGGAGTGATTTTCAAGCTGCCGTGCCTTAACCACCTCCTGGCATCTCATTATTAAATCGTATGTCATTTACTAATGTGCAATGGTTAAGAGCATGGCTCTAAGGCAAAATGCTTGGATTCAAATCCCAGTTCCACTACTTAACTAGCTATGCGACACTGGCCAAGTCACTTAACTCCTCTGTGCTTTAGCTTCTTCCTCTGTCAACCAGGTGAAGTAATGGTACTTAGCTCACAGGGATGGTATAAAAAACCAATGTGCTAATATTTATAATCTTAGAACAGTGCCTAGCACATAGTAAAAATCAATACGCGTTACCCATCATTATTATTACAAAGACTATTTCTTTTTTAGCCTAGCTTTTAGAGTCATATAAAAAGATTTACACTTTTAAAATCAGAGTAGAGGCCAATGTATCTTGATGGTGTTTCTTACCTATTGATTTTCTGAGAATTCTTTAACACGGGAGTCATGAATTCATTCGTCTTGCAGGGATGAAGTACAAAAAAGGGTTGTCCGAGTATTGGATGCTCCTGTAAGAATCAGAGATGGTCCAGGATTGCCAGCAGAAATTACTTTGAAAAAGTTAAAATAAATAATCTGATTTACTCCTTTAAAATAAAACTTGGTTTTAAATTCTAAGTTATTGAGTTAACATACAGGCTGATTTCCTATATGGAAATAAATGATTTTTGAATTGTCAGAGGGTCTGTGCATTCACCAGAGAGGCAGAAGGAGGGAGAGATAAAGAGGGAGAAAGCACTCCCAAATGGGGCATGATCATGTCACAATCCTTTCTCCTCCATTTTTCTACGCCCCCTGAGATTTGGAACAAGCAAACACCTGGTGTATTTTTCAGGCCAACAGGGCTGAGATTCCAACAATGGCTAGTCACAAGTACTTCCAGGTTAGGGATGTGGACATCACATGGCAAGCAGCAGGGAGCCCCAGCAGGTTTCTAGTAGAAAATGAAGCTGTGCACATGTTTCTACCAAAACAAAAACAGTTACTGATGATAAACTTAGCAGCTGTTTACATTGTGCTTGGCCATTAACTGAGATACTGCAAATTCAAATACCTATGAAAACCAGCCAGGTGGGACCAGCAATTAGCGTAATGGCTATGTCGCTGGACTCCCATGTATTCGACTGCAGTTCAAGTCCTGAACCCACTGGCTTAAACTCACGCCAGGCGCGTGTGCGTGCATGCCCAAGATCCTGAGAGGAGAATGGAGAAGAAGGGATTGCAGCATAGTCATCCCCGCTGGGGGATGATTTCTTGCTTTCTGTCTCTCTCTGTCTCTCTGGCGAGTGCAGGTGCCCTATAGCAAAAGCCTCTCAAAAAAAAAAAAAAAAAAAAAAAAAAAAAAAAGGCAAAAAAATAAATAAATAAAAAACAGCCAGGTGACCTAAATGGGTAGCACCAGAGGTACATACACTCACAGGTGATTGGGACCATGGAACTAGAGAGTGTACCCATTTGAGGCTGTCCTTCCTACCCTGCTCCAGCTGACCGTCCCAGGTGACAATGCAAGTTTAGTGTGCCAGACTTTTCCATTTGTCGAAATAACCCAGAAAACCAGAAATGTATGTTAAAGCTCCCAAATTTAAACTAACACATTTAAAACAAACAAACAAAAAAACATTGGGTGGGACAAATCAAACAGGTTTATAGGCTAGATTTGGACTAGCGGCTGCTTAGCTTCTCTTGGCTGTTGCTTCTCTTTTTAGCCTGCTCAAGTAGAAGCTGGACTCAGAGCCATTCACAAGAGGAATTTCGTGGCTGTCCTTGCTACCTTCAGCCCTCAGCCCCAGAAATTCATGCGTGCATGCATGTGCATACACCTCCTCATAAAAACTGGATAGGGCTGGGGGAAATATTACCAACTATATTCGTGACATTGGGTATAAAGGTTTGGGGAGAGGTTGTGGTATGGGATGAGTTATTCTCTACTTGTAGGTAGCCATATGTATCTAGCATTTTCAGTACTACTTCGTTTTTCTTCTCCCCGAGTTCTACTTCCAGATGCCTCTGCACACGAGCCTGATTTTTTTTTTTAAGGTTTTTGCCATAAAGTGTGTGTGCTCATGGAGAGGAGAGAGACAGAGAGAGAGACAGGAAGAGGGAAAGTAAGAAATCACACCCCCAGGAGGATGGCCATGCCGCAATCCCCTCTTCTCAGTTCTCTTCCTGGGATTTTGGGCATGCACACACACACACCCAGCATGATTTTCAAGCCTCCAGGTCCAGGACTCATACCACAGTTAGCCATGTGGGAGCCCAGTGTCTCAACCACTACATCACCATCTGCTGGCCCCTAGCCTGATTTTTTAAATGGAGTGTCAGCTTCCTCTCTCCAACTCCTACCTCTCAGTCCCATTCCTAACTGAGCCCTAGGGTCACAACCAGATGTCTTAGACCTATGGCTAATCCTCCTGTCTTACTTGATCTGATTTCTCTTACCTGCTATAACTAATATTTATCAATTCAACACATACCTATCAATCACCTTTTAGTGTCTGCCATGAATATTTCTAGATATACTTATAGAGAATACTGTATTTCTTTTTTTTTTTTTGAGAGGTTTTTGCTATAGGGCGCGTGCGCTTGCCAGACAGACAGAGAGAGACAGAGACAGACAGATAGAAAGCAAGAAATCACCCCCCAGGGGGGATAGCCACGCCATAATCCCTTCTCCTCCATTCTCCTCTTGGGATCTTGGGCACGCATACACACGCGCCCGGCGTGAGTTTAAGCCACCGGGTCCGGGACTCAAACCGCGGTCGACTACGTGGGAGTCCAGCGACACAGCCATTACGCTAACTACTGGTCCTGAGAATACTGTATTTCTAAGATAAAATCTCTGATCCCATGGAACTTAGATTCCAGTGCAAGAGAAGCTAATAAACACAAAGAACAATTAAATAAACAAGATAGAGGTAACAATAAGCATTATAAAGGAAACAGAACTGTGAACTGTGACTCTGGTGGGACTGTGGACATGTTAAATTTGTTGACAGGGAAGGCCTCACTGAAGTGGTATTATCAGGGACTGAATGTTTGTATCATTCCCCCCTCCCCCATTCCTATGTTGGAATCCTAGCCCCCAGGGTGATTGTTAGGAGGCGGCTCTGTTATGTGGTAATTGGATCATGAGGGTGAAGCTCTCATAGATAGTTAGTGCCCTTATAAAGGGGACCCCAGAGAGTTAGGGGTCATGGTGAGGATACAGTGAGAAGACAACTGTTTATGAAACAGGAAATGGGCCTTCACCTGATATTGAATCTGCCAACACCTTGATCTTAGATTCTCAGCCTTCAGAACTGTAATGAATAAAAGTTTGTTGTTTCAGCTGTCCAGTCTATGTTATTTTGATTATAGCATCCTGAACAAACTGAGACAAAGTGATGTTTAATCAAAGATCAGAATGAAAGAAAAAAAAAGTGATGCAAATATCTAAGAAAAGGGTGTTGAGGCAGAAGATCCTACCCTAATGATCACAGGAAATGTGCAGAGAAAAATGTAAAACAATTTTAGAATTATTCTGGACTAAAATAATTATGATTTAGAGGGTTGGTATTTAAAATGCTAAATGTAGCCTAAATTCTTTTTGGAGGATTTAGATAATTACTAACAAAAGGAATAAAGAACTATAACCCAATCTTACTGAAATTAAGACATGTTACCTTCTTTAATAAAATGAGACCTAGACATCCGGGTCACAGCGGACAGAAATGTTATAAAAGGAAAGGTCACCACAGCCATGCAGCCTCCACCTTTTCCAGGACTCATCACCCTTTGGTGTCTCCTGAAGATCACCATGGCCACTTTCACAATGACCTCACAGGGAAACTCCTCTGAGAAAGAATGAACCATTCAAACAAGATTCTGTTGAAAGTTTGGGAATATTAATAGGGCAATAAACGCAAAAAGTTACAAGACTTAATGCTTCAGACTTTTAAATGCTGGGACTCCCAGGCCCATCTGAGTAATGTGAGATACTCGAAAGAGATCTTAACCGAGTCTTTTCTTCCTGGCATACACAGGGGGTGGAGGTACTCATAACTACTACCTAAGAACATCTTCAAAGAATCTGAGCCCCTCACAATTGAGCTTCATTGAGATTTGGTAACTCTCAAGAAGAAAGGCTTCATTATATAGTCTCTTACTTACAGGCCTATGACCTAACAGTTGTAAAAATTTATCAGAGTATAACATACATCTGAGAAATACATACACACTTATAGTTTGGGGGCAATTTTCTTGGAGCAGTCTTAGGACCATGTCATATTGCAGCTCTACTCATTTGATGCTACTCAGTAAAGACATGAACTTTATTTCTGTAAGTCATCTTTTACTCGTTACACCTAGCAAGTTGGTAAGAGCATGCAAGAGCTCTGTAGTTAAAACTGTTTAAGGCCAAGTCCTGCTATACCACTTAGTAACTGTGAGCTTTCGGGAAAATATTTGTTTTCTCATCTGATATCTGGGACTAAATGACAGCATCTACCTCACAAACTGATCATGACTCCTCTGATAAAATAATACCAGAAAAGTATATAAAACTAACACAGAGCAAACATTTATTTGGCTATTATTACTCAACTCAGTGATTTCAGACAAAGATAATAGACATTTAGAATATGGTCTTCCGGTGCCCTGTCATAAAGTCCAATTTTACTATTTAAAAACATGAAGCTCCTGTAGGTTATGAACCATAGTAAAAACATCATTGATCAGTGTCCAAATGTTTAGGAATATTTGACAACTGATTATAACTGAAGGGAAGAGAAGTCTAAATTAGTAAAAGGTGTAGATGTATATGGCAACAAGCACTATTGATATATTGGTATTCAGGTTTAAAGCCAAATTAATGGAAAATAATTTAAATGAATTTAAATTATAATAAAAGCTCAGGCACTTCGAAAACCACTTCAGTAATCTACATTTTAATATTCATTTTCCTCAAACAACTTAAAAACAATTATACTAGCATTTAAGGTTATAGTATAGTAAAATAAAATGCATAGTGATGCTCATGTGAAATATATATTTTTTTAAGTGACAGAGACTTTCATGTCTTAGGTGAGCTTTCAAAATAACTTGGGCATCTCTTTAATGATGATTTGGCCATCTCAAAAGAGATTTCTTTATCTTTCATTGTATGGAGATGTTATAGCTATGTAATAAAAAATAATAAAATAAATGACTGTCTTTACAACCAAAAATTTCTATTTAAATTAGATTTTAAAATAAAAATTATGTTGTTTTGGTGAAATGCTTCTAGTTTAAAAAGATCAAGCTATGGGGACCAGCAGAGGACATAATGGTTACATTGCTGGACTGCCATATGGTTGCCTGTGGTTTGAATCCCAGACCTGATATCGTAAAACTTATGCTGGGTGCATATGCGTGCATGCCCAAAATTCCAAGGGGAGAATGGAAGAGAAAGGATTGCCATGTGGCCATCCCCTCAGGGGGTGATTTCTTGTTTTCTGTCTCTCTGGTGAGCACATACACCCTATAGCAAAAATCTCTCAAAAAACAAAAACAAACTATGATATGTTGATCAGTTTAAAATAGAAATTGTAATAAGGTATACTTACATAATCTTTTAAGAAAAGACTTATTAATATATAATAGGGGGACTAGCAGTTAGCGTAATGGCTATGTTGCTGTACTCCCATATAGTCGACTGCTGTTCGTGTCCCGGACCTGGTGGCTTAAAACTCACGCCGGATGCGTGTGCATGCGTGCCCAAGATCCCAAGAGGAGAACGAAGGAGAAGGGATTGCAGCATGGCCATTGCCCCTGGGGGGGTGATTTCTCGCTTTCTGTCTCTCTGTCTCTCTATGTCTGTCTGGCAAGCGCACACGCCCTATAGCAAAAAAAAAAAAAAAAAAAAAAAAAAAAAAAAATATATATATATATATGTGTGTGTGTGTGTGTGTGTGTGTGTGCGTGTGTGTGTATATATATATATATATATATATATATATATATATATATATATATAGTAGGAATGGAGTGGACTTCCAGCTATGGCAGTATGAAGAGGCCAGCAAACCTCCCAAGCAAATAAGACTAAACTTAGACAAAAATACATAAACAAAACAAATCAAAACAAAAAATGCCAACACTTTCTGGTTTTGTTATTATTTCTTTCTTTTTATAACTATTGTAAATGGGATTACTTTCATATTTTTATTTTAAGATAATTTGCTATTGGTGTAAAGAATACTGATTTTTTGATATTTTTTGTCTTTATTTTTAAATACATTTTTATTAATTTTAATTATTATTTATACATTTAATTGAATGATTTTTATATGAAGATTTGGTATCTTGAAACTTTACTGAATTCATTTATCAGTTCTAAAATTTTTTTGGTAGAGTTGTTAGAAGATATATATCTCTATATATCTATTCATGTCATCTGCATATAAGAACAATTCAACTTCTTGTAATCCAATTTAGATTCCCTTAATTTCTTTCTCTTGCATAATTGCTCTAGCCAAGACTTGCAATACTATGCTGAATAAAAGTAGAAAAAATGGAAATCTGCAAATAAACTTAATCAAGAAGGTGAAAGATTACTACAATTAAAACATAAAACACCGATAAAAGAAATTTAAGGAGACAGAAAAAAAAATAGAGAACATTCCATGATGACAGATTGGATTAATAAATATTATTAAAATGTCTACCCAAAGCAACCTATAGATTCAGTGCAACCTCTGTCAAATACCAATGGCATTCTCAAAAGAAAGAAAAATACATAAAATTTGTGTGGAATTACAAAATACCCCAAGTAACCAAAAAAATCCTGAATGCAAAAAACAAAACAAAACTGAACCTGGAGGTATATCATGCTACCTGAGTTCAAAATATACTACGAAGCTATCATATCAAAAATAGCAAGATACAAAAAAAAAAAATAGCAAGATACTGATATTAAAAACAAACAAACAAACAAAAACAGGCACATGGACCAATGGAACAAACCAGAGAACCCCAAAATAAATCCACATACACACAGCCAACTGATTTTTTGACCATGGTGCCAAGACCATTCATTGGGAGAAAGAATACTCTCTTTAGTAAATGATGTTGGGAAAATTGGATATCCATATACAAAAGACAGAAACTAGACTCCTTTCTCTCACCATATATGAAAATTAACTCAAAATGGGTTGAAGACTAAAATTTAAGACCCCAAATCTACGAAATTACTAGATGAAAACAGAGGGGAAGCTTCAGGATATAGGCAAAGAATTTTTAAAGCACAGGCAACAAAAGCAAAAATACACAAATGAGACTGCATCAAACTAAAAAGCTTATATATAGCAAAAGAAACAACAGAGGGAAGAGATAATCTACAGAATGGGAGAATAATATCTACAAGCAATACATCTAACAAGGTATGAATATTTTGAATACACAAGAAACTCTAACAGCTCACCAACAAAAACCCAGCAACAACAACAACAAAAAACAAAAATTCTGATATGAAAAATATTGACATTAGGTCTAAACAGATGGTTATCAAAAGAAGGCATACAACTGGCCAACAAGTACATGAATAAAAACTTCCACATCACTGATAATAAGGGAAATGCAACTCAAAATCATAATGGAGTTTAATCTCACCCCAATTAGAATGGCTATTATTTGGGCTGGACTTGTAACCTAATGGTTAAGGGAGCCAGACCCCATATGACCAAATGCAACTCAAATCTTGACCCCAGAGGCTTGAAAAACACACCAGGTGCAAATGCATGCATACTTAAAATCCTGAAAGAAAAAAGAAATGGAGGAAACGGAATTACAACATGATCATGCCCCATTCAGGGGCACTTTCTCCCTCTCCCTCTCTCTATCTCTGTCTTGCTATCTCTCTCTGCTGAGTGCATGTATACTCTAGCAATAATAAAAAAAAGAATTGCTATTATCAAAAAGACAAAAAATAACAAGTGGTGGCAAGGATGTGGAGAAAGGGGAACTCCACACTGTTGGTATGAATATAAATTACAAGAGTACTGCCATTATGGAAAACAACATAGGAATTTCTCAAAAAAAAAAACCTAAAAATAGAACTGCTATATGATCTAGGAATCCCACTGCTAAGCATATATCCAAAGGAAAGGAAATCAGTATGTCATAGAGATATATGCTCTGCAACGCTTATTGCAGCACTATTCACAACAGTCAAGATATGAAATCAACCTTGGTAAGTGTCTACCAACAGACTACTGAATAAAGAAATTGTGGTGTATGTATATAATGGAAAACTATTCAGCTATTAAGAAGAATGAAATCCTGTCATTTGAGGAAATTGTGGTATATGTACATAATGGAACACTATTTGGCCACCAAGAAGCTTGTTGGCTAACCAGTACACATGTAACAGAAATAGAAAAAGAGAGGAAGAAAAGAAGTGCAGGCAAAATACTGAAAGAAAAACTAGCTCAAGAATTTTAAAATTGGAGTTAAGGGAACCAAATCTCACATGACCAATTGTGTGGTTCAAATCCTGGCCCTGCCGGCTTGAGATGAAGGTCAGGTGCATGTTATATGCAAGTCCCAAATCCCAACAGGGTGGAGAAATGGGGAAGAAGGGATTGAAGCATGATCATGCACTATTGCAGGGGGAATTTTCTCTCTCCCTCTGTCTCTGTCTCTCTCTGGCATGCTCATTCACATTGGAAAAAATGTTTTAAGTCTAAAATTTGACAAAAATATTAATCTATAGATTTAAGAAGCGCTAATGCTAAGGAGAAACATGAAAATATCCACATCTAGGCACAACATAGTCAAATAGTTAACAGTCAAAGATAAAGAGAAAATTATAAAAGCATCAAGAGCTAAAGGACTCATCATATAAAGTGTAATAACACATAATAAAGGCTTTTATCAGCTCAGAAGGTAGCAGAATGACATATTAAAGTACTGGGAGAAACAGGCTGTCAACCAAGAACTCTATATCCAACAAAACTATCCTTCAGAAATGAAGGTAGTATAAATACATTCCCAAGGAAACAGAGAGAATTTCTTGCTAGTAAATGTGCCTTATAAGATACACTAAAAAGGGGCTGGTAGGTGGCATAGTGATTAAGGCCACAGGACTCCCACATGGCCAACTGCAGTTCGAGTTCTGGACCTGGCAGCTTTCTCACTTTCCCTCTCTCTCTCTCTCTCTCTCTCTCTCTCTCTCTCTCTCTCTCTCCCCCCCTCTCTGGTCAAATTAAAATAAATAAAGTTAAATAAAATAATTATTTTTTAAAAAAGATACAGTAAAGAAAGTCATTCAGAAAATATACCAGAGTAACTCAAATCCATAGGAAAAATTGAAAAACCTTATAAATTATGAGTATAAAAGACTAAGGGGGGCAGCAGGTGGTGTGATTAAGGTGCTGGACTTTCACATGCCAACCATAGTTTAAGCTCTGGACCTGGCGGCTTGAAAATCATGCCGGTGCATGTGCATGTGCATGTGTGCCCAAAATCCCAGAAGAATAGAGAAGGGATTGCAGCATGGTCATCCCACTTGGGTGGAGGGGAATTTTTCCCTTTCCTTCTCACTGTCTCTGTCTCTCTCTGGCAAGTGCATATACTCTATGGCAAAAACCTTAAAAAAAAAAGTATTTTTTTTCTTCTCTTAATTTCTTTAAAAGACATAAGACTACATAAGCAAAAATTATAACACTGTAGTATTGGGTTTATAATATATATATAGATGTAATACACATGGCAACAATAGCACAGAGAAAAGGGAAAGGAATGAAAGCATATTGAACAGTCACGATATTTTAGCAGAATCAAATCATTATTAAGTTGGGCTTTAAGTCATCAGAATACTAGTAAGGGTGTTGTTTTTGAGAGTATATGAAGTCTAAAAGCTCTTCCTTGTGAAATAAATCCTTTAAATATGTTGTTAATCATGATCATTCTTCCAGAAATGTGTCAAAAAGATACGTAATTACATGGTTAAATTGTGCATGGTTCAATACCCTATGCTTTCTAAGATGTAGTGACAAATTAAGCAAATTATTAGTTACTTTTCAAATATACATGGCAAATTAATTAGGATTTAGTAAAAATACTAAAAATGAATCTTTATTTCTAAATATATAGGAATACTGAATACAAGGTCTTGAATTATTAAAAACATGATACTGCTCTTATGCCCATATTATGTAGAAAAAATCACATTTCCCTTATGCAATTAGAATCTGTATAGTCTCTCACTAATTTATTTGGCAAATATTGTCTTCTTTTCTCATAATTTTAAATTGATTTAAGCCTAACTAAAGGCAAAATATTTGTAATTCAAAAAGGTGATTAATCTTTTTTATGTATTTACTTTTATTTATTTATTTAAGGTTTTTGCTATAGGGCATGTGTTCACCAGAGAGAGACAGAGAGTGAAAACGAGAAATCACCACTGGCGGGGATGTCACACTACAGTCCCTTCTCCTTCAGTCTCTTCTTGGGATTTTGGGCACACATGCTCATCATGTACCTAGTACATTTTTAAAGCTGTTGGGTCCAGATTTCGAACCATGGAATCGGCCATGTGGGATCCAGCACCTTAAGTACCACATCATCTGCTGGCCCATGATTAATCTTACAGAGTAGTTAATGTTGCAGAAGTCATAGAATTCAAAGTTAGCCTAGTGACCAGAACCAATACTATGTTTTCAGTCTCATTCAACTGGCTGATACTGGAAGCTCAGCAATTTGTATTCAAAATAGAGAATTTACAAATAATTTGAGGCATGTGATCAGTGTAGACAATTGCTATGCATAATATTCTCCAAAAACCATTTTTTAAGGCTTACACTATCATAAAAGATTATCTATATTTTCTCTTTTTCCTTCAGACAGAATCAGAAATGAAAGCAGTCTTTAGTTGGTTTAGAAATTATGTGTTGGAGTTCAAATAAAAAGCCTAAACTCTTACACCTTATTTGTTTAATATACCTTTTTTTAGAAATGGAAGAACATCAAAACTGTTGAGATCTTTTTGGTGACATTTCTTAGATCAATTCAGGAGGTAAATTTGTGTGAAAGTGCTACCATCTGCTGTCAGTACTAATGAACTGAGCAAATCTGAAACTGAGAAAAATGTCCGTGTGGAAATACATGCAGCCAATGAACTGTGTTAGGCTTACAACTCAATAAACACTTCTACTGGAACAAAGTTCTGCTAAATGGTTTTCTGTGAAAATAGAAATGATGGGTCAGATTTCTATCTCTCTAACTCCAGAGGATGTTATATAGGCACATTCCCTTATGAAATTTAATTTAGCAATGGTTAAATGTCTCATAAAATAAGTCTGACATGAACACTGTGAATTGGTTTTAGAACTATTAGATGTGACTATCACAAGGAAATGATAATACTGCACCTTCATTCTTACATGTAATAAATATGATGAGTTACTTGGTTCATTTCTTAATTTTCTTGGCTCTCCAGGAGGACACAAATATAATTTCACACACCAGGCTTTCATCCAGTTTCATATTCCAAGACTGATCAGATTTGCCTTCTACTCTGGGTACATCTTTTAGACACAAAAATCAGTATCTCCCTCATTCTACCAGTCAAGTAGGAGAAGGAAAATTACTATTGTGTTTCATGCACTGTACTAAGTGCTTTACCCTGGCCACCTACTACAATAACTCAGTAAAGAAGGCTTTATAATTGCTACTTTAAAACATAGAGTCTTGAAACCAGCAGATGGCATAATGGTTATGTTGCTGGACTTGAGTCCTGGACTCTGGGCTTAAAACTCATGCCGGGCATGTGTGTGTGTGCCCGCCCAACATCCTGAGAGGAGAACAGAGAAGATGGGATTGCAGTGTGTCCATCCCCCCAAGGGGTTGATTTCTTGCTTTCTGTCTCTGTCTCTCCAGCGAGTACACATGCCCTATAGCAAAAACCTCTCTCAAAAAACAAACAAAACAGGTCCAGCCGGTGTCGTAGTGGTTGTGGCTCTGGACTACCACATGGCCAGTAGCAGTTCAAGTCCCAGACCCGGTGGCTTGAAAATCATGCCGGGGATGTGTGCACAAAATCTCAGGAGGAGAATAGAAGAGAAGGGATTATGGGATGGCCAACCCCACTAGGGGGTGATTTCTCATTTTTGCTCTGTCTCTCTCTCTCTTTTTATCTGGCAAGCAAACGTGCCCTATGGCAAAACCTTAAAAAAAGAAAAGAAAAGAAAACAGGGTCTCGCTTTGTCTTGATCTTCCTGCCTCAGCCTCTCAAGTAAGCACTAGCCATTGTGCCTGACTTCAGGGTGGGCCAGGAATCAAACCCAGGCCCCTTAAGCAGCCTCAGTGTGCAAAGCAGCAGCATTTTAGCTGCAAGTCTCACTGTGGCTGGGCCTATCGCTGCTTTTGAAAATAGGCACAAAGAGATAATGCTTCAACTCACCCAGGTAGCGAGGAACAAAGCACCTCCACATCTCAAGAGCACACAGGTTAAGCTCTCCCTTCTGGCCCAATACCCATTGAAAAGCCAGAATCCATGTGCAGCTGAGGTGGGCCTAGCCCTTTCCTTAAACCGGAAAGTCTCTGCCCTAATCCTCTCCTTCCAGCCCAACACCCAGAGAAAAGCCAGGTAGGAAGTAATATAATCCACCAGATAACCAAAAACAACAGCAAAAGGCACAAGAAATATTGGAAATCAAGAAAATATGTCTCTCCAAAGGGGGAAGAACAGCCCTTCATCATCCACAGACAGTACAATGGAGCTCATGGAAATGACAGATAAAGAATTTAAGATAGTCATAGTGACAAAGCTAACAGAGATGCAAGAGAAGAGAGACAACGAACTCCAGAAAATGCAGGAGAAAAAAAGACAGTAAGTTCCAGGAGATGAGGAAGTTCTTGCAAAAGATGAAAGGAAATACACACCATAAAAAAGAATCAAATGGAACTGTTGGAGATGAAGGCTATAATACAGGGAGTCAAAACCTACTCTGAAAGTATTAAAAGCTCACTATGTAGAAGACAGGATTGCTGGCCTAGTAAAATCCACCACAAAGACTGAGAAAATAGCCCAAAAAAATGAGAATAATATAGGAGAAATACCAGACACCATTAAACGTCCAAACATCCAGATAATTGGTATCCCCGAAGGTAAAAAGATTTTTTTAACTTTTTTTTTTTTTTGGAGAGGTTTTAGCTATAGGGCATGTGCACTCACCAGAAAGACAGAAAGAGACAGAGAGACAGAAAGGGAGAAATCACCCCCCAGGGGGGATGGCCACACCTTAATCTCTTCTCCTCCATTCTCCTCTAGGGATCTTGGGCATGCATGCATATGCGCCCAGCGTGAGCTTAAGCCATGTGAGTTTAAGCCCGGGACTCCAACCGCAGTCGACTACGTGGGAGTCCACGGACATAGCCAATATGGTAACTGCTGGTCCTGGTAAAGAGACTAGTAAGAGCATTGACAATCTATTCCATAAAATCCTGGAAGAAAACTTCCCAAACCTAGAGAGGCATTCAAAGATCCAGACTCAAGAAATACAAAGGACCCCAAATAGGAGCCACCCAAGATCTTCTTCAAGACACATTATAGCCAAAATGACCAAAACCACAGACAAAGACAAGATACTCAGACTGGCAAGAGAAAAACATCATGTTACCTACAAAGGATATCCCATCGGGCTAACAGCAGACCTCTCAGAGGAAGCAATGCGAGCCAGGCAAGAATGGGAAAATATATTCAAAGTGTTGAGTGAAAAACAATTTCAACCAAGAATAATATACCCAGTAAGATTATCCTTCAAATGGGAAGAGAAGACAAGAACATTCTCAGATAAACAAAACCTGAAAGAATTTACCAACAGCTCTCCAAGAAGTTCTGAAGAGAGTGATATTCCAGGAAAACTAAAGTCAGACACACAGAAAGAATTCTAAAACAGCTAAGAAAATGGCCAGCTTAATTGTAGGGACAAGTTTAGAGTTGAATGCTATCTTCCAAAATTTAAACGGAAAGATTGGACCACAATAGAAGATAAAGTACATGACTTGAACTGGTGAAATAGAATTTTATGACTTTTGACTAAAGCATTACTGACCTTCTATGTTTTGTTTTCCAGTGTTAAAGAGTTTTGTCTTCTCTCAAGTTGTGTACAGGTCATGTACCTACTATTCAAACAGAATCCTAACCTGTTTCCTGGCTTTAAGTATTAAGCAAAGTTCTCTTAACATGTTTTGACTTTGATTTATTAAAACTAAAACTGCCTTTCTTGAAATTAAAAATATATTTTTAAAAATACCTATTTAGTAACCACAGTAAGCTATATAGCCTTAGCTATGTGCTATTTTATAGTATAGTCATTCTATCTACAGAGTTTCATGCTTAAAGTCAACTTTTGTTCACAGATTTGTATATATCAGCTGAACTTAATATGGAAAGTATTTAGATTAATTAAGATATTTTGTGAATCAATAAAATGTTGGAAAGAATAAAGGAATGGAAAGCAACTGCAGAAACCAGAGACAGGGTGGGAGGAGGAGAATGGGAAATGGCAGAGGGTGAGAAATAGGGGATAAATATATATATATTTATACAAGAAACAAGAAATAGAAAATTATTTGTTGATGATAACATGCATGAATAGGCCACTTTACAGTATATTCTCGCTAGAAAATCACATTTGGTATGCTGTGGTGATGTTCAGAGAAAGTATGTAAAATAAATAAATTAATAAAAAAGAAGCTATTTGCTGATGATAATGTATATAGTAATATCTTTGTCTTGACTTACATTCATGGTATTTGTGTTGGAAAAGAAATGTATACTATAAAGACATGATTAAATGTAAATAAATTTGAAAAAAAAAAAGTGCACAGGTTAACACTGCACCTGTTTATGCCTCTGACTGGAGTTGGTGTCTAGGACAGTCCATGTCTTCCATCCCCTTTAGCGCACCTCTTCTAACATCTATTTATTTATTTATTTATTTATTTTATTTATTTATTCTTTTGGAGAGGTTTTCGCTATAGGGTGTGTGCACTCACCAGATAGACAGAGAGAGACATAGAGACAGAAAGCGAGAAATCACCCCCCAGGGGGGATGGTCACGCCGCAATCCCTTCTCCTCCATTCTCCTCTCGGGATCTTTGGGCCCGCACGCACTCGTGCCCGGCGTGAGTTTTAACCCACCGGGTCCGGGGTGCGAACCGCGGTCGACTACGTGGGAGTCCAGCGACATAGCCATTACGCTAACTGCTGGTTCCTTATTTATTTATTTTTAAATAACGTGTTTTCGTACAATTTAAAAGTAATATATATAGTTAAGAAAATATAGACAAGAACAAAGAATGGAAGCAGGATAATCTAAAACTGTCCAATTGGGAATTACTGATTAATTTCTTTTCACACATGTTTTTTTTTTTTTTTTTTTTGAGAGGTTTTTGCTATAGGGCGCGTGCGCTCGCCAGACAGACAGAGAGAGACAGAGAGATAGAAAGCAGGAAATCACCCCCTAGGGGGGATGGCCACGCCGCAATCCCTTCTCCTCCATTCTCCTCTCGGGATCTTGGGCACGCACGCACACGCGCCCGGCATGAGTTTAAGCTGCCGGGTCCGGGACTCGAACCGCGGTCGACTACGTGGGAGTCCAGCGACATAGCCATTACGCTAACTGCTGGTCCCCACACATGTTTTTATATGCATATTTTTATAGGTTCTGTGCTTTTTATTCAATGAACAAGTATATACTGAGTGCTTGCTTGTGCTAGTCTCAGGCATGTGTTCTTTTTTGTTGATCCTCTCTCTCTCTGTGTATTTTTGTCCTCTATTTTACTAAGTACTGCACTTACGTTTATTATTTGGGTCCATACATTCTATTTAGACTTATTTTTTAGTTCTTAATGTTTTAATGTTCCATGGATATTTAAAATAATATGCATAAAGAATATGTAATTGTCAGTTGTTAGCCATAGTGTCCTATGTGTTTCATCAGATCAAGCTAGTTATTTGTGTCATTTACATCTCATATATCCTTCTGCTCGATCTATCAATTTCTAAGAGAAGTTCAAATCTTCCCTAAGACAGTTGTGTTGTTTATTTCTGCTCACAGTCTATCAATTTTTGCTTTATATATTCTAAAGCTGTGTTGTTTAAATGCATGAAAGTATATCTGCCTAAAGAATTGAAACTTTAAAATGAATTGATCCTATTTACCATGAGTTGTGCTTTCTGCCACACACACACACAAAAAGGATTCTTATCTGATATTAATATAGCCACATTAGCTTTCTATTTACATTATTCTTTTAAAAATTATTTGACGTTTAATTTTCCTGTGTCCTTAGATTCAAGGTATTTTCTATAAAAAGAACATAGATGATTTTTTAAAAACCCACCTTTACAATCTGTTTCATAAATGGAGTGTTTAGCTCACTTACAGGCTTTGTGGTTACTGATCTAATTTGATTTCATTTTTTTTCCCATCTTATTGTGGACCTACTCATTCTATTTTTAATGCTTCCTCTTTTGTTTTTCTATTTTTCCTCCTCTGCTACCTTCTTTTGAATTGACTGAGTGTAGAATTAAATTTTTTCTCATTGCTTTTTTTCATTAGCTTGAAATCTAAATATTACATTTATAAATTTTAGCAGTTACATATTTTTAAACAACTATTTCACTTAATAAAATCTGTAATTATTCAATATTTCTACCTTCACCCAAACGATTGTAGTACCCTAGGATATTTATACCTAATCATTCCTTCCTGATTTATATGCTATTGCTCTCCAGTTCGTTAGCTGTATCTTTGTTTTAACACCATAAGGTAGATAAAATTAGTCTTTCACAACTCATTGTTGAGATTTACTTTGACTATCCTTTTTGTTTACCATTTTTTTCCCTATATCTCAGCATCCATTCTGGGATTTTTCTTTATCTTAAAGTTTATTTCTTTCTTCCAAGAGACAAAGAAAGAGAGAGAGAGAAACAAAAAGAGAGGGAGAGAGAGAAAAAGACAGGAATCCCAACAAGCTCTTCATTCCACAATCTACCCTCAGTCAGCCAGTCGAATTACAGGTACACATGCACATGTCCAGTACATACAGGGAGACCTGGGATGCGAACCTGAGACTTTCCCAAGTAGCTTCAATAATGCAGTGTTATGTTACCACTGTGCTACTGTGGCACAGCCTGGGGTCATTTTTTTTTACTGTTGAACAACCCTTAGTAGAAGTCTATAGGCAGTAAATGATCCCATCCTGTAGAAACTCACCTTTTTATTTTTAAAAAATAAATTTTGTAAGTATAAAATCTTGTTTACAATTATATTCTCTCTACATTTGGATCATATTATTCCTTCTTCTGGCTTCCTCTTTTTTCTGTCTAGAATTTAATTCTTAGCCTAATTTTTCATTCCTTAGATCTTCCCTTTATCTTTGGTACTTTACTATAATGTGTGTGGATTTCTTTTCATTTATCCTGCTGGGGATTCACTGAGCTTCCTGAATCTGAACATCAGTGTCTTTTTTTTTTTAAACAATTCTGGGAAAGTCTCAATATCTGCTTTTTGAATATTGCCATTTCCTTCTTCATTCTGGTCTCTCTTTCTGGCAATTTTTACACTAGTTAGTCCTCCTCTACCACTTGTACTTCATAACCCGTTATCACATTTAGTATACATTTTTTTGTGAAATGTGTGCAATTTCTTCTTTTTTAATTATTAAAATTTTTCTAATCATTTTCAAAAAGGTAAAAGTTCTCACAAAGTTTAAAAAGAAAGGAGTCTGTCCTTCCAGCATGTCCTTGTCTTGGCTACATCATGGCCGGGATGGGGGAGGACACTGTGTCCAGGGCTGCCAGTGGCAGTCCATCAGCACGTGGTACAGTTCTTGCTCTGCTCCATGAATCAGCCCTGGTTGGCCTCTGTCATGCCCAGCTGTGAAATGGGGTCTTCCAGAGCTTTGTACATATGTATGGTGCTCTGCGTGTAGCCGTATTGCGGGTAGCTGTAGCTGTCGGTGTTCTGGTCATAGCCCCACTGGGCATAGTTCTGATACTGCTGGTAGTACTGGTGGTAGCTGTAGCTGTACATCTGACTGTACTCCACTGGCTTCACACAGCTCGCTTTGAGAATCGCCACGCTAAGCCGCACGGGCTTGGACACCAGTCCTACTGCTCCCTGGCACTCCGTCAGGGCTCGCTTCTATCCCAGTTTGTCTGTGAATTTCACAAAACCATAACCCTTAGACATGCCTGTCTGGTCCAAAATCACCTTGCCTCCGGGACAGGAGGGATAGACCTTGACAAAGAACTGATACAGCATGCTGTCGTCCATGTCTAGGGTCAGGTCCCCTACAAAGAGCAAGTACTCTGAGCTGTTACCTGGCTGTTTCCCATAAGTGGCATAGTTCAGTTTAAAACATTTTGCAGGGAGGGGATCAGCAGTTAACGTAATGGCTATGTCGCTGGGACTCCCATGTAGTCGACCGCGGTTCGAGTCCTGGACCCGGTGGCTTAAAACTCATGCCGGGTGCGTGTGCGTGCCCAAGATCCCAAGAGGAGAATGGAGGAGAAGGGATTGCAGCGTGGCCATCCCCCCTGGGGGGTGATTTCTCGCTTTCTGTCTCTCTGTCTCTCTCAGTCTGTCTGGTGAGCGCACGCGCCCTATGGTGAAAACCTCTCCAAAAAAGAAAAAAAAAAAAGATAAAAAAGAAAACAAAAACATTTTGCAGGTGTGGCTCCTAGAAGCGGTTTCCCATTAACTTTATGCAAATGCTTCTCCGAGGTGGCCCAGTCTGAGCATTCTACTAAGCAGTAGCCAGCTGGAATCGTCCCCCATCCACAGACTGGCCTCCATGCCCCCACTGGGCTGGGACTCCTAAATGTGTGCAATTTCTTCAGATTCATCTTCTAGTACACTAAGACTCTCTTTAACTATCTTTATTTTTTAGTCTAGACATTCTGAAGATACGCTTTTCTTTGTAAAATTTCCATTGGACTGATTTTTTAATTTGTCTGATCATTTTACATAGTCTCTCTCTCTCTCTTTTTGGAGAGGTTTTTGCTATAGGGTGTGTGCACTTGCCAGAAAGACAGAGAGAGACAGAGAGATAGAAAGCGAGAAATCACCCCCCAGGAGGAATGGTCATGCTGCAATCCCTTCTTCTCCATTCTCCTCTCGAGATCTTGGGCACATATGCGCAGGATCTGGCGTGAATTTAAGCCACCGGGATTGGGACTTGAACCGCAGTTGGCTACATGGGAGTTCAGTGAAATAGCCATTATGTTAACTGCTGGTCCCCCATAGTCTCTTTTCTTATATCATATGTTCAGTATTTTTATCCATTTCAGAAATATTTATATTGTTCATTAAAAAATTTTAATGTCTAACTTTGTGAGTCTGATACTTTCTCTTAATGGTTTGTCAACAATTCTGTACTTTTAAAAAGATGTTATTCATTTATTTCTTTGATCCGAAGGAGAGAGAAAGACAAACACCTTCAGTCGGTTTCACATCTGTGACCCTACCCAAGCCTTTCCAGCCAGCCAGGATCACAGGCACATGTATGTGTGTTGACAGGTACAAACTGACCTGTAAACCAAATTCCAATACCCCACATGGCTTCTAGCATTGTAGAGTGTTGTGCTACCACTGGCACTGTGGCTGGAACAATTCTGTACTTTTCTATTGTGAGAATATGGTAAGAGTATGGCAATTCTTTGAGGCCTAAAATTATAAGCACATCCCTCCAAAGAAATTTATATATGCTTCTGCCTGGTGCCTAGGAAAGATTACACCCCATATCCATGTAAGGGTAGAAATGGTGTTTAAGAATTTTCTAAAGAAATTTATTTTACTCTTCTTATCTGCTCTACAAATAGTAAGCAGGAAGAGTAAAATGGAGGGGAGAGAGAAAAATTTTAAATTTATAAAAAATGATAGGGAAGAGGTATTTTAAGAAAATTGGTGAAGGAAAACCTCTTCATAGAGGTAACATTTGAACAAAGATTCAATGAACAGGGGAGCAACTCATGTAATTCTTTGGAAAAAGAATATTTTCAACTTGAGGACACCACGTGCAAAGACCCCAAGACCCTAGGGTGGGAGGGTTCTCAGATGCTCAAAGAATAAGTAGGCTGTTATGCTTGGTCGAGTGAGGAGAAGGGGCATGGTGGTAGAAATGAGGCTGAGAAATAGTCAAGAGCAGGATCATAAAGGGGCTCGTGCATGGAAAAGACTTGGAATTTTATTATTCTGAATGTGATGGGAGACTTTGAAGGATTCCAGACAAAGAAGTGACACATTCTGATTTTACTTTTAAAATATTACTCTTGATATTATAAAAGCGTAGAGGACAAGCAGGAAGAACAGTTAGGAGGCTTTTGCAGTAACCCAGACAAAATACAATGATGGCTTGATTAAGGTGATGGTAGGCAGATAAGGAAGAACATCCACGTGTAAATTTCTTTTAAAGGTAGAACCAGTAAGATCTGCTAAAGGATTTGACATGTCGTGTGAGAAAAAGGAAAGAGCCAAAGGATGACCCCAAGATTAAAAGTCTGTTCCTATTTCCTTGACCGTCTATTGAAGTTTTACAAGGGTTTTCTTTTTTTCTTTATTTTTTTCCTTCTTTTTTTGGAGAGTTTTTTTTTTTTTTTTTTTTTTTTAGAGGTTTTTGCTATAGGGCGCGTGCACTCACCAGACAGACAGAGAGAGACAGATAGACAGAAAGTGAGAAATCACCCCCAGGGGGAATGGCCACGCCGCAATCCCTTCTCCTCCATTCTCCTCTCGGGATCTTGGGCACTCACGCACACGTGCTCGGCGTGAGTTTTAAGCCACCGGGTCCGGGACTCGAACCGTGATCGACTACGTGGGAGTCCAGCAACATAGCCATTACACTAACTGCTGGTCCCAAGGGTTTTCTTAATTATTAATTAATAATTGCTCTTCAGTATCTTTTGAGGATTCTTATCCTTTTAATTTATTCAATCAACAACATTGTGGACTATGCACTAGGTTAAAGGATAATTATATTAAAATGTATAAATGGATAACATCTTCTATCAAAGAAATTACTGAAATATTCAAAGTATTTTTTCTTTCTAGATTGTTGCTTATTTTTAATTGTGTTCATGATGATTTAGAAATGTGGCATGTAATGTTAGGAAACTAAACTCATATATTTTCTCCTTTTTTTGATTTCTTTTATTGTTTCTATGTTCTAAAATTCCATTCAGGGGTCAGCCCCATAGCCTAGTGGTTAAATAAACCGGATCTCATATGACCATCCATTCCAAAGAGCTTGAAACACATGCTCGGTAAGTGAGTGTGTGTGTGCCCAAAATTCTGACAAGAAGGGGGCAAGCAGATGGCATAATGGTTATGTCGCTGGTCTCCCATGTAGTTGATGCGGTTCAAGTCCCAGATCTGGTGGCTTAAAACTCACACTGGGTGCATGTGTGTGCGTGTCCAAGATCCTGAGAGGAAAATGGAGGAGAAGGGACTGTGGTGTGGCCATCCCCCCACCAACTTTGCTTTCTGTCTCTCTGTCTCTATTTCTCCAGTGAGCACACATGCCCTATAGCAAAAACAACTATTGAAAAAATTCTGACAGGAAGAAGAAATGGAGGAGAAGGGGTTGAGGTGTAACCAGGCCCCATTGGAGTGTGCTTTCTTCTTCTCCCTCCCTCTCTTTTTCTCTCTTTCTCTAGCAAGTGCACATGTTCTCTATCAATTAACAATAAAATCCTATTGGGACCAGCAGTTAGCGTAATGGCTATGTCGCTGAACTCCCATGTAGTCGACCGCGGTTCACGTCCCGGACCCAGTGGCTTAAAACTCATGCCGGGTGTGTGTGCATGCGTGCCCAAGATTCCAAGAGGAGAATGGAGGAGAAGGGATTGCGGCGTGGCCATCCCCTCTGGGGGGTGATTTCTCACTTTCTGTCTCTCTGTCTCTCTCTGTCTTTCTTCCGAGTGCATGCACCCTATAGCGAAAACCTCTCCAAATAAATAAATAAATAAATAAATAAAATCCTATTCACATTAGAAAACAAGATATTGTATTTACCAATATTTACATACAGTTTACCATTAAATTACTTGCTGTTTCCAAACACACTACTGTTTCTTACAGACCTCTGTACACGCCATTCTCTCTGCCTGGGACATACTCCACTTCCACTTCATCCATTGAGATTAGTTTATCTCCTGTAGATCTCAGCTTTATTTCACCCCAACTCTGAATCACACCCCTTCATCTGTGTTCCCACTACATCCCATGCCTAAGCCTACTGCAAATTCCACACCATTCTGTACAGACAAGTGACTGCTTACAGAAATCTTTCTCTACTAGTCTGTAATTCCATGCCAGCAGAGAAAGTATTCTGATCATTATTTTAATCTCAGCAGCCAGGCCAGATGAATCTTTCACCTAGGCTCACAATAAATATTTGTCAAAAGAAAACTGAGTCTGCCATGAGAGATAAGATCTACTGATTTCAGAGAAAAGAGCAATGAAGATGCTATGCTGAGAATCTACCCTGGAAGAGCCCCTGTCACCTTCTCTCTGTCTCTCTCTGTCTCTTTCTGCCTTTCTGTCTCAGATTGGCAAGAGAGAAACGTCATGTTACCTGCAAAGGATATCCCATCAGGCTAACAGCAGACCTCTCATCTGAAACAATGCGAGCAAGGCAAGAATTGGAAAATATATTCAAAGTGTTGAGTGAAAAACAATTTTAACTAAGAATAATATACCCAGTAAGATTATCCTTCAAATGGGAAGAGAAGACAAGAACATTCTCAGATTAACAAAACCTGAAAGAATTTACCAACACCAGACCAGCTCTCCAAGAAGTTCTGAAGGAGGTGTTATTCCAGGAAAACTAAAGTCAGACAGACAGAAATAAAAATTCTAAAACAGCTAAGAAAATGGCCAGCTTAATGGTAAGGACAACTACAGAGTTGAGTGTTATCTTCTGAATTTAAACAAAGAGATCGGACCACAGATAAATTACATGAGCTTGAACTGGTGAAATAGAATTTTATGACTTTTGACTATAACATTACTGACCTTCTATGCTTTATTTTTCAGTGTTAAGGAGTTTTGTCTTTTCTTAAGTTGTGGACAGGTCCATGTACCTACTATTTGAACAGAATCCTAACCTGTTTCCTGGCTTTAAGTATTAAGTAAAGTTCTCTTAACATGCTTTGATTTTGATTTATTAAAGCTAAAACTGCCTTTCTTGAAATTAAAAAGTGTATTTAAAAAATACCTATTTGGTAACCACAGTAACTATATAGCCTCAGCTATGTGCTATTTTATAATATATTCATTCTATCCACAGAGTTTCATGCTTAAAATCAAATTTTGTTCACAGATATGTATATATTGGCTGAACTTACTGTGGAAAGTACTTATATTAATTAAGATATTTTGTGAATCAATACAATGTGGGAAAGAATAAAGAAATGGAAAGCAACTGCAGATACCAGAGACAGGGTGGGAAATAGGGGGGAATATATATATATATATACACACACACATATATATAAACATATACATATATATTCACACACACACATATATATACACACATATACATATATATGTATGTATATATGTATATACATACATATATATAAAACAATAAACATATATATATATGAAACTATATATATATATATATATATATATATATATATATATATATACACACACACACACACACACACAGAAGAAATAAATGAGAAATGGAAAATTATTTGTTGATGATAACATGTATGTTTAAGCCACTCTATAGTGTATTCTGGCTGGAAAAATGCATTTTGTATGCTGTGGTGATGTCCAGTGAAAGTATGTAAAATACATAAAAATAAATATATAAAAAGAAAAAAAAATGTCGAGTTAACACATAGACAAAGACAGCCTATTGTGCCAAAGTAAAAAAAAAATTTTAGAGGTTTTTGCTATAGGGCATGTGCACTAGCCAGAAAGAGAGAGAGAGACAGAGAGACAGAAAGCAAGAAATCATCCCCCAGGGGGCAAGGCCACGCCGCAATCCCTTCTCCATTCTCCTCTCAGGATCTTGGGCACGCACACACACACGCCCGGTATGAGTTTAAGCCACCAGGTCTGGAACTCAAATCGTGGTCGATACATGGCTGTCCAGCAACATAGCCATTACGCCAACTGCTGGTCCCATGCCAAAGTAAATTATTACTGGTACATACAACCTGCTCCATAAAGGAGAATATTTGTATGTGAGTCACTAGGAGCCCCTATACCACTGCAGGTACAGGAGAAGTATAGAACCATCCTTTCTGCTTGGCACAAAGTTAGAGATAGCACTTCTTATAGTTATAGGAATCCCAAGATAAGAAAATGTAAGATCAGATTAGAACTGAATTTCAATATGTTTTGTCAGCTATTTCCTCCACAGTGTATCTTAGACCAAGGGGGAGGATTTGAGGGCATAGTTAAGAATAATCCTCCCTGGGCCAGTTGGTGGCATGGAGATTAAGATGGCTGTATCCCACATGGCTGAATGCGTGATTTGAGTCCTGTCCCCAGCACTTTGAAAACACACCAGGCATATGTGCATGTGTGCATGCGTGCCCCAAATCCCCAGAGGAATAGGAATTGCAGTGTGGTCAGATCCCTTAGAGGGTCGGTGATTTATCTCTCTCACGCTCTCATCTCTCTGGAGAGAGTATGCACCCTATAGCAAGAATTGGAAAAAAAAAAAAAAAAACCCCTCCACAAGTAAAATTTACATCAATTTATGCTAATATATTCTAAAATCTGTTGGTTTCTACATTTAAAAAAGTCTTATCTTATGACTGAGAAAAACGGATGCACTAGATGTTTATTTTACTTCTATGAGTTAGTCTACCCCTGCCACACCACTGTATCTTCCTGAAGTATTTTACTCAGATTAAAAAGCAGACTTAAATACTATTAAAATATATAATAAACTCATGCCTTCCTACTTAACTCACACCTTAATTACTCCATGCATTTCTTACTGATGCATTTAATAAACATTGCTGATTACCTATTGTGGGTAAGACTGCATGTTAAACTTCATCAGTTTATCCATCCATTCACCCATTCATTTATTCTGCAAACATTTATGGAGCATATTCTATGTAGGTGTAAAACCTGCTCTCATAGAGTTTACGTTCTAGTTTCAGATACTATAATACAGAAAGATATAAAATAGCATTCCATTATCTTAAGTCCTGGGGTTTACAGTCCATTTGCGCCATCAGTACGGTACTATAATTCCTGGCTCATACATCTAAGAGAAAAGTTCCAGAGATGAAATGGGTTTGTCTGACTTACTTGCTTTCCCTTGCCATTTTTAAAGAGAATAGAAAAGGAGAGACCAAGGGAAAATAGCAACTTCCCCTGACTTGATGGTGGGAAGTGAATAATAGGACTTGTGACAGGAACAAGCTGATAAAGGAGATGCCCTCTGTCGGAGGGATTTTCATCATGTGGAGGGAAGGCATGAGGAGGCTTCATGATTCCAGAGAAGACTGTGGAGGGATCACAGCAGCAGAAGCAAAGGCTGAGATACTCTCCACTATTACATGGAAGGGTCCTGAGGAAAGCCCCAGGTGCCTGTGGCAGAGAGGAGCTCACCAATAAACCAAGGAGAACTATGATGCAAGGAGCCCAGGCCTGAGGTTCCATAAATGGAAAACCCCTTGTTCCCTGGAACAGTGCTCATGGTGAGATCCTGGATGCCAGGAACTCAATCTATTTTCACACTGCACATCTAATGCTTGCTGTCTGGTTTCAATTGTGTGGTTTCTATGACACTATGTTGAGTGTTCTACGGTTAGAAACATCAGACTATATAGTAGGTTTTATGTTTCCATGAGTTGAGAGGACCCTAATTCAAATGAAATAGGATATCTCCTCTCCCTTCTCCATGTTCCATAGGGCACCTGCAATTTGAGGGTTACAGAAGTTACTACAATACAGAATACAGTATGATCAAGGCCACTCAAGAGGTACAAATCCGGGAATATAGAAATTCAAAGGAGGGCATTTCTGCTGGGTGAAAGAGAGAAGTGGAGGTTTCCTAAAGATCTGGCATTTAATCTGGTTCAGATCTTAAACAATGGGCAGTCCTCAGGTTGGAAGAACAGAAGTATGGCAGTAGAATTTAAGAAAAAGAGTCTATATCAAGTTGATCACCAAAGGAGTGAAGTGAGAGGCATACAAACATCTCTCTTTTAAGTAAAAGTGAGAAGTTTAGTCAATTTGGTGCTATAATTTTGAATGTGTCTCACAAAATTCATGTATTGAGATTTGGATGTGACAGAATTAAGAGGATGTAAATCTAATCTGATTAAGGTGTTGAATAGTGGGGCCTTGTGGCCAGGAGGTGGCATGGTAGTTAAGGTTCTCGACTACCACATGCCCAATTGTGGTTCGAGTGCTGGACCTTGTGGCTTGAAAATCATGCCAGATGCCTGTGCATGCATGCCCAAAATCCCAAGAGAAAAATGAAGAGAAAGGATTGTGGCATGACTATTCTTCTAAGGGGTGATTTCTCACTTCCCCTCTCACTGTTTCTCTCTGGTAAGTACATGTGCCCTATGACAAAAGCCTTAAAAAAAGAAAAAAAAAAAAAAAAAAAAAAAAAAAAAAAAAAAAAAAAAAAAAACAACAAAGGTAAAGCCTTTGGGAAAAGATTAGGATTAAGATCATCAGGGTGGGGCCAGCAGGTGGTGGGATGGTTAAGGTGCTGAACTCCTACATGGCTGACTTTCAAGTTCTGGATCGGTGGCTTGCTTTCTTACTTTCTCTCTTTCTTTCTCTCTGGTGCATGTGTCCTGCAGCAAACTTTAAAAACTTAAAAATAATAATAATAAATAAAATAAAATAAATTTAAAAAGAAAAGTTCATCAGAGTAGGGTTCCATAATTGAGTCCTGTTGGTTTTACACAGAAAAAGGATCAGACAGATCACTAAGAATGCAGTTATTTCACTCCACTCTTGCCCTTATAAGGTGATACCTCAGGACTCTGCAAGACCCCCATCAAATGTAACCCCTAGACTTTAGACCTCCAGTGGGTTGAATAAACCTCTATTTTTACAAATCATCAAGTTCAAGTATTTTATGTTCTTAAGCAATAAGATGGATAGAACATTTGGAGAAGTAAAAAATATCTCTCTGTGTTTTTTTGTTTTGTTTTGTTTTGTTTCATTGGGGGTTGTTGTTACGTGATTGAGGCAATTTCTTTATGATCTGAGAATTCTCTGAAAGTAATCAATACCTACATAAGACAAAGAGGCAAGATTTGAAAGGCAAGCAATTCCTATTTTAGAGTTTGGAGGGAAGTGGGACAGTCTAGACTTCTATCCCTTCTAGGTACATGAGAATAAAGATTTTAAAAAATGGTGAGAGAATATTTAAGAAAAAAAATGTGGGAGAGAAATGAAAGTCTCACCCAAGTATCCAAAAAACATCAGCAAAATTCTTCTCATTTTTGAGATAGCCAGAGGAAGCCAAGAGAACCACCTTTTGTTCAAGCTGCATCTGTCAACATTTTGTGGCCAGTTAATTAGGAAGAAAAGTCTAATGTTTGGAAAGGTGGTTTAAAAAGGCAAAAACAAAACAAATAAAAAAACAGTTCTTCAAATTCATATGCTGAACAAATTCTACCAGGGTCCCTAGAGCTTTTATTAGAAATTACAGACATCACAGCAAATTCTTAGACGCCACCTCCTCTACTAACAGAACCTCCCTTTCATGGCTCCAGAGAGCACAGAAACTAATTCTCCCACCCCTGCATAAGTCTACAAATGGCTCCCTGCCTGGGCTCTGACAGTCCCAACCCTGACTCCTGGATTAGAAAGCAGAGTTTGAATATATTTATAGAGTCTATATGGGTTGTTGCTTTAAGCATCACTATTAATATGCCAGAACTCTGAGTTCCCAAACTTATTCAGTTATCAATTTGTTGTACATAATTTAATCTCTCTGTATTTTGATATGCAAAATGGAAATAGCACTGCTGATACTTCACAGGGTGAAAAGGAGATAACCACGAAGACCATTATAAAGCTTGCTGGGGGGAAAGGAGCTTATGTAAATGTCTATTAATTAAACAGTCACGGCTGCACAACTAGGTCAGGCATGATGATAAGACTGAGCAACCCCCACCCCCAGCCATCAGCATCAAGAGACAGAAATGAGCATTTAATCCTAATAGCACTTGTTGCATTTCATAAAGAGTATTAAATTGTAATATTTTGTAATATAACACAGAGTAGCATCTTGCAGACCATCCTCAAAGAATTCTTTGATAGAACATAAACTTATTAGAGACAACAGATCAAAATGAAAAAAAAAAAAAAACAAGTCAATTACTAATGAAGAACTTGTAAAAAGCTAATCAAAGCTCTCATCCAGAGAAAATGAGAAAATCTAAGGCTCAGAACAATTTTGTATATTGATGAGATTTTATATATCGTCACAGAAAGAAAAATAAAACAGATTTAAATGAAAGCATAAAGGACTCCAAGTCTCTGTTTAAAAGCTTTGTTATATTCCATATCAATGTTTTCCTTAAAACATTCTGTTTCGGTGAAAACATACATTTTTTAAAATACCGGATGGGATGCTGTCAATAGAAGACACTCAACTTCTCTGTCTCTCTAGTCAAACCTCTGAGTGTGGAGAGAGACAGAGAGAAGAACCTTAATTCACCCCCTCCCATCCAAGGAACTGATCCCAGAAGATGTAACAGAAAAGTTCCAAGGACAGGGTCAGATTAAAGATGAAGAGACAGGAAAATGGTGGGAGTGAGTTCTCAGGAGAAATGAGGACGAAAAAGCAAAGCAGGTTTCTCAAAGTGTTATCTCAGACTATGAGGCTCTTTTAGGGTTACTTGTTGACCCCACATATTTCCGAGAACCCTTCCAAATGTGCAATCACCTTCTGTCTTAGTTAGCTACTGTGCTAAAAATACATGAGATTGAGTGACTGATAAAGAATATAGGTTTAGGGGCCAACAGATGGCATAGTGCACACTTCTGGACTCCTACATGACTGACCATGGTTCGAGTCCCAGACCTGGTGGCTTGAAAATCACACTGGGCGCATGTGCATCTGTGTCCAAAATCCTAGGAGGAGAATAGAGGAGAAGGACTTGCAGCGGGGCCATCCCCTGGGGGGAGGGTGGTGATGCCTCACTTTCCCTCTCACTATCGCTATCTGTCTCTCTCTCCAGTGAGTACACATGTCCCAAGGCACTAAAAAAATAAATAAATAAATAAATAAATAAAATAGGTTTATTTGGCTCATGATTCTGGTGGTTGTAAAGTCCAAAGACATGGGGCCAGTATTAGGCCAGCCTCTGGTGCTGCATCACAAGTTGGCTGACAGAGGCAGACATGTGAAGAGGGAGACCTGGAGGTGGCCATCTTCCTTTGATAACAATCCAACCCCTTTTCATGGGACATGCTCTCTCTCACAAGATAGCATTAATCATCTGTTGGGTGATGCCTCCATGTTTCAAACACCACCCAGTAGGCCTCACCTTTTCAAGATCTCATCATCTCCTAACACTATTACACTGCAGATCAAATTCCAAAATATGAACCTTCAGGAGACAAACCATTATCTAAGCAATAGCAATTCCTAAGACGATGCACATATATACTGAGGATTAAGGACCACTTATGTCAGTGGGGAAAAACTAGTTTTCTCCAACATGAACAGAGGGAAGAAAAGGAGATGGTCACAGCTATGTGTCTGTTCAGAAGGAAATGCGGGGCACAGGGTTTTTAACCTCTCAGTATAGAAGGAGATGTGCCTATCCCCACGAGTCCGTGCAGACTGGCTAGTGCACTGTACGTGACATTCAACTCCAGGTATGTGCCAGAAAAGCCAAGACAAGGACCGATAGGCAGGATTAAGTGGAGCACCACAAACATATGATGTGCAATGACTGAAAGATGTACTTTGCTGTCAAAAAGGAATGGAGGAAAGAACTAGGCAGCAAAGCACCCAATGGGTGGTTGTAAATGTATCAGAGAAGATGAGTCTGAGGGAGGCTGTGGGCACGGCGTCTTTTGAAAGAGAATAATACAAATAACTGCATATATTGGACATTTAGTTTGATTCTAACTTAAGTCTAATAATAATACTAAGAGGCTTTGTCCAGGTGAGGAAACTAAAGTCAAGACATAACACTGAAGTTGCTTAAGGTCATCTAACTTTGAAGTTTGATTTCAAAGTCCCTATTTACTTTCCAAATCTTTTTTCAAAGATAGTTTAACCTTCTTCAGATGTACATAGAACAAATGACAGTCAGTTTCTACAGTGCCTCTAGCTGTCTCCTGCCTGAGGTAATCTGAGGTATAGGATGCATACACGGGAAATGTAAGCTGTCTCTACGAAGGCCATGGTACAAATCTAGGGCAGGGCTTGTGCAGGTGAGTCCAGCTCTGACCTGCACATCAGGTTCCCTAAACTCTACCTTTGCAAAGTCATCTCTGACTGCTGCTCAGTACTAAGGACCACAGAAGAGATGGAACGTGTTGGAAATCAGAACATGCCACACCACAACATGCCACTTACGCAAAAGACTGTTTTGAGCTAAAGGTAATTAACAGTAGCAAATGTAGAAAAAGCCCTTTACTCTCCCACGTCTGCCTGAAAGCAGAACAGAAGTTTTTCTTTGTGAAGGTCTTCCCTCTCCCCCTTCCTATACTAGAAGGAGAACTATTATTATCAGAGACAAAATCAGCACTAGATGACCAGATGGACCTGCACAAACTTTACTAAAATAACCCTTATCTTCCATTAATTTTCCTTTATATTTACCTTCTTATAGTTTATCACCCCTAGAAGCCAACACACCTTTTCCTTTGTCTTGTCACTTCTCCACAAATTTTTCCCCTTTGTTAAAATGGTCTGTTATCCCCCAGACTAACTGTCTCTTTGGTCCTTCACTTCTTTTCTAGGGAGACTGTCAGGCACCAAAAACCTAAAACTCTAATATCAATACAATCTGTATGCTTTTTCTCCTGTTAATTTGTTTTTTATTTTGTTTTTGTTTTTGTTTTGTTTTGTTTTTGTTCAGTTAATTTGCTGGCCCAAGCCAGTGGGCATAAGAGGGTGGAGAAAAGGATTTTCTATTTTTACTATACTACACAATAAGGAATCTGGGGACAGAGAGATGGCAAGTAAGGAAATTGGGGGCAGAGGGCCTAGGCCTTCTCTGGAGCTTTCTATGTAACTGCAAAACCAAGGGACATCTGTGCCTGGAACTCAGACATAGCACTGGTTGGTGCAGCTCAGAAGGTGCCCAAAGGACAGTTCCAGTCCCAGGGACTGGACATGCCATCATGTGAGTTCAAGCTCATATAAACTCATTGGTTTTAAATAGTAATAATTAAGAATGATGACAAGCATCCAAATGTATAGTTTAGAACTTAAATCACACACATTTAAGACCAAAAAGGAATTATTCCTGGGATAACTGGAGTCCCCAAATTTTATTTTTCCATTTAAATTAATAGATGATAGACTGCTCTAGGGTTACTATGGGGGCAAAATGTATTGAAGGGGGGTAATTCCTTGGTCATTTTAGGTTCATATCAGAACAATATCTTGGAGATGGTGCAGAGATGGAGTACTATCTCCAATAGATATAACACGGCATCTAACCCAGCAGGGAAAAATATTGCCTTACTAGATTTTACTCAAGTGACTGAAAAACTAGAAAGTGAATATATAAAACACAAAATATACATACCTGGAAAATGTACCAAAGCAATTGGTTTATTTCCTAATTAGTCTCGTAAACATCATTTTTGAGTACTTTTACTTCTTTTAAAGCCCTATTTTAAACCAGGAGAAGAACTTTCCACACAGAAATATATTTAAGAGTAAAAAACCCATAGAAGGGAGTGGACTGATGGTGTTCAAGGAACAGAAAAGAGGCTGCATGGTTGGAATGCTGAGAAGACAACACCATCACTGACTCTGGATAGGAGTGCAGGGCCCAGTGATCCCACAGCTCTTGAGAAGGAACCTGTTCTGCATTTACTTTAAATAAAATGCTGGATGACATCATCTGTTTTTCACTTTTACAAAAATCACCCTGGCTGCTGGGTGGAAAATGGGTTACAAGAAGTTAAGAGAGACAACAGGAAGGAAACCAACAATAAAGCTCCTTTAATGAGAAAGGAGATGGCTTGATTAGGGTAGCTACAGTAAAGAGGGAAGAAGTAATGAACTCAAGATATATTTTGGACTAGAAATTGCAGGTGTTGTCATTTGGTAGAGATTAAGGACAGGAAAAAATCAGAGCTATCAATTAATATATATTATCCAATTTAATTTTCATAATGCTATAAAGTAGGCCGTTGTTCTTCTTGTGTTGTAGAAATTTACTCAGAGGAGTGGTTTATCCAAGGTCATAGAACTCCTAAATGAGGACTCTAAGACTCAAGTCCAGGTTTAAGAATAGCATTTAGTCTTTCCAATGCCAATCCTTTTAAGACTAAATACAGAACTTCAGCATGAAACAATTTTCAGGAGGTAAATTTATTCTATTTTTATCTTAAAATAAAACAATTGGGAGCCTGTGCTTTCTGAACATTAATTCTTTACCTTTTTCCTTCCACTGCATTACATAACGGTGACAATTTTGGGCTTATTCAGTCTATTTCTGAGATACACAGAAAACAGTGACACCACTTTTGAGCTAAAAATGTTGGGGAATATAGTGGTGAATCAGCAATCAGAAAATTCAAGGATTTTCAAGAACAAATTCACAAAAACAACCTAATTTATTGATAACCAGTTATTAATGTCTAGCAACCATCACACAGAAAGATATTTTATGAGCAATACAAAATAAAGTAGCAGACTATTAGCATCATTCCTTTTTAGAATGGTGCCAAATAGAATTTTAAAGTGACAGAAAAACATACAGATGAATCTTCAAGATGATTTTTAAAATACCATAATGCTTCTCTTTAGATAAATATAATCAGTGTAAATTTCTAATAAAAGCACTCCAGCTTACAGCTATAGCTCCCAGCAGTTATGTTTTTCCATCCTGCTTCTTACCCAATTTTGATAATAAAAGGATTCCTTTTATTCCCAGAAGCAGATTTCCCAGTGATTTTGTTAAGCTAAAATTAGTTTTTCTCTTCAGAAGATTTCTCAAAAGAGACTCTATGAAGAAAATTCCTAACGATGTGATAAACCTATTAGAAAGTCTGTGATTACCCCTCTAATAATGAAAAATCTTGAGTAAAGATCTGACCTATAAAAACATAGCTATTATAAGATATTTTTCCCACTTTCTAGAATACTAATAATTTGGAACTAGGTAACAAAAAATAATGCTTCTATTAGGCTGCAATATTAAGAAACCATACTCTTCTGTACACAAGTTAATCATAGAGTTTTTCAGGCAGTAACTGTATTCTGATATTTTGCAAGTAGATATTAGAGAAAGAAATAAACTCGGGAACCAGCAGTTAGCGTAATGGCTATGTCGCTGGACTCCCACGTAGTCGACCGCGGTTCGCGTCTCGGACCCGGTGGCTTACAACTCACGCCGGGCGCGTGTGCGTGCGTGCCCAAGATCCCGAGAGGAGAATGGAGGAGAAGGGATTGCGGCGTGACCATCCCCCCGGGGGGTGATTTCTCGCTTTCTGTCTCTATGTCTCTCTCTGTCTGTCTGGCGAGTGCATGCGCCCTATAGCGAAAAAACCTCTCCAAAAAAAAAAAAAAAAAAAAAGAAAGAAACTAATACATATTGCCAAGGATGACAGTTTCTTATTTTTTAGATATCTTATTAAAATTTTAAGTAACTGAATAATGTCCAGTTTAAAAAACAGTGTGGTCTACATCCACTTTTTGATTATATTTAACATTCTCAATGGTAACTATTGTAGGCATTATGAAAATTGATTTTTATACTTTGGATTCAGTTCAATATTTTCTATATAAGGAAGTCTAGGACCCCAAAAGAAAGTCTAAGACTCCAAAAGAACACTAGCACCAGAAAAGACATAGGCTTTCCATATGAACTTCACAAACGTTCTTTTGTATTGCTCATGAGATGAACCTTGAATTAAGGGCTGAGCACTGAGTTCACCGTTGTTTTCTGCTCCGTGTTTCTTAAACCAGCAACATTCTATAAACTCACAAATATATTAGACAGGGTCGTCTGTAAACTCTTTTTTTTCCCTTCTTCTGGAAGGTTGATTTCTTCTCAAAATATATTTCTATCTACCTATCTATCACAGTAACATATGCAGTGAATTTTAAATTAATGATTCAATTTTTACTCTTATCTCTTAATATTATTTCATATACACTTTTCTATATTTTGTATAATCCTCATAACTTTCTTTTTAGCTACACAATTTTCTATCTGGTTATTATATCGTAATGGATTTTTACCGTTATTCCACTGTTAGACATTTAAATACATTTCCAGTTTTATACTATTATAACTTATGCATCTATATTACATATTCCACCTTATGAGTGATTTCCTTACAATAAAATTTCAGGAATGAGTAAAAAGGGTCAGAATATTGGTTAAGCTATTATAACTTATATTACCAACAATAGAAACAGCTTTACTAGTTCTTCACTGTTTTAAGTAGCATTGTCTTAATGTTGGATAAACTCCTTTGAAAAATTTTACAAAAACATCATGTAGACCGTAAAGAGTTTAGGCAAGTAGCTTGGACTGTATGCTACTTTCAATCTGGCCATAGGATGTAACCCTTGGAATTACTAACTTGATGAGAACTATGGAGAAGAGTTAGAGATTGGGGCAAAGCTGGGTGACTTTCTCAAATGTTTGTAAATACATTATGTCTCTGGGGAGTGCTTTTCCAGATTGGCTAGGGCAAGGGTCAGCAACTTTTCAAAGCAGTATGCCAAGGCTCCAATCTCTAAGAGTGAGCCTGTATTATTGGAAATGAGTCTCAACAAGCTGATTCTTGGGTCTCAAAGGGCCATGAAAATAGGCCATAGAAAATCGCATTAAGTAAAGTTCCTAGTCTCTTCAGATTCTGTATGAGTTAGTACAAATATGAGTACAGTATTATCACTCCTCTATTTCCTTGGCATGAGTCTGAAAAAGAATATTAAGTATGAAAACCAGCACACAAAAATGTATATTCATTGCAGTTGCAACTATGAATATGCTGACATGAAACTTGCCCAGCCAGAAAACAGCATCCACACTTTCAACTGGAAGCATGGAAAGAAAGAAAAATGGAGATTAAATTGTGCATGCCAAATTCACATAAATATAATTAGCATAAACACACGTGCACATTTTCTTCATCACTTTTTTTTTTTTTAAAGTATGAAATAGCCCATTGCTGGCATGCTCCTCCTTATAAGACATTAATTACTCTTTTCTTGCCTAGCTGGTGTACCTCTGGTGGTAGTAACAGTTCATCCCCAGCATGAAGTAAAACCTCCAGGGCATCCAATCAAGTTGCCCAGCCTCTCTATTGCTGCCTTAGAGAGAGGGATCCATTCAAAGAAAGACCCTTTCACAACGGCTTAAAGGACAAAGCCAGAATCCTCTTCAAAGCCAATGGCTCTCTCTCAAGTTTTACTCATTAACCTGGGGTCATACGTATGGTTTTGTTGTGTTTTGTTTTATTTTATTTTGTTTTTAAGTGAGAGACAGTGTACATAGGAAGGAATAAAAAAGAGAGGAGAAAAAGAGAGAGGTATTTTAGACAGGGCATCACTATGTTGCTATTCTCCTATCCCAGCTTCCCAGTTAGCGAGGATCCCAGGCATGTGCCTCCATGACCGGCCTGTTCAGGTTGGGCGGTGTACCCAATCTGGGCCTCCCGTGTGGCTTCAGCCACTGTGCCATGGTGCCTTCCTGCTTGCACCATCGTGGCTGGACCTACATGTGTTTTTCATGCGCTGGCCTTTATGAAACACTGGAGATAAAATTTCAGTCAAGTTAGTCACACAGAAAGTTAAACCAACTTTCTGCCTCAGTAACCTTTGATTTCCATAATTTACTGTCTCCCAACTTGACAAGCAAGGTATTATTAACTAGTACCCAGAAAAACATATATTTAAAAAGTAATTTTACACCTTTACCATCACTTATATGTTTACTCTTATAAGTAATATTTTATCCCAATGTCTTTGAGCTTTTTCTGCTTGCATACACCTAAAATTTTAAAAATTATATTTTGGACATATGCATTGACCTCTAAAGTTTTCATTAAATAGTTGCAAATGATGTAATTTCCAGTGCATTGTACATATTGACAATTTTAAATACAACTATTACATCATGCTCTTAAATGCACTCAGTTCAAAATAAATATCAATTATTATTTGTTTTAAAAATATATGAACAATTGGATATTTTACATTTTTCTCCTTGAATTCATATCTTTATTCTGTTTCTCTCAAAGAACTTTATCCTAATGTATATTTTATGCTTAAAAGCTTTTTATTGATCATTTTCTTGTAACCAAAAGAAAGAGAGATTGTTTTGAAATTTCCTGTGACCACTTTATTCTGTATTAACTTAGATGTTCTGATTGAATTATTATAATTATTGCTAGTGCTCAGCTGATCAAAACATAAATACATTATTGAACTTGATAAGAAATAAATATTTTTGAAAATCATGGATTAATAGCATTATATACATAGCACACTTCTTTTCATATGTGTGTGAATGTACTTAATTCTCACAATACTCAATTGTAAATATCCCCATCCTATAGTGGCAGAAACTGAGGTAGAGGAAGCTTAAATGACTTCTCCAGGTCACAGAGTTAGTAAGTTACAGAGTCTGGATCCACATACAAACTATCTGGCTTTATAATCCAGGGATTTAACCACTAGCCCACAGTTCCTGACTCTTAGAAGTATGAACTCGAGTCTGGGTATGACTTAAATAAAAGGGCTGACAATTTGCTCCTTTGCTCAATACGCTGGCCGAGCCATATGCATGGTATGGGTGGACTGTGAGATTGTACCTTTCCTTTGAACACTGGTAGAAAGTCACAAAGGGTAGGAGAAAAAGGAATATCTCACTCACAAGTGCCTTCTCTGACAGATGGATTTTATGAGAAGGTGCTGAAGAAAGTAAAAGATCTGAAAATGAATTCTTTTAAAACTCTCATGCCCATACATCCTTTGGGAAATCTTCACGAACACCTAAGAGTACATATATTCCAGTCTGAATGCCATTGGTCCACCCAATCTCTCATACAATAACAATTAGAGAAGGTCTTATAAAAACATTTGTAATGCTTTAGAAACAAAATTTAATTAAAATTTAAATTATTTTAACCCTTGAATTTTGTTTTAAAATGGTAGTTAATTTCAATAATTTGGAAGAACACAAATGCTAAAATGTAACAGGATAGTAATAAGCATAACTATAATCTACATGGTAGGTTTATAATGATTAGATGTAATGCATGAAAAGATAGAAGGTCAGTAATAGAGCCATGCATAAAATGCTCCTTTCAAAATCTTTATTTGCATTTCTATTACTGAAATCATTTCCTAATAATGAAGTTGCCAAGAGAGAAGCTCCATTACTAAGGAATCACTGTTACAGAAACAATGTTATTAAAGCATTGCTATGTACAGAAACCTTTATTAGGATGATACAAGTTATATATCATTGTAATAAAGCTTCCATTATAATCCTAATTGCATAAAGCTGTATTTGAGTATAGCAATGTGAGAGCTGCAGGACTTTTAATAAAGTATCAAAATAATGCTTTGGTAATAGGATTGTTTAGAATACTAATACTTCAGGGAAGACTGAACTGACTAATGGATGGTATTTATTTCACTGATTATACAGGGTCTATCAAGAATTTAAAAAAAAAGAAAAAAGTGAATGCTCATATACCTGGTAGCACAAAGGGTGGAAATGTATGTGCTAAGGTATATATACCAGTTCTCTCTAATATAGCAACTTGGGATCTTCCATTCATTTGCTGAATTAGATAAGCAAGATAGCAAGTTGTTCATATAGACATTTATAACTATGATGATAAAAAGGTTTATGTTAGCGCTACAAAGAGCTGGCAGTCAAAAAGTTAACACAATTTACATACACTCACAAACATGCACACAGACACATTTTGGGAACTGCTGCCTGTTACAAAGACTAGAGAAATATAAGTTTTGGAGTATTACAGAAGGAGAGAGAAAGAGATGGATCAAATTGACTTTAAAGGTATTAATTCTTTCCCTTCCTCTACCAAAGGATATAAGTTTAAATACTATATGGATAATTCACTCTAAGGTGCCACTTTATATGCCGTACAATCAGTATAGTGATCCTTCTCAGTTACAGCTAGTAGTTAAGGGTCAATGCTAGGGAATTTTAGCATATTCATTCACATGTTTGTTTTTGCATTTGCTCTAATGGGGACAAGTGGTCCCTCTAGAAACATATACAATGTTTACCACCAGAGTCCGCCAGAGAGCCATCAATCACCTAGCAGCCATGCAGACACTCCTTAACAGATCTGCCATTGTAGAAACCGGCAAGGAAGGCACCAGTCCGTCTGTAGAGGGCTTAGGCTGAGGATATTTTGGTTTTGAGACCATTTGTGGCTTGCTTAAGAAGCAGCAGCTGGATGGACTTGGAATCTGCGTGGAAAGCAAAGTGCTTTTTACCTTTTCAGAAGGTATCTCCTTTCCACAGTTCCCTCTTCTGCTTTCCAGATGTAGTGATTTGCAAACAGCTGGTGGAGTTAACTTAGAAGCCAGTAGGTTCATATTCCCTACTGAGGTGATGACAGGTGAATGTGAGCATTCCCCAAATGTTATGGTCCCCACATCTTTGTATTACCTGAAGAAAAGGTGTAAGAGTTTTGACTTCACAGTCAGCTAGCATGAGTTATTAGGATTATAATATTCTCTTTCATTAAAATGTGATCAACCAAAACTAATCTGTACTGACACAATGAAGGACACTAATAATTTCTGCAAGTTTCTACAAAACTTGAAATCTCTTCAGTTAGGAACCTGTGATGATGAGAGAGTGTAAGGACTTATTTATCCTATTGCTTAACTAAATACCTACAAAACAGGTACACCTGAAATATTTGAAAAGCTTTCAACTTTCATGAATATAACCAGAAATTTTAAATTGAACAATTTTTAATCAAACTCATTTAATTTCAGCATTCATGTAAGTTTGCAGCTTATAATACACAGATGTTATTTTTAATATGTGGGAGCTGGGCACCCTGGTCTGTCCAAGCAGACCTTCCAAGGAAGGTCTAACCTCCAATTGTGACAAGAATAGTGTCCTTCCACAAAAGACAGTTAGTTAAATTCAATAATTTGGAAGGACATGAACAATAAGATGTAACATGTTTTAAGGGGCTCACATATACCCTAAAGCCTGGAGATTTGTGACCCTTAGGCAAGAACCCCAAATCTACGTAATAAAGTTAATACTGTATGGCCCTCTATTCAGTTTCCTCACAAACTGGCACAAATTGCGTTTCTAGCCTTATCATCTATTAGAGTACTCTCAGTCACAGAAAAGAATGAAGTTTCACTGAGGACCCATCACATGCCAAGCACTATGCAAAGCCCTAAATATGCAGTAGCGAACACAGTAACGAAGGCTCTCTGTTGCTCATAGACCGTGGTCACCCTGCATCTTGTCACGCCCTGACCTACTGCTGCAGTCCAGGGGGATCGGGGAGGTAGGGGGCCATTCTCAGGTTTAGAAGGCTGACTCTACATACATTTCATATTATTGTTTGCTCTCCACTCCCAGTCGTGTGTTTCCTCTACTATCTGCTGGTTCTTTTCCCATCTGGAATACTCCCTATCTTTCCCCATCTACCAAATACGCTAAGGTAAATCAAATCCCTCTCTCAAGACATCTTTCTAGAATCATTCAGCTCACAATAAACAAATGCTCTTCTTATAATCTCTTTCAGTGACCTGGCACATAATCATATCCTGCATGTAACTCCTGAAAAAGATTAGAGTGGTGGTCCTAGTATGTAACTTACTATTATTGATTATCTCTTCCAGATAGTCGGGGTATTATCACTCTATATTTGGAGAAAAGAGACCCTGCTATAGATTTCTGCTTCTTAAACAATGCTGTCTCTCATGATGCCTTTTATACACAACACATTAAATCTCTATTTGTTGGTTATTGCTGATTGATTGTAAGAAATGATGCCACTGAGATGATGAAACTTATCTCTAACTTTCAGGAGTGATCCATAGAAATTTCAGAGACTCTTTCTCTGCTTAGGGATTGATAATATGACCAAAGTGATGCACAAGTTAGCAAACCAACCTAACCACTGTTATTCATCATTCTGACTCTGAGGCACAAAGTGTACAGCCATTGGCATGTGGGCAATATGTAATAAGATTGTTTATATGCCAAATAATAATTTGCTTTTGCCATCTACGTACAGTAGAGATTGGATGCATTCTTATCTGACCTAACCTACATGTGAATACCTGAGAGGCAATCTTCGAAGGCAACAAAGGGCATGTTGAAATTAACAAACAAACAAATACCAGAAAATGATAATGCTACAGGAATGCAGCTTTGTTTGGTGCTATTAGTCACTGTAAATACATTTGCTATCTCTTGTCTGCATCTGTAGCTTTCACCTTCATTTCCTCACAGAGTAAACAAATGCTGCTTATAAACTTCTTCATACAGCCTGTCTTTGCAGGATTTTCTAATCTACCAACTTGCTTAACAGAATCCAATGCCTTGTTAAAACCAAGTATATGGCATACAAATTATACTATTCTTAGGACTGTACCAGGGTCGTGTGATTGAATTGCTAAAGCATGATGTTTGTTTTCTTTGAAACCTGAAAAAACAATGCAGCCTGATTGTCATCCTGGCATGTACACTTGCATTCATGCCTGTACAACTCACAGATGATGCACCTTTGAAATCCTAAAGAATGTCTTCCACCTTCCAGAGCCTGTGGCAGTCTCCACGTGGGTAACTATTTACCTCTGTGGCAGACTTCCATAAAGCTGTAATCTCTACCAGATGGCCCACCAAATGATCACTTGATGGCAAAAAACTATGAATCTATCTCTTTATAAATATAAAGTTATTTGTTATTTGAGTTTACATCTTATACTAGCCACAGAAGGGTAGTGTTAATTTTGAATATGGTGAATGAATTAATGGAGACTGAGTTTATCATCAACTTGAGAGGAGATCATGCGTAACAGTAACAGGTTATGTTTACTGTGTGAGTGCACATTATGTGCTAGGACCTATTCTAACCCTTTAACATTTGCAACAGCCTCATGAAGCATGGACTAGTCGTAACACTATTCTTCAGGTGAAAAAACTAAGGCACAGAAAGACTCAGTACCTTGCTCTAGTTTTCACTACTGATTAGGAAGAGAATTTAATCCAGGCAGTGCAGTTCTGAAGAAAATGCTTTTAACAATGCTGTTATGTGATTTCTCATTTAATTAGTTCTATTTTTAAACTGGGAAGTTGAGGTATCACTGCTATAGCCCGTCCTGCCATGTTAGAGGAAAAATGGTGTCCGTCACCTATCATGATTTCAAATACACAGCATTCTGTGGGATGGTATATAGACAGTGTCTAGTGTTAATAATTCTGAGTTTTCCTTCATCTATGTACAAAACCTTATTACCTTCAAAACAACACGTGCCCCCTGACATTGTGTGCATTGTGGACTGTCATGACCAACATTTGCCTAAGCACACAGTTCTATCTAATAGATGCTGCTGCTCTTTCTGGATCACTGGGGAGAGGTTGCTAGTCAAACTATTGACAGTATCTCTAGCTTCTACTTCTGGATCAAATGAAGGAATGGACTAATCAATACCACATTTGGGCCTACTTCAAGCATGACTTTTAGTGCAACTCTGATATAAGCTTCTTTCTTAACATGTTCATCTGTAGACTAGCAAAAAAATTTTTTTTAATTAATATTTGATTTTACTCACTAGAGTGCACATGTGCTTGCCAGAGAGACAGAGAGAAAGCACTCCCCCACCATGGAGCATAGTCATGCTGCTATTCATTCCCCTCCATCTCAGCAGGATTGTGGGCATGTATGCATGCACACATGCCCAGCGTGCTTTTCAGCTGCCAAGGCTGGGATTCAAACCACAGTCCAGTGGGATTCAGCTTCCTATGCACAATACTTAACAAGGCCAGCCCTGGTTAATATTCTGATTGGAGTGCAAAGTCAGGGCTTCATACTCAGAATTAACGCTGAATTTTCTAACAATATACTCAAGGACTATTGGCCACCTGTAACTCCTCAATATTCCCCTAAACATAAGTCTGAATCATTCTTTCGGTGCTTAGCATTTGCTTGCTGCCACTGTTATTTTTACTTACTTTTAAAAAAAATTATTTATTTAATTTTATTTATTTATTCATTTATTTTAATTTGACCAGAGAGAGGCAGAGAAAGAGAGAGAGAGAGGAAGTGAGAAAGCAAGTCACCAGATTCAGGACTTGAACCATGGTCAGCCATGTGGGAGTGTCCAGCACCTTAACCACCATGCCACCTGCTGGTCCCTTTACTTACTTTTGATTCCATTTCTGCATGCCTACACCTTACATGGCCAGCCTCAGGTTCTTGGACCGTCTCTACATTGTGGATTCTGAGTCTTGTCAAATAGCCTGATGCTGTCTTGGTCTTTGGCTGTCCTGGTTATCAGAGAAGCCTCAAAGTGAGCAGACAGTGGTAACACCAACACCAAGACATCTTGCCTAGATTGCTCTGTCCCTGTGATTACATGACAGTCTGGGTGTTTTCTAAATGATCACTGCACTTACTGATCTGTAACCTGAAGGCAAATAACGTACATACATGGGTATTTTTCCCCAAGAACTCTATCAGATCAGTTCATATTAATTAACACTTATCAGCCCTTATTTATGCAGAGGTTATGTGCTGATTATGTGTGTTACACAAAACAAAACAAAACAAAACAAAACAAAACAAAACAAAATAGAGCTCTCTGTAGCGGAGATGGTGCTTCAGTATGAGAGAGACAAGTTCACACAGTTTCCAGTTGGGGATGTATAAGCAGAGAAATGCAAAGGCCTTGCAAAGACCCTAAGAGAGCTAATCCAGAATGGATAACTAGGCCAGGTGGGAAGAGTGTTCCAAACAGAGAGAACCACAAATACAAGGGCCAGGGCTAAAGGAATAACATGGGGCATACACAGGGCTGTAAGAGAGATGGAGAACATGAGAGAAAGAAGTTATGAGTGCTAGGGGAAGGCCAGATCATGTATTTCCACAACCTGTATCACTACCCCCAGTCCCTCTACCAAGTCTTACAGATTTTACCTCCTATTATTTTTCTCTAATATTATTCCCCTTCTGATATTATTCCTTCTTCTCCAACCCTATTATCATTGGCCCCCTGCAGTAGTCTTCTGTCTAAAAGGAAGTTTGAGAATTCCTGCATATCTGACACAAGAACAAGCCTTTCATGAGGTGGCCGCTGCCCACTGATCTTGCTCTGTCTCTGACCCTCTCTTGTGCTTCCAGGCACCAGCATCAGGACTGCTCACTCCCTCTTACTCCCGTCCCCATTTAATGAACTCCTATTCAGCTGGAAGATTACTCCATCTCGGAGGCCCTCATTCATTCCCCCATGAGAGAAAGTACACTAGTTCCTTCCCTAGCTCCTTGCATCCCTTATGGTGGCGCTCATCCTATGGTTCTGTAATTGCTTGTTGGCAGAGCTATTTCCCCACCAAAATACACGTTCTTTGAGAGTGAGCATGGTGTGTTACCTTGTGTTCTACCCCAGCAATAACCACAGCAACTTGCTCATAAAAGGGGCTCATTCAGAGTTTGTGAATGAGAAAAAGAAATCTGGGGCCCAGCTGCAGCAGTGCGTGCTGTTAGGATGTAGCTGCTTTGTAGGCTGAGGCCATGTGAGAGTCTGATTCCTGTCCAGGTGGTTGTATGCACCTGTAATCCCAGCTACTGAAGCAGGATTGAGAGCATGAAGCAGGTCTGAGCGACACAGTGAGGCCCCATCTGACTTGGCTGGGCATGGTGGTACACACTTGTGGACCCTGATACCTGGGATGCTGAGGTGAATCAAGAAACAGCAAGACCCTGTTTGAAAAATAATAATTTTTAGAAATCATTTATTTTTACTACCTCCCCAGATTCTAATAAGCCCAGAAGTTATAAATATGTAGCTCGAACAGCATAGTTAAAATCAGCTTGTCTACATAACGCTCCCATGGGAGGCCAGCCTTCTCTCTGGCCAGCTGGACAATAGCTAATGGATCAGCAGGTGTTGCCATGACTGGTTGACGGTCCTCTCTGGGATGGGGAGCTGACTTGATGTATGTGCCTCCCCAATAACATAAGCCTCAGGAACACTGGCTTATTACGTCTCTTCACTTTCTACAAAAGCCACTACTAAGAGAGGACAATTTGGGCTGTAACACTGATACATGCCCAAAATACATTTCTGTAGAGCCTAGTAAACAGTCAGTGCTTATTACATGTTTACCATTAATACAGCATTACACTAAAAGAGACGGGAATCAGTGGAACAACCATCCTCGCATGCTAATTAACTCTGTGTGTGGAAAGACGTGCTAATCTCCATTTTAAAGCATCAATCAAGGAAAATAAACTGAAATGTGACCAGATTTTAAAATGCTCCTTGTTCTAAAATCAAATGTAAATGAAAGCTTCCATGGAGTCTGTAAGAGGCGATTATACGGTGCTAGGAAACCCCATTTAAACTCAATCTTCTAGGAAACTTTAAAATACTTTTTCCAGTTTGATACTGTTCCTTAATATCACCCTTCATATCCTTTCCTTGTTTAAGAAGCTTTGCTCTGTAAAAATTTCTCCCAATTCCTAAGTGAAACATTACAGAATTTCCCGGAAGCATTAGCGACGGTTCCTTAGCAACTGTTGATATGTCTCAAAACAACCTGAGACAATCTTCTGTGAGACATGTAGTCTCTCCCTCTCTCTGCTAACAGAAATCCACAATATGGCACAAAAGATTCGTGCAGCTAAATATAGCATCCAACACATTTTTAAAGTTGACGGAGTCTTAATGATTTAAGTCTTCCATATCACAGCTCTGGTTAGGTGTACCTCAACAACAGTATATCAAAGGATTCTGTGCTGAGAGATTTTAGAATCTTTTTCTTTTTTAATCACACCATTAACACTCTTGACATTTCAGAAATAATGTTTATCGATTTTGATGTTAGCACTCCCATAAATTAAGTGATGTAATGGACGGAATTATTGTGGTACTATAAAGAATGTGTCATTCAGATTGTTAACTACATATGAGGAAAAAAAAAAAAAATAGAGCCTCTGGATTCATGTCAAAAAAAAAAAAAAAATACCTAGGTCTGGATAGTAAATAGGAGATGAAGGAAACTGACATGTTCCAGGGATGATGGATTTATCTCCACCATTCCTTCCTGGCTTGTATACCAAAACAACTGCACTTGTTTAATAAAAGCAAGCTGTGACAACGATGATCATTCTGTACCAAACAAACAAGCCAAAAAAAAAAAAAAAGATGAAAATAAGTTATATAAATTCAAGGTTATTCACCCCAAAGAAATAAGTGTAAATGAAAAGTATTAGGAATAAAGAAAAAAGCATTTAGAACCTGCAGCAGAAAAGAACCACATGGTACAAAAGCAAAAATGAAGCGTAATAATCCATAGGACTATGACCTTTCACAAGGAACTTGTCTTTCTCACTAGCAGAAGAGAGTCAGAGACTAGCTACAATCTGTGATTATAATTCTGAGTTAAGGCATGAAATAAATAGGTTGAAAAAATTCCTGTGTGTGTGTGTGTGTGTGTGTGTGTGTGTTTATTTGGAAAGAGAGAGGGGACCAGCAGTTAGCGTAATGGCTATGTCGCTGGACTCCCATGTAGTCGACCGCGGTTCAAGTCCCGGATCTGGTGGCTTAAACTCACGCCGGGCACGTGTGCGTGCGTGCCCAAGATCCTGAGAGGAGAATGGAGGAGAAGGGATTGTGGCGTGGCCATCCCCCCTGAGGGGTGATTTTTCGCTTTCTGTCTCTCTGTCTCTCTCTGTCTGGCGAGCGCATGCACCCTATAGCAAAACCCTCTCCAAAAAAAGAAAAAAAAAAAAAAAAAAGAGAGACAGATGTTTTGTTGTAACTTTTTTATGGGGCTGTTCTAAAGATTAAATGAGATGATGCATGTAAAGCATGTGCCTGCATAAACTAATGCCGATAAATATCGCACCCTATTTCCATGTGTGTGCGTGTGTATGTTTGTACATATTCTATAATATGTCACAAAAAGTCCGTGTGCCTAACAATCACTTCTGACACATATACATAAACATAATAGAACATATATGGCATAAGAATCGTACACCCCATGGGGTTACTATGTAATAAAGATAATAATAGTACTATGTAATAAAAGTAGTCAATGAATTCAGGCACATAAATAACAGTTCCTGGTGAGTAACAAGTGCTTCACAAACATTCGCTGTGATCATCCTCATATCACCATCATCATCCTCATTATCATTTCTCCCATTTTATATAGGAGGACAGTGAGTTTCCAAGGAAGTTAGGTAACTTACCCAAGGTCGCACAGCTACTCAGAGACTGGGGAGAGACTCATGTCTATCACTCATGTCTATCTAATTGCAAAGTTCATGAACTTTCCAATTTTCCTACAGCTCTAAACATCCTTCCAGAGTGGATAAGCATTCAGTTTCTATGCAGTGGTTTTCGAGTATCAGAAAATATCATTGTTGCTACCTTCTTCATTCTTATACTTATAACTCAAATAAGTGTAATGAAAAGTTCTCATAGCTTGAGTTTTATTGGCTAGGCATATTACAGTCATCTATCGCTAAGCTAAGACATTTCTTGGTCATAGGGCAAGTATCTAGAAGTGGCTTTTACTAAAGTGTTGCCAGTCTGTCCTTGATCTCCCATGCTACACATATCCAATTAGCATTCTTGAAGTCACACAAGTTACTGGGGTGACTAACTTGATTATGCTATTTTAAAATAATATTACTATGGATATAAGAAATAATTTTACTGTATCAGAACATCAAAATCCATTCATTAAGGAATCCACCAAATAAATTTGGATATAAATTAATATTTTATGTCTGTACTCTGGTTTGGATATGAATAAGGAAAGTTATTTAAAAATAAAAGGGCAGAAGATTTACTTTTAACTCAGGATATACTTAGTTAATAGTCTTAAGCCAGTGTGGCTCAGGGCCAGAGTAAAATTCACTAATTTAAATCTCCTTTTGGTTCCCTTCCTTTTTACTCTCAAGCATATAAAGTAATAAGCAGTGGGGACATAACTAGGATCTACAGAATATTTCTGCAGTTTCTATTTTCTAAGTCATCAAGCTGTTCTTTAGTTTTACAGAGCAGTTTTTCAATTGTTGAGGATCTTTCTGCAGAAAGGCAATTTGATTTCTATCCTTGGCTCTTCGATTTTACATTCTATCATCACTAAACATTGATTAAACCTGCTGCAATATACGCCCTCATATTTGGGTCTTTGAAGGTCATTATTTATTACAAAGTAACAATCTGGAAATATTTTAAAAATACAATCAATGCAGATGCTGTATTTATCAGTGTTAGCCTTTAGTTTTTTGTTTCAGGACAAAATATGAACTCTGTGTGTGTGTGTGTGTGTGTGTGTGTGTGTGTTTCTTAACAGATGTGGCATATTTAATTTAAAAATTTTAAAAAGATTTAAAAGTCTCTTTATGAGAATATTATCATTTTAAAAACTCAAAGCTTTCTAAAATGGTTCAGTGATCTTCATCTCCGTGTATTCGTTCCTTCCTTTGATCTTGTCTACTCATGTGTGGGCTGGTCCTAGTGACTTGCCTCTAACAAACGGAACGTGGCCAAAGCAATGAGATGTCACTTCCGCGATAACGAAAGGCTGTGATGTCCACCTTGCTAGCTCTCTCTCTTGCTAGCACTCTCTCCTTCCTCTCACTTCCTGGCCATGATGGAGCACGGTGTTATGTTGGGAGATGCTCTATAAGAGAAACCCACATGACAAAGAACCAAAGAAGTTTTAGTTCGGTAACCTGTGAGGAGCTGAGTCCCTCCACTAATCACAAGAGTCAGCTAGAAAGTGGATCCTCCCCAGACAATCTTGAGGATGACTTCAGCTCAGAGAGAGACCCAGAATCAGAGGACTCAGCTAAGACATGCCAAATTCTTAGTGCACAAAATCCGTAAAAAACGGATGTGGTAGGCCATTGAATTTTGGGTAATTTGTTATACAGCACAAACAAAACTCAAAAGCTCTTAAATATATCCTCACACATGCTATTTAGTAAATATTTCACAAGAGCCTCTATGTGCAAGGTATTCAGCTAGTGGGGAATGAAACATTCATGGTCCTTGCACTCTGGGCCCAGGAGAAAATTGTCCTGGGCATTGTTCCCTGGCACCAGTTAGCACTCATTTTCCCACAGGAAATGTGAGGAATGTTAACTGCCATCTAACAAGAGAGCTCTTGCACCTTGAATGATCCGCCACCCTACTGAAGGCCTTCAGTAAGCATAGCCTTGTCTGAACCATTATTCCCTGCTCCAAGGGACTGACAGTGCTTTTCTCAGGCACAAGATCCCTGGTATATGTGTATATAAGCAGTAATACTTTAATAGTTACATTCTTTTTTGGGGGGGGTAGGGGGGATGTGCACTGCCAGAGACAGAGAAAAATATGAGAATGGCCATGCTGCATACCTTCCCCTCCATTCTCTTCTCAGGATTTTGGGCATGATTGCACATGTGCCCAGCATGTTCCTCAAGACCTCAGTTCCAGGTCTCAAACTGCACAGTTGGCCATGTGGGATCCAGTTACCTCAATCTCTGCACCACCTGCTGGCCCCAATACTTAAATTCTTTTTACAAGAGGGTAAGGATGTGCCTTGAATATATTTTTGTTATATTAAAAAGAGAAAATCTCATCTCATTAGCCTCATCATAATAACAATTATAATTAGAAACCAATTATAATTGTTGCAACAACAATGCAACCACAAATCTTTTTTAAATTAGTTGTCTTCATCAGCTTCTATTAAATTATTCCTATCAAACTTGCAAAATATCATACGTTTTTACCCTTTATAATGCTCACTTTTTTTTTGTTCTAGTTTTACCCACAAAAAAAAGTTAAGTATATTTACATTGCCTTCAGATTTTGTAGTACATTCTTCTGGAAGTAAATTTGTATTCTTGAAGATTAGCTACACTTTTAGAAACATTTTAAGTCATTCATATTTAAATATTTGTGGATTATGATGTATTTTAAGTATTTATGGAGTATAAAGTACTTAAGAATTACTATGTGGAGTCCATAAGCATAAGCAGAAATTTTACTCTTCCAGCCTCAAGAAGCACACTTGGGGCAAGTGAGTAGTTTAGGCAGAAGACAAAGGTGAAAATGAGGCAAAAGCTTGTAACATTAAACTAGTGAAATCAGCCCCAAATATTTGGGATAAGATTTGTAGAAGAGCCACTTAAAAAGATGATAGCTAAATCCAAAGTGGAGAAAGAGCAAGTCAGAATTCTGAAAGAATGGGTTGATAGAAGAGAGATAATTAGCAGAGATCAGGGAAAGATAGGAGTCAGGGAGCAGACCTTGGTGGTGCTCACATAGCCTTATCCAGAGCATAGAATTCCTGGGTTACTCATCTGCATGCTAAGCACTGGGTTTAATGGAGAGCAAACAACCTGTTCACAGGAACCCTATATCCTAGCAGACCAGGTGACAAGGTGGCTGGTCTAATTGGTGGGAGTATGTACGCCAGGCAAGAGGTCACATATACGACGATCTAACTCTTCCTGCTATGCTTCTGGGCTTACCAGATAATATTCTCATTATAAGGTGACTTCCAACAATCTTCCTCAATGCTGACATGAAACTGGATGGAACCACTTAGAGAATGTAGACATAGATGAGAATGGGTTAAAGACAAAGCCTTGCAGGCACTCTAACAGTTAGGGGTCTGATAGAAGGTGAACTTAAGAAGTGGGACTGTGGGACCAAAATGTATATGCAGTTAGTAATTTTGCTAGATGTTGTCAAATTGACATCCATCTATTAAGAGAGATTGTACTCATTTACTCCCAATAGCAAGGACAGTAAAAAGAAAAAGTACCACTAACCCACATTCTTCTCAATAACATGTTTTCAAACTTTTATAATTCTGCTAATATAGTAGGTTAAAATGGTGTTTCAGTTTTAAATGCATTCCTCTTTTTCTGAGTAAGCATGAGTATATTTTCAAATATTTAAGATATTCATTTGATCTGTCTGTGAACTGCTTGTTCATAATCTTCGAAAGAAACGTTTCTCGAGACAGATGATCATAAAGGTACTTGTAATCCTACCAGTGGGAAGGATCAAATGGCAGGGGTAAATAATCATGCAAAAGACAAAGGGTGTAACTGCAGGAAACATCCTCGAAAAGGACGAAAATTCTGAGCACAAGAGAAGGGAGGGGGTGTTGGAAAGGTGCCATTCTTTTCCCAGGATAGTAAAAGTAAGGCTGAGGGTGTGGGTACAGATGTCAGCACGGCGCTAGGAGTGGTGCTGAGAAGAAGAGATGGCTCTTCTCAATCTATCTGTTCTCACTGTGAGGCAGTAGAGAAGTGGAGCTTGGGCATGATAGAGAGGTGTGAAGTAGTGCCCTTGGAGAGTGGGGAGCAAATATACTAGAGGAGTGGAATGGGATGACTGGCAGTTTTGCATGTCTTCTGAGAATCATGGTCATCATTTGAAGTGAGACTCAGCAATGTGGTTGTATGATTTTTCTCCTGATGTTTAATTGCTTGGACATGGGTGTAACATGAGAGAGATACAAGGATATTAAGGAACTTAAAAGAGAATGACTGGGGCATTCTCAGTCAGGTGGCATGGAGGTTAAGGTGCTGAATTCTAACCTGACTGACAACGGTTGAGTACCCAACCTGGTGGCTTGAAAATCATGCCCAGGCGTGTGTGTGTGTTTGTGTGTGTGTGTGTGTCCAAAATCCTAAGGGGAGAATGAAGGAAAAGGAACTGCAGCATGGCAATTCCCCCTGGGGACTGATTTCTCTCTCCAGTGAGTACACACACCCTATAACAAAACCCTTAAGAAAAAGAAAAAAAGAGAATGATCTGGGCTACGTAATCTACATGTGGTATACAGAGTCGTAAGAAGGTTGAAGAGATTTAAGAAGTTGAAAGTTGAAGGGTGGAGGAGGAAATAATAAGAAGCAGAGGGCTTAATAGACTTCAAGACTCAGTGAAATTGAGGACTGCTAGAGTAGGAATATGGGAGTATGTGAATAAGAAAGTGTCTGAGAAGGTAGACAGTGGGTTAGCCCCAGCCTCAAAGGAACTAGCAATTTACGCAAGGATGAAGGAGTCATGAGCCTGAAAATGGCAATTTGAGATATGTAGAAAAGAGAAGGGTCCAGGGGAACCAACTATCTTGAGAGATCCAGGGTTAAGCTGAGGACAACAGCTGGAAGAAATAGTCAGTGAGATGGCAGAGTGTAAGGAACATTTCACCATGGAAAAGGAATTCTAGAGAGTGCAGTGAAATGTATGGCAGGGAGGAGAGAAGTAGGAACAGGGTCAGAGGAGAGAAAGGACAGATGAGAATTCTTTTATAAGGACGGAGCAGTATAAGGCTAGATGAGAGAAGGCCCTTACATCATCACTGTGAGGTAGGAGTAAGAGAAGCGAGAAGAGAAGAGAATAATCCAGAACCTATAGATTATATATAAGAATAATGCAGTCATAATATAGTATAAGAAAGAAGGAATGAGGCAGTGTTTGTAACTGTATACTATACAACTATATGTAGAATAGTAAATTCCTAGCAGATAATATTGCAGCTGGTCCCCTTTGGATGTAAGATTTTAGAATCCCATTATGCACTGTGGAAAGAAGTTAGTGCAGTGTTTTACAACTGGGAACTATTGTGCAGGAATCAAAACCCAGAAGTTTTGTTTATGATAAGTCTCCTTATCCCTATAGGGAAAATTTTAAGTTCTAATTAAACTTCTAAATTAACCTAAATGGAAGACCAGCTCATTTAATAGAAGCCTAGAATTTCAAATTACATGGAAAGTTAGATGTCATCTAGTTCAACCCAATCCATCCTAAAGGAAGAAAAACACTATGTTAACGCTCTGCTCCTCCAAATCTCTGCTATCCTTAGTCTCTTCTCAGTACATATCTTTTACTTTCATCCTGAGTAAAACTTGACAGCCCTTATGGACTCTGTTTTCCTTGCAGTACTCTTACATGGAAACTCAGAGACTGGATATAAGGCAATTCCCAAAACCAATTTTAGTTTCTCCCCTGACCTCCCTCTCAAGCTCTACCTCAAGTGTGTTCCATGTCCAGCATGGTTTCCACTAGGAATTAGGAAACCTGGAAGAATTAAAACACATCAGAAAGTTATCAAAACACTGAAGAATTGTAGATCAAAGAATCAGAAAGGAGCTCAGAGAAATGAACCTTGCATTCAGATGATGGCTGATTCTGAAAGTTCAGGGTCTACCAAGAAAGAGGGGCCCTGGTAAATATGTAAGGATTCTGGATGGGATTTGGAAGGACTACATTTTGAAAGCAACGATACTGAAAGCACATCAACCCTAATAGAGTGTGAAACCCAGCTTCGAAACATCTCAATTCTTGGCTGGATTTAACGTGATCAGAAATGACTAGTGCCCCTAAGCTAGCTACCTGCCTGAAGCAGAAATAAATCCTCCCCAGAGAAAAATAACATTTCACAGAGCCTTGAATCATCTTTGTAAAATTTTTGTATACACAACATCTAAATAAAAGAAGGTATTACAAACCAGCAGGTGGTGTGGTGGTTAAGGTGCTGGATCCCAATAGCCAACTCCACAGTTTAAGTCTTGCACCCAGTAGTTTAAAGAACATGCTAGGCACATATGTGTTCATGCCCCAAATCCCAAGAGGTGAGTAGAGGAGAGAAGATTGCTATATGACCGCCTTTGCAGGGAGTCATTACTCACTTTCCCTCTCTCTTTGTCTCTATCTGGTGAACACACATGCCCTATAGCAAAAAAGAAAAAAAACACATGATATTACATATACTTCTTTACAGGAAAAGATTCTTATCAAAACCCAAGAGAAAAAAAAACATATAATAGAAATAATCCACATAATTCAGACAAAGAGTTATCAGACATAGACTTCAAACGTCTATTAATGTGCTCAAAATAAATGCAAATTTTGTGAGGGAAATGGAATTTTTTTTATGAAGTGAATAAAATACTATATCTCAAATTTATAATTCAATAAAAGGCTTTTAGAGCAGACTTAGAAAGATGAAACTGGAAGAATGGTCAGGAAAAAAAATCTCCAGAATGAAGTACAGGGAAATTCTAAGTGATTGTGGGAGGAGCATAACAGATATTTTAGAGACTAATGAAGAGGTTTAAATACCTGTAATAAAGAGTCACACTAAGAAGATAGAGAGACTAGGGCATAAGCAATGGCTGAGAATTTCCAAATGCCACAGATGAAAGGAAACCATGACTCTCAGGAGGACACTTATAGACTACAGTGCATAGATGGGGCTAGGCAGAGCCATAGCGGAACACAAATGGACCCACATGAAAAGGTCCTTGTTTTGTGTCAAGTTACTTTCCTGTGCACACCAAGCATGCATGCACATGACTAGACTCTGGGCTGGCTAAGAATGGGGTTGTTCAGTAGCATGAAGACCCTATTGAGGGTGTCTCTCTCTCCTATCTTTAAAAAAATAAAGACTATAGGGATCAGCAGTTAGCATAATGGCTATGTCGCTGAGCTCCCATGTAGTCGACCACGGTTCGAGTCCTGGACCTGGTGGCTTAAATTCACGCCAAGGCGCATGTGCGTGTGTGCCCAAGATCTCAAGAGGCGAATGGAGGAGAAGGGATTGTGGCGTGGCCATCCCCCTGGGGGGTGATTTCTCGCTTTCTATCTCTTTGTCTCTCTCTGTCTTTCTGGCGAGCACACGCACCCTATAGCAAAAACCGCTAAAAAAAAAAAAAAAAAAAAAAAAAAAAAAAAAAAAAAAAAAGACTATAATACATAGATACATGCCCTTTTATAAAGAGAGCAATTTTTGCTCTAGGGCATGTGCCCTCACCAGAGACAGAGAGAAAGAAAGTGAGAAATTACCCTCCAGGAGGAATGCCACACCACAATCCTTTCTCCTCTATTCTCCTCCCAAGATGATGGGCATGCACGCACATGCACCTGGTATGAATTTCAAGCTGCTGGGTTTTAAACTGCAGTTGGCCATGTGGGAGTTCAGCATCACAACCTGCTACTTTACCACCTGCTGGACCCAATTGATAATATGTATTAGTCCACTTGGGCTGCTATAACAAAATACCACAGACTAGATGGTTTATAAGCAAAATAAATTTTTTTTCATCATTCTGCAGGCTGGGAAAGAAAAGGTCAAGCACCAACATATTTGGTATCTGGTGAGGGCCTGCTTCCTGGTTCAAAAATGCTTGTCTTTTCACTGTGTCTTCACAGCAGAAGGGGGAAGGCAGGTGTCTGGGGTCCCTTTTATAAAGGCACCAGTCTTTATCAGGAGGCAGAGCACTCCTGATCTAATCACTTTCCAAAGGCCCCACCTTCAAATAACACTGACTGGGGATTCTTGGATTTCAACATATGAATTTGTTGGGACATAGAGATTCAGTCCACAGCAATATGTAACAGTAGGGAAAAGACTACGAAGTTTAAAAAAAAGCAACCAGAAAAAAAAATTATCTTCAAAGAAGCTATAATTAAAATGATAATGGACAGTACCATAGCTATTAAAGAAATCAAGTTTTTATTAGAAACTTTCCCTTGAAGAAAACTCTGGACTCAGAAGGCTTCACTGATTAATTCTCTTAAACATATAAAGAAGAAATAATGCCAACAAAATATAAAATCTTCCAGAGAAAAGAAAAAGATTCCTTCCCAACTCATTTTATTAAGGTAATACATCTTTGATATCTCAAAGTGACACGGATATTATAAAAGAAGGAAAATAACAGGTAAATTTCTCTTACGAATGTGGATAAAAATTCTTACTCTACTAGAGCCAGCTAGTAGCATGGTGATTAATGCAGTAGGATCTTACATGTCAACTGCCTGGTTCAGTTCTTGGACCTGGGAGCTTAAAAAGCATACACGGCACATGAATATGTGTGCCCAAAATTCCAAGAGGAGAATAAAGGAGAAAGGGTTAAGGTATGGCCATCCCCCTGGGGAATGCTTTCTCACTTGCCTTCTCTCTTCTCTGTCTGTCTCTGGTGAGGACATGCACCTCATAGCAAATTTTTTTTTAATTCGCCTCTTTTAATATATGTGCCATCTAGCTATAATGCCTTCTAATCCAACCTCATTGCTGTTACTTATTGTTCTAACCTCTACAAGTTTTTAGCACCTGTTTCATAGTCTTTGCTTCTACATTGAGTTTCATTATATCCATGTGGACACTCAACCAAGGCTATGAGCTTTCTTTCTAGATTTTCACTTCAGTTTAGCATGCCAATAGGTATACTCAGAAATTTATCAACACTAAGAGTCATTCCTGCTCTAAAACCACTTTCAGATCAAATTATCCCATCTTTTCAGATCTCTCTTAAGAGTCAACTATTCTCAGGAATTCAGTTCTTTGACATCATGGGGACTTCTGGTTCACATTTTCCATGAACTCACTTCCTCTCTTCCTTATTAAACATAGGTTCCATTCTTTTCCATGTTAGCCACTTTCTTATCAGCATCCTCAACTTCCTTGCTAACTATCCTCCATCTTACCACCTGGCAAAAATCCTAATTCTTTTTTTTTTTTTTTTTTTTTTTTTTGCACTTGTAACCAAGTTGCCAAGCACTGCTTGAGAAAAATCACATAATTTGGCTAAACTCAAATGGATCCTTGATGCCTCCAGCTTGTCCTGATATATTTTTCTAGTCTACTCTTTCGTCTCCCCATGGAAGGATGTCAAATCTTTTCCATTCTTTCTACAGCTCTAAAAATCCCTCTCTGTCAGCAGATGAATTTGCTTCCAACTTCACAGAAAAAAATAGAAACCATAAAATGTCCTTTCCTGCCAAACTAAAAATACAACTGAATCCATACCCATATTTTTTCTTCTATAACTTCTGTTACAATGGAAGAGTTCATCCCTTGTCCCTCCACTCCTCCCACACACATTTTCTGGGACTTTACTAGTTCAATTCTATTCCTCCTGTATCTTTTTTTCTCTATTAACTCATTCTTGTCAGTTTTTAAAATATTCAGATCTTTCCCATCTTAAAAACAAATGAGGGCTGGGCTGGTGGTTAAGATACCTGGGTCCCATGGGATAACTATGAAATTTGAGTCTAGACCCAGAGGCTCGAAAAAACACACTGCGCACATGTGCGTGTGTACCTAAAATTCTGACAGGATGTAGAGAAGGAGGAAATTGTAGTGTGACCATGCCTCATGGCAGGGCTCTCTCCCTTTCTTTCTCTCTTCATCTCCCATCTCTTGGATATGTTCATGAGTCCTCTCTCTCTCTCTCTCTCTCTCTCACACACACACACACACACACAAATCGGTTACAATGAAAAATAGAACCCACTATCCCTATATCCTCTTTAAGAATCACCATATTGGAACCAGCAGTTGGCATAATGGCTTTGTCGCTGGACTCCCGTATAGTCGACCGCAGTTCGAGTCCCGGACCCGGTGGCTTAAACTCACGCTGGGCATGTGTGTGTGTGGATGCCCAAGATCCCGAGAGAATGGAGGAGAAGGAATTGTGGTGTGGCCATCCCCCTGGGGGGTGATTTATCACTTTCTGTCTCTCTGTCTGTCTCTGTCTTTCTGGCAAGTGCACGCATCCTATAACAAAAACCTCCCTAAGGAAAAAAATAGAATCACTATATCATCCTCTCCTAATTCATGAAAAGATTATTTATTCCTCATCTCCCCACTAGGGCATCAAACCACAACAAGCTTGCTCACTCAGCGTAAGTACCAAAATGGCCTTGCTGTTGAACCCAGTGGGCACATTTTGGTCATTTTTAAGCCTAACTTCTCTAAAGCACTAGACTTGCTCCACCTTAGGCTGCACTACACTTTGGGTGACCCTTTGTTAGCACCTTTCTCATAAGGTGTTCTGCTCTTCCTTTAAATGATGGTATGCTTTTGAATGATCTTTTAGGGCACTCTTTTTCTTTTTATTTTACATCTGCCTAAGGTAATTCATCTATTCCCATGGCTTTAATTACTAGCTACTAACAATAACTTCAGCTCCACATTTCTATTCCTGACATGTCTCATGAAGTTCATGATACACCACTTGGATATCATGCATGCTCTGTTCACTTAGGATCTTGAAATTCATTCTATCCTTCATTGGTGAATGGCACCATCTATCAGTGAGTTTCCCCCAGTGGAAATTCCAATTTCACCTCTTAAATGTAGCTTCTTTTCATCTCTATATCATTATTTCCACATACCTCTCCCCTCTGGGTCATCGTCATATTGTCCTTGGGTTCCTTCTTCTTCCTCCTAACTGTCCTCCCTGTCCCTAGTTCTGCTCCCTTCCAATCTTCTCCACGTTATAGCTAGAGTATGCAGTGATTATTCATTTAAACATTTGTTTTTCTTTCTTTTTTTTTTTGGGAGAGGTTTTTCACTATAGGGCGCGTGCGCTCACCAGACAGAGAGAGACATAGAGACAGAAAGCGAGAAATCACCCCCCAGGGGGGATGGTCACACCACAATCCCTTCTCCTCCATTCTCCTCTCGGGATCTTGGGCACGCACACACACGCGCCCGGCGTGAGTTTTAAGCCACCAGGTCCGGGACACGAACCATGGTCGACTACGTGGGAGTCCAGCGACATAGCCATTACGCTAACTGCTGGTTCCCTAAACATTTGTTTTTTACACTAAATTATAAGTTCCAAGAGGAGACCATATCTATCTCACTAACCTAGCAATTATTATAGTGCCTGATACACAGCAAAATTCAAGAAATATTTATCAAAGAGATAGATAAATCAGTATAGTTGATTTCATCTAATATGGAAATAATATAAAAACAGTCCAAAATAATTCACAGGGATGCCATATCTGTTTTGTGCTCCATTGTACACTGCGCAGTACAAATCTGGCCCATATTTATTGACTCAATAATTGAGAATAAATAACAAAATATGAGATTGAAGTGCTTTGGATAGTAATACCTAAATGCTATAGAAATGAAACATGCAAAATATAAAACAGTACTACTGTACTGCTCACACGTAGGAAAGAACTAATTTGCCGGTTTAAAATTGCCACCTCTGGGGTCAGCAGGTGGTGTAGAGTTCAAGATGCTGGATCTCACATAGCCAGCTTCACAGTTTGAGTCCCAGACCTGGCAGCTTGAAAATCACGCTGAGCATGTGTGCATGCATGCCTAAAACACCAAAAGGAGAATGGAGGAGAAGGGTTTATGGTATGGCCATTCACCCTGATGAGTGATTTCTCATTTTCCCTCTCTGTCTCTCTTCGGTGAGTGTATGTGCCCATAGTAAAAATAAAATAACAACAAAAAATTGCCATCTCTACTCTGCTATTGTTATTCCTGTCCTCTTCCTTGTTTTATATTTTCCCATGGCATTTTTCATCTTCTATCATACTATTTGCTTATTATGATTATTGTTGTTTCTACTCTTTGAATATAAGCTCCATAAGAGCAGTAATTTTATCTATTCTGTTATATAATACATAGTGGGTAGTCAATGAATATTATTAAATTAAATTGACTATATTTGGGACTATACTAGTTACATTAAACATTTATTTAATCTTTAAAATATGCCACTGGCTAGACCCTTTAATCTTCACTTTCACTATTAAAAAAGGAGTCTTAGTGTTAGATGGTGATGCAGTGGCAATGCCCTTGAATCCACATGGGAGGCTTCCCTGTATGCGTGCATGCTCATGATTTAGGCTGGCAGAGACTATGTGTAGATTGTGGCATGAGGACCCTGTTGATGCCTCTCTCTCTCTCCCACAGACAAAACAAATAAACAAACTTTTCTTTTCTTTTTAAAAAAGGAGTCTTAAAAAAGTTACATCAGTTCCTTAAGATGTGATAGAATACTATAGGAGGAAACTAAAAAGACAAACAAACACATAGAAGCATAAACAGACAGAAGCGTAAATATGAGGAGCCTTCAAAATGTCCATGGAAATGTATATTGTGAAGAAACTGTAGATTCTAAATTTTTTTTGCACCAAAATAAATGTGTAGTTTAATTTTATTTATCCAGATATTTTTGTAGTCTCCTAGTAAGATATAGGAAAAAACAGGAAATATATATTATCACAATAAAGTAAACAGATTAAATTCTCTGGTTTAAATACAGAAACTACAGACTAGAATTTTGAAGTATAACTATGTAAGAAAAAAAGAAAGAAAAAATATATAAAGCACTTAAGCATAATGGCATAAGACTTCTGGTGCCATCCAAGATGGAGTAAGCCCACTATAGCTTCTGTACCCCACTGAATAAAATGGAGAAAAAAAAAATTTAAAGCAAGTACCCTAGGACTCTGAAAAGTTAACAATAGCAGCAAATTGCAGAAACTAGCCAAAACTCAAACAACCTCTTTTGGGGTAGTAAATTCCCTGGTTTTTCCTTTTTTCATTCCTGGCTTTGTCCCAACAGTTCCCGCATGTGGAACTGTGCAGACAAGACCACTTGGAGAAACCCCACTTCTGGCAGGAGAACTGGGAAATGGGGTCCCTGTGAGTTTATGAGGGTGGGGAGGATGCATTTTCCTTTTTTTTTCTTCTTTATTCTCTCATAGCCCTGTCCTAAGGGTAGGCCCACTCGTGAGCCTGCACTGTAATGGCAGCCCAGAACTTTGAGGAAAACAAACAAAATAAAACAAAACAAAACAAAAAATGAGTTTCTGTCCAGAGAAACTAGAAAAAGGAACAATGTGGTCTGAAAACTCTGAGGGAACATCTGGAGTTTCTTCCTTCTCTCTTTTCTCTCCCTGCTTTATCTTAAGAATATTCTCAGTCACATGTTATCTACTTGCAGAGCAGGAAGCTAAAACTCTAAGAGAAAACCTGTCTTTCTAGTCAGAAAACGAGAAAAAGTAGACGCTGGGATTTAAGTAACAGAGGAAATTTAATGAGAATTATTTGTTCAACTATGTAAACATTTGAAATATGGGAAATTAAGGTACAAGTAGGATGCTGGGTTAGTATACATGATGAGAACAGAATTTCATTAAAAAATCGAGTCAGAGTTTAAAAGTATACACAAAGATACAGAACAGCTCTATGTAAGTTAGCAATTACAAAAAAATAGATTTTAAGATGTATTAAATGATAGGTGACAAAGAAATGTGAAGCAAAACTACAAAAATAGCTTATTAGTTAAAAGGTTTATTCTAACCTGTTTTAGTATAAGGTACTTATTACATACAAGGAAACTTCAAAAAGTTCACAGAGAAATTCAATTAAAGTACAGAATTCAAAGGGTGGGAGAAATACGGAAGAAGCTAGCCAGAGAAATAGATCTGTTAATTCTATATATAGATACAAATCCTGGCTTGCTCCCAAGATGTATATGTGCAGGACAGACCTAAAAGCCGAGAAGAAGCTTTGAAAACTGAATTACAACTTAAACCATCACTCAAGACTCAGACTAACCCCTGAAGAGTGCATGCAAAGGCGAGGTGCAAAGCAGCTTAGCAAATGCTTTAAAATTGAACTGACATTGGTAACACTACTCACAGAACACGAGACATAATTTGCAGTCTGAACCTAAGTGGCTTATGGCCTGCTACAATAAATAAGCAAAATCAACATTCTCCTCAGCGTTTTAAAAGAAGCCAGTCTCACAACCTAATAGTCAAAATGACCAGGTTAAGGCCAAAATTACTTACAAATAACAAAGAAAATCTGAACAATTCTCAAAGAAAAAGACAAGCAACTATGGCAATCTCAGAAGATCTCCAAACTGGAATTACTGGACAGACACTAAGGCAAGTTATAACTAACTGTGTTGCATGAGGTAAAGTTAAGCACTCTTGAAAGAAATGGAAAGATAGAAGTTTTCCACAGCCAAATAAAAAGAAAAAAAAAAAAAAGAAAAAAAAAAAAAAAGGGGACCATATGGAAATCTTGAAAAATACAATAATATCATTAAAACCATCACTGGATAGGCTCGATAGATAATAAAGAAGCCAGCCAGAAAACCTGAATATAGATCAATAGTAATTATCCAATCTGAAGAGAGAGAAAGATAAGTTGAAAAAAAAAATAATGGAACCTGTGGGAATACACAAAAAGGTCTAGGCATGTCTGCAGAAAAAGACTAGAGAGAAGAAAATCACAGATCAATATCTCTTGTGAAAATGAATACAAAAAAGCCTGAACAAAATCAGAGCAAATCAGAGTCAACAATATATTAAAAGGATAATATATCATGAACAACTGATATATATCTCTGTAACGTAAGCCAGGTCCAATATTCAGAAGTTAATCAATGTAATTCACCATATTAATGGACTAAAGAACAACCATATGACTATTTCAATAGATGCATAAAAGCCATTTGGAAAATTCAAAATGTCCACTCATGATTTTTAAAAAATTCTCAGTAAGCTAAGAAAGGAGAGCATTTCCTTTATGTGTATCTAGAAAGGAAAATCCAGAGCTAACATTATATTTAATAGAAAAAGAATGCTTTTCTTCTAAAATCAGGGAAAGATCAAGAGACAGAAAATTTCTCTATATTTAGGTAACTATATAAATATAAACACAGAGAGAAAGAGAAAGGTAGTTATTTTAAGAAACTGACTCACATGATTGTGGAAGCTTGGAAACTGTAGAGTAGAGCAGGCAGAAGACCTAGGGTAGTGTGGCTTTTAGAATCCAAATGCAATCAATCTGCTGGCAGAATTCTTTCTTGTTCAAGGGGTGTCCTTTATCTCTATGAAGGCCTTCAACTCATTAGACAAGACTCACCCACTTTAATGGAGGGTAATTCACTTTACTCAAAGTTTATGGATTTGAATGTTAATCTAATCTAATCTAAAAACTGCTTCCCCAGAAACATCTGTGATAGTATTTGATCAAATATTGTAACCTAGCCCAATGATACATAGAAAATTAAACCTCACAGCTTTCATCATCACTATTTAAGAAGTCCTAGCTAGCGCAATGTGGCAAGAGAAAGGACAAAAATGCATACAGGTTATAAAGAAAAAACTAAAACTGTCTTTTTTTTTTTTCCACAAATGACACAATTGTCAATATAGAAATCCCATTGCCCCCTGAAAGCCACTAAAAGAGAATTCCTAAAACTAATAAGTGAGTTTAGCAAGGTCTCAGGATTTGAGAACAACATACAAAATTTAATTGTGTTAAATATATAATATACTCACAAGGAATAACTGGAATTGAAATCTAAAAAACTTTAATTATAAAAGCAAAATATTTAGGTAAAAATTTAAGACAATATATACATGATCAGATCAGTATGCTTAAGACTAGAAAACATAGATTGAAAAAAGCAAAAAAGACATATAAAAATGGAGTTATACCTTGTTTACACATTGGAAGACACATTAAGATGTCAATTTCCCTCAAATTGACCTATAGATCCAATACAATCCCAATTAAAACCCCAACAGGATTTCTTTTGGGTATGGCAAGCTGATTCTAAAATTTATATAGAAAGGCAAAGGAACTATCAAAGGAATAGCTGACACAATTTTGAAAAAGAAGGAACTTGGAAGACTCATTCTTATATCAGGATTTAATATAAAGGTACAATAATAAGACAGTGTGGTATTGGTAAAGAAGAAAGAAAAATAGATCAATGAAACAGAACACAGAGTACAAAAATAGACCCACTCAAATATGGCCAATTGATTTTTGACAAAGGTGTAAAGGCAGCTCAATAAAGACAGACACATCTTTTCTATAAATGCTGCTGGGCCAACTGGCTATCCATATGCAAAAAAATAGAATAAAATAAACCGAACCTATACCGCATAGCTTATACAAAAATTAACTCCAAATGAATCAGAGCCATAAGCTTAAAACTAAAATTGTCTAATCATACTCAAAGCCTATATATTGTATAAATCCATAAATGAGACTCAAAAAAAGGTAAAACTTTGGGGTTCAAGATAAGAAAATATTGACTACAAGGGGCTACAGAAGGGAATTTGGGCAGAAGGCTGATGAATATGTTGTGTATCTTGATTTTGGTGAAAGTTACACTTCTCTATGTATTTTTCCAAATTACATAGCTGTACACCAGAAATTCAATAAAATTAAAACAAATAAACTTTATGTAAATTTTAAAAAATAATGTTCTGTTTATAAAGAAAAAAAAACAGGGAAAGATTAAAGAGTAGAATTAAAGGGTAGTTAAAAGGTAGAGAGAGAGATCCATCAGGCAAATATTAACCAAAGGGAAGCTGGTATATACCAGGCAAAATAAATTTTAAACTTTAGGTAACTTGCCCTAAGACATATAGCTCATGAGAAGAGATTATCTTTAATCCAATCACTTTCTTACTATAAAGTTTATGCTACTTTCAACGCATCTTAATCACATTCTGGTTACCAAGACGGGAAATAAATTAAAAAGAAAATTATTTTTTCTAATATCAACACACTTTATTCATGATAGAGCATGAGTATGTGAGCAAGAGTAAGCAAGAGAGAGACAGAAGCATACTTGACAGAATCTTATCATGCCGAGATGCCCCTTCTCTGGTCCTCCAGCTCATCAGGATCTGTTTTCAAGCCAACCAGGGATCCAAACCCAGTCAGTCATTTGGCTTCTAGCACTACAGTCCAGTTTGTTACAACTGCACCACAAGGCAGGGCCTAAAAATAAAATTTTGAGACTCTCTCACAAACATACTAATTCTACCACAAAATAAATATAGGTTTTACATTTTAAGAAAAATCAAATACTCTAAGTTATATTCTATTAGTTAAGGGGAAATGTTTACATATGTAATGAACACTGATGAAAATGCTTTGTTTAACTTGGAGATTCCTTTATTTTCTTTTAACACTAATAGAAATCAACCGTTACTCCCACTAAAAATTTGACCAGACTTCTTTCTAAAAAGAAATCAGCATTAGCATTTAGCATTGAAGAATCCCTGTGACTGAGATAAATGATCAGAGGAACCTGCCTACTTTTAACATTTACACCATTCACAGGAAAAACAAGGAGAAAATTAGCTGCATAAAGCATCAGTGTGACAGCTGAGTGTGCACATGTACATGGAATTGTTTACTACATATCATGCTCTTTATAGGAAGCAAAAGGCATATGATTATATTAAACATTAAGTAATACAATCACTTACAAAATTAGGATGCTTGGTCTCCAGAAAAGTCAAAGTGAAAGTCAAGCAAAATGGCAATTAAATAAAGTTTTAAACAAATCCCCAATACCATAAAACTATGGGAGTACTATTCACTTCTGGGAATTTCTTCAACTAACATACAACAGTCCCCTATTCCTCTTATTTGGCTATTTTGTGGCAAAATGAGTATCAACCTCTTAGATCATGAGATAAGGTTGTGGAATCTCTGTTTTGGAGGAGGTAAAGTTAAGGCCCGAAGTACAGAAACATGCATAAAACATACATCTGCATCCTTGTATTTTATTTTATTTTATTTTATTTTATTTTATTTTATTTTATTTTATTTTATTTTATTTTATTTTATTTAGTTATTAAATGAAAATTTGGTTTCTTTTGCTCATCTTCTGTTTCATTTGAAAGTAGAGGTGCATTTATTTTACTATTCCTTGTATATTTGATCTAACACTATATAGTAAAAATGTTTAAGTAAATCTCCATAAAAATCTAGAATTGGCTAGGTGAACTAATGAAAATCTTAAGGGAAATGTACTGCATTACTAGCAGAATTCCTTAAGTCAATCTTCCCTAGGCCCAGTCTCTTGATATCTTCCAATTTCCCTCATATTTCATTATAAAATATGTGAGAACTTCTATTTTTCATGGTCAAGGCATGTAAAATCATGCATTTAACCAGAACATAAGGAGAACATTCATTTATCAAGAAATGGATTTGACTTCTTGCTAAATACTAGCTCTTGGCAAAAAAGTTCTAAGAGTACAGGAGCTCAGCAGAGATAAGCCACTTAAATCACTAAATGTGATATAGTAAAAAGGACTTAGTGTATCTATACAAATCATTTTATCTATAAGTTAGCTAGGTAGATAGATACAAAATAAGAGAACAGAGAACTAAGGTATAATCAGAGTAGGATGCAATTATTCATAGGGGAATGTGGACTCATAGTAAATCTTGAGAGTATAAAAAGAATTAATCCAGTTAGGATTAATGACATATCTAAATGCCAAAAAATAAACATAGGCACAGGTAATATGCCCAGGACAAAAACTAAAACAGATTGAAAGAAGCAGATAATTATGATTTTTGAGCCATTTCTTCTCCAGATAACATTCGTCTATCTGTATTCCCTGAGCCATCAAAAATCAAGACATGCCATAATAACATGACCTTGCATATAAAAAAAATCCTAAGAAAAACTATTAGAGCTAATAAATGAGTTTAGCAAGTTTGAGGATACTACAAGATCAATACATGAAATTAGTTGATGTTCCATACACTAACAGTGAACAATCTAAAAGTGAAATCAAGAAAACAATACTATTTACAATAGTATCAAAAAGAATAAGATGTATAGAAATAAATTTAACAAAAGAAAACAAAACTTGTAACCTGAAAAACTATAAAACATTGTTGGGAACCAGCAGTTAGTGTAATGGCTATGTCGCTGGACTCCCACGTAGTTGACTGCAGTTCGCATCCCGGACCCGGTGGCTTAAAACTCACGCCGGGCACGTGTGCGTGCGTGCCCAAGATCCCGAGAGGAGAATGGAGGAGAAGGAATTGCGGCGTGACCATCCCCCCCCGGGGGGTGATTTCTCGCTTTCTGTCTCTATGTCTTTCTCTGTCTGTCTGGCGAGCGCACGCACCCTATAGCGAAAACCTCTCCAAAAAAAAAAAAAAAAAAACATTGTTGAAAAAAATTAAAAAGAGATAAAGAAAATGGAAAGACATACCATGTTCATGAATTGGAATGCTTGATCTTGTTAAAATGGCAATCCTCTACAAATTGATCTATTGTTCAGTGCTATATAAAAATTCCAATTACCTACAAAAAAATTTTTAACTATTATTTTAGCAGAAATTGAGACTCTAACCCTAAGATTCATATGGAAATGCAAAAGATCCAATCTAAACAAAACCAATATTTAAAAAGATGAACTAGAGCATTCACAATTTCTGATTTCAAAAATGACTATCAGTGGGACCAGCAGTTGGCATAATGGCTATGTCACTGGACTCCTATGTAGTTGACCGCAGTTCGAGTCCTGGACTTGGTGGCTTAAACTCATGCTAGGTGCATGTGCGTGCGTGCCCAAGGTCTCTAGAGGAGAATGGAAGAGAAGGTGTGGCATGGCCATCCCCCATGGGGGGTGATTTCTCACTTTCTGTCTCTCTCTGTCTTTCTGGTGAGCACACGCACCCTATAGCAGAAACCTCTCAAAAAAAAAAAAAAATGACTATCAGGTCCAATTGCCTTAAAGTCACAATAATGGCAACAAAGCTGCTGTGGTGCAGTAGTAAATGCAAGTGCCCTGCAAGGCTAGATATCATATGACTGACCACAGGTTTGGACTGCTTGGTTGTCCTGAAAACACATTGGGTGTTCATGTCAATGCACAGGATCCTTAGGAACTAGGGGCGGGGGGGTCCTGGGGAAAAGAGATCACACATGATTAGAATGTGCTGAGGGTGCTTCTCACACACATGTGCACAAGTGTGCATATACATACTATCATAAACAAACTAATAATAAGGCAGTGTGACACTGGCATAAGGATGGACATATAAATCAGTGGAACAGAATTGAAACCCCAGAAATAAATCAATACATTTTGGTCAATTTGATTTTGACAAGAGCGCCAAGCCAATCAAATAGGGAAAGAACAGTCTTTATATATAATGGTTCTGGGACTACTGAACATCTACATGAAAAGAATTAATTCAGACCCCTCATTTACACCATAAGTAAAAATAGCTCAAAATAGATCACAGACATAAATGACTGTGACATGACACAAGAAGCCAAAGAAAAAAATAGATACAATGAACTTCATTAAGAATTTTTATGAGTCAAAGGCACTATGAAGAAAGTAAGAAGACAGCCCATTCCAAGGCTCTAGCACTCAGAATACTATTTTTAAAAACTCTCAACATCAGCAACAAAAAAATAAATAACCCAATTTTAAAACGGGCAAGAAGCAGGCTTAGTAGCACACCAGTAATACTCTGTTTTGTGCAAAGCAGGATCCATATGGAAGACTGTGGTTTCAGTTCCCTGACCCACCTATACATGTCAGGTATACACCATGATCCTGGCTGGCTTAGGAAGGCTGAGGGAGGGGCGGGGGTGGACATCACATCATAAGACCATGTTGAAAGTGCGTCTCTCTCTCTGACTTTCATGAAATAAACAAACAATGACAAAAAAAATGTGCAAGAATTTGAATATCTACTTCAAAGAAGACATACAAAGGACTAAAAAGCACATGAAAAGGTACTCAACATCATTAGATATTAGACAAATTCAAATCAAAATTACAGTTAGGTACAACTTTATATACAATAGGATAACTATCATTAAAAAGACAGAAAACAGGGACCAGCAGATGACATACTGGTTACATAGCTGGACTTCCATGTCGACTGTAGTTTAAGTCCTAGATCAGATGGCTTAAATTCACTCAGGGTGAGTGTGTGTGCATGCCCAAAATCCCAAGAGGAGAGTGGAGAAGAAGAGATTGTGGTGTGGCCATTCCCTCTGGGGGTGATTTCTCACTTTCTGTCTCTCTGTCTCTTTAGCGAGTGCACAAGTCCTGTAACAAAAATCTCTCTAAGAAATAAATAAATAAATAAATAAATAAATAAATAAATAAATAAATAAAGACAGAGACGATAAAAAGTGGTGACAAGGATGGGGGGAAATTGGAATATTCATACATTGTACCTCCTGGAGGGTGATTTCTCATTTTATCTCTGCTTCTCTCTGTCTCTCTGGTGAGCATAAGCACCCTATAGCAAAAATCTCTCTAAAAAAATGAAAACAACAACTATAAATTATTAGCAGACTTAGAAATCAAACTGGCCAGTAAATAGGTTTCAGATCTTAGTATTAAATTTAACCAGTCTAGTATCATTTTCTCTACCAACTTCTCATTTTCTCCTTCTATCCAAGAATTAACTAAGTGTCTGACTAGTACACCAAATTCCTGATAACATAATCTTTTCTTTCTAGTATGATCTCGTTCTAGATTGCCTTTAGGCTGACCCATGCTGACCTACACTTCACTCCCTTAAGATTAACAAACCATCAGCCATGAAGTCACTGCTATCTTTAGACTATTTTAGAAAATCTGCCATCTTGGCCTAGCTGTGTTGATGTGTGCTGCTAAGATGATAAGATGCTATGCTCTGCAGACTGGGACTACATGGGAGGCTCAGGTTTGATTTCTGGCACAACCTGACTACTGGGCACAGTGGTACACACCTGTAATCTCAGTGACTTTGGAGGCTGAGGTAAAAGGATCATAAACTCAAGGTTGGCCTAGACAATATAGCAAGACTCTTGCTAAAAAGAACCAGGCATTGTAGTGCACCTGTATTGCAGCTGGGAGGCTAAAGCAGGATTGCAATACAGTGAGAACCTGTCTTAACAAATAACAAAAACAAAACATACAAAAACTTTCTATCCCAGTGAGTGGTTGGTTATCCAATCCTGGTTGAAAAGAGTATGGGATGATTAGATAGGTCCTGCCAAGTTTGGCGACATAGTGTTTCTGGAGAACAAGAACAGAGGGATTTTTTTCAAGTAACACAGGGAACAATGACCAAAGCCAATGTTGGCAAGAGGGAGCTGAGGTTTGTGCATCAAAGATACCACTCTGAAGTACCAAGGTCATGGGACCAGCTGGGTCAACACTGGGGTTACAAAGCAAAGTGCTTGAAGCCAAACAGGAATGAGACAAAAGTCAATGCTGATGGTGAACAATGAAATAAACAGAGGTGGTCTTGATTTCCCTGAGTTTTCTTGTGTGTGTGTGTGTGTGTGTGTGTGCACACGCGCACAGTTTGGCCATCTTTTTCTAAGTGACAAGGGTTAGCTTAAAGACCCAGATGCAAGGGAGTGTATTGGCAACCATAGAAATGTAAGATCCTTAGCTTCCAAAGTCAACTACTTAGAAGTCAAGAATCTGTCTCCCACAGAGTGCCAGGATGAAGCACTAAATTCAAACACCCTGATCATCTTCCTTCTGGGCCCTATTATTAGTTGTTAGGAGATGCCTCAGTTTAAAAGAATGAACTCTGCAAAATCCAGTATCAAGGCTATGGAATCTAAGAACTATTTTCATTCAATCACTTGACAAAATAACTTTAGCAGATGCAAGAGTAGGCCTGCCACACCTATTTCAGTTAAAACTAGAGATTTTTATTTTTTTCCTGAGCATCCTATTAGAATCCATATTCCAGATTCAATGCTCTCAAAAGAAATAGAACTGACATGTCTCAACACCAAAATTCCCCATATCTAAGCACAAGTCATGTTATTTTTCTGACTGTAATTTGATCTTTTGAGTTCTATGTAGGCAATGTGTTCTCTAGGTCAGCCACTTTTAAACATTTAATACGGCAGAATACTTTTCATAAACAATACTTTTACACGGAACCATAAAACAGAAGAAAATGGAGTTACTATGATTGAAGCAAAGCGAAGGGCTCTAAAGATCCAATACTTCATTTTGCCTCTTTCAAATGTGTCCCCTCTTCCCCCTACAGACCCTTAGTATACACTCAAACACACAAAAATAGCCCCAAGTATTGAGCCTTCACTAACACATGCAGCAGAACCCAGTACAAATTAACTCAGACAATAATTTCATGATCTAGAACTATGTAAAATGATAATAATTTGATTAAAGCTTCTTTAGTAGAAGAAAAATTTATTCTGAGAAGATCTGTCCACACCTATGGTAGAAACAGCTGTCTTATCAAAGGGGAAAACATTTGGCCAAACTAGTATAAAGTTGCAATTTAATTCCCCTTAATAAAAATCTGAGGGGAAATAGCATTCATATATTCAAGCGACCACCACTGTTCTTCATTTAGCTTTTCCTGATGGTGATAACAGCATTAATGTCAAATACGCATGTGAAGAAAATGGAAAAAACTGATTGAAATGTAAGGAAAAAATGCATTTAGTTGGTTATTTCTATCTACAAGATGACCTGAAGAACAAAAAGGGATAATTTTATAGGACTCACTCTTAAACTTATTTCCTTCCTTAATGATTACTTTTAATTTGACTATGTAAAGACTGGAAAGTATAGGTGTATGGAGGGATACCTTAGGAATCTTTAAATCGATTGCCATAAGCAACCTTCCAGTCTCTGTTAAACGTTGGATATACAATCAGTATGAAGACAGTTTCCACCAGCAGCTCTACACTGGTTGCATAGGAACAATTCTAAGTTTGAAAAATCTGAACTGCTATGTGAGGGTATGAGAGACAGACTGCTGCAATCGTGGTTATTAAAGACTATTTGAATAAGATTGGGGGTGGGAGTAAAGGAGAAAAGTCTGGCAGAAAAAGCGTATTGATTAGCAGAAGCTACTTAGACATGTATTCAATTTAACTCTTTTCACTAACAAGTTTTAAAAAATGACTACAATATTCAATTGTAGACACATTGTAGGATATGTTAAGATATATCTATATCTCAATGGGAAGGTGTAGATTTTACCACAGGCATAATAACAACCGTAGATTGTAGAGCAACTGCTAATGGCATGGCTGAGAGTGAAGCACATGCGCTAATTCTACCATCGCAGCCGTGGGAAAGCCTCCTGTAATTTTCCAACCCCATCCCATAATAAACAGCACATCCAACTAATCATCTGAAGCTGAAGGTCTGTCCTGAAGAAGGAATTTTGCTACCAGAAAATTCAATTATTTGAATCCTCTTTTGAAAAAGAACTACAAATCTATTTATCTAATTAACTAAGTAAATGTACGAAGTACTCTATGTCAGCTTCCTCCACAATAAATTGTCAGTCTAGGCCTGTGAATGTACTGCTATAGGAAACTTGAAGCTCAGTAATTCTTCCACTGACCACTGCAGTGCTATATTTCATACAGAACAGAAAATATGTCCACTGCTTTTCCTTTTCACAGTATTTATGAATTAATGATAAAGATAGTTCATATTCATAGCATCAGTTATGTGCCAAGTATTATGCTAAGCACATAAAATGTATTAACTCACATAATTCTCATAACAACTCAATGGGGCCAACTTTATAATATTCCTCATATGGAAATAATATCCTACCATGCAGATGAAGAAAGTGAAAGGTCAAATAACTTGTCCTTGGTCACATTGCTAATAAATAGAAGAACCTGAATATTTCTGACTTCAGAGCCAAACTTCCAACCCTTTGAAGAAACTCTTCTTGGAGAATTATATGTTATATATTCTATTCTATTTTATTATGTCAGTCAGTTTCAGCTGCAAAAAACAGAATCTATTCTGTCTAGTTGAAATCCTCATTAGGAGGACTGAACAGACAAATTCAAGGTGACTTTCCAAGAACAGTTCCCCAAACTACATTACGAAACTGGACACAATGGGACCTACTGTCACTTCTCAGACAGGAATCTGCCTTTTTTTTTTGGGGGGGGGGGGGGAAGGTTTTTTCTATAGGGTATGTGTGTGCACCAGAAAAACAGAGAGAGACAGAGAGAAAGTGAGAAATCACCCAGAAATCTCCAGAGCCACACGACACCTGCTACAATTCACATCAGCAAAATAGATGCCCTGTCCTCTGCCTCTCACAAAGCTATGACCAGATGCTGGAGCCTCTGCAGAATTCATGACGACTTCCACGTGGGCAGCACTTCTGTCAAAGAGTAGCTTCCACATACTTCTGCCTTCTGATCCTACACAAACACATCTAATAGGATGAACCTCAATCAAATCCAGACTCCTATCTGAGAGCAGAATGAGAATCGTGTTTAGCTTTTTAGTGTCTTCAGCACAGGAAAGGCACTAAAGGAAGAAGGTAGAATGGATGTTGAATTTTAACCCACTATAGCCACTACAAATTCCAAGGATTTGGATGTCCTGCCAAGGTCTAAAGACTCCTGATTGAGGTTGGGAAGTTTTTTGTGTCTGGGAAAAGATTTCAGATTTCATTTTTTATCAGTCTTAAAGGGTTCATGATCTAAAATTGGATCAGACCCCAATTTAATATATCTTTAATACGATACAATTTTGAGAATAAGATTAGCATTGCGGGAAGAAGTTAAGCACAGTTGTTAAGGACATTAGCTCCCCTCTGATTATACATTGTGGCTTCTTTTCCGATCCTATAAATCTTTCACCTTTTACCAATTCTGGTGCTGTCATTTAGTAGGTGTTTAATCTCTAGCATGTTACTTAATCTCTTTGTGTTTCTGTGTAAGATGTATCGACTTCATAAGGATGGTCAAAGATTATATGAAATTAGTGTAAAGTTCTTAGAAGAATGACTAGAATTTGAAAAATGCTCCCTAAGAGTTAGCTCCTGTTACTGAGGGAAATGCTCCCTAAGAATTAGCTCCTGTTACTGGAATAACCTTTAGACAAGATAAATTTTACGAGTAAGAGGTTATAAACAAACTAGTGTGTGCATTCCAGTCCTGCACTTTAACATTTGTATATGAATGATTTCATGGAGCTTTTAGAAGAAGTTAGTACTTGATTTCCTGTGACAGTAAGGAGAAAGACAAGTATTCATCTTCATGGTGATGAACTGGCCCTGCTTAAAGAATAAATTAAACTAGTAGCCAATTATTGCCAGGAGGAACAGCTCAAATACAACCATGCCAAAACCAACTTGTCATTTCTAAAAAAATGTTTTTCAGGACCCAAATGAATAATACTTTTAAAATATTCAAAGTTCTAACACTTCAATTGTTTGGAGGGCAGTACACTGATAGTTACCTCATCCTGGAAGATCTACTCTAACATAGTTTTACTCAACCAATATTGCACACAAGTCTTATTATCTGGGCAAGGTAAAAATCTTGCTATGCAAGACCCTATCTTCCACGCTTAAAGGAGTAATACTTAAGGGCTAACAGCCATTTTGCTCAATCATTTGTGTAAATCTAATTGAACCTTGGAAAGCAAAGGCCCAGGCCTGCTGGCAGGTACTCCTGCAGGTTGCAGTTGGACAACAGGAACAACACTCAGTCGTGGCAAAAATGTAAACAGGAATCTTTGATGATACATCAACTTCTCAAACATCTAAAATGTATGTGCTACTCAACTACAAGAAAAACCTACATTTCAGCTATTTACCAATAACTTCAGTGTGAAATTGTTTGACAAGTGACTCCAGTCAGAAGCCTAGTTGACATCAGATTGTAACAAGTTGAGAATGAATCCGACCAGTCAGCGAGCACTTAGGGAAATAAGTTTTCTAATACACTGTTGGTAGGGGAATTAGTTCACCTTTTTTGAGGTTGACATGGGAATATCTAACAAAATCTTTTTTAAATGACTCACTCACTCACCACTTTATTTTTTAAAAACTTATCTCAAAGAATTAATATCACAATTGTGTACATTGCATGTATACCTATGTTCACTTAGGAACCTGCTCCCGGCCTCAGCCAAAATGGATTACAGGCACAGACACAAGCACCCATTGTGTACAGAGAGACCTTGGGACAGGAACTTGGGACCCTTCCATGTGAATCACAGAGTGTTGTGATTGTTGGTCGCAGTCTGGCTCCCAGCAGAGGTAGCTTTTAATGTTTGGGATTATGAATAATTTTAATTTTCTTCTGTATGCTATTTTGTAGCTTATTTTAAAATTTCAGTATATATTATTTTTAATATATAAAAATATATTATTACATTATATATAAAAAGATACATTAAAAAATAATGGTTACAAGTATGTATTTAAAAATAATGGTTGTAGGGGCTAGCAGGTGGCATAGTGATGAAGTCACTGGTCTACCACACATCCATCTCCGGTTCATACCCCAGACCTGGTGGCTTGCTTTCTCACTTTCTTTCCTTCTCTCTCTGGTCAAAATAAAAAATAATAATAATAAATAATTTTTAAAAAATGGTTGTAAATGTAAAAAACTTAAGCCTACGGTCAGCCACATAGCACAGTGGTTAAGTGCTGTCATTAGAAGCCAGATCCCACATGGCCAACTGCATGTCAAATCCCAGAAGCTTGAAAAACTTGCCAGGCACATATATGTCCATATTCAAAATCCTAAATGGGATAGAACAATGGAGGATAAAGGATTGCAGTATAATATGCCTCATTGGGGAATGCTTCTCTCTCTCTCTCTCTCTCTTTCTCTCTCTCTGGTGAGTGCACGTGCCCTCTGTAAATAACAATAAATAAAATAAATTTAAAAAAAGAAACCACATGCGCCCAGATGGTAGCACTTTTATTTAAGGACAGTCAAAATGCTGAGATTCAGGGACCAGCAGTTAGCGTAATGGCTATGTCGCTGGACTTCCACGTAGTCGACTGCGGTTCGAGTCCCAACCCAGTGGCTTAAACTCACACCAGATGTGTATGCGTGCATGCCCAAGATCCCAAGAGGAGAATGGAGGAGAAGGGATTGCAGCATGGCCATCTCCCCTGGGGGGTGATTTCTCGCTTTCTATCTCTCTGTCTCTTTGGCACGCGCACGTGCCCTATAGCAAAAACCTCTCCAAAAAACCTGAGATTCATATACTCAGATCATACAGACTCTCTACGCTTTCCTTGTATTTTGTATCAACATAGGAAAAGACAAACTCAAATGCTTCTTGAAGACAGGCAGGCAAAGTAAATAAGTGAAATAGAATATGAAGCCGTAGGGTTGGAACAATGGAGGATAAAGGATTGCAGTATAATATGACTCATTGGGGAATACCTCTCTCTCTCTCTCTCTCTCTCTCTCTCTCTCTCTCTCTCTCTCTCATTGATTAACTCTAGAGCACATACCCAGTCTAGAGGTATTCACATTCTAAAATATTTCAGGACACCTCAAATACATCTGCAGGTCAAATTTGAACAGGAAGCTGCCAGTAAGGACCTTTATAGTGTAAATCTACACATATAGTACAGTGCTGTAACTCTTTGACACAACTATAGCTGAACATCACCACCTCCCCAAGCTCCTGGAATTGGTTCAAATGGCATCTATAAAGGACACCATTTTTGATATTTGTAAAGATGATCTGCCTAGAATTTAATACAAGAAAAAGTTTGTCCTCATAAACTTGTCTGCTTTCCTCCATAACAAAATAAAAGCAATGTATTTAATTAGCTTTTTCCTTTTATAAGTTGTTCTAAATAACTCAGAAACATCCCTTAGCTTAGACTTTCTCTTAAAATCATCTTTCCATCCCATCACTTAGTTCTCGTTCACTTGCTTCGATGGTAGGAAACAGTACATGCACGTATGTATTATTATGTTAGTGCCTGTACAGGTACCACTTGAAATAGTTATAAAATTTACATTGGACAGAGGAAAGTAGAATTGAATCAATATACTGAAAAAAGTAACATCGATAAATCAAAAAAAAACTGTAATGAATTGTACAAATACTTTTTATACCTTGGTATCAGTTCTATTTACTGACCAACTTTTAATATAAACTACAGGTGACAAATGTAATATGGGGAATTTGGCAGCCAATGTGGAAGCAAACCAGAGAAAAAGACAGATGAAAAGAGTAGCTGAAGGCAATGGAAAGTGGAATGAAAAAACTGCAATAATTGCGCTGTATAATATGTATACACAGCACCACTGTACTAAGAATAAGACAAAACAAATAGCACCATTGTTAGGCAGCACATCTCCTTTACTGGAAACTCTTAACATACCCAGGTAAGGGTGTCAGCAGGGCCTATGTTCCTATCCTCCCAGGTCCTGTGCCTGCCTTGTGTCCCCAAACTCCAGTTCCTCCACCTGCCTCTAGCTTTTCTACCTACCCCTCACTGTCCTCTTTCTCAAAAACTAGAAATGAGAATATAAATATTCCTCCAACTTGAAGTTTGGGAACTAAGATGTTTATTAAAAATTAAAAATTGATGGTAGGTAATTATCAAAATGAAATGTTCTAAGATTTGTAATATTAAAATTAATTATTAAATATTCAAAAGGGTATTTTATTTTCATATTTATATACTGCTCCTCTTTTAGAAACGGAAATTCCAAATACCAATGAAATACTGGAAGACTTTTTAAAGAAAGCCTTTGTATAAATTCAAGGCAGGTGCTGAGTCAAAATTAACCTTTTTGGTAAAATAGCTAAGCAATATTCTGGCTCAATTATATATGTATATATATATATAAAACAAAGAACATTGTCTAGCCTTTTATTTTTATTATCTAATAAAATAAACATCAGGGGCCAGAAGGTGGAGTGGTGACTATGGCGCAGGACTCTCATATGACCGACTACAATTCATTCTGGACCTGGCGGCTTGGTTTCTCACTTTCCCTCTCTCTCTCTGGTGAGACCATACGCCCTATAGAAACTTTTAAAATAATAATAATAAATAAAATTAAATACAATCTTTAAAATATAAAAAAGAAAATAAACATCAACTTCAGGAAGTAAAACCCAAATATACTAGTATGTCCTGTTTATTCCTAAGAAATATATCTTGTTTCAATGTCTTAAACTCTCATTTAAACAAAATTAAACAAAACATCCTAGGAATTAATAAGACAAATAATAAGTCTTCTCCCTCTTATTTAGATTAATTTGAACACCCAATTAGTTGTTAGTGGTCAGGAAACGTGAGAAAGTAAGAGTCGGAGGAGAAAGTAATGTTACACTAATGCCTAAATAGCATTTAGTGAGCACTTAAGACTTCTCACAATACTCCGGGATATAAGTCCTCCAAAGTTTTAATTACTTAATTAAAATAAAAAATCGCATATACTTTTTAATGTAAGGAAAGTCTAAGGAATTAAAAAAAAAAAAAACATAAAAATGTGGGGGTTTTCCCCCCAAACAAGGAAAGCACAATGGAGGGTGAATGACAGTGAATATTTTGAATCGGTAAAAAAAAAAAAAAAATTAAAAAGCGATCATGGTGGAAAGTGAAGCACTCTGATGATGTATGGCAACCAGAGCATCTGTCAGATTTTAAAAGTCACAGTGCATGGACCAGCAGATGGTTACGTTGCTGGACTCACATGTAGTCAACTGCAGTTTAAGTCTCAGACCGGCGACTTAAAACTCATGTCAGACACATGTGCGTGCATGCCCAAAATCCCGAGAGAAGGGATTGCGGTGTGGCCATCCCCCCTGGGGGGTGATTTCTTACTTCTGTCTGTCTCTGTCTCTCTGATGAGTACATTTGTCCTATAGCAAAAAATCTCTCTTAAAAAAAAAAAGTCACAATGCATGTATAGACTGACAACCTAAAAATAATTACTAGTAGACACAGAAAAAAGTAATACTGTCATTATTATCCTAAAATCTCAAAGTCAGTGAGGATACAATGATAAAAAATGAGAGTGTATTTTACATTCTTCAAAAAAAAGAGTGTGGCAGAGTTATCGAGCACTGTTAAAACCTGCAAGTTTTCTACAAAAAGTCTGTAAGTTAGATAAATTTTTTTGAACAGTCATAAATCGCCCACTAAAGTGACTTCTTAAAGCTCAGAACAAAAACCTAGAAACTCAGATTCAACAAATTAGCAGCAAATTAAAGGGAAAACAATCACATGATGTCTGCAGTCCCAATTAAAATAAAAACAAAAACCTCCACTCAGAAAGAAATCAGCATGGAGCTGGCAGTGACTCTGAAGAAGCAGCAGCAATCCATAAAGGCTTCTTAATTTTCTTGTCATTTAAGAATTAAGCCACTTCCAGTTCACACAGATCCTACCAGGTGCACTGAATTGATGTCATTATGAGCCATCAGGAAATACCCATGGAGACCTATACCAACGCTGAGAAGTTTTGTTAAACAGCTGTGTGTTTTAATTGATTTGTATTATTTAAAATAGGAACAGTTAAAAGTCAGTTATCGGATGTTGTGTAAAAGAGATGCCTAAAGACTCCAGGGAGACTGAGTTCAGAAGAAAGCCAATCACTGGAACTTCACTGGAGCACTTAAGATTATCACTAGAGGAAGCACAATTAAATCATCAGTTTATCAGCCATCATTATAAATCACCAGGTAACATATCAAGCTTCGTTATTTAAGAATCCTTAACCAGTGACTTTCTGCATTACTGAGAGTCAAAAGCAATCTATTCACCAAAAGGTACCTAAGGAGTTATGTTTACACACACACACACACACACACACACACACGTATATATTTGCCTTCTCCAGACTTGTGGAATCAGAAAATACAGAAGTACGGGTTTCTAATTCAAAGCACACAGTTAAGGTGTTAAAATAATTTATTAACTTAGTTATTTGTTTGTTTTAACTCTGCTAGAGGATGCATGTGCTCACTAGAATAGAAAGAAAGAGAAAGTGAGAAAGTCACCTCTGTTCCATGGGGATGGCCATGCAGTAATCCTTTCTCTGTTCTCTTGGGATTTTGGACACGCAAGCACATGCACATGCATCCATGTGTTTCTCAAGCCACTAGGTCGGGGACTTGAATCACACAGTTGGCTATGTCGGATCCTGCTGCCTTGACCACCATGCCACCAGCTGATGCAGAAAGAATATTATTAAAAGGGCCCAGCAGTGGCACAGAAGTAATGCAACTCTCTTCAGGGCTAACTTACATGAGAAGGTTCTAGGCTCCTGTCCCAACAAGCTGGCTGAAGCTTTGTATGTATTACAGTGTAAAGACTCTGTTGGGGGTGATTCTTTTTAATTTTTTTTGAGGGGTTTTTGCTGTAGGACGAGTGCACTCGCCAGAAAGACAGAAAGAGAAAGAGAAACAGAAAGTGAGAAATCACCCCCCAGGGGGTTGGCCACTCCACAATCCCTTCTCCTCCATTCTCCTCTCAGGATCTTGGGCACGCACATACACGCGCCTGGAGTGAGTTTAAGCCATCGGGTCTGGGATTCGAACCGCGGTCAACTACATGGGAGTCCAGCAACCTAGTCATTACACCAACTGCTGGTTGGGAGGGGGGTTACTCTTTTCTCCCTCTTTTTCTGTCTTCATTTGTCTCTTTCACTCATGGAAGAAAGAAACAAACTTTTAACAACCTTAAAAAAAAAAAAGATGTATTTTAAAAGAAGATAAGAAACAGATTGAGTTTCTTATTCAAATCTTTCCTCTCAGAGTTGGAAAGTAAGCAGGAGCTTAAAGAGATGGCAATTTGAGCAGGACATTCCTCAAGAGAAGTCCGTGATACACATGTGTAGAATGACACAACACACCAGAATCTCGAGGTTTGGGAATTTGAGAATGCAGAGGATGTGGATCTAGTTCATGGATTTCAGAGCTGGCAAGCCCCATAAAGAAAAGTCCCTTCCATCATCATCAGTATGTTTACACTGCAATAAAGTAGAAATGGCAGCAAGACTGGTGTGGCCATAAAAGGGCTGGAGACAGCCCATGTAGTAGTATAAAAAAATGGCGTGTGGTAGGGCTAACTTCTCACAACAGAGCACACTTGGTGCAGTCTTCACCTTTAGAACTCATGAAAATGTTTTAATTGCTTTTAAAAATAAAAAAATAGGGAACCAGCAGTTAGTGTAATGGCTATGTCGCTGGACTCCCATGTAGTCGACCGCGGTTCGCGTCCCGGACCCGGTGGCTTAAAACTCACGCCGGGCGCGTGTGCGTACGTGCCCAAGATCCCGAGAGGAGAATGGAGGAGAAGGGATTGCGGCGTGACCATCCCCCCTGGGGGGTGATTTCTCGCTTTCTGTCTCTATGTCTCTGTCTGTCTGTCTGGCGAGCGCACGCGCCCTATAGCAAAAAACCTCTCCAAAAAAAAAAAAAAATAAAAAAAAATAAAAAAAAAAATAAAAAAATAAAAAAATAATAAATTGTTCGGACAAACAAAATACTTCAATTAAAAATATAAATACAGGCATCTTTGTAACAATGCAGTATAAAATAAAATTTTTATTGAGTTGTCAGAAAAGTCATGACATATTTGTCTATGCAAAAAAGTATCATGACTTTCTCAACAATCTAATAGTAGTTTTTTATGGAGGAAGGAGTCCATGGGGACAAAAGTCAGAATGCCATCCTGAATACAAAAAATTTGATGAGACAGAGAGTAAGGGTGCAGAAGTCAGCATAGAACTGAACAGAGGACCTAGGGTAGGTGTATTCAGCTAAGATCCAGGAGTTTGATATCAACTCCAGGTTGAAAAGGGGAGATGAGTCAAATCCTAAATGTGACCTGGTTTAATCGTCAATGGCTGAGAAAAATCGCTGAAGTAACTGTGTTTATCTGAAAATAATACCAATGATTATGATTATAATCATTATGTAATACATTTAGTGCTTATTATGTGCTCAGCACTGTTCAAAGTATTTTACACATATTGATTCTTTTAGTCTTTCCATCAACTCTGTAGATGGTACCATAATCTTTAATGCAAAAATAAAGTAAGATACAAAAACTTTATAATTCACTCAAAGTTGTGCAGTGTGTAAGTCGTGGTACTCACAGTCAAACCTGCTCTGCCTGACACCAGCACCTGTATAAAGGCTCTAACATTTCCCCAAAGAACCAACCCTCCTTGGAAAATTCTGGGCAGGAATTATACCACATGATTGTGCAACCACCTGTCATTCCAGAAAGCAAGGAAGCCTTCAAATCTGCATTGGTTGAATCAAAATGACGCAGAAACCAACTTAAGAGACTGTCACTGGCCAAAGACGAGGCAAACTGAACACCAAAAAACATAATCACTACAATAAGCTGAAATGTGTAAAACACTGGTATTCATAGATGAGCTCATAAAGATTCATACAAAAAGAGAATCAACTCATTATCTTCAAAGCTTATTAGGTCATCCGGAAAGTCATGGCATATTTTTCTATGCAAAAATGTGTCATGACTCTCTGATGACTCAATAGATCCTACAGGGAAGGAGTCAGCATTTATTCTGCCTTTCCTATACAGAGCATACCTCAGGTACTTAAGCTGGTGAGGGGACCTTCACCATTAAAAAGTTGTCCAGCTAGGGGCCAGCAGGTGGTGTGGCGGTTAAGGGCACTGGACTCCAATATGGCCAACCATGGTTAGAATCCCAGACCTGGTGGCTTGCTTTCTCACATTTCCTCCCTCTCTCACTCTGTCCCTCTCTAGTCAAATGAAAATAAATAAATACATAAATTAAAAATTAAATAATTTTTTTAAAAATGTTGTCTAGCTAATACATATTGATTGAGAGTATTAAAACATCACCATGTTGTAACGTCGAATGAACTAATAGGGGTCACATCAATGGCTGCTAATGTCACAAGAAAGGGTGTAACCCAGACATTTTCTTAATGAAAGAACCCAGAAATACTCATTAAGTATTCTTGCCAAAAGAAACATCAAGCCTCAAGATCTAACTACCAGTTTACAAAAAATACAGGGAGGAATACACAAACAGTAATTCAGAGATACAGATATAATTAGGAAGGAAAGAAGGAAAGGAAAGGAGAAAGAAAAGAAGAAAAAAGGGGGGCGGGCTAATGGTTAAGGGAACCTACATGGCTGACCATGCTTTAAATCCTAGCAGCTTGAAAAACATTCTGGGTGCATGTGTGTACATGTGTGCTCCTAATCCTGACAGAATAGAGAGATAAATAAAGGAGAAAGCATTGCAGCATGACCACACTGGAGGGTGTTTTCTTTCTCTCTCTCTGTTTCTCTCTCTCTCTTGCCCTTTGTCTTTGGGGGAGTGCATGTACCCTCTGGCAATTAAAAAAAGAAAAGAAAATTCTGACTGCAAAACACTATAGGACAGTGGGCCAGCAGGTGGCATGATGGTTAAGACACTAGATTCCCACATGGCCAATGACAGTTTGAGTCTCAGACCCTGCATCTTGAAAATCATGTCGAGTGCATGTATGTGTGTGCCCAAAATCCCAAGAGGAGATTGAAGGAGAAGGGACTGTGGCATGCCCATACCCCAGGGGATGATTTCTCACCTCCTCCCCCACTCTCTTGTTTGTTCTGCAGTGAGTAAACTTGCCCTATGGCAAAAACAAACAAAAAAAGAAAAACAAAAAAAGAAAAAAAAAACATGAAGGAATAAGACTCTATATGGTTCCAAAAGTCTTAAGAGATGCTAAACATTTTGATATATAAAGCTTATTTGAATCCAGAGTCAAACAGTTAAAAAAAGAAACTACAAAAATTTAAGTATTAATTACTTAGTCAAAAACATTAACAAATTATTAGCAATTTTAGCTGTGGTAATAGAATTTTAGTTTTTAAAGAGTCTTTATTTTCTTTCTAATTATACTTTTTATTTTGAGATGATTGTAGATTTACATTCAGTTGTAAGATATGATATAAAGAGATCACCCATACTCTTTATCCAGTTTCCCCCAATGTTGACATTATATAAAACTATAGTACAATATCATGACTAAGATATAGATATTAATTCATGAAGATACAGTCCATTTTCATCTCCAAAAGTTCCTCATGTTGTCTTATAGACACATTCCTTTCCCTTCTACCCCTCTAGCATCCAGCAATCACAAGTCTGCTCCACAGTCTACTATAATTTTGTCTTCTCAAAAATGTTACAGAAATGAAATCATACACTATGCAATCTTTTAAGATTGTCTTTCCGCACTCAGCCTACTTTCCTGGAGACTCATGTGTACAACAGTTGTTCCCTTTTATTGCTGAGCAGCACTCCCTGGTAAGGATTACCACAGTCTGTTTTACCACTGAAGGATACCTAGGTTGTTTCTATTCTGGTCCATGCATAGCACTGCTACAAACATTTATGTAGAGCTCTTACCTTTTAAAGACATTTACATAAATAATCTATAGGTAAGATAAAATGTCTAAGGTTTTCTTCAAAAAAATTCCAGACCATGTGAGATCTTTTAAAAAAGAGAGATTTCCATATATTGATAAGTGTATATACTACTTTTGCATATATTTAAAGTTTATATAATACAAAGTTTACAAAAGGAAGACAGTAAGAAAAAACTACTTATCTGATCACTTAACACCCACACACATAAACACACACACACCTTCAAGTAACATTGAAGGTATGCTTTTTTATTTTGTGACTTTAGGCCATGCCAAGATCACAGGAATTCTTCGCCTAAAACAGAGAGCTCATTTTTTCAGTGATCATTATTCTAACACTCACCTCACCAATTTAGGCTGATAGATCTAACCCAGACATCTGTTAACCTTCTTCTGCAAGTTCTTTATTAGGCTACAAAGTTGAGATAATAGGTAGCCCGTAATGTTGGACAAAGGCAGGTAAGTAATCATCATAATCAAATGTATGAGATTCATGAGTGGCTTGTCTTCAAAAGAGAGGGTTCATGTCTGACATGAACAGGTCCTTATCATCAAGACAAATGCTGAGAGAAGAGAAGTGTGATTACTGAAGATGAAGAACAACAAACTATACGAGCACAATCAGGCCTGAAAATGAAGTGAAATGCATTTTATATTATGCAAAGGCTGCTTTTGTTTTTAAGCCACTCTGGATCACAGGATATTATTATCATGTGCAGTCTGCAAGCTAATGATTTTTTAGTGTAATTCTGCAAAATGGTGTCTACCATTCAGTGCCACTAATATTCTATCAGCTCATTCTCCCCTAGAGCTGTATCCTATCATCCCTTTCTACCCTTCTGAGAACACCTTGTTTTGTCCTCACATAGGATCTTACAAAAACAAAGATAAATTCTCCAAGATCTCAAGCAAAGAAGACATTAATACTAACCCATTAACCAATTGGGATTAAAAGCTAAGACCCCTCAAGGGATATATTCATGATGACTTTCAAATGCCAAGTAGTGCAATGGCTACAAATGAGTTTCCCTTGCTTGGTCTTTAATGCCTGGACAGGAACTTTGAAGAGTGATTCTAAAACTTAAATAAGGTTTGTTATTAGAAGTAAGACACTTGTCCACAGATCAAATCCCAATAAAATAAACTCCAAAGGGTTATGTAAATTTTATAGTTGTGTTATAGTTTGGTTATATCTACTATCCATCCAATGACATGGGCCCAGCCTTGGTGTAGAAGGGTGGTGCTTACTGTGACAGGATTTGATCTGCATTATTATTTCATGAGAAGTAGGAAAAATATGGTCTACTAACAAGCTGTACATGTAACACTCAACTGTCTGTATAAATTGAAAGACAATTTTGTTAAAAGTAATCAATGTACAGATTGGTTTATTTGGTTAGTTTAATAACTAAGCAGTTCTATCAGTGGTAAGAAAGCTATTGGCAGCACCATATGAGGACACTAAGACAATTCAGTTGAATTCAAAGTCTTATTCCTACATCATAAGTCAGAACAGTGATATGTAGAAAAAAAAACACAAAATAACATAGATCACCAGGAATTGTGCCTAATTTTAATTGTGCCTAAGATTAATAATAGGGCTGCTAGAAAAAGGAAAGTTGAGCTCAAGAGTACAATGGAAAAGGTAATTGAGAAAGGAGTGCTAAAGTTAAATACATATAATTTGGGATACTCTCTTCCTCTGTCCTTTGCCATCTTCCTTGACTCTTTTTTTTTTTTTTTTTTTTTTAAGAGAGATTTTTGCTATTGGAGTGTCTGCTTGCCAGAGACACACAGAGAGACAGTAAGTGAGAAATCCCTCAGGGGGATGGCCATGCCGCCATTGGGATTTAGGGCACGAACGCATATACGCCTAGTGTGAGTTTTAAGCTCTTGGATCTGGGACTCGAACCACAGTTGGCCATGTAGAAGTTCAGCAACATAACTATTAAGCCATCTGCTGGTCCCTTCCTTGACAACCAAACATTTTCTGGTCCTAGGGATTTTGACCCTATAGATCTTCAAAGGGTTCATGAAAAATATATATTATGAAAAAAACTATACATGGAGTTCAATTTCCTTGTGTGCCAAAATAAACTTGTACTTTAATTTCACTCTTCCACAAACTTCTTCATACATTTTTAGACAGTTTGTGGTCACTGATAAGACTGGAAGTTGAAACTCTTAACATTCACCTTGACATACTTAAAGGTTAATCTAAAATAACGCAGAAAATAAAATATTCTTCTGAAAAACCTGAAGGCTGATTTGCTTACTTTATCACATTATCCTTCTTCAGAGCAACCACCTATGCCTGGTCCACAGAACTTGAATTTCAGAGGGACCATTTTGGTGAGCTGGGGTGGTTTTAGAGAAAGATGCTTATGAGAGAACAGATAGAAAGTATGCAGACAGGGATCAGCAGTTAGCGTAATGGCTATGTCGCTGAATTCCTATGTAGTTGACCATGGTTCGAGTCCTGGACCCGGTGGCTGAAACTCACTCCGGGCATGTGTACATGCATGCTCAAGATCCCGAGAGGAGAATGGAGGAGAAGGGATTGTGGCATGGCCATCCGCTGGGGGTGGGGGGTGGGGGGTGATTTCTTGCTTTCTATCTCTCTGTCTCTTTCTTTCTGGCAAGCGCGCGTGCCCTATAGCAAAAACCTCTCAAAAAAAAAAAAAAAAAAAAAAAAAAAAAGAAAGAAAAGTATGCAGACAGAACAAGTAAGGAATTCAACCTGGAAAGAATTCCACAAACAAAGTGCACAATACAGGTAAAGGGAAATGAATAGCCACAGTGGCAAGAGCAGTGTAAGAGGAGAGGAGTAAAAGGCAAATGTAAAAGGGCAGGTTGAGAGTCAGTCTCACAGCACAGTGGGGAAGTACTGTGCAGAAGAAGCTGTATCCCACATGGCAACCAGCATTGGAAACCTGGCCCTAGTGGCTTGCAAAACACACCAGGTGTGCACATGCATGCCCAGGATCCTGACAGGATCCTGACAGGATGGAGAACTGGAGGGAAAAAAAGTTGCCGTGTGACCAGGCATAGAGGGGGTATGTCTCTCTTTCTTTTATGCATATATGCATACTCTCTGGTATTAAAAAAAAAAAAAAAGGTAGTAAAGGCCAGATGAACAGTTGACCACATCCCATAGGCCCCTGGGGAGCTACTGCAGGTTTGAGATAAGTACAACAGTGATTAAGATGTGACCAACAGTAATGGGCTGGGAAGAATGGAGCTAGGCCAGGGATAAGAGGCTTTACTAATTATTCCAGGTGAGGTTATAGGCTTGATCTGGGAGGGTGATATTGGGAGAGGAAAGGAAAAGATTAATTTGAGGGGCAGTGTGAAAGATACATGTATTTAAAGCTAGTTTTGTCCTCAATTAAAGCCTAGAAAATGATGACTTACAGTCATTGTTAAAGAACTTCTTATGAGATGCTAAGGATTCTTATGTTGATTGGGAGGTAATCTATCATTATGATGATCAAACACATAAGAGGGCATAAAAATTCTAATGACTGATAAAGTCATTTTAAAGGGAGTTTTCATTAGGCTTAACAGAGGCTTGGAAAAAAATAAAATTTTTGATATAAGTAAGAATTATTTTTAAAAAGATCATGATTGGTTACAAGGTGATGAGTATTTTTAAATTTCCAGAATAATTAACTGCTGATTTTAGTAAGGCAGTAATAATGACTTATATGATTGACAGATCTATTTTCTCTATTTTTGCAAATCTACTTTTTTATATCCACTTTTGCAGATCTATTTTCTGTACTTTTGCAAGTCACTATTGCAAACATATTATTAATCAAAAGTTTCGCAAATGCACCTATGAGTAAAATAGAAACATTATAGATGATGCAAACTAAATCATCGATTTCTTAGTATATATGCCAACCTAGTTGATATTTTCACTAGTTAATACATTTTTAGTGAGCACCTACAGTATGATAAGTACTGTGCTGCTGCTGGGTATACAGTGAAGAATAAACTAGGGACAGTCTGCCCACTTAGGAGCTCACAGTCTAGTAGAAAAGACATTCATTTTTTTAAAAAAAATCCAAATATGTAATTAAAAATTGTGATGTGTATAAGAAGGAAACATTATAGGGTGCTATGGGAGCTTATAATAGAGGCTAAACCAAGACTTAGTCTGAGAAGGTGTTTTTTCTTTTTTTTTTTGGGGGGGGGTTGCCATAGGGCAAATGCACTTGCCAGAGAGAGACAGTGAAAGGGAAATAAGAAATTAACCCCGAGGGGAGAGAGATAACAATCCCTTCTCCATTCTCCTCCTGGGACCTGGGGCATGCATGCACATGCACCCAATATGATTTGCAAGACGCCAAGTCCAGGACTCAAACTGTGGTTAGCCATGTGGGAGTCCAGTGCCTTAACCACTACGCTACTCGCTGGCCCCTGAGAAAGTGTTTTTAAAGAAGCTATCTTTTAGTTGAAATCTGTAAAATGTGGAAGAATGGGATCAGGAAAAGGGAGAATAAACTATTAGATGAAAAGATGGGCATAGGGAAAGGAATGCATAGAATAAAATAAAAATACTCTAACCTGCTGGGTAATAGTATCCCATGGTCCTTGCAGCAGCCGTGTCTTGTAGCACTCATGAACTCCTTCCCATATGTCCTTCAGAGTTAAAGGTCTCCCATCTGTGAAAGTGCATGGTGAGGACTGAGTCAGTAATACCCACGACACAATGGTGTTGATGTCAATCTGAAACTACTGGGAGAATATTATGACTCTTTTAACAATCCTCACTAGTGCGTATGTTATTTATATATCAAACGAATACTGTATGAACTACTACCTTCTTCCTGAGGGAAATTTAAACATTCAAGCTTCTCTCCTTTTTATCCATCTAGCAGTTAAATGATCTGCTCATTCATTGCCTCTAGGAATTATACAAAATAAATAAAATCTAAATGTGTTTTAGGGAGATCTGATACATACAAGCACCAGGCAAAAAACAGACTCCCAAAATAGTATGGATACCTCTGAAGTCTTAATACTTCCTCTAGTAGTTTAAACAAAGAGATTATACTCATGCTTCTTTTACTCTCTCATTGATTATCTGCAACATCCTCATCACTCTGTTGGGTACTATGGAGCACAGAGGGAAAAAAAATATATATATATACACGATTTCTCCCTAGTAAGGAGCCTATCAACCAGTGAAACTATGACAAGTGTATCAATAACTAAAATACTAAGTAGCAAGTGGTGGCCGCCAGAGGAAACCTGAAGTTAGTTCCCTAACAGTCCAAAGGAAGGAGACCTTAGAGCCCAATGTCTGTAGTGGGTAGAAAAAGGAGAGTTTGGGAGTAAAAGGACATGAGAAGGCATTGGCATGAAGAGATTAGTAAAGGCTTTAGGAAACAGTAATTCTCCTTTTATGTGTGTAAGTAGTTTCAATTATCCATCTATATTCTGTAACTGCCCAAATAACGTATTTGACGAAGACCATTATGGCACTTACAATACACAAGATAGCTAAAGTAGAAACATAGGTATCTAAGTACAGAAAAGAGCAGAAAGAGACATCACCTAAACTCTTTCAAAGCACTGCTTTTTCCAGCACTGCTGAAAAGAATGAGCAGGGTTTCTTTTTGTTTTTATTGTTTTGTATCATTTGCTATAGGGCGCATGTGCTTGTGAAGGAAGGAGAGAGAGAGAGAGAGAGAGAGAGAGAGAGAGAGAGAGAGAGCGAGCATTCCCCAGGGGGATAACCATGCCACAATCCCTTCTCCTCTGTTCCCTCTCAAGATTTTGGCCATGCGTATTCATGGGCTTAGTGCGTTTTTCAGGCTTCCAGGTCTGAGATTTAATCACTCAGTTGGTCATGTGAGATCCAGCTGCCTTAACCACTATGCCCCCTGGCTGGCCCAGAATGTATCTTAAAAAATAAATAAATAAAAAAATAAAAACTCACTATCTAGGGACCAGCAGTTGGCATAATGACTGTGTCACTGGACTCCCATGTAGTCAACCGGGGACCAAGTCCCAGACCCTGTGGCTTAAACTCACGCTGGGCGTGTGCGCATGAGCGTGTGTGCCCAAGATCCCGAGAGGAAAATGGAGGAGAAGGGACTGCGGCGTGGTCATCCACCCCTGGCGGGTGATTTCTCACTTTCTGTGTCTCTGTCTCTTTCTGTCTTTCTGGCGAATGCATGCACCTTATAGCAAAAAACTCTCAAAAATAAATCAAACAAACAAAAAACTCACTCTCTCTATTGAATTATTTTTTTTAATTTTATGATTTCTTTTTTTGAAAAAGAATTATTTAATTATTATTATTATCATTATTATTATTTCACATGAGTTTTGCCAGAGAAAGACAGACAGAGAGAGAGAGAGAGAGAGAGAGAAAGAGAGAGCAAACAAGTCACCAGGTCTGGGATTCAAACCAGTGTTGGCCATGTGGGAATTCCAGTGCCTTAACCACCACGCCACCTGCTGGCTCCAATTTTATGATCTCTTATTCACATTTAATCACTGGATATCTCTAGAGCACACAATATAGGTTTTCAATGTATGTATGAGGTACGTGACAATCTGGGTGGGAGGGGCTCAGGGAAGAAATACTTAAGAACATGTCTTAAATGCTAGAATTCAGTGCTACTTGGGTCCAATCAGAGCTATCAAGTCCAAGACTTAAGGGTGTGCTCTTTTACTTTAGCAAATGGACTATATCACTAAAAGAAAACACATTCTTTTTTTTTTTTTTTTTTGAGAGGTTTTTGCTATAGGGCGTGTGCACTCCCCAGACAGACAGAAAGAGACAGAGAGACAGAAAGCGAGAAATCACCCCCCGGGGGGATGGCCACGCCGCAATCCCTTCTCCTCCATTCTCCTCTCGGGATCTTGGGCACGCACACACACACACCCGATGTGAGTTTTAAGCCACCAGGTCCAGGACGCGAACCATAGTCGACTACGTGGGAGTCCAGTGACATAGCCATTACACTAACTGCTAGTCCCAAGAAAACACATTCTTATACTGAATCATTAGAAGTATTTGGGCAACCAGTGTAAGAAAACTTGAGGGAAATAATCTATTCAAAAATCCAAAGAACCCAAAGCACTCTATTCAGACTTAGAGTATAAGCAGACGTGGGTGTTGAGGAAAGTGCATGAGGTTGGAATCAGAGCTAAATTTAAATCCCGGTGTTGGCACTCACTCTCTGTGTGGTTGCAAGTTATTTTGCTTTTAACTTTACCTATAAAATGAAGATAATAATCCTTTTCAAATTTTGCTCTCATTAGCTTATATTAATATTACTGAACAGACCCAAGGTTACGTGAGGTACACACGAAGAGCTTAATAAATATTAGGTATATCTTTTCCATCTCTACTCCACTATTCCAGTAATTCTCACAGCTAAAAGGTCCATTTCTCAACTTATTTCTTAGAATTGTCCGTTTCTATACCATGCATATTGTCTTTGATCTGGTACTAAACTAACACCATCAGCAGAACATTTCTCGTGCTTGACCCAAAAAGTTGAACTTTCCCTCAACCTTTATTTTCAATAAATAGCAATAGAATATTTTGATACATTTTCAATAAGTATCTTCATCTTGGCATTTATCTGGCGGCAGGAGACCATTATCTAGTGATAAATAGTTTTATTCCATTGACATTTCCATGTCTGTAAAATGAACAAGATTTATTCATCCAATTAACATTTGAATGTCATGTTTAGCTACAAGTTAAAAACAAGCTGCCTTCAGTATCTCTGTTATATTGTTTTCTGAACACATTTACAGTGTAGGGCCAAATTCTTCTCTTAAAATAAGCACTATACATCTTCAATACATGCATGTGCATGTGTGTGTGTGTGTGTGTCTGTGTGTACTGATGTTAGAAGAGGCAAATAAGATCTTAAGCACTCCAGCATCAAATAGTAAACTAGATTATCAAATTATAAAAAGGTGAAATGCTTTCAAAATAATTTTGACATGTCAAAGTTAGAAGAAATCAAGTGGTAATAAAATGTAAGAGCTAATGTTAACTACTAATTTTATAAATCAGGTAATGAAGGTCTTGACAAATACTTGACAAAATGATGCAGCCAGTATATAACTGAATTGGAGTCAGAATCCAGGTCTCACGACTCACAATCCAGTGCTCTTCCTGATATTCCAGGCTGCCTCTGAGAGCAGAGACACTGCAAATGCTTTATAAATATTTACTGAATAAGTGACAAATGAAAGAATGCCTTCCTTAATTTTATTTCCTCTAAGACAGAGAAAGCTTTGCAGACCTAGAGAAAAATGCTGGGTTTAATATGTGGTAATCAGTAATGATTTTAATTTTATTCCTTAAAATATTTCAGTCAACAATTTAAGCATGGAGTAAATGGTTTGGATATTACCACTGTCAAAGACCTGCACACTCTGCTGGAAATATCCATACAAAATGCAGTAATAAGCAGCTTACCAACTATGTGGGGAGACCCAGAAGAACACATGCTATAGATTTTTCATCAGATTTCATACTAGGATTGAGAGTATGTACCATACATTTTTAGATAACATCAAATTTAGAGAAAACATTGTACACTATAGAATACAGGAATTTAAAAAAATGATCTTGTCAATATATTATAGAATAACAGAGGATCACAAAGAATAAAAAATAAGATCCAAACATAAAAATTTAATGTATTTTTACTTAAGTTCCAAAAAACATATTGGGAGGAGCAGATGGTGATGCAGCAGTAATGCAATGTTCTATAGGCTGATGGACATGGGAAGGTTCTGAGTTCACATCCAGAGATCACTTTGAACACGCTGAGTGTGTGCATGCCCATAATCTCAATCTAGCTAAAGCTAGAGGTGGACTGTGGTGTGAAAACTCGGTTTGGGGTCCCTGTCTCTTTCACTCACGGGGAAAAAAAAAAAGTAAAATTTTAAAAGTATGCAGGTTTTTTTAAAGGTTTTTGCTATAGGGTGCGTGTGCTCACCAGAGAGACAGAGAGACAGAAAGCTAGAAATCACCCCCGGGGGGATGGCCATGCCTCAATCCCTTCTCCTCCATTCTCCTCTTGGGATCTTGGGCACGCATGCACACACACCTGGTGTGAGTTTAAGCCACCAGGTCCAGGACTCGAACCGTAATCGACTACGTGGGAGTCCAGAGACATAGCCATTACGCTTACTGCTGGTCCCAAAAGTATTTTTAAAATGATAATCAATTTCTATGATCTTCCCTTTTCTAGTTTTTTTAAAAGACAATATCACATTAGTAATAATTAGACCCTTTCTGCCATTTAATAAAAACAGAGCCATTAATAGAAATATATATTATATAAATGTAAATTAATAGAAATATATATCTATATTTTCCTTGATTGTAACTTGATCCCAAAAATTACAGTAGGAAAAAATTGTTTTGACAATTTAAAAATATATCACGAACTCAGAACCTTCCCATGTCCATCAGCCTATAGAACATTGCATTACTGCTGCATCACCATCTGCTCCTCCCAATATGTTTTTTGGAACTTAAGTAAAAATACATTAAATTTTTATGTTTGGATCTTATTTTTTATTCTTTGTGATCCTCTGTTATTCTATAACATATTGACAAGATCATTTTTTTAAATTCCTGTATTCTATAGTGTACAATGTTTTTTATATATCACCATGCTTTTACTCTGTCCGTACAACGCTGCAAAACCATAAACCCAAGACTCATTCTAGACCACCCTCTCTTTATCAGTCTTATGTGTAAAAATTTAAAATATGGTCCAGGATTGGCCCTATAGCCTAGCAGTTAAGGGATCTAGATCTCACTTGGTTGACCATGGTTTGAATCCTGGCCTCAGTAGCTTGAAAAATATACTGGACATATATGTGACTGCCCAAAATCCTGACGGGGAGCCAGTAGGCAGCATGGTGGTTAAAGACACTGGTATCCCACATGGCTGACCGTGGTTCAAGTCCTGGACCTGATGGCTTGCTTTCTCACTTTCTCTGTCTCTCTCTGGTGAGTGCATGTGCCTTATAACAAAATTGAAATAGTAATAATAAATTGATTAATTAGATTAAATAAGTTCTTTTTTTGAAAAGAAAAAAAAATCCTAAATCCCAACAGAAAAAGAAATAGAGAAGGCATCACGGCATGACCAGGCCTCACTGATGGAGTGTCTTTTCTCTCTCTCTCTCTCTCTCTGTGTGTGTGTGTGTGTGTGTGTGTGTGTGTGTGTGTGTGTGTGTGTCTGGTCTCTATCTATTTCTGTGTCTGGTGAGGGTACATGCCCTCTGGCAATTAAAAAAAAAGCAAAAGAAAAAAATATGGTTCCTTATCATGTTTTAAATTTCTCTGAAATCTGTGCTCTCTACTCCACTGCTATTGCACTAGAGTTCAAAGTGAAAGCTTTCAACAATAGATATTTTTTTTCTTTTTTCTTTTTTTTTTTTTTTTTTGTGGAGAGGTTTTTGCCATAGGGTGCATGCGCTCGCCAGACAGAGAGAGATAGAGAGACAGAAAGCGAGAAATCACCCCCCTGAGGGGATGGCCACGCCGCAATCCCTTCTCCATTCTCCTCTCGGGATCTTGGGCACGCACGCACATGTGCCCAGCGTGAGTTTTAAGCCACGGGTCCGGGACGCAAACCGCAGTCGACTACGTGGGAGTCCAGCGACATAGCCATTACACTAACTGCTGGTCCCTCAACAATAGATTTTGTCAGTCCTCTGTTTCTAGTCCTGTTCCCTGCTGTGCTTTGAATATGTCCCCCAAAATTCATGTGTTAGAAACTTAAACCCCAGTGTAACAGTGTTGAGACATGGGACCTTCAAAAGGTAATTAATGTATTGATGCCTTATCTTGGGAGTAGTTGTTCGGGAGTGAGGCTTTGACTTAAAGAAAAAGTTTGGTGCCCATCCTCTCTCTGTCATGTTCGCTTGCCCTCCATTTTTTTTTATGGGTTGATGCACCAAGGCTCTCCCCAGATCCCAGTACCATGCTCTCGGACTTCGCAGCCTCCATAGCCGTGAGTCAAATTGACTTCTATTGTTCATAAATTACCTGGTCCGTGTTATTCTGCTACCGCAACACTACACAGACTAAAACTATTCTTGCCCTTGCTGGTTTCAAACACAAATCTAATCTAATTTCTCTTCTGTTGAACACCATTCTCTGTTCCTCTTCTCCCATGGTACAAAATCCAAACATTTTAGTAATCTGAACCCTGCTAACTGACCCACCTCCATCTCTACTTCCACCATTATTCCCAGTGAATTAGTATCAATAGAGGTGGCTTGTCTTCCACAAGCTCATATAAACCAGACAGTGCTTTCTCTTATTATACTATTTCTTATAGCAAACATCATTTTCTTAAATTATCTGACTTGTTTATACATTCACCATTTCTACCATTTCCAGCTAGAATACAAACTCTGTGAAGGCAGGGATCTTGATTATTCATATTTCCACATGAATCCAGCACCTTGGTCAGGGTCTGGGTCACAGAAAGTGGTCAGTAGAGATTTGTTGAATTAATGGTATAGACAGAAGTTTGTATGTTTTTTCCACTCAATATTATGGCATAAACATTTCTCGCATTAGTAAAAAGTCATCATTATCATTTTATTGGTTACCTGATATAAGACTATGTAACAAAATTTACTTAAGTATTCCCCTGCTATTTGACATTTAAATTATTACCAACTTTGAAACAGTACCTAGCACACAGTAGTCACAAAGTAAGCTGTAGCAACTCTTCTTCTGAATTATTTTCTTTTGATAAATTTCTTAGAATGAAATTACTAAGTCAAGGTGAAAAATCACTTTTTTAATTCAAGTCAAAAGAACTAGAATCCTACTGCATCAAGATTCTCCCTGAGGTAATGAGAGAAGGCGTTAATTTTAGAAACAGACATTTGTATAATTTTGTATCTTCTATATGTCTGGCATTCTTCTAAGCCTTTGTCATATATCAGTAAGCAAACCAATGACTCCTGTTTTCACAGAGGTTACATTCTAGGCGGGGTGGGGGAATGACTATAGACAAAGAATATAATAAAATAGTACATTGTATAGAATATTAGGAAGTGACAAACACTAAGGTAAAGAAAAAAGTAGAGAAGACTAAAGAGTGCCTTCCAGGGATGAGTTTGCAATGTTAGACTTTATTGAGAAAGTGACTTGTGAGCAAATCCTGCAAGGCACCCAGCTATGTGGATACCTGAGGGAAGAGAGAAAAGGGTGTCCAGGGAGGGGAAGCTACCAGTAGAAAGAACAGAGTGGAGCAGGGTGAGGGATCACGAAGTGCTTGCAAGGCTCTTAAAGACAGTGACGTAAAGAAAGACAAAACACATGAACAAAAAAGCCAGCTTTGTAAGAGAGAATTCACATACATATGATTCACCCATTTAATGTGCACAATTCAGTGATACGCACAGAATTGTACACTGTCACCTCACTTAATTTTGGAACATTTTCATCACCTGAGAGAGAAATCCCAAACCCATTAGCATCCATTTCTCATCTCCCTCTCACCACTACCTCCCCAGTCCTAGGAAACTTCTTTCTTTCTTTAGCTATAGGGTACATGCACTTACTGAAGAGAGGTAGAGCGAAAGAGAGAAAGTGAGAAAGTATGCCCCAGTGGAGATGGTCATGCCACAGTCCTTCTCTATTCTCCTCTCGAAATTTTTGGTGCGCACGTGCATGTGCCCAGAATGTTTTTCAAGCTGCCGAGTCTGACTCAAACCACACAGTTAGCCATGTGAGGTCCAGCTGCCTTAACCACCATGCAACAAGCTGACTCATTTAATTTGTTGCTATGCATTTGTCTATTTTAGACAGTAAGTATAAAGGCAATCATACAATATATAGTCTTTTGTGTTTGTTTTTTTTTTTCAGTTATCATAATGGTTTAACTTATCTTATGTAGCATGTATCTGTACCTCATTCCTTTTTATAGCCAAATTATATTTCATTGTATTATGTACTTCTATTTTGTTTATCCATTCATTTATGAATAGTTGGGTTTTCCCACTTCAGGACTATTATGAATAATGATATGGTGAACATTCATGCTCAAGTTTCCGTGTGGATATATGTTTTCTTTTCTTGAGGGTGTATGCCTAGGAGTGAAACTGTTGGGTTATATGGTGACTCTTATGTTTAACCTTTTGAGAAACTGCCAGACTATTCTCCAAAATGGCCGTTCTATTTTATATCCCATCGGCAGTATACGGAAATCCTAATTTCCCTTCATCCTTCCCAACACTTGATACTATATATATATATTTTTTTAATTATAACCATCCAGGTAGGTGTGAAATTCTATCTCACCATGATTTTGATTTTATTATTACAAGTAACATTGAACATATTTTTATGTGTTTACTGATCACTATCTTTTTTGGATAAATGTCCATTTAGATTCTTCATCCCCTTTTCAATTGGGTTATTTGTCTTATTTTTAAGGTGTAATAATCTCTTCATGTCATCTGGATAAAATTGCCCTATCAGATACATTTATTTGCAAATATTTTCTCCCTTTCTGCAGGTTATTTTTTCACTTTACTCATGGTGTCCTTTGAAGCATAAGCAATTTATCTATATTTTCTTTGTTTGCTTGTGCATTTGGTTTCAAGCCTAAGAAATATTTGCCTAATCTAAGATTATGAAGGATGATGCACTCCCCTATGGAGAATGGTCACACCACAATCCTTTATCCTCCACTTCTCCCTCCTGTCAGGATTTTGGGCATGCACACCCACATGCCTGAGATGTTTTTCAAGCCTCTGGGTCTAGGGCTCAAACTGTACAGTTGGCCAAGTGGAATCTAGCTGCCTTAACCACCATGCCACGGGCTAGCCAAACTGCAAGGTTTTAAGCACAGGAGAACCTCATCTGATTTAGGTTTGATAAGGCTCACACTCTGTATCTCTCTCAAGAGTTTCAACAAAAACACAAATGCTATTGTCTTCATTGAATATGCCATTTTCCGATATTATTTTATTGTTTTCTTTATTATTTGAGGGTGTCCCCCACATAGAATGGAGGCTTCATGTGGGTAAGAACCTTGACTGTTTGGTTCTCTACTATATTCCCAGTACCCAGATACATGAGGGCAACACTGGATCTGATGCCTATTAAAAATGGGGGAGGGGGAAGCAGGTGGTGTGGTGTTAAAGGTTCTGAACTCCCACATGGCCGACCATGATTCAAGTCCTGGACCTGGTGGCTTGCTTTCTCACTTTCCCTCTCTCTGTCTCTCTGATCAAATTGGAAAATAATAACAAAGTTAAAATAAAAATAATTCTTTTTTTAAAAAAGGGGAAAAGGCTGGTGCCATAAAAAGCCACAGTTATACACAAGCCCAAATTGTGGGGACACAGAATTCAGGAATAAGTGGAAGAAGCTAGCTTGCAGGGAGGAAAGAATGTGGCTACATAGAGAAAGGTAGAGACAAGAAACTAGGGAAGCATCTTCCTCAATGAAGTCCTTGGCCACAGTCCCAATAAGGCCTGGCTGAGTTGTCTATTTATAATGGCCCTATTTCCCTCTTAACCCAATTTTCTATGCAACTTGAATGCTTTTCTGATTCTTATAACCCAGTTGGAAAGTTGGTAACATAACACTGTAAGCCTGCATGATGAGGCACTGCAAGTCTATTCTGCCTGAGATAGCTCAGATAGTTGTGATCTCCATGACTAGCCTCTCCAAACTGTGGTCTCCAGCTCCCACCATCAAAGATCACTTCCTCAAGGAAACTGAGGAGGGTCAACAAGCAATTATAATACTCTCATCAAAACATTTGCTTTAGTGCCTCTTGAGGTCCTGTGTTTGGTACCTCCTGCTAGTGGCACGCCAGGTGGGGTGGGACTGTAAGGATTAAACTCAAGTGTTTAAAACAAGCATATAAGTTCTTTTTAAAAAAATTTATTTTAAGAGGCTTTTGCCATAGGGTGTGTGGCTTGAAAGAGAAACTGAGAAATCACCTCCCGGGGGGACGGCCACACTGCAATACCTCCTACTCCATTCTTATCCTGGGATCTTGGGCACACACACATATGCACTCAGCATGACCTTCAAGAATTGAGTCCGGGACTCAAACTGTGATAGGCCATGGGAGAGTCCAGCGACGTAATCACTACACCATCTTCTGGCTCCCAATTCTTTTTTTTTTTTTTGGAGAGGTTTTCGCTATAGGGCGCATGCGCTCACCAGACAGAGAGAGACATAGAGACAGAAAGCGAGAAATCATCCCCCAGGGGGGATGGTCATGCCGCAATCCCTTCTCCTCTCAGGATCTTGGGCACGCACGCACACGCACCCGGCGTGAGTTTTAAGCCACCGGGTCCGGGATGCGAACCGCGGTCGACTACGTGGGAGTCCAGCGACATAGCCATTACGCTAACTGCTGGTTCCCCTGGCTCCCAATTCTTAAATATTTAAAAGACCACTGTTGTTCAGAATGGTCACCTAGGGGGACCAGCAGAAGGTGTAATGGTTACATTGCTAGACTCCCATGTAGTCGACTGTGGTTCAAGTCCTAGACCTGGTAGCATGCCCAAGATCCCGAGAGGAGAATGGAGAAGGTATTGTGGTATAGCCATCCCACCTGGGGGGGTGATTTCAAGCTTTCAGTCTTTCTGTCTCTCCAACGAGCCCACATACTTTATAGTAAAAATCCCTCAAACAAACAAACAAAAATAAAATAGTCACCTAGAAGGTTACCTTATTATTCAACGAATTCAATAAACATTTATTCCAACAATGCTATAATGTTCTTAATGGAACTGCTCCATTGAAACTGTCTTTCTAGTCAAATAAGGAACTAATTACTTTGAAGTTACAAATATGTTTTTATCAAAGGAAAAGAGTATACCCATTTTATTCCTTATATTCCAAATGATTTTGTTGTCTCAAAACCAATTCACCTTTAAAGGGTAACCATCTGCTAACTTTTAGCCACAAGTATTGGAATAAGATTCAAAACCAGAATTCCCAGTATATGTTGGGTATGGCAGTTTGGTTGACAAAAATCTATAATTTTGCTTTTCCTCTGTACCTCCATGAATCCCTCCAGTTTCTGCTGTCCATTTACACTTGTGAAGATGTGGGTAAATGCAGCTTTAATTGTGTGACAATAGTAAGTTAATGAAGGATGATGTGGGTTTTAGTCCCTAGGCTTTCACTGGTTTGCCTAGTCATAGTTCGCACCTTTGTGATCAATGACACATAAAAGTTAGGTTTTGAGATCCTTTATATATAATAATAATAATAATAAAATGCACAGAAATTTACCTAATCAGCAATACCTTCAAAGCCTTGCCATACATTACTGACATCTAAAATGCATTCAAATATCATCATGATTCTATTTCAAAGCCAAAATGGAGCCTTCAGAAATACAACTGAAACCATCAAACTGGGAGAGTCAAACATTTAAAGAACCATACCATAGAAAGCATAAACTTAAAGAATTTTGTACATATCCATCTATTTATGGAAACTGAAGAACAAAAAAATTTATTTAAAATTAAAATTTGGGCATAAACACCTGGTTAAGTGCAGGAAACACATTCTTACATACCTATATTTTCAGTTCAAAGTATCTTTGACTGGGAACTTTAAGCCACATTAAGCTACCAAAAACTTTAAAAGCATCTATACTTTTTCTGTCCAGCCTCACTGGGAGGAGACATAGGCATACATGGTCAATAACTCCCAAGTTTCAGACCTAGGACACTCGATAGCACCATGCTTAGAAATCTCACTAATTACATTGAGACTGAGAAGCTCAGTAAAACCCCTTCAATATTTGAAAAATTGAAGTAGAACCAAAATAATTTCAGCTGCCACCCACAGAGTGCACATGAGGTAATTTATTTAACATGTATTAATTGAGTGCCTACTATGTGCCTATATCACCTGGAATGATAATGCACACTTAAGCTACAGGAATCCTCTGTCAATAATCTAAAAATGTCAATGACAAAAGAGAAAGAGACATTGGGTGAAAAATAGAATAATTAAAAAGTACAATCTTTAGCAACTGCCAGTAGCATTTAATTTAACATTTTCATATAAAATCTCTCAATTGAATAATAACCTACACGTCAAGTAACCTATATATTACTCAAAATGTGCAGCTTTCTAAATTAAATTTCTCAGGGCTATTAGTTTTCATGAATCCAATAACAGCCTGAGATATTTCACTAGCACTACCTAACTCTGGTGCAAGTACATGGAAGTCACCTTTACTCTTATTGTGCATAGTTTCGCTACAATTTTTTAAGTTCTAAAATGAAGATTAGAGAGAGTATAAATTATTCAAAGTAAGTTTAAGACTAATGTTCTGAATGTGGTCACTAGAAGTAAAAAAGAAAGAGCACATTTTTTACAATGAAATATGCCATTATTCAACATGTTGTCTTCAACAGAGCTTTGAAGGGTATAAAAATTCATCTCATACTCTACAATGAGGCAGAGATGATGCTCCACCAAAGGAGAAAATTCATTTTTGCTTCAGTGAGAAAATTATATTGTGATATGAAATGAGCGTAATTGTTCATGTACATTCATATCAGCTACTATGCCAGCTAATTCCATAATTTTTATTCATTCTTACAAACATCTTAGCACTTTGTAACTCTGTTAATCTCTGAAAATCAAAATGAAAATTACAAAAATATAGATCACAGCAACCTCTTTTTATTTATATAAGCATCGATTAATTAATTTAAGCAATATGTTTCTTAATTTCAGTTATGGTTTCCTGCAGTGAACAATGAGTTACAGAGTCCCTACTCCACAGTCTTCTATGTACCTTTGACTAAATCACTTAGCCCTTCTGAGCACTCTGCCTTTGTGTCTGCATGTGAGAACAGTGATAGTTCCTGCCTTCCAGTTTTTTTGTAAGGATCAAGCCGTATAATTCAAGCTAGATGACAGAGATATGAAGTGACTGAAAGAAACCTTGTTTCATAATCCTCAAAACTCTATGACATAGGGAACCAGCAGTTAGCTAATGCTATGTCGCTGAACTCCCACGTAGTCGACCACGGTTTGCGTCCCGGACCCGGTGGCTTAAAACTCACGCCAGCACGTGTGCGTGCGTGCCCAAGATCCCGAGAGGAGAATGGAAGAGAAGGGACTGCGGCGTGACCATTCCCTCTGGGGGGTGACTTCTCGCTTTCTGTCTCTATGTCTCTGTCTGTCTGGCAAGCGCACGCGCGCTATAGCGGAAAACCTCTCCAAAAAAAAAAAACACAAAACTCTATGGCATAAACATTATATTCTCAATTATTTTTCAGATGATGAAAAAAAGGAAACAAAAAGTTCAATGACTTTCCCAAGGTCACTCAGTTAGTAAGCAGCAGACCTAGGAATTAGAGTCAAGGTTCTCTAGCTCCAGACCCTGCCTTTTCAACCGCTGCACTGTATGTATCTCGCACACAGGAGTTCTTCGCAAGTTATGAAGTAATACACACGTATTAGCTGTGCTGTTGCTGCTGCTGGCACTAACAGTCTCCACCAATACCAGAAGTATCTAAAATTTTGCCCTTCCCGATTTTCTCCCTAGGCCTGGCCTGCCCTTTCCCCCATCACTTCATGAACAAACCCCATGTATAGTTCAAGGTGATCTCAGCCTTCTAAGTCCTGGTATCAATTTTTACATCTCTTAGGGCTCTTAACATATTCTATTTGTTAAAGTAAATTTCAGACCAATGTTTTCTCCCTTAATAGACCATAAACTCCTTGAGAACCTCATCCATCTATAATTCCCTTATTCATCTTTACATTCCAGAAACATCTTCATGCCTTGTTTATAAATATTTGCAAATGGATGGATAGATGAAGCTTAACATTATTTCTAGAGCAATTGGAATAATTCTTACTAAGAATAAAGACTGAGCAATCATGACAAAAAATTCATTGACTAAATGCTTTACATATATTAAAAGAAACTCAGACTTACATAAACCCATAGCATTAAGCATATGCAGATACAGTGAATATTTGATTTCTCAGTATCCAAACACACGTCCAATCTGGGAGAGAAATTCCAAAATAAATGGAAAGCCCTATTTCTGATCACTAAAGCTAAGTGGGGCAGATATTCCCTCAACTGTCATTCTACTGCCTTTAGCTGATTCTACACTCAACCCTTCCAATAAGTCCTTCCCTGCTTATCATGTAGTTTAATTATTAATAACTAAGTGTACCTAGCTAAAAGAGCACAAAAAGATGGTCTAAACTCTTGCTTAATAATGATTTGAAAAATTATCAGCCTTAATTTTTTAAATGCTATACATTTGCCTAGTAATTTTGAGTATAAAAATAAATACAAGGTGATTTTTTATTACATGAACATTTTATGTATGTTACAATCTATTTGAGACAATACCCAACAGCACATAAAGGAGCAATATGGATCATCTTAAATTGTCCACACTCTGTTTTAAGAAACTTGTAATAAAACAAGTGATGCTATAACATCTCATTTAAATTAAACACTTAAACTAGTAGAAGTATGTACAAGACCTCCTTGAGGGATCTCGGAATCAGGAGTCCACAAGACACCTGAGACAACTCTGAGATATTACTATTGATCAGAAAATTTGAGAGCTATACCACCAGACAGAGATCTATAACCTTAGAGATGCTGCTTGCTGCTTTGGTCCTAAAGGAGAAGACACTCTATCTTCAATCCTATTTGAAGTATTACTATGTATACTTAGTATTACTATATTACTAATTTTGATCCCAGTCTCTTGGTTTGGTACCATAGGACTCAGCAACGTGGACTCTTAGCTTTCCTCAGACGTCAATATGCTGAGAACATTACTTCTGTACTAGCACCTCTGCCAACTTGGTCCCCTTCCCACGGAAATTGCAGTCTCTGCCTTCTCAACACAGCACCTAATATAAAGACTTGAAGAACTCTGCTTTACTGACTTTAAGGGAGAAAAATACAAAACCAACAAATGAGTTACAAGTTGGGCAGTGATTTTTTTTTCAGCATCATGTTTTAAAAAATAGTCTAATGAGTTTTATGCTCTGCACACAGTAGGCATGCATATATGTTTTAATAGATGTTTTAAACAAAGCTCATTTTGCCAAAAGTAAGCAAAGAGATTTTTTTAAATAGAGAGACATAAACATTCACTTTTCCAGGAAAGCTAAAATATAGTCTCTTACAGGTAAGAAGTATATTTATTACATTTCAGGCCTCTGGCTTAATTTAAAATCTGTTGCTTTTTGTACACAAGAGACATTTAAAAAATTCTTCAAAAATGCCTATTATGAAAAAACTATGTGTGGACTTCAATTTTTTTTCACCAAAACAAACTTGTACTTTAATTCCATTTATCCATGAACTTTTTGAAGTCCCTTTATATCCATTTTGTACTAAAATAGGTTAGAATAAACCTTGGGGCTAATGAGCTCTCTGTAGTTTTGCTTCACATTTTTTGGCACCTTTCCTTTAGTACATATTTAAAATAATATTTTATAGTAATTTCTAGTTTACATAAAATAGTTCTACATCGCTGTATACATTTTTAAGCCAGGGCTTGATTTTTCAATGAGATTCTATTCCCAGCAGGTGTTCTACACTAGCATCTTACTTGCACCTTAATTCCCCATAATGTTTCAAACATTTACATGGTTCCACAAATAATTCTCATTAAATTTCCTCTATTATTTGGACTTTTCAAATTGAATATATTTGTACTAGTTAAATAACTTTTCATTATTTTTCTTAATAACTCACACTGTTTGCTCTTCAAATCTCATTTCCATCTCTAGAATCTCTTTTTCTAATCCACCAGAATTCATGTTCCAGTTCATTATTATAACTTTGCCAGATTTAATGTTTACATAAATATGTGTTATATAATTATAAATACATGAACTTTCTTAAAGATTCACAGTCAAGTAAGACTCTAACTTAAATTATCTGTCGAATCATTGCCTATTTTCTGCTCATTGTAATAATTAACTAACATCATTTTGCTCCGGTCTTTAAGTACCTCTCTAATCCACCTTTTTCCTCCTGTTCAACAAACTATCTTAACATCACTGTATTGACAATAATAATTTTCCCTGAAAATGTGTTCATCCCAGATCATTTCCTCTAAGAGGTTATTATTTTAAACTTTTAATAATGCTAAAAACAGCAAAAGCCAAATACTTTTCCCTTAAACATGATGTTTATCCTTCGTTTAATATTCTCTCTCTCTTTTGTTTTTGGAGAGGTTTTTGCTATAGGGCGCTTGCACTCACCAGAAAGACAGAGACAGAGAGATAGAAGGCAAGAAATCACCCCTCATGTGGGATGGCCACACCTCAATCCCTTCTCCTCCATTCTCTTCTCGGGATCTTGGGTGTGCACGCACACGTGCCCAGCGTGAGTTTAAGCCACCAGGTTCGGGACTCCAGCCGCGGTCGACTACATGGGAGTTCAGCAACATAGCCATTATGCTAACTGCTGGTCCCGTGTGCTCTCTCTCTCTCTCTCTCTCTCTTTTTTTTTAACTCAATTATAATTTCTAGAAAATCACTCGCCTGGACTCATTCGTTTATTTAATCTTTCTGCTTTTCTTGATATCCTCCAAACCCTTTCCATCCATTATCTCATCCATAACTTGACCTCAAAATATCTTTTCTGCCATTTCTTCTACAATTCATCTTCAGGAAACCCCCTACTCTAAACTCATCTCTCACTGTTCCCCAAATATGCCATGCTTTTCCAGCCTCCATGGCTTGATACTCACCCTTGTCTCCTTCTGCAATGCTTTTTACCATTCTCGTGAGAAAACCCAGCATGTTACTGTTCTTTACAAGTTGTCAGGCAGGCTAAAAATATTTCCCCTCAAGTCTTTTGCTTCCTCCAACCCCAGATTTTTTTGTTTTCTCATCATTCTCCTTTATGCAATCCAAAGACCCTCTTCTACTATACCATGGACAACTCTCTTCCTTTTCCTCCTTGATGATTAATAAACTCCTTTCATTACAAACTTTCCATTATTGTTCCTTTATCCTGGTCTTTGTCTTGGTTTGGTTCACGCTACTTTTGAGAAGGAATTATTCTTTACCTTTTTTTTTTTTTTTTTTGCTTTTGGTCCTATAACAGGTGGCAAATCTTCCACATAAAATATTTGGATTACATTTTTTCAGTCTATGTCCTTACTTCATGGGCAATAATAGAACAGATCTCTAGAAAGGAGAGATGTACAGTTGCTGCCTATTTTAAAAGATGCCCTTCTAATTAAAGAAGTATGTCAAAACAGATTCCAAGAAGAACCTTCATGTCAACCAAAGAAATACTTTGAAAGTGAGAATCACTTGGTCCACTTTGCAGTAGGGATTGAGAACAAAGGAAAGAAAAAGAGACAAGGAAGAAATAAATCAGAATCCAAGCTGAAATAAGTATAGAAATTTCTAACTATTATGAAAGAAGAAAACATTTAAACTTAGTATTCTGGTAAAGCCAAAAGCAATTATGTATATGCTTAAGGTCTTTACCACATTGCTAATAATTGCCATTAGCTTTCCATCAAAGCCAAGCCCCAGAAAAGGAAAAATGAGACCCTCTCCCGAAAAAGTCATAGAATGCTAAGAATAATGAGTACTGGATAGGAACTTTTGCCATGATACAAATAATTTTATAATACAGTGTGCTATAAAAACGGTGTACAAAACAAAAATACAGTGGGTGCTTGAAGATACCAATGCTTTGTCAGAATGGACTTCACAAACTACAAATAGCAATTTCAAATATAGGCTATTTATTATTACTTGACAGAAACGCAACTACTTTTCCCCTACTGCTGGATAGCAAACAATATTAATTGTGTCTCATTATTTCTCCCAAATTACAATGACAAAAGTAGATGGAGAAAAACACAACATTGGGAAGAATTTACTTCTTCTCTTAAGCCTACATTGTTCCCTGGGAATTGAGCTCCTGTAGGCCCAGGTTGTAGAAATGAGAGGCAACAAGCAGAATGAAGTCTCCAGAAACAAAATGCTGTCTCAACTTGGTTGTCTGCCTTCAAGGATCAAACAAAAAAACATGTTTATAGAAACGGATAGCCACTCAGTTGGTTTGGATATCCACTTTTTAGACATTACGTTTTTCTCTATCTACCATTCCTAGTTTCTGAGAAGTATCAGAAGAAAGAGTAAAGGCATACATGTGGTTTGAGTCCTAGGTCTCCAGCAGACAACAGAACTACTTTCTCCTTAACCCAGCAGAATAGTCAAAACAAGGTCCGCCATGATGTTTGCTTTGGGCTATCCTCAGAAATGGTTAGAAATTTCTCATCATCAGTATTCAACAAAAACTTACTGATGCTGTGCCACATCAACGTTGATATCATGGGTATCAAAATAAACCAGACAAACGAGCCACATTGATAGACGATAGCTAGCTGCATATATCACACACACAAACAAAGGTCACTTTGTAGGTACTGCATATTAAGCCCTACCTCCTAGCTCACCATCTTATAGAGGATAAGGAAATACAAAATTCTCCTATATGCAATTTGGGATGATAGAATATATGACCTGATGTGACATGACTTGGGAGTGACAGGAACAGGTAGGTCTTGGATAGTAGTTGGCCTGGTGGACGGTGGACCATCTAGAGGAATAAGAGGAACTCACAGCCCAATTGGTTTGCATTTTAAGAAACAAAATAAATACCTCCCCTGAAATCTATACCATTTGATGAAAGAAAAAGTAATGTCAATATTAATGTAAACACTTACTGTTTGCTCTGCTTTTACATTTATTAAAAATAAAAAGAGGAACAGGAAGAAAACTCAGAGCAAAGCAGAGAAGTTAATTTTTACTAACAATCAAATGCAAAAGAAATTCTAAATATCTGTCAAAAACAAGGCTAAGTGAACTATTTTTGAAGCAACAAAAAAAGACCCCTGGGCAAAAAATTTTTACAGTCATCGTCTTTCTAGGTCGGAACTTAGAATGAGACAAAGAAAAATCCAGACCTGGAATAAGAGGAAGACACTAGGAATCCATTCACCATACAGACAGAGATTTGTTTGACAAGCAGATGAAGGACTAGAGTAATCACATAGCATAGGAAAAGAGAATGAACTAAAGGAAATAAGTGAAAAATTATGACTCCAGAGTAAAGAATAATACATTTTTAGAATATACATGAAGTCAAGTTATGTGGAAAAGAAAGGAAAAAAAGGAATTATTAGACTATGATAAAGAAAAAAATCATTTTTCATATTTCTCCACAAAAAAAAGATTCAGTTTGCTTTGCAAAAATTAAATTTGATATTTTAATGTACCTGAACAAGCACTAAATGAATTCTGGGCTGAAATGAATGTTTAAATGACATACCCATTCAATACAACACAAAATGGGAGTCAGGGGGAGAGAAAGAATGCTTCCACACACAATAAATGACTTGTTTTGGCTTTTCTTTGTTAAGCATAAAAGAAGGGCATCCTTAAAGTGTATAAATAGAACCCAAGAATGCTAGCTGTTTTGTTTTAAGGAATAAAAAAACATCACGGAAAAAAGAATCTTAGGAACTGTGCTGTCATTAAAACATAATTGGACTTGCAGGAACAATTACTGTGCTGTGCTGTAAGGGGAGCTGTTGGCACACGAGAGCAAAGCACACGTCTGAGCTCATCCGCCGGCCTCGGCAAGACCCACTTCCAGCTAGAAGCAGTCATGTTTCAACACCTCCGATTCCCTAATGCTGACAAGCTAAACAACTTGTTTTGTCTCTGGGAGCTCTTCTCTGGTGATTAACTGCTTATGGTGAATACTAATTATATGAAAGTACAGTACTGAAAAAGTGGTGTCCTATTTCCTCTACCTGTGGCCTCTACTTCTCTTTGAATCTAGGTAGAGCCACTGCAAACCAGAGACAGGAAAGACATTTTGCCTCCCTCAGGTAATATATACATCTCCCACTTTACTATAGTACAACTTAAGGCCCCCCCACCCCAATTCAAAACAAAACAAAAAAACCCTCCTCTAACCTTTGGGCTCCAAACCAAATATAATTACAATAAAGTGAGTATTTTAGAGACCTGCAATAATCAGATGGATAAATCTGCGCCAAGAGTCTGTGAATTCGTGAACTATCAGTGTCCTCTATTCCCCATGTCCCAGGTTGAAAATTTACCCCAAATTGTCAGTTCTTAGGAACTGCACCTCAGATTAAAATCTTCTCGCCAGGGAGTCTATGAGAATTTGTTCTTGTATTTTAAATCCTAAATGCTTGTTAAACCGCCAACACTGCAAAATTAGAGACCATTAAACAATATAAGGCAGCAAGTGATTAAATCTACCAAATACACATTCAAAGCTGCTTAAGCTACTTTTTAATTAAAAATAAAATATCATTGGCTAAATTCAGTTGTCTTAGCTATCCAGAAAAAGTTAGAAGGCAAAATGCTTGTGATAAGGCCGGACAGAAAAGAAGTCAGGTAGGAGGAAGGTTGGGTAGGGGCTCTTGGTCCTCCAGCCGGGGTGGCTGGGCATCCTGCTGCTAACCCACTTTAGTCAGTGGACATGGAGGGAGAGTCCAGGCTGCGCTGCAGGGTGAGGACGCCATGTGGCTGCTGATTAAATAAGCTTTATTAGCAAAGGCCTCCGAGGAGACAGGGTGTTCCACCTTCTTGGCAGGAAAATGAGTTGAGTAACAGCAACACAGGAAGCTAAGGCATTAGAGATGTATACGTGGCTGAAGGAAATGTTAGTGCTATTTTTAAATACAGCTTAAGCTAATTGATAAACATTTCTTGAAATAATTATTAGCTTTTGGGGAAGGAGGCATGGGGGTTTTTGAGTTAATGGGATCACTTGAGATTGAAAGAAATTTTTATTGTAAAGTTGGAAGTAAATAAACCTTGTAGCTTTAAGTTGTTCCTACTTGTTTAAAGAAAAGAAAAAGGGCCAGGGGGCTTAGTCAACTTCAGGCAGGGGGCCAAGAATCTGAAGATCAGACTTAAAGCTGGGATGATATCATTCACTCTGAGACTCTGAAGCATGAGAAAATTTACTGGTAAAAACCTTACCTCACCCACAGTTTTCTTATTTTTAACTCTTATTTTTTTCTCTAGAGAATAATTTTCTAAATATGCTTTCTGCCTTATATGTAAATGTTATGAATTTACTTTTAGCTTCAGACATGGTCTTACCTAAAAAGCTTGCCCTAAAGTAAAGTACAGGCACTTGGTAGCTGCAGGAATATAAGACATGATACTCATATTTAATCACTTCGGACTCCACTGCAGTCTCAGTCATTTCAAAATCATCCAAGGGTAGCTGTAAAGCCTCCTGAAAAAAAGGAAAATGAAAAACAAAATGTGTTTGTAAATTTTAAAAGTACTAAATGGAGAGGGAAAGATGAGATTTTCTTCTTGCACAATAACAGTTAAATAAATATAGGGCTCTGAGGTAAGAAAAAGGGAGTTCCCCATATTAATGTTTAACATTTGAGTCTTGGGTAAATAGTAAAACCAGAAAACATTAGCATTAAGTAATTCCAGATTGTTTTTAAGAGACAAAGCTGCTCTAGGTAAAGAAACAGAAAAGGGAGGGAAAAAAGCCAAAAGATCTATTGCAATAGCAACTCTGAAAAATCTTTATTGTATCATTTTAGAAGCAAGATGATGGCTATACAAGCTACCTGCTTCCCTACCTGTGAAAGCTAAAAACATCCTAACAATTGAACAAGAGGCTGTGCAATATCCCTAAAGATTCTATTGTACTTGCCAAAAGATGATTCATTGTGTGCTGCACAATTCCCAGTTCCATTTTGAATAAGAAAGTTATTTTGCAAGAGGTTGAGTTTGTTAGGCATATTTCAAAACCTGTGTGATGATTCTGGGTTTGTTTTTTTTGTTTGTTTTTTTTCATTATTGTGCTACCTTTGGTATATCTCTGCAACAAATCTTGATTTATAATAGAGTAGATGGCAAATACTAATGTCAACTTAAACAAGGCTTTGTAAGCCCAGATGATGATAGGCATCTCACTTCTCACCTAATCATTCTTTACTGGTTGATATTTTTATTATGTGTGGGGGTTTCTTAAGAAGGTATCTTAATGTGTAGAAGTAATTAATAGGACATGTTGAGTCAGAGTCTGCTTCCAACCTCACTCACTTATTTATTGGGTTGAAGAATTTCCTTTGAAATTAAATTAGTAGAAGGAATGAAACAGGTTGGTTTGGCTCATTATTACCTCTCATTAAAAGAGTAACAACAATGATGAACAATCAGAAAGAACTGTAGAAAAGGTTTAGAACTTTATCAATATAAAATGAGGTTTCCTGTGGAGATTACTAAAGCCAAGACTACTTTCCAGATCTGTATCTCCTTTACTAATTCTCCATTCAGTTAGTACACTGGGGAGAGATACTACAATACAATGGATAAATCACAACTGGAAATATTTACAAAATAAGTGTCACTGACATATTTAAATGCTATCAATGAAAAACAATGAATTAAATAACCAGAGAGAAATCACTGAAATAAATACCCCAGATACAGAAACTTAATACAGTAGCAAAAATGGGTTTTTCTGTTAGTTCACTGTTTAGTTTTCATTAGGCCTAGGCATCTATATCTATTTTTTAATATCAATTCTTTTTAACCAAATTCTTTCTTTTGGGCTAACATTGGGTTTCAGCATTTATCATTTATTTTCTTTCTTAACATTATACAATATTATATCCTTGTCTTTTGCAAACACTATGCAAGTACATAATATGAAAGAAAAGTTTCCATCATAACCACCACTCCTATACCTCAGATTTGTAACCATTTTTAACAACCAGCATATATTTTCCCACTATTTTTAACTTTTGGCACACACACACACACACACACACACACACACACACACTTTTCCCAACCCCCACAACCTCCACCCCCGAATAAACCATGCTAGATATACGTATGCTCCTGCAGTTCATTTTTTCCCTCATGGAGATCCCACCCCTGCTGCCATGTCAGTGGTGCAGATTTAACTCCTTCCATCAACACCTTCACTACATCCCCATTGTATGACTATGCCACAGTTCCTGTTTTCTTTCTTTTCCTTTTTTTTTTTTTTTTTTTTCACATTGCTAGATATTTCAGATTGGTTACAATGTTCTGCTATGACATATAATGCTTCAGTGAATGTTCTAGCACATATATCCTCACACACCTCTATTTTTCTATCATGCAGATTCCTAAAAGTATTATCACTGTATGAAAGAGTATATGCATTTTAAACGTCAACAGACACTGTCTTCAGTAAAAGGCTGTAACAGGAGCCAGACGATGGTGCATCAGTAAAATGTGACACTGTCTGCCAATCCCACATGGGAAGGTCCCCGATTCAAGTTCTGAGATCTCTCTGAGTATGCTGGGCACATACTTATCAGCACCCTCGAGGGGCACTGTGTCTCTTTCTCTGTGTCTCTTTTGCTCATGAAATAAATAAATCAAAAGGATCAGCTCCATGTTCTGGTGGTTAAGCAGCTAGATTCCACATGGTTTATCATGCCATTTAAGCTCCAACCAGGGGATTGAGAAACAAGCCCCAGGCAGGTCCACGAGGGCCTGGGACAGATAGAGAAGGGGCTGGTGTGATCATTCCCGATGAAGGGTGCTCTCTCCTCTACCTGCTTCTCTCTCTATCACTCTCGAGTGTTTGTACACGCCCTCTCACAAAAAAAAAAAGGAAAAAAAAAGAAGAAAAAAATGAATAAGCTTAATAAGAAAAGAAGAAGTCTATATCAATTTATAAGTCCCCCCAAAAATATCTGAGAATGCCCTTTTCCCATATCCAATAAACACTGAATATTATTTATTTTTAACTTTTGTCTAGTTGATAAAATTTTAAATGTTAATTTTTCATTTTAATTTCTAGTTTCTTGATTACTAGTGAAGGTAAACATCTATTCATATTTTATAGATCATTTGTAGTGATTTGTTTGTTCTTACTCTTTGTCTGTTTTTCTATTTTGTTTGAATGTTTCATATTGAGTTATATAACTCTTTTATATGAGAATAACCTATCATTGGAGATAAATATATTTGTCTATACTATAAAAAACAGTCTACAAGAAAATGTACAGCATATATACATACCTACATATAAAATATTTTCACTAAGTGTTCTTTTGACTGTTTACTATATTGTTTATTATAAAGGTCTTTTTTTTACTTTTATGTAGTTAAAATTTCTTAAAGAATTATTTATTTTATTTTATTAATTATTATTATCTTAAAATTTGACCAGAGAGAGAGGGAAATGAGAAAGGAAACCACCGGGTCCAGGACTTGAACCACGTTTGGCCATGTGGGAGTCCTGTGCCTCAAACACCATGCCACCTGCTGGCTCCCAAAATTGTACATTTTCTATTTGTAGCTTCTGATTTACATGTCTTCATTAGAAGGTTTCCTACTATGATATACCTTATCTCACTCTTAAAAATTATAAAAACATTAATTCCTTTATTTTACATATACATACATATGCCTTTAAATTAATATTTCATTAATTAATCTATCTGAATTTTGGTTTCGTGTATAGTGTGAGAGATGATTTTTTTCCAGATGATGTCTAATAGTCTCTTATTTTTCACTTGATTTTATTTACTTCCCCCTCGGAGAGAGAGAGAAACACGCTCAAGAAGGTTTTCATACTGGGGTCTCCCCCTAGTCTCAGTCAGCCTGAATCACTGGCACATGCATGCGTGCCTGGCATTTACAAGGAGGCCTCAGGATGCGAACTAAGGACCTTGTCATATGACTTCAGCACCAGGGAGGATTGTGTTACTATTGTGCCATGATGGCTAACCTCCCATTGATTTTAAATGTCATTCTTACCATGAATTTGGTATGGGGGTTGTGTGTGTGTGTGTGTGTGTGTGTGTGTGTGTGTGTGTGCTTATCCTCCACTTAGCTATTTCGTCATAGATTATCACAAGCACTGATTCTCGGGTGCATACTGAATCTAAAGAATAGGGCCATCAATTTCTGCAGTAAACTACAGGAACATACTACCTGAGACCCAGTCCTATGGAAGAATAAACTTTTGGAGAGTTTTTTGTTTTGTTTTGTTGTGGCGCATGCGCTCACCAGACAGACAGAGAGACAGAAAGCGAGAAATCACCCCCCAGGAGGGATGGCCACATGGCAATCCCTTCTCCTCCATTCTCCTCTCGGGATCTTGGGCATGCACACACACGTGCCCGGTGTGAGTTTTAAGCCACCGGGTGCGGGACACAAACCGTGGTCGACTACATGGGAGTCCAGCGACATAGCCATTACACTAACTGCTGGTCCCAGGAAGAATAAACTTTGTAGAAAGAATGCCCTTCATCCAAACTCAAATTAACCACTCAGGGATGTGCTAGGATTGACACCAGGTGCTAGCAAATGGTGATCAATTAGGTATAGATTCAGATTCTCTGGAACTGTCAGGAGGCTCAAGAAAGAAAGTGGAGGGGGACCAGCAGTTAGCGTAATGACTATGTTGCTGGACTCCCACGTAGTCGACCGCAGTTCGCATCCAGGACCCGGTGGCTTAAAACACTCCGGGCGTGTGTGCGTGCGTGCCCAAGATCCCGAGAGGAGAATGGAGGAGAAGGGATTGCGGCGTGGCCATCCCCCCTGGGGGGTGATTTCTCGCTTTCTATCTCTCTGTCTGGCGAGCGCACGGGCCCTGTAGAGAAAACCTCTCCAAAAAAAAAAAAAAAAAAAAAAGAAAGTGGAGGAGACAGAACAAGCTTCTTGAAAAGCATATTAGGGGAACCAGCAGTTAGCGTAATGGCTATGTCGCTGGACTCCCACGTAGTCAACCGCGGTTCGTGTCCCGGACCCGGTGGCTTAGAACTCACGCCAGGCGCGTGTGCGTGCGTGCCTAAGATCCTGAGAGGAGAATGGAGGAGAAGGGGTTGCGGCGTGACCATCCCCCCTGGGGGGTGATTTCTCGCTTTTTGTCTCTCTGTCTCTCTCTGTCTGTCTGGCGAGCGCACGCGCCCTATAGCGAAAAAACCTCTCCAAAAAAAAAAAAAAAAGCATATTAGAATCTGACTCCCTGTTTACTGCAGTGTTACTCACAATTGCTAAGACATGGAACCAACCTAAGTGCCTAAAAACTGATGACTGGATTGAAAACATATGGCACAAATATACAATGGAATTACGCAACTATAAGAAACAGAGATCCTATTACTTGACTCAAAATGTATGAATACAAAAGACTTAATATTGGATGAAGTGAGCCAGACTTTAAAAGGTGCATATTGTATATTCCCACTTAATTTATGCTGTCTATGGCAGAGATTAAGAGATCTGAAGATGTGATAGTGGATATGGGTACAAGGGTGTGGAGCTAGAGGCTATGAGAAGGGAAAAGTGCTCAGTACATTTTGAGTGGTGGAGGGTGGCTGTGAGGTGCAAGGGAGGGAACATTTGACAGACAGAGAAATGTAAACAAAATAAATAAATAAAATAAAACTGAAAAAAGAATAAAAGAGAGAAAGAGAAAAGAGATGAATATCACTTATAACTTCACCATTCTGAGATTCCATTGCTAACATTTTGGTATATAACCTTCCATCTTTTCTTTAATTCATGTATTAGTATTTCACGTTTTTAAAAAGACTAGATTATACTGTGTGTATGTTCTACATGTTCTTTTTCACTTAATATTGTACTGTGAATGTTTTCTTGTGCTAAATAATATGACAAAATATATTAACTAATTAAATTTTTTAAAAAAGAAGTCTAACTCCAGTCACTGTTGTTGCTGGCCACTGAGTACCTTTACAGGATTAGCAGGCCAGGGATATTTGTCTTCTAACTGGGATTGCTACTAATCTTGCTCTAGGTAGTCACCTATGTGACAAAAGACATTCTTGTTTTACTGATATTTGATAAATTTTAATTCTTGGCTTGTGTCGGCTAGGATCTTTCTATCTTTCACAGTCAACTTTGTGATGCCCATACAATTATCATCCCTTAAAGCCATGATATTTGAAAATCTCAGACTTCTACATATTTCCTGCTTTCCTGACCAGTTAAAAGTGCTAGAAGAGGGACCAGAAGTTGGCATAATGGCTATGTCGCTGGATTCCCATGTAGTCTACCACAGTTTGAGTCCTGGACCCAGTGGCTTAAACTCATGTCGGGCGCGTGTGTGTGCATACCCAAGAGCCCAAGAGGAGAATGGAGGAGAAGGGATTGCAGTGTGGTCATCCCCCCTTGGGGGTGGTTTCTCACTTTGTGTCTCTCCGTCTCTCTCTGTCTTTCTGGTGAGTGCACGTGCCCTATAGCAAAAACCTCTCCAAAAATTAAAAAAAGAAAAAAGTACTAGAAGAATCTCAAGACTAAGGTTCCTGTCTTAGTCATCTTGATATTCTCAGAGGATAGTACAGAGGTGAGAACCTTAATAAGCAACATTTTCTATTTCAGTCTACAGATCTGTTTCTCCTTTCTAAGTATATTATAACAAACGTCACAGGTCGTTTACCGGCAACCTCACTCTAGAGCAAATGGAGGAATGAAAATGCAAATATCACAAAAGAGCACATTCAGTCCGCCTTGGCACAATTGAAACCTGCTGCTCATGAGATGCTAGATCCACATGGAAGATCACAAGTTCAGCTTTCAGGTGACCTGTGAATGGCCCTGACTGAGAAGGCGAAAGGATTGCAGTGTGAGATCCTATTGAGAGTGCCTTTCTCTCTCATTAAAGAAAATTTTTGAAAACTTAATAAAAAGAGTATATACAAATGACAAATAGCCACCTAAAAGAGATATTCAACATCATTAGCCATCAGGGAAATACAAATTAAAACTACAATCAGTTATCACTATATATCTATCAAAATAAAAAAGTAGTGACACTACCAAATGTTGATGAAGATGCAGAGAAACTAGATCATTCATACATTGCTGGCTGGAATATAAACAGTATATAGCCTCTCTGGAAAGCCATATGGCAGTTTCTATAAAACTAAACATATAATTACCATACAGCCCACCAATTGTACTCTTGGGCATTTATCCCAGATAAATGAAAACCCAGTATGTGAATGCTCAGAGTAATTATATTCAGAATAGCAGAAAACTTGAAATGGTTCACATGTCCTTCATTAGATCAATGGTTAAACAAACCATAATACATCTATATCATAGTATTTAGCAATAAAAAGTGGCAAACTGTTGATACCTAAAACAAGCGAGATGATTCTCCAGGGAATTACACTAAGTGATAAAAGTCAATCCGAAAATGTCTTATACTATATGATTCCACCTATGCAACAATTTTTGAAGAGGTAAAATTTTTTAAATGAAAAAAAGAGAGCACATCAGTCATTGAGGGTATAGAGAGAGGTGAGTGTGGTCATGAAAGAACAACATAAGAAATCCTTGTGGTGATGGAACTGTTTTGTATATTGACTATGATGGTGGATATTTAAGTCTATGCATGTGATAAAATTGTAGAAACAAATACACCCATATGAGTACAAGTAAAACTAGAAATCTGGATCAGGTTAGTGGACCATATCAATGTCTGTATCCTGATTGTGCTATTATCCTACAGTTTTTCAAAAAGTCACCACTGGGAGAAATTGGGTAAAGGGTATACAGGATCTTTCTAGTCACAGTTGACTTGAACAACGCAGGGGTTAGGGGCACCAACTCTGTGTATAGTTTCTTTATTTATGAGAGAAAGAGATTGTTTTTTGACACGGTCTCACCATGAGGGAATCCTCCTGTCCCAGCCCTCCAGCTAGCTAGAATTATAAGGTGCTTGCCACTATGCCTAGCTGTTTTTAGGTTGGGCCAGGAATCAAACTCAGGGCTTCCCATGTAGCCTCAATCTCCTCTTAGCATTTTGCACCACCACAGCTAAGCCCCAATAAATTTTGACTCCCCCAGAACTTAACTACTAACTTGTTAACTGGAAGCCTTACCAATAACAAGTTAATTAATACATATTTTGTATGTTATAGGTACCTTTTAAATTGTCACAGGGTATATGCTCTCAGTAGAGACAGAGACAAAGAGTGAGAGAGAAAGTACCCAACAATGAGATGCAGTCATACCAAAAATCTCTTCTCCTCCATTTCTCCATCCTGTCAGGATTTGAGGCTTACAGGCACACACACCCAGCATGTTTTTCAAGAGACTGGGGCCAAGATTCAAATCAAGGTCAGTCATATGGGATCTGGCTCCTTTAACCTCTAGGCTCTGTAGCCTAGTGGTTAATATGTATTATATATTGTATTCTTACAATAAAGTAAAGTAGAGAAAAAATGTTATTAAGAAAATCATAAGGAAAAGAACATACGTTTACAGTATTTACTGAAAAAAGAACTACATATAAGTGGGCCCATATAGTCCAAACCCATGTTGTTCAAGGGTCAACTGTATTTCTTATTATTGCATATGAATCTAATATCTAAAAAATTTCTTTAAAAAATGAAAAGCAAATGAATAGTGAGGCAATTTGAGGCTTGTTAAAAGCTAAATAAAATTTCTAAAACCTCAGGGTGCTAACAATACAGATGGTCAAGAAATTGTTAAAAAAGAGAATCTAATGTCTGCATCTTGTTTTAAAATAATGCAGGAGAGGAGTGAATGGATGAAAGTATAGAAGGTGCATGATTGGCCATGGAGTGATGACTGCTGGTGTTGCTTAATTGTTCTCTCGGTAATCATTATACTATTTTATCTATTTTTGTGATAGAATATTTTGCAAGTTTTTTTCAGAAATAAAATGCTTGTAACTATTAAAATTCTACCCCAAAAATTACAGTTAAAAATAGCTTCTGATACCATGTTACAGTATATGGAACTCTAATACTGAAAGGAGCTTGCATCATTCCATCTAGTCCAGCCCTCAGAGGCTCAGAACAAAGTTCCAAAGTTGCCAGTTTACCTAGCACCTCCTAGGTAGGTAGAGGCACTGGCAGGCCTCTAACCATGTCTACTGATAGAGAAAATATTGCTTTCTGTGCTTCTTGTCAGTTACTTAATTTGGACTGATGTTCCAAACACCATAATATTAATATGAACATTTTGAGTTAGTTTGTTAATATCTTACTATTTTTTTTTATTATGGGCTTTTGAAGGATTTGGGTATGCCTAATTTGACATTAATAGCTACTAGAAAAATAAGTCACAATACATTCATTTCCTTCAAAATGTTGCTATTTCATTAAATGAGAAGATACCTGTGTTTAGAAAATTACATTCATTCAAGGAGCTAAAAGATTAAGTGGTTCACATTAATTACAGAAACCTTGATTTTATTGAATTCAATTAACAATAAGTTGACAGTGATCTCTCATTTAGAAAATCTGATATGAATTAAGCTTTACAACTAAATCCCATTAAATAGGGATCATGCTGAAGACACTTCATAGATGTTTATTGAAAGCAAACCCAAATAGTGTATTGGGCTTTGGAAATGAGATCCATATCTCTATTTAGCCTACAGAGAAAAGTAATTGAAGAAAGAAAAACTTTTGTTCTATCACTAATAATCTCTATTACTATTACTGAGCAAACATAAGTAACAAGCTTTATTCCTAACACTCCTTGAGGAAAAACCAGTCAATGTGTACGTCTGCTATTAGTTCGGTCTTCGGTTCCAACCTAACATTAGCAGACTAGAACCACAGTCAAGGTGCCAAAGAGACAGAAGGGTAGCAATGATACAGAGACAGTCATTGGCTAAATCTGTGAGTGGACACATACACCATCTAGACACCACGGAAAGATGGGCTATGTAACCAACCCTGCACTTGCTGTTTCTCCTGACCCGAGATGCATTCAACATCTTTAGAAGTAATAAAAACCGATGAAATTCTTTGACGAGCCATCAAAAAATCAATTCCTTCAGAAAAAAAGAAATTGCAATTATTAGAATACTTAAAGTGAGTTAGAAAGTGTGAGACTTTAAGTAACCAGTCCCTTTTTTAAAATTTTCATATGCCCATCATTTCACAGGGGGTGATATTTTCACTCTCTTAACTAACAGAATGACTTTTTTCAGTAAAGTGACTATCACGAGGACCTTTGCAAGAGATGTCATTATGCAAGCAATGTTATATCTGGTACACTAGAGAAAGTTCAACACGGGGCAGGCACGTGTCTGATAGTGTCCAGGGCACGACACTGAAATAACAAAGGATGGTTACAGATGATCCCAAGGATAGCATCCTGGGAGGCTTCCCCTTTACCAGTAATATTCTCACAAGTTTTACTACCACTTTTTTGAAAGGGAAAAGAGAGGTGTCATTCTTTGCTTTCCCTGCTATATCACAGAGGAGTGAATTAGCAACAGCATGGCCAATGTGGGTTCCCGTGGAGATGAAGAATCTGTCTCCCGTGCAGGATTAAATCCTCCTCTGCAGAGGGGCATGCTCAAGGGCAGGGCAGGAGGGAGGGGATGCAGACACCGCCAGAGCATATCTGGCAGTTTTCTAGATGGCTCCCCTGTGCTTCTTAGGTCCTGTTTTCTTTAAACTTCACAGAAGACAGTGCCCAGAGCTAGGAAGCAAGCAAATGGGCTGAGCAAAAGGTGGTACTGTGGAAAAGGCTGTCTCTTAGACTCCATCCAAGAGAACGAAGTTCTCTGGCAGGAGGAAATAGTAACAGCGCTTCATAGCATGTTCTGTACAGTAATGGCAATTAGTCCTAAGAGCGTAACAATACATAAAAAGCATTGTTTCCTTAGAAAAAAATCACACACACACACACACACAAATCAGGACACTTTTAGAAGGCAGGGTAGTTTCTTCTCATCTACTTTTAAGATTTCTACATATCTAAAAGCAAAAGAATTAGCAGGCTGAGGGGTTTGAAAAAAAGAAGTTCCTTATGTAAATTACGGCCAAGTAAAGAAAAAGGAAAAGATTCTCACCGGTATTCTGAGCTTTAGAAATCAGTCCCATGTGTTTCTCTCCAGAATCACCCCTATGTGTTATAAAGGGAAGCCCGGCATGAGCTGTGAGTTCGCGGCTGTTCTAAGCCCATTGATGTGCACTGTGCCATTTGTTCCTCTGCTCCAGGATCAAGGTTCAGGGTCACCCAGCAACTCAAAACTGAGCCAAGGCACAAACCTAAGTCTTCAGAATGCAAGCCCAGGGCTCTTTCCACTCTGGAAAGACCATCAGATTCTTGGGGATGGGAAATGTTAAAAGTATTCCTGGGCTCCACTACCAATATTTGATTCAGTACTTCAGGGGTGAGACTTAAGAATCATCTACTGGTGCTGGCAGGTGGCATGCGGTCAAGGGCACTGGACTCCCACATGGCCGACTGACGCTAGTCCTGGACCTGGTGGCTTGTTTTCTCACTTTCTCTAAGTAAATAAAATAAATAAAGTTAAAATAAAAAGAAAAAAAAAAGAATTACTTATTTTTTAAAAAAAGAAGAATCACCTACTTATTAACAAAGTTTCCACTGATGCAAGTGGTCAGTGGGCCCCTCCCAGAAGTCTGGCCTTAAATAGATGTGGAGGGTCACTCTGGGATTCTTCACTTTTGGAATCTATAAATTATGAAATCAAGAAAACCCAATCGCCAAGATCCAGTTATGCCACAAATCAGCTTGTTTCACGAAGTGCTCAGCTATGCTTTCAGGAGCAGTGTTATCTCATTTGTCTTCTCTCAGAAGGCACCTAATGCACTCCATGGACTTAAGACCTCGGTTCATAAAACCCACTTCCGGTGCACTGCCCCTTTCCTTTATCTCATCTCTCCAAAAACCTCCTTCATTTTCTCCTCGTCCTTCTGATTCTTGCTAAAGTATTAATGGCAACTAATGGCTTAGGATGCTACACCTTATCAGTTATCACATTCGACAGCAGATTTGTGGCTGTAACCCTAATCAAAAGAAATCTTTAATAGTAGAATTTGGTGTGCCAAAAGGAATAGATTTTGCACTACACATCTAACCACCAATGTCTGAGACTTGCCTTCCAAGGCTTTCTGTTTTAATTCCAGAGCCAGAAAATTCTCCTCGTTACCATGCTACAGAGAAAATCAGTTTCCACTAGATTTATTTTTGCAGAAAATTAAGAACCAAGAGTCTTTTTTTATACAATACCCTCTCAAAGATATGAACAAATTTATTGTCTTCAGATTTCTCTGCCTCATAATAAACAATACTAGTTCTTCCAATTTTTCTCATCTCCCTAGTTCCACTGATCTTTTCCTCAAAGGGCCAAATAGTAAATATTTTAGGCCTTGTTGGCCATAAGGTCTCTGTAGTCATATCACAAAAGTAACCACTGGCAACATGTAAACAAGTTTATGTGATTGTATGCCAGTGAAATTTTATTTACAAACACAAGCTGTGACCCATAGACTTTAGCTTGCCTATTCCTACAAATCTATCCTAAGACCTTCTTTAATTTTATTTTATTATATTTTTCAGCAGTAAACAGGACCTTATTAAAAGACCTGTGTCTCTTGGGACCAGCAGTTGGTGTAATGGCTATGTCGCTGGACTCCCACGTAGCCGATCACGGTTCAAGTCCTGGACCCAGTGGCTTAAACACACCGGGCATGTGTGGGTGTGTGCCCAAGATCCTGAGAGGAGAATGGAGAAGGGATTGTGGCGTGGCCATCCCCCTGGGAGGTAATTTCTCACTTTCTGTCTCTCTGTCGAGCGCACGCGCCCAATAGCAAAAACCTCTAAAAAAAAAAAGACCTATATCTCTCGATTTGGTCCTCCTTTCCCATTTTTTCCTATTTTAGAGAAAAGTATACTTACATTATTATTTTTTTTTTTTTGGAGAGGTTTTCGCTATAGGGTGCGTGCGCTTGCCAGACAGAGAGAGACATAGAGACAGAAAGCGAGAAATCACCCCCCGGGAGGATGGTCAGGCCCGCAATCCCTTCTCCTCCATTCTCCTCTCGGGATCTTGGGCACGCACGCACACGCGCCCGGCGTGAGTTTTAAGCCACCAGGTCCGGGACGCGAACCGCAGTTGACTACGTGGGAGTCCAGTGACATAGCCATTACGCTAACTACTGGTTCCCTACATTAAATTTTTTAATGTAGTATCTTTAACATATTACATTAAATTTTCTGAGGGGATAAGAAATTCTGAGTGTTAAAAATGATGATGATTAAATCCAATGGGCTGGAGTTTGGCTGAAGTAATTTCCTAAAGTTAGGGATAGCACTACCCTAATTTAAACAAAAGAATTTTTTTTTTAGAGATATTTTTGCTTAGGGTACATGTACTGGCTGAAGGGACAGAAAGTGAGAAATCACCCTCTGGGGTAATGGCCATGGCACAATCCCTTCCTCTCCATTTTCCTCTTGGGATTTTGGGCATGCATGCACATGAGCCCGGTGTGAGTTTTAAGCCACAGGGTCTGGGACTCGAACCCCGGTCAACTATGTGACAGTTCAGTGGCATAACCACTAGGCCATCTGCTGGCCTCAGAATAGATTTTTAAATGTCTTGAAGAATAAACTGCAAATTCCTTCAGTGTTCACAGAAATGAATAAATTCTACTGCCAAAGAGAGAAGAGGATAAGATCTTAATAAATATGAATAAATACACCAAAAGGCAAGATCATTGTAGTAATTTTATAGGATTTTGAATCTTAAAGTAGAGGACCTCTAGCCACATACACAAAACACCTCACATCTAGAAATGACCAAAGAATAGCCTATAGGTAAGCCATCAGTTCCTTCCCTTCCTACAAAATTGCCTCAGGATTATATGGATGAGAACAGGAGTTTGGTGATTGCTTGCTGTTCATGGCAGGCATTCTGGACTGACCCAGGCTGGCAGAGATTGCGGGTGGACTGCTGCCTTAAAACCCTGTTGGAGATGCCTATTTGTTGGGGATGCCTATTTGCCTCTCTCTACTTGTCTCTCTCATGAAAAATATAAACTTTTAAAATAATAATAATATTTCAGCAGAAATGAGAGCAAGAGGAAGTTCTCATCTTTCTTCCAAAATGCAAGAGGGAACTCAAAATCTCAGATAAAAACACCTAAATTTTTAAAAAGCATAGAATAAGGCCTATAGGTGGCATGGCAGTTAAGGTGCTGTATCCCACATGGCTAACTCTACAGTTCAAATCCCAGACCTGGCAGCTTGAAAAAATATACCAAAAGTGTGTGCATGCATGCCCTAAATCCCAAGAGGACAATGGTGGAGAAGGGATTGCAGCACAGCCATTCTCCCAGGGGAGTAATTTCTCACTTTCTATCTTTCTCTGTCTCTCTCCAGGGAGTACATGCACCATATGGCATACATACATACATAGCACTGTATAGGTTAAAGCAAAAAAGACATGATACTTGGAATTAGATTTGGATTTAATTCCTGGCTCTGCCACTCAGAGAATGGGCAGATCATTTAACCCTTCTGAACCTCAGTTTATTCACTTATTAAATAAAGGAGCTCTTCCCTCATTTTTCTGCTATTTAATGTTTATTAACTTATTCATTCATTTGCCCAACAAACGTTATAGAGTACCATCTATGTTCAACATCGAGGGCCCCTAAACACTTTATTAAGAGCCCAGGTAGTAAATATTGCAGGTTCTGTGCACCATATGTCTGTGTCAAAACCACTCAACTTTGCCACTGTAGCATAAAAGCAGTCTAGATAATATGCAAATTAATGACTGTGGCTTTCTTCCTGTAAAACGTTATTTATGGACACTGAAATTTAAATTTCACATAATTTTAATGTGTCATAAAATATTATTCTTTTTTTTATTCTTTTAGCCATATCAAAATGTAAAATTTACTCTTAGTTTGTGGACCAGACAAAAATAGGTAGCAGGCCATGTTTGCTGATCCCTGTTCTAAACACTGCTCTAGGATCAGGGTATAGAGACGAGAACGCTAACAGATATTACGGGGCAAGCCAGTGGCATGGTGGTTAAAGCTACTGGATCCCATATGGCCAACTATATGGCTTGAGTCCTGGACCCAACAGCTTGAAAAACATACTGGATGCATATGTGTGTATACCCAAAATTCAAAGAGGATAATGGAAGATAGAGATTGTGGTGTGACCATCCCCTATGAAGGATGCGTCCTCACTTCCCTCTCTCTCTCTTTTTCTCTATGGTGAGTGCACATGCCCTATGGGGGGGGGGGAGGAAAGAAAAGAAAAAAAAAAAAGATAATTGCATAAGCAATTATTTGATTATGTACTGCAGGTGCTCTAATAATGTGCCCCAACCACAGAGGCACAGCAGTAGTGCAGCATTCTGCAATGCTGGAAGCCATATGAAAGACTAGGGTTTGGTTCCCAGGTCCACTGCCAGGCATGTATTCACACATGTCTTGTGATCCAGGCTGGCTGGGAAAGGCGAGGGAAGGATCACAGTGTGAGGCCCTGTTGAGGGTGCTTAAAGAAAAAAAGATAGAAACTTCAAATAATACTTATGTATCCTGGAGCCCTGATCTGGTCAGAAGCCTCTCAAAGGCTTCTCCTACTCTGACACACACATCCTTTAGAACATGAGTGAGGGCAGGGCTTTGCCTGTCTTATTCACTCATGTATTTCAAATATCCTAAAAAGTACCTGGCAAACAGTAGACATTCCATCAATATTTCTTGAAGGAAATAAATAAATGGAAAGAGTATAAACTCTCTGTTGCCATTTCCATCTTATAAATCAGACATCACTACACTTATAAGCTTACTTTATTTGTGATAGAGAGTACGTGTGCACAAGAGAGAGAGAAGCACCCCGCAAAGGGTCTTCTCACACTGCAATTCCCTTTCCCTGGCCCTCCAGCTCATCAGGATGCTGGGCACAGCATTTTCAAACCCACCCAAGGATCTGAAACTGCAGTTGGCTATGCAGCTTCCAGCACTGCAGTTGAGTTTGCCTCTGACTGCAACACCAGGCTGGGTCATTTCGACTTTTTTTATGGTGACTTTAGAAGTTAAAAATGTAAGCTCTCATCCCTAATAGGTGTATATTGGCCTCTTGATCAATTACAAACATGTGTTTCCATATAATAGACTATATAATATTGTAAAATACACTAAAATGGAAAAAATTTTCAAATAAGACAAAGAAGAAGGAAAAATATTTCCCAAGTTATTATTTGAGGTGGGTGATGACCTAGGTACTGATAGAAATAACTTTCCCACCCAGCTCCTTATGTCCTGTATCAAAGGGCCTTTGCCCTCGCCCCCTAGATTTCTGTGGCTGAATAAAGTTACAGAAATGTTTATTTTAAGGTATCCATTGCAAAATTAGTACCAAGAACCGGTGGCACATGTAAGTAGCATGCAAATGAGCACACAGTTACCGGGCTCTCCCTGGGCTGGTGGCTACAGGGTCAGTGCTACTGGGCAGCAAGTCCATCCTAATCACAGACCCAGGTGAACAGACACCAGGAAACAGAATGCTCGGATCCCATGTGCCCAGCAGTCCTGCCTCTTGCTCCAGTAATGAGGGCAGTCTTGATTTAAAGCATACCAATGAGCCAGAGGTGCTTTCCACTCTCTACATTAAGAAACTCACTTTAATTTTTGCAAAGACCAAGAGCCCTGGGTTCCAGATATGTAAATCCATATACCAAATAAACTCTTTTAGAAAAATTAGGTTATTGTACTTATTAGTAGTACAGATACTTTTTTGCCAGTAATATCTTAACTTTACTGCTTCCCAGAATGAGGGAGACAGAGCGATAGCATTGCCATAAGGGTCCTGGCGCCAGGATCCATCCCCACAACCTTCAGCCAGCCTAGCCTGCAGCCGGCCCCAAACCAAGGACAACACATGCCCTGTGTACTGAGAAAGGTCTCTGGATGTGAACACAGAACCTTAGCCTGTGGTAAGCCTATCAAAACAAGGCATTTTACCACCGCACTGCTGCGTTGCTCGGTGCCAGTAATATTTTGATGATAGCAATTTGATTAAAATATAATTCATTACACTGGCCTGTGGCTTTGTGGTTAAGGAAGCTAGATTTCACATAGCTGCCACGTGGTTCAAATTCCAGTTCTGGCAGCTTGAAAAACGTGCCAGGACCATATGTGTTCAGGCCCGACATCCTGACAAGATAGAGAAATGGAGAAGGGATTGCAGCAACATCATGCCCTGTAAGGAGGGTATTATTTCCCTCTCCCTCTCTCTCTATCGCTCTGCAGTGAGCACAAGTGCCCTCTAGCAAAAAAAAATATACATTTTATACAATTATTTTTTTGTTTTAAATTTTGATTGTGATTGGGCATTTCAAAGGTCTGTCTTAAGTCCTTTTTCCATTTTTTTGGTAAGTGATGCTAATGTTTGCAATAAATGAGGAAGTTCCGCAGATCCACATGGAAGAAGTATATCACTGGCTGCCTAAGGTCAAGACACATGTCAGCCTTCTGCAGCTGTAAGAGGTTTATCTTCACATTGTGGATGCTCTTCAGTGAATTGCTAGTGGACAACTGCTTCATACTACCCTTAGGCACCACATACACACAGGGTCACAGTCATCCTTAAGAACCGTTAAATATAAATATAAATTCAGATTTCAAACATCTCAATTTCAAATTCAGAGAGCCAAATTTTCAAAGTTCTGATTGGACTACTGTTTTTATTTTCTAACAGTTTTTTCATTCGTTAGGGTTTTTTTTTGTTGACTCTTTTTAAGCCTGTAGTCTGACAAGTAGTTGTGTTAACTATAACTGAGGGATACCACTCAGAAATCCAGGGCTCAGATAAACTACAATGCACAACACACATCACTATTAACTCCCTCCTAAATTCCAGGTCCCAGTTTCTAGATGCCTTGAGTGACATCTGTGTCACTCAAGTGACAAATGAATGGAGTAGATACACCCACATGAATCTGTATTTAAATACTAGTTAGGATAAATTTTTAAGATATTGAAATATATCTCAGTGGATTATTTTGCAAACCCTCTGGGGGCATGGGTCGATTTTAAAACCTCTATCCTGGTGACCCAGACCATTATCAAACAAAATTTTGAAACAGGTAAAACTGCTCTTGGGCGGGACCTGCAGATGGTGTAATGGTTACCTCACTTTACTCCCATGTGGCAGAACGCTGTTTGAGTCCCAGATCCAGTGGCTTGAAACTCAAGCTGGGCGCATGGGCATGTGTGCCCAAAATCCCAAGAGGAGAATGGAGAAGAAGGAACTGCAGTGTGGCCATCTCCCCCGTGGGGGTGATTTTTCTGCTTTCTGTCCCTCTGGCAAGCGCATGCGCCCTACAACGCTATCTCTCTAAAAACAAACAAACAAACAAACAAAAATTGCTCTTGGGCATGCTCTACATTTGATTTCCTTACTCTCCTTAATCAGGACAAAGCTGTTTAATTCAGTCCTCTAATCTGTCCTCAGGAAAGGAATATGATAATCCCTTCAATACTAAAAGTTACAAGCTGGATATACTAATCCTATGAAGAGTCTTTGGTTTTTAAGAAGGTTCCCAATTAGGGAAACCTTAATGAATCACTAACCATGTGTTTTTTTTTTAACAGACCACAGTCATGGGGGCAGTGACAGCTTCTCAGGCACCTTCTGGGACATACCTGGGTGGTGACTACCATCTACACTGAGCCAATGACCGCAAAGAGGTACATGAACATCTCCAGGGCCTTATGATCTCTCAATGAGGTAAAAGAAATTACTGGTAGAACAAACTACGACTTCCAAATACTGGACCCTCAAGTCTCCTTGTTAGCATGCCTGGGCATTAGAACACTTCTATTTGCAACACTAATGAAAAATCAACATTTAACATAAGTTTCCAAAGATAAAAACAAAAGAAACTTCAACTGATAATATTGAATTAATGTATTTTCCTCATTACTTATAACGGCAAAGAATTATTTGCATAGCAAGAAAAATGCTAATGTTATTAAAGTGCTATTAGATGAGGCTTTTAGACTAAGTTGCAGCACCCTAAAAAATTATACGGAGTGACTTGATTTGTCAGTTTTAACCTCTTTGGACTCGTTTGCCTGCATAGTTGCCACACTTGGAGGGAAAAACCAAACCCAGAACTGACTTGTTTCCTAAATGAATTGGGAAGTTGTCGTTAGAAAGCATCTGCTACTTTATTGCATTCATGTAAAAGCATTATTGTGCGTCTATAAGGAACTATTGAGCAGATGTCTTAGAGCACTATACCCACAGCAATACGTGTATCATAAAAAAGATAAGGAGCGACAACGTAATTAATGATTTCAGTTTCTCTATAAATGAATTTCGCTTTTTTTTAATGGATTAAAAGTTGTGTCAAGAACCTCAACTTCAGGAACCAGCAGTTAGTGTAATGGCTATGTCGCTGGACTCCCACGTAGTCGACCGCGGTTCACGTCCCAGACCCGGTGGCTTAAAACTCACGCCGGGCGCGTGTGCTTGCATGCCCAAGATCCCGAGAGGAGAATGTAGGAGAAGGGATTACGGCGTGACCATCCCCCCTGGGGGGTGATATCTCACTTTCTGTCTCTATGTCTCTCTCTGTCTGTCTGGCGAGTGCATGCGCCCTATAGCGAAAAACCTCTCCAAAAAAAAAAAAAAAAGAACCTCAACTTCTAACTCAAGCAATTCAATTGCAAGAAGGTGAACATCATTCATAGCAATAAATAACGAAAGGTCAGACTTAGTCTTACACCCAACGTGATAGAAACCAAGAGTGCAAAAAAGTCCTCTCCAGATGAAATCACTCTACCACCTTCCCATAGATCGCTAGAAATTTGCCATTGGAGATCAATAAAGGTTTAGACCAAGAGGATGTGCATCTTCTCTAAAAGTGCGGCAAATACCTCACATCATTATCAACCAAAATATTTTTTGTAAATCTTTAGCCAAGATTTTTCAACTGAGACAGGTCCCCCCCATAGAGGAGGCAGGAATGGGCCCCTGGGCAGCAGCAGCAGCAGCAGCCGCAGGAGGGTGAGTCGTGTGTATGCAGGGCAACAGCAGCAGTTATGCGCACGGGTAACATCTTCTTCATCTAACAAAATGCCTTAACTTTCACATGAGAAACGTAAATCATGAAAAAAGTAGCTCACAACTGCATGAAAGTTTGTAAGACTATTCTCAAATCCAAGATCCAGGTTCATGTTTTAGCATGATTACTCACACCAACAGACCTTAGGACAAGAATTTGAGTGCAAGTAATCTACTGGAAAAGATTTCAGGAGCACCAGTTAAGGGAGCAGGGAAGAGAGCTAGGAAGGGAAAGAAGTCAGTACCTGTATATTAGTGAACAGATTACCACTTGCCATCCTAATGGGAACCTCTGGGAGACTGAACAGTTCATGCCTCAGGGTTTTCTCACCGGAGAAGCTGGGAGTGTGTATTCACCAACTCCCACCTGTTACTGGTTGAGGACTGCTTCGGGGTGTGAACTGGAATTGCAAGGCTCTCTCACACCGGAACAGAGGATGCACTTGCTACCATAGAACACAGAGTCTCAGGCATGTGCACAGGAACACAAAGTATCTTAGGGGTTGGGGGTGGGTAGGGTACAGACCATCTCCACTAATCTGGGCAAAAACCTAACAATCCCCAATCCCTTATTCACAATTTTAAACTCCAAAAGTCTCTGAAAAAATTTCATACATTTGGTCTAAAACTCATTCAGTGGCACACTCTTACATGAGGCTTTTTATAATATTTATTTGTTTCACTTTGTATGAATACTGTCTCACTACAGAAAGATGCATAAGTCTGAACATGGAGTGCTGCCCAAATACCATCAGAAATGTAACTTACAGTGTTTTATAAAGTTGCTTTTCTTTTTTAATTTGCTAGAGAGCATGTGTGCTCACCAGAGATACAGAGGGATGGGGGTAGAAGAAGAAAGTCTAGCAGGGTGTGGCAATGCCACAATCCCTTCTCCTCCATCTCTCCATCTTGTTGGATTTGGAGTGTGCTTCCATAGGTGACTGGCATGGTTTTCAAGCCTCTAGGGCCAGGATGTGGACTGCATAGTCAGCCATGTGGGATTCATCTCCCCCCAGCCATTAGGGCATGAATGACCTACATTACTTTTCTAAAATGGCCGAAACTATGAATACTAAAACACATTAGAGTCCAGGGATTGTGAACATGTAGTTTTCTTTGGTGACTTCTACCTTCCTGTTAAGTATGTCTTGAGAATAAATAAAGTAATATAGTACAAGTATTCTGACCTCTTTGGACAAAGCTGTTTAACTCATCCCTCTAATCTGTCCTCTAACTGAACAGACTCCTGAGCAGTTACCAGACTAGAAATCTTGGAAAAAGGGAAAAAAAATGAAGGGGAAGGGGCAATTAAAAGTAAAACTTTTTATTTACAAGGCTGTTTTTTTTTTTTTTTTTTAACTAAGATTCTTTAAGCCCTTTCTCTGGGGTCCATCATGTGAATAATCTTAAAATTTCTATTTAAAATATTAGAATTCTATACCTTCAAAAATAGCACAGAAAATAACAAAACACAACACAAAGGTAAACGTTTTAAAGAATGAATATCCATAAAAGACCCAATTTCTTTTTTTTCAGTTTATGTATTTATTTGGTGTCAGACAGACAAAGGTACCCTTGGCAGGGTCTTGCCCATGCCACGATCCATTCATCACCCCCAGCATTCTGGCAAGCCAGGGTCACAGGTGTGCCCCACACGTTCCAGCCAGTCCAGGGCCTCACACAGGGTTCCAGCATCACGCGGTGGTACCCAGCCACCCATGCCACCACGGCAAGGCCAAGGTCTCAGTTTTATTTTGTTTGTTAATGTGGTCCTATTAAATTAACACATGTGTAACTCCCACAAGCCTCTCAAGCTCATATGCTTTGGAAACCCACACCAATAACTCTAAAAATTGAGATCTACAATCACAAATATAATTCATTCAATAAACAATTATCATGTATATAGTACACTAAAGATGGTGTACTGCTTAGACTTTTTTAAAACATGAAAAAAAAAAGTCCATAATAGTTCACACAAGAATTGTAATTAAATAAGAGAGGTAAGTCATATAATTCATATCTATAGCTGACTATAACCCACAACAAACTGTGATAATGGCTGTATGAGTTACATACATGTTCACAGGATTACAGACAAAAACATCAATCCAAATAGATAGGATGCAAGAAGTCTCCATTCAAAAAATGCCCTTTCTTGGTCCTGCATGGTGGCACAATCAGTAGCGAAGTTTACTGTGGTGCTCTCAGCCACATGGCTGACTTGGACTCAGAGTCCCTGCTCAGCTTGAGAACATGCCAGGTGCATGCTTATGTGTCCAAGGTTCTAACAAGTGGGAGGGCCAGGCAAGGAGGACAGGAGCATGATGAGACTCTGCCAAGGGCACCTCTCTCTCTCTCTCTGTCTCCTGCTCTCTCATATCCATGCACAGCTATTTATCATGAATAAAATAAATAAACCTAAAATGAAAAGGATTCCATTTAGCCTGAATAATGAGATTCCAAATGATGGACATGAGGCAGAGGTTATTCCAGGCAGAAGTGACAGCAAGCCCTAAGGCGCAAGACACGGAAGCTTATCGCCCACTTAGCAAGTCGCCCTTCTTGTTTGGAACCAGATGTTGTATAAGGGAATTGAAGTAGGACACAATTGTTACTGAAGTAAGAATGTGGAGAACTAGGGACCAGCAGTTAGCATAATGGCCATATTGCTGGACTCCCATGTAGTCGACCGCAGTTCGAGTCCCAGACCCGGTGACTTAAACTCACGCCGGGCGTGTGTGCGTGTGTGCCCAAGGTCCTGAGAGGAAAAAGGAGAAGAGATTGCAGCGTGGCCATCCCCCCTGGGGGCTGATTTCTCGCTTTCTGTCTCTCTGTCTCTCTCTTTCTTTCTGGCATGCACACGCGCCCTATAGCAAAAACCTCTCAAAAAAAAAAAAAGAATGTGGAGAACTGAAGTGTAGAACTTAAACTATATTTGATAGGCTTAGGATAATAAGAAAGTAAAAGTGAAGCAGTAGACTAATCCATTATGAGGACAAATTTTGGGGTCTCTTTGTCTGAAATGTTACTGCCTCATTTATCAGCTATGTAAAATCACAAGTTACTCGGGCTCTCTAAGGTCCTTCTCATGTGTAATGCAGATGATAATGGTAATAACTGGTTCCTGGAGCTGTTGGTAGGACTAACTGAAATAACCTATGTAAAGCATTTAGACTCTGCTTAACATGTAAAAAATAATGTTAGACTACTATTATTAGTGGTGTGGTTGAGTAACATGATTAGAACTTACCTTTAGAAAGAATAATCTGGCAATGAACTGAAGGATTAATTGGAAATTAGAGAGAAAGACATGATGGAATTAGTAGACTATTTAAATAGAATGAGCCTCAAGGGAGGTAATAAGAGACTTTTTTTAAAAATAAAATATTGGGAATAATATCAAGAAGAAAGAAAGAAATGAGAGAGATGTTCCAAGAGAGAACGTACTTGTCTAAGCAAATTACTGTTTTGTAACAGTAAGGGGCCAATGAACAAGCCCATTAAATAATGATACCAAAGTTTTAAACTTGTATTGCTGGTTGAGATGTTGGTTTTGTTAACAGTAAAAGGACATCAGGGGCAGTACTATTTTGGAGATGTTTATGTAAGGCATATAAATCCAATAGAGTACTGAATTTTTGGGTCAGAAGTCTAAAGAGAAATGGGGACCACAGACATGGCTTTAATAATAATTACCACTATTTGAGCATGAACAAAAACCAATACACCAATATTTATGGCAGTTTTATTCACCACCAAAATGTTCATCACAAAGTAGAAGATAAAGTGCATCCAGCAATTAAAAAATAAAAAAGGTGGGGGGAGGGGAGCCTACCTCACAGCCTAGAGGTTAAGGGAGCCATATCCCACATGACTCCTGTGGCTTGAAAAACACAGTGGGTGTGTGTGCATGCATGCTCCAAACCCTGTCAGGATGGAGACATGGAAGAGAAGTGATTCCAGCATGACCATGCCCCACTGGTGGTCTTTCTCCCTCTCCTTCCCTCTCTGTCTCTCTTGTCAATATACACACTCTCTGGCAAAAAAAGAAAAGGCTGCTGATCGGTGCGACAACATGGGTGAACCTGATTAATTTTGCTGAATAAAAGAAGTCAGAAAAAATACATATTTTATTATTCCACTGTATAAAATACAAATTAATATAGTAAAGGGGTCAGCAAGTGATGTAATGGTTAAGGCACTTGACTCCCACATGGCCGACTGCAGTTCATCCCGGACCTGGTCACTTTAAAATCACACAGGGCATGTATGCATGCTTGCCCAAAATCCCAGGGGGAGAATGGAGGCGAAGGGATTGTGTCATGGCCATCCCACCTGGGGGGTGATTTCTCACTTTCCCTCTCACTGTCTCTCTCTGTCTCTCTCTCACAAGCGCCTGCACCCTATGGCAAAAAACTCAAATTAAATATATATAGTAACAAAAAAACTATATATATATATATATATATATATATATATATATATATATATATAAACAAAAAAAAGAAAATAACACCAAATTTTTTTTCTAGGGCTAGAGCATGGACTACAAAAAGATACAAAGAATCTTTAGGAGGGAAGGTATGTTCAGTATCTTGATTGTAATGGTAGTTTATATATAAACGTTTATATATAAATAAATATATATATATAGTAACTCATCAAATTGTATACTTTGTATATATTGTATATATGGTGTAACTCATCAAACTGTGTATTATATATATATATATATATATATATATATAAATATATAAATGTTGTAACTCATCAAATTGTATATTTTATGTGTATGTGTACATATGTTGTAACTCATCAGATTGTAAACTTTAAATAAAAGAAACCTATTGTACATAAACTACTATTCAGTAGAGTTAATAAGGAAAAAAATTTTTTTAGGTCTTTGCCATAGGGCTCATGCACTCACTGGAGAGACACAGAAAGGGAAAGTAAGAAATCACCCCCCAGGGAGATGATCATGCCAAAATCACTTCTCCTCCATTCTCCTCCTGGGATTTTGGACACACACACATACGTGTTATTTTCAAGCTGCCAGGTCAGAGCTTGAACCACATTCAGTCATGTGGGAGTCTAGCACCTCAACCACCACACCACCTGCTAACCCCAAAATTATTTTTAATGTGCTAGGCAAGTATGGATTGCAGAATGTTACAAAACAATAGTTTTAGAAATTAATAGAGTCTCTGAGACTAAGGACAAAAGAAAGTGTACACAAGGACTGTGCTCTCGCTGATAAAGGTGTTTTCCATGGGGTACAGGTTAACGATTCTAGTACTGCTATATATGAATATTGGATTTAAACAATTAAGTGGAGACATGGTAGGAGCTAGGGTTCTCACTATTAGAATGGGAATTTATAGATGTAAAAGTGGTGTGGGCTGGAATGATTGGAGTGGTAATGTATTTGAGTTGGAGGCATCATTATAAACTCAGGTTTAACTTTAAGTACATAGAGATGGTTACGTGTAGAAATATTTATAGATATGTGAAGGTGCACAGGTTAATATACACACAGATGTCTCCTTGCTCAGTTAACTTCGGTGGTCTAGAAGTAATGACACCTCAGTAACAGTGAGCATGTCTAGCACCCAGATACTGGTTTGTAATACCTTGCTACAATAAGAGAAACCAGAGATCCTTGGAGAAAGGGCTGATTTTAGGACTGGAATGGAAAATACACAAAATAAGCTGGAACACTGCTATGATTTGAATGTGTACCCAGAGAATTCGTGTGTTGAAATTTGGGTACTACTGTGAGGGTATTAAGAGGGTGGTCACTACTTGGCTAGCTGCATCAGCCCAGTAGTCATACAGTGCGCTGCACACTGAGGCCACATGGGTAGATCCAAAGTTTGTACCTCAAAGTCAGCTGTACATACCAAGTGTGCATGTGTGTCCCATAATCTTGGCTAGCTGGGTGGATCACTGTGTAAAGAACCTGTTGGGAGTGACTCTCTCTGTCTCTCTCTCTCTCTTTCTCATAGGAAGTAATTAATTAATTTAAAAAAGAGAGAGGGTAGAAAATTAATCAGACTGTGGTATTAAAAAGTGGGGCCTTTAGGGTGTGATTAGTGTTAGATAAGACCATCAAGGTGAGGGCCTCTGTGATTAAACACTGGCGGCTCGTCAGATGTGGGAGAGGACTGAAGCTGACACACACACTTTTGCCCTCTCCTGTAGGATGACCTGCACTGCCTCAGGACTCTGCAGGGTCCCCAGCAAGAAGGCTCTCTCCAGATGCAGCCCTTTGGCCTGGGACTTCAGAACCGTGAGCTGAATAAACCTTTATTCTTTATAAATCACCCAGTCTGTGGTATTCCGTTATAGCAACAGAAAAGTAGACTAAATAAATATCCAGTAGTGCTAGAGAGTGCTGAAAATAAATAAATCAAAAAAAGAAAGAATGAAAGAAAGAGAGAGAGAGAGATAGAAGAAAGGAAGAAAGAGGGGGAAGGAAGGGAGAGAGGCGAAGGGGATAAAAGAGGAAAGGAAAGGGGAAAAAAATCCCACAATGGTATCAGAGGGGAATCAGAGCCAACAGAAAAAGCTACTGGTAGCCAAAGCTGGAACAATTTGAGAAAAAAAAATAGTATTGGATTATAACTCAAAGTATAAGATAAATACTTGCAAGCTTACAATGATTGATTAAATAGAGGGAGAAAGGGCAGAGAAAAATTCCCCATGCAATTTTAAATAATTTATGTAGATGCACAACCCCCACACAGGTGAAGCATAAATCCCAACCTCTTAACTGTGGACTGTGCATAGTGACGTCCTTCCAAAGGGAGAAACAATTACAACAGAGAGAGAAGCTCAAATCCTTGAGCTCATTCTACTTTTAGATCCTTCATAGCAAATACATAGATTTGGTAACTGAGGAAAACACTTCCCTCTTGGTGTGGGGGGGGGGGGGGGAGAGAAGTACAGAGATAAATAAATATTTTAAGGGGAATTTTATCAGCTACTGCTTTAGGCACTCACCCTCTCCCACTGAACTACGTTACAAATGAATCGCGTTTTTTTTTTGTTTTTTTTTTTTTTTGAGAGAGATTTTCGCTATAGGGCGCATGTGCTCGCCAGACAGACAGAGAGAGACATAGAGACAGAAAGCGAGAAATCACCCCCCAGGGGGGATGGTCACGCCACAATCCCTTCTCCTCCATTCTCCTCTCGGGATCTTGGGCACGCACGCACACGCGCCCGGCGTGAGTTTTAAGCCACCAGGTCCGGGACACCAACCGCGGCCAACTACGTGGGAGTCCAGCGACATAGCCATTACGCTAACTGCTGGTTCCCCAAATGAATCGCGTTTTAACAGACCAAATTAGAGGGAGGACTGTGATAACAAGCGTGTTCCTATGCTCTTAGTCTCTTGCCCCTTCCTTTCCTCTCAGTATCTAAGAAATGTATTTAAGTGTCTTCCACAAAAGCACAAACATTACTCCCCCAAGACTCTGTTTTTCCCAATCACTACTCTATAAATCTGACCATCTGTTCAAACTTCTCGAGGGACCGCTATTCAATGAATGCCTGGACTTCCTGGCCTCCTGTTCACCAAACCAAGCAGTCAGGCTTCCACCCTCCATCCCCACGTGGACCTGCTTTCACTGTGGGAATCTCCCAGTTACAGCGCTGTCCAGTTATCACCACAAAGGCACAGTGCACGCCCTCCCTCCTGTGGGAACTCTGCTGCCCTGCTCTGCCCTATCACCCCTCGTCCTCATGTGACATCTCCAGGCTTCCTTCTCTGTACAGAGTGGTCGAAAGGTTTCACAGGGATCGGCCCTTGGTCCCCTTCTCACCTATTCACTCTTTAGACGTCCTCATCTACTCCCAGTCTTCCCACACACACCTGCGTGCTGGTGGTCTCACCTCTCCCTCACTTACTTCCGTGACTCTGATGACCACTCTCGGCCAGTGGGCTCACTCACCCGCGTTGCCCTGACATCCATCTCTGCTGAGTTTCCTTTATCCCCATGGCTCTGATTTTCAGTGACCTCATGGGTTCCTAAGACCCCTTTCCATGAACCTTCTGAAGGCCCTCCTAAATGATTCTACCTTTTAAGTAAGAGGTACCTTCAAAGACTTTATAGAAAACTGGAATTAAGTTTATTTTGGTGCAAAAAAAAAGTTGAAATCCACTGGAATTTTTTCATAATGCACCCTTTTCGTGAACTCTTTGAAGGTTCCCGCATTGTTGTAATCTATCCTCCTCCTTCCACCTTCATAGCCACTACCCTAGTGCAATCTTTATTATCACTTCCCTGGGGTATTAAAATCGTCTCCTTACTGACATCCTAACTCACATCTCAGCCACCTCCACTGCACCCTCCACATGGCACCACAGTAACCTTCATAACATTACACAGGTCAAAATTTGATCTCATTTCCAAATAATGCATTTGAGCCTCTTCACTTGCTGAAGCTACCCTGCCCACCTGTGCACCTTGCCCTCCGCCTGTCCCTTGTTAGCATCCTTTGCTCTACTCTGCTCATCCCTGTGGTTCTCCTGCTGTCTCAGGACTCCTGCGCTCTCATACATGCACCACCCCATCAGCTCTCCTCCTAGAAAATGCCACTCGTCCTGTCCAGCTCACCTCCTACCTTCACTAGGAAACCTTCCAGACCCTTTCTGGCAAACTTAGACACCATGTATCTATCTGACACACTTTCTGTACAAGTGTTATTTGTACAAATGTATCACACTTTCTGTTAGTGTATCTGTCTACTAGATTGTTAGCTTAAGGAAAGAAAATGTGTCTTTTAGACTTATTTTTTTTTTTAAGTTTACTTACATGAAAGAGTATACAAGAGAAAGATTGATTTTTGACAAGAGCTTGCCTTTCAGGATTCTTTGGCTCCAACTTCCCAGCTAGCTAGGACCACAGGAGTGTACCATCCTGTTTAGGTTGAGCCAGGAGCTAAACCTGGGCCTCCCAAATGGCCTCAGCATCTGAGTACAGCAACTTACCAGCATGCATCACCACACCTGAGCCTGTCTTTCAGTCTTATAACCACACACCTAGCTCCTGGCACACATACACTCAATAGATACTGTTCGATGAAAATATAAAGTAATTGAGAGGCTTATTCCAACACTGTCATTTTCTCACTGTACCATCCACTTCTAACCTTTATATATTCCAGAATATGCACAGTAACATTACATTGATTGGGTAGAGAGAGAATTGTTTTGCAAGTCAAGGCATTAAAACTCAAGTAATTCGCATTTTATAAAATTTAAGGGAAATTTTAGGTTTTTAAGAATAGGCTTAAGTGACAGAGCAAGCGGTAAGCAATGACATATAAAAGTTGAGAAGATACTATGAGGCTATCCTGTGGGCAACTGGGATCTTTTATGCTTTTTTTTTCTTTCATTAAAAAATGAAATATGGGCCAGTAGGTGGCATGGTGATGAAAGTGCTGGAATTCCCACATGGCTGACCGTGATTTGAGTCCAGGACCTGGCAGTTTGCTTTCTCTCTCTCTCTCTCTTTCTTTCTCTCTCTGTCTTTCTCTTGCAAAACTCATGTGAAAAAAATAATAATAGTATATAAATTTTAAAATAAATTATTTGGAACCAGCAGGTGGTATGGTAAAGTGCTGGACACTCCCACATGGTCAAGTCCCTGACTTGGTGGCTTGCTTTCTCACATTCCCTCTCTCTCTTTCTCTCTCTCTCTCTGTGTCTCTCTCTGGTCAAATTAAAATAAAATGAATAAATAAAATTAAATAATTATCTAATAAAAAATTTCTAAAAAAATGAAATATGGTGAGTGTGTGTACACAATTGCAACCCTTAGGATTTCAAATTATAAAAAATATAAAAGCAAGATCCTTAAGACAGAAGAGGAGACTACTTTGAATAAAGGAAGAAAATTCCTGATCTTATGCATAAATTTTATATACCCATTACTATTTTTCTTTTTTTGGTCTAAAGTAAGCTATATTTGTTGGCATCTCTGGGCATTTTGCCCAGTTTAGCTTAATTTTTTTTTCATCTGTTCAGTCTTTTCTGGGTATATTGTGGCTGATACTTTAAAATGATAACTTAGCATTACCTCTTCATTTTTATGCTTCCTCCAAATTAGGATTATGACTGAGACTAAAAGAGGGTGCTAGACAGGAAACACATTTTTTGCACAGTCCACAGATATTTTAAGTAAAGGATACATCAAAGTTGAACCCCAAAAAAGCAATTTTCTTAATTAGCTTAAATAAAAATTATTTTAATCAAATCAAGTGTATCAGTTCAAGAAACCCTTTAAAATACAACCAGCCTCAATGACAAAATAAAAACTTAAAGAACAAGTTATTCATTTCTATTCCTACTCCACTTTCAATCCTCATTACATGGCTTCAAATTTTGTTCTTGACAAAACGAATCAGAAAATGTAAATAGTAACATTGTTAAAGATACTACTTTCTGTAAACACGCCAATAAAGTTTTTTTTTTTTTTACTATATATTTTTTTCTTTTAGTTGCTATAGAACATGTGTCAGAGAGAAAGAGAAATAAAGTGAGAAATCACACGCCCCCAGGGGGAATGACCACCTAACAATTCTTTCTCCTCTATCCTCCCATCTTGGGATTCTGGGTACACATGCACATGCAGCTGGACTATTTTTCAAGCCACCAGGTCTGGGATCTGAACTACGAAGTCAGCCATGTGGGATCCAGCAGTCTTATCCACCATGACACCCACCTGGTCCCCAATAATATTTTAAACTGATCAATATACTTTTTAAAAATTTCACACAATATAAGAGGACTAAAACATGAAATATCTAGTCTATTTTTAACTCATCCATTTCTTTCCATTTTAATGGTAGCTTAGAGTTAGATTGGGCTTTACAGGCTCCATGTCCAACTTCTAATTAAAACACAGTCTTCATAGACAAAGCAAATTATCCAGCATCCGGAAGACATTTAATCTGTGTTGCAGCTTCGTAAAGGGCTGACTAATGTATGTTTGACTGAATTAGGACTGTGGGAAGAAGGCATCCATGTCCTGGGTCACTATCTTGGTGGCTTCTGTAGGAAGGAACACAGGACTGAAGCTGTCTATGACCACCTCTGGAGTTACTACGATCCCCTAAGTTACGATGCCTGTTACACAAAGCTGATGAACTAACTACAAAAGAACTGGTGACGCTAACTCTTTAAAAAGTCTCTGGGATGATACAGCCCTTACTCCTGGGTCCCACTTGGCTGAATATAGTTTTATCACTTCACTCATTACACAAGCACAGTTCATAAAATTTACAAATAAATGCAAGGTAATACATGTGGATCTTTCTGTCAGAAGTATTAGAATCCCTTAAACTGAAACAGATAAACACCTCTACTCTCCACCCTGGCTCAAGTCACATGACATCTGACTACCTTCCTGCCTTGTCCTAAGCCTTGGCTGAGCTCCAATCATTCCTTTGAGGCCAAGTCCTTAGGCTTCTGCCTAGCCGAGGAGAGCAAATTGTTGCCTGAAAAAAGAGGGTATAATATCAACAAAGACAGATAGTGAGATTTGTCAGGAGGAGGCGCTGGGGCTAATAAAATCAAAACAAACAAAAAAGGTAAAGGCAAGGGTTCTTCTTTATCTCTTTTATTTATTGACAAAATCAATCTCTGTTAAGAAATCAGGGAAAGGTCTATGAGATCAATTCCCCTTAATAAAGTCACTTGAATCCTTGTCCAGGTAATATTTACCTGCATGTAGGCCCAGGTAGCGATATAAAGATAATGCAACTGGACACACATGGGAAAGGTCCTGAGTTCAGGTCCCAGGCCTCCCTGAGCATACAGTTGTGTGCACATGTGCCCATGACCCTGGTCAGCTGAGACTGGAGATAGATCACAGTGTGAAAACCCTGTTGGGAATGTCCCCCCCCCCCCCCATATCTCTCTTCGTCTCTCTCATGGAAGAAATAAATGAAGAAACTCTAAAATACAAAACAAAATTGAACATTGTTTCTAGAGTTTTCCTTGCCTGCCTAGTCCTAAATACATATTCGGCCTATCTGTTTGTGTCTTTTATTCATGAATGTATAGCCCACAAGTTGTGAAACTTCCTGCTGGCTAACGGTGCCAGGGCAGACCATGGCGTTGCCTAAGACTTTTCTGGCACCTGGACCAAAACATCAGCATCTCTAATCTGGCTACCAATGGGCCAGGAAAATGTCTGCTTCACTAAACAACTCATGAAGGATCAGAAGGCTTAAGATTTTGTATATAATTGCAACAAGTCAGGCATTTTTGAAACAATAGGTAACTTCTAAGTCTTGTCCTCAACCTCCCAACCCAAATTTACTAATCATCTGGTGCAAGTGCAGTACAGTATTCATAGGTCTCTTCACAAGAAAATCTGTCATACTCATAAAGGGGTAGCATCCCATCCAACTTGTAAATTCAGAGCTACAAAACAGATTACATGGGCACACATACAAACACACACCACACACACACACACACACACACACACACACACATACCAGGTAGTAGATTCCTGCAGCAAAATAACTCAAGTGTTTTTATTTCCAAAGAAAGATTTTTGGTTTTGTTTTTTTCTGTCTTTGAGTTCTCTCTTGCTAGTTCAATGTTAAGGAATCTAGTATTGCTAAAATATTTTGCCTTTCAAAGAAAATCAAAGATAAAAGCAAGATTGTGATCTTTATTATAGTTTTTTAAATTTGTGGTAATTCAAAAAGACTTATAAATAAAATAATACAAGCCCCAAGTTCTACCACACACATACTAGTATACACACAAATGTTCCAATTGCACCCTTACGCATTAACACTCATTCGTAAGAGCTAGAAATTCATTTGTCTTTTAACTGCTTTAAAAGACTGCTTTCACAATTGAAAGGCAAATCTTATTCAAATAAAAGGGGGTGATGGACCATAAAAATGTGAAAAGAAAATAGTTTAGGACATATATTTCACCTAAAAATAGAAATTTCTTTTCAAATCTTTGTTTTCTTCTCTTGTAGTTCATAGCCAGTCAACAGGCTTATGGCTTTAAAAAGTGAGCCATACAGGTAAAGAATGAATGTTATTTGGATTTCATAGCTTTAAGAGGGTAGAAAATATCTATAGGTTAAAGTAATCTAACCATCAATCAAAGAGTTCAAACATAAATTTTGAGGCAAAAAAAAAAAGAATAGTAGAATATTCCAGGAATCTCTGGCCTTTCTAGAACTCTTCCAAAATCTGCATCATATTTTTCAAGTAGTCTATCCCAAGACATATTCCTTCTAGAACTCTCTCCCTTCCCTTTGATGATAATGCTATGCCCTGATTTTTCTCATAAAACTCTAGACATCCTTTTCAGTTGTTTCAATTAGTTCTTTTCTCTAATAAACTATTAAAAATTTGTACTCCCCAGAGTTCTGTCTTCAGCCATTCACATGCTTCATTTTACTCCTCGTATTACTCTCAAACACTGCTATGGCTTCAGCAACTACTTACATTCCAAATTTGAACCCAAACAAGATTACTCTTTTGAAGTTTAGATAAATTCATATTGCTAGCTGGCTATCCCATGGCATCTCAATTAGATATGCCCAAAATATAATCCATTATCTTTTTATTGAACCTTTTCATCCTCATAAATTTCCTATCTATTAAATGTATTAAAATTCATCTAGAAGAGTGTGTGGTATACAATAAAAAAATCATTGACTGAATGAAACTAGTCAGTTGGTTGACAACTACGAACTGAATATATTACTATAGCCAGACTGTTCCAGGTCTTACAGAATATAGATATAAGCAAGAAAAATAAAATCTCTGTTCTCCATGTCATTTAATATAATGGAGAAGAGAGCCATTAAATAGTTACAAGTATCATTAATTTTTTACATTAACTACAAGTGTAATTACAATACAAATATAACCTGTCCAATTAACTAAAAAACTTAATAATATTTTTAATATTTTTCTTTCCCTTATGCTCAATTTCCAGCTAGCTCTTTACTGTATTGGTCTCATTTCTGAAATTTTTCTAATTTATTTATTCTTATTCATTATTATTGTCTTGCTCAATTCAGGGCTCCACCTCTTTGCCTAGACTTGTCTCCATGACTACAATATTAACTCTTTATGGTACAGACATAACACTGTTATCTTTCTTTCTTTTTTTAGAAGATGACTTATTTATTTATTTATTTGTTTGTTTGTTTATTATTATTTTCCACTTTGACCAGAAAGAGACAGAGAGAGAGGCAAAGTGAGAAAGGAAGCCACCAGATCTGGGACTTGAACCATGATTGGCCATGTGGGAGTCCAGTACCCTTAATGACCACGCCACCTGCTGGTCCCAACCCTGTTATCTTTCTTCTGTATAAATGTGATGGTGTTGTAATCCCCAAAGCAACCATTTGTGGGATCCATTTGGCCTAAAAAAATAAAGTTCCAAATATGGTTTTTGTGATTGTCATAGTCTGGGCTAAACTTGCCTTTCAGACTTCCTACATTCCCTCTCAATTCCCTGTGCTCTGGTCTCTGGCCATTATCACACCATATTATCTCAGACCTTCCTTTCTAATACCTGATCTCAGAAAAATAAAATTAGCTGGAAAACACTGGAGTCCCATATGGAGCAGGATTCTGAAGGCCTGGCAAGATCATGAGCATGAAACTCCTCTTGCCTGAAGTTGCAACAAGTCAAAGATGGGGTAGTTATAAAAAGCAGTGTACTTTGAAAATGCCAGTAGATACCTCTAAGTCAAGTCAGTCACCTAAAATGGACCAGATTTCAACCAGGATCTAAAGAATAAAAACCAAAGTTGTAGGATAAAAAGAAAATCTGAAACAGACAATGGGAAAATAGAACCAGAAATAACTTCAAAGTTAAATACAGATGACTTGTATGAATTTGCTTTCTTTTCTTGTTTTATTGCTTTTCTTTTCCTTTCTTCCTTTTCTTATTTTTGCCAGAGGGCATGTACACTCACCAGAGAGAGACAAAGAGAGAGGGAGAGGCAAAAAGCTCCTCTTTAGAGGGCATGGTCATGCCACAATCTCATCTCCTCCATTTCTCCATCTCGTTGGGACTGGGGGCATGGACACACACAATGCCTGGCATGTTCCTCAAGCTACTAGGGCTGAAATTTGAACCTCCATCAGCTATGTAGGATTCAGCCACCAATCACTAGGACATGGAGCTGGTCCATATAGATTTTTAAAAATCTGGATCCCATCGTTGTTAATATCAATGAAATAGAAGATCTAATCAACTTCAATTTATTCTTCAAAGTTCTTCTCAGTGAAAACTGTACCCAAACCTCATTCTATCTCCAAACTAATCCTCCTCTCCATAATGGTCCCATAGTCCTTCACATATGTTCCTATTATAAAAATTGGTAAGCTTACTTACATGCCTACTTTATCAACTAAAATATGAGCAGCACGAGAGTAGGTGCTATGTCTTATGCATCCTTTTATTACTAATGGGAACACATAGTATATTTATTAAAAAATACATAAATATAATGACTGAACAAATGAGTATAGAGGTCTAAACTTAATGGTATCTAATAAATGCAAATATCTATTATTAAACTTAAAAGCTGATTTTGGAGGACCAGCAGATGGCATAGTGGTACGTTGCTGGACTCTCACAGGGCCACCTGCTGTTTAAGTCCCAGGCCCGGCAGCTTTAAACTCATGCCAGGCACATGTGCATGCATGCCCAAGATCCCAAGAGGAGAATAGAGGAAAAGGGATTGCAGCATGGCTACTCCCCACTGGGAGGGTGATTCTTTGCTTTCTGTCTCTCTGTCTCTTTCTGTTTCTCTGGTGAGTGCATGTGCCCTATAGCAAACATCTCTCTTAAAAAAAAAAAAAAAAAAAAAAAAAGTTGATTTTGGGAGCTTCATACTTTTTACTGTAGAATAGTTTGAGTACAATATAAGAAACTTAATATTTACTCTTGGTTTCAACTAAGAAATTCAGAAATGGGATTCAAAAAGAAATATTTGGGGCTGGCAGATGGCACAGTGGTTAAGGGTGCTGAGCTCCCACATGGATCTGAAGACTTGCTTTCTCACTTTCTCTCTCTTGCTCTTTCTCTGTCCCTCTCTGGTCAAAGTGAAATAAGTAAATAAATAAAGTTTAAAAAATAATTGTAAAAAAATATTCAAATAACCCAAGAAAGATGCAAATAATTACAATTAGAAAAATATCATGGCCAGCCAGGTGGCATAATGGTTAAGGTAGCTGAATCCCACATGGCAGACAACACAGTTGGAATCCTGGACTTGGTGACTAGAAAAACACACCAGGTGCATGTGCATGATGCCCAAAATCATGCAGGAGGAGTCTGGAGAAGGGGCTGCAGCATGGCCATCTCCCCTGGGGAGTACTTTCTCACTTTCCCTCTCTCTTTCTCTCTATATAGCAAGCAAACATGCCCTATAACAAGTTAAATAAAAAGTGTGGTCAGGCAGTGGAAAAATCAGTAAGACAACTGGATCCACATGGGAAAGGTACTAGGTTCATGTCCTGGGTCCTCCTTGAGCATGGTGTGCCTTTGATCCATTTAGGCCAGCTGAGACTGGGGGTGAAACACAGCATGAAGACTCTGTTGGAGATCCCTGTCTTTCACTTGCTCACAGAAGAAATAAATAAATAAACTGAAAATAAAGAACAATGCCATAATGCCAACATGATATTCCACAATATGGAAAATCATATTTTGCTTTGTTTTCAAATAGTTCAGTTCTAATGAGGCAATACTATAACAGACATTCCACTCAGTTGTGTATTCCTAGCTATCAATAGCTTATTTGTAGAAACTCCCAACCCTCAATGCTCCTAACATGAAATATGAAACATGGACACTTGTAATATACATGTAAAATGTCTATTTTGTGACTGTTAACTTATTGATGGGAGAAATGTGTGCTTAACAATAACCATGACACTAGGAATTTAAGTGTAAATACAATTAATACAATTACATAAATCTTATTTCATAAGCAAATAAAATCATTCTCTACTTTAACCAATAATCAGTTTAACCAAATATTGGGTCATTGCGAAAGTCACAACACATTTCTGCATAGAAAAAATATATCATGACTTTCCCGATGACCTAATAGTTGCATTATTATTATTATCTGACCACTAGTTATAGTGATCAAATAACTAGTGATAATAAGCACTAACTCAAAATCTCCTTGAGAGCATATATAACCGAAATTCTGCAATTCAATGCCAACTACCCTGTGGAAATGCAATATGAATTTGATAACACTTAGAAATAAATGAGTTGAATTAGAGAATCTCAACAGCCTCTTCTAGATAAAAATTCTATATTATTACAATTATTTTAGATTAAATAAGTAGGGACAATCAGGCACAGTGGAAGATGTGGTTCACAATGAGGAATGTCAATCTGGCTCTATGCTAATAAACTAAATCAGCTAAATTGTCCTTGAAATTTGTAGCTACCTCCAATAAGAATCGCCAGTCAGGCAGCACCCTTAGCTTTTGAAACAAATTGCACTCTCAGCCTTTTCACCTGTCTCCATCTTTTACCCATTCTAGTCCTCTAAGGCATCTGACCTTGCTTCTTCTCACCTCTTGAATCTGCTACCAGTATCTCTCTTCTGGTTTCCTTCCCAAGCTATTGTTTGCATTAGGCCCTCAAATCTGTATCTAGTAATGTCCCATCTGATCCAGCTTGTCATGGAAGACTCACCCTTCTGCTGGCCTGTATGACCAGCTCTGCAACCAAATCTGGCCTTATCACACGAGCAGGAAATGTGCAAGATAGATATCTTGCATCTCATGGAGCAGGTTTTACAATCATGTTTCCAAAATATAATAGAATATGATGTCACAGAAAATCTGCAGAATTTAGAGCCAAATGATTTACATTTGAATCCTCACTCTGCCATTTCATGAATGAATAAACAAACTGGGAGAGAAGACTGGATTATATGACCTATGAGGAGCTCTCTCAACTCAATACTGTGTATTATGAAAACTTTTCATCACACACAAAAGCATAAAACCAGTTTAGCAAATCCCATATTCCCATCACCTGGCTCAAAAACTGTGACTAGTGGCTAAAAAAAAAAGAACAAAAATTAATTCTGTGATTTTCTCCTCCTAACACAAGTCTCTAAAACTATGTTTTTTAATATGAGAGCCACCAGCTACTTGGGGCTACATAAATTTAAATTTAATCTAATTAAAATTAAATGACATTTTAAATTAAGTTTCTTAGTCATACTAGTCATATTCAAGTGCTGAATGCCACTGTGACTAGTGGCTACCATGTTGAAATCCAAAGATATAGAATATTTCTCCTTTCCATATATAGTCACATTGCATACATAAAACAAAATCACAAGACATTCTACTGTCTAATGCTGCTACAGATCCTAAAGAGATCTATCTTCACAGCAAACTGCCTCCGACTTCTGGAACTTAAAAAGCACTTCTCTCTTTAAGCCCAACCTGCGGAATCACTGGAGGCTCTCTAGATTCAGCCAAGACCAATTAAACCATTCCTGATCCTTTAGACTTAGCTCCTCAAGAAGGCTGACCGACTGATCACAACCTACCAATGGCCAGTGCTTCCAGAGTTTGTTTATTACCTATTTTGATCCTGAAACAATTTCATTCAGACTACCCTTAACACCTCAATTAACTTAAAATATAACTGAGAATTTATGCAATAAGCAGTAGAAAGAAATGATTATTGCTATTGTGGCCTAACCTGAAAAGCAAGTAATAATGCATAATATCATTTCTATGTACAGGAAAGTATTTCTCAGGATAGAGAAAAAAAATGTCATTAGAAACATCTCATTTCTCACCTTTCTCCACCTTGACTAGAGTAAAGAGTAAGTAGCAACAAAGAAAGTGAAACATTAGAGGACACTTTTATGTTCTGGACTAAATCTCCTCCACCTGAGGTCAGTCAGTCAATCATACACGGGATATTATTTGTGAGTCATTAAAAATAAACACACTGTTCAAAAAGGTAATTCCTTACAACCTACTGAAGCTAAGCAACATAAAGGCTTTGCCTGATTATGCCGCCTTACATCACAGTCTCAAAAAAAAAAGAGAAAAATTTATGTAATGTAAGGTTGCTGCCGATCTTACATATCTTAACTAAGAAAAAAATCATAAACTAAAACATCACTACATTTGACTATAATTATTTTTTAAATTATATATGCCAACAAAATTTAAATACAAAAAAAACTGGGCAAAAATATTTGTAACATACAAAACAACATCTTAACATTCTTAATAAATAAAAGTCTCATAATCAGTAAGAAATGAGTACCATAAGAGAAAAATGGACAAAGACAAGGATAAACAATTGATAAAGGGAGAAATACAAAGGGATAACTAAACAGAAAGATTTTCTAGCTCACCGATAATACAAGAAATACAAGTCAAAACAAAGAAAATTTTTTCCTAGCAAACAAGCAAACTGCAAAAATTAGTTTCAACAGCACTTATTCTTAGAGGGAAGGAAGCCTGCTAACAGAAATAAGCTATTGGCACCTGTCAGGTAGAACTAGTGTCTTTCCCAGCCCCCAAAAGGGAATAAATACAATACACTTAAAAATAAGTCTTCACCCCACTGAAACGTGAACTGTATCACATACTATAAAATATCGCTCCCAACATTTATGGTGGAGAATTTTATCAAGAGGATGGGTAGGAAAAACTGAAAATTTTCACTTTTTATGTAATATTACTTTATTATATTTCACATTAAGCCATTTTAAAGCCTTTTTAGTCTGCTAGTCTGCATCTTCTCTGCATTGACTCATTAAGTATTCTTCATCTGATTCCAGGCAAAATATGCTTCTGATCAAATATGCACTCACATGCTCTTTGGCAAGCTACAAACCAAATTAGAAAAATCATAAATCTGGTGCTAAATGTTCTGGAGGAATGGTATGCGCTATACCTTCCTTATCAGAAAAGCACACATATGGACTGCAATATGTCAACAAACTGTGTCTGTGACTTTTCTCACTCCTAATTTTAAAAATCATAGAAAGATCAATAAAATAAGCCATATTACTATATTTGGATTAATAACTAACAAACCTGGCTCCATACTTTTCAAATGGAAATCATTCAAAAATACTCTGAATGGCACTCAGATGTACTTGAAATGTACATTTTAATAACTATATCTGCATAAAAGTTAAAAATAAATACATCTGATATCTCAAGCCTGATAGCAATTTTAATATCCCTAACCACTTACACAATATGGTTCTCCAAAGTTTTCTGCTAAACTATAAAATTCTATTGCTTTGAATATACACCTGATTTAAGAAAATCTTGTTTCCCTATTTAAATCAACATTTAATATAACAAACATAAATCAACATAACAAAAATGATAAATTATCACTAATATTTTCCATACATGCAAAGTACATTGTCATTCAACAGTTTTGTCATTTCAAATTACAATAATTTTTAAAGGTTTGTAATAATTAAAGCATTAGTGTCCAAATAATATCATACATAGTAAATAAAATTCTTTGTAGTTCACAGGAATCAGGGTATAAAAAGTCAATTCATATATAACCACTAGGTAAAATTAACAAAAATAGAATTTTTCAAAAAAAGATATACAATACATTTACCTTATAAACAATAAATCTATGAAAATAATAAAATGCATTAATAAAAAAACTAGGCATAAGGCTAAACATCATAAATTAGTAAAAAAAAAAAAAAACTACTATCTTTATTAAAGTGTTGATAACTATACCAGAGACTCTAAGACTATCAAATATACACTTTACAAAATAATGATTAATTATTGATAACTTATTAAAATATAATTATAATTATTATTCAATATATACTTATTTCAGGACCAAGCATGCAATATTCTGGGCTATGCACCATGAAGACGAGAAAGATGTATAAGATAGCCTTCTTCACCGATGAAGGATGAAACAATCCAATAGCAAGGATAAGACATATGCATCTCCAAACCATGAAATTTCATAGCTTTAAAAGGACATTCAAGTTTATTTCATCTAAAATATGTAACTACTCATAATAAATCCTGTGTTCAAAACAGGAATATTTCTTTCTGATTTCTCAAAAGTTCACCACTGAGCCTATGTTGAATGATTAGGAGTTTTCTCTTTAATTTTTCCATTTATGAAATGCCTCTGTATGCCCTTTAACTACCTTCCCTTTGTAAGGCTGGTTTTACTGTGCATAAAACACACATATATTCCTATATAAATATCTATCCTGTGTTATAAATATTTTACCTGTGGCAATTTGTCCTCTTCTACTCATATTTTATTGTGGGAGCCTTTTTGTTTGATTCATTTTAAATATATTTATACTTTCTGGTTTTTTCGTTTTGATAAAGAAAAACTTACAAGTCATTCCTTCAGAGTCTCTATCTTAAGGCCATTTGTAGAAAGATTAGAGCATCACCAGTATTTTCATCTACTAGTTGTAAAGTTTTATTTTTGTTTAATTACTTAATAAATTCATCTAGAATTTTATTCTGGGGCACACTGTGAAATAAGAATTCAATTTAATTCATTTTGCACCTGTTTATAATATCACACTTAAAAGGAGACTGAAAAAACAACTTTTTTAAAAGAATAAAATAGAAGAAAGGGTAAAAGAAAATTATGCACAAAAGTGAGAACAGAAGTAAGATAGACGCAGAGTTAACACAACTGACCTACATGGGAAGGTCCCTAGTTGATGTTCTGGTGCCTCCCTCTACACACCCAGTATGTGCATTTACCTACGATCTGAGCTGGCCAAGGCTGGGGGGCGGGGGGTGAATTGCAGCATGAAGACCTTGCTGGGAGTTCTGCATGTGTATTCACACATGTGCTCTCTCTTGCTCTCTCTCTTCTCTGGCCCTCACTCTCAAAAAAGAAATAAATAAACTTAAAGCAAAACAAAGACAAGACCAACTAGGCCAGCCTCAGTCTTTTCCACAGTAACCTTTAAGGCCAGGAAATGTGCAGAATTCTAAAAAGTTGAGGTTAAAACAAAAATGTAAACACCAAATATCGCAGAGCTCAAGATCCTGATGGGATGAATTGGAGGAAGGTGGTATGAACAGACCTCAGTGAAGGGTGCCTTTTCCCTCTCCCCATCTCTTGCACACACACACACACCCTCTGGTTTATATATATCTATATATATATTTATATCTATCTATCTATATATATATATGTGTGTGTGTGTGTATATATATATATATATATATATATATATATATATATATATTTAAATGGCAAGGACTAAATGCCACTTAAATATATCCTAGTTAAATATAGAACAAAAGTTAAAACAATAAGACTTAATGACAAAACTGTAAATATGATAAAACTTAATAAATAATGCTGTTGCAGTACACAAAATAGGGAAGGTATGGGAAGGTGGCATATGTGAAACATATTTGATCTAAATAAAACCAGGTATCTTAAATCCATAACTCACTATTTTTAATGAGTGGGGAAAAGGTAATTCAATTTTGGTATGCCAAAATATTGCATTCTTGTAGAGATGTCTAGCATATACTTCAAATTGTAGGTTCGGAGCTCAGAAGAGAAGCCAGAGCTAGAGGTTGGGAGTAGATTATTATTAAAAATAATAATTTTGTTAAATATTTTTCTTAAATATTTTTATGCTTTCTGATGTGGACAGAAGTCTGACTGCTTTTTCCTATTTTTCCAAAGGGCCTAGGAAGAGTCATGCCCACAAACATTAACAGACCATTTTTTTCCCATTTAACAGGATTCTTCCTAAATCCTGTCCTGGCATAGTATCTTTGAGATGTATATTCAACTGATTGCAGTATATTACTTTGCTAACCTCTTCCCAAGGCACAGAACTTCCCTTTCCTTGAGGTCTAGATATGTAGATTAAGCATTTCTTAGTGAATGTCTCCCCAGGACACAGATCTTCCCTTCCAATCACCAGCCAAGGAATTGTGGAACCCACCTATAACTTACAAGCCTTCTCCACCCCACACACATATTCCACCTCTTTAGGCCAGACCAATGGAAATCTCATCACTAATTTTGCCTGAAAATCTCAAAATCAAATAAAAAGAATCCCTATTCATAATCACCCTGAGAAAGACATGTATGCCTCTTCTCCGGGCCTAGATCACTCATATTCTGCTTGGAAACAAACCACATTAATTATTAATCATTAATTTTTACAGTTGGTTATTTTTCTGTCAAAACTGGTTTTCTTTCTGATGAAGAAAAACTCACAAGTCATTCCTTCAGAGTTTCTATCTTAAGGCCATTTGTAGGAAGATTAGAGCATCACCAGTGTTTTCATCTACTAGTTGTATTATTATTTTTAATAATGAGTAGCCTCATTATTTTTATCATAATCTCCTTTCTTTAGACATATCTTTCAAAACATATACTATTCATTATAGTAAAGAAGCACTTATTGGGCAAGCTGGCTCAAGTAGCTTGATCACACATGGCCAACAGCACAATTTGAGTCTGCATGTGGAGGCTGAAAAACAAGCCAGGCACGAGTGCATGCCTGCTCAAAATGCCTAGAAGAGAAGTTCCCCAACAGGGGGTGCTTTCTCCTCACTCTCTCTCTCTCTCTCTCTCCAGCAAGGTCAAGTGCCCTATGGCAAGTTAAAAATATATAAAGAAAAGAAGGACTTACTTGGAAGTTCAACAGTTCTTTTATGTACCTTCAGTTTCTTCTATTTTTTATAAATTTAAGTGAAAATAAAGATAATACTTTTTACATTAAATAATAAGTACAATATGATCTGTAGACAATAGGAAGGAAAGAAGAAAGAGAGGGAAGGAGGAATAAGAAAGAGAAGGAATTGTATTTCTGATAATCTAATGTATTATAGTTGTTTGAGGGGTAACTTATTTTAAGTTTATTTTTATTTATTTCTTGCATGAGAGAGAGGCAGAGAAAGAGAAAAGAGCCAATTTGGATCATTGGCATGTGTGCGCACACATCTAATATGGGAGAGAGGGAGAGGGAAAATAGCACCCCCCTTGGGGAACTTGTATACACACACATATGCACCCAGTTTGCTTCTCAAGCCCCTGGGGCCAAACTGAGGAGTCAGCCGTGTTGGATTCATACATTCCAACCAACATGCCACAGAGCCAGCCTGAGGGTAACTTTTTAATTTCTTCTTTGTATTTGAATTTTTTATACTGAACTTATATCCTTATTCAAAAATAATAGTGATTCTTTTTCTCTTATAAAAATTAAATAAAAAATAGTAATAAAGTAGAGATAAGTAATGAAGATTATGAAGTCATTATACATCTTTTGGAAACTACAAAAGTGAGTTTGATTCACAAGCAACTCACCAGAATATCAAAGTTATAGTTCATAGATTTCAAGCCAAGGGGTGGGTCTTCTGAGAGCTTTTAACTCCTCATAAAATTGTGAGGTGGAAGTCTATTTATTTGTATTTCTACTAATGTTCCATGCATATGTACAAATTCTGATCTCCAGAGTAAGCAAACTCAATGAGCTCCCCTCAATTCCCATCCTAAAGAGTCCCTTGCAACAGTTAACTCTGCCAAGGCATCTTCCTTACAGAGGCTTCAGTGCCTTGGACACAGCTGGAAAGCAAGTATTTGTTGACTGATGAACAGGGCATTCCTCTAACTGTGCTCATTTCTGTCAATGTCTGCATAGCTTCTTATAGACACTTCATTTCCTTCGCCTCCTACAGGGAGGCAAACCCCTAGATTTGGTTACCACTTCACTCCTCTTCTTGGTTCATACATTTTCTTTGAATCATCTCATCTACTCCAACCTCTAGCTCTGGCTTCTCTTCTGAGCTCCAAATCTACAATTTGAAGTATGTGCTAGACATCTCTACAAGAATGAAAAAATTTGGCGTGCCAAAATTTAATTACCTTTTTCCCACCAGCCTATCTCCCATCCCTCTCCCAACTCACTTTTCCCCTTGTATACATCTCCTGTGGGGGGCAATGGCAACACTGTTCTGCTTTCTGATGGTCACATAGACTGAAGACCTGGGAGTTAGTTATCTTCAACTCCTGCTTCTGCCTCATGTCCACATACTTGGTATCTCCATACTGCCTCTCATGAACATTCTATCCTTCCCATCCACACTGACATTATCCAATTCAAAAGCAGTACCATGTGATGAAAAGAGTATTAGATTTGAACTCAAAAAACCTAGGATTTCAGTACCAGCTCTGCTCCAAATTTGCTTTGCAAATGAAACTTTTTACATGTTATCTGATGTTTAAGTATAAAATGCTAAGTCACAGGATAACACTGAAGGTGATATATATATATACACACATATATGACATATATGACATATATATATATTAATTTATAGATACCTATATATGTGTTAAACAAGGCTACTTCAAAAAGTTACTGGAAAAATGGAATTAAGTACAAGTTTATTTTGGTGCAAAAATTTTTGAAGTCCATCCATAGTTTTTCCATGAACTTTTGAAGACCACCTCATATATATATGTATGTGATGTATACATATATAGTAGATAGGAACAGTATCATTGTATATACTCTGTGTATATATGCATATGTACATATATATAGCTATCTAGGTACCTTTCTATATATACATACACACAAATGTGCATATGTATGTACATATATGTATAATATGTATACACATAAATACAAATAAAGTATTATTTGTTGTTATTGTTATCATCATCCAAGCTGTTGATATAAGGTGTTATAACATCTGATCTTACTAGTATGAAAATGTCTAGTCTTTAATTTCTCAGTTCTCTAGGCAAGCTTTCATCCTGAAACAAGTATTAGGTTATTAAAAAATCTTTTTGTCCTCAAAATAGTCTACAAGTTGCTCTCCTTTGCCAACAGATTAAAAGCAAAAGCCTCTAGTGTGGATTTCAATGTGCTCCATCATCTAACTCTACCTTACTTTCTGACCTCACCTCCCAGTAAATCTCTCCTATGAACTCAGGCTCTACCTAGCCTTAACCCTATAATTGCCCTTCCCCAAATACACCCTGTACTTACACTGTTTCATTCCATCTAGAATTTCCATTTTTAGAAACCTCTCCTTCTAGGTCCAATTCAAATATCACACCTTTTTTATAATTACTCCACTAATTCTTGATCCCAAATGGGTCCATATTCTACCTTTATTATAATTCTGCCTTATTTATAGAGGATTATTACATTTCTCTCTCTCCAGCTACATTATACATTCCTGAAAGACAGAGACTGGGGAATATTCACCTTTGACTCTGCATTGCTTTATTAAGTCTTACATATATTAGGTTTTAATAAATGTTTGTAGAGTTGAATTGCATAAATAAGCCTCCTTTAAGTCTTTTAATTGCAAAGGAGAACTAGAAGCATATACAAGGTTAAAATTATACAGTGAAAATGTATAATCAATAAATGATTAGTTGAAGACATCTTTGAAAATGTAAGTGAAGAAAAAATCTAAATACATTAAGCTGAAAACTAAACAAAAATATTGTTTGGTGCTCCCTCTACTGGCTTTACAGCAGCAGCTTAAGCATGTTGAACAATAACACCGCAGAGAAGTAAACACAGATCCAGCTTATTGCACCTTTTACCTCCTGCAAATAACAAGGGTAGAAATTCTTAATTGAGTTCATTTGGAAATAACCCTATCTGTGAAAAGGTTTGTCTAGGAAAATTATTTATAAAGAGACAAAATTGATGTTATAATTTTGATGATAATAATTCCTGCTAGAGTTCCTGTTTTTATCTCTGCTTTTGAACTAAACCATCTACTTTATGCTAAAAGAATTATAAATTTGAGCTGAAACCGTTGAGAAATAATGCAAGATGTTTTTACTTTCTCATTTATACATATAATGCACATATTTATACTTTTTAACTGATTGGGAACATAAGAGGTTAAATTCTTCTTGTTTCTAAACAGAGTTATTCTAAGTACCCTGAAGGCATTTAATTCCAAAACAGGAAGCCACAAAGAGGAACCACTTGGTTACACTAATGTTATGCAGATCTTTTGGAACATGTTTTCCTAAACACTTGCTGAAAAAATCTTTTCTATACTGCCTGCTGGCACATAAAGTTAAAGGGTCCCATGGATACACAGTACACTTATTACTCAAATTGCCCTTTATTACTTCTCTATTTTCTTCTACTTTTCTTACTTTAAAATGGTCTTTTACTTGCTTATAGGAAGAATGGTAAGAAACTCGGTTTGGGTCTAAGAATATTTATTCACACACTATAGTTTAGTTGTTTTTCATATATGTATGCAAGAGCTATGATATAGCTTGTGACAGTCATCTTTTTTAACAATACATGGTAAGATTAACCTGAGACTAGCAGAGACATTGCTGTTAAAAATTAGTTAAAGTGTCTCTTTTACTAATTCTTGTTTTATATGTCTTTAACTCTACTTATAAAACCTCTTTATTCAAAACTATGTTAAATGGGATCTCACACTTGTAGTTGAAACAAAGAACAACAGGGAACCACAGGCAAATGGAAAAGGTAGTGGATTCAGGTAGTTAAGAGGTGTGAACACTGGAGCTAGCCACGTCTGTTACTGAGCAAATCACATAACACGGTTGGCTCTGTTGCCTACCCTCGCAGAGAAGATCCCTAAGACTCAAGCTATCTATGATTCTATGAACTAGACAGGTCCACTTTAAGTTACTGAGACGTAAGTCAGTAACAAATCACCAAGGTGGGTGTGTTTTTCATATGCCATTTGATTTCTATTCCATTTTTTAAAATAGCTCTTTTTCTTAGTTTCTGTCTTGGTTTATATTCAGTTATGTTTTAAAGAAAGTAAATGATCACTGAGCAATTATCCTTCTGGGCTAGAAATTAAGATTTCATGCACATTCTTGATTATCTATAAAAATGAAGTGCAGTAATATTAAAAGCACTAGTCTAGTCAGTAGAATCCAAATGGGAAAAACAGTCACTATATTTGGATCTGCTTATAGATATTTCAAAAAATTTATAAAAATATTTATTTCATTCTTAATTTTTAGGCACTAAGAATTTTGTTGAAATCAGCTCTGAGAATGTCAAAATCGTATCTTGCATCTATTCCACATAGCTTGGAAATTATTTTTCATTATGAAATCTTTGTGTGAGTGAGAACAAGGTTTGACCGCTACAGTGTGCTGTTACTTGCATTCTTGTGCAGAGTCTTGACTGCCACCCTCTGCAACTGCAGAGGTCAGAGACGGATTGGTAAGTCCTTTCTGTTACAGCCAGAGGACAATGGCAGCCAGGCAAAGAGAAGTGGACAGAAGAGGCTCAGAGTACAGACGGATACTCCCAGGTTCACCCTGGCTCTGTCATCCAGTACATGGCAACCTCTAAAACGCTGAGCTTCTCCCTTTTGAGCGAGGCTGTCAAGTCATTAGATTTGTTTTTAGAATCTCAGCTCATGAATATGTCCTCTAATGTTCAGAGGGCATCTTCACTGAAATGTACAATTACATATACGTCTGGAGCAAAGAAATCCTTATATCCCAAAAGATTGAACAGCAATTCTTCATTGTACAATGATTCATTTCAGTTTAAATTATCAAATGCTCTATTCTAAATGGCACAACAAGATTTCAGAGCTGTAAATTAGCTGGCAGTTAGACAATATCTAAAAAGACATTTTGAAGTGTGGAACAAAAATATTCAGAAAATGAGATTCATTTTCATTTAATATAATATAAACCCAATGATGAATGAACACAGGAAATGTATGATGTGGTTTGTTGCAAAATAAAAACAGCAGCATTCCTTATGATCATCCATTTACTCTATTAGCCAATACTACTGCAGCAAACTACTGAACAAGCTGTGTAGAGAAGATGTCAGGAAAGCCACTTACCAGTCTCCAGCTGTGTTGATGTCATTGTGTGCAAGTGTGTGGTGACATCAAACACTGAAATTATTAGGTGTTCGTAATAATAACTTAGTCCTTTGTAGACAGATGCAGCATGAACAGTCATAAAATCACTTCAATGTAATGTTTATTTCAAAACACCTATGACATCAATAAATATTAGACATTTTGAAGTAAATAAATATACCTTTATATTCTAGATGTTTTTCCCCTGGAATATAACAATATCAAAAGGCCTTCTCTATGATGATTCAATATCATTTCATCTATAATTTCAATGATAAAACTTACAAAAATTTAGACCAGTATATCTCTACAGATATTATTTCTCAGATCCTTGCTGAAAAGTTAATTTAACAACATAATGATGTTTAAGAAAAACCAGTTTTAAATTGTCATAACCCTGCTCTATTGCCATCAGCTAACCCCAATATGGTAGCCCAAACCAGCACAGAATCTGGTCAGTTAATATTTCTACTTAATGTTAATAACATAAAGTAGTAATGCAAAAATCAGATGTTAAATCAGTTCTTTAGTGTACAGAAAAACAAATGACTTGTATTAATTTTTATATTGATATTTTATAATTTCATAAAGTTTGATTCAAAACTGATGAAAAATATTTTAGCATTATCTAAAAATTGACAGTTAATTTTGAAGAGAAAAGAGAATAAAATTTCAAAATAGCATTGACCTACTTTGCCTTGTGGACAGAAATAGACTCTTTCAAAACTATAGTGCAAGAAGGAAAGTAAATTATTACAGTTACCTTAAAAATTGTTTGGCAGAATCTATTAAAGATGGACATATATACAGATACAATGGCTCATCAATTCCACCTCCAATATAACCCAACAGAAATATGTACAGATGTTCATCAAAAGCGATGTATAAGAATGTTCATATTAGCACTCTTCGTAATAACAAAGAAAAATGTTTAAAGTCTATTATTCTGTACAATGTATAGACAAAGTGTGATATATTCACACTATGGAACTGTATACAAACAACTAGAATGAACAAACAACTACAAGAAACTTACATTAATTTTACAAACAAAGAAAACAGACACAGAAGAATGTATAGAATATGATATATCAACATAAGGTTATGAAAATAAGAAGCAAAATGAATCTAAGTGCTAGAAGTAAATGCGTGATGACATCAGGATTTGGGGCACACACGTGCACATGCCAGGTGTGTTTTTCAAGCTACCAGACCAGGATTTGACATGCACCGTCAGCCACATGGGATACTGTTCCCTTAACCACCAGGCTGCAGGGCTGACCCCAACATTAATCTATTCACAACAGTGTTGCCTCCATGATGCAGTAACCATGCTCAAATCGCTGCCTGAAAGTTCTTCCTCCCCCATCTCCCAACATCAAATTCCGAAACATGAAACTTTAGAGGGAAAACCATTATCTAACAATATTCTTACATGTAATTAGGTTGAAGCATCAGGTACCTACTGTGGGAAGGATGGTCTCCTCAGAACCTTTCCCCAACCTTTTATACCTTGCACTGTTGGACACTCTAGGTTGAAGCAAAAATATTTTCCAGAATTATTCTGTGAGTAACTAAAGCAAAGATATATAAACAATCAAAAATATGCCTTGAAAATGTATATAGGCCAAGTTATCTGTGGCGTGTATTTTTATGTATTAGAAAATTCGCTTAAGTCTTTAAAAGAGCACACTATAACAGTGTTCACCATTGTTTTTTTTTTTTTTTTTTTTTTTTTTTGTTTGTTTTTTTTGGAGAGGTTTTTGCTATAGGGCGCGTGCGCTCGCCAGACAGACAGAGAGAGACAGAGAGATAGAAAGCAGGAAATCACCCCCCAGGGGGGATGGCCACGCCGCAATCCCTTCTCCTCCATTCTCCTCTCGGGATCTTGGGCACGCACGCACACGCGCCCGGCGTGAGTTTAAGCCGCCGGGTCCGGGACTCGAACCGCGGTCGACTACGTGGGAGTCCAGCGACATAGCCATTACGCTAACTGCTGGTCCCCACCATTGTTTTTTATTGATATTTGGTTTGTCTATTTGGAGTCTTGTAAATGAAGTTTGTTTTGTTTTGTTTTATATGACATTTTTCTAATTTGGCAAGCAAAAGATTTCCTCTTTTTTCTAGTAAAGTAATCACACATAAACTACTGTGTTTAAATACCTAATATTATCTATGTCATCAAGAACGAGCATAGATGTAGAAGTACTCAGGTATTTTCAGTCTTCCTTCTACTCTACATATAGATTTATGTAGTAAAGGAAGGATACTATGTCTAAAATTACAAAAATCATAACTCTAGTATGTATAGATCTCTTAAATATAGAATTGTGACTGCAAATCAAAAATGCACAACACTAATGTACATTTTCTGAAGAAATGTATGTAATTTGAACATCACAGGAATATAAAAATTCACTACAAGATAAGGGTGAGGCTACATTTTATGTGCTACCAATCTTAAAATGTATTTGCCTTTTAGCTATATTGAGTGAAATTTAGGTCAATTAATCAAATCTTTCCTGTAGCAAATTATTCAATAATAAAAGTCATAAAACACAGATCTCCATGTATCACAAGGATTGTAAGTGAGTGATGTCAGCATGTATCCACAGAGTCCTATTTCACTAGTGCCTTCCACTAAAATAATATGCTGGCTTGTGAATAACAAGAAAGCATGACCTGTACACTGAATGTTCACTTTAAACAACACTCATCATTATTAATTATGGTAAACAGAAGTCTTATTTTATCAGAACCTCTTTTAAGAAGTTAATCGTACTAAAACTCAGCATGTTCTCTGTACACGAATATTGAAATAGTCTTGACTCATAGAATTGGAAGGAATCATATAAATCAGGTCTCACCCTACAACTTCTCTAGTGGACAACTTCCTAGCTGCCTTTGATGTTCATCCAAAAAACCCATTCAATTTGAAACAGATGAAGCTATCAGTGAATTCTTCTCTACATTTAATAAAACGAACATTTTTAAACTTCTACCTACAGCTTCCACTTTATATTCAGAGTTTAGACATGTTACATAAAGCTTCTTGCTTCTCAACATCTATTGTCTTTCTCTATTAATAATAAAATCCTGGAAAACTTATATTTCTATTCTCCATAACAGCCAGTGTGGCCAAAGACCACAGTGTAGCCAAAAAAAGTAAGTGAAAGTGGAAATTATAAGAAGGTTTCTTAAAAGGGAGTAGATTTGTCCACAACAAACCAACCCTTCTTCCTGCTGCCTAGGATACAGATATGATTGCAGGAGTTCCAACAGCTTACCATGAGGTGACCTCAAAGATGGAAACAATTATCCACTGAGGATTATCAGACTTGCAGTGCTGAACGACCTCATGGAGGTACTTACCAAGCCCTGGACAATCCATCTCCAAACTTTGTTTATATGAGAGAATAACCTTTTTGTGTGTATTCTTGCTATCCATGACTTCATTAGGAATTTAATTCCTAAGTAACATACTGAATCTACAGATAAGTTTTCTGTATTTGAAGAGCAACATCTACCTACAGTCTTTTCACTTTAAACATAATATTTTCAACTTTCTCACTATCTGAGTTCTCTTCTATACAGGTTTAAGCTTTTCAGGATCCTTAAAAGGTCCACAGCAGAACCACCTGCAGTAGTACAATGGTAATGTGACGCTCTGCTCTGCTATGCTTGAAGCCCTGGGAAGGTTCCAGGTCTGCATCTCAAGGCTTTTCTTCTCAGTCCAGGTGCAATGATCCTGACTGAGACCAGAGATAGATCACAGTGTCACAGTGGGAGAGCCCTGCAAGGAGTGCCTCAGTCTGTCTGTCTGTCTGTCTCTCTCTCTCTCTCTCAGAAGGAGAAGAAGAAGGAGCAGCAGCAGCAGCAGCAGCAGCAGCAGAAGAAGAAAATAAACTTTTCCCAAAAGTTTCAAATCTACCAGATAAGATCTGACCAGTACAGAGAATAGAGAGATTATTAACTTTCTTTTTTCCCATTCCAAGAGAGCCTTAAGCATTGGCTTCTTCACCAGATATTAAGACTAAAGATTCACATTGTGGCTATAGGCAGCCCAAAAAGTTCAGTTTTTATTTTGTGTACTGGAAGTGCTATTAAAGTAGACTTCTCTCTTTTTTTATTTTAAGAATTATTTTAGGAACCAGCAGTTAGCGTAATGGCTATGTCACTGGACTCCCACGTAGTCGACCGTGGTTCGTGTCCCGGACCCGGTGGCTTAAAACTCACACCGGGCGTGTGTGCGTGCGTGCCCAAGATCCCAAGAGGAGAAAGGAGGAGAAGGGATTGCGGCGTGATCATCCCCCCTGGGAGGTGATTTCTCACTTTCTGTCTCTATGTCTCTCTCTGTCTGTCTGGCGAGCGCACGCACCCTATAGCAAAAACCTCTCAAAAAAAAAAAAAAAAAAAAAAAAAAAAGAATTATTTTATTTAACTTTATTTATTTAAATTTGACCAGAGAGGGATAGAGTGAAAGAGAGAGAAATTGAGAAAGCAAGTCACCAGGTCCTGGACTCAAACCACAGTCAGCTATGTGGGAGTCTAGCACCCTTAACCACCATGCCACCTGCCAGCCCCTAAAGCAAACTTTTCTTACCTTGTATATGGTCAGTCATTTTTATTTTTTTTTAGCATAAGTATAGAAGTTAAGATTTTCCACTATTACATTTTTCATTACTTATACTCTTTCATTCCATAAAATGGAAATAAACTTTGAACCTCAATTGTGGTATAAAATAAACTTACATTTCTTAGTTTATATTTTCTGCTTATTTAGTTCAGAAGTGTTCTACGTATCCACCAAGTCCTTGCTAAGAATGATGGCATGATTGAGCCAGCCAGTGGCATGGTGATTAAGGCAGCTGGATCCCACATAGTAACTACTCAGTACAAGTCCTGGACCCAAAGACTTGAAAAAATTCCAAGAGAAGAAGGGATTCCAACATGGCCATTTCCTCTGGGTGTGTGTGTGAGAGTGATTTCTCACTTCTTCTCCCCCCACCCCATGAGCATGTATGCCCTAGAGAAAACTAAAAAAAAAAAAAAAAAAAAAAAAAAAAAAAGGATGATGGTATGATCAAGGCAAAAGACAAAGCCCTTCAGCTATCCACCAAAGACCCTTCTCCCAGTGGGCAGCGAGCACATGGTCAACACTTTGAGGATGCTGGTTTAACTAGCTCTGAGTTCCCAAAGATTTCAGAGCCAAGAACAGGGCCACAGTAGGCCTAGAGGATGATACTCAAAAAGCTTTGCTTAGGAAATACAACCATCTGGAGAGAAACTGACAATATAAGCATACCCACTCTGGAGGCAGGTGTATGCATGGAAAAGATTGGGAGGGGAAGACAGTCAAAGCAATAGCACTCACTCATATAACAAATACTTTTAAAAGTAATCAATGTTTCTTTAAAAAGGAAAAAAAAAAAAGTACATTGAGTGCAAAGTGGGGCCTTAACTAGTGATTGACAAAGCAGTGTAAATTCCATCACCACCCTATTTGCATAGATATTGATTGCAGAAGCTTCAAAACAATGATTATGCTGCTTTTCAGATTTGAAATGAGTGTCTTATACCTTAAACCTTCAGAGAAACCAAGATTGCAAATGCTAAGGATCTTAAATATGCACATGTGGAAACATATTTATGATTAATGATAATTTATTAAGTGTAATACTGTGCTAAATTAATATATGCCGAGTAAGGTTGACTTGTGCTGATGAGATTATCTTGTTTATGATTATTGTTATTGACTTTAAAAGAGATACATAACTATTTTCTGAACAAGTCTTACATACACAATGTAAAACATTTGAATATTGACTTTACTGTCACTATTAATTTCATGTAGGTAGAGTCACTATAAATGAAGGGTTCTCTATGTAGAAATGTCATTTCATTTATTAAAAAGAATATATAGAATGTTATTTAAAAATGCATTTATTAATGTGCTTATTTTCCATTAAAAGACAAAGTAAATTATAATAGCTTATCTACTAATAATTAGACTTTGGGACAAGCAGTTGGCGTAATGGCTATGTTGCTGGACTCCCACGTAGTCGACCGTGGTTAAAGTACCAAACCCGGTGGCTTAAATTCACTCCAGGCACATGTGTGTGCATGCCCAGGATCCCAAGAGGGGAATGGAGGAGAAGGGATTGTGGCATGGCCATCTCCCTGGGGGGTGATTTTTCACTTTCTGCTTCTCTCTGTCTTTCAGGCGAGCACACACGCACTATAGCAAAAACTACTCAAGAAAAAAAATTAGACTTTATCTCTTAAATAAGTTACATTTTCATTGAAATTACTTAATACTCAGACAATCACTGCTTCAAAATTAATTTTTAAATATTTATCAGTCTTTTATACAATCTTTTTAAATTTATAAAGGTTTGTTTCCAGTTAATAACATATTCAAGTCTGGCTGACAAATATTTAGTCTTTCTAGTTTTTTTCTTCCAATGATTAATCTGAGAAAGTATAAGTCTCAGCAAAGTTGCAGTTTGAACCACTCTTTTTTTTTTTAAAAGGTTTTTATTGCTATAGGGCACATGCGCTCGCCAGACAGACAGAGAGAGACAGAGAGACAGAAAGCGAGAAATCACCCCCCAGGGGGGATGGCCATGCCGCAATCCCTTCTCCTCCATTCTCCTCTCAGGTTTTTGGGCACGCACGTACAAGTGCCCAGCGTGAGTTTTAAGCCACCAGGTCCGGGACTCGAACCGCGGTCGACTACGTGGGAGTCCAGCGACATAGCCATTACGCTAACTGCTGGTCCCTTGAACCACTCTTATAGCTTTTTCTTTTTCTTTTTGCTAAAGGGCAGGAAAAATCTGCAAATTTAGTATGGTTTTGTCTAGTGTTTGGTTCATGGTTCATGTCAGTTCAAGTCTCAAGTTAAATCCAGATTAAATTCAAGATGTAATACTATTTATTGCTCTTGTAAGATTCATTTTTCTCTTTGACTTCAATACTGTTAGCAAGTCTGTATGTTGTGGGTAAGCTAGACAAAGACCCAGACAAGTTGGTCAGGCTGACTTGTAAGGGACCACTTAAAGGGAACTACCTCCTCAGGACTCCTGAACTCATATTGTTCTTGCAGCTGCCTGTGACCATTTCTATAAATCCTACTCAATGCTGAATGATCTGAAATATTTTCATCAGTCCAATTAGCTAACAGCTTTGTCTTTAAGTCAAGTATGAAAGTCTAGAAATAACGATCTCTTTGTTTACAATGATAGTTAAAACTAACATTAGCAATTAATTAAAAAGAAAAAGGTTGAGTTCAATAAAAAGAAAATTAAGTTCACTATTTTCATATAGTGTATCTCCACACTATTAAATACTAAACTTGAGAAAAGACTTAAGCAGTCACTCTTTTTGTTTTTCCTTCAATTGCCAGAGGGTTTGTGTACTTGCCAGAATGAAACAGAGAGAGAGAAAACACCCCCCGCGGGGCATGGCAATACCTCAATCCTTTTTCTTCCACTTCTCCATCTGATCAAGATTTTTAAGAATGCATGCACACACACCTGGCTTTTTTCTGCTTTTTTTTTTTTTCTTTTATGCTGCCAGGATGTGGATTCAAGCTGTGGTCAGCCATGTGGGATCTGGCTCCCAATGCACTACGCTAACCACTGTGCATGGGGCCAGTCCAATGTTTCATTCTTGTATCTCAAAATTTATTAATTAATCTAAAGTAAAAGTATTTGACACTTTTACCTGGCTTTAGATTTTGAGAGCCTGGGCTAAAAGTTAACTCTCTTTTCTATGACAGGTACTTGATGGTCTCATCCAACAAAGCAATTGTCTCATTCAGTTGCTGAATGAGATGAGACTGTAGCAGAAACCAGACCCAGTGTCACAGTGGGAAACAAGATTTCCTTCTATCAACAGTTCATCCTTTTCCATATGCTATTTTTATTGCTTTTTGTTGTTGCTGTCAAACCAGTTTTAAGATGTCTATTCTCTGCCATGTAGTTCTCCACCTCCATACTCTCATTCCCTCCTTGATCCCATAACACTGTGAACTATTTCTTTCTGACACATTTGCTTGTGAGATATGGTAAATGACACCTATTTTTTTAAGATTGGTTTGGTTTTGTGAGCAATATGAACAACAGTCGAAAAGAAATTCTGCTAGAGTAAAAATATGCCCATCATTTTGCACTCTGTAAGTCTGACATCTTAAAATAGTTCTAGATCTTTGGATAAACCTTCTCACATAATTTAAGCAATTATGAAAAGGACTTTCTAAATAATTTTATACTTTACTACTGAAGCATTATAACTCTGTAATCTTCATCTTTATTCAAGAATATTTGGGTTTGACAAAAAAAGTTTTTAAATTTTAATACCATTATTTGTAGGAATAAAGTTCATTAGTATCCACAATAATAATACTTTGTGTTCACATAAGATTCTTCCTTAAGAAAGAAAATAAAATTCCTTTCTAACAAAAAAATAAGAACCAACAAAATTTCTGTTCTATAAAATATACAACAGAAGGTATTTTAGATATAATTGACTATAATTTTGCAGAAAATTTAGTTTTGAAAAATTTAAAAATATCCCTTCAAAGAGCACACAGAACTAAGTAAATGGAGCTAATTTACCTTAACCTTGAGGTAACTCAGTATTTCTTTGTAGGTAACGCATAGGTACATTTTTGTAAGTATTTCTTTATATGTCGTTTAAGAAAAATCAGTATAATAATATGAACACAAAACACCATAATTAAAAGACAGAAAGGAGCCAGTCACAGTTGCACAGCAGTAGTATCCCATTCCAGGTGTTGGATCCAAAGGAAGATCAAAGTTTCGGTTCCTAGGTCTACCTGTGCACAGCAGCTGTGCCCATGATCCTGGTTGAATGGGAAGGCCGTGGGTAGGATCACAGCTTGAAACCTAATTGGGAGTACTTGTCTTCCTCTCTCTCTCTCCTTCTCTTTCTTTCTTTCTCACTCTCTGTCCCTCCTTTGAATGAAAAAAAGCAAAGAAGGAAAGACAGGAGAGAGGGAGGGAGAGAAGAGAAACTTAAGAAAAAAAGGTATTAGTTGATCAGATGATTTTACAACAAAAGATTGGTGCAGCAAAGAGGTGGCAGAACACAGTATGAACATATTCACTGGGCCAGCAGGTAGTGGAGTGGTTAAGGTGCTGAAACCCACATGGCCAAAGCTATGGTTGGAGTTCCAGACTCAGAGGTTTAAAAACACACATGCCAGTGTGTGTGTGTGTGTGTGTGTGTGTGTGTGTGTGTGCCCAAAATCTGAAGAATAGAATAGAGAAGAAGGAACTGTGGTATGGTCGCCCTCCCTGGGGGATGATTTCTCTCCCTCTCTCTCTCTCCTTCTCTCTCTCTCTCTTTCTCTCTCCCTCTCTCTCCAGTGAGTGTGTATGCCTAGAGCAAAAATCAAAAGAATACTTTTTTTCTGGAGAGGTTTTTGCTATAGGGTGCATGCGCTTGCCAGAAATCACTACCTCCCAGGGGGGATGGCCACACTGCAATCCTTTCTCCTCCATTCTCCTCTTCGGATCTTGGGCATGCATACACACGCACCCAGCGTGAGTTTAAGCCACCAACTCCAGGACTTGAACCATGGTCAACTACATGGGAGTCCAGTGACATAGCCATTACACCAACTACTGGTCCCAAGAATACTTTCTTTTATTTACTAATTAATGATTTCTTTTAAGTAAGGATATTAGTCTATGCAATGTGTTCACAAAGCCCTTTACCTTAGAATGAAATATTAAATTACCAGGTTAGCTCACACTTTTCACCATGATGCCAAATTTTGCAAACAAACTTTGACCATTGCAGATGGATGGGCCCCCCTCTAAGCTCTGATGACTTCAGTCCAAAGCCGGCTTAGTTAGCCCTCAATCTACGGACCCCACTTTTCAATGCCTCAGAGCCTGGCACAAGACGTCATCAAGGAAATGCAAGGATGGAAGGTGAAGCCGAAGGACTAGAGGGCAGCAAAAGAAATGGCAAAGTAATGCTGATACGAGGTACTGCAAAAGATTGGGAGGCACTGAAATCGCAGTGTTCTAATGGCGAGGATTCCACTTTGAGCTAACTTTGGACTTAAGTCATTCTGCAGGAAACTATATCTGAGAGACTTATATGAGCTAACTTTTAAACTGTTCCACTAATAGCAAAAATGGTTTAAATTGACATCTGCAGAAATTTTAAACCCAAATCATCTGAAAAAATAGACACATCTTAGAAATAGATGTGTGAGTGCACCTGCTTTCTCACAGCAGGGCACAAAAAGATTCCAAACTCAGACAGACTGTAGCACTGGTGGTTTATGAGGCTTTCTTTGACTATAAAATGATATCCATGTGATAGCTGACGTGCCAGTGTTTTCATCTCAAAGATTAGTAATGTCTGTGGTAATAAAAACTACTTTCAATACTGCAATATTAGTAGCAAGAAACTATATTTAATGCCAAGGAGCCAATAGAGACTTCCTGGCTCTGTGAAATCTCCAGAGCTAGGCTGTCAGAGGGTGTAAAAGAGTAGAGAAATGTTTTCATTTGAAGAGTTCACGATCATGAATGCTTATTAATGTTCTGACTACTAACACCCTGTTTTTAAGAAAAACACAGTTCTCCTTGTTCTTCAGAGCCAGTTTATCCCTAGGACTGAAGTGTTGGTTATAAACAAAGAGAAGTCGGAAATCTTCTGAAGAAGGGCCTGAAATCATTGTCTGACTTCTGCAGCAATAATATAGGGGTCTTCAAAAACCTCATAAATAATGCAGATTATTTTAAAAAAAAAACTATGCGTGGATTTCAATTTATTTTCAACAAAATAAACTCGTATTTTAATTTCATTTTTCCAAAAACTTTTTTTTTTTATTACTGGAGAGTGAGTCTGCTTGCCAGAGAGAGACAAAGAGATAGAAAGAAAGTACCCTGCAATTGGGCATTATTATGCCACAATTCCTTCTCCTCCATTTCTCTATTCTATCAGGATTTGGGGCACACACACACACACACACATGCCCAGATGTTTTTTAAGCCACCAGGACCAGGATTCAAACTGTGGTTATCCAAGTGGGATCCAGCTCTCTTAACCACAGTCTAGGTACAAGACTGGCCCTCCCACAAACATTCTGAAATCCTCTCATATAAACCTGTGTACTACCCTGCCCAAAGCCAGCCCTCCTAAGCCTGAACCAGCAGGCAAGCAGGAACGAGGTAGGCTGAGACATATTGTGGGAAGAGAAGTCATGAACAACTACCAGCTCATGCATAGACACTACTCCTGGTTAAAATGAAATGAAATGAAACACTCTGTGATTCTCTTTATTGAAGATCAGATTTTAGAGAAAAATTGAACTTAACAGAAATTAAAGATGGCAACTTTCATACAAAGATAATTAGCATTTGCTCATTACACCATGATGATAATAAACTCATCCCATAATCCACGTGACTTTTATGCCTGGTAAAACTATTCTCATTCTTTAAAAAGAAATAAAGAAATAATATATGCTTTGCTGTATGTTTATACTACTTATGACATAATAATTAGAATATATTATAATTTGAAAACGACGACTTTAAAGCTATTAAACACTAAAGATACTACGCAATTTTCCCAAGATCGACCTACCTACAAAGGAAAAGGCCAGGGCTCAGACTTAGATCCAGCTTTTTCTACATTCAGATTTCCCAACTGAAAAATCACAGGTTTCATTTCTGTTTTATAATCTAGTTTCTATGAGCCTCATAAGGCTTTTCTATGAAGACTTCCTGTTAACTTCCTTTCAAAAATATAATAGATCTAAACATGTTATTTTTTTTTAATTTAAAATAGAAGAACCAAGATAGAAAATGAAAATCACCTATAATTCTATGTCCCGGAGGAATCTATATGGGTATCTATTAATATCTATTTTAGTAGAATTTTCCTCTAGTACTTTTATTCTTTAATTATGTACTTATCAGTTTGATTTGTTTGACACGTGATCTGAATATAGTGTCCAATCCTGTTTTTCCAAATACTTATCCAAATAGAATTTAATAAATAACCATTCTTTCTCCCTTTAATTTTACAGCAAATTCTACCATATTCTAAATTTTGAGGATGCCTTAATGGGACAAATTCAAAAGAAAAATATTCAAACCCACCTTCGATTATAGAAGCTAGTAGACCAAATTAGTAGTGCTTGTATAAAAGATACCATATTTCAACTTTATGTATTTGCATACTTTATTGTAAATATTTTTTTCTACATTTCAAGAAGAAAATCAAAAACACGTGTTTTCAACATTTTGATGTGGAAATAGCTTTTTCATTCAGTGAGCTTTTCAGTATTGTATTCAGTGTAATATAATTTTACTGGTACTAATTAACTCTGGTCTTGTAATGTGGTTTCTAAAATTCCCTGACCAATATTAACCAAATGACCTTAAGTCAGCACTTACTCAACTGAAAATGCTTCTAGAGACACCTTCACTGCAATCTACAAATATGAGGTAAAAATTCAAGTCAATTATTTCCACATTGTAAAAATACAGGGAAAAAAATAGATCTTATTAAATTCCACGTAGAACTTTGTCAACAGGCAGGTTGCCTGAGAGTTTCCCAGTGAAATCTGTAAGACATTTTATGAAAATTACTATAATAGCAAGATTAAATCCTATGTCTCTACTGACAAAGCATGCTAAATGTTTATGGAGCTCTTTGCTAAAGGAGAAATGTAGTTGGTAACTTTTAAGTAAAGTAAGTATACACCCAAATGATCACTGTTTTTGAGTTGTTTTTTTTTTTTTTTTTTTTTGGAGAGGTTTTTGCTATAGAGTGCATGCGCTTGCCAGACAGGCAGAGAGCGACATAGAGATAGAAAGCGAGAAATCACCCCCCAGGAGGGGATGGTCACGCCGCAATCCCTTCTCCTCCATTCTCCTCTCGGGATCTTGGGCACGCACGCACACGCGCCCGGCTTGAGTTTTAAGCCACCAGGTCCGGGACATGGACCGCGGTCAACTACATGGGAGTCCAGTGACATAGCCATTACACTAACTGCTGGTTTCCGAGTTGTTTCTTTTTAGTTCTACTCCATTGTCAAATTTTTACTCTTGAGTGTTAAGGAACCGATAGAACTAGAGAAAATAAAAAAGCTTTAAAAAGGCAGAAAATGGGCCATCTCTGTTGCCTGATGGTTAACGTGGCTGGATATCACATGGATGATTGCACATTTTGTGTCCCAGATCCAGCAGCTTGAGACACACACCAGACACATGTGAATGTGTGCCCAAAATCCCAAAAGGATGAAGAGATAGAAGAGAAGGGATTGTGGTATAACCATTCTCCAAGGGAAGTACTTTCTCCTCTTCCTATCTTCCTCTGTCTCTCTTGAGAGTGCACAAGCCCTATAGCTAAAAAAGAAATTTTAAAAAGTAGAAATGGAGCTGGAGCCATAGCACAATAGTTAATCTGGGAGTCCGGGCCTACATGGCTGACTACAGTTTGAATCCTGGCCCTGGTGGCTTGAAAAACACTCGAGAAACATATGCATGCTGGAATCCTGACAGGATAAAATAATCAGAAAAAAAAAAAAAAGGATAGCAGTGCAACCACACTCCACTGGAAGGGTGGGGTGCATCTTCTCTCTTTCTCTCTGGCAAGTACACTCATACTTACGCAATTTAAAAAATAAAATAAAAAGCAGAGTTGAGGCTCAGGTTCCTCTGTCAGGTGTGTATCTAATCCTGAGAAATACAGGAAGCAATAGCCTTTTAGACCCAGGTTCTGAAGTGTCTCGGAGCCTCTTTGATGGAAAAGAAAAGACCACCCTGAAAAGGGTTACAGGATTACTCCAGATCTGAAATCTTGTTAAATTTAAAACAAACAAAAAAAAGCAAACCAACAGCAGCTGTTACAGTGTTCTCTATTTCATTCAGTATTTTGCTCTTTTTCTTTTTTTTTTTTTTTTTAATTTTCTCCAGTGGTAGAAAAGTCTGTTGCTAAAACAATTTAGATGATTTTTTTTTGTTCTATCTTGTTTATAAAAGGGAAATAAATACACAAATGTTGAATTTTGGAAAATTAAGGAGGGGGGGGCAGAAACAGGAGAATTTGTGGTGATGCAGCCTGATGTTCCATGATGTTGGATCCATATGGAAGATCAGGGTCTGGTTACAAGTAGACCTATACACACAAGGCACACGGGCATGCCCAATGTCTTGCCTGGCCATGAAGCTGAGGGGAAGATAATGCAGCGGAGACTCTGTTTAGGGTGCCTGTCTTTCTTCTTTCTCTCTCTCTTCCCTCTCTCTGTATCAAAAATAATAAATGTTAGGGTAAAAAAAAAAAAAGGAATGGGCTGGGCAACAGCATGGAGGTGCAACACAAATCTCTGTGAGGCTGACTCACCTGAGTGGTTCTAGCTTCAAGTCAGGAGACCCTCCTGAGTTCATTTGGCACACGCATTCCCATGCTCTGGAGCTGACTGAGGATGGGGGTGGACTGTGGTGTCAGGATGCTCTTGGGGGTACTGTTTTTCTCTGTCTCTTACTCTTTTTTGGGAAAAAAATAAACTTTTTTATAAAAAAGGCAGAAATAACAGAGAGGCACTGACTCATGGATGGGTCCCTAGAAAGGATAGCCTGCCTGAACAATGTGCCTCCCTCTCAAAGTCTTCTACACAGCTAGTAGTGCTCTATTTGATTTGTTTGTGTTATCTGAAATCACATCAGAGACTTATTCTAGTCAATAAGTTTTCTTTTTCTAAAATATACAAATATCTCAAAGAAGGTAGGGGCTTATCAAACATCAACTTGTTTATATAAATTTGTTTCTCATTGGACTTTTCTAATAGATAGTCAATATCACCTACATTTTCTAATTACATGTTCAAAGTACATTTACTCTCACAGTTATTGGCTCTGAAGTCTAAAACTATGTTTTAATTAAACTGTTCACCTTGAGATCCTTATAAATACATATACAAGATACACATGTTGCGTAAGAAATAATACATAAAGATCTGGTATATTCTTTACCTAATTTCCCCCCACGGTAGCATCTTGCAAAACTAAAGTACACAATTACAACAAGGACACCGACACTGACACGATCAGTATACAAAGCATTTCTGCCACACCAAGGATCCTCACATTGCTTATACACATCCACGACTGCCCTTCTTTTCCCATCCCAGCCTTAATTTTAGCACCCAGAAATCTGTGCTCCAAACTATTATCGTTTTAAGGATATAAATGGAATAATTCACTATGTAACCTTTTGGGACTGACTTTATTCATTCAGCATAGTTTTCTGGTCAGTCATTCAAGCTTTTGCGTGTATCGATACTTCATTTATTTGTGTTGCTGAATGGTATTGCATGGTATAGAAGTATAACCACTTGTTTAACTATTCCCTCATTAAAGGACATCTGGGTTGTTGTCACCAGCTTTGGGCTATTACAAATAAAATTGCTATAAAAATTTTCTTTAATTTTTATACAAACATAAGTTTTCATTTTTCTAGGATAAACGCCAACGAGTATAATTGCTGGGTCACAATAGTTGCAAGTTTAGTTGTTTAAGAAAATGCCAAACTGTTTTCCAGAGTAGCTATACCATTATACATTCCACCAGCAATGAATGAAGGATTCTCTTCACCCTAGCCAGCATTTGGTGTTGTAACTGTTTTTGTTTGGTTTGACTTGGTTGAGGTTTGGGGTTATTTTTTTAAAGCCATTTTTATAGGTGTGTAGTGATAACTCATTGTTGTTTTAACTTGCATTTCTCTAAAGGCGGATAATGTTAAGCATCTCTTTTTTTAAATTATTATTTATTTAATTTTTATTTATTCATTCATTTATTTTAATTTGACCAGAGAGAGACACACAGAGAGAGAGAGAGAAAGGGATAAAGGAAGCCGCCAGGTCTGGGACTCGAACTGTGGTTGGCCATGTGGGAGTGTCCAGCACCTTAACCACCACGCCACCTGCTGGTCCCAGTGTTAAGCATCTCTTAATTGCTTGTCATTTGTATATCCTCTTCAGTGGCTCTTAATATCTTTTGCCTATTTTCTATTGGAGTGTTTGTTTTTATATTGTCAAATTTAGAGACTCTGTTGTATATTCTCAATACTAGTCCTTTGTTGGATATATGATTTGTAATTATGTTCACTCAGTCTGTGGCTTTTCTTTTCATTCTCTCACTTTAAGAGGTTTTGGCCTGGGATCAGCAGTTAGCATAATGGCTATGTCGTTAAACTCCCATGTAGCCGATTGCGGTTCGAGTCCTGGACCAGTGGCTTAAATTCATGCCGGGCACGTGTGTGTACGTGCCCAAGATTCCAAGAGGAGAATGGAGGATAAGGGATTGCAGCATGGCCATCCCCCCTGGGGCGTGATTTCTCACTTTCTGTCTCTCTGTCTCTCTCTGTCTTTCTGGCGAGTGCACGTGCCGTATAGCAAAAACCTCTCCAAAAAAAAAAAGAGGTTTTTGCCTTAGAACACATGCATTCACCAGAAACAGAGAGAGAGAGACACTGAGAGGGAAAGTAAGAAATCACCCCCCCAGGGAATGGGGGATGGCCACACCGAAATCCCTTCTCCATTCTCCTCCCAGGATCTCAGGCATGCACACACACGCGTCCAACATGTTTCAAGTCACCAAGTCTGGGATTCAAACTATTGTTGGCCATGTGGGAGTTCAGAGACGTAACCACTATGCCATCTGCTTATCCCTGCAAGTGGTATTTTTAATGTCACTGCCCACATGTTCAGTGATAGTATATAGAAATAACGATTGATTTTTTTACCTTATACTCTGCAATCTTGCTAAACTTACTAGTTTTAGGAGTATTTTTGTATATTCCTTAAGATTTTCTACATAAAAAAAATCATGTCATGTAATCTGCAAAGAGGGACAGTTATTTCTCCCTTTTCAATGTGAATGTCTTTATTTCTTTCTCTGGCCCATTGCACTGGCTAGAACTTCCATCACTGTTTAAATAAGATGTCCTTGACTTGTTTCCCAATTTAGAAGAAAAGAGTTCAATTTTCACCAATGTTAACTATGGGTTTTCTTTATCAAATTGAGGAACTCCCTTTCTATTACTATTTTTCTGAGTTTGTATCATAATAGGTATTGAATTTTGTCAAATGCTCTTTCTGCATTGATTTTTCTCTTTAGACTATTAATGTGGTAGGTTACATGAACTACCCTTGCAATCTTTAGAATAAACCACATTTGGCCACATTTGGTCTTGGTGTATAATTCTTTTTTTTTAATATTGCTAAATTCTATTTGCTAATATTTGTTCACAATTTTTGCATCTATATTTATGAGGGATAGAGGTCTATAGTTTTCTTTTTTGTATTTCCTTTATCTGGCTTTTGCATCAGTATACTAGCTTCATAAAATGAACTGAGAAGTGTTTCCTACTTTTCTAGTTTATGAAAAAGATTATATAAAATTGGTACTAATTCTTTTTTTTTTTTTTTTTAAGTTTTGTGCAATAGGGCACATGTGCTCACTGAAGAGAGACAGTGAAAAGAAAATTGCAAAATCATCCCCTGGGGGATAGCCATACTGCAGTCCCTTCTCCTCCATTCTCCTCTTGGGATTTTGAGCATGCACACAACATATGCCCGGCATGATTTTCAAGCCGCCAGATCCAGGACTTGAACCACAAACCATGTGGGCTTCAGCCATGCATAAGTCCAGCACTTTAGCTACCATGCCACCTGCTGGTCCTGGTACTAATGTTTCTTTATGTGTTTGGTAAAATTACCATTTTTTAATTCTCATTTTCTCTTGCACCCCGCCCTTTCCATTACTATCTGATGACCTCAACCTTTCACTGAGCTTTCCTTAGATAACTCAATAGAAAAATGTAAAATATAAAACTTACCATACCTAGATATTTTAAGAATTAAAGTCAGAGTGTTTAGAACAGAACTCACACCTTGTGGCAGATGTGCTCACCTTGTGCTTATCCTCTATATCAAATCAATCACTGAGCCCTTCCATTTTCCCTTTAAACAGAATCCCCACACTGAGACTAGAGTGAGGTAGTGAGGTACCCCATGACACAAAATTTATTAAGGAGGCACGCTCTCTAAGTGAGTGTGCCCCTCTTGACTCACCCTAGTTCCAGACCTGCTCTTTCATAACTTCTTTCTTTTCCCACAATCACCCTAATTCAATTTTTCATTCCTATATACCTCAACCTCTCATTTACTCAAAATATAACTCATCCTTCAGTCTTTGGTTTAGTCTCAATTTTATTATGAAGGCTTCCTAAATAATTTCAGAACATATTTATCTCTACCTTCCTTGAATATGTGTGTCACCGCTATGAATTGCCATTTGACTCTTGAAATATAAAGCTTGTCCCAAAAAGTAACATTATCTTGGTGCTGAGTTGAATCGCCAGATCTTATAATTCTCTAAGTCTTTCCCCCAATGGCTTACATAATACTCCGGACTTGGTAGATACTCATGAGCTTAAATAAAAGGATAAAGGCAATTATTTTTGTTGTTGCTGGGTTTTTTGTTTTTGTTTGTTTGTTTTTTGTTTTTTTGGAGAGTTTTTTTCTATAGGGCACGTGCACTCACCAGAAAGACAGAGAGAGACAGAAAGCGAGAAATCACCCCCCGGGGGGATGGCCATGCTGCAATCCCTTCTCCTCCATTCTCCTCTCGGGATCCTGGACACGCATGCACACGCACCCAGCATGAGTTTAAGCCACCGGATCCAGGACTCAAACCGCTGTTGGCTACATGGGAGTCCAGCAACATAGCCATTATGCCAACTGCTAGTCCCAAAGGCAATTATTTTTAAAACACATTTTTTTCTCACTGCAAATAAAACTCTTATTAATATACAAATGAAAGTATATTTGGGCTATAAAATGTTTTTGATAAAATTAGTGTGAATTTTAATTTTGGACATATGCTGATACAAATTTTGCTAAATATCAGTTAAATAATAATTATGCACTTATGAATGAATATTACACATCTTGGTTTCCTGTTTTTGAATATGGGCTGGTCCTGAGACTCACTTTTGACCAAGAGATTACGGTAGAAGTAATGCCATATGCTTTCCAGGGCAAGGTCATAAGAGACTCTTCAGCTGCCATCTGAAGTCTTTTGAACTATGTACTCTGAAGGATGATGGTCACCACAAAGAAGGTCAGCTATCCTGAGATGGCATGCTGAACCTAAGACAGGCAGTTGGAAAGGAAACATACAGAGAGAAGGAGAAATGCCTTGACAGTTCCATCTATTCCAGTCAGACCACTTGAGGTACCAAACATGTGAGTGAAAAAGCCTTCTTGCATGTCCAGCCAGTTAGATATTTATGATGAATTTTGTCCTAGATTGTTGTTCAGAGTCACTAGGTTTTATGGTGACCTTTTGGGCAGCAGTATATTAGCAAAAACATACTTAGAACATAATCACTCAGGCACATGCAAAACCAGACTATAATAACCATATGTGTTTTTACTCCTGTTAAATCCCTAAAACTATTACTATTTTATTTGTCTATTGTTGTTAATTTTCATGGTATTATTTTGTTAATTTTATTGTCATTTTAAATTTTATTTGATTATCTTACACTATAAATTTTAATTGGCTTCTTAATAACAGTAACTAGAAAACATTTTCTCTTCATAGGATCCATCTAATTGCTTATTAAACTATACAGCTTTTAAAACATTTTTTCAAAGTAGACATAATGTCTTGATTATTTTTTCTTTATACTAACTAGTACATAGTAGTTATTCAATAAAGGTTCAAAATTGAATTGGTAAGTGATGGGAAATGATCATTTGATGAAAAATTTAATCAAATGCCTTTTATTGAATCCACCACAGACCCAGAATTTTTAAAATATAGAAAGATTTTTTAATCTGACACCTATTGTCATGTCTATTTAAAATTCTTAAGCTTTTATTCTAATTTAATATTGCCCATTCTATTCCATTATTACTCCAAAATGCATGCTGTAATAAACCAACAATCAATTCACAAATAAAAATAAAATAATTTGACAGTTTAAATGCATTTTGAGGGCCTAATAGGAAATAGTTAGAAATAATAACAGCCCTTTAATACAGCTTTAAAAGAAAAAGTTTATTTCTTCCATTGGCAAGATAGACAGAAACAGAGAGATAGCACCCCCAATAAGGTCTCAATGCCATGATTCATCCCGAGCTTCAGCCAGCCCTGAATCATCAGCATGCACGTGCCTAGCATTCTTATGGAACTCTCTGGCCTTGAACCTGGAACTTTCTTATGTGTGTCAGCCTCACAGAGCATAGTGTTTTCCCACTGCATCAGGACACAGCCCCCAAATAGCTTTAGTTAGAAGTTTATTTATTTATTTGATGAAGGAGAGAGAGAGAGAGAAAGCAAGAGGCAGAACCCCCAACAGGGACTCCATGCCTTGATCCTATCGCTAGCCTCAGAGGCATGCATGCACTGGCATGCATGCGGAAATATACCTTGGGACACAAACTGCGGTCTTCCCACTTGGCCTCAGCATCACAGAATATTGTATTACTCCTATACCACTGCAGCTGGCCTAATAAAGCTTTTGAAAAAAAAATAGAAAAATCTTTTCTGACAGCTTTGTTCAAACTTTTTACCAAGTTTTTGCAAAAAACTTAAGCTTAATAGAGTAACCATTTCTTAAAATTTACTGAGTACCTATTGGAATTCTACATTCTATATGTACCATTAGTTATTTTAAAGTTTCTACTACAGTTTTTTAAACTACCTAGTTTATAAACCCAGTTTCTAAGGAAACTTTGTGATTATCTGAAAAAATTATAAATAAGTCTCTATTTACTAAAACTCCAGTCTTCCATATTTCCTGATTTGCTTTCTATTTCATGAAAGTGAATGGATGGCTAACCATTTTAGCTAGATCGGTTAAAAAAAGAATGAAACAGTACTAGCAGCTGAGAATTTATTTTAATCTATGCATTCACAGTATACTTTTAAAAGAGAAAAATCTAGAAGTTCATCAGCCAGAAAATATATTATAAAAGGGATTTAGAATAAATTAAGCATGTTCAAATACTCTCAAGAGTGTCTTCCAAATGAAGCTGCCCATGAGACATGATGTTAATCAAGTATAATTGAAAGGAAAAAAAAAAAAAAAAAAAAACCTCAGCTTGGCTAAGTGTCTGTTTACTGAGATGATTCTGGATTCAACAAAGGAAAAGATACAAGAAAATACATGTTTAAGTGCTCCTGAATTATACTTCTTATATTTTAACTATCTTCTTCAGCATTTCTAACACAGTCATTTCACTAAATTCTAGAATGTATGAATTACTGTAATTCACCTTGGCCAAGGGGCCTAGAAAAAAAGCCAGAATAATGTTAACATTTTCTTCTCATAAGACAGAAGTTTCAGGGTCAAGACTTTAAATCTATTAAGAAAACTGAGGTGCCAGCAGATGGTGTAGTGGTTACAGTGCTGGGTTACTACATGGCAACTGCAGTTCAAGTCCCAGACCTAGTGGCTTGAAACATTTCCCGGGAGGAAAATGGAGGAGAAGGAATTGTGGCATGGCCATTCCCCCTGTGGGGTGATTTCTCACTTTCCCTCTCACTGTTTTCTGTCTCTCTCCAGTGAGCACATGCACCCTAGGGCAAAAACCTCTAAAAAAAAAAAAAAAAAGAAAGAAAGAAAGAAAGAAAGAAAGAAAGAAAGAAAGAAAGAAAGAAAGAAAGAAAGAAAACTGAATTGTTGGCTTAGTCTAATTATAATAATAGAGGAACGAACCAATTGTGAAAAACAGTGAGAGACACCAGGAATTTGAATCAAATTATAAAAATAAGGTTAGAAACATGGGTCCATAACAGTGGTCAGTTGGTAACAAACTGAATAGCAGTGCTGGAAGCCAGATGGCTGACCACAGGTTCAGATCCTTGTCAGTTTAGAAATATGCCAGGTATTGCACACATGCCCAAGATCCTGACAAACTGGAGGGCCAGGGAGTGGGGATCCAGCATGACCAGACCAGACCCTGCTGAGGGTTCTTCTCCGTCTCTCTCTTTCTCTCTCACATATGCACACAAACCATCATAAATAAAACTTAAAAAGAAAACAAAAAAAAAAAAAACAGAGATTAGACACCTGGAAAGTCATACAAAACAAAGTACAAGTAAAAGTTGAAATGTGAGACAAGTTGGGAGCAATATTTACAGTCATGTCAATAAGGGAAGGTCAAGGATACCAAGTTCAGATGCAAAAGGGGGAAGATGAGGCACTGAAGTTTGGATTCACTGACTTGAAAATCTCCCTAAGAGAGAGGATACTCTACAGTCTCTGTAATCCACCAGGTTGTACCTGATAGGATTTACCCAAGTGTGATGTCCGGTGTTAATCCCTAAACATCTAGCCCCAAGGGTCACAATCTAGCTCTTTTTTTTTTCCCCAAAAGTTTTTGACTTAGGGCACATGAGCGCCTGGGGAGAGAGAAAGGGAGAAAGAGAGAGAGAGAGAGAGAGCCACACAGTGAGAGGGTAAGTGAAAAATCAACCCCCACCCATGGGGGAGGTGGAAATGGCCATGCTGCAATCCCTTCTCCTCCATCCTTCTCCCAGAATCTTCAGCATGAACGCACGTGAAACTGATGTGAGTTTCAAACCACCAGGTCTAGGATTCAAACTACATGGGAGTTCATGACGTAACCACTACACCATCTGCTGGCCCCCACAATACAGCTCCTACACACTTCCCAGAGCCAAAATGTTGAAAGGTTCCCCCCAGTATTACACTGTAGTGTCAGAACAGAAAAGTGGGTGATTATGCCTTTGTATTATAACATCTTATATAAGAAATGACCAAGGAATTCTCAAGTGGTTAAATAATAATTTTATCTTCTATGTTTTCTAGTGTCTTCTTTGGACATAAAAATGCATACTGAAAGCCTTCACTGCATATTAAATTGAAAAACTAAAAGGAGGGGAATTATCAATCCAAGAAAGTACAGTGGATAGTGGCTAGACAGAAATGAATGTCCTTTGTATAATATAAATCATTCACTCTCAGCATTAAAAAACCTACGACCAACTGTGATTCTTGGAAGATTATGATGGAAGAAAAATGACTGTATTACACTTTACGTAGAAAGTCAGTATTTTTCCATTGTAACAAACCATGATCCCAATGCACTAAGACCTTACTCCCTAATAATAATTGATCAAAGGAGAGTGATTTCATCACTTACTTGTACTGCAGTCAGTGAAAGATCAGAACCTACAAGAACCTGCCAACAAAATACTCCAGACAAGTGCAAAATCCATGAAATATAAAGAATATATACCCCACACTATAAAGAAAAGAAAATCTTACAGCTTTTTCCAAAGCATCAATCAAAGCAGAACGAAGTGCCACAGAGAGGATTGTGCTTTATGAAGTGCTGGCTTCCTTCAAGGTCATTCAAGACGGTGATGCAAAGATGTCTGCACTACGGCGCTCTCAGACTCGGCACTGGAGAACTGCCTAGGGTCCTTACTTAATGAGTTTACTAGCTGAGCTTCATCTTAATAGAAGCAGTTGAGTTCAGAAAAAAAAAATTTTTTTTTTAAGTCTCAGCACAATGCAGTCTCTTTAACAGCTCTGAAAAAAATAAGCAATACATTTATTATAGAGTAATGGATACTGAGTTAAAATAAATGTGGCATTGAAAGAGCCACTAAATATTATTACAAATGCCAGTTTCTATCATTTATTCATCACTCTGCTATAAATCTATATAAAATATTTACCTTTTAACACTGTATCTTATATTTGTTGTTCTCCTTTCTCCCTGAAGACCTCTTTCATTTACTAAATCTGAAATCTTTGAAAAACGATCCAAGTAACAAAGGCTATCAAAAGCCTAAACCAGTGGATCATGACGTCTTGTGAGATTAAAAATTAGGTGATCTGAAAGTGTGGACTAGCATACATTTTCTTTTAAGTATCAGAATTGACCTGTACCTCAGAATTGAAAAGAAAAGAGGACTGCTGAGTATTCTTCATCCATTTAACATATTACTCTATTACTATACTACTGAGGGAACCTAATTTAGTCTGCTAGACTATAAATGTGTTTTACTTGAGAATCTTGTTTTACTTGCAAGTGTACTATTCATCATAATGATCATCCATATAGTTACTAAGCTCTTTGGTTATATTTAAGTAATTCCATGTTCAACTGGCTTCTTTGGGAATATTTTTATAATCAGAAGCCCTCAAAAGGATCACCACAATTTGTTTTGTTTTTTCTCTGCGATCCTCCTATACTCACAGGACAAGAACTGTATGGTCATAAAACTGAAAAGTAAATTCAAGAGAGGTTACCAAGGAGGGCTCAGGTATCCTCCTAAGATACTTCAGGGTAATAGGAGAAGTCAAGAAATTCTAGTCCCTTCTTTCTTGAAGTTTATGTGTGTAAAATAATGTAAATAAATATAGTAATGCAAATAACTGTTGAAAACAATTTTTAAAATATCAGTTAAAAATCTAAGCAATAACACTGAGTATAAATATATTCAATGCTAATAACAAAAAAGTCTAGAAAACCTAATACAGATCAGAAAATACTTTGATTTTCCAAACGCTCCCAAGAAGTATGTCACTACTTTCTAGAAGTATTTTCATTTTTATTCCATTAGAGGTATTTTATTCCTTGTGGTATCCTTCAGCACAGTAGCTGATGCGTGATAGATACTCAAAAATATTTGTTGAATGAAGCACTGAGGGAAAAATTAAGTTAATCAAAACATAGGCAGTAACTTCCTGAGGTTGATGGAGTATCATTCGGCAGGCAGAAATAATACTTTACAAATCACTTAAGTATGTCCAGAGAGCCTAGCATACCTGGATAGTCAATATAAAAATACATTTTTTCTTTGAGAAAATATTTCAATGAAAAAATGTAATTTATTTACTCCAAAGTTAACTTTTATTACTACTAAGTAATAACTACACAACATTATAACAAAACACTTTTTATTAAAATTATGAGACTAACAAATTCTAAATTTACTAACTGTAATATATAATATAGTACAAAACTTTTAAAATATAAACAATCAATCATGTGCTAAATAACTTATCTTAATAAACCCAACCAGACTGAAAACATTTAATGCCATGGTTTAACATCGACAGTGGCGACCCATTCAAAATGTCCTTTAATTTATCTTTCCTACATATGTGCAAGCGCTGAAAAAGCCCTGGTCTAACCTTCCTATGTCCTCCCAGCAAGTTCCTTCTATCTTGCCCTTACAGTATTTTCCAACTGTCTGCCTTAAACAAAGAGTCCTTGCTGGCATTGGCTTGTTGCTAGTCAGTATTTAGCTCTCTCTTTCTGTAGCAAAGAGAGAGTAACCATCTGCTTCACACAGCTTTTCATTCCTGTGATAGCTTTCTGCTCTTCCCTCTTCCAACTCAGAAACAGAAAGCAAGAGATAAAACAAAGCATCTTAAGTCCACAAGAAGCTACAGAACACCCAGGAGAGTTTCCTCCCAATCAGGAAAATGCTTCCTTAGCAACCAAGTTACTAAGCCCAATTAACCTCCCTTCTCTATCAATATTCAATTTACACTGAAGCCCTTTTCGGTTAAGTCCTTCAGTTTTACAATAAGCTTTCTGGCAAAGAAAAAGATGCTTATGTCTTAAAGGAACCAGACTCTTTATCTTGAACATACCTAAGGTGATTTGAACTTAACGTAAAGTGTGAAGTAATTTCCTAATGCGATATAGGGACCAGAAACTTAAAAATGGCATAAAAATTAAGTCTGCTCAACCATTAGATGTCTAAAGTGAGACGGAAACATTTCAGAGCAGAGATTGGATACCGTGGAGAATAAGAGACATGGAAAGATGCTTTATACCTGCCTTAGCTGATTTATGTCCCTTCTACATGGCCAACAAAACCCAGGTTACCACTAAATAATCACAATCTCAGTAGAATTCTAGAGAAAAGATGAATGCAGGAAAGGTGCACAAACAGTATTCAAACCAAGGAATTTCCTTCCATACGAGAAAGTCTAAAATTAAAACGAGTAAAAAAAATTCACATTTTGAAGTCATGAACCATTTCAGAAGTAGTAAAAATTATAACATACTTAAAGAAAAGGAGGAGGTTTTATAAAAATGTATAGACATTCAATGAAAAGTCCTCTCTCTTAAGTTTTTAAGCTGGGACATGGAGGTTACATTTTTCTAAGTCTCATAATTAAATTATTATGCTATATTTCAGTTTGCATAAAGAAAACTTGACAGAAATATCATACAAAGGGTAATTAGCTGTCATCTGAAGCTCGTTTCCAGGTCTAGATGAAGCAAAGTATTTTGTACAATAATTTTAAATTTTCTTTAAATTCTATAGAATATAATATAAAACATCAAATGCATATTGTAATTTAATAGGCACTATAAATCATCCTTCAGCAGTTTCAGTAGCAGCATGCCAACCTCAACATACAATACCACTGTATTTCTTATCTTTTTTTTTTTTTTAGAGGTTTTTGCTAAAGAGTGTGTGCGCTCGCCAGACAGACAGAGAGAGACAGAGAGACAGAAAGCGAGAAATCACCCCCCAGGGGGGATGGCCACACCGCCATCCCTTCTCCTCCATTCTCCTCTCGGGATCCTAGGCATGCATGGACATGTGCCCGGCATGAGTTTTAAGCCACCGGGACGTGAACTGCGGTCAACCCCGTAGGAGTCCAGCGACATAGCCATTACGCTAACTGCTGGTTCCCAATACCACTGTATTTCAAAAATAATCTTTGCTACTATTGGTTAAGACACAGAAATTCAAAACCAGTTTTTGTTTTCTAGTTTTGTCCCTTAACATTTATTTGTCTATTCCACTTGCACAGATTTATTCTAACATAGTAAAGATGCCTTAGTGATGCATTAATGCAACTTTAAAATGAACATTTGTTGGGACCAGCAGGTGGCATGATGGTTACATTGCTGGACTCCCACATAGTTGACCATGGTTCGAGTCCCAGACCTGGAGGATTGAAACTCACCAGGCACATGTGCAGGCATGCTCAAAATCCCGAGAGGAGAATGGAGGAGGAGGGATTGCAGCATGGCTACCCTATCTCCCCGAGGGAGTGATTTTTTGCTTGCTTCTCTCTGTGTCTCCTTGTCTCTCCTATAGCAAAAAATCTCTCTTAAAAAAATAAAAAAGGAACACATGTTAACCTTTGTTCTATTCATCTTATTTAATCTTCATAATCACCCTGTGTGGCAGCCATTATAAGTATTTCTTTGTCCAGTTGAGATATCTGAGATTAAGACAGGGTTTGTAGAGGAAACTAAGCTTGATGAAATATCTACCATGATGTGTGTTTTACTTTCATATCATTGGCTAGGTGTTTCCTTTCGTGATATTTAATACACACATTCTCACGTACCCTACCCATATTCACACAGCCCAATTCCTCAATTCTTGTCTTCTGTAAGTATTTGGAACCCAGTTTTATAGATGAGGAATCTGAGGCTAAAAGAGTTTCAGTAACATGTTTGAAATCACATGGTGAAGGCAAAGTAGAGATTTAAAACCAATTTGGGGGCTAGCCCATAGTATGGAAATTGAATAGTCTGGATTCTACATAGCTGAGTGTGTGGTTCAAGTCCCTGAACCCGGTGGCTTGAGGAATACACCAGGCACATGTGCATGGGTGCCCAAAATCTCAAAAGGAGGGCAAAATGAAGAAAGGATTATGATATGACCATTCCCTATGGTAGATGCTTTATCACTTTCTCTTTCTCCCTCTCTTTTTCTGTCTCTCTCTGGCAAGTGCACACACTCTCTGGCAAAATTTTGTATTTAATTTTGCCCAACTTCAAAGCTCTTGCTCTTTGAATCATGCCACACCACCTACTGCACAAAGCCCCAGGCAGCCCCATTATGCTACTCTCCAGATCCCTTCCACTGACATTAGCAATCACCAAGAACCTAATGTTATATTTTTCAAACATGAATCATGTGCTATTAATAAATTTGGAAATCAATTGGTGGGCCTAAACCAATATTTAAAAATAAATAAATAGAGCAGGCACAGATACAGTGGCAAAGGGGTGGGGGTGTTGCTGTGCAATCCTGGAGGCCATATGAGAAGTTTCTGGGTTCATATCCTGGGTCTACCTCAACATACCAAGTAGCCATTATCCTGGCTAGCTGCAGAGCTAGGGAAGGATTGTGGTGTGATGAGCCTGACGAGGGTGTGCCTCCCTCTCTCTTAGGAAATGGACAAAATTTTTTAAATAATAGATAAAATAGAACACAATAGATTAATAGGGCTGAGGAGATCAGAAAGAATAAAAATTGACTCACGAATCTTGGTTTCAGCTATACATATGTGGAATGTACTGGGTCTGGATGTAAGATACAGTTCTCATTGTGGGTTTATATCCAAAAAGTTTTTGAAAAGCCACTGGTCTCAGAGGATGTCCCTGCACAGACCCAGGTCATGAAGAGACTTTATCAGGGGAATGGGAAGTACTCAATGCACAGCTCTCTTAACTTAAATATCAGGAAACACAAGACAGGAAGCACCTTTGCAGACAAGGCAAAAAAAGGATTACCTAGAATCAGCATAGGAGAAGGATGCTGATTGTATAATTACACACCTCCTCCACAGGCTCCAGTCCATCAAGTAGATAGTGTGGTTTATTTTTTACAGCACTAATTATGTAATTATCCATAACATTAAATCAGCTCCACCTGATTCGGTCTATCACAGGTTTCCTGAAACATTCATTTGTTTATAATTTTTAAAAAGAACACTAAACTACCAATCATCCTATATGTAAAAGTGCCAATGTGGAAGCTGGATAAACTTTTCTTGAAAAAGACCTTGTATCGAATATGACACTTTTTGTCCTTTGAGATACATTGAAATTTCATTTTCGTGTCCCTTGGAGCTTCTACAAACAAAAGATTGAGACAGGCATGAGTATACTCACACTTTTTTCTTCATTATTTCATAAGATGCCTATGTAGAACAATAATGCCACCCTGGATGTTTTCAATAAAAACTTTCTACAAAGTAAAACCTGGTTGTTCTTTATAATACTCCTTCTGGTATGTCGTTCATGCAGTGATTCCCTGAGAAAGTGCTATAAAGATAAATAAGCTCTGGATCCTGTACTCAAGGAGTAAGCAGTTAACTACGAGAGAGAAACCCTAGACACTATGGCTCCTATTCAACCACTTTGCAGCACTTCTGAGCATAGCTATAGCAGTCAGCTACCAGCCAATACCTACAATAGCTGTAGACCGTCCAGAAAGACTTGACAGATACCTTCTATGAAGAAAGAGATGAATACAAAGAATATACAATCAAGGACCAGGGTCAGGAGCGTATATGCAAATTACAGATCCCATCTTGGCTCTTTTGCTCACATGCTCATACTGCCTCTTGGCTCTGCCTGTAAACCTCAAACTTGTCTTACACAGTCAAAATTCATCCATCCATGAACTTCAAAGAAGATTCGGCATACTCCAAACTGGTTGGAGCACTCCAGATCCTTATTTCTTCCCCACATAACCTTACTACACAGTCTCACTTCTGCCTAACTTCAAATCCCTGGCATTGTTACCCTTTCTGAGCTTTCAGGAATTTCCTGGTGTTTAAATCTCAGCTTTCCTTAACAGATTCTGACTTGGTTCATCTCTCTGACACTCAGTACTCTCTATTAACTTGAATAAAAACCTCAGATTAGGAACCTAACCACAGACCAGCAAACGGGTGAATGCATAGCCAGCCTAATCTCCTATCCCTCAAGAGATTCTGACAAACTCTGCTAAAAACTCTGACTACTTCTCAGACCAATCTAAGGTCACAACTCAACGCTCTTCAGGCCCACCCAAAACTGCTTCCTTTAGTGAGAGCCTCCCTTGCTTGCCACCATTGCCTTCTATACTCACGACTACGTACAATTCCTACCGCAATTACCAAGCATCCAAGATGTAATATGTGGTGGAAAAGGAACTAGATTCCTCTGGAACTAAGGTTAATTCCAATATCTTATGTCATCAAAAATGTACAATTTGGAGAAACATTTTATAAGTTGGCAACCCACCTCAAGAATGCCCTGGACGTGCTGCAACCTCTCTTCCAAGTACAGAGAGTCACTGTAGAAACCAGGGTTGGCTGATGGGTTTATAAGGCAGACAGGACAGATGGAATCCATCCTCAACCCCTAAGTTTATTGTTGCCAGATTATAATCATGTGGTTTTAAGTCAGTCTGACTTACCAGGATGTCATCTCTCAAACTAAAAAGGCTATGGGCATTTCAGCTTTATTTTAAATAATTGCCAAAATCCTCTATGATTGGCTCTGTATTCATGACTCTTGACTTGGTTTCTCATTTTTAGCCCCATGTCTGCTCTCTGGATTCATCTTGGTTTCCATGAGTTGATCATCGGTACTCCCAAAGACTTATGTAGGGAAGATATCCAAACTATTACCACAAAATAATAGTTAAAATGACCTGTTAGAAAGGGAAAATAAGGGCCAGCCCTGTAGCCTAGCCGTTAAGGAATCCAGGTCCTACAAGGCCAACCATGGTTTGAATCCTGGTCCTGGTGGCTTGAAAACTATGCCAGGCATGTGTGCATGCATGCCCCATGTATTGAAAGGATAAAGAAATAGAGAAGAAAAGATTGTAGCATGACCCTGCCCCATTGGAGGGTGCATTCTCTCTCTCTCTGTTTCATTCTCTGTTTTCTTGTCTCTCTGGTAAACACATGTACTCTCTTGCAATTAAAAAAAGGGAGGATAAATAAAAAGAATGTATGGCCATTTGTGTGCCAGAGACAGAGAAGTGATAAATACAAGAAAGAGCTTAGTCAATAATGTCAAATGTTGCAATGTGCTCAAGAAGGATGAAGATACTAGATGTACTGATTGCAAGGTAACTAGTAACTTAGAAGGAAACAATATCCATAACTTGATTTTGCAGGAAGGCAAAAGAAAAAGAGCTGTGAGCTGTCCCTGTGGCTGACAGGCTAAGGGAGCTAGACCCTACATGGTCAACTGAGCAGTTCAAGTCCTGGACCTGTGGGCTTGGGAAACACTGTAAGTGTGTGTATGCATGCCCCAAATCTTGACAGGATGGAGAAATGGGGGAGAAAGGATTGTGACATGACCATGCCCTATGGGAGGGGGAGTGCTTCCTCCCTCTTTTTCTCTCTCTCTAATTCTTTCTCTCTACCTCTGGTGAGTACACATGCTCTCTGGCAAATGAAAAAAAAAGAGAGACAGGCACTATGGAGAACAATATGGAGTTTCCTCAAAGATCTACAAATAGAACTACCATACAACCCAGTAATTCCACTCCTGGGTATCTGCCCAAAGGATAAGAATACATTCAGTCAGAAAAACATTGGCACATCCATGTTTATTGCAGCATTATTCACAATTGCTAAGACATGTAATCAACTCAAATGTCCAAGAACAGATGAACGGATTGAAAAAGTGTGGAATAGTACTATGAAATACTACCATAAAATGCTATGAAATACTACTATGGAATACTACTCGGCCATAAAAAAAAAAAGAAAGAAAAGAAAAGAAAAGAAAAGAAAAGAAAAGAAAAGAAAAGAAACCCTGGCATTTGATCAAAAGTGGACAAATACGGAAGATTTAATGTTAAGTGAACCAAGTCAGACATTGAAAGAAAGGCATTAATGACTCCACTTAATATATACTGAATGTCTGCACTCTGTGGCAGAAACTGAAAGACTGTGAGACATAAAAGCTAGGAAAGCCACTACGGATACCAGATACCAGAGACAGTGCAACAGGAGGGCAGGAAATGGGGGAGAAGGGAGGGAATCAAGAGAAAAAAGAATGGAACAGACAAAAAAATGGAAAATTATCTTGTTGATGACAATGTGTACAGTAATATCTAAATAATTATTTAATTTTATTTATCTTTTTTTTTTTAATTTGCTACAGTGCATGCACATTCACGAAACACAGAGAGAGGGAGAAGTAAAGTGAGAAAGCAAGCCACCAGGTTCAGGGCTTAAACCACAGCCAGCCATGTGGGAGTTCAGCACCTTAACCACCACACCACCTGCCGACCTCTGTAAGGTAATTTCTTTAACTGGCATAACATACAGGGTATTTATGCTTGAAAAATTCATTTCTCAATGTTGTAAAGATACATAGTGATTGGAGGCTGGAAGGTAGCGTGATGGTTAAGATGCTGGACTCCCACATGGCCCCAACCACAGTTTAAATCTTGGACCTGATGGCTTGCTTTCTCTATCACTGGGCAAATTGAAAAATAATAATAAATAAAATTAAATAAATAATTTTTTTTAATTTAAAATTTTAAAAAAGATACACAGTGATTTAATGTAAAAAAATAAAAAAGAAAAATAGAGAGAACTGAAGTTGGAATGACTGATGAAAGAGTAAAGATACTACAAGTTATTTATTCATAAAATCTGGTAGTGAAAGAAAGAAGAGGATTGTTGTAGAGGACTGGGAAGTAACAATATAGGTATACCATAAAAATATAGGGCCAAAGGATACAGAATCTAAGAGTTTGGGCATTGTGGAAACAGCCAAGGACAAGAAGGAAGATAAGAGAAATAAAGAGCTGATGTCTCAAAGTAAAAGGAGCATACTAAGTACATTCACAGGGAGAGAAATAGATGTAGTTTTAAATAAGGAGGTTGTGAACAGAGGGGTTTTCAAAGCTTGAAATCATCATGGTTTTCTTCCCTCTTGTTTCATACATGAACAAACTTAAGGGTTAAGGGTGAACTGTTTCACAAATAGTAATTGGAAAGAAGGCATATAATAATGTCACTTCAGAACAGTCAATAGTCATCTTAACTAGTTCATTAAGAAACAAACAAAAAAGAAAACTTTCTCACTTTCAAATGACTGATGCCAGAACAGGCAGGCATGCTCATTCAGGGGGCCCAAAATCTAGTCCATTTCCCTCTCCACAATGAGACAAAACTTGATGAATAAGGAAAGGAATTTATTCAGTGAGGCCAACACCAGGAAGAGAGCAGACCAGAATCCATAACCATCTCGGCCATACAGAACAAGATACAAAGCTTATATAGGGGAAACTAAGGGCAAGTTACTCATTGCCTTGGGACAAAACGAAGAGGCGGTGAAAAGGCCTAGTGATTGTCTCTGGTGGAATTACAAGGAGATGTGATAGTGTCAGGGGGCAATTACTATTCAGGGAACAGTTTTCCCTTCTGGGCATGGCAGGGCAGAGGAGAATGACCATTTCTGTTCTCTGCAAGGGGCTGAAAGATAATCAATGATTAACAAGGCAGTAGAAGCAAACGGAGTTAATCAAGACAACTCTTAGGTCCTAGGTATGACTTTGTAATGCTTGAACTAATAAGATCTTCTCAGGTTGGGCCAGCAGGTAGCATGAAGGTTAAGGTGCTACATCTCACATGACAAACTGCATGGTTTCAGTCCTAGATCTGACAGCTTGAAAGTCACACCAGGTGCTTATGTGTACATGCCTAGGATCCCAAGGGGAGAATGAAGAAGGGGGATTATAGTGTGGCTAGTCCCCTGGAGAGTGATTTATCACCTTCCCTCTCACCCTATAGCAAAAACTAAAAAACAAACAAGCAAACAAACAAAAACAGCAAAAACTAAAAAAAAAAAGATCTCCTCAGCCATCATATGGAAGGGGGCTAGTGAGTTAACTTCCATGAGTTAAGCTTCAGGCTCTATCTACTGGTACAGAGGTTTCTTTAAGACTCATCATAAGGAAAGTGAAAGATAGAAGTTAATGGCCAATTTTCCTAAGGTTTACTCTAAGACTAAGTTTAATACAATCACTTGGGTTCTCTTATGGCTCAGTTACCTTATTGCTTTTCTTTTCCTTCTATATAAGCTGGGCAGTGGAAGCAGAGAGAACAGATTTAGTCTGCCAGCCTGCTGTCCCCTCTGACCCATGGGCCAAAAAAGGCATGCTCTCAGGCATCCGCCCAGACATTCTTAAGGTAATACTGCCACCTTGACAGTCTTCTGACTCTTTTCAGTGTATTCTAAACAGTAGCTGAGACAAACATCTAACATATACCCTCTATCCAGTGGCTCCTTCGAGGTCAGCTAAAACTACATGTAGCTTCTCTGAAGGCTTATCACAAATATCTAAGACTAACAGCTTGCTAAGAGCAAATAATACCTCCTAAAACAGCAAATTTGCAAGCACCATATGGAAGAACACTACTGAAGTTCCCACATCCCATTTATGTAATCAAAAACAATACTATTAAAGCACTTTGATATCTCCATCTTAAAGAGTTTTTTCCCCCTTGGCTTTTCATTTTGAAAACCTTTAACATAACTCAATCCTTAGTTATATCCATTTACTTTAAGATAAAATTATATTCATCATTAGGCACATAAATTCAGAAGTAAACTTAAACAAAATACTTCTGGTCACTTTCATTTAATAAGTGCCCTTTAATAATAATTTAGTAAGTTGATAATGACAAAATATTTATATTAATATTGTTGACTTTTGGTTAAGTTATCAGCACATTGGGAAAAGGGGAGATTCTAGGTAGTTCCAATCCAAAAAAACAAAGACATATGCTATCTCAGTTTCTGGAATTTATGTGCCAGGTACTGTACTAGATGCTCAGGACACAAAAGTAATGGAAGTGACCTAACCAGTCAGCACTTAGAGTTCAGTCATAGAGTTCAGAACCTCTAGTCTACTTTGAAAATGTTTGCTCCATACTCCCAAAATAATCCATCTTTATTTTTTTCTTTTATTATGCCAGAGGGTATATGAGTGTGCAAGAGAGAAAGAAGAGAGTGAGAAAGAACCCTTAAATAAAGCCCGTTCACAATGCAATTCTTCATCCAGTCAGAACACTGGGCACATGTGCATGTACCCAGCATGTAAGCTGCCAGGGCTGGGATTTGAACCCTAGTCAGCCATTTGAGATCCAGCTTCCTTCTCACAGCATTTAACTACTGTGCTGGAGGCTGGCATGATCCGTATTTTCAATAAATGATTTTTTTAGGGACCAGCAGTTAGCGTAATGGCTATGTCGCTGGACTCCCATGTAGTCGAAAGCGGTTCGTGTCCCAGACCTAGTGGCCTAAAACACACACTGGGCGTGTGTGCGTACGTGCCCAAGATCCCAAGAGGAGAACGGAGGAGAAGGGATTGCGGCGTGGCCATCCCCCTGAGGGGTGATTTCTCGCTTTCTGTGTCTCGGTCTCTCTCTGCCTGTCTGGCGAGTGCACGCACCCTATAGCAAAAACCTCTCCAAATAAATAAATAAATAAATTTTTAGAATTATTTATTTATTTTATTTGTTATTATTATTTTTAAATTTTTTCTTTTTAATTAATTATTAATTTACATTCATTCACTGAGCATTGTCACAATGATTTCTCATCCAGAATACACTGCATAGTGGCTTAATCATACATGTTATCATTGATAATTTTCCATTTCTAGTTTCATATATATATTCCCCCCACCCCACCATTTCTCACCCTCTGCCATTTCCCACCCTCCTCCCACACTATCTCCAGTATCTTCTGTTGTTTTCCATTCCTTCCCCCCATTTTTATTGATTCACAGAATTTCTTAAATAATCTAACTATTTTCAATAGCAAGTTCAGCTGTTAGATATATATCTGTGAATACATGTCTGACTTTAGGCGTGAAACTCCGAGTAGAATGAATATACTATAAAGTAGCACCTAGCTGATGCCATATAGCTTACTATGGTCATTAAATAGGTGTTTTTTAAATATTTTTTTTAATTTCAAGAAAAACAGTTTTATCTTTAATAAATCAAAGAAATGCTAAGAAACTTTGCTTAAAACTTAAAGCCAGGAAACAGGTTAGGATTCTGTTCAAATAGTAGGTACATGAACTTATTGGCAGCTCAAGTCAGGACAAAAATCCTTAAACCCAGAAAACAAAGCCTACAAGAAAAATCAGCAATATTTTAGTCAAAAGTCATAAAATTCTATTTCACCAGTTCAGTCTCATGTACTTAATCTCTCTTCTGTTGTGGTCCGATCTTCCCAATTAAATTCTAGGATATAATATTCAACTCCAGATTTGTCCCTACAATTAAGTTGGCAATTTTGTTAGTTTTTGAACTCTTATTTCTGTGTGTCTGTATTTAATATTTCTTGTATAACACTCACTTGAGAACTTCTTAGAGATTTGGTCTGTTGTTGGTAAATTCTTTCAGGTTTTGTTTATCTGAGAATGTTCTTGTCTTTTCTTCCCATATGAAGGATAATCTTACTGGGTAGAGTATTCTCGGTTGAAATTGCTTTTCCCTTAACACTTTGAATATATTTTCCCATTCTTTCCTTGCTTGCATTGTTTCTGATGGGAGGTTCGCAGTTAGCCTGATGGAATATCCTTTATAGGTAACTTGACATTTCTCTCTTGCCAATCTTAGTATCTTGTCTTTGTGGTTTGATTTTTATTTGGGGTCCTTTGTATTTCTTGGGACTGGATCTTTGAATGTCTCTCTAGGTTTAGAAAGTTTTCTTGCAGGATTTCATGGAATAGATTATCAATGCCCTTATGAATCTCTTTACCTTCTGGAATATCAATTATCAGGGTGTTTGGATGTTTGATGGTAATATATTTCTCATATATTATTCTCATTTTGGGGGCAATTTTCTCAGTCTTCATGGTGGAATTTTCTAGGGCAGCAATTCTATCTTCTACATCTGAGACTTAATCTTTGTATGATCTAGTCTGCTTTTAATACTTTCAAGGGAGATGTTGACTTCCTGTATTATAGCCTTCGTCTCTAACAGGTCCATTCCATTTTTTTTATGGTGCATATTTCCTCCTTCAGATCTTGCAAGAATTTCCTCACCTCCTGGAACTCGTCACCTCTTTTCTCCTGTTTCTTCTGTAGTTCATTGTCTCTCTTCTCTTCCATCTCTGTTAGCTTTGTCATTATGAATACTCTAAATTCTTTATCTGATATTTCCATTAATTTCATTGTACTGTCTGAAGATGAAGAAGAGTTATTCTTTTCCTTTACAGGAGAGGTATTTTCTTACTTTCCCATATCTCTTGTGACCCTGTGGTGATTTCTGATCATCTGATGGATGCTGCATTTCTTCTTAGTTCTTGAAGTTCAAGCTGAGCGTTCAGAGGCATGCAGAGGAGGTGATCTGCAATCTCTCTTCCATTCTGTTTTTCACTATCTTTGTGCATCAGATTCAGTGGGAATTGAGGAATATTCTAGCCCAAATCATATTCAGATGTTTGGATCCTCTTCACTTGGACCTGTCTAGACACTCGATGTGTAGAGGCCACTAGAAATGATTCTGGAGGGAGAAGTCTCAGCAGAAAATATTCATTTTTAGTCAATGAAAGCAATATTTCACAGCTCAAGTTCAGTAGCCATCTCAGGATGGCTTATCATTTATTTTTTAATTTGACCAGAGAAAGAGAGTGAAAGAAAGGGAACGTTAGAAAGCAAGCTGCTAGGTCCAAGACTCAAAATCGGCTATGTGGGAGTCCAGAGCCTTAACCACCACATCACCTGCTGATCTCCAATAAATAATCTTTAATAGTGAGTATCCTGGTACTGGAGGCAGAAATAACAGCAGCTATACAAGGACTTCAAAAAGTTCATGAGAAAATGGAATTAAAGTACAAGTTCATTCAGGTGCAAAGAATTTTTGAAATCCATGCATAGTTTTTTCCTAATATACCTACTAAGTCAGCAGCCATCTACATATATAACTGAAACCACTACTAGGCACTGGTTTAATAGTAAAATAATATTCTCTAAAATGGTTAGTATTTACCTGACATTTAAAAAAATTCCTAAAAAGTAGCTAACCTCATTCAAGGTACCAAAAAATTCAACAATCTTTATACCATCTGAAAATTGTAGACTATACCACAAGGGCCCATGTTTTTACTCTAACATTAAATATCTGTATAATGAATAAGACAAGTGTTTTTGAGTCCTACATAGAAAATTATGCTGATAGATATTTCTTTCACTCCATAAAATATTTTTTTAAATTAACCTTTTCTACTTAACTAAGGAAGAAAAAGAATTTCAAATATAATTAATAAAATAACTTTGAAAACTCAAATATTTTAGATTCTATTTCATCTTTTATGAGAGCAACTGTCATTGTAATATATTCTAAGCAATGTATCTCTCTGGACACAGAGTTTCCACTGGCTTCGAAAAAAAAATATTCAAAGGGGGAGAAAAAAGTACTAAGTAGTGGTTTCACTTTCATTTATTTTAGATTTGACTATAAAATTGAGATATTCTACTCAGAAGTTCATCAGGAAAAGAGACCCAAATAAAGTTTGAAATTCTCCATTAATCCATTGTGTCATTTAAAAAGCTGTATCACTGAAAGCATCCCTAACTCATTAAAAGAAATGGGAGGAATATGTAGTTAGGGCACTTAAAATAATGCACTGTCTTTCCTCAGAAACAACTGGTTCCTAGTGTAGACCTTTACAACTATACACAACTATTCCCCATTAAATGTTTGTCAGACTTTTGTATAAAAATATCAGTATCTCTTAAGTCTTACTTACACATCTGCTGCTAGAAATGATCTTGCCTTTGTTTTGCTTTGTTTAGAGAGATTTTTGCCATAGGGCACTTGTGCTCATCAGAGAGACAGAGACACAAAAAGCGAGAAATCACTTCCCGGAAGGGATGGCCATGCCATGATCTCTTCTCTTCCATCCTCCTCTTGGGATTTTGGGCATGCACACACAGCACCCAGTTTGTTTCAAGCTGCCAGGTCTGGGACTCAAACCATGCTGACCATGTGGGAGTCCAGGATGTAACCATTACACCATCTGCTAGTCCCCTGATCTTTGATTTTTAATAAAGACCCTTAAGATTAGAACTGCACATAAAGGAAACTGATATAACTTGTGGCTGATTTAAAATACAATATCTTTTTTTTTTTTTTTTTTTTTTTTTGGAGAGGTTTTTTTTCGCTATAGGGCGCGTGCGCTCGCCAGACAGACAGAGAGAGACATAGAGACAGAAAGCGAGAAATCACCCCCCAGGGGGGATGGTCACGCCGCAATCCCTTCTCCTCCATTCTCTTCTCGGGATCTTGGGCACGCACGCACACGCGCCCGGCGTGAGTTGTAAGCCACCGGGTCCGAGACGCGAACCGCGGTCGACTACGTGGGAGTCCAGCGACATAGCCATTATGCTAACTGCTGGTTCCCAATATCTTTTTTTTTTTTGAGAGATTTTTGCTATAGGGCGCGTGAGCTCGCCAGACAGAGAGAGACATAGAGACAGAAAGCGAGAAATCACCCCCCAGGGGGGATGGTCACGCCACAATCCCTTCTCCTCCATTCTCCTCTCGGGATCTTGGGCACGCAAGCACACGCGCCCGACGTGAGTTTAAGCCACCAGGTCCAGGACTCGAACCACAGTTGACTACGTGGGAGTCCAGCAACACAGCCATTACGTTAACTGCTGGTCCCTAAAATACAATTTCTATGGTTAGTGTCTCTACAAATACTTTTCTACTAGATAAATACCTAAAAAGACAATTAGTTATCTAATAAATTCTCTAATTGTTTTTTTTTTTTTAGTGAGCTATCTGGATTTATTCCATTTGAGTTCTCTCAGATGATAGGTTATCTCTTTTCTTTGCCAAAAACAGAATACACAGAACTTCAAAGGTAGAAGTAATCTTAAGTAGCCATTTAGGGTACCAGTATCTCATTGAACCTGACATACATTCTGAATTTTGCAAAGTGATCTTACTCAGGTACCAAAAGCCTAGAGAACATTCAGCAGAATGTAGAGTATGATCCTGTCCCTAAGACTCCCTGGTTTCAAAGAACACTAAATTGCATTAAGAGCCCTAAGTCACAGGGTTCATAAAAGACAGTTCAAGTTGCTTTAGTGCCACATACCACATGTTTTTGTTTTGTTTTGTTTTATGTTTTTGCTATAGGATGTGTCTGCCCTCCCTAGTGAGTGAGAGGGAGAGAGAAAGGAGAAATCATCCCCCAGAGCGATGGCCATGCCACAATCCCTTCTCCATTCTCCTCTTGGGATTTTGGGCATGCACACACACCTGGCATGTTTTTTAAGCCACCAGGTCTGGGACTGAAACCTTCTGCTGGTCCACTATATGTGCTTTCTGATGACTTCCAAGAACGAACACACACCTCTGTCATAAACTAGTTTAACAAACATAGTTTGCATAATGAATATTATATCTAGTGCAATAATCCCAGTTTTACTAGAATTAAAAATCCTGCCCTGGGGCTAGTAGGTGGCATGGTGGTTGGAGCACTGGACTTCCACATGGCTGACCATGGTTCAAGTCCCAGACCTGGTGGCTTGCTTTCGCACTTTCTCTCTCTTTCTTTCTCTCTCTCTCTCTCTCTCTCTCTCTCTCTCTCTCTCTCTCTCTCTCTCTCTTGTGAGCACACATGTCCAGTAGCAAATTAAAATAATAATGATAAATTAAATTAATTATTTTTAAAAAATCCCATCTAGACATAATTGATTTTCAGAACATTCTGTTCTCTCTCTCTCAAACACCACCTCACTCTATAGTATATATTTATGGCTTAAATTAAATAAAATCAAAATTTATCTTTCCTTTGATCTTTCATAATACCTTAAGGAAAACACAAAAGTGAAATTGGAGCTGCCATACTGATGGATATTTTCCTTAAAAATCAGTTTATCGGGACCAGCAGTTAATGTAATGGCTATGTCGCTGAACTCTCACGTGGTCGACTGCGGTTCAAGTCCCGGACCCGGTGGCTTAAAACTCATGCCGGGTGCGTGTGCATGCGTGCCCAAGATCCAGAGAGGTGAATGGAGGAGAAGGGATTGCGGTGTGGCCATCCCCCCTGGGGGGGTGATTTCTCACTTTCTGTCTCTCTGTCTCTGGCGAGCACACGCGCCCTTTAGCAAAAACCTCTCAAAAAAAAAATCAGTTTATCCATCAGCATTAGATTCATTGAATCAATAAATAAATACTGAATGACTATCAAACATGCTTCCATTTGCATCTACACACATTAAACATAACAGACTTTCTGGTATTTTAATGCTGCTTTCATAATTACCTTTCCAAATACTAGAGATAATCATGCTTATTACTCATCATTTACATTTATCCACATGTCTAAATTTCAGTCTAAAAATAGCAGTTGCTGTAGAGAGAAATTGTTAACATTTACTGAGAACTGGCTTGTCATTTAGTCCATTATAAGAAAAAAACACATAATATTCTAACATATGAGTCCATTTTAGACATATAAAATAGAACTCATCCTAGAAGCCACTTAATAAAATCCTAAGGGCAAATGAGTATATTTGAAGCCCTGGTTACCTCAGAAGATCATCATTCTCTCTGAATATGTTCTTTAGCAATTGAGATCATCTCCTGTTACTGATTCTCACTGCTATGCTTCAGGGAATTTATGATAGGTTGTTTTTTGTTGAGGGTTTCATTCACTGTAATATTCTACCTGCCCTGGTCTAAGGAAAGTCCCAGTTAGTGAACTACAAGGCCCCAGGACAAAAATCTTTTTTCCAGTAGCATACTACTGCTATTTTTATGACTCTATCATTTTTGTAGTTTTAAAAAATGTAATCTGAAGGTGCAACCTGGGGCTCTAAAGTAACGAGGATGAATAAATAAAATATGCTCAGTACCCATCTCTGATACCACAGCAAAAGGAAGAAATGGAACTTTAGTAATCAAACTTCAGACAGAAGAATCCAAACTTCAGTACTATAACAGTTAGTGACCAACTGAAAGATAAAATGTATGGTTATCTGAATTGTCTTAATCAAAGGGCAAAATCTGGGTCACCTTTATTCTGCAGAAATGATTCAAAATTTCATAAAAGAAATTAGAGGCAAAAGGAAACTGCAAAGCAAGGTCAGGACAGACTTTAAGAAATTTCTCTCTTCTAAGAATTCATAATAAAATCAGTATCTATGCTGAATATTCATTTCACTGTTTAGTTTGTTTTTTTGTTTTGTGTGTGTGTGTGTTTTTTTTTTAGTTTATTTCTTATTTCTTGAGACAAGGACTCCCAAACTACCATCCTGTCTCAGGGTTTTACCCTGAGCCTTCCAGGCAGCCCCGAATATGGGCAAACCCAGAGTGTTCAGGTGGATCCAACTTCTGAACTCTGGGCCTTCCCATATGGGTCTAGTATCACACAGCAGTGCCCTACCACCTGCGCCACCATAGCTAGACTTTACTGTTTTCTTTTATTGAGTGATTTAATGTTAAACATGATAGAAAGCATGTACTTCATTCCTTCACTCTGGTCTCTCTAGTTATTTTTAGCCAGTAAGTTAACCTAGAACCTTACAAATATTTTTAAAGTTCAGTAGTTATTTTGTGACTATATATGATTATATAAATTTTTTTAGAGAGAGAGATTTTTGCTATAGGGATCATGCTTTCCAGAGAGACAGAGAGACAGAAAGCAAGAAATCACCCCCTGGAGGATGACTACACTACAATCCCTTCTCCTCCATTCTCTTCTCAGGATTTTGGGCACACATGTACACACACCCAGCATGAATTTTAAGAAACCAGGTCTAGGACTCAAACCATGGTCGACCACATGGAAGTCCAGCAATATAACCATTATGTCATGTGTTGGTCCCTACGTACGTATTTTAAAGGTTATTAATAATGGCTAACTTTCATCAAAAAATCATTTAATTGGAATACAGGGCTTGTGTTCCCACCTCCATTCTCAAAACTACCATTTCATTAATAAATAAGGCTTTGATAAGGACTTTCCAACATAAGCCCATGTTTATTAAAGCAGATCAATTGTTAAATCATGTTTTTCACTATTATTAAACATAATCATATCATAATTTCTCTTAGGAAAAAATCTTCATTTAAATCCAAACACAAAATCATGAATTGGCAAATAAGCATCAACACCCATTTATGGAAGTAGTGTCACATAAAATAAAATATCCCAAGGACCCATGTTGATGATATTGTTTCCTGTTGAAAATATTCATTTATATTTAGAGGATTTTAAATCAATGCAATTGATTTCTTTTGCCTACTGCTAAAGAAAAAATTTTGTTCAAAACCTGCCATAGTCTTCCTTGTACTCCATAAATTCAGAACTGCTACAAGCAAAATCATGCCAATTACTCTAATGTCTTATTAACATGACTAATGTAAAAGAACTCCTGTTTTCCAAAGCCGGCACTAAAAGACACCCCAACATATTTAGTAGCTTTCTGAGTATCATTTCATTCATTCAACTGTCATTTTAAGTCATACTTAGAAAATATAGAGAAGGTAAAGATTATGATTTTCACAAATGACTTCACTTTCTATTATATTTCACTTTAATTTTTTTAATCCTATGATTATCTACATAGCATTGAGGATAACCTCATAAGCATAAAAATTATGAATTGAGTTTTCTTTCTACAGCCATGACTGTCAGTTCAGGACAGAACAGGAAAATGAGTTGACTTTACATATCATATAAGCCAAAATATATATCTTCAAATAGGAAAGGTGATGGATACACATGGAATTATTTGGTCATTAATTTATGGAAAATTTAGAGGTCCCCAGATCACTATTCCATATAATGCAAGAATTCTTCTGAAATATCTGAGGCCAGTGGTTATCACCCAGCAGTGGCAAGAGGACCTCTTGCAGCTTCCACCACTTCCCTTGCTCATCATCCACCCAAGAACTTTAAGCATTGCGATGTCAGTCTATAAACAGTGTTTCAGAGAGTGTTAGCTATTCTGTGGCTGTACAGCTTTACGAAAGAAGCTGCAGACTAATTTCATTGTGGACAACACTAAACATGAAGGAGATTTGTCTATAATAGTTACCCAATTAGTCCTATCCTTGGAAACAACCAAAGTAAGTCTACTCCCTCTTTCACAGGAAAGTCTTTTAGAAATCTGAAGACAACTAACTTTCCTAGGTCTTCAATTCTGCACCCCAAATATCCCCTATCATATGTTTTTATCACCACTTCTGTTGGCATGCTCCTCTGCATGGAAGAATTGTATCTATCACTTATTTTTAAAATATTATTTATGTACTAACTTATTATTTATATTATCATTATCAATGTTCTTCACATGCAATGATGTAATTTTTTTTCATTTAGATCAGTGGGTCTCAACTTTTTTACACTTTTAAGATTTATTAGGATCCCAGATTTGGCTGGTGGTAAAGGTGCTGGACTCTCACATGGCTGACTATGGTTCAGGTCTTGCACATGTCGACTTGTTTTCTCATTTTCCCTTTCTCTCTCTCTCTCTGGTCAAATTTTTTAAAAAATAATAATAATAAATAAAATAAAATAAATATTCCTTTAAAAAATTAATTGAGGATCCCAATAAGCTTTTGTTTAAGACAGTTATATTTATTGATATTCACAAAGTTAAAAATACTTATCAACTTATTTAAAAATAATAAAACAACAGTTTATTTCTATAAAAAATTACTATATTTTGGGACCAACAGTTAGCGTAATGGCTGTGTCGCTAGACTCCCATGTAGTCAACCAAGGTTCGAGTCCCGGACCCGATGGCTTAAACTTACGCCGGGCTCATGTGCTTGCGTGCCCCAAGATCCCGAGAAGAGATGGAGGAGAAGGGATTGCGGCATGGACATCACCCGTGGGGGTGATTTCTCGCTTTCTGTCTCTCTGTCTCTGTCTTTCTGGCAAGCACACGCGCCCTATAGCAAAAATCCTCTCCAAAGAAAAAAACAAAAATTACTATATTTTCAAAGTAAATAAACGTAAGAAAAACAGCATTGTTTTACATTTTTGCAAGCCTTTTTAATTTCCGGCTATTTAGTAGAAGACAGCTGGATTCTTATATCTGCTTCTATATTTAATCTATTCAAATACCACACATCAGGTAACTTCTGGAAAGCTTGGAGACAATGAAAGTAAAGCATGCAAACAGCATCCAAATATTATTATAAATACAGTTTTAATTTAATGGAAGTGCCATAAAGGTGTCTGGGATCCCCAAGGTTCCCCAACCATATCTGAAATACACTTAGGCTTTCTTTAATGTAGCTTAAGTTCCTAGTTTTTCTATCATCTATGTGGCATTCTTTGCATTTATCTTGAGGTATGGTCAACTAAAATCACTAGCTCTTTCTCAAGCAAATTAATTTACTTTACTCAAGTAAAGTCCCCTTTTCATCTAGATGCAGATCTCGTGCATATTACTTCCCCCACTGATTACATTGTGTTGATTTCACATTATCTTCAGTAGTGATAATTTGGTGTCCTGCTAAGATCCCCTTTAAAGCTGGTGCACCTTTCCCCACCTAGCTATTGTGATTGTTGGGTGATAAGCCATAACAGCCCCTTCTCCGGAGAATTACTCTAAAACTGAGGCCACGTGGTTTAGGAAACCACATCCACCTGCACCTCAGCTAATGACTGACTGACAAACCAGTGGTGGTTGTCACAGAATACAAAAGGGCAAGCCCACTGATACAAGTGGTACTAATTCTGTGGTATGGTTTGTGTTCTTGAGCTTCCTATTGGATGAGATTAAAGATAGTCTATAGCTGAGACCACATTCTCTCAGAGCTCATCCCTTGCTCTGCCCTGCTTCTGCAATCCCTTACACAAAAGAAAACATCCCTCATAAATCACTTGAACAGAAATCCCCATCTCAGGCTTCGATTCTGGTGCATTATTAGTATTCCATGAGAATTTAAATGTTAAATGACAGCATTAACGCAGCCCAAGTGTTAGTCGAAAGAGAACCTGTTAAAGTCACAGCCCTCAGAATGGGAAAATATTTTTGCAAACTATGCATCAGATAAGGGACTGGTAACCAGAATACACAAGGAACTCAAACAGCTATCCCCCCAAAAAGATGATTAACCGTATTAAAAGATGAGAGAATTAGCGGAAAAAAACACTCTCTAAGGAAGACATATGAATAGCCAAAAGGCATATGAAAAAATGCTCATCATCCTTCATTGTAAGGGAGATGCAGATCAATACCACAATGAGATACCAGCTAACCCCAGTCAGAATGACTAAGATTAAAACAATAAAAAATGATAAGTGCTGGGTGGGGGGTGGTAAAAGGGGAACTCTCCTGCACTGCTGTTGGGAATGTAAATTGATCTAGTCACTCTGGAGAACAATTTGGAGATTCCTCAAAGACCTACAAATAGAACTACATATGATCCAGCAATCCCACTTTTTGGTACCTACCCAAAGGACAGAAAAATTCTTCATTGGAAAAGTGCTTACACATCCATGTTCATTTGGCATTATTCACAATTGCTAAGACATGGAACCAACCCAAATGCCCACAGATGAATGGATTGAAAAACTGTGGCACACATAGTCTATGGAATACTATTCAGCCATAAAAAAAAGAAATAAAAAAAAAAGACCCTGGCTTTTAATAGAAAATGGATGAATATGGAAGATTTACTGCTGAGTGAAGCAAGCCAGGCAATGAAGGAGAGACACTGTATGTCTCCACTTAATATATACTGAGTGTCCGCACTCTATGGCCAAAACTGAATGGCGAAAGGTTATAGAAAATAAGTAAATAATTTTGAATACCAGATACAGCTTGGGAAAAAGGCGGGTGAAGGAGTAGAGTCTGAAGAAGGACATTAAGGAGAAAAATAGAGAGGCAAGGCATTTATGGGACAAAGAAGTGGATTATTATCTATTGAAGATAGAATGGTGAAGTGGACTGGTGAGAAATGTACACATATTGGAATATTCACTTTATAAGCTAAGTAATGTGACTGAATGTGTAAAAGAAATAGAAATAAAAAGAAATAAAAAATTTTTAAAAAGAAAAAAAAAGATATTGGTGGCAGCCAAAAACATAGAAGTACTCCACAAAAGTCTTTCCCTCTAGCTTGATATCCACTTGCTCATTTATCTACATACCTGTGGCATGTTGTTCAACTGTCTACAAATACAATTACTTATTAATTTAGAAGAGAAATGTAGAAAAGTTGCTTTAGCCCTCCAATCATTATACTTAGGGACAAGAAACAATATATTTTACCTAAACCCATGTTTTGTAATGCCAAGGACAGTAATTATTAAGAGTTTATCACTCTTCAGACCAAAATTGAAGTGTCTGGTTTTAAGCCATAAGTGATGGCTTAAAATAATGCTCTTTTACACAATTGCTTAAAAGGTCACAAAGCTCATTAATTATCACAGAACTACCAATAATTGTTCATGACTGACAGATTCTAGCCTATAAATAAACTCACAGCTGAATTTGATAATTTCCACAAATTAGGATTATACATCCCTTGAGTTCTTCTGTCTGTCATGTGCACAATCAACCCTTTTCATGAAATTTGCTTAAATACTAAAATTTTTTTAATGTCAGCAGTTCATTGCATTTTTGAGACAAACTGTAGATGGCTGTTCCTCATCTAATTACATTCAACCTAAATATGTATCTAAACAGTCACAATATTTTCTATTGGTGTCATAAATAGTACTATGTATTAAGATAAAAAATTAAGCCAGCTGCAGTGGCACAACGGTAACACAATGCTCCACAATGCTGAAGCCACATAAGAAGGTCCCAGGTTCTCATCCCCAGGTCTCCTCATGCATGTATGTGCCTATTATCCTGACTGGCTGAGGCTGGAAGTGGATCTTGAAGACTTTCTTGGGGTCCCTCCTCTCCTCTCCCAACTCTCTTGGAAGCAATAAATAAATAAATAGTTCTTTAGAAGGATAAGAACAAATTCTGAAGTATTTGAAAATAAAAACTAACAAGTTTCAAAGTGCCATACCGATAATCATACCACTGAATGAATGAAAGTTAGAAACACCTCTAAGATGAAGAAAGAAAGACCTTAAGAGAAAAATATAATTCTGCCCAATAGTGATGTATGAATGTAAAACATTACATATGCAGTCCATCTGAAATGCTTTAAATGTCTTAATTAGCATAGAACAATGTTTTAGTGTGAATCATTCTCCATCATCTCTGTACCACCGTCTGAGGTGCTGGAGGTACTGGATGAATAATGCTTATCTTCCAACTTGGAGTCTATTCCCAACCTGTAAAGGGTAAGACTAGACTATGATAAGAAAAAGGCCTCTGTCCTTTTCCTTTTTCCTCTTGTTTCTACATTCACATCCTGCTTTTTATTGTGTAATTAGGAAATAGACATAAAAAGATAATCTTATGTATGACATTAGCATTAGTAATAACAGCACTTTATGCTTACAACATCTAACCAAAAAAAAAAAAAAAATAGCAAATCGGATCCATATTTTGGATGAGAAAAGAGATTTACTCAACTTACAAACATAAAGTCCTGAAAACACTTCGAATCTCTCTTTTTAAACATTAATTTTTCTAAATGAATGTTTTTCTTCATTTGCAATAGAACATGTTCACACACATGACACTGAGTGAGAGAAAGTCAGAGATTAGCACCTTCCACAGAGTCAGATCACTCCACAATTCCCTTCCTCAAGTTCTCTATCCTGTCAAATCTTGGGCACTGGCACCCATGCCCAGCAAGCTGGGGATCACACCAGGTCACCACATGGGATCCAGTTTCTCTTGACAAACACACTACTGCCATACCATAAAGTTAGCCCCACTATAAAAATTATTGGGGAAAAAATATATATATTCTAGTAGAAACTAAACTCTTAAACTTCAATCAATTCTAAGTAATTCAGTTGATAAATCAGCTGATATCAAAATACAGACATCTTGGATCCTTCAAGTGAGCTAGTTTTAGGGTTAACAAATCTGAAGTTTTAGTCAACAAAAAGATATTTATTGAGTCACCCTACCTCCATGGAGTTTACAGTCTAAGGAAGCAATCTGGCTTTAAAAACCACAGCACAAATCTAAGGTGCACTAAAAAAAAAAATAAATAAAAATTTAAAAAAAAAGAAATACTTTTAAGGCAAATCCCTGAAGAAAAAGAACAGCAATAAAAGTTACTAAAAATAAGAAAAGAAAAAAAAAAAAAAGCTACAAGGATTTTATCTGATTGAAATGGTCAAATTATTTCTAGTCATTATATGCATATGTATGTTTATGTGTATGTGTGTATGTGTGTGTGTATTATTTCAATAAGCTTCTGCTGGCAGGGGAGAATGGGAGATAACCAAGATCGGGCATTGGACTGCCTCATTCTGAACTTTAAACAATCTTCCCCTATTTGGGGGGAAAGGAGGGAGTGAGATGTCTACCCAAGCTACAGCAGTAAAGGATGATCACTAGACCAGATGTAGACTGTGAATGAAACCACTGGGCCAAATAAAAATAATCTCAGGGGTTTCAAGGAGGTAAGAGAAAGGAGTTATAAGTTTACTCTTTAAAAAGATAAATTTAAAAAAGAAAATAATAATAATGATTTTAAATGATTTAAACTATCATGGATAGTTTGCAGGGTGTTCACCATGCTTGGATTCTATGGTTTAAACACATAATCAACCTGTTTTTCACTTAACATAAACATTAAGCCTTGTAATTAAATAGCCACCTAGAATATCACTTTTAATGTATCCATCAAAGAGGCGTGCCATAATTAACTGAGTCATGACTGTTCTATATTTTAGTTGTTTCCATTTTTTTCTATCATAAATACTGATGACATGAATATACTTACAGGTCAACATTTGTGTACATTTCTGAAGATTTTATGAGCAGTTGTCTGCAATTTACATTGGTATAAAAATACTGCATCGGGAACCAGCAGTTAGCGTAATGGCTATGTCGCTGGACTCCCACGTAGTCGACCGCGGTTCGCGTCTCGGACCCGGTGGCTTACAACTCACGCCGGGCGCGTGTGCGTGCGTGCCCAAGATCCCGAGAGGAGAATAGAGGAGAAGGGATTGCGGCGTGACCATCCCCCCTGGGGGGTGATTTCTCGCTTTCTGTCTCTATGTCTCTCTCTGTCTGTCTGGCGAGCGCACGCGCCCTATAGCGAAAAACTTCTCCAAAAAAAAAAAAAAAAAATACTGCATCAAAGAATAAGATATATTGATAGACAGTTAAAGGGATCAATATATAATAAAACCCATATAGCAAAATGTTAATGGTAGACATAGGTGGTAAGTACACAGATATTCACTGGAAGATTATTTCACTTTTCCCATATGCTTGAAATTTGTTGAGTAGAAATGAAAAATGTTGGGAAAATTTATATTTTATGAGGTGAAATTCCTAGAGTTGGAATAGATTATTCATAGTATGTTAACATCTTTAAACTTGACAAACTTTAAACATCAACCAGCAAGTGTCAGTTCCCTCATACTGTCAACACCACGTTTTAGTATCTTTCAAATCTCTGCCAACTCATTAGACAAAAACTGGTAATTCATCTTTTAAATCACTATTTCTGTGTTAAAACTTTTTAACAATTTTTAAGTTAATATATAATGAATTGAGGTTTCCTAAAATGCTTGGCTTCAGATTTTATGTTGGTTATTCGAACCATGAAGAAGTAATCAAGATTCAGGCACCCACAGGGGGCACTTGACTCTTACAGTACTCTCAAGAGTAACTTGCAAACCAAATTATATTGGTGAAATGTCCCGCGGGCCGGCATGTGGAGGGCACTGCATAGTGAAAGTTACTTCCAGGCCAGCATCACACAGAGGCAGGAAAGGCTAATGTCTAATTGCCAGATGGGCTTGATTTAATAGGTCCTAAGAAAGAGTTTTTCTCTCTCTCTCTCTCTCTCTCTCTCTCTCTCTTTCACACACACACACACACACACACACACACAGATTCACCTCTCCCATATTTTCCAGGACCCAGAATTTAAGCATTGGTGATTCCTTCCTTTGTGTTGAAACAATCAGGTCCCCAACCAATCCTCTTTCAATATCAAAGTATTTACTTTAGTATGAGTTCCACATAACTATGCTGCATCCATTAGACAGAATACAATGGAACTGTTAAAGAGAGCCATAGAATTCTACAATTATTGACATAGAAAGATATCCATGATAGGGGCCTGCAGGTGGTGTGATGGTTAAGGGTCCTGGACTCCCACATGGCCAATCACAGTTTGAATCCCAAACCTGGCAGCTTGCTTTCTCACTTTCTCTCTCTCTCTCTCTCTCTCTCTCTCTCTCTCTCTCTCTCTCTCTCTGTGTCCCCCCTGATTAAAATAAATAAATAAATAAATAAAATTATTTTTTAAAGTATTCATGATATACTTACTTACCACAAGAAAACAAGTATGGATTTGTGTGTAGGATATAAACACGTGGAAGATTATTTACTAAAATAGTAATAGTTGTTACATATTAAAAGGCATATGGGAGAATTTTTTAACTCATATATTTATCTATTGTTTTAGAATGGCTATATACCTTTTTTTTGGAGAGATTTTTTTTTTTTTTTTTTTTGCCATAGGGCGTGTGCGCTCGCCAGAAAGACAGAGACAGAGAGACAGAAACCGAGAAATCAACCCCCCGGGGGGATGGCCATGCCACAATCCCTTCTCCTCCATCCTTCTCTCGGGATCCTGGTCATGCACGCACACGTGCTCGGTGTGAGTTTTAAGCCACCAGGTCCGGGACGCGAACCGCGGTCAACCACATGGGAGTCCAGCGACATAGCCATTGCGCTAACTGCTGGTCCCTGAATGGCTATATACTTTTTAAAAAAATGCTAAAGAGATTTTTGCTATAGGGTACACACACTCGCCAGAGAGACAAAAAGAGAGAAATTACCCCCCCAGGAGGAATGGTCACACCACAATCCCTTCTCCTCCATTCTCCTCTTGGAATTTTAGGCACACATGCACATGTGCCTGGCCTAAGTTTTAAGCCTTTGGGTCTGGGACTTGAATAGCAGTCAACTATGTGGGAGTCCAGTGATGTAACCATTACACCATGTGCTGTTACCAAGGAAATAAACATTCTTTAACAATAAGAAATGCAATAAGCTATTTGCATTTCAGTAAAAAGAAAACTTACAAAATTCCAGAAAACTGCTAAGCCATTAGCACCTCAATAAATTTTAATTTAGTAAGTTTTCCAAGTCAAGGTTAAAGTTCCCCCAGGAATGAGACTCAGATCCAGCATATTTTCAAGGGGATAGGAAAACAGGTTTAAAGGTAGTCTAGGCAGAGTTTTCCTGTCAAGAATAAAGAAGTATGGGGATAGGTTATTGCCCTGAAGGGACTTCACAGGAGAGAAATCCACAGGTAAGAGAAGGCATTTGTGGTCTTCAGATCCAAGAGAAACCAAAAATATGAAGAATCCTACAACCTGACTAGACTCAGAGTGGATCTTAAACTTGATCACTATTTTTGATATTACAGAAGAAAATATCTCCTTTTCTCTATCAAACAGGCTCAAGACCCAAAGGTAGATAATTTTTAAAAATATAAATCTAACGGATTCAAATATTTAAATCAATACTTTATAAAACTAAAAAGGAGAAACTGAAGTGTTAAACTACTCACCTCCATGGAAAGACATGTCTGTGAATGGGCAGATGCTCCTGGATGTGGTGCCAAAGTCCGATTACTTTGAAGGTGCGTTTTGCACATGTAGCCATCAGAACCATCCTGTATTCCATCATGAAAGAAAACATTTTTTAAAAAGCAACTACTTTAAGAATTCATCACTGTGATTTTTTAAAAAATGTGTTAGAGGTCACATGTGCTCACGGCAGTGGGGATGGGGAGGGAATGAGAAAGCATCCCAAAAGAGCATGGTCATACCAATCTCTTCTCCTCCATTTTTCCTTTGGGAACGTGGGCATGCACATACACATGCCCAGCATGTTTTTCAAGCCAGTGGGTCCAGAACTCCAACTGCACAGTCCATCATGTAGGATTCAGCTGCCTTAACCACCATACCACTTGCTGGCCCAAGAATTCATCATTCTAAGAACTACTTCTCATAAATTCCAAATTGAACAATGAGAAACTAAATGTTATAAATGAGATGAGACAATATGGATTAAGAGACTAATCTATCAATAATTCACCATGCACATAGTAGTCTATCAGTAAATAGAAGTTCTATTACCTTATCTTTCTCGTTTATTAATAATGCTTCCCTTTGTTTTTCAACTTTTTGTAATTTCCAGAAATTACTATTTTTTTCAAGTCAAGAAGGCACATGTGCTTGCCAGAGAAAGAGAGAGTACCTGAGAGAAAGTGAGAAAGAAAGAAAGCATCCCTCAATGGGGCATGATCACATCACAATTCTTTTCTTCCATTTCTTCATCCTGTCAGGATTTGAGGCATGCATACACACACACACATGCACACACACACACACACACACACACAATACACACACACAACTAGCATGTCTCTCAATCTCTCAATCCACAAGGTCTGTAATGCAAACTGCAGTTGACATATTGGATTGGGATCCCTAAACAAAGTGCTTAACTGCTACATTATGAGGCTGGCCATAGCTGGCCCCTCTTTTAAATTAAATCTCCCCCTCCTTTTTTTCTCTATAGTCCACAGCACCAGGGTCATAGGGCAAAACTTTAGCTTGGCAGCTATTAAAAATCATTTACACTTACAGAAATAAGTGTAATTAATATTTCATTGTACATACATAAAGACTTTAGGAGGATTTGCAAGAGATCTTGAAGCAGAACTACACCTTCCATTTCAATTTTTTTTTCCAAGTCAAAATCTCTCTGAAAATGTCCCAATGGGGTAATTATGCAGCATCTATTTGAGTACTTCCAGAACCTGTACTTTTACTCCCTTACACAACAACCACTTCCATTTTAGTGCATTGGACATTGGGAACATTTTGTTTTATACTGTATTGAAATGTTTCCTTTTATCTTTACTTATTCTAGTTCTGCCCTCTAAAGTCTAATCCTTTTTCCACAGAGCTGTCCTTCAAAGAGTTAAAGACAGGGACCAGCAGTTGGCGTAATGGCTATGTCGCTGGACTCCCATATAGAGGATCGCAGTTCAAGTCCCAGACCCAGGGGCTTAAACTCTAGATCCGGAGAGGAGAATGGAGGACAAGGGATGGTGTGTCCATCCCCACTCGGGGGCGATTTGATTTCTCGCTTTCTGTTTCTCTGTCTCTGTCTTTCTGGCAAGTGCACATGCCCTATAGCAAAAAAAAAAAAAAAAAAAAAAAAAAAAAAAAAAAAAGAGTTAAAGACAATTACTATTATTTTCAAATCCTCCTTACCAGATATGGTTTCAAGCCCTTCACCAGTTGGATTTCTCTCCCATTTCTTATACTCGATCTTAAATAAACTAGATTATTTTCATCTGATTGTGGTCAGTTTCATTTATTGAAGGCAAAACTTCTTTGATTTCAATAAAATCATGTATAAGAATGTAAGAATGCCTCCCCATGCACATTCTCACTCCTGCCAATGAATATTAATTCTCCGCCTAACCAGAACACTAACATTTACATTTCAACAGAATTAAAATAATAAATAAGAAAAAAAAATGGTTGCTTAAACTTTTAAGTTAAGAAGAGGAAAACTGGTGCCACAGTGGTGTAGGCTATGAGATGCCACTGCAAGATACTGGGGCCATGTGGGAGGCCCAGGTTTGGGTTCCAAGTTGACCGGATCATGCTAAGTACATCTGTGTACACCCATAATCCTGGCTGATTGAGAGACTGAGGGGTGGATATCCTGTCAAGGGTACCTGTCTCTCTCTACCCTTCATTTCTTTACCTGTCTAATGAAACAGGTAAATAAGAAACTTTTAAAAATAAACACGAGGGACCAGCAGTTGGTATAATGGCTATGTCACTGGGCACCCATGTAGTCAACTGAGATTTGAGTCTCGGGCTCAGTGGCTTAAATTCATGCCAGGTGCATGTGCATGCATGTCCAAGATCCAAGAGGAGAATAGAGAAGGGATTGCAGTGTGGCCATCCCCTCGGGGTGGGGGGTGGGGAGTGATTTCTCACTTTCTGTCTCTCTCTGTCTTTCTGGCGAGCACACACGCCCTATAGCAAAAACCTCTCAAAAAAATAATAAAAATAAACAAATTAATAAAAAGGGGAAAATTTGAATACCATAATCCAAACACAAGGGAGAAGGCTAGGAAGATGGAAATTAGAGTAGTACATCTACACCTAAAGAATGCCAAGGATGGAGACAGCCCATGGCATGGTAGAGCCCATATGGCCCACTGCATGTGTTAAGTCCCAGAGCTAGTACCTTGAAAAACATGCAGGGTATGTGTGCGTGGGTGCCCAAAATCCTGAAAAGAGGAAGAGATGGAGGAGAAGGGATTGTACCTGATGATACCCCACAAGAGGTGCTGTCTCTTTCTCTGCCTTGTAAGTTCACACGTCCTGAGGGTGGGGGGAGGCAAGGACCACTATCAACCACTATAGGGACAAAGAAAGAATCTTCCCTAGAGCCTTCAGAAGGAAGATGACCCTGGCCACACTTGATTTTGGATTTCTAACCTCCAGAAGTCTAAGAAAATAAATTTACATTACATTAAGTCACCTACTTTGTGACAGTTTGTTATGGCATCCTTAGAAAACCAATACAGTAACTACACTTTTAAAGAGATTTAGTGGCATCTTTGTAATGCCTCCCCACAACTGGGCTGACAGCCTGCCAGCACTCACTCTGGGGACGCACTGGTGGTTTGTGATCAGCTCCAGTTCTGATTTGCAGAATCCAACTTATTCTCATTGGTGAATATTTCTAATATCATTCCTGCCTGTAAGGTAAGCTATCAGATATCCAATATATCCTTTTTAAGTATTTCATTAAGGTTATACATTTTGTAGTACTCTTGTTTAAATTCTAGCTCTATACCATCCAATCACAAAACACACCTTGTCATGGCCTTCTGTGAAATCTTTGTATATAGACAAGGTACATTTAATACTGGCTTCAATGGAGAGAAATACGTAGTGAATATTGTTGTTGCTGCTGTGTTTATATCAAGCATCTAGGGATGGGCACAGGAATTTAATATGACCAATAGGTCCTGCTGGCCCTAGAGTCCCAGGAGAGTAAATGATCTGCAATCAGACTAATGAGATGCAATTCAGGATGTGGTTTGGGGTGGAAAATCTGTTCTCTCCACTGGGTTTGAGACAAAAGATAAAACATCCTGGCAGCAATCATACAATATAATGGAGCCTGCTCTCCAACACAGAGGAAAGCAATGCTATGAGACAGGCCAGTTTTCTTTTTCTTTTTTAAATTGTCAGAGGGTATGTGCACTGACCATGGAAAGACAGAGACTAAGAGAGAGGGAGAAGAGAGAGAAAGCACCCCTCGATGGGCCATAGTCATACCACAGTCCTTTCTCCATTTCTCTATCTTGGGATTTAGTTCATGTACACACACACATCGCATATGTTTGTCAAGCTGCGGGGGCCAGGATTTGAACCACAGTCAGCTATGTGGTATCAGTTCTCTTGACCGCTAGGTCTCAGAGCCAACCAGAGAAACCAGATTTTGATTATACTAATTTATAGTAGCCATAACTGAAACTAGTTCTCCCCTCACATTTTTTGATTACATGGCCCCCAAAGTGCCCTCTTTGTTTCACTCAAAGGGTTGGATTTTCTGTCACTTCCAATCAAAATAACCTTAATATTAAGTGATACATATTGTCTTTAATAGTTTAAAAAATAGATTTCTACTGCAAGTGACTCTCTTCTCACTATAATAATTAACCAAAAGTTATATAAAAAATTTTTCAAATGTAATAAAACTTTAATAGTATAATTTTGTGATAAAAAAATCTGGCAGTCCACAATTTCAAAATGATCTTGTCATTGACTGAAAAACAAAACTCTTAGGATATTCAGAGAAGAGCTATAGCTAAACTGTGTACTAAATATAACTTATCAAATGAGGTTAGCCATTGTATTTTGTGTTCTTCTTTACCTGAACATTGGTCATACTAACTCTTCTTAAGGAATGAGCAATCAGTAAAACTCTAATTATAATGAAAAATACATCTCCTTTGACATCAAAAGAGGTAAGTCAAAGATTCTTGTGCATTTATGTTATAAAATCTAAATAAATGACCTGGTTTCTTGTCCAATGACTTAAGATAAAGAGATTTGTTATTTTCAATGTCATTTATAATGCAAGGTATTTTTATTTCCATTTTAGGTCATTTCTAATACTATTTATTATTATCCATAAGAAAGTGCCACAGGGTTTTTGGCTCAGCCCATAATCAGTACTAGTGATTTTCTTTTCAGTCTCAATCTCTTAACGGTCAAGATTAGCCTTGAAAAATTAAAAAAAAAAAGGAGTTTTCAGCATTTTGATTTCCCTTCAAACATTTATTTCCACAGAAGTAGTTCTTTATCCTGCATTGTCTTAATTTAAGGCAAAAAAAATATGTTTTAGTCTTCACTGTTGAAAGATTTAAAAAAAATTTTTTTTTTTAGAGATAAGCAAGTAAAAGCATGAAAAACACCATGTGGTAGCTAGCTCAAGAAACCACTTTTAACTCATATCTCCCATTTTCTTTCTTTTTTTTAAAGAATTATTTTATTTTATTCATAATTGTATGCTTTTTTCTTTGGGTTTTTTTTTTTTTTTTTTTTTTCAATTTGACCAGAGAAAGAGAAGGAAAGTGAGAAAGCATACTGCCAGGTCCAGGACTCGAACCACAGTCTGTCATGTGGGAGTCCAGAGCCTTAACAACCACACCACTAGTCAGCCCCAAATCTCCCATTTTCTTTTCTTTCTTTCTTCCTTTTATTTTCTTGAGAGGTTTTTGCTAAAGGGTGCATGCACTTGCCAGAGAGACAGAAAGTGAGAGATCACTCCCTACGGGGGATGGCCACACCACAATCCTTTCTCCTCCATTCTTCTCTCAGGATTTTGAGCACACACATACATGCCCAGCATGAGTTTTAAGCCCCTGGGTCTGAGACTCAAACTGCAATCAACTATGTCAGAGTACAGCAATGTAACGATTATGCCAGCTGTTGGTTCCCAAATCTCCCATTTTCAATGAAGTTCATCTGACTTTCCAATAAACATTACTGTCTAGCTTCTCTCCATTACTTTCGTATTTACCATAGCTTACAATTTAACAATGAACTCTTCTTTAATCTTTTTTTTTCTTTTGAGAGATTTTCTCTATAGGGCGCGTGCACTCGCCAGACAGACAGACAGAGACATTAGAGACAGAAAGGGAGAAATCACCCCCCAGGGGGGATGGTCACACCGCAATCCCTTCTCCTCCATTCTCCTCTCAGGATCTTGGGCACGCATGCACACACACCCGGCGTGAGATTTAAGCCACCGGGTCCGGGACGCGAACCGCGGTCGACTACGTGGGAGTCCAGCGACATAGCCATTACGCTAACTGCTGGTTCCCAACTCTTCTTTAATCTTTTAATATTTATTAGTTTTATTTCTTCCAGTAGACCATAAACTCAGGATATAGGTTCCAACCTATGAGGGAAGCCAAAGGTTTAACTACAGAAACCTGACTGCCTTTCTGCATAGAAACCTGATTCAGATGGTTTGTAAACATCCTAGATCAGCATGGGAGGATGTAAGAATGTAGGAAACCTTACAGTTTTTCCAGTTCAACCTTTACTTTAGTGAGAAGAGAGTGAAGGACTGAGCATTTCCAAGAAACTTGTCATACAGATAACTAGGGACAGAACTTTAAGTGGAAAGTAGGTCTCTTGACCCAAGCATTCGTTCTAAAACAATAAACAAATTCTGCCAGAGAGCAGAACCATGACAAAAACATGCTAATTGATCCTCTGGACTGGCAGAGGCCAGAGCTTTGCACCTTGAGTAATAAGTTCAAGCCTCTCAAGTTTGTTCTAGGGACTAGCAGCCTCAGCAGCAACCGGGAGCGTATTATATATGCAGCATCCGAAGCCCATCCCATACCTCTTAAATTTGTATGTAACATGATTCTAGATGATTTGTGTGCACATCTGAAGCAAAGAGGCAGCATGCATTGCAATCTGTGACCCAAAGAGATCACAGGCTGACAGCATCAACAGTAGTTCTCAACTCTAGCTGGACTTTACAGTCACCTGGAGAATTTTCCAAATGCAATTGTTGGGGCTCACCTAAGAACACTTAAGTCAGAATCTCCTGAGCAGATTCTAATACGGTGGCCAGGGCTGAGAACCACCGCACCAGAGCCCCGTTCTGAACTCAGAGAAGAACAGAATCAACCAAGTAAAAAGGCCACAAATCACTCAAGACCTTCGTGAGCACCACAGCTCACTTGGAGTTCTCCGAATGCATCTCTCTTGATGCCCATCTTGGAGCATGACCATGCTGAGACTGGCTTTTAAGTGGTCGTTACTACTAACTCAAACCCTATTTTCTGGCAATTTTCCCAGCATTGACCTGGTCCTCTATAACTGTGGTTAAGTCCTATAACTTAACACAGTTCCATATCCAACTACAACTGAGCTCTCAGGACTTTCTGCTGTCCACCTTCTACAAAGCAGTTGTTTTACTCTGTCACTATAGAAGAGACAGTAGAAGAAATGCCAGGTGCTATAACCATTGATTAAAATTGGAACGCTTCCACACAGCCAAAACTCTTACAGTTACCTAAATAGAATTCCATTTGCCTTACACCAAAATAAGAAATAAAGATTTAAATGAGAAAAATAACACCATAAATGGGTTAGCTAGAACTATTGGCAAATATGTATATATATCATATTTATAGTTATATTTTAAAACGTGTATATATTATATTTATATTTTAAAAGCTGTACATATGTATGTATACCTCTTTAAATTTGATAAAAACCCAGAAGTCATTAAAAATTGACATATTCCACTGTATAAAAAATCCTTAACACCATAAAGCCAAAAGATGAATATTAAAATGTGAGAAATGGGGGCCAGATAGTGGCACAAAGTTGAAATGCAATAATATTCTGAAAGGCAATCCTATATGGGAAGATTCCCAGTTCAAGTGTGAAGACCTCCCTGAGTAAACTGGGTAAGTGCTTGCCCATGATTTGGGGCTGGCTAAAAGTTAGGGGTGACATCAGGAAGTGATGGCTATGATGCCCTGATGTACATTATGAGCCAGTTGGGAGTGCTGTGTGTCTGTTTTATTTATTTATTTTTTTTTCTCTATCACTCTCTGACTCTCTCTCTCTTTGTGTCTGTCTCACTCATGGAAATAATAAATAAGTAAATAATTTTTAAAATTTTAAAATTAAAAAGTCAGAACAGGGACCAGCAGTCAGTGTAATGGCTGTGTTACTGGACTCCCATGTAGTCGACTGTGGTTCGAGTCCCGGACCTGGTGACTTAAAACTCACACCGGGCGCATGTGCATACATGCCCAAGATCCTGAGAGGAGAATGAAGGAGAAGGGATTGCTGCATGACCATCTCCCCTGGGGGGTGATTTCTCACTTTCTGTCTCTCTGTCTCTGTCTGTCTGGTGAGCGCATGCGCCCTATAGCAAAAACCTTTCCAAAAAAAAAAAAAAAAAGTCAGAACAGTATGTATATGAGTGCCACTGAATACAAATGTGTAAAAAGATTTGTAGCTCACATCATAAAAAAGGACTAACTTTCTTTTTTTTAAAATAAAATAATAATTCTTGGGACCAGCAGTTGGCATAATGGCTATGCCTCTGGACTCCCATGTGGTCAACCGCGGTTCGAGTCCTGGACCCGGTGGCTTAAACTCACGCTGGGTGCATGTGCGTGCGTGCCCAAGATCCCGAGAGGAGAATGGAGGAGAAGGGATTGCGGTGTGGCCATCCCCCCTGGGGTGATTTCTCGCTTGGTGTCTCTCTGTCTCTCTCTGTCTGGCGAGCACATGCGCCCTATAGCAGAAACCTCTCCAAAATAAATAAATAAATAAATGAATAAATAAATAAATAAATCTTTTTATTTCATTTTATTTTATACATTCAATCATATTATTTAGCTTACAAAGTGAATATTTCAACATGTGAACATTTCTCCCTAGTCAGTTGATAAACTATAAAATTATGTTCAACAGATAATACATTTCTTTGTCCCATTAATGTTTTACCTCTCTATTTTTCTTCTAAATATCCTTCCTCAGACTTTATTCTTTCACATAGACTATATATAGTATTCACATCCATTATACCCTTTAGTCAATCAGTTTCAGTAATAGAGTGTGGACACTCGGTATATATTAAGTGGGGACATACAGTGTCTCTCCTTTATAGCCTGGCTTGCTTCACTCAGCAGTAAAACTTCATATTCTTCCACTTTCTGACAAAAGCCAGGGTCTTGTTGTTTTTTATGGCTGAGAAGTATTCCATAGAGCATATGTGCCACAGTTTTTCAATCCATTCATCTGTTCGTGGGCATTTGGGTTTGTTCCATATCTTAGCAATTGTGAATAGTGCCACAATAAACATTGATATGCAGGCACTTTTCCAATTAAGAATTCTTCTGTCCTTTGGGTAGATACCAAGGAGTGGGATTGCTGGATCATATGGTAGTTCTATTTGTAGATTTTTGAGGAATCTCCAAATTATTCTCCACAGTGGCTGGACCAATTTACATTCCCACCAGCAGTGTACTAATTTTCTTAATATATAAGTAGGTTTAATTTCCTCAAAATTTAAATGTTTCTAATAAATCAATAAGAGAAAGACCAATAGCCCAATAAGAAAATGAGCAAAGACAGTTCACTAAAGAGGAAATGCATATGAATAAAAATATGCTCTGCTACTCATAAGAAATGCAAATTAAAACCAATATGATAACATTTTTTACCTATCAGATTGGCAAAGAACAAAAAGTATTAAATACACTGTGTAGACAAAGATGTCCATAAAAGAGAGAGGCACTTTCATGCATTGCCAGGAGCAAGCAAGTTTAAAGTAGTGTAACATCCCTGAAGAACAAGTTGGAAGTTGGCAATAACCATCCAAATTAAAAATGTACCTTCTCTTGGTCTCAGAAATTTTACTTCCAGGAGTTCATCTTAATGAGATGAAATAAAATCCATGCAATAATATGTATTAAAGTATAGTAGTATATTAGTATAATAATAATAATACATATTTTAGTAGTATATTAAATATAGTAATATAGTAGAATAGTAGTATATTAAAATTTTAGTAGCATAAGATTAAAAACAGTCTAAATGTCCAACAGTGAGGATTTGTTAAATGATAGCATATCACAACAGTAGTATACTTTGCAGCTATAGAAAATAGTAAGTTCTGCACATATTGATATTCAATAACAACCAAGATAGATCATTAGGTTTAAAAAAAAAAAAAAAGCCAGAAGGCTAGCAGGTCGCATGGAGTTGGGGCGGCTGGATCCCACAAGGCAGATTCTGCAGTTTGAGTCCTGAACTCTGTGGCTCGAAAAATACCCTGGATGCAAGTGCATGTGTGCCCAATATTCTGGGAGAAGAAGGGATTATGGCATGGTCACCCAACCCGCCCCCCCAGGGGTGATTTCTCACTCTCCCTCTCTCTCTCTTTCTCTCTTTCTTTCTTTCTCTCTCTTGTGAGCACGAGTGCCCAATAGCAAAAATTTTTAAATTAAAAAGTCAGAACAGGGGACCAGCAGTTAAGGTAATGGCTATGTCACTAGACTGCCATGCAGCTGACCACAATTCAAGTCCTGGACCCAGTGGCTTAAATTCATGTGCGTGCATGCCCAAAATCCCAAGAGGAAAATGAAGAAGGGATTGTGGCATGACTATCCCCCCTGAGGGGTGATTTCTTGCTGCCTGTCACTGTCTCTCTCTGGCTTTCTGGAGAGCGCATGTGACCTATAGCAAAAACCTCTAAAAAAAAAAAAAAAAAAAAAAAAGGCAGAACAGTATGTATATATGAGTGCCAATGAATACAAATACTGTTTTGTTTTGTTTTAGAGTTTTTTTTTTTTTTTTTTTTGCTATAGGGAGCGTGCGTTTGCCAGATAGACAGAGAGAGACAGAGAGACAGAAAGCAAGAAATCATCCCCAGGGGGATGGCCAGACCGCAATCCCTTCTCCTCCATTCTCCTCTTGGGATCTTGGGCACGCACGCACACGTGCCCGGCGTGAATTTAAGCCACCGGGTCCGGGACTCGAACCACGGTTGACTACGTGGGAGTCCAATGACATAGCTATTACGCTAACTGCTGGTCCCACAAATACTGTTTATATGCTATGTGTGCACTCAATATTTCTAGAGAAACACTCAAGACCCTTATATTAGTGGTAACCTCTGAGAGCCTGGATAAGAGAATAGAAGGATTAGATGGAGACCTACTTTCTTTTAATATACTAATCCTTTTTTGCCTATCAATAAATAACATTTTTGTTATTCATTTTAAACAAATAATCACCTTTTGTTCATATACCTCTAGGCCATCGCATTGCTGCAGTAGATTCCAATCGTGAACTTTTAGGAAGAAAAATGTCCTATAGGCCCTACAGAACCCCAGAGAGACAAGCAAGTCTTCTAGTGTAATGCTGACTGCATTTTGGATGGAGATCTAAGGGTTTCCAAATAGAACATGTTTGCATCTGCTTTCTTACAAGCTGTCATAGGGCTATGCCACCCAGTGAGCTATTATGCCTGCTAGAATACAGCTACCCAAATAATTATGGTGCTTTTGTTGCTGAATTTAAATAAGGATTTTAAAGATCTTCTCTAGGAAAATTCTGTTATCTTTGTTTAAAATAGGTGATTCTTTAAGGGCTTCAGTTCTACTTAGGAATAAAGCATTGCATATAGAACTTAAACTCAAGGTAACTGCCCAGAATGATCAGCTGCAGGAAGCACTTGGCAAGGCCATTGGGGAGGAAGATTACTACAATTTCAATGGTCACTGCCTGCAGTGACCAAACAAGACCTTCAAGTCAGTTGAGCCCTGGGGAGTAAGTCAAACATAGGCCACATATTTACTTGTTCTTTCTCACTGTAGGAGATATTACCAATACTACCAGTAGCTTCCCAAAACTGATTAACCCAGGAAGTGAAAAAAAAAAAAAAGAAAGAAAGAAAGAAAACAAGTTTAGCAAGTTTAAAACTGTTGCTGAGAAGCAAAGCTTACACTGGGTAGGTCAGCCATCAGACTAATAAGGGTCTGTTTTTTAGAAAGTCTAAGTTAAATGATAAACAAGTAATTGTCATGAATGTAAAAGATCCTTCAGAACACAACTATGAATATGTTAATATGTCTCATCCCCACAATTCACTACCAATACCCACTCAATCTCAATAACACTAGTTTTAATTTTGGATAGTGTTACTCCTTCCAAAGGCATGTGTGGCTTCTGACCATGGCAGACTTGGATGTCTCTGGTAATACTGAAAACAGAGGTGACTTAACCTAAAAACTGGCCAGATCCAGTCAAAGGAATTTCTGGATAGCTGCTGGCCTTTGGCTCATTTAAACAAAAATTCAAAGAATCAAAAAGTAAAGAATTCAATAACTTAAAAGTGAGCAAAAATAAGGATATAATATATTTCATCTTTGGAAAAGATCTTTGTGTCTCTCTCTTTCCCCTGGTCCCACAGTATTGTGGGGTTTATCAAACGTGACAGTCTCAGGGTCAGCACCGTAGTCTAGTATATAAGGGAGCTGAATCCCACACTGGCCAACCATAGTTAGAATCCTGGCCCCTGTAGCTTAGAAAACATTCTGGGTGTATGTGTCTATGTTCCTAAAATCCTGACAAAAAGGAGAAATGAAAGAAAAGGTATTGTTGTGAAACCATGCCCCCATTAGGGTGTGTTTTCTCTCCTTCTCACTCTCCCTCCTCTCATAATTTTTTTTTTTTTTTCCTAGAGGGTCCATGTACTCACTAGAGAGAAAGAAAGGAAGGAGAAAACACCCTCCAGAAGGGCTGGTCACACCACAATCCTTTCTCCTCCATCTCTCCCTCCTTTAAGAATTTTGGGCAAACACACATACTCACCTATTGTGTTTCTCAAGCCACTGTGTCTGAGATTCAAACCATGTGATCAACCATGTGGTCAACCCACAAAACATGAAAGTCATTAATTAAATAATCTACCTATACAACAGAACTTTTCCAAAGGAGAGGGCAGGAGTTACCCGAGATAGCTGGGTCTGCCATTCTGGGAAAGAAGTAAGTCTCTTGGATGTGATCATTACTCCTTTAGGTCACTATCTACATAATGTAACTCACCTTTATTGTTTTTATTTGTGTGACCTAACTTGTGAATCCCTATTGAACACATTTGCTTACTAGCTTGGGAATTAAGCTACACAAAAACATTGTGACCACTGGTCCTCAATAGAAGGTTCTCTACCTTTGAAGTTTAAAAGAGCTTGCTTAGTATGATCATGGTCTGAAACTAAAAGAGAATTTGTCAGATTTTGACCTGAAATACTCGGTCCAACAGTAGCATGAAAGAAGATTATACTGCTTTCTATCCTGATACTGTAACTTAGTTCTGTATTAAGTTTTATTAGCAGATCTATTACATACTTTTATTAGGTTTAAATTTCCTTATCAACCTATAAACAAAGCACAGAGGATGGGATTACAGTTAATGAACAGAATTTAAATATTATAAATCTTGATGATGTAAAAATAATAATATAATTTATCAAAAAATGTGAAGAAACAATAGGAAGGATCATAGAACATATGTTCTAATTCCTCATTTATCATAGCAGAAATCAACAGTTATTTCTCAAAGATGAGAAATCATGAAGTATAAGCAGATTGTTTAAAGTTCTAGGAGAGTCAACTATAGTATAAGAATAATTAAAGGATTATCCATATCAATAGGGGTTCCATTAAACAAATTTCCATTTTCCATAAAATGGAAAACTACACAGCAATTAGAAATGAGATAACTCTGTATGCGCTCACAAAGATAGCAATGACATAATGTTAGTTGGAAATAGTAAGTTACAAAAAAAGATCCCATTTATGTACATATACATATCAATGTATATGCATATCGTTATATGTACATAGAAAATAAACTACAGAATTGGGCCAAAGGAGAGGAAAGGAAAGATTTTTACCAATACATATATCTTAGTATTATTTTAATTTTTACAGTTCAAGTGTTATTTTTTTCCTTACATAAAGAAAAGAAAATAAAGTAAAAGTTTCAACCTATAAAAGAAAAAGTAGTACTGCTCTAGGGAGACTGAGATCCAGGACAAGAGTAAGAAAAGCTCATTAAAACTTTTCTTTTACTCTGCAATCAATATGATTCCAAGAACCATAAAATATTCTGGCAAACAAAGCTAATTTTGGATTTTATTTTCTCTCCTGTTTGAACTAACCCTCTAGTTATTAAATCAAAAATGAGGCCAATAAGTCTTTCCTAGGTTATTTCTTGATTATAGCATACCTTCACTTTGTTTTTCAAATAGATATTGTTTGAGGTTAGTTAGAGCTTTTATTTTTCAATTCCATTCAGTAGACATGCTGAGAACCCCAGCACTCGACTCATCTGTAGAAGTTAGTTTTCTTATAATATTTCTGCTCCCTTTTCCTGGCAGGGCTCTCAGACCTACTAAGTCCTTCTTTTTCAACTTTAGCCTCTCCTAACTACCTGAATGAGCAGTAGAATACCACTTCCCCACCTCCCTTTATTCAGCTTAAAGTGCAACAAGGAAGCAGCTCTAAGGAATAGAAAATCAGCCACTTGCCAAGGGAAAAAGAACGGGGGTGGGGGGGTAGATGACAATTTGGTGACCTTCCCTGGGGGAAAGCACCCATGCGTGTGTGTGTGTGTGTGTGTGTGTGTGTGTGTGTGTGTTTATGTATTCTTCCACAGCTGTTTAACATGTTTTTAAAGAATGATTACAGTGTAAATGATGCTATATCCCTTCTTGAAGCCAAAGCATCAAAAATAAGCTTAATTCCATTTTCTTTATTAGCACTTTCAAAAGATATCTCCATAATGTTAGGTTTCACCATTAAGCATTTTCTTTTCTCTATTTCGTTTTTTCAATAATGGTCTGTTTTCATGTTTTCCAACTTGCCCATTTTGAGTTTTCAATTTTCAGTTCATAGATGTGGGACCTCCATGTGTGCCCTCATACTTTTTATTATATTAAACAATTTGGTTTGGACTCCCAGCGCATTTGTTCCTGCTTATTTGTGCCAGAGGAATAGCCAAAGGATGTTATAACTGATTGAAGGGGCTGTGGGGTGGGGGTGGGGAGCTGCTGTGGAAAGTAATTTTTTTCTCTTTGTTTCTGTTTCCAATTTAGGTTTATAGAGATTTTACTATATTTTGTTTGCTCTTATTGAAATTTTCTCAAAGGCTTAATTTTGCTGTTTCAGTATTATAGGAAAAAGGGGGGAAAATCATATAGATGACCCAAGTTCTGACTTTCACCATCTTGATTTCTGGACTTGAAGTTATTTCAAATCTTATTCCTTTCATAAGCAAAATATTGCTTTTTAAACCATCAGTTCTTACAAAAGAATTACTCAAGAGAATTAAGAGGTAAAAGTTATTTTGTACTTTATTAAATGTAAAGAAATTTGATAGTAGTTATGGTAGAAAATTATTAGGGTGGCAAATTGTCATTTTATTTCTAAGCTCTATCTTGCAAGACAGTAAAAACAATTATTAACATTCCCAGATTTTAGTGAAATGTGAAGTGCCTCTACTTAACCACTTTTTTCTTTTCTTTTTTTTTTTTGGTCAGAGGGCACACGGGCTCACCAGAGAGATAGAAAGAGAGAGCGAGAGAGAGAGAGAGAGAGAAAGTAAGAAAGTTCCTCTCACAGAGGATTGTTATATTGCAATCCCTTCTCCTCCATTTTTCTGTCTTTTCAGGATTTGGGGCACACATGCACATGTACCTGCTGTATTTCTAGCCACTGGATCTGTGACTTGAACGGTGCAATTGTCCACATGGGATCCAACCGTCTTAACCACCCCTCCAGATTTAGGACCTGCCCTAATCCATCCAACCTCATTTTAACTAATTATATCCGCAAAATCCCAATTTCCAAACAAAGTCACATTCATAAGTTGCAGTGGACATGAATTTGGAGGGACACCATTCAACACAGTACAGGCGGAGAGGCAGGAAGAGATGGGATACAGGCAACCCACAGCTGCTTTACCTAATACAGACCTAGATTGCCCAGAGAACAGCCTATGGCCAGTGCTTCAGAAGTTGATCCAGTCTGAGGATGCTTGGCCAGATTCTCAGGCCTGTTGCTGGAAACCAAAAGGGCTTTGACCAAGAGTGGGACAAAGGGTACAGCTCCCAGAGAAAGCTGTATGACAGTCACTGTTTTTTATCCATTGAGCTTGGACAGTGTAAGATAAAGACTTTATTGAGGTCATTCTTCTTGCCAAAAAGAGCATTCACTACTTGAATTAATACCAGACACATGGCAAACTCACACAGTTGGCAGAGAGAAGGAATAAGGAGGGAAGACAAGGAAGGAGAGGAGGACGTAATCCACTCAGGCTTTTTTTATTAATGTAACAAAAGTTCCTTGACATATTTCCCAGAATGAGTCACAATCTCTACCCTCCTAGTTATTTCCATTCCAAGCCTGTGCATGTTTTAAAACTCTTATACTAAATTTCCTTTTCCTCTGTATCATCTATCAGAACTCTTGCTTCCCATCACCTGGCACTTATAAGTTTCTCAAGGAGAAGAAAACCTGTTGCTTCTGCATTGAGGCAGGAGCTATGTGAAAGCTAGCCCAACACACTGCAAAAACAGAAGGAGCAAAAAAAAGAGAAGGAGCAAAAGCATACTGCCTCCACCTCCCCCTATCTCTACCCGAAGGCCACAAAGGGAGGTCTTCCTTTATTACCTGCTCTCCTTCATTACCATGCATTAATCACGTTGTCCCACTGCCATGCTCCTAATTTTAAGGTTGGAATCTGACCAGTTGAACTGATGATCATGTATCTAATAATGTCTTATCCTAAAATTTATATTTATTAAATTTATACTTCATATAAATGGGAGGATGCCTTGGTATCCTTCAAGAATTTTTATAATCCTCTAAGTGTTTCTTTGGCCTATGGCCATCATAGAACAACAGAGATTAGATTTATTCTCCAACCTTAAAAACCTAGAAAACCAAACAAAAAAAAATATGAAGTAGAGGTTTCATATGTCAGATGTTCAATATAGCCAGTGTAGGACAGCGATCTCTTAGAGAAGGAAAATAAACAAAGTGAACACAACCAGTGTCCCAGTCAACTGCCTGGAGGAAGTTTCTAGACCACAGCTCATGGAAGAAAATCTAAACAGAATGTCTGTTATCACTGAGATGAAGAGGCAGAGTTCAGAGTTTAGGAAACAGAAAGATTAGAATTGTGGGCAGAGTACAAGACAGGTCCAGAGAGAAAGAGTTCTGGAAATCCTCAGAACACCCTTGAGTCTCTGACTAAATAGAATCTATACACGTATGCAAGGAAACTACTGAGTCCTAACAAGAAACAGAGAAAAGAAGTAAGCAGAACAATCCTCAAACCCCACGGAGAGCCAGGAATAGTTCAAATTCCCACTAGCAAGAGTAGAAATACATCTTGATATACACAGCAATGAGTAGCATCCTCAGGAGGGAAATGCCTTAGAGACAGCCCAAATTAGATTCCATCTAAAGGTTGTCTGAGATCTGCCCTAAAAAATCAGCCTTTGAAAGAATCAAGCTGATTCCATGGATCTTAACTGTTTCAGAAAATCCTGAACACAGGGCCAGAGGTTATGCAATTGTACTTACATTGAAAAAGTCCTGAGTTTGTGTCCTGGAACCTCCATGAACACACCAGGCATGTGCGCATGGAAGCACAATATAGGCTGATTGAGACTGGGGAGGAATCACGTACAACGATCCTGTTGGGGGTGCACTTCTCTTTCTCTCTCAAAAACTTAAAAAAAAAAACAAAAAACTGAAAATATTTAAAGGACAAAAAGAAATCCAGCATGCAACACGTGGCATTTAATAAAAAAAAATTACCAGGCATGCAAATGAACAAAAAAATATGACTGAAATCAAGGGGAGAAAAATAAGTCAATATAAACAAACACAGAAACATGCAGGTGATATAATTAGAGATAAAGACATGAAAATAGCTCCTTATGTTTCAGAAAATTGAGAAAAGTGTGAGAAAGAATAATGAGCAGACAAATAGAAGATATTAAAGAAATCCAAATCAAACTCCTAAAAATGTAATATCTGAACAAAAAAATACCCTGTATAGAAGTAATGGGTTAGAAACTGCAGAAGAAATGCTTAGTGAACTTGAAGATGCAGAAATAGAAACTATCCAAAATAAAATATAGGAAAAAAAATACTGAAAAAAAAAAAAGAGTATAATGAGCTGTGGGACATTAAATGGCCTACATACCATGTAATTAGAGTCCTAAGTATCATCTTGTATTTTCTAAAACTTTGAGCATTTCAAGTATTTTTGGAGTTAATTAACCTAAAAGAATTCAGTTTCATTTTCATATTTCTAGTAAGTACTAGTAAAAACAAATGTACTTCACTTACTATATGTGACTCATTTTTTGAAATTTTCCTGTGAATTTTTTTTCTATTTTGATAGTTTTGATCATTTGAAACATTTATTACCCAATTACACTAAGTCTTTTACACTTGAAATACTACCCAATGTTTGTTCCCAATTGTGAGGTACAACTATTTCGGTAATAAGAGGTGAAACTTTGATAAATATCAAATATATAGTTCTTTTACATGAATTCTAAACTCATTCATTTATCTGAAAATCCTTATTGAATACTTACTATGGTCTGTAATATAATTAAAGCCACAATCAGCAAGACAAATAGTCTGATATGGGAAAGGGAATGTAAATGCATAAACATATATCATTTGGGCAGTAATAACTTTTACAATGCAAACCACAAGAACAACCAAAAAGAGAGTCTCTGCTCTTATAGAACATGAGAGAAATTAAGACAGACAATAAATATAAAAACATTTATATAATATCAGGTCATAGTGGCAAGTGCAGTGAAGATTAAAATAGAATAGCTATTGGAAACATATGGAATGCAGTAATTTGCAAAAAATAATCAGAGAGAGCCTCTTGGAAGTGTTGATATTTGAATAAAGCAAGGAAATCTAAATAAAGTAATGATGCAAGCCACACAATAATCTAAGAGAAAGGAATTCCAGACAGAATAACTTGTGCAAAATTCTACAGCAAAAATTAGTTTGGTATATGTTAGGAACAGCAAAAAGTTCAATAGAGTCAGATCATGCACAGACTTGTTCACCATGACCAGGGATTTATATTTTTATCCATCTCATTCCAAGCATTTATGCTGAAGTATTCTTAGACTACTAGGTCACAACACACCAAGTGCTTTATCTTCAACAAGTAAGACTGTATATAGCAAGAGTGACTCCATATTTGAAACCTGTTTTGAAGTGTAACTTGTATGTAAAGTAACTTGACTCCCAAAACTCTCATGAATCCCTTTGTTGTTCAACATGCGAATGAATCACATATGGCACTCTGGATAAGCTATACAGATTGGTTTTTTTGAGGATATAAAAAGGCAAGGCACACACCAACACTTGTCTACTCTGGGCTAGCCAATGATATGATTAATGGTTGAAGCAGCTGAATCTCACATGGCTTACTACATGCATGGTTTGAGTGCTGAACCCAGTGGCTTCAAAAACATGCCAGATGCATGTGCATGCATGCCCCAAATCCTGAAAGAACAGAATAGAAGGAATTTCAATATGGCCATCCCCACTGGTAAAGGGGAGGAGTGCTTTTACACTTTCTCTTGCTCTCTCCCTGGTGAGCACATGAACCCTATAGCAAATAGAAGAAAAGAGAAAAAGAAAAAAAAAACCAGACTTGCCTATACTATTGGTATGGTACATTCACTCTCAGAGTGTCTCCTACTGAAACCTCATTTTGTGGCATCATCTTGAGAAGGAAGCCTTGCAAGCTGGGGACAGTATCAAGAAAGGACTTGGTTGCCCGATTCTTACTTTTCCTTGAGACTTGGAACTTGGTTGGTTAACTTCCCTCTTCTTCTCTCTGTTTTGGTTAACTATATTGTATCTTATATGCTTAATTATATAAACTAACATGTAATTACATAGTTATATAAGTTATATATATATATATACACATACATGATCATTAGGATTTGTTCCTAGCTGGTTACAAGCTAAATCCAACTACCTGTATATATGTGTGGAAGTTTGATTTTTAGGATAATTCCACATGCAACTCCCATGCCAGAACCTGCACCTTACCCATTGGCTGCTGGTTTCAGTCTGTCTACATAGCCAAGAAACAGAAATCTGACACTGTGGAAAAACACAAATCACTTGGTAGTTTTTGCTCCTGCTTACAACAAAGACCATGGTACAAAAAAATAATAATCTGGGAACCAGCAGATGGCATAGTGGTTTAGGTGCTGGGCTCCCACATGGGTAATTATGGACCCAGCAGCTTGAAAATCACGCTGCGTACATGTGCATGCATGCCCAAAACCCCAAGAGAAGAATGGAGGAGAAGGGATTACCGTATAGCCATCCCCTTGGAGGGTGATTTCTCACTTTCCCGCTTTGTCTCTTACTGGTGAGCATTCAAGTTCTATAATAAAAACCTAATAATAATAATAATAATAATAATAATAATAATAATCTAGAGTTTAATCACATAAAGACAAGCGATTTATTTTTCCCCTATTGTACTTGATTATGCATAGGAATTATTTAAACTTGGTTTTATTCATACTATAAACACCACTTTGTAATCTACTTCTTTCAGATAAGAATACTATGTCATAAAATTTTTCTGTATTATAGACTTCATGAATATCACTTTTAATGGCTATGTAAAATTGCACAGGGGTGGTTATAATCATTCACAATAAGCATATTCAGTATTGTTCAAAACTAGGTTCACATTTTCCACAAATAATGTATATCCTTGTGAATACTTTTCACCTCAGAATTCAAACAGTACAACTCTGAGTCAAATATTGATCAATATCTTTTAAGTTTCTGATACAAGATCTTTTCCAGTTCTGCCTTCAATGCCACCAGTAACCTATGAGAATGCCTGTTTCACTGCATCTGTGCCAGGACTGCCTTTATCATTCTGGTTGTTCATAAATAAATAGTGTTCTTTTTTATTCTGTGTTAACTTGATGTATGAAAAATCATATTAAAATGTTGCTTTTATTTGGTAATTACTTTATTAATAACAGTTGCAAATTAAAGATGACAAGTTCTTTGGCATTTCTCCCATCAAGAGGAGGAATTTATTTCCCCTTTCCTTGAACATGGGCTGGCCTGTGACTATTTCAACCAATAAAATACAGGGTATGTGCCCTCTACTATTCCAGGTCTACTCTTAAAGAGGACTGGACCCCTCTGGCTTGGTGTCTTGGAACCCTGAGCAGCTATGTATGAAGTCCAGTTACTCTGCTGGCGACATTACATAAAAAGGCCTCAGGCCTCATGGAAGACTTTAGTCCAACCTTAAGAGCTGTCAAGCACTGAGCATGTGACAGAAGCAGCCTTGGGCTCTCCAAACCAGCCCTAATACCAGATGAATGCCATCAAGTAATCAGAACCAATACCACATGAAGTATAAGAATCAGCCACCAAACCTTGAATAAAGTGCTAATCCATAAAATTGTAAAATAACAAAATTAATTTTGTTTATTCGGGGGGGGGGGGGTGGAGAGGTTTTGGTTATAGGGCACATGCACTCACCAGAAAGACAGAGACAGAGAGACAGAAACCGAGAAATCACCCCCCCCAGGGGTATGGCCATGCCGCAATCCCTTCTCCATTTGCTGCAATCCCTTCTCCTCCATTCTCCTCTTGGAATCTTGGGCACACATGCACACGTGCCCAGTGTAAGTTTAAGCCACCGGGTCCGGGACTCAAACCGCGGTTGACTACATGGGAGACCAGCGACATAGCCATTCCACCAACTGCTGGTCCCAACAAAATTAATTTTTGTTTCATGAAACTTGTTTTGGTAGTTTGTTACAAAGCAAGGTATATCTGGAATATGGATTGTGCAATCTCATTTGTGATTTATCTGCTTAGGCACTACAATTTATGTCTGTTTATCTATTACAATGTTAATTTTTTAAATAATATATTTGGGTACCTAAAGAATTAAGATACTAATCTTTATCTGTCATACTTTTAAACATGTGCTTTGTGTGTGTTTTTTTTTGAAGTTTTATTTTATTTTATTTTATTTTATTTTATTTTATTTTATTTTTTTAAAGAGAGATTTTTGCTATAGGGCATGTGCACTCACCAAAAAGACAGAGAGAGACAGAAAGTGAGAAATCACCCCCTAAGAGGAATGGCAATGCCACAATCCCTTCTCCTCCATTCTTCTCTCAGGATTTTGGGCACATATGCACACATACCTGGCAAGAGTTTCAAGCTGCTGTATTTCCTAACATACATAATTTTTTAATTTCCTAACATATATTTGCCTTTTACTTTTTTTTGGAGAGTTTTTTGCTATAGGGTACGTGTGCTCACCAGAAAGAGAGAGAGACAGAGAGAAAGAAGCAAAAAATCACCCCACAAGGGGGATGGCCACACCACAATTCCTTCTCCTCCATTCTCCTCTCGGGATCTTGGGCACACACACACATGCACCTGCATGAGGTTAAGCCACCAGGTCTGGGACTCAAACCGCAGTTGACTACCTGTGAGTCCAACAACACAGTCATTACACCAACTGCTGGTCCTGCCTTTTACTTTTGATTATAGTTTGATCACACATATTTTAAGTGTTTTTAGCATTTCACTTCAAAGTTTAAGAAAGTATTCCTGGGCCCAACAGGTGGCATGGTGGTTAAGGGCATTGGATTCTGACATGGCTGACAATGGTTCAAGTCCCAGACCTGGCAGCTTGCTTTCTCACTTGCCCTCTTTCTCTCTCTCTCGCTTTCACTCTGTCCTTCTCTGGTCAAATTAAAATAAATAAATAAATAAAGTTAAAAAAAATAATTTTTTTGAAAAAGAAAGTCTTACTTAAGGATAATAATATTTATTTCTCTTTTCTCATGTGTTTCTACAATTTGTAATAAATTCATATAAATGAATTAATTTTTAATCCACTTTGAATGAAGTTTGCTAAGTTTATCAGAGGAAAAAAAAACCCCTAATACTTCCAAAATTTATTTCCTTTTTTTTTAAGACTCAGTTTATTTTATTTAGTTATTTACTTGACCAGAGAGGGACACAGAAAAATGAGAGACAGAAAGCAAGTCTCCAGGTCTGGAACTTGAACCACGGATAGCCAATGTGGGAGTTTAGCATCTTAACCACCATGCTACCTGCCAACACCTAAGTTTTCTTTTTTTTTTTATGTATATATGATCTACTAATTATTTGACTACTACTAGGGCAAATGTGCTTTGTGTGTGTGTTTTTGAAGTTTTATTTTATTTTATTTTATTTTATTTTATTTTATTTTATTTGTTTAAAGAGAGATTTTTGCTATAGGGCATGTGCACTCACCGAAAAGACAGAGACAGACAGAAAGTGAGAAATCACTCCCTAAGAGGGATGGCCATGCCACAATCCCTTCTCCTCCATTCTTCTCTCAGGATTTTGGGCACATACGCACACATACCTGGCAAGAGTTTCAAGCTGCTGGGTCCAAGACTCGAACCATGGTCTACTACTTGGAGAGTCCAGAGATGTAACCATTACACCATCTGCTGGCCCCAAATTTTCTTTTTTTAAGTCTCTACTTCTCTCCTATTATGACAAAGCAGAGAGTAAAGTAGTTCATGGAATGAATGAGATTGCTAATCTATATAATGTTCCACCTCTAATTACTAAGAAGTTAATGTCCCTTTTGCTGAGCATGACTGACTTTCTCTGGAAGTTTGAAGTGTGCTTCTTTCCTAGGAGTTAAAATGGAAAAGATCTAATAGAAATTAAGAGGATGGCAGTGGAGTGGGGGGAGGAATAACATTAAAATTGAATTAAGAAGCTAAAACTCTAATCAAACCCATACACAAGAGCCAGCCAATAGCAGAATAGTAATGCAACACTCTGCAATGTTGGACCTATATAGGAAAGTCAAAGGTCAGGTTCCAAGGCCTCTCCATACACACTAGGCATGCACACACATGCCTGTGATCCTGGCTGGCTGAGGCTGGGAATGGATTGTGACAGGAACACTGCTGGGGATGACTGTCTCTCTTTTTCTCTCTCTCAGAAGAAATAAAATAAATAGAAACTTTTAAAACAAACAAACGAAAGACATATATAATCATGTGCTGCAGAATGACATTTCAGTCAATGATCAACCACATAGATAGTGTATGTTTATGATTGTGCCATATAGCTCAGGTATGTAGTAGGCTAATACATCTATGTTTGTGTACATATGTGAGAGGCTGCACACCAGCAAATATCGCCAGTTTCTCAGAGAGCAAACAATTACACAATGCCAAAGGCCATGATTGGCTCCCCTTCAAAACCTCACCTTCAAAACCATACTCTGATTGGCCACTTCCCATAGCAAATCGGTGAGCTTAGAATCCCTCAGATTTGCATATCTGGCACCTCATGATTGGTACACAAAAGCAACCAATCATAACCCACCTTCTACAATCCTTTATTAGCATATAGGACAAACAATCACTGCCCACCAGCATGTATATAACCACGATCCCTGGCCCACAATCACCAGACGACCCTGAAGACCCTGAAGAGCTGTGACACCGCGTCATCTCCAGACGACCCTGAAGAGTTGTAACACTGCGTCGTCTCCGTGTTGTAACACTGCGTCATTCATCCCATCTCTCACTCCTTCCGTCAGAAAACCTGTTCAACTATCCCCCGGGTCGGGACATACATACACCCTTAAGATGTTTATACAATGATGAAACAACTTAACGATGTATTTTTCCAGAACATATTACCTCATTAAGAGATACACAACAGTATTTGTTTTAAGTTTTTTTTAATGTCCTTCATTAGACAGAAAGAGACAAAGAAGGACCCCCCACACACACCCAACAAGGTCTTACCACACCATGATTCTCCTTCCAGCCTTCCAGCCAGCCAGGATCATAGCCATGGCCACACCCATCATATTCAAATCAATCCAGGATCTGAACCTAGAACCTTCTCATCAGAAACCAAGATTGCACTGCCACGCCCTGCTGCTTGTGCCACCATGTTGGGCCACATAACTGTATTTTAACAAAACACTGGGATCTAGTTAAAACATTAGTCAGCTTTACACGGAAAACCAAGGTTTTCACAACTTCAGGAGATAGTATGGCAGCCACAATAGAAGCTTGTTATGATATGGCTCTTGCTTGGAACAACTTAGACTGCCTGAGCCAGCCAGTTGCACAGTGGTTGAGGCTCTCTCACATGGCTGACTGCATAGTCCATGTCCTGTGCTAGCGGCTTGAGAAGCACACTGAGCACCTGTAGATGCATGCTCAAAATCCCAAAAGGAAAGAATGATGGAAAACAAGGAATTGTAGCATGACCACTCCCCTTAAGGGTATTTTCTCACTTTTCCCTTTCTCTTTCTCTCTCTCTCTCTAGCAGGCACATATGTCGTCTGGCACATTACAAAAAAATAAAAATAAAAATAAAATAGAACTATCCTAGAGAATTCACACAAAGACTGTGAAGAATCCCAGTATACTGGATATATCTTGTGCACCACTTCAAACCTTTCAGCCCCACCTCTTACTCTAGCCACTGCTTCTGGAGTGGAGGCTTTGAGCAGCTTCCCATGGGTGCAACTGGCCAACCCTCACACTTCTGTACCTCCATTCTGATTGTGGATCTATATCCACAGTCACTCTGCAATCATACATGTGCACAATCTGTAACTGCAGGTCATAAATACTATGGGATCATGTTTGACCAATGAGCAAAGGAAAACAATGAATAAATGCTCCCCCTTTCATCTGATGGAAAGTTTGCCTTATTTCATAAGTCTCTTCAGAAGATTATGGAAGAATTGAGAAGCAAGCACCAGCAGGGAATCAACAATATCATTATGGTGACTCTTCCACATTCTCTCCTTAACCTCCCTGTCTTGGTTACATAGTACTTACTTTCCAAAGTAAACACCTTCCCAGAAATCTTTGTCTTAGGCTCTAGAGGAAACTCATTCCATATCCTGAAAACAAATCTTTCTGTGTGCTTAAATTAGCCAGAGTCCATTGCTTTGGCAATGAAAAATTTTACTATATAACTAAAGACTAAAAAGGAAAAAAATGAAAACAGTAGTTAAGAATGAAAAAAAAAATGAAAACAGTACTTAAGAATGAAAAAAAAAAGGTAGAAAAACAAATCTTAAATGAAATAAAGGGGACCAGTTAATGTCATGGTAGTTGCCTACAATACAGCCAACTCTCAGGTGGACTCCCAGACCCAGCACCCTGAAAAACATAGAGGGCATGCATGTGTGCAATACCAAAATCATCAGAGGAGAATGGAAGAGAAGGCACTGTGGTGTAGTCATCCCCCCACCCTCAGGGGTGCTTTCTCACTTTCCCCACTTCCTCTCCATGGCAAGCACATATGTCCTATAGCAAAAATACATATAAGTTGAGCAGTCCTAATCTGAAATGCTTCAAAATCTTAATTTTTTTGAGCACTGACATGATGCCATAAGTGTAAAATTCCATACCTGACCTCATGTGATGGATCACAGTCAAAATGTTACAAATACAAAAATGTTGTATAAAGTTACCTTGAGGCTAGGAACCAGCAGATGGCATAATGGCTACATTGCTGGACTCCCATGTACTCGAATGAAGTTTGAGTCCTGGACCCGGTGGCTTAAAACTCATGCAAGGCACACATGCATGTGTGCCTAAAATCCTGAGAGGAAAGTGGAGGATACGGGATTGCGGCGTGGCCGCACTCCCTGGGGATGAGTTCTTGCTTTCTGTCTTTCTGTCTCTCTCTGCCTCTTCAGTGAGAAATTGCACCTTATAGTGTACATGAAACATAAATGAATTTGTGTTTAGACTTGGGTCCTACCCTCAAGATAACTCATTTGAATACACAAATATTCCAAAAATTCAACAAATTTCTGGTTTCAAGCACTTTGGGTAAGGAATACTCATTATGTAGTATCAATATGAATTTAGGGAAAACCCCATAATGCGGTAGTTAAGCACTGTGCTTTAAGAGCTGGATCCCACATGGCTGACCCTCGTTCAAATCCTAGCCCCAGCTACTTGAAAAGCATGCTAGGCATGTGTGTGCTCATGCCCAAAATCTTGTCAAGGAGAAATGGAGAAAAAAGGATTGTGGCATGACCATGTCTCATTGCAGAGTGCTCAATCTCTTTTGCTTTCTCTTCCCTTCCCTGGTGAATTCATGTGCCCTCTGGCAATAAAATATATCTATTTATAAAATAATAATTGAATTTTGAAGCATATAAATCCACAATGCATCATGACCAAGTAAGATTTATAACAGAAATACAAGAATAGTTCAAAATTAGGAACTCTGTCAATTTAATCTATCAATGTAATCACTAGAATAATAAAGAGAGGGCCCAGCAGGTGGCATGGTGCCTGAGGAGCTGAACTCCCACATGGCCAACCACAATTCAAGTCCCAGATCTGGTGGCTTGCTTTCTCACTTTCCCTCTGTCTCTCTGTGGTGAGCACACATATTCTATGACAAACTTAAATAACAATAATAATAATAAATTTTAAATTTTAAATAATTATAAGCAGGAAAGTCCATTTGATTACCTTGATAGATTTTAGAAAAGTATTCAAAATAAATACTAAAATCAATACTCAGTCTGACTTCTTTTTTCTAGAAGGCATGCGTTCTAGCCGGAGACAGAGAGAGAGAGAGGTGGGGGTGGGAGGAGAAAGCATCCCTCATGGGGAGTGGTCACACCACAATTCCTTCTCCTCCATCCTTCCCTCCTTTTGAGATTTTAGGCATGCACACACACATGCCTAGTATGTTGCTCAAGCTCGTGGGTTCAGAATTTGAACCACAAGGACTGACCCTGTGGGATCCATGTGCCTTAACAACCAGGCCATGGAGATTGCCCTGAATATTTTTTTAAGAGACTTTTAAGGAAACTACAATTATAAGACATTTATTTAGATCTGGTGAAAATCTAATAAAAACTTATGGCAAGTATGCTTAATAATTAAATATTACAAGCATGTCCACTTAGCAAAGGGAAACAGAAGAGTCCATCCTCACTATTACTACTACAATACAACATTGTACTAGAATACAATTATGCATGAAAAGTAAATGAGACCTAAATATTACAAGAGAAAAGACAGAACCAGCTCCATGGCACAGTAGTAACATGTTGGTCAGGAGAACTGAATCACATATGGTGATCATGGCTCAAATCCTTGGCCCAGACAGTCTGAAACACACCTGTAGGTGCGTGAATGCCAAGAGTCAATAGGCTGGAAGACTGAAACAAGGAGATCACAGACTCTGTGGAGGGTGCTCGCTCGCTCGCTCTCTCTCTCACTTCTCCCCTTTCTCATGTGTGTGTGCACATACTCTATCACAAAGAAAAGAAACCTTTAATAAAAATAAAGATGGAAAAGCTAAAATTGCAGGTGATTTGTTTACCTAAATAATGTTAAAGATTAACTGAAAATTAAAATAATGAAGAGTTTCAGAGAGTGGTCAGGAAAAGATCAACATATAAAAATGAATAAGTTTTGTAACGTAGCAATAACTAATTAAAATTATAAGGATAAAATACACCATTTCCAGTATGAAGAAAAACTGAACAGGAAATACCTACCATTATTAGGTATGTCAGGAAAATACCTACCATTACATCAAGAAAATGCTACAACCTTACTATAGGACACACAAAAAATTTTTTTATAAAACTTGTGAAGTGATTCTAAAATTTATCTCAAGAAGAAAATATACAGGAGTAAATACAATTTAAAAATAAAACAATGAATGGTAGAATCATCAGAAACCCCAATCAACTAAAAAGCATTAGTAATAAAACTTGTGTTATTGTGACAAAGAAGAAAAACAGATCAAGGACTATGATATAGAATCCAGACCCATTTATCTGTCAGAATATAATATATTGTAAACAGGAAATTTTGGATCAGAGATGAAAGAATCAAAATGAAGTCAACTGATTCACTATTACATAAAAATCAATAAGCTTCATTTCCACATCACACAATCTCCCAAAATAATTTCCAAGAGGATAAAGCCCTAAATAACAAAAAGGGGATAAAATTATAAAGTCTAGAATAAAATACAATAAAAACATCTAGAGGTAAATAGGACAGAATATTTTCATAATTTGGAAGCTAGGAAGGATTTCCTAAACAAAACCCCAACCTAGAGTCATAAAACAAAAGACTACAAAATTTGTTAAAAATTAAAAACTTCCATATGATGATACTATTAACATTGTAAAAGAAAAGTGACAGATTGGGTAAAATATTTGTAATACATATAAGAAATGAAGAATTACAGTTATAATATATGCTAGCCTTACAAAATAAATATTAAAAAGATAAACAACTAACAGTAAAACAAAGAATATGAACAACGAATTCCTAACAGAAATATCAACGACCAATAAAAGTATGAACATATGCTCAATATCTGTTATAATGAGGAAAATGCAAATCTAAACAATGAATCATCTTCTAGAATGAAAAAAATCAGACAGATCAGTAATATCCAATTTTATAGAGCATATAAGAAAATGAGCATATTCATATACTATTTTATAGGAGTAAAAATTGGTACAGTCTGTTTGGAGGAAAATGTTGTCCATCTTCTTATTCATTCACCAAATGTCATTCTGCAAATGTCACCTACTTCATGTGATATGCTGTAACAGGACCTAAGAATATAGCAATGAACAGACAAAGTTACTGTCCTCCTGGAGCTTCTATTCTGGAGGGTAGAGTACGGGATGAAGAAGATGAACAAGAAGTAATTAATATGGAGAGTAGGTTGTTCTAAGCACAATAGAAATAAATCAGGGAAGGGGGATTAAAAGTAGTAGTGTTGGGAGGATGTTGTTTTATGTAAAAACAGGGAACTATTTAAAGCCTTGGAAAGACACACTCCCATCTTTCGACCCCTGGGCCAGGATCTTCGAGGGAGGACTGCCCCCAGCAGCTTCAGCCCCGGGACCCCCAAGCCAGACACTCCTCTTTAAGCCAGGAACGCCCTCAGTTCTACCACACCACACTCCCATCTTTCGACCCCTGGGCCAGGATCTTCGAGGGAGGACTGCCCCCAGTAACTTCAGCCCCGGGGCCCCCAAGTCAGACACCCCTCTTTCAGCCAGGTACACTTTTGCTCTTTTTTCTTCCCTTTTTTTTTCTGTCCCCTTACCCACATCTTTCATTTGTAAATTTCTCTCTTCTGAATTAACACATAGGAACGCCCTCAGTTCTACCACACCACACTCCCATCTTTTGACCCCTGGTGAAATTGCATGCCGCGCGCTAGCGTGCAACTTTTTCTTTATTCTACATGTTATTTTCTTCCCATTTATTCAGTCCTCACTTCCTTTATCTACACCATCCCTGGCTGTCTCGATAGGTCTAGAATTACAATTCTGAAACATTCTAGCATTTTAAGACTCTCTAGAATCCTCCATTTCACTGAACCACCTGCGAAAAAGGAGATACATTTCTTTTTACACCTGAAGAGAATACTTTTTCTTGGATTACATTACTAAACACAATTGAAGAGAGACTTTGGCTATCTCCATTCCACATCAGAAAGGAAACACACTTGCTCCTATTCGAAGAAACGTTCTCGTAAAAGGTTTTTCAAAGGGAACACATCTCCCAATGGTTAGAAGTAAAAGAACCTCAGGCCTGAATAAAGCAGGAAATATGTCTCCATCAAAGGAACACAGTAAATCCCTTCCTTTTCTTGAAAAAATAGAGGACGTTACCAAAATGTCCAAGATAGAGTTTAGAACATTCATGTTGAACAAGTACTATGAGCTGGAACAGAAAAGAGACAATGAACTACAGGAGATGAGGAAGTCCTTCAGCGATATGAAGAAAGAAATGCTAAGGAAGAGTAAAATGGAACTATTAGAGGTGAAGTCTGTAATACAGGAAATCAAAAACTCTCTCTCAAAAGTATTAAAAGTCGATTAGACCATGCTGAAGGTCGAATCTCTGATGTAGAAGATAAAACTTCTGACCTAGAGAAAACCACCAAAAAGATAGAGAAAATAACAAAAAAACATGAAGATAACATACGAGAATTACTAGATTCCATTAGACGTCCTAACATCCGAATAATTGGTATCCCAGAAGATGAAGAAACTAATAAGAGCATGGAAAACCTATTCCATGAAATCTTGGAAGAAAATTTCCCAAGCATAGAGAGGCACTCAAACATCCAGACCCAAGAAATACAAAGGACACCAAACAGAATCAACCCAAGAAGATCTTCCCCAAGGCATATCATAGCCAGACTGGCTAAGACCACAGATAGAGATAAGATACTAAAACTGGCAAGAAAGAAACGACAAGTGACTTACAAAGGTCACCCCATCAGGCTAACACCGGGCTTCTCAACAGAAACAATGCAAGCAAGGAAAGAATGGGAAGATGTACTGAAAGTGTTAAGAGAGAAACAATTTCAACCAAGATTATTGTATCCTGCAAGATTATCCCTCATATGGGAAAAAAAGATTAAAATCTTCTCAGACAAACAAAACCTGAAAGAGTTCCAGGAAAACTAAAGAAGTAACAGCCAGAAACAAAAGAGTAAAAGGCAACTAAGACAATGGCCAACTTAAACATCGGGACAGATCCATTAACATCAATAATAACATTGAATGTTAATGGATTAAATTCTCCAATCAAGAGACACAGACTGGCTGAATGGGTTAAAAAACAAAAACCCTCTATCTGTTGCCTACAGGAAACCCACTTCATAGATAAAGATACACATAGACTGAAAGTGAAGAGATGGAAAAAGATTTTTCCATGCAAATGGGAACCAAAAAAGAGCTGGAGTCGCAATACTAATCTCTGACAAAATAGGCTTTAAAACAAAAATTGTTCGAAGAGACAAAGAAGGGCACTATATTGTAGTAAAAGGATCAATCAATCAAGAAGATATAACGCTTATTAATATCTACGAGCCTAACACAGGAGCACCCAAATATGTGAAGGAAAGACTGCTAGATCTAAAAAGGGAGATAGACTGCAACACAGTAATTGTTGGAGACCTCAACACTGCACTATCCCCCCTAGATAGATCATCTAGACAAAAAATAGGTAAAGAGATAAAAGATCTAAATGATATCATAAATCAAATGGACTTAACAGACATCTATAGAACTTTCCATCCCAAAACCTCGAGATACACTTTTTGCTTGCCACCACATGGAACATTCTCGAAGATTGACCACATTATTGGGCACAAAGCAAGCCTCTACAGATTCAAAAGCATAGAAACTATACCCAGCATCTTCACCGACCATGATGGAATTAAACTTAAGTTTAATTTCAAGAGAAATTCTCAAAAACACTCAAATACATGGAAACTTAATAACCTACTCCTGAATGACTCCACAGCTACTGAAGAAATAAAGACTGAAATCAAAAGGTTCATGGAAGCCAATGACAATGAGGACACGAGTTTCCATAATCTTTGGGACACTGCTAAAGCAGTCATAAGAAGGAAGTTCATAGCAATTAGTGCACATAGAGGAGCATGGAAAGAAGGCAAATGGATCACCTAACATCATGCCTCACAGAATTGGAAAAGCAACAGCAAAAATATCCAAAAACTCCAGGAGAAAGGAAATAATAAAGATACGAGCAGAAAGAAATGAAATAGAAAATAAACGAACTATACAGAAAATAAATGAAAGTAAAAGCTGGTTCTTTGAAAAGATAAACAAAATTGATACACCACTAGCGAGACTTATTAAGAAGAAGAGAGAAAAGAACCAGGTGAATCAGATCTGCAATGAAGCAGGCAAAATAACAACAGACATAGTAGAAATAAAAAACATTATTAGAGGATACTATGAACATCTGTATGCCAAGAAACAAGATAATTTGGATGAGATGGACAAATTCCTGGACATGTATAATCTACCTAGATTGAGCCAGGAGGATATAGAAAGTCTGAATAGGTCCATAACAAGCCAGGAGATCAAATCAGTTATAAATAACCTCCCAACAAAGAAAAGCCCTGGCCCTGATGGATTCACCTCTGAATTCTACAAAACTTTCAAAGAAAAGTTAACCCCCATTCTGCTCAAGTTATTTCTAAATATCCAAAAGGGTGAATCTCTCCCTAATTCATTCTATGAAGCCTCTATCACCCTTATCCTTAAAACAGATAAGGACAGGACAAGGAAGGAAAACTATAGACCAATATCCCTGATGAATATAGATGCGAAGATTCTCAACAAGGTACTAGCAAATCATATACAACAACTTATAAAAAAGATTATACATCATGATCAGGTAGGCTTTATCCCAGGAATGCAAGGTTGGTTCAACATACGTAAAACCATAAATGTAATACACCATATTAATAGGAAGAAAGATAAAAACCATACATTCATATCAATTGATGCAGAAAAAGCATTTGATAAGATACAACATCCCTTCATGATCAAGACCCTCGGCAAAATCGGCATAGAAGGGTCATTTCTCAACACAATAAAAGCTATCTATGAAAAACCCATAGCGAACATCATCCTCAATGGAGAAAAGCTGAAAGCTTTCCCACTAAAAACGGGTACAAGACAAGGATGTCCACTTTCTCCACTCCTCTTCAATATAGTACTAGAAGTCTTGGCCATTGCAATCAGAAAAGAGGAAAAAATAAAAGACATTCAAATAGGAAAAGAAGAGGTGAAACTCTATCTGCAGATGACATGATTGTATACATAGAAGACCCAATGGTTTCCATAAAAAAATTTCTGGAAGTAATACATGAATACAGTAACGTTGCAGGATACAAAATTAATATCCAGAAATCTATAGCATTTCTGTATATGAACAACAGGCAGGCTGAGATAGAACTGAAAAAAGTTGTTCCATTTACCTTAGCCACAAAAAGTATAAGATACTTAGGGACAAATCTAACTAAAGAAGTTAAAGACCTCTACAAAGAAAACTATGAGAAGATAAAAAAAAGAAATTGAAAATGACACAAAAAAGTGGAAGGACATCCCATGTTCCTGAATTGGAAGAATTAATATAATCAAAATGGAAATTTTACCCAAATTAATCTACTTATTTAATGCAATGCCAATCAAAGTACCAGACACATTCTTCACAGATCTAGGAAAGACAATCATAAAGTTTGTCTGGAATCATAAAAGACCCCGTATTGCCAAAGCAGTTCTGCACAAGAGGAGTGGAGTGGGCGGCATCTCACTCCCTGACCCAAAAATATACTACAAAGCTGTGGTAATCAAAACAGCATGGTACTGGCACAGGAACAGACAGGTAGACCATTGGAACAGAATAGAGTCCCCAGAAATGAATGCTCAAACATACAGCCAACTGATTTTTGACAAGGGGTACCAGTCAATTCAGTGGGAAAAGGAAAACCTCTTCAGCAAATGGTGCTGGCAAAACTGGATCTCCACTTGCAGAAAGATGAATCTGAACCCCTACCTCTCACCTCTGACAAAAATAAAGTCAAGGTGGATCAAAGATCTAAATCTAAGACCTCAAACTATAAAACTGCTCCTGGAAAACACTGGGGAAAATCTGGGAGACATCGGGGTAGGGAAAAACTTCTTAAATAAGACTCCCAACACACAGTCTATGATCCCTAAAATAGACAAGTGGGATTACATCAGACTAAGAAGTTTCTGCATGGCAAAAGACACAGTGATTAGTGTGAACAGACAGCCCTCAGAATGGGAAAATATTTTTGTAAACTATGCATCAGACAAGGGACTGATAACCAGAATTCACAAGGAACTCAAGCAGCTGTTCCGGAAAAAGACAATCAATCCTATTAAAAGATGGGAGAATGAGCTGAAAAAACCACTCTCTAAAGATGACATACGAATAGCTAAAAGGCATATGAAAAAATGCTCAACATCCCTCATTGTAAGAGAAATGCAGATCAAAACAACAATGAGATATCACCTAACCCCAGTCAGAATGTCTAAGATTAAAAAAACAAAAAATGGTAAGTGCTGGATGGGGTGTGGTGAAAAGGGAACTCTCTTACACTGCTGGTGGGATTGTAAATTGGTCCAACCACTGTGGAGAACAATTTGAAGATTCCTCCAAAATCTACAAATAGAACTACCATATGATCCAGCAATCCCACTCCTTGGTATCTACCCGAAGGACAGAAGAACACTTAATCGAAAAAGTGCTTGCACATCGATGTTACTGCGGCACTTTTCACGATTGCTAAGTCATGGAAACAATCTAAATGCCCACGAACTGATGAATGGTTAGAAAAACTGTGGCACATATACTCAATGGAATACTATTCATCCATAAAAAACAACAAAACCTTGGCTTTTGAAAGGAAGTGGATGAATATGGAAGACTTACTGCTGAGTGAAGCAAGCCATGCTATGAAGGAAAGGCATTGTATGTCCCCACTTAATATATACCGAGTGTCTGCACTCTAAAAAAAAAAAAAATATATATATATATATATATATATATATATATATATATATATATTTGAAACCATACTGCTTCTGTTGTTATAGAGTTATAAAATTATACAAAATTATAAGACATATCTTGAACATTATCTTTAAAATTCAGTATTTTGAAATTTTGAAAGTTGTTTGTAAACTGTCAAGAATTATGGAGTATGAGCTAAAATTTTTTGCTATGTAAAGTAAATGTTTGTGGAAAAATGTAAAAATAAATAAATGAAAGAAAAAAAAAGCCTTGGAAAATGTGGTCTAACATTTGACTTTATTTGGAAACAAAGTAACATAGGAAGTCACTGGAGGGTTTTTAAAGCAAAAGAATTACATGACTGAACTTACACTTTAAAAGAATTGCTCTAGTTGTTTAAGGAACAGCTTTTTTGGGGGGGTTGAGTTTTGTTTTTTTGGTTTTGTTTTGTTTTGTTTGGTTTTGTTTTTCCTAGAGAGTTTGTGGCTCACCAAAGAAAGACTGAGAGAAAAGGAAAAGAGGGGGAAGCACACTGCAAACGCTTCTTTTCCATCTCTCCCTCCTTTTAGAATTCTGGGCATGCACGCACACACACCTGATGTGTTTTTCAAGACTAGAACTGCACCATCAGTCATGTGTGCACCACCAGTCAAAGAGCCAGCCCTAGAGAGCAGATTCTAAATGAGCATTAATTATGACACTATTGCAATGAGCCAGGAAAAACTGATAGCAGCCTGGGCTAGGGTGGTGCAATGAAGGTGGTGAGAAGTTGTTGATTATGAATATGTTTTAAACATAGAGTTAATAGGGTTTACTAATGAATTAAACATGGTAAAATAGAAAATAGAGGTCAAGCATCAACTCTAGAGGTTTTTGTCCTGAGCAACTGGAAGCTAATATTTACTGAGATAGGGAAGTATGCAGAAGAAGCAGGTTGAGAAGAGAGGGGTAAATGAGTTAAATTTGCAATGCCTGGTAGGCATTCAAATGGAGTATCACTTAGGTTGCTGGATATAAAAACCTGGAGTTCAGGGACAAAATAAACGCTAAATTGTAAACTCAAGAGTCATCACTGTACACATAGTATTTACAGCCAAGGAGCTGGATAAGATCTCCTACAGAGTGAGTCTAATTGGAGAAGGGAGGTCCAAGATTGAGTCATGGGACACTCCACTACAAAAGTTAGCAGTTGGGAAATGAGGAGGAACAAGTAGAAGAAGCCAAGAAGGAGCAGTCATTGAGGTAAAAGGAAACCAAGAGGGCAGTCCCACATGCCAAGCGAAGAGTGTTTCAGAAGGCAGTAATCGTGCCAATTTTGTATTATCTTTCAAAATACAAAGTGAGCGTACTCTCTTTCAGTAATTCTGTTTTGAAAACGCTACAGAAATACATATGTATACATAAAAATTGTTTTGCATGGATATTTATTTAAATATCACTTGTAATAGCAAATTAAATGTCCATCAACAGGGAAATACTTAGATTACGGTGCATCTGAATAAGGGACTAAAGTGAAAAATTTTAAAAGCTGGTAGAGGAAAATCGCTGATACAGAATGACTTCCCAGATATTAAGTGAAGAAGAGAAAAAAAAAAAAACTACTTGAATAATCCCCATAGAATAGTTGATTCCAAATATAAGGAAAAAGAAAAACATAAGTGCATATGTTATCCCCAGAGCAGACAGGATACTGGGTGAGAGAAAGCATGAGCTCCAAAGCAGACTTCCTGGCAAACAGATCTGGCATGTCACTTTGGGCAAGTTTCTGAACTTCTCTTGGCCTTCTTTTCCCCTTCTATAAAGGGAAGGTTCTGAGGATTAATACACCAAAAAATTGTGAACAATAGTACCTGGTACATAGCAATCACTCAGTGTGTTAGCTGCTGATACTGTGTTTACAGTTTATATTATAAGCTATAATACCAACATACACAAGTTGCGTAAGAAGAGGTTTTGAAATTTACTCCCTAATGTTATCATTGGTTATCTCTGAGGAAAACTTTGGGGTTGGGAGTTGGCAGAGACAATAAAAGGTAACAGAAAGAGACTTAAACATTTTAGTATACATACTTCCGTATTACTGGAAGTTTTGGTAATATACTAATGTAAAATTTTACAAAAAGTATATTAGCTTGGCTTGTGACTTTTTCCACATCGTTTTAATTGGGTGAGCATAAAGAATAGTAAATGTTTATGAATCACAATGGCTATTCCTGGCAACTTTTGTAATAATCTATGTTTCTATGTTTTTTGCAATTTTCAATAATCTATGGTTCAATTGACACCAAAACTATCAATCGAAAAGCTGAGATAATATGAGGCAGGCAATATATCATTTTCTAGCCATTTCCAAGAAAAACACACATACAGACATATGGCAATAAAAATAGAAAAGACTAAAAAGAAGAGCCTGAATACAATTAAATAAAAGAATGAAATTGATCACAGACACATAGACTCTGAGTCTAACCATTCAAGCAAATCAAAAACCCTATAAAATCACACCTGAGAGAGGCGGTCACCCTGTGTCTCCTTCCACATGTGCAGCAAAATGATAATACATGTTATTAGTCAGTTACACCTCATGTTAACCAGAGTCCCTCACTGCTCCTACTTGTCTCATTGAAGCAACATAGAATTACGTCTTCTCTCACTTCACAAAGACAGAATTTTGATTACCTACTCTGGTCCCACTCCCTTGCCTGGACAGGCCCAGCCCTGCCCAGTGTGGGCAGAGAGCATTCCAAGCAGCAGGTTGCTACAGTTGCTCCAAACCTAAGCCAAGTACAGCTAAAATCTTTTCCATACAGTGATGCCAACCGGTGAATAGTTAAGGCTAGGTGTATGGAGGACTACATGACTTCGGACTGAATTAATTCTGCTGGAGAAACAAGAGATATTTGAGGGACACAAATGCTAAGTGTGATCTATGCAGGCAACATTTAACTCTACATGAAAGTCTTTCGTTCCCCACCTTTTTCTTTGTCTTCGGTACAAATCCTTCATCAGCTCCTTCCAGACCTTACTAAGGAGAAGCTCAGCTACCTCATGCATGGTGCTGCCTCTAATTGCTATTTACTGCATTTGCATGTGGTTTTTTTCTCATTGTAATGTCATTAGCATGCTCAGGAGCCCTGTTGCCAGGGCAACCAGGAGTGGTGAATGCAGGGCACAGCCTTTAAGGAAAACTTAACCCTACTTCCTTTAACTCTCTGCATTTTTTGGCCTCGCTTCACTTTTGTGGTCACAAGAATGGACATATACTACAGTACCTCTTATTTGGTATCACTCCAAGGTCTTAATAACTAATGTATGTCCCCCCAAATACAATATCAACACGTTCTATTTTTCATAAGTAACCTTGATAACTTTTCCTCCAGTATAATAAATTCTCCTTCTGATCAACATTGTCTACTCAACACAGTCATTTAATACCTAAATAGCCTATTATTCTCCAGATTAAACAATGACAGATTCTTCCAATTTTATACGATTTCTAGAGACCTTACTCACTTGATTTCCCATCTCTGAAAGCATTCTAAATGAATTGGTTGAGCTAAAACTCACTACTTCTAAACGCATGCTGCCAACCTAGTAACCTTCTCAAAAAAGTCAGTTTGACTTAGCTTCACTTTAACCAATTCACAAAGTTATGTGTATCAAAGCTAGATATAATAATAACAATGATTTGCCAGGTGATCAAATTAAGATTTAATCAAGAAATACAGTCACACCAGGCAAAAAAATGAGATGATACTTAGCATTAAAAAAAAAAAGAAAATTCTAAAATTAGGCTAAAAAGAGGCTGGCAGGTGGCATGGTGGTTAAGGGCGCTGGACTCCCCCATGTCTGACTATGGTTTGAATCCCGGACCTGGTGGCTAGCTCGCTCTCTCGCTCTCTCTCTCTCTCTTTCTCTCTGGTCAAATTAAAATAAATAACGTGAAATAAAATAACTCTTTAAAAAACTTAGGCTAAAAAAATCCAATTAAACAGATACAGGAATTCTTAATAGTAATGCACAATTTTAAGACAAAAGAGCTATGACTTTTAAGTTCAGTAGAAGCTAAATTGTGTGACCAACTGTCAAGCAATTTTTCAGAACTCAGTTTGTAATTGTTTTACTTGGAGGATAATGTAAAGAGAGTAAGGTCAATAATGCTGAAGAACTGTTTTAAGAGAACAAACCTCAGCCTAGCCATGGTGATGCAGGCAGTAGGATGCCACTCACAATTCTCGAGCCATATGAGAAGGCCAAGTTTGGCTCCTGGCTCCAAGGTCAACCTGAACATGCCAGGCACAATGAGCACATTCATCATACTGATTAGCTAGAAAGCTGTGGGGCAGGGATCCTGCTGTGGTAAGACCCTGCCTAGTATAGCTGTCTGTCTCTCTATTCCTCTCATGAGACAAATAAAGAAACAAAGTTATTTTAAATGAGGAAGAAAAAAAAGCAAATCTTACATGAACTAGCAACTAATGACCACCAAAAAATCAATTATTTTCTGGTTTTTGCTGTCTTTTGCAATATGAGGAAAGGCCAAATCACTGGGACCAATAATAAGTTGGAAGCCAAAAGAAATGGCTCTCACTTCTGAACTAGCAGGCTTGGAGAAGTAGACAAGTAAACATGCTATTGTCTGATAAAACCATTTGTGATAGTGGAAATATTCTTCATCCTGTCCAAAACAGCAGACACCAGTGGCTAGCATAACCAAGAAACTGAATTTTATTTTATCTTGCTTAATTCAAATTTCGAAGTGGTTACTGGCTATCACATACTAAAGCACAGCTACATAATGATGGACTGCTCCAGAGTAAATGTTTAGATAACATTTTAAAATTAGACTATAGTCTTCAGCAACTGAGGTAGGATCCAGCAACATCCAAGTCATAGTTCATGAGGAGGTCCTACTGCAGCATCAGTTGTAGGCCATATCCCTACAGAAAACCCACGTCCTAAAAACATTATGCCTTGAGACCAGAAGTGAGAGTTTGTAAGGATATTGGAGGTTAGTGTGACTATCAAGTTTGAGAAGCAGTATGGCAGCGAGCCAAATACAGAGACTCTGAGACCAAACTGCCTGAGTACATGATGCTACCGCCAAGTGTGACCTCAGTATCTTCATCTGTAAAATAGGAGTAATAATGGATACTATTACCAGCCAGTGTGAAGATAAACTAATATATGCAAAACACTTAGAATAGAGCTTGATACAAAGTCATTTTTTTTTTTCAGAAAGTGTTTTTTCTGGGAAAAAAGTAGCTTTCAAGAGCTAACTTATGAGACCAGCAGATGACATAATAGTTATGTTGCTGGACTCCCACATTCACGTGGTTGGAGTCCCAGATCAAGTGGCTTAAAATTCATGCAGGGCACATGTGCATGTGTGCCCAGAATTCCGAGAAGAGAATGGAGGAGAAGGGATTGAGTGTGGACCTACCCCGGGGGGAGAGGGTGATTTCTTGCTTACAGTTTCTCTGGCAGCAAGAGGTGCCCCATAGTAAAACATCTCTTAAAAAGAAAAAAAAAAAAGAGTTAACTTATTTTGGACCAATCCCCATGACTGAGTCAGACAAGTCCAGGATAACCTGTTTCTCCTCCAAGCCTTTATTCTACATTATTCAGCACATCTGAAGAGCTACTTGGTTTAGTCCAGCTCAGTCTGTTTCAGCACCTTCCATTCCCCACTGACCCTCACCCTCACATCAGTAAAACAAAGACACAGCAGTTCTGGCCACACCTCGCATGCCAGAGTTGTTAAGTTTTATTTCCTCAAACTTTACCTTCTCCCAGTCCTTACTTTTTACTCCATTCTCTGAAATTTCTCAGCTACTGAATTTGGGACCTGTCAAAGTTGATATTGCCTCAGCTTTCTAGACTGTCAAATGATTGAATGAATCAGTCCTGGGCCTCCTGACCCTGTTCACATCATGATACACATAAAAATTCATATTTGAACAGTATAACAGGGTAAACTGGAGACGATTTGGTGGTGTTTATATGAAATGTGGAGAAAAAAATCTTAAATGCATTTTCTTTATATAGCCAAGTATCACTTAATGACAGGGATACTTTGTGGGAAATGTGTCCTTGGTGATTTCATTATTGTATGAACATCAGAATGCATTTATGCAAACCTAGATGGCATACCCTACTACACACCGATGCTAGAGTGTATATTATCTTATGAGACCACTATCATATATGCACTCTGCTGTTGACCAAAACGTCCTATGACAGTACTGTGTAATTACCACAGTCAACTCCCATCCCTGAGCTCAGCCCCAGGCAACTACTAATCTATTTTTAATCTCTGAAGAGAAGAATATTTATCACTTTTCTCCAAATGATGGAAATGCCTTTCTTGCCTTTAACCAGAATTTGGATAATTCAAATCTAAATTGTACTTCAAAAGTGCCATTATTCAGTAAATCAAATAGATCTTTTACTTTCATTGACAAATGGGATGTGAAAATTTCTTATAATAATATGAATAAATTTTGAATGCAGTTGAAATTATACATTTCAAACAATGATACAGCTTTTCCTTAAGTATGTAAGATGTTGTTCTACTTGTCTTATTAATTATTGTTTACTATTCAAGCTGTCAATGGACTAAACACCACAAGTAAATCTTTTTTTTTTTTTTTTTTTAATTTTCCACAAGGCATGTACACTTAGTAGAGAGAGAAAGAGGGGAAAGCAACCCCCAGTGGGGTGTGGTCACACCACAATCCCTTCTCCTCAACTTCTCTATCCTGTCAGGATTTGGGGCATACACACATATGCCTAGTATATTTTTCAAGTTGCTTGGTCCAGGATATGAATCACATGGTAGGCCATGTGACATTCATTCCCTTAACCATTAGGTCACAGGACTGGCCCACAGTGAATCTTTTTTAATCTCACATTTCCAAGACCAAATTTTTACCTTGAACCCATCAAATTTATCAGTGCATGTGAATACCAAATCATGAGGCAATTTTATATTAGGTTCATTCATTCAGCTAAACTATTTTTCCAAGCCAAAAAGTACCATATAACGAATCTTCAAAATAAGAATTGTTAGCCAAAAAAGTTCCAGTTTTCTTTCTAGTGCATAAACTTGTGACTAATCTCTTCTTGGACTTCTACTAAACATTAGTATAAAGCAGTGGGAAGTTGTATTCCAATCTCATTTTCTACATAAAGCTGAAAATAAATGTGAGTGAAGCAACTTGGGTTGTATTCAATTCTCCGTTTAGATACATCAAACTGTGGAACTCATTTATGGGCAAACTATCACACAACAGAGTTTCTCTGTGAATAAAACATTTTATTACTCGAATCTTACTCTGTTTTCACAAAGACTCTTGATATGAAGTCATTACACCTTCCTGTCATTGCAGTCATCCCATCAATATACAAATTCAAGCATGTTTCCATAATACCTTATTTGTTCCAATGTATGAATTTACCATCTTCAATATTCCACCTCAATATTGTTTTGGTACTTCTTTATAGAGAACCAATAATCTTCCCAGCATTTCTCTTTATGAACTGGAACTTGTGGTTCAATTTAGCAGTTTCTAATGTATGTAGATTCATCAGTTTAAACAGAATACTTGTTTCAGGGACAAGCAGGTAGCATGGATGTTAAGGCGGATGGATCCCACACAGTAGACTGCATTGTTCAAGTCCTGCACCCAGCAGTTTAAAAAACATGTCGGGTATGGGTGCGTGTGTGCCCAGAATCTGGAAAGGAGAGTAGAGGAGAAAGGACTGTGGCATAGCCATCCCCCTCTGGGAGCTGATTTCTCACTTTCCCTCTCTATCTGTGTCTCCCTCTGGGGAGTGCATACACCCTATAGCAAACTAAGAAAGAAAGAAAATGTTTAACTTAATAATAATTTGAATTAATGTTATCTTTATCTCATCTGACATATCACCCATACATTTACTAAAATTGTTTAAGAGTGCCACCTTTTCCATTTCTTTTGCCTTATTGGCCTCAATTTCCATACTAAGTGGTAAAATGAAGGCTACCATCCTTGTCTGAGTTTAGCCTCAGCTTTTAATGGTGTCACCTTGTTTCTGGTTTATTTAGCTTAATCTAACATTATTGGAAACAATCTCAAAAACAGCTTTGGGTCTTTTTGTTTTTTGTTTTGTTTTGTTTTTTATGTTGCTTTTGCAGAACTTTAAAATGTTCAAATCTTTTCCCAGTGACTTTTTGTAGTAAGGTGCCAGTGCAGTTTGCTTGGCACTTTGTCTTCATCTGATAACTCTTCCCTGCCAGTAAGGCATTTAGGCTGAGAGGAGAAAAAAAAGTTACTGAACACACATGTCTAAATTTGAAATGACTGTCATTTCGTTACCTAACTAGTGACTTTCACTTTTTTGATACTAGTTTGCTTGTCAATATGATGATTTTCTACCTTTAAAGAAAAGTTATACAATAGGATTGAAAAGCAATTACAATACTTATAAAAATTAAATCTTTTAGGAGTGGAAGGCTGACCCTGTAGCACAAAAGAAGCCAGATCCCACACAACCAACCAGTAAAGAAAAATGGTAAAAAAAAAAAAAAAAAAAAAAAAAAAAAGTAATGAAAATTGAGCCAGCCAGTGGCATGGTGGTTAAGGCAACTGGATTTGACTTGACCAACTACATGGTTGGGGGCCCAGACCTAGCAGCTTGAAACACACAGGGCACGAGTGCCCAAAATCCCAAGAAGAAAATGGAGAAGGGATGTGGTGTGACCATCCACCCTGAGAGGGTGCTGGCTCATTTTCCTCTATCTCTCTCTCTTTTTCTTCTCTCTCTGTCTCTGTCTGGTGAGCTCACACACCTTCAGCAAAATTGTAAAATAATAACGGAAAATAAAATACAAATATTTTACATGCATTTAAAATGTTTTACTTAAGAGGAAGCAACTCAAATGTCCATCAATTGAATGGATAAACAAAATGTGTACATACACACAAAAGAATATTATTCAGCCTTGAAAATGTGGGGCCAGCCCTGTAACCTAGTGGTTAAGGGAGCTGGATCCTATATGGCTGACCATGAAGCAGCCCTTGCAGCTTGAAAACGATGCCACACTCACGTGCATGAGTGCCCCAAATCACAACACAATGGGGAAATGGAGGAGAGAGGATTTCTGCATGAACATTCCCAATTGAGGAGTCTTTCTCCTTCTCCCTCCCTCTCTGTATCTGCCTCTTAGTCTCTCTGGTAAGCATATGCATCCTCTGGCAATTAGGGGGGAAAAATAACTAAGGAAATTTTGACACAAACGTAATAAAACACAGATAAACCTTGAGGATATTATGTAAAGTGAAGTAAGCCAGTCACAAAAAGACACATATTATGTGATTCCACTTACATGTGGTACCATTAAGAATAGTCAAATTAATAGAGACAGAAAGTAGGATTATGGTTGCTAGGGGTGGGGGGAGAGGAGAATGGGAAGTTGTTGTTTCATGGATACAGAGTTTTAGTGGGAAAACTCTTTAGATGAGAAAGTTTTGGAGAGGGATGGTGGTGATAGATGCACAACAATGTGACTGTTCTTAATGCCACTGAATTTATGTACTTGGTGGTTAGGGTGCTAGATTCCCATATAGTTGACCATGGTTCAAGACTCAGACCCAGAGGCTTAAAAATCACAACAAATAAATAAATGGTTTAAGAAAAAAAAATTGGTTAACATAGGGCTAGTAGGTGGTATGGTGTTAAGGCAATGGATCTCACAAGGCAGAGTACTCAGTTTGAGTTCCTGATCCAGTGGCTTGAAAACCATGCCAGGCACATGTGCATTCATATCCCCAAATCCAAAGAGAATGGAGAATGGAGGAGAAGAGATTGCAGTGTGGCCATCCCCCCAGGGAGGTGATTCTCTTTCTCTCCCTCTCTGTCTCTCTCCAGAGAGTATATGTACCTTACAGTGAAGAACAAAAATAATAATAATATAAAAATGAATAAATAAAAATTGGTTAACATAATAAACTTTTTCAGGACATTTTTAACTACAAGTTTTTTTAAAGTTTTAAATGGTTAAAATGTGTGTGTGTGTGTGTGTGTGTGTATTTTTTCTTTTTAGAGGAAGTGATTTTTTTGTTATAGGGCATGTGTGCTTGCTAGAGAGACAGAAAGCAAGAAATCACACACACACACACACACACACAGGGAAATGGCCATGTTACAATCCCTTCTCTATTTTCCTTTCAGGATCTTGGGCACACATGCACAAGCGCCCAGCATGAGTTTTAAGCCACCGTTTCCAGGAACTGAACCACAGTTGACTACATGGGAGTCCAGCAGCATAACCATTACTCCATCTGCTGGTCCCTATGTTATGTATATTTTATCAGAATTTTAAAGAAAAATTTAAAAATTACTGAAAACAAGTATATCACAAATGTGTTACCAGACATAGGGGAATGATTCGAGTCTTTAGTTGAGGAGAGGTGTTATGTAATATGGCTGCTATGAAGAACTTCCTGGCCACAGGTGTTGTAAGTAAAGTTTCTGGGTTCAAAATATTCAGCAAATTTAGAGAGTTTACATAGGGAGCCCTTCAAATAGTACTTAATATCATTTTGATTACTATAAATTTCTGAATGGTTGTACAAAATACCATTATTAAACAACATCCACCTGTATTGTGAGCTCACCTGTAGCCTGTTCATGGCACAACACTGTCACATGGCATAGCAATCAGGAGATCTGATCTAACCCTCACTGCAGCTTTCTCCCTGATCAGTCTCTCCTCTCTCCAGGCTGAGCACAATCTTCTGGGTTAATTTCATTTTAGTTCAGCCAGGGCTTGGGACATATGCTATATCCAAGGATGTTTCTCCTCCAGCCCCCAGACCACCATGGGCAGAACCTACAGAGGAGTGACAAAAAAAGCTAATACATTGTAAGCAGCCGTAATAGAAGCAATATCTGGAACAAGGTGAATTATATGACCTTCTAACTCTAAACCCTTATTTCTATAACTTATGGACTTTTATGATACAAAATTTACACTAACACATTAATCTCAGCTTTATATTCTGATTGTTCGTCCAGGTATTAGCAATGAATAAAATACATACCAAAGTGGCATGCCTCACGATTTTTAGTAACACTGAGATATCCTAGACATAAACGAAACTTGGAATTCACGCTCTCCCATTTCCATCTCCACTTTGCTCAAGTCCCATATAATGTCCTGTGATAGTCCAAAGTTCTTAACCATCTTAATACATTACCATTCACAAGTACCACAAAGTATTTAATTCAGTTTTCTCTGTCCTTCTCTTACTTCTACTTAAAACCCTACCCCATTTTGTTTTCAGGTTTTCTATGTTTTTGTTTGTTTGTTTGTTTTGGCCATAGCACATATGCACTCGCAGGTGAGAGACAGAGAGAAGAAAAGTGAGAAATCACCTCCCCCCCCCCCCCCCCCCCGGGTGGATAGCCATGCCATAATCCCTTCTCCTCCACTCTCCTCTCAAGATTTTGGGCACATGCCTGGCATGATTTTCAAACCACCAGGTCCGAGACTTGAACTGAAGTTGACCATATGGGAGTCCATTACCTTAACAACCACACCACCTGCTGGCCCCTGCCTCAATTTTAAACATTTCAATTTGGCAATATGCCACCTTCACTCAAGCACAAATCCTTTTTACATTTCCTAAATTTTGTATGAGAATTTCTTTTTTTGTTTGTTTTTGTTTTGCTTTGTTTTGTTTGTTTTTGTATCTTTAATTTTTTTTTATTTTATTTCTTTTTTTGTATATACATTCGATCGCATTGTTTAGCTTACAATGTGAGCATTTCAATATGTGAACATTTCTCCTCAGTCCCATTGATCAAAATATCTCCAGCCCCCACTCAGTGGTCACTAAGCACGTGGATCTCCTCTTAATCAGGAAACACAGAAAATCTATCTGTTCTTCAAGTTCTACTATCCAACCCTTGTTGTAATAATTCAGTGTCATTAAGCTATTTTCTTTGGGTACTGGAATTACAAGTGATAGTTCTTTCCCTTTATTCAAGGTTTAACACTTCATGTTATATTATGGGACAAAGGGACATAAATCAACATTTGAAAATCTTACCCTAGACCAAATGCTTTTCAAACCATCTGTGGTGAAAGATCAGGATTTTTATTTCCAATCTGTCATAGACATGCTTTTGTGAAAAACACTAAAAATGAATTACTAGAAAAAAATGAAATTAAAAAAATCTGAAACATATAAAATACAAGCCCCAATTCTTTTATTAGAATTTTTATATCCTATGGATATAAAATTATTCTGTCAAACTGCTTGAATGTTCTAGCTCCTCATTTCCATTTCTGTTCTTACCTCCTTGCACTGATACCAACCTAGGACCACACTATACTTAATTCTGGGACATAGAATACAGTCTGTCAATCCAACCCACATATCTACTCTAACCTGACAACATAGTTCAACATTCACCTCCAGAGAGGTGGATGACATGGAATGGTACACGCTATGGTCAGTGTTAAAAAAGAAAAAAAAAAAGCTACTCGGAGTACATACACATCTGCCATCTACAGATTCCTAATTCATAGAAACAGATCCTTTTACATAAACCACCCATCAATCTAATAACACACTTGCAGGTTTATGAGAGTAACAGGGTCAAAGTCTCATATAAGCCTTTTACTTTGAAACCCTTCATTTTTTTTGGTTACTTAAAAACCTCCATTCTGGTTCTTGGTTATTTACATAACAAAGATCCATTTAAATGCACATGCTCTACACCCTCCTGAAGCCAGCAGGAGGTGAACATGAAGATCTGAGAGCAAACTTCTCTGTATGTGTGCTATGCATGTCTGCATTGTGTAATCTGCTCTACAAATAAGAAATAAACACTGGGTTTATAAGACTTGGAAGAAAAGGTTTATGGCTTTGACTGTTTTCCATTACTGGAAAATTTACATGCTGAAAAGTAGCAAAAACCAGTGCAAAAGAATAAACAGCGGGTGCACTTCAAGGGCTTGTTTCTTTCAAGAATCAGGAGCAGAATTGGGTTTTATTAGCTGTTTCATTAAGTTTTACTTTGAAGAAAAACAAACAGTGAAAGCATATGTGCAACATCTGATGAAAAAGGATTTTATTCTAAACAGTCTCTGTACAAAACTCATTAATGTAACATTAAATGAGAAGCCTTGTCTAGCAATTTAAGAATAATTTTACTCATTTCAGTTTATTTATAATTTCTGACAGTTTATTTAATGTATTCTAATCTTTAAATCACCATGTGTACTAAACTAATATATTAAATCTATCTTTTCAATGGCATTTTGCAATAAATACAGCATCTGCTAAAAGCAATTAGTATATGAAGATTGTATCAAACTTAACACCTAAAGTAAGATAATACATTTGGATACTGCTAACTTGGAAAACTCATGAAAACAGATCAGTTCCTTTCAGTCAAACTCCTAACCATAAATGCTTTCCTTACACTACAAGAATATTTTTTTAAACATCTAAACATATGTGCTGTTATAATCCAATATCTAAAATCAAAGCATCTAATATAATACTCAAAATATTAAATAATTTTTTTCCTAAGGGCAAATTTAGTTATGCTAAGTATTTACCATATTCCCACTGGAAGCACTTGCTCAATTGCTGTTTTTCCATTTCAAAATTAGATGTTGACATGAAGCAACTAAAGATTGCTAGTGGGGAGTGGGAGAATAAAAGAAAAAAATACATGTATATAAAAATATGTAAAGGAGACTTCAAAAGTCCATGGGAAGGTTCAGCAGGTGGAGTAGTGGTTAAGGCACTGGACTCCCACGTACCCAACCATGGTTCGAGTCCCAGTCCAGTGACTTCAAATTCATGCTGGGTGCATGTGTATGTGTGGCCAAAATCTTGAGAAGAGAATGGAGGAAAAGGGACTGCAGTGTGCCCATCCCCCCCCAGAGGGTGATTTCTTGCTTTCTGTCTCTCTCTAGCGAACACATGTGCCTTATAGCAAAAATCTCTCAAAAAAAAAAAAAAAAGTCCATGGGAAATGTATATTATAAAAAAAAATCTATGCATGGATTTCAAAATTAGTTTGTATTAAAATAAATTTGTACATTAATTTTGAAGTCTCTTTGTGTATGTAAATTACAGTTCCATTGTGTTAGCTATGTAATAGTGGTATGCAACAAATTAGATATTCATTTCTGGGCCAGCATGTAGTGTGGTGGTTGGGGCACTGGACTTCCACAGGGACAAACATGGTTCAAGTCCTGGACCTGGCAGCTTGCTTTCACACTTTCTCTCTCTCTCTCTCTCTCTTTCTCTCTTTCTCTCTCTCTTTCTCTCCTGAGTGTACATGCCCTGTGGCAAATTTTAAAATAATAATAATAAATAAAATTAAACAAATAATTATTTAAAGAAAATAAAATGAAATCCACTTCTAACTCAGTTGATAGTCAAATATTAAATTATATGTTAGGAAGAAGATTGTCTATGGAGGCAGATATATCTTTGTTCCGATTGTGACACTGCCTTAAACATGAAGAATATGTAACCTTAGACAAGTTATTTAACTTCTCTAAGCCTTTATATGCTTCATCTAAGTAGAAATAATAATGAATAACTCAGAGATATTGTTGGAGGATAAATTACATGAGATATCATGTGTAAATGGTGATGATGCTTTGAAAATGGACTTTCTTCCTTGCAATGAAAGTATTGTTGATTTTAATCAAAGTAACAAAGCACATCATTTAAAAAGTGAATATGGGGAACCAGCAGTTAGCGTAATGGCTATGTCACTGGACTCCCACATAGTCGACCTCAGTTTGCGTCCCGGACCCGGTGGCTTAAATCTCAACGCCGGGCGCGTGTGTGTGCGTGCCCAAGATCCCGAGAGGAGAATGGAGGAGAAGGGATTGCAGCGTGACCATCCCCCCTGGGGGGTGATTCCTCGCTTTCTATCTCTATGTCTCTCTCTCTTTGTCTGTCTGGCAAGCGCACGTGCCCTATAGTGAAAACCTCTCCAAAAAAAAAAAAAAAGTGAAAATGCTCTAAGATGCATACAAACAACAAAAGTCAGCAATACCTTTCTCACCCTTCACATACTCCACTCTGATCAGCTTATTCAGAGGCAACTAATCACTTGCAATTTTCCTTGTTACTCAATTACAAATTCCATATGTTTTACATAAAAAAAACTTAGATATTACCTATTGAATTATGTGGAGTACATATATATTGGATCACCGGAAAAGTCTTGACCCATTTTAGCATAGAAAAACATGTCATGACTTTTCTGATGACCCAATATATTCAAGTTCATGTGATCTCTGAATGTAAAAAACCAGAATCATTTTTAAAAATAACTTCTGTTGGCCTGGCCATGGTGGCAGGCCATGGGGAGCCACTATACAATGTTGCACCCACATAGAAAAACCCTGGATTGGGATCCCAGGAGGACCTAACATGCTGAATGTGCCCAGAAGCATGCTCATGATCCTGGCTAGCTGGAAGGCTGAAGAGAAGTATGGTGCAGCCAGACCCTGTTGAAGGTCTCTTGCTCTCTTTCAAGAAGTAAATAAACTAAACTTAGACAAGGAAAAAGAAAAAAAATAGATCTTTGTTAAACTCATACATTGGAAACAATTTATAAAAGAAAGAGTCTGAGTCTTAGGAGCCTGTGTGGTCCAAGTCAACTGTGACAGATTAATTAAGGGATCACTATTCCTTAGAGTACGAACATGAGATGGCTTATTTTTCCTAATTAAATGTCCTTCACTTTTGTGTGTGGAATCTCCTGTATTACATGGTAAGTATGGCAGAATGACTGCATTGACTAATTTTTCACACCTCTCTGTATCCATATTGTTTGGTATTCCCTTACCACTGAGGGAAGCTCAAGTAGAGATGCAAAGCTCAAGCAGAGATGCAAAGCTCAAGTAGAGATCTAAAAAGCTCAAGTAGAGAACTTGAAAAGCTCAAGTAGAGATTTAAAAAGTACTCAGACCAGCTAGTGGCATAGTGGTTAACGTAGCTGGATCCCACATGGCTGACTACGCAGTTCAAGTCCTGGACCCAGCAGTTTGAAAGACATACTGGGTGTGTATACGTGCATGCCCAAAATTTGAAGAGGAAAAGAAAAGAAAGGATATTGCAGAGGGGCCATCTCCCTGGGGGTACTTTCTTACTTTCCCTCTCTCTCTAGCTTTGGTGAGTACACATGCCCTATAGTTTTTTGCTTATTTGTTTTGGTTTTTGTTTTAAAAAAAAAAAAGAGAGAGAGAAATCTAAAAAAAAAACTTGAGTGTTTCTACTTTCTCCCGTTGGACCCTTAACACCACCACAAGAATAAGCTCAGACCTGCCGGCCAGAACATGGAACCAAGATGAATAATCCCATCTGAGGCCATCCTAGACCAAACAGCTTCCAGCCAACTCTTAGTTGATTGCATAAGCAAGCCCTGCCAACATCAACTGAGTTTGTTGCAAATCAGTGAAACTGTCCAATTTGGAGACTTCTGAAAATAATAAATTATTGTTTTATTATGTCATTAGGAGTGGTATGGTTTACTATGCAGCAATACCTAGCTGCTATATTAGGGATTCTTAAACAACAACGTGGTCCCAGTCCATAACTGCCAAGATACTTCTAGTCACTAAAACTCTAACCTTCAGATAATTAAGACTCAGTGCTATTATTTTTGTTATTTTAGACACTTCAGTCTCCAAAGCAGTCTGAAGCTCTTTTCTCACTACAATTCAGCCTATACCCTCAGCAGCTTGGAATGGGGAAAATGAAACATGGTCTTCCTTAGAAAACCTCTTGCCCTGGGACCAGCAGATGACATAATGGTTATGTCGCTGGACTCCAGCGTAGTCGACTGTGGTTCGAGTTCCAGACCTGGTGGCTTAGAACTCACACTGGGTGGTATGGCCATCCCCCTTGGGAGGTGAATTTTTGCTTTCTGTCTCTCTCTGTCTCTCCAGCAAGCACAAGCACCCTATAGCAAAAATCTCTCTAAAAGAAAGAAAGAAAGAAAACATCTTGCCCTTCCCTACTTCTAGGACCCCATGGCTTGAGAACTGGGTGGAGGAAGGAAGGTTATTCCCTAGCTTAAGTGGAGGTAGCCTTGTTTGTGGCTACTTCCCTGGCTGATACTGAGGGTCAGTATCCTTCCATGTGGCAGAGGCACTGCTGCCAGTTCCCTCACAGGGTGACTTCATGGGCTCTTTAGAGGCCCCTGCAGGGAGCTCACCCCATGGCATGTTTACTGATCCAGGTAGTTACTATCCGCCTTTGACCGCTACCCAGGCCCTTTACACTTGACCATCAGCTTCCTTGAGCAAGACAACAGAAAAAATAGGTCAAGCCTAGCTACTCTCTAACATAACCACATCAAACAGATTAACCATTATTTCCTCCTGCTCTTAGTCCCACTAGTGCTGTCAATTCCCTTTAACCCCTGCTCAAGCAGAAAGGGGGGGCAAATAAGCAATCTATAGCTAAGCAAATGCCCAACCAGGCAATACAAAGACTTCCTTCCACCTTCCTCTCACCTGTAGGTACCTCATATTCTTTACAAGTGGTTTTCTGAAGAAGGCAGGCTTTAGAAGGAGAGAGAATAGTGCCTCATTGAGGACACTGCACTCCTCCTTTGCTGAAAACTAGTCTTGTACTGGGGTGCAGTAGGGGATCCCACCTCCTCAAGAATGGCTCCTCAGAACAGTCCCTGCAGGCCGGTTTCCATCTCCAGTAGCTAGTAGATTATTCATAGTAATCCAAATATAGAAAATCAGTTACTTAGACGCTTTTGTCTGCAGCTTGGGGCTTTAGCTGCAATTCTGGAACAAGATAAAAAGGTCCTACTCAACATACTGTTACATGGTTATTTTAAACTCTGAAGTATGCATTAAATTCTACTATACTGCATATCATTATAGAAAAATTCCATTTTTATAGAAATGCCAGTTTTATTAAAAAGACTGCCCTAAAGAGGCTATTTGAATGATACTTATTGATTTTCCATGTAAATGTTATGGTATTTTCATGGATCCTAATTCATCAATTAAGAGATTAAAAAAGAAATATTGGCAATTTTTTTAATTTTTCAAAATTTTTCAAATACAACTTTTTGTCTAATAAAGCTCTTCAGATAAATTGTGAATTTAACTTTTTTCTGTAAAATCAGACATTCAGTCACTCATTTAACAAAGATTTATTTGTGTGATTATTTTACACCCAATGATGTTCCAATTGCCTTAGGAATATCAGCAAACAAAACAAAGATCCCTACCTTCATGGATAGAGCATTAAACAATAAATATAATAAATAAGTAAATTACAGAGCATGTTAGAAGGTGAATAGTAGTATGAGAAAAAGAAAAAACAGAGTAGGATAAAGAGAATCAGAAATGCCAGGAGTGAGGCTGCCAGGCAAGGGAGCCAGGTGGTTTAAAATGTTGAATAGGGTGGCTGGTGAGGCCTCATTAAGAAGGTGACATGTGAGCAGCCACACAAAGGACCTGAGAGTTAACTAAGTCTGGAAGAGAAGTGGTCTAGACAGACGGACCAGTCGGCTTGATAATCCCTAAGGGGGAAAACTGTGTTTGAGAAACAGCAAGGTCAGTGTGCAGGATGGTAGTGATGAAAGGAGGTGAAGTCAAAGGATTAAGGTTGGGAAAAGGAACAGGTCACATGTTCATAGGACATTATAAACAGTTTATGAGTTGAAAAGTGACACAACATAACTTATATTTTAAAAGGATTATTCCATAGGTGAGCACAAGGGAAAGTGGGCAGATAAATCTGCAGTGATCTTCGTAAGTAAGCTTAGTAATCTTAGTAAGGGCTGATGGTGATTTAAAGCAAGGAGGTAGACAGGGAGAAGATAAGAAATGATTTGATTCTGGATATTATAAAGGGATTAGATACTGTTTTAGATGTGAGGCATGAGAGAAACAGAGAAGTTAAGGATAACTGCAGCAATTTGAACAACTGGAAACATAAGGTTGCCATCAATTAAGGAAAGAAGGCTGGTTTGGGTGGTAGTAGATGATAAAGTTCAGAAAGGGAGAGATTAAGAGTTTAATTTTGGACAGGTTGACTTTTGGATCTAAGTGGAGATGTCAAGTAGAAATGTCAAATATTAAGGTGGCTTTATGGACCAAGCCACTGTGGCACAAGCAAGAGAGTGGTACACACAGGATGGTGCTGCAGTGGCTGAGGCTGCAGGGAGGCCGGATTTAGTTCCTGGACCCACCTAAAGAGGCCAGACACATGCCTGTGGTCCTAGCTAGATGGGAGCCTGGGGCAGGAGGATCACAACATAGGAATGTAGAGAGAGCCTGTCAAAAATGCCTATCTCTCCTCTCATATTGTCTCTTTCAGAAGAAAAAAAGAAGGACTGGCAGGTGCTATGGTGGTTGAGGTGCTAGACTCCCACATGGCCAACTGTAGTTTGAATCCCGATCTGGTGTCTTTTTTTTTTTTTTTTTTTTTTTTTTTTTTCTTTTTTTTGGAGAGGTTTTTTGCTATAGGGCGCGTGCGCTCGCCAGACAGACAGAGAGAGACAGAGAGACAGAAAGCGAGAAATCACCCCCCAGGGGGGATGGTCACGCCGCAATCCCTTCTCCTCCATTCTCCTCTCGGGATCTTGGGCACGCACGCACACGCGCCCGGCGTGAGTTGTAAGCCACCGGGTCCGAGACGCGAACCACGGTCGACTACGTGGGAGTCCAGCGACATAGCCATTACGCTAACTGCTGGTTCCCCGGATCTGGTGTCTTGATACTCACACCAGGCACATGCATAAGCATGCCCAAAATCCCAAGTAGAGAATGGAGAAGGGATTGCAGCATGGCCACTCCCCAGGATGGGGGTGATCTCATATTTTGTGTCTCTCTATAGTGAGTGCACATGCACTATGGCAAAAACCTAAATAAAAAATAAAAAAAAAAAAAAAGAAGAAAGAAAGAAAGAAAAGAAAAGAAAAAAGAAGTTGGCCTTATGATTGTGAAATTCAGGAGACAAGTCTGGGGAAGGACTATATATCTGAGATTAATTGGAATTTAGATGGAATTTAAATGGTGAGACCTCCATGGTCATGAGAATATATAAAAATAAGATTGAGGATTGAGCCTGAGCACCAATAATGAGATTGCAAAAAAAAAAAAAAAAAAAAAGAGCGAGCAAGCACAAGAAACTGAAAAGGAATGAAGAGCAATATAGGAAGTAAAACGAGAGAGTAAGAACAGCAGATAAAGAAAGTATATCAGAAAAGAAAGAATGAACAAGTGCTGGCATAAGAGAAGAACTTGGAGCTAGCAGATAGCATACTGGTTATGTCACTGGACTCCTACATGGCCGACCGCATTTCAGGAAGAGAATGAAGAAGAAGGAATTGCAGCATGGCCATCCCCCATGGGAGTGATTTCTCACTTTCTCTCTCACTGTCTCTGTCTCTTTCTCTGGTGAGCACATCCGTCCTTTGGCAAAAACCTCTTAAAAAAAAAAAGAATCAAAGAATTTACCAATGAGTTTAGCAGCATAGAGGTCACTGATCACTTTACATAATAATATTAGTCCCAAGGCTCATTCTACAAAAAAAAAAAAAAAAGAGTTTTGGTATTTAATGAAAATTTTTCTAAAATAAATAGGTTTTGAACATTACTCAATGACCCACTTATAGCAAACAATAATAGGAAATAGAATAGAATGTATTTACACAAATCAAAAACTTGGCCAAACTCCTTGCAGTTTATATGATTTTAATTAAATCAAATAAATGTATATGGAGTGCTTCCTATGCTAAGTACCAAGGATAGAGATATGAAGACCGAGAAACAAAAACACGGTCCCCACTGTGACAGTCAAGGAGCTCCCAGACTCTATCACGATAAACAATTAGGCAAATATGTTGATAATCATCACAGAATTGTACACCAATTGTATGGAAATACAGAGGAGAGGCACCTAAGTCAAATTGGGGTGTCAGGCAATGCTTAAATTTAATTCCAAAGAAATAGTTGTGTTTATGGGCAAATGACTTAACCATATAAATCACAAAAGAAGGTATCAAATAGCTATTAAACATATGAAAAGATGTTCAATGAACTAGTTTTTAGAAAAATGCTAATTATAATCACCATGGGGCCTCATAAGGCAGAACTTCAAATCCTTTTTAAAAAATGACTATGAAACTGGACAAAATTGTTAAAAACAACCACTTCAGTGATCTGGAAACTGACCAAAGGCAAATAACATATTAAGAAACACTTATTCATGAAAAACTGTTGAAATTTAGGCAAGAACAGAGGGTGTTTGTGGAATTCCTCTCTGGGGTCACTCTCATACCATCCAGGTGTTCAGTACAGTGGTTTCACCAGGACCACAGACTGTGAAACCAGCAGCTTTCCTGCCAGAAGGGCTCTACTGATCTGAAGCCTAAGGTTATACTCTGTACAGCATCACCATAGCTAGTGAAAATAGCAATCTCGGGGCCAGCAGGTGGCATGGTCGTTAGGTGCTGGCTCTCACATGATCTACTGCGGTTGGAGTCTTGGACCTGGCGGCTTGCTTTCTCACTTTCTCTCTCTCTTTGGTGAGCACACATGCCCAGTAACAAATTACAAAATAATAATAATAATAATAATAATAATAATGAATAAAATTAAATAAATAATTCTAGGGGAATAAAAGGAAAGACAATAGCAATCTCAGAAGCAAGCCTGAGTTAGCCATACTACTTAGGACATGAAACTGAGTAGCAACATAAACAGAAAAGTAACAGGGAGATCTCCTAACAAAGAGATCCACAACTGGGCAGCTGTCTTCCACCACACATCAGGGAAGCTAAGCTACCCCTACATCCTGACTGACGGAAAAACTACACAAGCAAAGAGGATACAGGAGAAAAGAAAATGCCAGATAAACTTGAAAACTGCCTTAATTTTGTGCTCCCCAGCCCACTCAAATATCCATCAGAAAGGGTGAAAGCAGTAATTACTGCCTAGGACATTTGCTTATAACCTCTGACCAATCACTGACTGGCTACTAAGCTATGCACAAATTTAACAATGAGAGATAGCAGCCAGCATCAAAAGAGTACATCTTTTTTAGGAAAAAGCTTTGTGTGCTTAAGTAAGGAGTCTGACCTATTTCCTGAAATAATAGAGAATCAGTAAAGGCGTCTACCCAGAGAATAATTGATTGGAATTGCATTTTCTCAGATTACTTAGGGTGGAAGGTAGTTGGCAGGGCAAGATTAGAGACAAAGAATAATAATGGCCTGAACAGTGACAGTGGTAATGGGCACAAAGGGCAGAGGATGTAGGGTAAGCCAATTTGATAGATCTTTAAAAGTGGAATAAATTGGGGCCATCATGTGGTGCAGACACTAGACTCCCAAATGGCTAACCACGGTTCAAGTCCCAGACCTGGCAGCTAGTTTTCTTACCTTCTCTGTCTGTCTCTCTCTGGTGAGCATGTGTGCCCTATAGAAAATTTAAAAGTAATAATGATGATAAATAAAATTAAATAAACATTCTTTAAAAAGCAGAATAAACTGATGTAAGGATCCACTAGATATAAGTCTTGAGTAGACACAGGAACATAAAAGCATCTGGATCCATGGCCTGATCCAGAAGAATGGTGAAACCATCTACTAAAACATAGATAAGCTAATTTTTGATCATGCTGAGATTAAAATTCATAGAACTCTAATCTGTCAGATTACATACATAATCAAACTTTGTGTAAAATCTATTATTTTGATATGGTACTGTAGTGGTCCAAAGATCTGGGTTTTTGTTCCAGTTTTAGATCCAACTTGGACAAGTCAATTGTTATCTTGGTACTAAGTTTATTCATTTATTTAAGGTTATCTTTATGCAAAATGAAGAAAGACTGCCCTATATATTCCAGGAGAATTACAAACATATCAAGGATGCTATAAAACAAGAATATATGTGATTGTTGCTGTAGTACACAGTTTGTTCTGAAAGTTATAACTAATACAATATGACCAAAATGAAGTCATAAATATTGAAAAATAAATCATATTTTCACTATGTCAGATGACATAAAAGCACCAAAAATTATTTTAAAAATTACTGAAACTGGAGGGAGGTGGTGGCATGAAGGTAAAGGCACTGGATCCCACATGGCATGGAATATCAGAAAGTTCTTTGGCAGAAAGACTCCACTCTTGGAGCTCTATATCATACCTAAAGAGCTTTGTTGTAGCTGAAAGTTGAGTTTTCAACCTTTAGGCCTAGGCTGAATGCATTAATTTTACTTCCAAGGGAAACTAAGCTTCTAAACATTACCTTATAAACTACACTTAGAAACATACTAACGCGGGAACCAGCAGTTAGCATAATGGCTATGTCACTGGATTCCCACGTAGTCAACCACAGTTCGTGTCCCAGACCCAGTGGCTTAAAACTCACGCCGGGAGCGTGTGCATGTGTGCCCAAGATCCCGAGAGGAGAATGGAGGAGAAGGAATTGTGGCGTGACCATCCCCCTTGGGGGGTGATTTCTCACTTTCTGTCTCTATGTCTCTCTCTGTCCGGCGAGAGCACGCGCCCTATAGCAAAAAAACCTCTCCAAAAAAAAGAAACATACTAACATACTAACGCAAATTCTTTAATACCACGTACTTAACTTTTGAAGCTGAAAGACATATGTAGACAGTTCAGCTCTAGCTCAGTGTTTGGTTTTGTTTGTAGTTTTATAGTACATATGAATGGATGTTGTCAAATGAAGCACTCTTACAGAGATAGTTCAATTCCCAGATCCCGCAGCTTGAAGATCATACCAGGTATGTGTGCATGTGTACTCAGAATCCCTAGAGGAGGTTAGAGGAGAAAAGACTGCAGTGTGGCCTTACCTATGGAGAGTGATTTCTCTCTCTCTCTTTCTCTCTCTTTCTCTCTCTCTGGTGAGCGCACATGCCTGATAGCAAAAAATAATATAAATAAATAAATTACTGGAACTGGTATGAGTATTAGTTATAAAATATACCAAGCAAAATCATATCTTACCTACATATCAGCAATAACCTGTTGGAACTTAAAATGGGGAAAATCCCAGTCTATAGCTATCTCTCCTACCCTGATCAACTTAAAGAAATTAATAAGCCTTTATAGTGAAAATTTCAAACTTCACTGAAAACTTAAAAAGTGATCATCTATTGGGACCAGCAGGTGGTATGGTGGTTAAGGCGCTGGACACTCCCACATGGCTGACCATGGTTCGAGTCCCGGACCTGGTGGCTTGTTTTCTCACTCCCCCCCCTTCTCTCTCTCTCTCTCTCCGTGTGTGTGTGTGTGTGTGTGTGTGTGTCTGGTCAATTTTTTAAAAATGAATGAATAAAATTAATTAATTAATTTTTTTCAAAGTGATCATCTATCATGTTTCTAAAGAGTAAAACATCGCTGCGTGCCGCGCGTGTGCGGGGCTCTAGGGGCCTGTGCACCGCGCATGCGTGGGGCTCTGGGAGCCTGCGCGCCGCACGGGGCTCTGGCTTCTGACCTGGGGCGGGCTCCGGCCCGGGGCGGGCTCTGCTTTGCGTTCCGCGGCCCGGGCCGCCCAGCCCCCGCTGTCTCTCCAGTGATGGCGCGCGGACGCCGGGCCTGCGCACGGCCGCCAGACCCGTGCCTGCGCATGGTCCCCGGGCCTGCGCGTGCCCCCGGGCCTGAGCATGGCAGCCGGGACTGTGCCTGCGCATGGCAGCCGGGCCTGCGCGTGGCCCCCGGGCCTGCGCGTGGCCGCCGGGCCTGCGCCTGAGCGTGGCCGCCAGGCCTGTGCCTGCGCGTGGCCGCCGGGCCTGGGGGTGGCCGCCGGGCCTGCGCGTGGCCCCCGGGCCTGAGCATGGCAGCCGGGCCTGTGCCTGCGCGTGGCCGCCAGGCCTGCGCGTGGCCGCCGGAAATGCGTGTGACCCCCAGACCTGTGCGTGGCCCCTGGGCCTGAGCGTGGCTGCTGGGCCTGCGCGTGGCCGCCGGGCCTGAGCGTGGCCACCGTGCCTGCGCGTGGCTGCCAGGCCTGAGCGTGGCCCCCGGCCTACGTGTGGCCGCCGGGCCCGCTCGTGGCCACCGGACCTGCATCTGTGTGTGGCCACTGGGCCTACGTGTGGCCGCCAGGCCTGTGCGTGGCCCCCGAGCCTGCGCGTGGCCACCGGGACTGCGCGTGGCCACCGGGCCTGACCGTGGCCCCCGGCCGCAGGCGGCAAACTGAAGCCGAAAACAAGGATTAAGAACTTGCAACTATAAGCAACAAAAAGAAATTTTAGCTGTCTTAAACCAATTGAGAAATATATTGTATAGGAGGATTTTCTCTACCTATGGACAATGAGAAGATGATGGTTACCAGCCCTACATTACTTCAGGGAAAAACAAGATCTACTCCACCATTCTTAAGGAAGCCAGATACCCGAAGATGACTCACGCTGCTGATCCCCACAACACCATTCCCGGTGGTCACAAGATGGATGCTGTGCCACATCAACTGATAATCATCTCTGCTTACCAAAACCGCTTGCATGAAACTGTATTACATGGAGACTCACCTACAATTGCGGAACTGCACGAGACCCACCCTTAATCCAACCCTGAACAGAATCTATGTTCCCTATTGTTAAGGAGGGTGGGAAGGGACAGAGGGTCAGAAAGAGGGGTGGAAATGATTCTAGGAACTAGTAATAGAAATTTTTTTTTGTAATGGGTATGATTGAATCACTGTGCAGTGTGTACTGGATGGGAGATCGCATTTTGTATGCTGTGATGATGCTGAGGGAAGGAATGTAAATTGAATTACCAATAAATAAATAAATAAATAAAAAAGAGTAAAACAACATTGTAGATAGGTAATTTTTCTCTAAATTTGTAAATTTAGGACAACAATTAAAATCCCAATTGGAAAATATAGCAACACTTGTTCATCTAATTAAGCATACTTTTATCTAAAATAAGAACCTACTTATGAGAGAAAGTAACTAAAATAATCATAATTATATTAGGGTGGTGAGATAATGGTGATTTTTTTCCTCTCCATTTTTTACAAATTTTCATAATCAAAATACTGTCCTTGGAAACATTGTCCAAAACCATGGGAATAAGGAATATAAAAAATATTTTCTAGGACCAGCAGTTAGCGTAATGACTATGTGGCTGGACTCCCACATAGTCGACCGCGGTTCAAGTCCCGGACCCAGTGGCTTAAACTCACGCTGGGCGTGTGTGCATGCATGCCCAAGATCCCGAGAGGAGAATGGAAGAGAAGGGATTGTAGCATGGCCATCCCCCCTAGGGGGTGATTTCTTGCTTTCTATCTCTCTGTCTCTGTCCATCTGGCGAACACACACGCCCTATAGCAAAAACTCCAAAAAAAAAAAAATTTTCTGAGTTCAAGTTTGAAATTAACTTACAATAGATCAGGACTAGGTAGGCAAATTACCTTAAAGAGAGACAATGGCTCCCTAGCCTGTAAGATTTAACTGGAACCCAGTGGCAACTAGTGGAGAAATTGGTCAGTTATCAAATACTTAAAAAAAAAAAATTAGATCAATAAAGCAAATATTGGCACTCCATTAAACTGTTCAAGAAAGAAAATCTTAATATTACACATTTTAAACAATTTGGCCTCAATTGTAAGACAACCTCTATCATAAACCAAGATGTATAGTGCCACTTCATGTGAGTACACGTATATATAATGAATATACATATGCAGAAAGAGAAAAATCACCATTGACAGGGTCTCATCCTTCTGCAATGCACTTCTCCCAGCCCTCAAGATCCTGGGCACCTGTAGATGTGCCTGCTGTGGTTCACAAGTCAACCCAAGGCTATGAACCTGTGGTTAGCCATATGGCCTCCAGCTTGCAGGACACCTTCCTTACCACTGTGCCATAGGAGCTGGGCCTGATGCCACTTCTAGGTTATGCGATTAAATATTTCATTCATGCAACTACAAATGAGAATTAATACTCATTGTGTGTTCACACAATTGTGATTTGGTCAACTATAAAACCAAACCAAACCATCATACTGAGAGGAGAATATCAGTTCATGTAACAATTTCAAGTATTATAAGTCAATCAATTCAATCCCAATAAATATAAGTAACATGTAATGTTTACATAGCAACTCATTTATTTATGTATATGTGTAATCAGTCATTTGACATTGTTTAATGTGGATTCCTCTCTGGGAGACAGTTCCATTTCATTACACTTGAGTCAGAGAAACTGAGGTCAGATCTCGGGCTTGATAAACTCACCAGTGCAATAATTTCCTACAAGGCTTTTTGAAAAACAGCCTGCCAGCCTGCCCAGTGAATGAAAATATCACTGTTAACCAAGCACGTGTTCTTATTTGTTAAACTTACACAGTTACTATCATTATTTAAATTTTAATTTACAAATTTGCAAAGTATTATAGCTTTCCTTTCTCCAACTCTTGATAATCTTTTAAAATGGTGTTCCAAAGTATTTAATTCACAAGTGATACAACCTGTTCTTCTGAAATGATTGCTTAAGATTTGCATATGCTTAAGTGACAAATCATATCATAACACTCAATAAATTATGAATGAAAAAAAATCTAGTGGAACTGACTAGGATTCAAAGTTTATTACAAAAACAGAGCATACTGCTCCAAGTACATTTTTCTCCTAATCTCCAAAGATAAACTAAAGAAAAATCTACTTTAGTGTCATCAAGAGATGATACGAATGCAATATATTTAATTTTTATCAAGTGACGTTTGGAGCCACAAATGATATTTCATTAACTCACCTTAGATGATATAAACAAACACAGTATTATTCTAAAGCCAGTGATAGGAACATGCTCATAATGCCTTTTAAAATATTATTAATAAGAGGATATATAAAAATCTATAAAGTAAATTGTAAGAAAAATAAAAGTTAAGCAAAACTTACTTCAAATGAACAATGTATCTGTTACATAAGTCAATATTATTAATAAGAAACCTGTCAGAAATGTCTGTTTACTTTAGTGAACCTGAAAATTGTCACCAAAATTTAGGAGAGAATCTATCCATACATATTATGGACGTAGAGATTGAAATTTTAAGTGGATCCTTAATATTTTACCTTTGAGATAAAAATAATTACTTCTAACAATTCTGTATAGAATACGGTATAAATAACACAAAGTGAAAGGGTAGTCAACAGAAAGTAACTATATTTAAGATACGAATTTCATTATTTACTTTCTAATTTGATTACATTTCTGATAGAAATATCTAGTTGGGTATACATATTATCAGCAAACGTGAGACATGGTGAAGAACTAGTGTTGTCAAATTTATACGGAAAACATTTTTAATCCTGTTTAATAATGTTGAGCTTCAGAAATAAGAAAAATACAACTCAACAGAATGAGGCCATGTAATTTAAGAAGTCATTATCTAACAGAAATGCATTCTAAATTCTCTCTTTATCTCCTACATCATAAAATCCTAGATCAAACTTTGTAGAAATAATGGATGAACCTTAAGAATGTCATTATAGATAGATACCATATAATCCTATTTATACGAGATACCTAGGGTAGTTAAATCTATACAGACAAAAAGTAGAAGAGTATTGGCCAGGGGTAGGGGGAGTTTTTGGAACTTGATTGCACAACAAGGTGAGTGAACTTATCACTACTGATCTGTACTCTTAAAAGTGATTAGGAGGGAAAATTTTATGTTGTGTGTATTTTACCATAATTTGATAAATACAAGTTTATAGAAATAGTTCATGTCTCTTGAGTTTATTCATGAATTTTTAATTAAATTAAATTATCGTTAGTAGTAATAGTATTTTAATACTAGTAGTATTTTAAACGATAGGGTCTTACTGTGTCACAGTCCTCCCACTTCAGCCTCCCAGCTGGGACTGCAGGCACCTATCAATATGCCAGGCTTCTTTTCAGACAGGGTCTCACTATACTGCCTAAGAGAGGCTCAAGCTTCACATCCTCCTGCCTCAGCCTCTAGAGTGGCTAGAATTATAGGCATGCACAACCATGCCCAGCCTTTAGATCAGACCAAGCATCAAACCCAGTCTTCCATATGTTCCCAGCCTTCTGAGCATAACTATAGTGCACACCACTTCAGCTGGGCCTTCATCAATTCTTTTACATGATGATAAATAAATTTCCAAAGTACACTTCAAGAAACCACAATTTGAAGGCTTATAGGGGAAAATAAAAGCAAATTAAATAAATTTAGATCTATTAACATTACTTCATATATACTATAGATGCTTTAAAATGTTGTGTTTCAGCTATGAGTTAATAACTGTGGGAGTGGGACCAGCAGTTGGCGTAGTGGCTATGTCACTGAACTCCCATGTAATCGACTGCAGTTTGAGTCCCGGACCCAGTGGCTTAAACTAACGCCAGGCATGAGTGCATGTGTGCCCAGGATCCCGAGAAGAAAATGGAGGAGAAGGTATTGCGGTGTGGCCATACCCCCAGGGGGATGATTTCTCGCTTCTGTCTCTCTGTCTCTCTCTGTCTTTCTGGCGCGTGCACGTGCCCTATAGCAAAAAAAGCTCTCAAAAATAATAATAATAATAATCATGAGAGCTAGGTGATGAAAAATCATTATATTATTTTTTCTACTTATATGCTTAAAAGTTTTCATGGTAAGATATTAAACAAAATAGCTGTGCAAATAAACAAGGTATAAAATTCAGCACGGCAGCAGAAATGATGGCAAGGGCCATAGTGGGTTTTGTACTCAGATATTATTGAAAGATGGAATAAAGCACAATATAGAGATATTTTTAAATCTATTTTTAAAATATGAATCTGATGTAATTAAAATGGCAAAGGGTTTAAAGAAAAGCAATGTGAATTTCCAGAGAGAAGGACTACTAGGAGAAAGGAATCACACAACCTGTTTAAATTTGTGGTCAGAATAAAATGAAATTTTAGAATTTTTCTGTAGGACTAGTCAGTGGCATGGTGGCTAAGGTGGCTGGATCACAGATGGCTGATGCAGTTTGAGTCCCATACTTGGTTGCTTGAGAAACACTGGGTGTGCCCAAAATCCCAAGAGAAGAATAGAGAAGGGATTTTGCAGCATGAACATCTCCCGTGGAGGATATTTCCTTATTTCCCCTCTCACTTTGTCTCTCTGGTAAGCAGACATATCCTCTGCCGAATAAAAATGTTTTAAAAGAAAAAGAAAAATAGTGGTTTCCTAATTCTATCATCATTTATACATTTGCTAGATAAAATTGTCAGGGGAAAAAACTTTCCCTCATCAAATTAGGCTATCTGGTTACCATTAAATATAGTTCATGCAGGATAGGAGAACAGATGCTTATTTCTTTTCATTTGATTACCAATTTTCACACCAAGGAGTTCATGTCCTAGATACATCCAATGATGTTGAGTTTGAAGACTATCTGCTCTTCTCTTTTTCTCTGATACTATAAATGCATGTTTTTCTAAAAATAATTTAATGAATTTCAAACAACTACATTCAAAGTTATTTATGTTGCTCAAACTGTCTCAACTTTGACCAATGGAAGCTCTTAATGTTAACTCATGTCCTTTTGATTAGACTCTACTGACCACTAGTCCTTTTTAAAAATTATTTATTTATATTTATTTTATTTATTATTATTTTTTAATTTGCTATAGCACATGTCCACTCATCAGAGATGGAGAGAGTGAGCAAAAGAAAGTGAGAAAGCAAACAGCTAGGTCTAGGACTCAAATCACTGCCAGTCATACGGGAATCCACCACCTTAACCACCATACCACCTGCTGGTCCCACTACTAGTCTTTAATAACTTCTGTGCATTCTGGTCAGTCAACAAGATAATCATTTCATCTCACATACTTCCTTCCCCAGACCTGGATTCAGCAGTTCTTCCAAGAAATCCTGCTTTCTTTTTGCAGGGAATGGTATTTATAGACCACATCTGGGCATTTCAGTGAACAAAGCAAGAAAATATGTAGTTTGAATTCTTACTGATATTTCTAATACAGATTAATATCATAGGATGCTTATTTAACATCTTAGATTTGACATTGATCACTTATATTTACATTATAAATCTTGGTTCCTGATGACATTACATAAGTACTTATATGCATCATTGCAAAATAGATATTAAAGAACTACAAAAGAATGAAATATCAATAGTACTGCTAACAATTAGACTATCAAAAATGAAGTTTAAGATTTATTTATAGCACTATTTATTCTTCAGAGATATCTCTATGAGGATGTACAGTTAAAATACTGTGTTCTGGGGCTAGCAGGTAGTCCAGAGGTTGAGGTGCTCGATCCCACATGGCCAACTGAGCGGCTTGAGTCCTGGATTTGAGAAACACACCAGATGTGTGTATATGTGTGCCCAAAGTCCCAAGAGGAAAAGGGGCTATCTTCCTTAGGAGGGGTGATTTCTCACAACCCCTACCTCTCACCTGCCTCCAGTGAGAGCACATGCCCTAGAGCAAAACTAAAAAATTAAAATTACAATTAAAAATTAATTTTAAAAATATATATTGTTGGGAACCAGCAGTTAGCGTAATGGCTATGTCGCTGGACTCCCACATAGTCGACCGTAGTTCATGTCCCGGACCCAGTGGCTTAAAACTCACGCCGGGCGCATGTGTGTGCGTGCCCAAGATCCTGAGAGGAGAATGGAGGAGAAGGGATTGCGGCGTGACCATCCCCCCTGGGGGGGTGATTTCTCTTTTTCTGTCTCTATGTCTCTCTCTGTCTGTCTGGTGAGCGCACATGCCCTATAGTGAAAACCTCTCCAAAAAAAAAATATATATATATATATATGTATGTATATATATATATATATATATATATATATATATATATATATATATGTGTGTGTGTATATATATATATATATATATAGTGTTTTTAGGTCATTTTAAATACTTTCTTTCTTCTCTTACTTTTTTTTTGTCTTTTATTTTACTTTCTCAGATTAATTAAATTCACATTTTACATAAAGTCCCCATTATGATGTATACAATATACATAACTATATATATATATATATATATATATATATATATATATATATATAGTTTTCAATAGAGAACTCTACATTTTTTGGTGTTAAATGATTCTTCCCTTTGCCCCTCACGCCCACTCTCTACCACCCACTCCCTACCACCCACTCCCCTCCCTTACAGCCTCTGGTATCTACATTTATCCTTTCCACTATCATATCATCAGATCTTTCTCCTTCTGCCAGAGTGCTGATATTTTTTTTTTCATTGCACATCTTTACAGTGTACAGCATGGTTTTTCCCAGCATGAGTACAGTGCACATTAGTCAAGACAATGATATTACCATATACATTATCATCAACAGACCACTTTTCATTTTTGTTTCTATTAAGTGTGATGTTTGTTCCCTGAATCCCTGCCTTCCTCCCTCTATTACGCATTCCCATTACCTCTCCCATACTGTCTCTAGTATCTGCAGTTGCCATACCTGCTATTATACCTTCCAGTTCTTTCACTTTTTTTTTTTTCCGATTATCAGCTCATAAAGTTTTTTACAATAGGGAACATAGATTCTATTCAGGGTTGGGTTAAGGGTGGGTCTCGTGCAGTTCCGCAATCGTAGGTGAGTCTCCACGGAATACAGTTTCAGGAAAGTGGTTCTGGTAAGCAGAGATGGTTATCAGTTGATGCGGCACAGCATCCATCTTGTGATTACCGGGAATGGTGTTGTGGGGATCTGCAGCGTGAGTTATCCTCGGGTATCTGGCATCCTTAAGGATGGTAGAATAGTTCTTGTTTTTCCCTGCGGTAATGCAGGGCTGGTAACCATCATCTTCTCACTGTCCATAGGCAGAGAAAATCCTCTTATACAATATATTTCTCAATTGGTTTAAGACAGCTAAAGTTTCTTTCTGTTGCTTATAGTTGCAAGTTCTTAATCCTTGTTTTCGGCTTCCCTTTGCCGCCCGCGACCGGCGGCCACGCGCAGGCGCAGGCCCGGCGGCCACGCTCAGGCCCGGCAGTCACTCGCAGGCCCAGGGGCCACGCGCAGGCCCGGCAGCCACGCGCAAGCGCGCACGGGCGCAGGCCCGGCGGCCACACTCAGACCCGGCGGCCACGCGCAGGCCCGGGGGCCACACGCAGGCCCGGCGGCCACGCGCAGGCCTGGTGACCACGCTCAGGCCCGACGGCTGCACGCAGGCGCAGGCCCAGGCCCGACGGCCAGACACAGGCCCCGTAGCCACGCGCAGGCCCCGCAGCCACACGCGGGTGCAGGCCCGGTGGCCACACACAGGCGAAGGCCCGGCGGCCACACTCAGACCCGGCGGCCATGCGCAGGCCCCGCGGCTACGCACAGGCGCAGGCCCGGTGGCCAGGTGCAGGCCCGGCAGCCACACTCAGACCCGGTGGCCACTCGCAGGCCCAGGGGCCATGCGCAGGCCCAACGGCCACACGCCAGCCCCAAGCGCGCGAATGTGCCCAGGACCCAGCGCCACCTCCTGCTCGCCCACCCGGCCAGAGAAAGCAAGGATGGCAACCTCGACCGGTCCGTGTCGCCGGCCCGCGTCGGCGCCAAGCGCGGGACACACCCAGCGCTGGAGAGGCAGCGGGGGCCGGGCGGTCCGGGCCGCGGCACGTGGAGCAGAGGAGAGCACCGGGCCCTGTGCCCGCCCGGCGCGGCACAGGCGCCCACCCGGCGCCTCTTCTCTTACTTTTTACATTTTTTACAGGCTAACATATTTTGAGCACTTCCCATATGCCAGGTAGTCTGCTAAGTACTTTTGTGTTTTCTTATTATTCTTATAGAAATCTACATGGTGAGTAGTATTATCCACACTTGATATATATATAAACTAAAGCTGTGATAGGAAAAACAACTTGCTTAAGAACACAAAGACATATCTAAGATTTAACCCAGGCAGGTGTAAACTCCAAAGACCAAGATCTTAACCACTGTGATATTCTGCCTATGAATTTTACTTCCAGTTATCTTTAGCACATACTCATTTCTTAATGCATATCTCTGTGATGTGCTTTTTTGAAAACCAACCCCAAGAGGTCATGTGGCCTAGAATCTAGAGCCGTTTAGAGTTGTCGATCAAGAATGTCTAGGCACTGACCTGAATACCCCTACTATTTAGTAACTGCTTCTCTATTTCACAAACTAAGAAAGTGAGAACCAGACTGGTCCAGTAAGCCAGGCCAAGAGTTAAAAACTGTAAGTGAATATAAGAGCCAAGCAGTAGAAGGGCAGTAATGCAACACTCTGCAATACTGGTCCCGCTTGGGAATATCCTGGCTATGATCCCAGGCTTCCCTGTGCATGCTGGGCACATGCACATCTGCCCATGATTCAGCTGGCTAAGGCTGTTTAGATCATGGCATGAAGACCCTGTTGGGGGTAACTCACTCCCTCTCTCTCACTCACGCATACACACACATGGGCTAAATAAACGTAAAAAAATTAAGTAAAGGGCCGGCCCTGTCACTTAGTAGTTACAGGAGCCAGATCTCACATGGTGAGACTGCCCAATTCAACTCTGGCCAAAGCAGCTTGAAAAATACACCAGGCGTGTTTTTGTGTGTGTGTGTGTGTGTGTGTGTGTGTGTGTGTGCTCGAGTGTCCAAAATCCCAACAGGATGGAGGAATGGAAGAGAAGAAATTATTACATTACTACACTCCATTAGGAGGTGCTTTCTCCCACTCCTTCTCTCTCTGGCAAGCATATACACTCCTTGGTAACTAAAAAAAAAAAAAAAATTGAGACCAGCAGTTGGCATAATGACTATGTCCCTAGACTCTCATGTAGTTGACTGCAGTTCAAGTCCCGGACCTGGTGGTTTAAACTCAGGTCAGACACGTGTGCGTGCGCACCCAAGATCCCAAGAGGAGAATGGAGAAGGGATTGCAGCATGGCCATCCCCTCTAGGGGGTGATTTCTAACTTTCTGTCTTTCTGTCTCTCTCTGTCTTTCTGGTGAGCATACGTGCCCTATAGCAAAAAACTCTCCAAAAAAAAAAAAAATTTAGCAAACATAAAAATTTAAAAGATAGAGCCAGCAGGTGGGCATGGTGGTTAAAGCACTGTACCCCATATGGCTGAGAGTCCTGAACCAAGGGCTTGAAAAACATGCTGGGCACCATGTGTGGCAAAAACCCTGAAAGGAGAGTGGAGAACAAGGGACTACAGGATGGCCGCCTCCCATGGGAGTGATTTCTTACTTTCTCTATGTCTGTCTCTGTCTCTCTCCAGCAAATGCATGCACCCTATAGCAGAAAAATTTATGAAAACAAAACAAAATGAAAAATGTAAAAGGTGAACAGGAGGAAAAAAGTTAAGTAAAAATTAAGTAATCAGGTAATTTAAATGAAAATGAACTTACTTAGTAAATTTAAAGTATAATAAAAAGAAATATTTAATAATCAAAGCAAATAAACTTACTTAGTAAATTTAAAGTATAATAAAAACAAATACTTAATAATCAAAGCAGAATCAGGACTAGGAGCTAAATCTGCATCCAAGTCTCAATCATGAATACAACTCTTGTCCTTACACCTGTCAAATTCTGTATCATTTCTCCACAACACAAATTATTTTCAGACCTAAAAATCCAACTATGGAAAATTCACAACTTTCATACACTGAATTTTTAAATAACCTACCTATTTTTTAAATAACTATTTATTTAATTTTATCACTTATTCTTTTTTTTTTTAGGGATTTTTGCTATAGGGTGCATGCACTTGCCAGAGAGATGAGAGTGACAGAGAGACAGAAAGCAAGATATCATTCCCTTCCCCCTCTCCCCAGGAGAGATAGCCATGCTGCTATCCCTTCTCTTCCATGCTCCTCTCAGGATTTTGGGCGTGCACACACACTGGCCCAGTGTAAGTTTCAAGCCGCCAGATCCAGGACTCAAACCACGATCAACCATGTGGGAATCCAGCATCCCAACCACTACACCACCGGCTGGTCCCTATGATTTTTTAAATTTGCTACAGAACATGAACACTCACCAGAGAGAGAGATTGGGAACATGAGAAAGATGCCAGGTCCAGGACTTAAAATGTAGTTGGCCATATGGAAGCCCAGCCCCTTAACCACCATGCCACCTGCTGGTCCCATAATCTACCTATTTACAAATTGTTACATTAAGATCCTTAATCGCTATTCTTATACCAAATTTAGACATTCCTTCATTAGCTGATGACAGGACATTTTGTGTTACTAAGTGGCAATGCCTGCCTCAGGTCACTTTCAGCTAGGTCATCATTCTGACTGCATTTTTGTATTTATAAATTTCTAAGTATTGGGTTGTCAGAAGTCATGATGCATTTTTGCATAGAAAAACAAATACATCATGACTTTTCTGACAACCCAATATCTTAGTGCATTTTGCCTTTACTTATTTTTGTAACAGTGCCTTACTGTGTCACAATCCTCTTGCCTCAGACTCCTGGGTAAATGGGACCACAGGTGTACACCACCACACCTAGCCCTTTCAGACAGGATCTTGCCATGTTGCCCACGCCAGCTTTGAGCTTGTCAGCCTCTTGCCTCAGCCTTCCAAGTCATGGGAATCACACAGGTAATCACGGCCTTTGTGATCACCTTTAAATTGGACCAAGAATTGACCCAAGCCTCCAATGTGGTCCCTATGGAGTAGCACAGCATCTTAGCAGCTCATGTTACCACAATGGGATCAGTCTTTTTTTTTTTTTAATGAGTAGAAAACAGAAAATGAGAGTAACGATACTTAACTACAGGTCTCCAAGTGCATACAAAGTGAGAAATTATAAGGTAGCCCCAAAAGTACCAATTTTTTACTTTAATTGATACATTGAAGTTAAAGTGCTCAACTGCTTTCAGTTGTGGAGATAAAGGACATTTAAAATCACAGATGAATATAGTGCATATCAATCGAGTCAAAGACATTATTACCATATATGTTATCATCAATAGGTAACTTCATTCCTATGTCTGTTAAATGCTCCTCTTTTTTTTTCCCTGATCCCTTCCATCCCACCAGCCACTACCCCCCATACTGTCTCTAACATCCACAGTTGCCCCCCCACCATTATACCCTCCAATCCTTCAGTTTCTGCCATAGAGAATAGACATTTGGTATATATTAAGGGGGACATACAATACCTGTCTTCCATAGTCTAGCTTGCTCCAGTTAACATTAAATTTTCAATATTTGTCCACTTTCTGTCATCTGCTCTCTATTTGCCAGGGTCTCATTGTTTTTTATGGCTGAGTAGTATTCCGTAGTGTATATGTGCCACAATTCTTCAATCCATTCATCTGTTCTTAGACATTTGGGTTGATTCCATGCCTTAGCAATTGTGAATAATGCTGTAATAAACATGGATGCACAAGTGTTTTTCCATTTGAGTGTTTTCCTATCCTTTGCATGCTGAGAAAAACAATTTTGTGGAAGCACCACTTGGCATAATGGCTATGTCGCTGGACTCCCATGTAGTCGACTATGGTTCAAGTCCTGGACCCGGTGGCTTAAACTCATGCCAGGCATGTGTGAGTGCATGCTCAAGATCCCAAGAGAAGAATGGAGAAGAAAAGATTGCTGTGTGGCCATCCCCCCGGGGGTGATTTCTCTTCTCTCTGTCTCTCTCTGTCTTTCTGACAAGCGCATGCGCCCTATAGCAAAAACCTCTCTAAAAAAACAATTGTTTTAAAAGAAAAACAATTTTGTATTCTGTAAAGATGTACAGAATGTGATAAATTATAAGTTTTAAAAAATAAATACATTTTTAAAAGACACAAAAACTACAGCAACCAAAAAATGTGAAATTTCTGAAAAATATTGTCAAAGGGTATCATAAAAGCCAAGAGGGATTCAGGATTAGACAATGATTTTCAGCTCTGTGGAGAAGAAAGCAGATCTTTTCAATATTTAATTTTCAGACACATATTTAAAGAGTCCACGAATGCACAAATAAGAGAATTACCTGGTATTTTAGCACCTCTGTCCAGAAAATATTGGCAACTTGTTTATTCAAAGTCAGTTCAATGAACAAAAGCAATACCCTAATATTCTTAAATAAAGATGCATGTAGATGTATTGTATGATCCACCATAATAAACATCAATTGACCATGTGGTTATAGGATGACCCTAAGGAGAACATTAATGATTAACATATTTGCTCCTGCTATTTTTCCCTAATATGAAAAAGGACCAACTCTGAAATACACAAAGGCTAGAGTATGAGTGACTCTTTAAGGCCAGCTGCTGGTGTAGTGATTAAGATCATTAGATCCCACATGGCCAACTGTACAGTTAAAGTCACAGACCTGGCAGCTTAAGAAACACACCAGGCTTGTCTGAATGCATACCCCCTAAAAAAGGAGTGAATCGTGGGAATTACCATATAAAAAAAGATACTCGGGAACCAGCAGTTAGCGTAATGGCTATGTCGCTGGACTCCCACGTAGTCGACCGCGGTTCGCGTCTCGGACCCGGTGGCTTACAACTCACGCCGGGCGCGTGTGCGTGCGTGCCCAGGATCCCGAGAGGAGAATGGAGGAGAAGGGATTGCGGCGTGACCATCCCCTCTGGGGGGTGATTTCTCGCTTTCTGTCTCTCTGTCTCTCTCTGTCTGTCTGGCGAGCGCACGCGCCCTATAGCGAAAAACCTCTCAAAAAAAAAAAAAAAAGATACTCAAAGGTAAAGTGATTATTTTTTTTTTTCTTTCTTTTTTTTGGAGAGGTTTTTGCTATAGGGCGCGTGCGCTCGCCAGACAGACAGAGAGAGACAGAGAGATAGAAAGCAGGAAATCACCCCCCAGGGGGGATGGCCACGCCGCAATCCCTTCTCCTCCATTCTCCTCTCGGGATCTTGGGCACGCACGCACACGCGCCCGGCGTGAGTTTAAGCCGCCGGGTCCGGGACTCGAACCGCGGTCGACTACGTGGGAGTCCAGCGACATAGCCATTACGCTAACTGCTGGTCCCAAGTGATTATTCAAAATTAAACAGAAAGGGGTTTTAAAGTTTGTCAGCTAATTATCTGTATTCCAAAAAAACATATGAAAGCAAAGTAGAGAATTCAGAACTGTATTTGGGCCTGCAGTCTCTAAATGTGGAGCACCCCTTCTGCAGTTCAACCATGCTCCCATTTCACCACAGGTCTCTCCAACCCTGCTTTGGGATCTGGTTTCTTCCTTCAATCCAATCTTGCCTGCTGTCTCTCTTTCAAAAAGTCATCAGGATTTATGATCCCTGATAGTATTTTATTTTCTAACACTGGAAAAATGTACCTTTTTTTCAAAACAGCTTTTTCTTCATTTCTAAGAATTTAAGAAGAGTATATGAAAATGAGTTAAGCTGTAAAGGTAGCATAAATCTACAGTGTGGAACCTTGAAAATCCCTGATATGGCATTTATATATTATTCTATGATAAGATACAGCTCAAGCTAAATTAAAAGGAAATAATCATGTAGAAAAGGGGATTCCATCAAAGATGTTTTTTAAGGTTTAACAATGGCAGCAATTTGTCAAATGAGTTGAAAAGAATTATTAGGCTGTTGAAATGATTCAGGTGCCCCTAAACTAGGGGCAGCGAATGTGAAATACTGATGAGATTATGAGCTGCTAAGGAAAGGATGGCAGTAGCCAGCAGGGGGCATGGAGTTAGGGTGCCTGGATCCCACATGGCCTGCTGCACAGTTCAAGTACTGGACACAGTGACTAGAAAATCATGCCAGGTACATGTATTTGCATGTTGCAAAAGAAAAATGGAGGAGAAGGGATTGTGGTGCAGCTATCCCCCCGGAGGGTGATTTCTCACTTTCCCTCTCTTTCTCTCTTTCTCTCTGTATTTCTTTTGAGCACATGCACTCTATAGCAAACTAAAAAATTAAAATCTTAACTATTGGGTTATCGGAAAAGTCATGACATATTTGTCTACACAAAAATATGTCATGACTTTTCCTATGACCAAATAGAAATAAAATGGCTTTCTATGTGCCAAAAACTGTGCTAAACTCTTTTCTTTTTTTAAGGTTTTTGCCATAAGGGCACACATGCTCACCAAAGACATGGAGAGACAGTGAGAGAGAAAGTGAGAAATCATCCCCAGGGGATGGCCACACCCCAGTCTTTTTGCTTCCATTCTCCTCCTGAGATTTTGGGCACACACGTACATGCATCTTGTATGATTTTCAAGCTGCCAGGTCCAAGACTCAAACCACTGTCAGCCACATGGCAGTCTAGTGTCTTAACCACCATGCCACCTGCCAGCTGGTCCCTGTGCTAAACTCTTCAAACACAAAAAGTTATTTAATCTACACAACAATCATAAAAGGTGGGTATTACTGTTATTCCTATTTACAGATACAGAAAATGGAGTTTTAAGTAACTTGTCCAAACTCCTGTTATTAAGTGGTTATACAGATATTTGAACCCAGGTCTGTGTATTTGACTTTGAAGCTCATTTTCTTAATCACTATCTTTAATATTTGACAGACCAGAACCAGCAGTTAGTGTAATGACTATGTCACTGGACTCCTATGTAGTCGACCACAGTTCGAGTCCCAGACCCACTGGTTTAAACTCATGCCGGGTGCGTGTGCGTGCGTGAGAGATCCCGAGAGGTGAAAGGAGGAGAAGGGATTGCGGTGTGGTCATCCCCCCTGGGGGGCGATTTCTCCCTTTCTGTCTCTCTGTCTCTCTCTGTCTTTCTGGCAAGCGCATGTTCCCTATTGTAAAAAACTCTCCAAAAAAAAAGAAAAAAAAGAAAAAAAAAATTTGACAGACCATCATTTTAAATAATCATTCTCAGCAAGAGAACACCACCTTCCTGTGGATTGTACAATACATCTACAGGCATCTTTATTTAAGGATGGTTGTAGAGGTAGAGGAATAAGAGCTGTTCTACCCAGATGCCAATAACACCCAGCTCCACTGATTTAGAAGCATTTTCTCTATGCTGCATAACTTCAGATAAAAAATAAGTACTACCTTGACTACTTTAGGTTAAATTCTTAAGCATTTTAACTGTTTTATTAATTTGCACTGCTTTTCTTATTAACTTTGCCTGAAAAGTGATGTTTTACCTTTCCACAAAGTTGAGTTATACCAATTCTCCAAATATAGTCAGGATTCTTTAAAAATTAAAAAATAACATGGATGTTACCAAAGTGATTTATGAACAAACCTGAAGGAATTAGTGACGGTATGTACATACTCTTTAAAAGAGTCTCTATACATAGGTATAAGCAAAAAAAAAAGAAGAAAGAAAGAAAGAAAGAAAGAAAGAAAGAAAGAAAGAATGAATTTTAAGGGGCTACGACCATAGTACAATGATTAAAGGAGCCAGATCCCACATTGTCAACTTTTGTTCAAACCCCGGCCATGGCAGCTTAAAAAACATCCCAGGGAAGAGAAATGGAGGAAAAAGGATCGCAACATGACTATGCCCTATTGGAGGATGACTTCTCTCTCTCTCTCTCTCTCTCTCTCTCTCTCTGTCTCTGTCTCTGTCTCTCTCTCTTTCTCTAGTGCACGCACCCTTAAAACAAATATATTATTTTAAAAAATAATTTTCAGGAGCAATAAATAGCAGAGGGAGGCTTTGTAAGATGGTATGAGCAAACACTTCAGAGTGGTGGATATGTTCACTCTGCTGACTATAGTAAAGGTCCACAAGTCTCTAACTATGTCAAAACTCATCTAATTGTACATTTTAAATATGAGCAGTTTATTGTACACCAGGTACACCTCAAACACAGTTATTTTAAAAATAAAAATAAATTTCTGGATTCTGAAAGTCCAGAAATAGTTCAAGTATTGTCTCCAAACTGTCTCAGAAAAAGACTGAGATATAATACAATGGGAAGTTTGAAGGATAAAGGCAATTAAATGATTCACAGTTCCTCTCAGAAAGGGGGGTACAAGATTGCAGAAATTAGGTAGCAAAATATTAGAATGCCAAAATTCAAGAGAGAGGAATCGGCTTTGCCAAGAGTCCCTTCTACTAGTTTTTCCAGCATGCACTGACTGAGGCAGGGCTGGGTGAGAAACTACAGTTAGACCATTAGACGTCCAGTCCCAGAAGTCATAAACTGGTCACCCATAGACCACATATCATTGACATGGTTTGGTTTGGTCCTCATTATGTTTTAAAATAAATCTTTTCTTAATTGGTTGTCTGCCTTTAAAAATTCAGAGATTTCTCGTCCCAAATACTTTTCTTGAAATATTAGAAGACACTTGGCCCCACGTTTCCAATTTGGCAATTAGGCCAACCACTCATCAGCCACAATCACAGAACCCAGTCCACTCAGCCTCCATATTGTTTTGTCCCTGACAGCTTGATCCATTTTACATTCCAACCTGGTCTCCACAAACACTTGAGTTTGTAACCTCTGCCCTGAGGCTGTAGAGTTTACAGTGTTTTGATACTATCCATGGGTTCACCCCACATAAAAAAGAACTGTCCTTAATTAGAGGTGCAACTCTCACCCCAAAGGGTGGGGAACTTTCCTGTGGCAGTGGCCAGAGGCAGCAAACAAGAAGTCAGATTTACTCATAACTTTTTAGAAACAGACCAATAATAAAAATGAATCATGAAAACTGGTTTTTGGAGCATTAGTTTAGGGCTTCAGTGAAGAAACTTTTCACACATACAATTTCCCTCTTGAAGACTCTCCCCAGCCCGTCTCCCAAGACACATACTCATACAAACGCCGACAGGGCCCTAGCTCCCTCCCTAAACTTCTCCGCCCCTATTCTCCCCCACTGAAATGCTAACAGGATTTTATCATCTTGCCTCCAATTTAGGATTTTTATAATTTCCTTTTTATAAAAAGGCCTATTGAGAGCAGAAAGTTTCCAAAGAATGGCCACACAAATTATTACAGATCAAAATGAGTCATAAACCTATACTTAGTTGAATGAACAGCCAACCAACGTTTTATGTAATCATTATGTATCAGAAGTATTGATATTAAAATCAAGCTTGAGACAAGGATCTGTCATAACTATTAACATTTTTCTAATAAATTCATAAAATAATAGGGAAAAATATCACAAAGAAGGCAACAGGGTCTTGTTCCTTATGGCTAAGTAGTATTTCATACTGTATATGTGCTACAGTTTTTCAGTCCATTCATCGGTTCTTAGACATCTGGGTTGATTCCATGTCTTTGCATTTGTGAGTAATGCTGCAGTAAATATAGATGAGCAAATGCCTTTCCAACTGTGTGTTTTCCCATCATTTGAGTAAATACCAAGGAGTTGGGATTACAGAGTCATGTGATGGTTCTATTTTTAAGTTTTTTGCTCTCTTCAAACCTCTAGTACTCATCCCAAAATGATCAAGACAGTTAATCTAAACAAGGCTATGGATTATGTCTGAAAATAGTTCATCAATGCAAAGGGAAAAGAATAAAGGGATAACACTTGGCTAAAACTGTTGCAATTTTTAAATGATTAATAATCACTTGTTAAAAAAAATCACCTCTGTTTTATTTCTCTTTGTATCAGTTTGAGAAGTATGTTAATCCAACTTATTTTTAAGGAGAAACAAAAGTTAAAAACTAAAATGAAAAATAAATATGTTTGTTTTGTTTTAGTTTTGCTATAGGGCATATACATTCACCAGAGAGAGAGAGAGAGAGAGAGAGAGAATAAAAAATCTTCCTCTGGGGGGGAGATGGCCACACCACAATCCCTTCTCCTCCATTCTCCTCTCAGAATGTGAGCATGTATACACATGGATCTGGCATGTTTTTTCAAGCTGCCAGGTCCGAGACTCAAATCACAGTCAGTCATGTGGGATCTAGTTGTCCTAACCACCATACCACCAGCTGGCCCAAATAAATGTTTATTAAAAAAATATATATACATATATATATATAAGCTACAAAAGAACCTGTTTATTTACTGCTGAGTTCACTCCACTTAGAAGATCCAAGAGAAATCACTGAAAAGTTAAGAAAACCAAAGGAAAATTCAATAAGGAGACTGAAGAGTTACAAAATTAATATACAAAAATCTGAAGTTCCTTTATATGTCAGCAATGATCATAGAAGAAATTAGATGAATGAAAGTTTAAAAAATTAAAATTAAAACATAACAGCAAACAAAAATTTAAAAGACCCAGGAATGAAATTAATAAAAGGTATTAGCAGGGTCACATTATCCTGAACAGGGAGACTCTCTAAGGGCTTACAAACTGTCCACTCACTGCTTAGAGAATGAGGCTGGGATCCCCCTCAGGAGATTGACCCTACACCTCTGAACCATCCGTAAGCTATACAGGTCAGAGCTTAGCCAGCATATGAACCAAGAGGAAATCATGATTTTTCTCCCCAGTGGCACTCTGAACCCAATCAAAGTGTACATTTTCCTGATAAAATGTCAAGCAGAGAAAACTTATTCTCTAAGAAAGAAATTCTAATAAACTCTTTTATTTTATTTATCTTTTTTTTTCTACCCAGTACACACACTCACCAGAGAGAGGGGGAGGAAGAAGGGAGAAAGAGAAAGAGAAAGAGAAAGAGAAAGAGAAAGAGAAAGAGAGAGAGAGAGAGAGAGAGAGAGAGAGAAAGAAAGAAAGAAAGAAAGAAAGAAAGAAAGAAAGAAAGAAAGAAAACGAGAACAAGCAAGCCACCAGGTCCGGGACTCAAACCACGGTTGTCCATGTGGGAGTCCAGGTGTCTTCACCACACCAACTGCTAGCCTCCTAAGAAACTCTTAAAAAACTTTTGGCAGAGAAATTGACTAACTGTATGTGTGGAAATGAATGACTACATAGGCCTTTTACATTATTATTAGTGAATAGAATGAAAAGAAAAATGTTTTGGAATGTATTTACATTATTAAGAAATTCTTGGGGCCAGTCAATGATGTGGAAGTTAAGCCAGCTGGAGCCCACATGACCAGTTGTGTGGTTTGCGTCCCAGATCCAGCAGCTTAAAAAACACACTGGGCACATGTGGGTGCAGTACTCAAAATCCCTGAGAGGAGAATGGAAGGAAAAGAATTGTCATGTGGTCATCCTTTGGGGAGAGAGTGATTTATCACTTACATGATATAGCAAAAAGAGAAGAAAGAAAGAAAGAAAGAAAGAAAGAAAGAAAGAAAGAAAGAAAGAAAGAAAGAAAGAAGGAAGGAAGGAAGGAAGGAAGGAAGGAAGGAAGGAAGGAAGGAAAGAAAGAAAGAAAGAAAGAAAGAGGGAGGGAGGGAGGGAGGAAGGGAGAAAGAAAGAAATTCTCAACTAATATAGTCTTCAGTGTTTCTAGATTTATGATCACTTGACTATGGTTCAGTTTCAGGACTGCCTTTTAACTTTCTAGACAAAAGTAACTTCTGAAGAAAATTAATTATGTAAACAAATGGTTTGAAGTACTACAGAAGCATCTGTTTACATTCAGATAATTAATATGCTAAGTATTCTTATCTATTAAATTAAAGCAGGTCACCTAAGGACTTTTCTAGATAATACTTCATTAGCCTAATAATAATGAGTATCTACAGTTGAAGTAATAAAATGGACATCTGTTTTAAAACATCCTTCAATTAAGCCTTTTACTATATCAAACCAGCTTTCATACCTTAATTTCAATTATTGAGGTTTGTTTGTTTTTTAAAATTCATATGAATTTATTTCCTCCATGAGCAAGAGAGAGAGAGAGCAGCCCCAACAGGGTGCTTACTTGCCTATCCACTTCGAGCTCCTAACAAGTTCTAGATCAGGGCCAAACATATGCCCAGAGTACTCAGGGAGGTCTCTGGTTTTGATCTGTGAACAACAAACCTTGCAATATGGGACTGTCTGGTAAAGCATCTCATTTTACTACTGTACCACAGTCTGACCCCCATGTCCCCATCAATTACAGAGGAATTACATGAAAAAAAAACCTACATTGAAACAAAAGAAAAATGTTTGTTCTTACCTTTGATGTCCTCCATTCCCAACCATCTCCTATCTGTTGTGAATGTTTAATGAATTCTGCACAATAATGCTGGAATGTTTTTTCTCCCAAGAATTCATCTTCTTCCATATTAAATGATGACTGCAATATAAAAATTAAGTATTTGCATGAGCTGTAGAATACATGTTGGAAAGAATTCTGCTAATTGGCTTACTTCTTTAAACAAACAAAAATTTAGGATACAGGAGGGAAAATAACCTCAGGACCATTCCAAAGTGTGTTTTGGTTTGTTTTTTTTTCCCCCATCTCTCTCACCCTATAGCCATTGTTTTTCATCAGAAAGAAATGTGATCAACATGATAACCCAAAACCTAGACTTGAAACAAATACATATCTATGTTTTTATCAGGACAAGGAGTTGGACATGGTCTTTTATGAGGGAATTGGGGACGGGGAGGCCTCAGGGTGGGGAATGGGCTCAGAACCTGTGCTATGCAGCATCAAAGGGAGGAGTCAGAGAAGAAGGAAGTCTAATCTATTCGAGGTACTAATCTATTCAAGGCACTAATCTATTCAAGGCACTAATCTATTCAAGGTACTAATTTATTCACAGTATTCATCTATCCAGGGTTTCAGGTTATCCTGTAGCTTGGGGAGGGACAGTAAATTTGCCAGGGGGCAGAAATTTCAGGCAGCTATCAGTCCTGAGTTATTCGTGAACTCAGGATCCTTCCATATCAAAACAACCTCCTCAGAACTTAGCTGTTACATTGCTAGTGCCATTCATCACATTTCATGAGAAAGTTCAACTCACTAATAAATGCTGTTCTTGGGACCAGCAAATGGCATAATGGATACGTTGCTGGACTTTCACATGGCTGACCATGGTTCAAGTCTTGGACCCAGCAGCTTGAAACTCACACCAGGTACATGTACATGTGTGCCCAAAATCCCAAGAGAGTGGAGAAGAGACTGCCACATGGCCAATCCTCCTGGGGGGTGATTTCTTGCTTTCTGTCTTTCTGTCTCTCTGTCTCTCCAGCAAGCACATCTGTCCTATAGCCAAAATTTCTCTAAAAAAATTTAACACCTAAAACACAGTAACAAAATAATGTTCTAAACCCTGAAACTGTTTATCAAAGTGTAAGGTCATTATCATCCAATTAATTACTTACTTTATCAAATTTACAAATGTGACATATTAAGAAATACCCACATATTTGTTTTACAAATATCCAAAATGTGAAACATCATTTATAGAGAAAGAATTTTAGAACAGAAAGGAAACCCACAGATCATGTAGTTCAGGCTCTCAATAATAAATAATAAATAAATAAATAAATAATAAAAATTAGAAGAAGTGAGTTCCTATGTTCTCGTCATTAGTGATAAACATCAAGCCTGTCAATAACTACAGCAAATTCTATGATGGGTTCTCCTCATCATTTAATTCTTAAGCAACCTAAAAGTTGTAATTCCCATTCCTCATGTGAATAAGAGGAAGTAATCTACTCAAGAATACAAACCAGAAAGAATTCAAATCTGTTTGGCTCCAGGATCAATGAACTATCTACATCAGTGGTCCCCAACTTTTTTAACACAAAGAATCAGTTTCATGGAAGACAATTTTTCCATGGATGGGAGGAGGCATGGTTTCAGAATGATTCAAGAACATTATATTAGTTGTATACGTTATTTCTATTATTATTACATTGTAATTTATAATGAAATAATTATATAACTCACTATGATGCAGAATCAGTGGGAGCCCTGAGCTGCTTTTCCTGCAACTAGGTGGTCCCACCTGAGGGCTCCTATAAGACTCTAATGTCACTGCTGATCTAACAAGAGGCAGAGATCAGGTGACATGCAAGTGATGGGGAGTGGCTGGAAATACAGATAAAGCTTCACTCATTTGCCCATCACTCACCTTCTGCTGTGTGGCTCAGTACCAGTCCATGGCCCAGAGCTTAGGGACTTTTGGTCTAAAGCAGCTGATTCTCAAACCAGGGCACTTTCTGATTATTTAAATTTAGTATAACTAATATATGGAATACGTTCATTCATTTCACAAATTCATATTGAATATCTACTAAGTAGTAGACACTGTACATAGATAAAGCTTATGAGAAAGAAAAGTAGTTTAGCATATTTAAATTTTAAAGGCGTAAACACACCCATCAGGTTTATTGCCCAAAGGGCATGTTTTAGTTTTCAGTAAACGAACGGCGATAATGGAAAAGGATTATAGATTTTACATTAAGACCCTCACTCTTTTTTTTGTTTTTAAGAATTATTTTATTTAAGTTTATCTATTATTATTGTCATTATTATTTTTCAGTTTGATCAGAGAGAGACAGAGAGAGAAAGAGGAAGTAAGAAAGCAAGCCACCAGGTCTGAGACTTGAACCGTGGTCGGCCATGTGGGAGTCCAGCGCCTTTAACCACCATGCCACTTGCCGGCCCCAAGACCCTCACTCTTCACCTAAGTGTCCTCTAGTTCATGATGTAAAGAATAAGGTATAGTTAATCAGTTTCCTGCACTGTTTTAATTTTTTTTTTTTTTTTTTTGAGAGGTTTTCGCTATAGGGCGCATGCGCTGGCCAGACAGAGAGACAGAAAGCGAGAAATCACCCCCCGGGGGGATGGCCACGCTGCAATCCCTTCTCCTCCATTCTCCTCTCGGGATCTTGGGCACGCACGCACACGCGCCCGGCGTGAGTTTTAAGCCACCCAGTCCGGGACGTGAACCGTGGTGGACTACGTGGGAGTCCAGCGACATAGCCATTACACTAACTGCTGGTCCCTAATTTTTTCATTATTATTATGCCTGAGGGTGTGTGCACACACAGGAGAAAAGGAGAGAGAGAGAGAGAGAGAGCGAGAGCATGAGCCCACATCCCAGTGGGGCCTGGTCATGCCAGAATCCTCTCTCCTACAATTCTCTATCCCATCAGGATCCTGGATATGTGCACACACACCTGGCATAAGCCACTAAGGCCAGGACTCAAACCCCAGACAGTTATGTGGAAGCTAGCTTCCTCTGCATAGTGCATAACCACTGCACTATAGGGCTGGCCCTTTGCAAAATGGACCAGTGTCAACTGTTGACAACTCATAACCACCTCTCTTCCTGCCCTTCTGCTGTTACATAAACCAGCTTTCTCAGCTGCCATTTCAATAAGCACATTTCTGAGAAATAGTCTGCTCATCTGGGCAATTTATACTAAACCCTGGCGCAAATAAACTATGTTTTTTTGTTTGTTTGCTTTTTTTAACTTAGTATGCCTCAGCCTTCTTTTTCAGGTGATAGTTAGATATACAAATACAGAAAAATATACAGTCCAGCCTAGTAAGAGCTCATATTTTAAGAAAGGGATAAAAGCAGTGAGAGTACTGTAATTATATTAGGAATTCTTTAGCCAATCTTCATTCAACGAATTGGCCAGATTAATTGACACAGTGTCCATTCCCTCTATGAAACATTAACTGATGTCTGTGGCATGCTGACCACGAAGAGCTTCTGCTACCATCAGTTGGGAGTATGTTCACAAATTATAGTCTTTTCCTTTATTTTATTTTTAATTTGCTATAGGGCAAGTGCACTCAACAGAGAAAAAGAGAAGGAAAATGAGAATGCATCACCCAGGGCCAATGCCCACACTGAAATTCTCTCTCCTTCAGGATTTTGGCTATGCATCTTCAAATGTGCTTTTCAAGCTAATGGGTCCAGAATTCAAACCATGCAGTTGGCCATCTAAAATCTAGCTCTTTTAAGCACCATGCCACTGGCTTGCCCAACAAACTATCTTCTTATATCATAAGTATATACTTTTTTTTTTTGAGAGGTCTTCGCTATAGGGCGCGTGCGCTTGCCAGACAGAGAGAGACATAGAGACAGAAAGCGAGAAGTCACCCCCCAGGGGAGATGGTCACACTGCAATCCCTTCTCCTCCATTCTCCTCTTGGGATCTTGGGCACGCAAGCACACGCGCCCAGCGTGAGTTTTAAGCCACCGGGTCCGGGACATGAACCATGGTCGACTACGTGGGAGTCCAGTGACATAGCCATTACGCTAACCGCTGGTTCCCAAGTATATACTTTAATCAAATATTAACCAAACAAAGCCAAGAAAATAAAAGTAAAAAAAAAAAAAAAAGAATACTGACTGTTATTTCAATTATTGAATGCCTTGGAAAGGCTCAATAATGGTAAGTCTATGTAAGAAAACAAATTGTTACTGAACTAAATTTCAATAATGCAACTAAAAAGATTGGTGGGGGCAAAAAAAAAATCATACAAACCCAGAATTCTGCACTCAGATTACTACACGAATGGCTTGCATTTTTTTATTTAAACCAAAACTAGATAGCTAGAGGATGTACTCTGGGTTCAGATTAATCAAGAATTAACAGTGAATATCAATCAGGTACTCACACTCAAAGAAATGGCCTTGGTTATACCTTTTTTTAAAGAATTATTTTATTAAAATTTATTTATTTATTTAGAGAGACAAAGTGAGAGTGAGAGCAAAAAAGAGAGAGAGGGAGAAAATGAGAAAGTAAGCTGCCAGATCCAGAACTCAACTGTGGTCGGCCATGTGGGAGTTCAATGCCCTTAACCACCATGCCACCTGCCAGGCCCAACACATTTTTTTAATTAATTTTTTTAGAGAAATTTTTGCTACATGGTGCATGCGCTCACCAGAGAGATAGACCAAAAGTGAGAAATCATCCCCTGGGGGGATGGCCACACTGCAATCCCTTCTTCTCCATTCTCCTCTAGGGATCTTGGGCATGCACGCACGTGTGAGTTTTAAGTCACCAGGTCCGGGACTCAAACCACAGTCAATTATGTGGGAGTCCAGCAACATAACCATTACGCCATCTGCTGGTGTCAGTTACACATTTTAAAACTGGCAAAAAAATGCATTTATGTTTGAACTTGATTAAAATAATTCCAGTGCACATGTATTTTCTTTTAACTCTAGCTTTAATCATTTTTTTCAATTGCTCAACTATCAATTCTGATAACACTGGAAATAAAAGATGTCTATTTAAAGTATATACAATAATGGAGATATGCACAAATATTATGGTAGGCACAAGAAGGGTCCCTTACCAAGGGCTGATGAAGTGAGGAGGTTTGAGGAACAAAGATGGAAATGAACCTTTAAAGAAGGAGTTTTTCACACCAGGAGTGCAAGTATCCAAGGGCTGAAGACTGTGGAAAGGGGACTCTGAGATGGTAAGACCTGTTTAAGGGTGTCTTTCTGGCTATTGCTTTCTTCCTCTCCCATGTGTATGTGCACGTGCTCTCTCACATAGACAAAATAAACTATTTTTAAAATAATAAAATAGGGGGGTCAGCAGGTGGCATGGTGGTTAGGGTGCTGGATTCTCACATGGCCAACCGTGATTCAAGACGTGGATCTGGTGGCTTGAAAATCACAACAAACAAATAGATACATAAATAAATAAAATAGGTGCCAGCCCTATAGTAGAGTAGCTAAGCACAGTGCATTGGGAACCAGATCCCACCACAGTTTGAATTCTGGCCCCAACAGCTTAAAAACACACTGGGCATGTGTGTCTGTGTGTGCCCCAAATATTCTGACAGGATGGAGAAGTACAGGAAAAACTATTGTGGTGTGACCACACTACACTGGAGTATTTTTTTTTCTCTCTCTCATAAGTGCATATATCCTTCAACAATTAAAATGATTTTTAAATTAAAAAATAAAGTAGGAGGGCCAGCCCTAGAGCCTAGTGTTTAGGGAAGCCAGATTCCACATGGCCAACCACAGTTCCATTTCAGGGTCCAGGGGCTTGAAAAACATGCTGGGTGCATGTGCATGCTCCAAATCCAGACAGGATGGAGAAGCTAAAAAACTGCAGTGTGACTATCTCCCACTAGGAGGTGCCTTCTCCTTCTCCCACTTGCTCCCATCTATTTCTTTATCTATCTCTGATGAGTACATGCATCCTCTGGCAAGGAAAGAAAGAAAATATATATATATATTTTAAAAATAAAGTAGGAGTTTGGGCATGGCAAATTGTCAGCACATGAAGCACATGGACCGCTGAGTCAGTGGTCCAAACACAGAGAACAATGCCATTAACGATGCAGAGAACTAAAGGAAGTTTGGTGTCACTGAATCATGGTGCTGGGAATGTAGGGAGACAGAGAACACATAAGTAAAACCTGTCTGCCCTCAATAAAGGAGTAGAATTTAATGGAAAGGAGCCTCAAACATACAGGACTGACAAGAAATGAGCTTCCTGAAAAGAGGCATGTGTATTATGCCGGAGTTTGTGCTATTTCCATAGGAAACAGGGAATCAGAGCTTGGAGCTAAAAAGGTCAAAATAATAAATCACTAGGGGCCCTGTATTTAAAAGGCACAAGACTGAAGTCAAAGAGATGAGTTAGAAGCTGTTGTTGCCATGGTCTGAGAAATCAGGAGGATCTGAACCCACACAATGAAAGGGAGAAGGATGAATATATACCTTAGGCAGTGAGGAGAAACCAGTATTGACTTAGAATCTAGGAAGCATTTAAATATGCAAGGGACCTAGAAAGGAAGAGGAATTGACAAAAGAACTAGAAAACAGAGTCAAGAATTCGCTGGAGACTGAGGTGTTACAGAAACCCAGGATAAACGTTTCAAGAAAGCGGAGAATAAACAACCCATCTGCATAATAACCGTAGAGTGTCAAAATCAAAGAAAGGCCCATTAAGGAAAGAACTGAAAACACCCATGGAACAAGACAATGAAGCAGTCTAGTGGGTAGTGTCCACAGTAGTGGAGAGAGAAGCCAGATTGCAACAGGCAAAGGAGAAAACTAAAAGTGAGGAAAGAGTGAAAACTTACCAGACTACTTTTTCAAAAAGTTTGATTGAAAGTAGGTAAGATTTGGTAATAGAAGAGGCACATAAGCTTCAGGGAAGATACTGTTTTTCAAAAGATGTCTGAATATATGTTTAAACTGAGCAAAGGGAGTTGACAGAGAGGGAAAGTTAAAAATATTGTAGCAAGAACCAGCGGTTGGTGTAATGGCTTTGTCACTGGACTCCCACTTAGTTGACCATGGTTCGAGTCCCGGACCTGGTGGCTTAAACTCATGCCAGGCGCATGTGCGTGCATGCCCAAGATCCAGAGAGGAGAATGGCGGAGAACCATGCTATACGACCATGCCCCAAGGAGAGTGCTTTCTCTTCTTTCTGTTTCTGATGAGTGCACATACCCTTGACAATAATTATTTTTTTAATTTTTTAAATTTTTATAAAGACAGAGGGAGAGCCAAGCATGGTAGATTGCACCTGTGGTCCTAGTTGGGAGGCTGAAACAGGCAGCTTGCCCTGTATTTTTAAAAAAAAGATGTTGGCCAGTGGATGGCATAGTGATTAAGGCACTGGATTCCCACATGGCCAACAGCAGGTCGAGTCCCAGACCCAGCAGCTTGAAACTCAGATCGCGTGTGTGTGCTTGCATCCCCAAATAATTGAGAGGAGAATGAAGAAGGGATTGTGGCATGCCCTCTAGGGGGTAATTTCTCACTTTCTGTCTCTCTGTCTCTCCAGTGAGCACACACACCCTATAACAAAAATCTCTCCAAAATAAGTAAATAACAACATGCAAGATTTCAGTGTGACACTGATTCATACTACATCCCATCCCCACCACCAAATGCAGATTTACATGGGGGAACTATTAACTCAGGGCTTCCCAACACTTTTGACCATAGAAGGCTTTTTCCATAGAATATAGTAAAAGAAATAGTGGGTTAATGGTTTATGTAAGTGTGTATACTCTGAATGTGTGCTCCTGAGACCACAGCAAAGTCTGCGAGGGCTTAGGGGACAGTAGGAGAGCCAGCTTGGGAAGAGAAAGCACCAAGTGCAGGAGCATAAGCACAGAAGTGTCTAACTGCAGTGACTTAGGCAGTCGTCAGACATGACAGGAAGCTAAGTGAGATCCCCAGGTTACATACGGAATTTTAGTTTAAGAGGTGCTTCAGCGCAAATACAAGTTCAGAATGAAACATCTAAGAAAACACTAAAAGGAAGAACAGGAGCTAACCAAGCAAAATGAAGGAGATAAAGGGAAAAGAATGTGCAAAAGTCTGAATGAATATAAGAGAAAGTCTGGCTCCAGCCATGGCATGTTGGTTAAGACAGCTGCATTCCACATGGCTAACTGTGGGGTTTGAGTCTGGGACCCAGCAGCTTGAGCACCTGAATGTACATGCCCGAAATCTCAGGAAGGGATTCTGGCATGACCATTCTCTCTAAGGGTAATTTCTCAATTTCCCTCTCTCTCTTTCTCTTTCTCTCTGGTGAGCACATGCACCGTGTAGCAAACTTATTAAGAGACTGAGAAAGAAAATCTGGTGACAAGAAACTCTTGCTTGATCAAAAGATAAAGACAGAGGAAGGGTATTGGAAGAAGTAGTACAGATAAGACAAGAGAGTTTTGCAGGGGAAGAAGGGCTCAAAAGACCTTTGAAAGTGGGAGTAAATGGACTGGATTTGCATTCAGACTTCCAGGAGAGACTGCAGGTCTTTCCTAACAAGATGAAATCAGTTAAAAGACTCTCACAGTAATACAAGAAAGACACTGTGATGATGCTAAACAGAGCCAAAGGTTGGCAGTAGAGCAGAAGAGAAGGACTATCAGAGACATTTTGTTAGTATACTTCTGACAAGTGACGTATCTTTGGATGTGAGAGATATGGGAAAATAAAAGAGAAGATTCCAAAGAATTCCAATGACTGCCTTTAAGTGCTGATGCATTGACTAAGACAGGGATCCCTGGAGGAAGAGGAGAGATTTGGAAGAGATATTTAGTTTAGCTCTATAGATTGAGTTTGAGTTTGAAATGTCTATGGAATACTCAAGTGAAGGGGTCTAGCAGGCATTTTGAGGTGAGTCTGGAATTCAAAAGGAAAGAGAAATCTGGGCTGGAAATATTGATTCAAAATTATTATTACATGGATGTGTAAAAGAACCCATTTCATCACCCAAGGAAAGAATGAAGAACTAGAATAGGAAGAGAAGACTGAAATGGAGCAGAGAAATAGTTTATCCAATGGTATGATGATCTTGACATATACTATGAGATACTAAATCAAAGAAAAATGGACTTTAATTCATAAAGAATAACTAACATATTTAGTTTTTTTTAATTACACATAAACCCTCACTTAATAACAAAATTGAACTAAGTACAAACAGTCCATTCCTCAAGCTCTCCAGTTATTGAGGCTTACTGAACTATTAAAATGTTAGTTGAAACATAAAATTTCACGCAGTAGCCATAGTTTATCTAATTAACAGTAATGTGCTACGAGCAAGATGACTGAACATCAAAACACTAATTAATATTTGGTTGAATACTTTTAAAATTATCTAAGGACTGGGCTTCACTGAAGGATGCTACATATAATAATATAAACTCAGCTTGATTAGAAAATTAAAATCTATACCATATTAAAAGAATATCCATTGTAACTTGAATCATTATAATGAAATATCACAGGATAATTATTGTTTCTTTGTTCAAGTAAGATCATTTCAAATAAGTAAGATCAATTTCAACATTTAAAATGAAAATCCAACTCAATCAACATTTTACCATTTTTCATGTTATGATACTCTCTAATCCTCTACCAAATTCATAGACTAGTAAGGCAGGAATTTGAATTTTAAGATTTCCTATTATGCAATAGCTGAAAATAGTCAAAAATATAAATAACCACAACTGAGGCTTATTAAGCAATAATGGCAAAAATAACTCTTATTTTGCATATGAAGAACCTTCGACGTGTGAACTGCCTATGTCTCCAGTCTTAGGCTATCTTAAACTAAATTCAGGCCAGAGGGGATACCAGAACACAGGTGAACACTCAATAAAAAGTCAAATTTCAACTCTCATCCCATCCTAAACTTTCTCACTGAAAGTTAGAAATGAGTCAGAGCTCCTCACATCATAAAAATATATGCTGTGAATGCATCTGTTGCCTTGGCCTTACTCTTGCTGAACGGTGCCCTGATTTTTTTTTAAATGCTTAATCAAAACCTTCTTTAACTTTTTCAGCAGAGGCTGGAGATTAGAAAGAGAGAATAATTCTTCCCCACCAAATGAGAGTAGTCTTCCAAACTACAGTCGCTCTTGACCATGTAAAGAAACTTATTTCGCTACTAATAAAATGTATCTTTTCGGAAAAGCAGCCCCTGTGAATTCAAACACTGTGTGTAATCATTGTTCAAATAATCCTTTTTAATTAAAACAAATTTTTTCACTATCACTCTATATTTTTAATGTAATGTTTAATCTAATGTGTGTAGTAGGATTAGTTCTTTGTTTTTGATTGTTTTGTCCTTTGGTCAGAGACATTTCTTTTGATGAATCTATAAATCAGTGTGTATCAGTCATAATGAGACTACAACACTGTAAGAAACAGAACTAAATTTCCCAGAAGCTAAAATCATTTACAAAAATGCGATTATCACAGAACATGCTATGCAAACACTTAAACGTGAAAGATCATTTTTGACTAATAAAAGCAAGCAGCTTCTCTAAACTTATTGCTCCTAGCAATAATTCCACACTATTGCAACTCTAGATGTAAACTCTTCCCTTTAAAAACATGCAATTACTAGCTAGAGAGGTAAATGTCACCCATTACTTTTATGGCAATTTCACTCAAATTCATTTCAATTAGTTCATCACTTACCTGGCAGGCTTCTTGGGCAGTGGTTCTCAAATTTTGAGAGCAAAGAAGCAGCCAGGATGCATTTATTTTTATTTTTTTAATTTGCTATAGGGTACATGACCTGGCCAGAGAGAGAGAGAGGGAAATTCAGAAAGCACTCCCAGTGAGGATGGCTACACCACAATCCATTCTCCTCCATTCTTCCCTCTAGATTTTGGACACACATGCACACACACCCAGTGTGTTTTTTAAACCTCCAAGTCTGGGACTTGAACCACACAGTCAACCATTCACCAGTTGAATCTTTTCTCACTCAGATTTATATGACATCTAATTTTTCTGTACCAGTTCCATTATAAGGTTGTAATTTTATACATATATATACACACACACACACACACACACACACACACATATATAAAATATGTATATATGTACATGTGTATATATGTGTGTGTGTGTGTGTGTGTGTATATATATGACTTCTCTGCAAGCACATGAGAGAAGTTATTCCACCATTGCCGATGATTTGAATGGTCCACCAGCTCAAATTCCCTTGTTGTTTTTGAATAGTGAGACTTTAGAACTAATTCAAGTCAGCACATATGCTAATTAGGACAGAAGGAGAAACTAATGGGATATGACCTTGGCTAAAAATATCCATTAAATAAGAAGCTAAAGAAAAGTTTAACATGACAGAACCTCAGACCAGGTACCAGTCTGAAATTAGATACATCAATGTGTTTTTAAATGATACCACCCGGGCTAGCAGTGCTGTGGTTGTTCAGGGTACTGGACTCCCACATGGCTGACCGCAGTTCAAGTCCCGAACCTGGCAGCTTGCTTTCTTCCTGAACCTGGCAGCTTGCTTTCTCTCTTTCTTTCTCTCTCTCTCTCTCTCTCCTCTCTCTCTCACTCTGTCCCTCTCTGGTCAAATTTAAAAAATAACTAAATGGATGAAGTTAAATAAAAGAATTCTTCAATTTAAAAAAAAATTATACTACCAAAAGGACCAGCAGATGGCATAATGGTTACATTGCTGGGCTTCCACGTAGTCAACTTAAGTTAGCGTCCTGTACCTGGTGGCTTAAAACTCACATGGGGCACGTGTGCATGTGCCCAAAATCCCAAGAGGAGAATGGAGGAAAAAGAATTGTGGTGTGGCCATCCTGCTGGGGGGGAATGATTTCTTGCTTTCTGTCTCTCTGTCTCTCTGGCAAACATAACTGCCCTATAGAAAAAAATTTCTCTTAAGAAAAAAAAAAAAAAAAAATATATATATATATATATATACACACACACACACACACATACACAACCAAAATCTTTTTTTCCTTTTGGGGGTGGGAAAGAATGGACATTTTTGTAATAGAAAATGTCTATTCCCTTGCAAAGCTTGTGTTCAGAAATTAATGTGCCTTCTTATTTCCACAAACCTTTTATTCATTCACTCAGCACCTACAAAATCATAGTTTTTCCTGTGTGTATTCATCTAGGAAGAAATCTCAAATGTCTCCTGGGAACATCAGGGATACTTCAAAAAAAAGTTTTGAAAACATGAACTCAATTCTAGAACTGAATTTTGAAATTTAAATAAAGCCCTACCAGTTGGAGATAAAGGCACTCCAAAAAGACGGAAGCGTTCCTGCAGAGGCGGCCTGAAAGAGTGCAAGCTTTAAAAAATGGCAGTGGATAGAGCATAGGTCCGGTAGAATACCATGTGGATGCTATGGTTTTGATGTGCCCCCGGAAGTCCAGGTGTTGTCAACTGGTTGCTATTGTGACATTATTAAGAGGGTAAAATATTAATCTGCTTATGGTGTTAAGAGGTAAGGTCTATAAAAGGTAATTAGAATTAGCTAAAATCATTAAGGTGGAGCTCCAATAATTGAATACTGGTGGTTTTATGAGAAGAGAGGGAGAGGCCACACACATGATTCTGCCCTCTTGCCATCCATGTGATGCTCTGCACTGTCTTGGACTCTGCCAGCAAGGAGGCTCTCACCACACAGAGCCCTTGATCTTGGACATCCAGAATTGTGAGCTCAATGACCTTTCTTCTTTTTTTCCCCTAAACTCTCCAGCCATGGATATTGCACACTTTTTAAAGTTTATTTATTTATTTCTCCCAAGAGAAACGGAAAGAGAAGCACTTATAACAGGGTCTTCAAATTAAAATTTAAATTAAAAAAGAAGAACTATAATGCATGGTTTTTGCCTTCAACAGTTTATATCAAATTTGTAAGAAAAGATTCAAACTGGAAACACTTGGGAATAAAAGAAAGTAAAACTCAGTGATAAATTGTACCATTGTTTAAAGAACTAGCATGTATTAAAATAGCATGTATTGAGCCCTTACTATGTACCAAGAACTGAGTTGACTTAAATCCTCAGAGCAATCCTATGAGATAAGTTACTATAATTTCCTTTGTTACAGACGAGGACATTGAGACATAGAGTGGGTAAATAACTTGCCCAAGGTAATGCAGCTGTTAGGTATGGTAATTTTACCTAATATAATTTGGAATCAAAATATGTGGCCTGGAGGAGTTAGATTTCAGCTAATCCATAAGAGATTATCAAATTATAACCTTGAATTATAAGAGATTATCAAAACCAGCAGGTGGTGTGCTGGTTAAGGTGCTGGACATTCCCATATGGCCAACCATGGTTCAAGTCCTGGACCTGGTGGCTTGCTTTTTCACTTTCTCTCTCTCTCTATGTGTGTGTGTGTGTGTGTGTGTGTCTGGTCAAAATAAAATAAGTAAATGAGTAAATAAAATTAAAAATATGTACATATTTTTTTTTAAAAAAAGGAAAAGACAGCAACTCTGTAGTGCAGTGGTTAAGAGAGTCAGATCCCACATGACCAACCAGGGTTCAAATACCAGCCCAGTGGCTTGAAAAAATACATTCAGGGACCAGCAGGTTGCACAGTGGTTAGGGCACTCGATTCCCACATGGTTAAGCACAGTTCAAGTCCCAGACTTGGCAGCTTGCTTTCTCACTTTCCCTCTCTCTTTCTCTGACTCTCTCCAATGACTATAAAAAGAAAAAAAAAAAAAAAGGAAATAAATAAAATATAATAAATAATTCTTTTAAAAATGCCTACCCAAAATCCTGATGGAAAGGAGAAATGAAGGAAAAAGGATTGTAGCATGACCATGCCTCATTGCAGGTGTTTTCTTTCTCTTTCTCTCTCTCTCTCTTTTCCTCTATGGTAGGAACATGTACCCTCTGGCAATTAAAATAAAGGCAAGGGGAGATAAAATAGAAAAAGGAATGGGGAGGGGTGGCAATGAACCTAGAAAGAGGTTGAAATGAGATAGGAGATGGACAAGTAAAAGAGAGTATAGATTGAGGAATACAGAAAAAACTTAAATGACCTTAAAACTCACAGAAGATTCCATTTAAAACAGTGGGTGATAGGAAACTATTCTAAGTGCTCAAGCACAGAAGGAATGATTAAAAATTCTTGCAGGCTAATGCCATAGACTAGGGAGCCAGACCTACATGGCCAACCATGGTTCAAGTCCCAGCCTCAACTGAAAACATGCCAAGCACATGAGCATGTGTGCCCAAAATCCCAAGCGTGACCACATCCCACTGAAAGGGTGTCATCTCCCTCTCTCTCACACACATGCCCTCTGACAATTTTTTTTTTTTTTTAATTAGGTTTTTTGGCCAACAGGCAGAGTGGAAGCTAAGGTGGCTAGATTCCACATGGCTGATTTCACAGCTCATGTCACGGCCCCAGCAGTTTGAAAATCACACCAGGCATGTGTGAGTGTGTGCCCAAAATTCCAAGAGAAGAGTGGAGCAGAAGGGATTGCAGCATGGTCATCCCCTGGAGGGTTCTTTTTCATTTTGTCTCTTTCTGATACTCATCAGAGTACACATGCCCTACAGCAAAAAATAAACAAAAAATAAAGTTTTCTTGGAAAGATAGTACATGACAGGGACATGAAATAACCATCTTCAAAGTTAAACCCCTGTTAGTAAATATTCTTGCTAGATTTTATAAACCTAAGTGACCAGGCACATCAAGGCTTAGAGTGCCAGGCACAATACAGAAATCTCTGCTTCTGCGTAGTTTCCAGCAACCTTTCCCTAAGTAGGAGACTTCATAGGGCTTATTCTTCTTTCCTCTACTTTCCACTGGTTTCATACCAGCCGGCTTGGCCCCTGAATCACCAAATGATCCTTATCACTATCGTTCATGGTTCCCTATTTATGATTCAAACACAACCTCTGGTGTCCCAAACAAATAAAACTATACTCTTTCCTAATCTAATTATATAAACTTCGCCCTACTTGTTTTAACCTAAATTTAGCTTAACTTTTTCAGAAATTAAGGGTTAGGAATAGACATAAATTTATATATATATATATATATATATATATATATATATATATATATAAATAAATTATGGCTACCCTGATTGCCCCATCATGTAGTAAAATCTTAGTTAACCTCTATTTAGTCTAAATAAAACAGAAAAACAGAAGTGGTAGGGGAGAAGCAGGGGACAGGAGAAATAATCTTGTAATAGTCATATCCAAATGAATTCAGTTTCAAAATAATTCCAGTAGCCTTTGCAATTAAAATGTCAGTAACAATTTTGAAATTGTTGTTGGGCATGTGCATATGCTACAGAGCATGTACGCTTGCTGGAGACAGAGAGAAAGTGAGAAATCACACCTAATGGGTTGGAGCAATTCCATCTCCACTCACCTCTTGGGATTCTGGGCACGCATGTGCACAGGCCCAATATAATTTTCAAACCTCTGGATCCATGACTCAAACTGAATTTATTTATATGGCACCCAACTGCCTTAACCTCATGCCACCTGCTGTCCCCAAAAACAATTTTTAAACTATGAAATTTATTAAGACTTTAATTGTAATTTCAACATTTATTTTTTTGGTCAAGATTTTCATTTTGTCATGCTTCCGCTTGTCCATATCTGACCCTTCAAAAGCAACTGAAATTGAGCAGAGATCCCTTTAAAAGGGCTGGATCCTCAGTTTCCCCTTCTGTTGAACAAAAAAGGAAATTTTCCAAACTGAAATTAGAAAGAGCTGAGCTAAAAATAGAGTATCTCTCTAAGATGCTTGGAACAAGGTCCATTTACATTTTTATGGCTCAAAGTAAGGTTTGAGGCTTCAGACTTTGGTTATGCTTTTCCCATTTCCAGAATATTTCATGTTTTATAGGCTGTAAAATCCATAAGATGGAAATGGATTACCTAAAACCCCAGCGACAAAGAAAATCTAAGATGACCATGCCCTCTACAACCAATCACTGAGCTGATCACATGCCGGAGACTCCCACCCTTCATTTTGCCCTTAAATTAAAAATACATGCTTGGGAAGCCTCAGGGAGACCACACTTTTTCAGCATTAGCTTCCCACTATTGCCATGAAGCTGTACTTTCCCTCATCACACCCCATGTGTACAGTTTGGCTTGTGGCACAAGGGCAGGCAAATTTGGCTTGAGTTTGGTAATACAATGAGGAAGGAAACTACTTGGAGTCCTATGATCTATTTGAGTACTGCCTATGGCCTATGTTCTCCAGTCTTGAACAGCATAATCCTAAACTTTTAATAGTACAGAATGGAAGCCTTTGTCAGATTACAAAAGTTTTAAACATGACTCAAACAAAGTGAGTCTCTGGCAAAGACAACCAACTCATAAGAAAGGTAGGAGCTCAATAAGGTGCACTCAAAATTGAGGAGCTGAGTATAAACACCGAATAAAAAAATGGCATAGATTCCTAGGTTAGATACAAACATAGTTAATATACAGCAGGGCAATAAAGCCAGCACTTTAAAGAACATTTTTCTTTCCCCCATCATGAATAATTTGCATCCGGATTAGTCAAAACTATGGAGTCTGGGACTTCATCAACATGTCAAGCCAAATACAGTCACCTAAATAACGAGATCATCCTCAAGAAGGCCTGTTAAGACTAAGCTCCATTTCGACTTTGAAAGAACGTGTAGCCATCCTTCTGCCTTATTGCCATGATGGTTAGGATTTCCACCACTACTAAAAGCATGTTCCTATAAGTTAATTATCCCTTTATCACCCTCTCCCACCCATTCATGATTTTATAGACTGTGAGAGGGAAAAAATGTTGGCTGTAAGGATCAGGTTACTCCTCCTGATACTCAGTGAATGTGAAACCCCTTTAAGTTACGTGGGACGTGGCCACCGGAGTGGCCAAAAATTTGTTATAATATCCTGTTTCAGTATAACTCAGACAAAGCTTTGCTATACGTGCAAGGTTTTTCAACACGAGGCAGTAACTACCCACGTGGAGGGTGAGGCCTTTGGGTGGCGGCCGTGGGTACAGGCGGCAGAGAGTCCGCGCCTCGGGATCTGATTCCAAGAGCCAAGGGGCCACTGGGCCCTCGCCTTTCCCGCTCGCCCGCGGGCAGCGGCTCCAACGCGGCCGCCAGCACACCGGCGACAACCCCTTCCCTGGCCTTTTGTTCCTGGCTGCGCCGTTTCCGCCCTCCCACGCCTGCCCTTCCTCCCAGTCCTAGAAGTGGGGCGAGGACCCTGCGGGAAGCACGCCGGAAGGAGGCGACCGGCATCGGTTGTGCGAATACTCACCCCGCTCCGCTCGGCCCGACCCCGCGGCCCAGCCCGGCGGGGCGGGGCGACGGAGCTGGGGGAGGAGAAGCGGGGAGACACCAGCGCACTGCGAGGCCACCTCCGTGCCAGCAGCCCGAGGGAAGTCAGGGACGGGGCTAGCGGGGACCACGAGGGAGCCAGCGAGGAGGCGAGCCAGCGAGGGGAGCCCGCCTGAGACCAGGCCCACCATAAGCGCCCGAGTCCGAGCGTGCGCGCTGCGCTTTCCCGAGTGCCTCGGGGACCGCCTGGCGCAGGCGGGTGACGTAGTAGGCGGCGCGCTCCGGGGCTGAGCTGGGGCAGGGACTGGGGCAGAGCGAGGCTTCCCACCCGCCCGCCGCAGAGGCCGAGGCCCCGCCCCTCGCTCCACAGGCTCGGCTCCAGTCTCCCCCACCAAACGTAGGCCATTCCCTCTGTGGCCCTCAGAGGTGGCTCTGGAGAGGGTGGAACGGAGGCAAGTTGAAGTTTGGGAGAGGAGTGCCAGCCAATTCAGTGGTCCCTGCGCACCCTCTTCCTGCACACTGCCAAATTCCTGGAAAATAAAGGAGTGCCCAATGGAGAAAAACTAGTGCAGAAGCAGGATGAACCACGCGGTGCCACCCGCACGGAAGGGCTTGGAGAACCCTGCCAGCTTCACACCTGCAGAAAGTACTGTGAGCACCGCTGAGCACGAGCGCCTGCTCCCTTCCAACTTTCGGGAGGAAGAAGTTAGGAATTCGGGTATGACAACAGTATAATCTATACCACATACCTAAAAGGGGGAAAATAGAAACAAAAGTAAGTTGGGGGAAACAGTGGAGAAAGGGAAAAATATGATAGTAACAGAGGTGAGTGAACTGAAATTTCAGACATGGGAGGAAAAAGTAACATTTTCTTTAAACAACAAAAATAAGTTTCTTGGAGAAACACTGGCCAAAAACTGAAAGGAAAACCTGTCTGTGTGGTTTTCATCTTGCGCAATAGCTGTGTAAGGTGTCGCCCCTGGAGAAAACTAGATGATAGGTACAAGGAACTTAAGATACTGTTTTTGAAATTTCCTATGAGTCTGTAATTATTTCAAAATAAAAAGTTTTTTTTTAAGGGGTCAGAATATTGACCTTCAGTGACTGGTTGCAGAACATGGGGGTAGAGTTTGACTTAAAAAGAGGCAACATTTTTTTGGAGGGAGGGGTTGTAATACAACTGTTTTATATCTTGATCGTGTTGATTAATCCACTATTTTGTCAAAACCTGTAAATAGGATAAATTTTATTGCACGTAAAATAGTTTAAAAGTCAATTTTCTAAAAGGTAACTCTAGTAAAAATTCCACTAACATTTTTGAACAACTATGGATATAAATTCGTTTCATAGTTGGATGTGTGTGTACACTCACTGGAGCAAGACAGAGAAAGGGAAAGTGACAAATGACCTTTAGAGGGTATGGCCAGGCCACAATCCCTTCTCCTCCTGTCTCTTGGGAGTTTTTTGGGTGCACACACACACTTGCTGGGCATACTTTTCAAGCCACCAAAACTGGGACTTGAACCTTGTGGGACCCAGCCACCTTAGCCACCACACTACTGACTGGTCCGAGAAACACCTTCGTGCACCAACTTCACCATGTTTTTCTGCACTGGAGATATTTTGAAGTTTTTTAATTCCCTTGCCAAAACCAAAGAAACTAAAAGAACTACAGAAATCAAGCCATCTCTGTGTGCTTCCTCTTATCATCTCACTCATGGCAAAGAATAGTAACAGCCTTGTGTGTTTTCCCTGTAACATTATACAGTGCTTTCGAGCTGTGTCCATCATCATACCATCCCTAAACACAGTGTTCCTCACTAGTAAAAAAAAACAATGAATTAATCACCAATAAAGAGAGAGGAAGTTAAAATTTAAGTGAACACTTACTATAGTCCAACAGCTTTTTATACAATCACGTGATAACCTCATGAGATATTCATTTTATATTAATAGATAGGAAACCCAAAAAAAGATCATGTATCCTAATGATTAAATCCCTTTCAGTACTTATTTTATTCAGTTTCTCTGTTTCATTGAGACATGTTGCTTGCTTCTAAATGTTGCTTACTTCTAAATGGTTTTGCCTTCCTTAGCTTTGATAATCAAAGTCCCGTGATTCATCTTCCAGTCTCTGGTCATTTTCTTTCACCTCCATAAGCTTGTTTATCTTTTACACTTTAAATGTCCCTATTTCACACAAAGTTTCCTCTGCTCTTCAAGGTTTTGCATTGTTTTGTCAAAACTCATGTTAAAAGCAAACTAAAACACACTCCAAAATAGAGTTATAAAACTTTATTACACTCAAAGTTATTTTCCTTTAATCAATGAACACTTTTTTTCTTATTCATGATAGAGCATGTGTACACACACACATGAGAAAGGGGTGGAAAGGTATGATACCTTTTTTCCTATTATAAGAGTTAGAACCAATGGGGCCAGCTGGTGGTATATTGGTTAAGGCACTGGACTCCCACGTTGTCAATTGTGGTTCAAGTTTCAGACCCAGAGGTTTAAAAATCATGCTGGGCACCTGTGCATGTGTGCCCCGAATTCCAGGAGGAGAATGAAGGAGAGGGAATTGCGGTGTTGCCATCCCCCTGTGGGGGGGAGAGTGACTTCTTGCTTTCTGTCTCTGTCTCTCTGGTAAGTGTATGTGCCCAATAATAAAAATCTCTCAAAAAATAAAAAATAAAAATAAAGAGTTACAGCCAATACTCCTACAACAAAAGACAGATTAACAAAAGGAAAGTGTAACAAATTTATGTGCTTTATCTTTTTTTTTTTTTTTTAGATTTTTTTTTTTTTATTACTATTTTTTTAGCTAAGATCTAGCTATATCAGAGTCCCCCTGCCTCAGCATCCCAAGTAGCTGGGACTATAAGCATGTGCCACTATACCTGGCTTTTTTTTAAAAGTTTGTTTATTTTATTTATAGGAGAGAATGCGTGAGCATGCATGTGAGAGAGAGAGGCACCCTTGACAGTGTCTCATCACACCATGAGTCCCTTCCCACAGCCTTCTAGCTTATTGAGATCTTGGTATACACACACCTGGCATGTTTTCACATTGACTCAGGATCTGAACCCACAGTGAGAAATTTGGTTTCAAGCAGTGCAGTTCAACGTGTTGCCACCTGTGCCACCAGGGCTAAGCACACACCTGGCTTTTAGACTAAGCTGGGAATCCAACCTGGGCCTCCCTTGTGTCCTCAAATTGCTAAATAGCAATGTCAACCATAGTGTACTACAGTGGCTGGGCCTTTAGTGCATTTATTTAGTCAACATTTCACATGATAAAAGCCAGACTTTGGCAAGGTAGTAAAGCAAGACACTGTAAGAGGCAATCCCACATGAAACATTACCAGTTCAAGTCCAGAGACCTCACTGAGCATGCCAGGCACATGCGTGCCCATGAACCTGGCTTCCTGAAGGCTGGGAATGAGTCATGGCATCAAGACCCTGTTAAAGGTGCTCCCTCTCTTTTGGTCTCTTTAACTCATGGAAGAAATAAATAAGTTTGGGGAAAAAAGTTTTATGTGACACAGGAGTCTTCAGCAATAAAGACCTAAGTACGCAGGGATAATTGTCCATTTTTATGCTTAGGTTTGATGAAGGATGGATAGCCATGTAGAAATGTGACTGGACAAAAGGAAATGATCGAATGATAATAGCCTGAGTGAGGAAAATCAACAAGTCCTGTCTATTTGGATTCTTCTTGGTATCTCTGCAACATTCATTCCTCCCAGATATAGGACAGGACTCCTTCTGGAATGAGAGTATTATAACCTACTATCAGTCAAGGTGGTTAGAAAATTTCTTTATGGCCAGCTGTTACCCAGAAAGATGGAGGAAAGTTAGAGTAATATTTATGGCTAATTTGGGTGAAGGGTTCTAGTTTCTAAAGCCCACTTCGGGGAAAAGGAATTTTAATTTCTTTGGCCTGCCTTGGAGAAGCAGGAGAAGGTTAGAAAGAGATCGCTTTTGAGGCACTTCCAATATCCTTCAGTTCAAAGTGCTCAGTTGCCAAAGCACCATACTTTGGTATTATACTTTGGGGCATTATTTTCTTAACCTCGACAAATGTATTGCAATGAGATTCTATCTATGCTTGTATGTTGAAGATCTTTTTCTTAAGGGCCTAGTTTTAGTTTGTTTTAGTTTAGTCTTCGTATTTGTTTGTTTGTTTTGAAGTTTTAGAGTTTTGCTATAGAGCACGTGCATTTATTGGAGAAATATCGAGACAAAGAAAAACAAAGAGAAAATGAGAAATTATTCTCCATAGGGGATAGCCACACCACAATGCCTTCTCCTTTCAGGATTTTGAGCATACACACACACACGTGCCTGGTGTGTTTTTTAAGCCACCAAGTCCTGGACTCGAACTGTACAGTCAGCCATGTGGGATCCAGCCACCTTAACCTCCATGCCACCTGCTGGCCCAAAGGCCTAGTATTTCACTCCGAAGGGTATAACACATTACAAGAAATTATCCAATTTGAGAAATTTAAATAAGGATCAGAACATTTTACTTTATGAACATTCATAATTGCTTCATCTGTGTTTTATGACGTTCTTGGTTGGACATTTTACTCGTTCAAGCATTTGAGGTCATTTGGGAACCATAATTTGTGTTTTAATTTCTCAGGAGATCTCAGTGTTCTGAAAGCAGTCTGGCAGTGGTTTTACATACCCAGGATGCCTGGGTTTTCCCACTGGAATTATTTGAGAGGCCCCTATGTCCTTTTATGTTTTTGGAGTGTAGAAAAATTATGCATAACTCTAACATGTCCTTCTGGGTTATCAAATTCTAGCCTTGTTTGTTATCTTTTTTTTTTTGAGAGGTTTTTGCTATAGGGCGCATGCACTCGCCAGACAGACAGAGAGAAACAGAGACACAGGCGAGAAATCACCCGCCAGGGGGGATGGCCACGACGCAATCTCTTCTCCTCCATTCTCCTCTTGGGATCTTGGGCACGCACGCACACGTGCCCGGCGTGAGTTTTAAGCCACCGGGTCCAGGACATGAACCGCGGTCGACTATGTGTGAGTCCAGCGACATAGCCATTACGCTAACTGCTAGTCCCTTGTTTGTTATCTTTGAGCTGTTTTGCAGTTGTTTGTAATTGTAGGTAGTGATAAATACATGTATTCTACCTTCTCTGGTAGTAATTTTAATTGCCTGCCCCATCCCTCCAGTGGAAGAAATAAGCTCTATTTCCTTTTGTCTGGTTTCCTCATGTGTTTATTTTTGTATATGTATAAATGCCATGATTTTACCTTTCTATGAAAATTATCTTTTCATGGGGGTCTGGCAATTTACACCCAAAAACCTCATGGGGATAAATTCAGTGTGCACTTTCATTTCCAAGTCTCACTGAAATGTCCAGAATTACTGAATGGTCTTTGGAGGAATAGAAAAAAAAAAAATTGCCTTGGAAAATGTACCAAATTGTGTCCAAAGAGTCTTTGAATGGAAAATGGTAAAAGATGATGACAGACCCAAGAAGAAGTCAATGAGACAGTAGATCAATAACAAACTATCTGTGATAAAAGGATGTTGGACAAAGAGGTCTTCACAAAGTTTATAGAAAATGCATACTATATGGGCTAGCTGGTGGCATGGTAGTTAAGGCACCTGGATCCCACATGGCCAAGTGTGCAGTTTGAGTCCCAGACCCAGCAGCTTGAAAATCATGCCAGGAGCAGCAGGTGGCATGGTGGTTAAGGCATGAGGCTCTCATGTGACTGACCACAGTTTGAGTCCAGATCTGGTACTTGAAAATCATGCCAGAAACGTGTGCATACATGTCCAAAATTCTAAGAAGAGAATGGAGGAGAAGGCAATGTGCCATGGCTGTTCCCCCTGGAGGTTGCTTTTCACTTCCCTCTTTCTGTTTCTCTCTAGTGAGCGCTTATTCCCTATAGCAAGGTTTTTAAAAGAAAGGAAAAAAATGAGTATTATGAAAAAGCAATACATAAACTTAAAAATTTTTGCACTAAAATAAACTCGTACTTTAATTCCACTTTTCCCAAATTTGAAGTACCCTCATACAACATCTCTAGACAATGTGGATAAAAGACTTCAGCACAATATTCACAACACCCTATACGCAGAATCCACTCATTTGGAAGGCAATCGGTAGAGAATAAAAGAATCTGCTGATAATAAAGAACCATAGAATCTTCATAAACTCTTCAAAAATTTTGGTTCAAACATCCTTTGTCATCTGGGCCCCAAGTTAGACTCCCTATTATCATTCAGCAAGATACTCTCTCATGCTGGCCTTTTTACTCAACATCTACCAATACTTCCTAAGAAAGTAGTGAGATAAGATTAGCACACACGCCCCAGGGTCTGTCCTTACCTTAGGAAGGACTTGAATGTCCTTATTCAATAATGATTTGTTTTCTTTAATGTTATATGGCTGTTTACTGATTAGGAATTACTTCTGATTGTAGGATTCACTTGTATATTGATATTGTTGTGTTATAATGATGTTTTGCATTAAGACAACTTTGGTCTTCAACTCCAGAAGCCTTTGTGCAGATTTAATTCGGGAAGCTGCCCTAGATTTAGACCAAATCAGAAGTTGGCCTGAAGCAATGGCTCCCTTTAGGCTGCCTTTCAAAATAAATAACAATAATATGCACTTACTCAGCCCCTTCATCTGTATTAGCTCATCAGAGAGACAGGAGGTACACTAAGGAAAGGGCACCAACTTGGAGTCAAGAAGTTGTAGGGTAAGATTTATTCCTGTCACTTATCTGGTATATAAATTTTGGGCAGTCACCTTCTCTAAACTTCAGGATCTATATTTCTATAATGGAATTAGCAATAACCTTAGCTTTGCAGGATTGTAGAGACCAAAAAATGTACATTTGCAATATATGAGACTGATACATAGAGGTAATGGGATAATATAATTAATATAATCACATGATCTGTGTTTTATTATTATTATTACTATTGTTTAATTTCAACAGGGCACATGTTCTCACCAGAAAGAGACACAAAGAGAAGGAGAGGGAGAAAGCACCCTTCAAGGGGCATGGTCATGCCACAATCATTTCTCCGTGATGTTGGGATTTGGGGCACACACGCACATGCACCTGCTATGTTTTTCAAACCACCAGGGCAAGAACTGGAATTGTAGTTGGCCATGTGGGATCCAGCTCACTTGACTCACTTAACCACTAAGCTACAAAGCCAATCTTTCTGTGTTGTTTTCAACATGGAAAGATACAAAACAGAGTGTAGAAGAATGATTTCATTTACGGTCAGCTAAAAGATTCTATCCAAAAATTATTTAATGGCTACCTCTAGGTAAGGGAATTGTGGGAGACTTTTGTTCTTTACTTTTTTGGAATATTTTTTCTCTACTTATGATAGAGCATATGAACACATATGTGTGATGGGTGGGGAGGTTAATGCCCCCCACAGGATCTAGACATACAACAGTCTCCTTCTCCATTCCTCCAGCCTATCAGATCTTGGCCACTCACACACGTACCTGGCATATTTCAGGCCTACCCAGCCAGGTATTTGAACCACAGTCACCATGTGGGGTCCAGCTTCTCTTGAGCAACACATACCACGGTTTCCCGGAACTGACAACGTTTTGTGATATTTGAGTTAAGAAAAAACAATGCATTATCACAGACACGTTACTTCATATGATAAAAACAGTGTTACCTTCAATTTAAAACATTAAAATTGATGTTGGTGGTTTTAAATGGAAGCAAATTATTTATCATCTGAACTATACTGAAACACTTGACAGAAAGAAAGGATTGTTATCTTAAATTTAAATTTCATCCTGTTGTTCTGTAAAGAGAATATCAATGAAGGGAAAGAAATCAATTTCTAAGGAAGAAAAGCCAAAGCATGGCCCAGTCTGGTTCACGGTCAGGAGCAAACTGAACTGCAGAGCTGGAAGCTGCATGACCAGTCCTTGTTCAGATCCCTGAGTCAGACTGAAAACACCAGGGACACTGGCACACATGCCGAGGACCCTGATGGTCTGGAGGGCCAGGGAAAAGGGTATTGTGGCACGACAGGACCTTGTCAAGGGAACTTCTCTGTCTCTTTCTCTCTCTTTCCAGTGTGCACATTCACACTGTTTATTGTGAATAAAATAAATAAACTTTTAAAAATAAATAAAAGTCAAAATGTTATGGCCAAAGTGCCAGCTGATAACATAATGATTAAGGTGGCTGGATTCCACATGACTAACCCCATGGTTTGAATCTTGAACCCCATAGCTTAAAAAGCATGCCTGGTATGTGTGCGTGTATGCCCAAAATCCCAAGAGGAGAATGGGGGAGAAGGGATTGTGGTATGGCCATCCCCCACTCCTGGGAGGGGGTGTGCGCTTGCTCTCTCTCTCTCTCTCTCTCTCTCTCTCTCCAATGAGCACATATGCTCTATAGGAAACTAAAAAATATAAGTTATGGCTAACAAAGGTGATAATGGAGCATTCCAAATGTGCAGTTTCTTACCTTTTGCAACCAAGAATTGACCATGGAGAATGTTCCTACATGATTCAGTCTTCCTCAGAGAAGGGCTGATAGTACAAATATGTAGAACCAGATAGTAGAAGGATAGAAAGAGACATCCTATTACATATACACAAGACGGCATATTATAGGACATGAACAATGACAGGGAAGAAAAAGGACAGCACAAAAGCTGTCTTGTCCCATTATAATTACATTTCATTGGAATGCTGAATGTGGAGTAAAACTGCTCACAGCTGAAAACTATAGCTACATTTTTTATGTAATGTTTGACTCTTCTGTATTATGATGCTTTTAATTATTTATGCTCTTTGGTGTGTGTGATAAAGATGAAGTGAAGTGTACTACATATAGACTTGTCTCTGATGTTGGCTCCTAAAATACACAACCCACACCCTGTTTGTAAGAGTTGGATTTTCAGTAGGTCAATAGGAAAATGCTGGAACTTCCTTGGCTGATTGGCTGATATCCTCATGAGGATGATATATAGGACAACAGTGGATGAAGTACAGCACTTGACCAATAAAGAATTGCAAAGCTCGGGATGAGTGGGTGGAGAAGAGATCATATCTTTTCTTTATTCTGCACTCCATTTGTTAGTTTCAAAAAACTAACAAATATTAACCTAGTAATGACTAATTACAATTTAAGAAAGAAAGAAAGAAAGAAAGAAAGAAAGAAAGAAAGAAAGAAAGAAAAGAAAGAATTGCAGTGTCTTCTAGACGCCTATGAATTGTGCTAGGTTTTGTTTGTTTTTCATTTTATTTTATTTTATTTTATTTTATTTTATTTATTTATTTTGGAGTGGTTTTTGCTATAGGGCGCGAGCGCTCGCCAGACAGAGAGAGAGAGAGAGACATAGAGAAAGAAAGCGAGAAATCACCCCCCAGGGGGAATGGCCACGCCGCAATACCTTCTCCTCCATTCTCCTCTCGGGATCTTGGGCACGCACGCACACGCACCCAGCATGAGTTTTAAGCCACCAGGTCCGGGACGCGAACCGCGGTCAACTACATGGGAATCCAGCGACATAGCCATTACTCTAACTGCTGGTCCCTTGCTTTTCATTTTAAACAAGAAGTTTATTTAAACAACAAGACACTTGACTTGAAGGGAAAACTACCTAGGATTCCTTTTTTTTTCTTGAAGAGTAATTTACCTCTACTTAAAGACAGATTGCCCTACATGTAACAGCTACGTACAAAAAAGTTATAAAATTGTCCTTGGTTTTACAATGATAAATGAAAAACATTAAAATTCTCTCATCAAACAAGGTATGCAAGGATTTTTTATGTTGTTGCTGTTTTCTTTTTCTTTTTGTTAAAACAGAGCAAAATACCTTACTGGAATATAAAGATAAGAGCTGAATGAGCGTGCCACTAATGGAGAAAGGGTATTTTCACAGAACCAGTATTTTTCCCCATCCCATCTCCATTTGATGTCAGTCAAAACATACCATTGGCCACTTAGTTTAAAAAAATGCCATATGCTTGTGCACATACACCAGTTACTTTATGTACAATAAAGGAATGAGGAAGGGAAAATGAAAGAATAGAGAAAACTATACTGTAGTAGTCAGGATGTGGTGAAACCAAATTGTGGTTTTCTAATTGAGAATGCACTCTTGGTCTGTAAGAACAGAGTTCTGGAGTAAAATAACAGGTTCCCTTTTTAGTAGACACCTCCTGTCTGCTGTTGGAACACATCAATTGTATCTCCATTTCCAGCTGTGCAGGTGTGTCTGTTTCATTGATCGACTGCCCATCAAGTTGGAATCTGATCTGCCTCATTGACAACTCCTGTCGTTCACGATAGGCTTTCATTAGTTTATTAAGTGGTGTATGCCTCTTAATCTTAAACTGCACCCCAGAACCATCCTGCTCCATGACCTTCAAATTAATATGATCGTTGTTCTCAGTCTTGACTCCCTCCTTGGGCTTTTTCATCAGCCATGGCGAGCGCCGGAGTCTCCTCAGCTGCCGCTTCACAAAAGGAGGTACCAGGTCCTCACCGGAATGAGCGCACAGGCAGCACCAGGAGCAGCAAAAGAAGTAGGCGGCAGCGGTGGAGGAGGGAAAGGGCGAAGGAGGGAAAGGACGCGCGCACCGTGCTAGTTTTAATAAGGCTGTTGGCATGAAGTTACTGGCCTGTACAATGCTTGCCCTAGAGATTCCACCAGTCTGAAGGTGCCCATGGCTCCAGCCAAGCAGACCAAGATGTGGGCAGTTGCAGAATGCCAGAGGACGTCCGCCTAGAATAAGAACATCAATCAAGATGATATGAACATACTCTCCATGAGAGTTGTACCCTTGTCACATCACTGTATCCATTTAATAAATGCCTTTGCTGAGTGAAATGTTGATTATCTAATTTCTTCAGCTTTTACAAATAAAATTAAAACAATCAGACTGGAATATCCAAAAGGAGATACCCAGTGGGCAGTTTGGTGTCTAAGTCCAGAGCTGATGGAAGAGGTCAGGTTGAAGATATATGCAGTAGAGTTGTTGCCTATGCTTACTTAACTTATATTAACTTTACTATATGTGCTTGGCAAAAAGCAAAAACATATTTCTCATATAACATGGCCTCTAAATGCAAGCCAACCACTTCATCTGGCGCTCAACTAAAGAAACAACCTTCTGTTCCAATAGTAGAGGAAAACTGGCTGGGATGGATTTCTTGATTGATAGTATATACATTCAAAATCATGTACACATATTGTAGAGGAAATTTTAAAGATTTTCAAGGATAATTTTAACTCTGTTCTATTTTTGCTATTTACACTGGCTTTAGATCCCAACACCCTCAGAACAAGTCACTCTCCTATATTTTGGTGTCATTGGTAGATGGTGGTTATAGCTATGGCCACAGAAATCACTATTTAAAGGAGAGCATGCAGAGTGAGAGAAGAGGTCTGAGAGTGAAATCATAAGAAACATCAATATTTGAAAAGCAGGCAGAAGAGCCCACTAAGATTCTAAGAGAATTAGGAGGGGAACAAGGACAAACTAAAACACCATGAAAAGAGCTTTCAGAGAGTGGTTAACAGTGTCAAAAATTAAGAAAAAAATCAAGGAGGATAAATACTGAAAACTGACCATTGGCTTTGGAAATTAAGAAGATGCTGATGACCATAGCAAAAGCAATTTTGATGTTAGGGTGATAGTCTAAGTATATTTCAGATAGGTTACAAAATTGATGAGTCTTCTAAAAACAGGCAGAAACAACAGAAACATGAAAAGGTTTTAAGGAAACAGAAACTTTGTGCTTTCCTGTGAAGAAAAGGGAAGAGATAGGGTGGCAAGGAGGGAATTATCAGAGCCAAGGGAGGGTACTTGGTTTTTCACATTTAAAGTGAATGTGATTTGATCCAGTTTTTGGCCAAGCACACAAACCAAAAGGAGAGGAGATAATTGAGACAACACAGCTCTCAAGCAGACAGAAGCTGGGTCCCAAGTACTGATTTGCATTAACTGGAAGGAGGGCAAAGGAGAAAGATGTAGATGGGGCGGAAACAGATGCCTTTGTGTTTGGGAGGGAAGAAGTGCCAGAAAGGAGGGGCTGAGGAAAGTTCATTTCTGGTAGCTTCCACTTTTTCTGTGAAATTAGAAGTAAGCAGAGCCATTTTCTAAAAGTGAAGAGGGGCTTAGAAAAAGCAAGAAAGGGCCAGCCAGTGGCATGGTGGTATTGAGGCAATTGGATACCACATGGCTGACTGGGTGGTTCAAGTCCCAGGTTGATCTGGCAGCTTGAAAAATAAACTGGCATGTGAGTGCATGCCCAAAATTTGAAGAGGAGAAATGGAGGTGAAGGGTTCACGGAGTGAACATCCTCCTGGTGAGTGCTTTCTCACTTTCTTGTCTCTATCTCTGTGTCTCTCTGGAGAGCACACACACTCTCTAGCAAATTTTTTTAAAAAGCAAGTAAAAATTTACAATTGTCTCTAAAGTGAATGGGAGAAGCTGAGAAGGGTAGATAGGGTTTGAGAGTATAGGTAGTACTGGATTCCTACATGGGCAAAGGTATTAATTCTTCTATTTTATGTGACTGGGTTTTTTTTTTTTTTTTTTTTTTGCACCACTCATCCTGACTAGGTAAAGACATATAAAAGGCAGGTGAATGGGTGAACCCAGAATTGCAGGCTTACAGGGGAGCCAAGGAGAGTTGAAAAAGAAGGGTGAATGGAGGTTGCTGGTAGGTGAGTGATGGAAGTAAGATCCATAAAGTCTGGATTGGATGGTGAGGAAGCGATGCTAGGAGGGCACCAACACATTTGAAAACAGGAAAGAAATCAGAGAGAGAAGATTATCATGGCATCAGAGAATTTAGGCCTGTGGGAACAAAAATGAGATCAGACTTGACAGTGGCTCAGTGGTAAAATGTGATGCTCTGGGGCCAGTAGGTGGTATAGTGGTTAAAGTGCTAGATTCCCACATAGATAGGTGACCATGGTTGGAGTTCTGGACCTGACAGTTTGAAACATGTTGGGTGTGTGTGTGTGCATGCCTCAAATCTTGAGAGAAAAATGGAGAAGGGATTGCAGCGTGATTTCTTACTCTCTGTCTCTCTCTCTCTGGCAAGCACATGTGCCCTATAGCAAAACAAAACAAAAACAAAATAAAACAATGCTGGAGGCCAGCCTGTGGCATGGTGGTTAAGATGCCTGGATCACACATGGCCAACTGTGTGGTTCAAGTTCTGAACACTGTTACCTGAAAACATGTTGGATGCATGTGTGTACATGCCCAAAACCTGGAGAGGGAGGAGACATGAAGGAGAAGGGATTGTTGTGTGATTATTTCCCATGGGGATGCTTTCTCACTTTCCCTTTCTCTCTCTTTTTTTCTCTTTCTTTCAGCCTCTAGCAAAAATCTAAAAAACAAAACAAACAAAAACACAATGCAGGTAACTGATTGGCTATAACTAATTCTTTACAGTGAACTGGAGAATACTGGGATCACACTGTAACATCCATAATCCTTTATAATATCACAGTTTGTTTACTGTAAACTAAAACGTGCATTTTGGGCAATAACCCTGATGGGTGTGGAGTATAACCACAGTCTCAGGCTTTTGCTTTATGTAGCCTAACAGTTAAGGGAAGCTGGATCCCACATGGCCAACTGTGGTTCAAGATATCAGGTACATGCATGTGCTTGCCCATGTCTTGATAGGATGAAAAATTGGAGAAGAGATTGGAATGTGACCATACCCCACTGGAGGGTATCCCTCTGTCTCTCTCCTGTCTCTCTCTCTATCTCTCTGTCTCTCTTTGGCCAGCACACATGCCCTCTGATCATTTTTTTTTAATTGCTTGTACTATGTCAGCAGGCCTATAGTGCGGCAGCTAAACCCTATGTATATGGAGCCAGATCCCACATGGCCAACTGCAGTTCAAAGCCCAGATTCAGTGGCTTGCAAAACAACCTGGATGTGTGTGCATGCCAAAAAATTTGCAGTGATGGATCAATGTAGGAAAAAGAGTTGTCACATAACCATGCACTGTATATGTGTGTGGGGGGGTAAGGGAATGCTTTCTTTCTCTGTCTCTCTGTCTTTCACACATGTCTTCTTGGTGCAAAAAACAATTTCTTTTCAATGTTCCTTGTATTTATTACCCAAGCCACTCTGAAATGCTTTCTTTCTTAGCTGTGAGGAAGAGGGTAAGGCTAGCACAAAGGAGGTACCTCCAGATCTGTTTCAAATAGGTAGGTTACTATTATTCTGTATCTGTGTGAAAAAAATGGAAAGTGTTAAATTCATTAATAATCACTCTTTCTTAGGGCTGACAGGAGGCATGGCGATTAAGGGCGCTGGACTCCCATGTGACTAACTGGTTCGAATCCCAGACCTGGTGGCTTGCTTTTTCACTTTTTCTCTTTCTCTTTCTCTCTTACTCTATCCCTCTCTGGTCAAATTTCTAAAATAACAAAATAAATAAATTTAATTAAATCTTTAAAAAATAATAATAATCACTTTTTTTTCTCTTTTTTTTTTTTTTTTTTACAAACATGCCAGGAATCTAATAATCCAGACACTGGGCTACATGCTGGAAATATGGCAGTGAACGAGACAAGCACTGCCCAGCCAAAGAGAGTAGTTTCTTTGATCCACAAGACCCCAGACAAAGAACAAAAACAGAATTTTGAGCCTTAGTGTGTTGTAAAGCTATGTAGATCTGGTTGTTGGAGGAATGTTAAAGGATGAGCCAAAGTGTTCCCAAGAATAAAAACATGCACACAATCTGGAAAGCATTGATACCAATTAAGTTGATAGGCCTTCACATGTCTTTGAAAAAGTCACTGATAGAGCTGTTTACTAAAGGGCAAAAAATAGTTCATGATATCTTTAGGGTTTATTTACATTGTAACAAGGCATACAAGCTATTGATATGGAAATTAGTTAAGAAAGCTTTCATAGTAAAACAACCACAAAATGTATAATGTTATTCTAAAACATAATACCTAAGAACCACATGAAAGTTAAATTTAAATGTTATATGAATGCAAGATGGAAAATTTCCTAAACACTTTTAGAAATACTATTATAGGAGACCATCAGATGGTGTAATGTCTATGTCGCTGGACTCCCGTGTAGTCGACCATGGTTCGAGTCCTGGATCTGGTGGCTTAAACTCACATGAGGTGCATTCTCCTGAGAAGAGAATGGAGGAGAAGGGATTGTGGCATGACCATCCCCCCTGGGGGGTGATTTCTCACTTTCTATCTCTCTGTCTTTCTGGCAAGCAAAAACCTCTCCAAAAAAACAAAAAGAAACACTATTATAGATTGCTATTCTAAGTACCAAATGATAACTGCAGTGAAAAGACTACAGATGAATTACAGGTAGATAATATATGACAATGACATGTAAATTACATGTAAGAGCACCACTCCTTTGACACTTCAAACACTGAACATAGTAATAGTATTTTCAGTTACAATCAGTAAATTTCAGACAGAAATATTCAACCATTAGATCTACTTTGAAAAAGTTTTCTCATATCATCATGTCTACAAATAATACAAGTCAATATATCATTAAATTACTATTAAAAACCAGTAGAACCGGGAAGATAAAATGTAAACTAACAATGTTGAGTTATCACAGGTAAAATTATCTATAGCTAAATGTAATAAATCAATATAATAAAAAATTGAAAATTAAAAATGATCAAAACCTTTAAAATAGATAATAACGTGCTTTGGAAGAGGGAGGAAATAAAAAGGAAGAAAGAACATGGAGCAAGAAAAACTTTTCACAATATACCATGTTTCTAAGGTACGAGATTGTTCAAGCCTCAAATCCCGAAGCCAACAGTCCCTTTTAGCCTTCTTAGCACATCCTCACAACCAGAGGCTTGAACATAAGCTTTTAGGGCTGGGTAAAGCCTTCGGGAGGCTTGCCACCTCGGGTTTCACTGGGGATAAGGCTCAGTGAACAAATACCAGGCTGAAACACAAACTGACCTTCCCTTAGGAGGAGGGATTTCGCTTAGGATAGGTTTAGGGATTTCAGTCCTGTGTTTGCTTCCTCCAGCCTCCACGTGATTGTGCCAGAGGCCCCTACCTTCCTGCTGCTTTGCAAATTTTTCATTAGAATCACTTGTGTTCTAAAACATGGCCATTCCGGAAAATGTTAATGAATATTTCATAAAAGTAGTTTTCTACCTTAATGAAAATGAATCAGGAATATTGTCCCACAAAAGACATACTTGATCAAGGTATAAAAAAACAGACATTGGGGCCAGCAGTGGTATGATGGTTAAGGAACTGGACTCCCACGTGACTGACTGCAGTTCAAGTCCCAGATCTCGTGACTTGCTTTCTCCCTTTCTCTCTCACTCTCTGCCTGTCCCTGGTCAAATTAAATAATAATAATAACAATAATTAAGTAAATAATTCTTAAGAGAAAAAGAATAGACATGTAAAGCTGCTCCCAAACTTACAACAAGGTTATACCTCAATAACTCCATGATAAGTTGAAAATATACTAAGTTCAAAATGGGCATTTTGTAGATATGATGGATGCAAAAACACAAAGCACAGTATCGAAAAAAGCACAGGCAACATAGTATACTGTGGAGTATTGGTTGTTTCCCATCACGGTCATGCAGCTGATTGACCTGCAGCTCCCGCCACTGCCCAGCATCATGAAAGTGCATTATACTGCATGTCATTAGCCCAGGGGAAGATCAAAATAAGAAAAAAAAATTTGAGAGATTTTTGCTAAAGGGCACGTGTGCTCACCAGAGAGACTGAGAGACACAGAGAGACAGAAAGTGAGAAATCATCCCCCAGGTGGGAAGGCTATGCTCCAGTCTCTTCTCCTCTATTCTCGTCTCAGGATTTTGGGCATGCACACACATGCACCTGGCATGAGTTTTAAGCTGACGAGTCCAAGACTTGAACCCCAGTCAAATATGTGGGAGTCCAGCAATGTAACCATTATGCCATCTGCTGGTCCCTCAAGATCAAAATGTGAAGTACATTTTCTAGTGAATGTGTATCATTTTGCACAATTATAAATTTTTTAAAAAATAATTTTATCAAACTGTTATTAAGTCAGGGACCACTGTAGCCATTCAACAAATGCTTCCTCTGACTACTAAATACAAAGCACTTTGAGCAAAGCAACATAAAGTTCTTGGCCACAAACTATAGAAACAGAAAGAGGCTAATATTAGCAAGAGTGAAATTTATTGATATACTATCAGGTAGCTCATAGAATCAACAGGAAAATGAAAGAACCAGGCTAAAGTCTAGGACAGACAGAAAGAGCCACAACAAGGTCACATCCAAGTTTGGTCAGGATGCCTTTGCTAACCCCACCACAGGTAAACACACTTCCAGATACACACTACAGACTACATTGGTCATTGGGAATATATTTCAGCCATCTTTTTCCATTTTCATGATTCACTTCAGATTCAAAATCCCAAGTCTGGTTGGTAGCCTAGAGTTCATGTTCATTCCCTAGCTCTTGGGGAATACGAGATAACCTGCTTAATGTGACTTTTGAGAAGAGAATTAGTACCCTAATTCCCACTAAGACTCATACAATGGGGAACTGCCCTCAGCATACAAAAAGCATCTAGATACTAAACTGCAAAAACTGTTTAAATGTCTGCTTTGAGCCATGTATTTTACCATGCAATATAAACTCTGTCCCCAAACTTCCCTAAAGAAATGCTATAAACATCACTGCTGCTGTTTGTCAATATGCCATATTTTTTTTTTTTTCTTTTTTTGGAGAGGTTTTTGCTATAGGGCGCGTGCGCTCGCCAGACAGACAGAGAGAGACAGAGAGATAGAAAGCAGGAAATCACCCCCCAGGGGGGATGGCCACGCCGCAATCCCTTCTCCTCCATTCTCCTCTCGGGATCTTGGGCACGCACGCACACGCGCCCGGCGTGAGTTTAAGCCGCCGGGTCCGGGACTCGAACCGCGGTCGACTACGTGGGAGTCCAGCGACATAGCCATTACGCTAACTGCTGGTCCTGAGTATGCCATATTTTGAGTTCTATAGTCTTTCCTATTGTACCCACTCCAGATTTCTCTTGCCTTCAATTGAATAAGGTTATTTATTTAGTGAGGCAGTCCACCCTGTATAAAACTGTACGCATCTGAACCACTGGACCTGGTTAAATAAGGAGGTAACCTAAGGAATGTGCTGCTTCTTTCTTTTCTCTGCCTCCATTATATAGTGCATTCTTCTTTTCTTGTGGTAATAAACAACAGTCATCCTAGCCAAGACCAGAATCTCTCTGTGGGTCCATTTACTCAGAATGAGAAGAACCCAACACGGTGTGATGAAAGTCTAGACTTCCAATTCTAATAGAACTATTTTTGTGTTCTCTGGAAACATTATTCATCTTCTAACTCACAAATATCCAGAGTTAGGAGAGCAGAAGTCAATATTGTAAGAGTGGGCATTAGAAGTGATTTTGAGGAACCAGTAGATGGCATAATGGTTACATTGCGGGACTCCCATGTAGTCGACCATGGTTTGAGTCCCAGACCCAGCAGCTTAAAACTCAAACCAAGTAGGTATATATGCATGCTCAAAATCCCAAGAAGAGACTGGAGAAGGAATTGCGGCATGGCTACTCCCCGTGGGGGGTGATTTCTCACTTTCTGTCTCTCTGTGTCTCTCTGTCTCTCCAGCAAGCACATACACCATATAGCAAAAATCTCTCTCTCAAAAAAAAAAAAAAAAAAAGAAGTGACTTTGCAAATCTTCATGCCCATTTTCATCTCTTGTTCATTTGACTCATTTATAGGAAAAACATCATCATAAATGGTTGCTGATTCAGACTATACTGAAAAATCATAATTTATCCTCACAAGGTTTTTCTCCTAGCTAGATATGTTACTAAAAATAGGCTATTCATGTTCTGTAAGAAAAAGTATTGCTTCTATTAATGGGATATATCAGAAAACAAAGAAATCCCACGAGTATTAGCACATTGCCTTACTTTTTCCTCCATAATATGAATTTCTTTGTTAGTAGCAAATGGGAATCTGTGACAATGTATACAATATTCATTAAGTCCCATAATAACAGTGCTAGCAGAGACATGGTAGACAAGAAAGGCAAATACTGGGTAGGTGTCTAGTACAGTGAGAAAGTCAAAGTATCCTTCATGATAGAAGTCCATCGTAGTCATCTTGCTACTAGGTGGCCTAAAGGGCTCCTTTCTCATCATAACCACTATAGTTATAGAGCCACATCAAGGAGTTGAGGATCAAAAGCTGTTGCTAGCAAATAGAACACTCAACATGGCCTTAATTAGATTGGCCTTGGGGAGAAGAATTCTGTTGTTGACCCAAAGCATCACTTCCATCTCTCCTAAAAAGAGACTGTTCAGTTAGTATTGAGGTAATTAGGGCATGGGGTTATCTGTTATCCTTAGAAGATGTCATTTTGTCCACCTTCTGCAATAAGGGTCTTTTGATGAATCTTCATATAGAGTACAGATAATATCATAATCTGAGCCCACACCAAGAGATTGGTCCACAAACCTATCTCAAACCTTATTTCCAAATGACATAACATAAATCAACAAAGATCGTTACCTCAATTCATGAGTCCTTATAGGTAAGCTAAGGTAGGTCAGTAATGCTATAAAAGTGTCATAATGGAAATTTTTAAGTGACCTAGTTAATAAATTTACTTGTGCCTTTCTCACTTAATTCTGGAATGCTGAAGTACACTTTATGGTTTGGCATGACAGATAAATCTTTTTTGCAATAGACAACTAAAGTCACATAATCATCTAGTTTTCTAATGATCAGGCTTTCTTTTTCACTTTTTTATTCTGTTTATGGAATGAAGCATTGCCTAACTCTAGAATTGCAAATAAGACCAATTTAAACAATAAATCTTTTGTTTGTTTAATTGCTAGAGGTTGTGTGTACTCACCAGAGAGAGACACAGAGACAGAGAAAGCACCCTCCAGTGGGGCATGGTCACACTGCTGCCATCCCTTCTCCATTTCTCCTTGTCAGAATTTGAACATGAATGCACACACACACCTGATATGCTTTTCAAGCCTAGGGCCAGGATTCAAACCACAGTCACTCATGTGGGATTTGGCGCCCTTAACTTCTAGGCTATATAGATCTGGCCCTGTAATTTTGTGTTTTGATACTATGAGTGCAGCTCAGGGTTTTTCTGCTCTCAGAGGATAGGCCTAGGAGGAATGGGAGAAAAATGGAAAGACCAAAAACTAGATCAACAAATTACTAAGGGAGGTGATGATGGTGTACTAGGTAACATTCTTATAATTCTGACCCCAAACTTTAGAAATTATCTCTGTTCTGTATTTGTGCGCGCGCGTGCACACACACACACACACACACACACACAAAACTGCTACTAATCCCAATTTTGAGGTAATATTAAGGTACATGCTCCATATAAGCATTGATGTCAGGGACAAGGGATTATAATGGGCTCATGGTCCTAGCAATAAAAGCATCAATTTAAAAAGCACATTTTTTTTTCAAGGTGGTCAAGAATGTAATAGTGATCCATAGTGCTGAGACAAGCCTAGATCATATAATGAAAGAACATAAAAGAGGAGGCCAGCAAGTAGCTCTGGACTTCCACATGGCCGACTGCAACTTGAACTCCGGAGCTGATGGTGGCTTGCTTTCTCACTTTCTCTCTCTCTCTCTCTCTGGTGAGTGCACATGTCCTACAATAATGATAAATAAAATTAAATGAAAATTATCTTTTCAAAAGAGCAGATGCTGCTAGCATGCGTTAGAAGTGCTGCACAAATAAAATCGTCCTTTCCCTCTAAGGGCTGAGTACAGCAGTAATAGACATGGAGTGGAACAGTGGAATGCAGTGCTAGAGGTACTCTAACAGAAGTAGACAGAGTTTGAGAGATGCCTGTAGAAAGGACCCTAATCTCAAGTGTAGAGAGCAGGGTGATGGAGTGGAAGGTAAAACTCACTAGAGGATGTGAGGACATGACAACTTGAGCTGCCTTCTGAGGGATGAGTAGGAGTTAGCTTCTATCTTGTGAGCATATTTTATAATCAGGAGCCATAAATCATGCCGACAGCAGTAATGTTGCATTTTTATTGAGAACAGTTCCAGTAGCACCCTTTATTTCACCTATCATAACACTTATCATGCTGTATTGTAATTACCTGTGCTCTTGACTCTCCACCAACCTTTAAGCTCTCTGGTGACAGGGACCGTGTCAGTTTCAGTCTTAGCTGTATTCCTGGCACCTAGCACAGTGCCTGGAAAAGAGTAATAAATAAATGTTTGCTAAAGGAAAGAACAACAGCAAAGCATTTTCCATGTATACATTAAGAATAATCTTGACAATTAGTTAAAATACTGTTAATCTTTAGAGGAAGCTTGTATATACCTTACTTCTAGGCAGTACTTGAGATAGCGAAGTCTTAAAGCTGGGGTTCTATCTTTGATCTGCTGTAAAAACTCCAAAGACACAACTACTGCTTACTATACAGAAATGCAAAACAGATTAAGAGTAATAGTGTTCTTATCTTTTTCACATAAAAAGAAGGGTTAACTACCAAACTCTTTACTATCGCATTAAATTAACAGACAAGGATCCTTTTTTAAAAACCCAGATGTTTAAGGGGAAGTATTACAGCTGCAACATCCTAGGAAGGAGAAGTTGAAAGGGAACCTAATATCCTTGTTTCCACTAGAAAGGCAATAAACTTCAGCTTGAGGGTTAATGCTTTATGATGCATGAAGATTACTGTGGTCACATGAAAAACAACATCCCACTCTATAAAGGACATTGGTGTTTGCAATAAATTAAATCTTAATGGATGATAGTGGTGGCTCTTAAGTATTAGGGTGCATCAGAATTACCTGAAGGGATCATTAAAACACAGGTTTCTGGGTTCTACCTTCAGTGTTTCTGATTCAGTAGAGGTGAGGTGAGGCCAAGGATTTGTATCTCTAAGAGTTCTCAAGTAAACTGATGTTTCCTTTAGGGGGCAATCCAATGAGAACTGGATTATAGACACCTCTTACCTTTTACCAAAGCTTTAGTGATTTCACTTGTTATTATTTCCCTCTATTCTTCATTTAAGTTTAAGCATCCATCCTCATCTTAGAAAATTCATGATTTTCTGTTATAAGCTTTTCTATTTGGGAATCCCTTAGAATTGTTTAGATACAGTCATGGATCATTGCAGTAAACATAGTGTATTCCTTTAAACATAGGATGGAAAGGTGAAAGGTCAGAAATAATAGAATATGATGTAATGGGGGCCAGTAGTTGGTATAATGGCTATGTCACTGGACTCCCATGTAGTTGACCATGGTTTGAGTCCCAGACCCAGTGGCTTAAACTCATGCCAGGCATGTGTGTGTGCGTGCCCAAGATCCCGAGAGGAGAATGGAGGAGAAGGGATTGCAGTATGGCCATCTCCCTTAGGGGGTCATTTCTCGCTTTCTGTCTCTCTATCTCTCTCTGTCTTTCTGGTGAGCACATGTGCCCTATAGCAAAAACCTCTCCTTCCCCCAAAAAAGAGAATATGATGTAATGGTGAGCTCAGGATTTGAGGGGCCAGCAAATAGTATAGTGGTTTTATCACTGGACTCCCACATGACCGACACTGTTTTAGTCTGGATTTGGTTACTTGAAAAATCACGCTGCATGTGACCACATGTGCACACCACAGTGGCCATCCACCCTGGGGTAGGGGGTTCTCACTTTCCCTCCTATTGTCCCTGTCTCTCTCTCTCTCTCTCTGGCAAGTGTACTTGTCCTAAGGAAAAAAAAAAAAAACTCTCTCTAAAAAAAAATCAGGATTTGAGACTTCCTTTTCTAGCAATATTACAATTGAAATAATCTAAAAACTCAACTATGACAATATAAGAACTGTTGCCAAAAATATTACTTTAAGTCCATAATTGTGAGGCAGTATTTTCTTAAAGAGTTTTTTTTTTTTTTTGCTATAGAGTACATATGTTCACTGAAGAGACAGGGAGTGACAGAGAGACAGAAAGTAAGAAATGACTCCCCCAGAGGGATGGCTATACCACAGTCCCTTCTCCTCCATTCTCCTCTCAGGATTTTAGGCATGCACACACATGTACACAGCGTGAATATTAAGCTACTGGGACTGGGATTCAAACTGCAGTCAACTAAATGGGAGTCCAGCGACGTAACCATTATGCCATCTGCTGATCCTGGCAGTATTTTTTTAAATAGATTTTTGCCATAGGGCATGTGTGCTTGCTGAGTCTCACCCAGAGACAGAGACAGAGAGACAGAAAGTGAGAAATCATCCCTTTGGGGCAATGGCCACAGCACAATCCCTTCTCCATTCTCCTCTCAGGATTTTAGGCATACCTACACATGCCTGGTGTGTTTTTCAGACCAATAGGTCTGGAACTTGAACCAGGCAGTCAGTCAGGTAGGATTCAGAGCCTTAACCACCATGCCACCTGCTGGCTCTACGAGGCAGTATTTTTTAATGATTAAAATACAGAATTTGGGGTCATAATGCTTGGATTTGAATACATGATCTGCCACTCAATAGCTGTGTGACTTTGAACAAATTAATTAACTTGTCTGTGGCTCAGTTCCCAGGTCAATAAAGTTGAGAAAACATTATTACATGTATCTTACAGAGAGTTATAGGAAGATTAAACGTAAAATGCTTAGATTAATATCTTCCTCCTCATATGTGCCCCCATAAATGTTACCGATTGTTATAATATTTTTATTTGCCAAAAATATGGGAAACATGAAGATTTTAAAGAACAGAAAACCAGATCAGGAATTGAGGTTTGTTAGTCTCAGCAACTAAGGACTTGAGTTTTTATGCTTATGTAGCAAGATCTTCCTAAAGCTATATTCCCAATAAAGGAGTCACAAACTTTCCACTTAACCACATATAAAAGTTAGTTCACTTTGAGCAGAGTTCTGGGTAGAAAAAGTCTACTTTGAAACTCTATAACCATAGCCCTTTGACTCCCACGGCTATGGAGTTCAAATTTATGTTTTTGCTTGTTCTTACAGAATTTCAAATTGAAAAATTAACATAAAAATTAATTCTGAGATACTTATATTCCTAGGGTACCTCAAAGAAGAAAACATAAAATCTTTCTAACAAGGTATGCCTCAACTAGACTTCCCAGAATCAAACCAGATCAAACCTCTTTGACAACAGGCTTAAAAGTGTAAATTTACAAAACATTTATGAAAGTAATCTACTATGAGGTAGAGTTAGCAGACACAATAAATAGTAAATTTTAGTCCTAAGGATTTTATATAAAAGAACAATCAGATGGACACTATCGTATAAAAATATGATCATATTAACAATATTAAAAAGTCCAAATTTTGGGACCAGCAGTTGGCTATGTCACTGGACTCCCATGTAGTCGCCTGCGGTTCAAGTCCTGGACCTAGTGGCTTAAACTCATACCAGTGCATGTGCGTGTGTGCCCAAAATCCCAAGAGGAGAATGGAGGAGAAGGGATTGCAGCATGGCCATCCCCGGGGCGGGGGTGTAATTTCTCACTTTCTGTCTCTCTGTCTCGCTCCGTCTTTCTGGCAAGCGCACACACCCTATTAAAAAACAAAAACAAAAACAAAACAAAATAAAACCCCTCCCAAAAACATAAAAAAGTCCAAATTTAAAATGATTTATTTATTTATTTAATTCCACTTGTTATCATTATTTTTTAATTTGACCAGAGAGAGAAAGGGAAAGCAAAAAGAGCAAGCCACCAGATCTGGGACTTGAACCATGTCAGCCATATGGGAGTCCAGTGACTTTAACCACCACACCACCTGCCAGCCCCAAATTTTATTTTAAAAATTGAGAAATTATAAAAAGAAGATAAGTTTAAATAAAAGCTAGAATTTCAAGACAATAAAAATATCTATTAAAATTTCAAAAAATGTTTTCTTTATTCACAAGGGAGTTTGTGCACATACACATCTATAAGAAAGAGAGAAAGAGTGAGAGAGAGAAGCTTCTACAGGATCTAGTTATAGAAAGATGCCCCTCCTCACTCTTCTAGCCCACTGGATTTTAGGCATTTGCTCATGTGCTCAGCATGCTTCAGGGTGACCTGGCTGGGGATTCAAACCATTGTCACTACGGCTTCTCTTGAGTAATGCTTTACCATTACACTACAACACAAAGCTGGCGCCACTAAGACTTTAATAATCATGGAAAAAAAAATATGACTAAAAGAGGCAATTAGTGAGCTATAGATAGATCTGAAATAATTATAGAAAATATAGCAACTATGGTGATGGAAAATAAGAGAAGCGAAGAGTAGGGTGGCCAACCACCCTGATTTATCTGAGACTTTGATGATTTACTACTGAAAATTTCCATCCTGGGAAACCCATTAGTCTGGGCAAAGTTAAGTGGTTAATCACCATATTAACAGATATGAATAAAATGACAGAATAAGAAGGTCAACCTAGGAATTCCAACATGAAAGAATATTAATAAAACAAATACTTGAAGAGTTAACAACTGTGAATTTTCCAAAATTGAATAATATGAGTTCTAAGACAATAGAATAATAAACCCAAGAGTCAGGGATCACAGATACCAAAAATAGATAAAGAAGAAGAATTAAAATCAGAAACAATGTAGTAAAATTGCAGACACCAAAGACAAAGGAAAATTATTCAGAGTTACCACAGAGAGAAATAGATTACTACAGTTATGGCTCCAATGTGTCCTCCAAAAAACGTGTATTGAAAATTTAATCCCCAGTGTAACAATGTTGGGAGATGGAGGCCTAACAGAAGGCAATTAGGTCATGAAGGTTCCACTCTTGTGAATGGATTAAAGTCAATGATAAAAGGGTTTGAGGCTCCATGTCCACTCTCACCCTCTTGTTTGTGTGTTCTCTTTTTTTTTTTTTTTTTGGAGAGGTTTTTGCTATAGGGCGCGTGTGCTCGCCAGACAGACAGAGAGAGACAGAGAGATAGAAAGCGAGAAATCACCCCCCAGAGGGGATGGCCATGCCGCAATCCCTTCTCCTCCATTCTCCTCTCGGGATCTTGGGCACGCACGCACACGCGCCCGACGTGAGTTTAAGCCACTGGGTCCGGGACTCGAACCATGGTCGACTACGTGGGAGTCCAGCGACATAGCCATTACGCTAACTGCTGGTCCCTTGTGTGTTCTCTTTTGCCCTTACACATTCTGATATGGAATAACACAGCAAGAATGCCTTTGCCAGATACTAACCTCTTGACCATAGACTTTTAAGCCTCCAGAACTGTAAAAAATACATCTCTGTTCTTCGTAAATTACCCAGTCTGTTATAGCAGTGTGAAATGTACTAAGACACCATAAAGGAATAACATGTAGGCTGATGGAAGATAATGCAAATATTATACAGAAGTTAATAAGTAAAAATGAAATAACATGCCACATAGATTCTATACCCAGCTAAAAAGTTTTTGCAAGCTGGAACACCACTCCTACTCCCATCTCATGAAATGCTATCTCACACTCACTTTCATAATGGGAGGCAGCATCCCTGCTTGTGGCCCAGAAATATCCTAGACCAAACTTGCCACTTCAAAGGTACTGAGAGTCAGGGAACCTATTACTTGTTGACCACCTTTGCCAAATGCTATTGCGGTGTTCACCCTGAGCCTCTTTGTATAACAAAGGGAAATCCATAGTAGCCAAAGTTGAAGAGAGCTTAAACCATAGTGGTAAGGAAATACCACAATCTATGCTGAGACACTGCCAGTAAAAAAAAGTTAGGGAGCCAGCCCTGTGGCTTAATCGCTAAGGGAGCTGGATCCCACATGGTTGACCATATGGTTGGAATCTCGGCCTCAAGGGCTTGAAAAACACCCTGGGAACATGTGCATGTCTGTCCAAAATCCAAGCAGGATAGAAAAATAGAGAAGGAATTGGGGCATGACCATGACCCATTTGGGGGATATTTCCTCTCTCTACTGCTCTGTTTCTTTCTAGTGAGCATGTGCACCCACTGGTAAATATATTTAAAAAAGAAGTTAGGGCTTTACAATTAATGATAATATAGGAGACAAGTGAAGAAACCTGTACTCAGGAAATAGAATTGAAGCCTTTCCAAACTTTAGGGAGGGCTACAGCAAGAGGATGAGAGAGGAAAAGAAAAATTCTCTGCTGGAAATAAGAACTATTAAAGGAAACCTGACTGTCATAGACCTATGCATGGGATAAGGGAGAAAAAAGTTTACTTGGTGAATTCATAAGCACAAACCTGCCCACACATGGGTTTGGTGTTATTAATTTATATAGCCTAGGAGAGTTCACACCAACTGCTTTTGGCTCAGTTATGCCCTAGAGTATATGGCAGAAGTAAAGGCAGTCCTCACTAGAAAAATGAATCTTCAGGCTTTGCCATACTCAATTCTGTCACAAAATAATACAAATGTGTGCTTGTGTGTGTGTGTGTGTGTGTGTGTGCGCACACACTTTATTGATACAAGTTAATAGCTCTTATAATGAGTACAATGGAACTGGGTTATTTGAATGACTTAATATATCATTAGTGCTTAGATTAAATTCCTTTTATAATTCAATAATTGCCAGCCTATTAGTTCAGGTATACATTCCTGAAATTTCTTGTTCCACACTTTTTAAAGAGGTTATATGATGTTCAGTGAATTTCCTCATTTGTGGCAATCAATGTTTGACATTCTAAAAGTTCCAGTCATTTGATCTACAATCAGATTTTGATAAAATTACACAACTCCCTGGATTTTCAATTACATACTAACCAAATCATAAATAGCCAATCTTTCCAAAAGGCTTCTGTGATTCAAAATAATAACCCTTAAAAAATTTACTGTAGGACATATTTGCTCACTAGGGACAGAGAGAGAGATAGGGAAAGTGAGAAAACACCTCCCCCCCAGAAGGAAATGGCCACACCACAACCCCTTCTCTCAGGATTTTGAGTATGTGTGCACACAAGCCCAATATGATTTTCAAGCCTCCATGTCTGGAACTCAAACCACGCAGTTGGTCGTTTGGGATTCAGTCACCTAAACCATCACACCACTGGCTGGCCTCCTTTCAGTGTTTCTTAGCAACTACTAGCCAGTAAGAAAAGTTGTCCTGATTCTTAGGGTTCTTTAAAAACTTATATGCTCCTATTGGGAGCTGGCAGGTGGCATAGTGGTTAAGGACGCTGAACTCCCACATGGCCAACTACAGTTTGAGTCCCGGACTTGGCTTTCCCACTTTCCCTCTCTCTCTCACTCTGTCCCTCTCTGGTCAAATTAAAATAAATAAATAAATAAAGCTAAATAAAAATAATTTTTAAAAAAGACTTAAAAACTTATATTCTTCTATTCCCTTTAATACCTAGTACAGATGGATTAGGTGACTAATTTAGTGTCTGTGATTAAAGAATGAGAAGAGGAGAAATTCAGGGTAGAGATGAAAGTAGAGGCAGGCTAGTATTCTGGTGGTAAGCATTAGCTCAGATCTCCAAATATTTGGAAATATAAACCAAAGGTCCCTAAGCATCACCTGTGTGGCTTGAGGGTACCATCACCTTTTTTTTTTTTTAGAGAGAGTTTTTTTACTATAGGGCATGTGCACTTGGCAGACAGAGAGACAGAAGGCAAGAAATCAGCCCCCCCACCCCCACGGGGGATGTCCACACTACAATCCTTCTCCAGTCTCCTCTTGGGATTTTTGGCACACACACAAACATACCTGATGTGAATTTTAAGCCACTGAGTTTGGGACTTGAACTGCGTTGACTACAAAGGAGTCCAGCAACATAACCATTACGCCATGTGCTGGTCCTGCCATCAACTTTTTAAACCATGGTACCACAGTTCCTTGCCAATATCTCCCTCTACCTCAAGTTGTTCTGGGACCCTCTGGGATCATTTAAGAGCCTATGCTCTCCAAGCTCTTTGGTTGAGAAAAGGGGACTATGACCTTCTTTCCTTAAGGATTAATACTGGCCTCTGAATAGGCCTGAATGATCAGATGTCATCTCGTGCACTAAATCTCAATGTTGCTTCACCCGTGACCTCACATACCAGAGGACTTCTCTTTTCTTCATTCATGTCACTTGGAACATTGATGTTTGTGTTTCAGTTTAGGCTAGTGGGATATACATTTTTTAAAAATTATTCAAAAAACATCTGTGGTGTACCCGTTATGCATACAAGTCTATGCTGGGGCTATGGCAAACACAAGGAGGAATTAGATGCAGCCATTTAGACACTAGTTTTGATGTGTTTCCACCTGAAATAGATGGCCAAAGAGTCTAGTTGTACTATTCCCCTCTACAGAATCTCATCAACCCTGGTACATTTTGAAATTTAACATTTAAAAATCTGACTTAGGACAATGGGAGGCTAAGACAAATAATGAAAAGACTAAATTGATCCCGAAGGTTAAGGTTTGATGGTAAGGTTTGTTATTCAGGAAGATGAATAAAAATTTAAAGCAATTTTTTTGTTTGTTTGGTTTGTTTTTTTTTTTTGAGAGGTTTTTGCTGTAGGGCGCGTGCGTTCGCCGGACAGACAGAGAGAGACATAGAGACAGAAAGCGAGAAATCACCCCCCAGGGTGGATGGTCACACCGCAATCCCTTCTCTTCCATTCTCCTCTCAGGATCTTGGGCACGCACGCACACACGCCTGGCGTGAGTTTTAAGCCACCGGGTCCGGGACGCGAATCATGGTCGACTACGTGGGAGTCCAGCGACATAGCCATTACGCTAACTGCTGGTTCCCAAAATTCAAAGCAATTTGAATCAAGTATGCTTGCCCATGAGGAACCATTATTCTTAGGACCAAAACTAACTTCAAGTTGTTAGATACTTTTGGAAGCAACATAACTCTTTCAATAAGTTCCTGCCTCAAGTTAGTAAATGGCTAGGACTGAAGGATATGGCTCCCCAAATAGGCAAAGTGTATCACCTAGTCCTGTGATAGAAGATGATGAACTGCAGATAAATGAATGATTCATACCAGAACTGACATCTGACCAACTGACTATCAGAAAGAACTCAAGTCCTAACACTGACACTTAAAAGAGAAGCTTACTCCTTCTGGCCCAGCACCTAGTGAAGCGAGAATCATATGCATCTGAGGTGGGCCCAGCCTGACCCTTTAACCGGAAAGCCTCTGCCCCAAACCTCTCCTTCCGGCCCAACACCTAGCAAAGTGAGGTAAGGGGGGGGGGGGGGTCTCTGTCTTCTTTCTGTCTCTGTCTCTGTCTCTCTCCCTTTCTCTTGAAATTTTTCTTTATATATATATATATATATTTTTTTTTTAAAAAAAAATCTGTAAGTACTGTATCTTGTCTCTGACCTCTCCTTTCTCTTGCTAATTTCAGAATGCATCTGAGGTGGGCCTAGCCCTGCCGCTTTTGCACAGTGAACTAGTGCACCAAGTGGTTTTCATGTTTTTAAAATTGTTTTGTCACTTCTTATTTGTTTGTTTATTTTTGGTTCTTTCCCCTTTTTTTCCTTTTCTTTTACCTGACTTTCTCACCTTGCTTCTCAGCTTCCACACATTTAGCATCTAGACAGGTCTAGGTACACAATAGTGAAATATCTGAATACTTACTTGTAGGGTCATAGAAAACCTCAACCCCCCCCCCCCCTGAACTCCTATAGAAAGGGAGAAACTCATCTATAAATCTGAATGCAAATCTCTTTCTGTGGATACATGTTGCAAAACACAGTAGTAGAGGTGAAATAGGCATAGAAGTACCTCACAGTAAAGTGAAGCATATGAGCTTATAGAAGCAGAAATCTCCAACAAATTAGTGAAATGTAAATATACCACCAAGTGACTAAAAATCAGAGAAGAGAGACTGCGAAGTGAGCAGTAGGGAGAAATATGGAGCTCCAGTGTGCATGGCTCGTCTCCTCCCACACACCTCTGAATTCTCAATTGAAACCCTGAAGCTCATCCCAGGTGCACCTATTCCCTAGAAACTGTGAGGCCTTGGTAATATCCAGTTCCATTGACAAAAAGTACAGGTTGCTTGGTGAGGATCAGGGAAACAAAACTGCAGAAATATCACAGGTTATCTCCTGCCACACGACTCTAACACTCAGAACGAACTCCAAGAAAGTAGAAAGTAACGTATAATCCATCAGAGAACCAGAAATCACTGCAGAGGCACAAGAAATATGGGAAACCAATAAAATATCTCTCCCCCAAGGGGAAAGAACAGCCCTTCATCATTCACTGACAAAACAAGGGAGCTTGTGGAAATGTCAGATAAAGAATTTAGAATAGTCACAATGACAAAGCTAACAGAGATGCAAGAGAAGAGAGACAATGAACTCCTGAAGGTGCAGGAGAATAGAGACAACCAGTTCCAGGAGGTGAGGGAGTTCTTTCATGATCTGAATGAGCAAAAACACACCATAAAAAAGAATCTAATGAAACTGTTAGAGATGAAGGCTATATAATACAGGAAATCAAAGCTTCCCTTGAAAGTATTAAAAGCAGACTAGATAATGCAGAAGATGGAATCTCAGATTCTGTAAAGACAGAACCTCTGACCTAGAAAATTTCACCAAAAAGACTGAGAAAATAAAAAAAAAAATGAGAATTATATACAAGTAATACTAGATACCATTAGACGCCTGAACATCTGGATAATCGGTATCCCAGAAGGTGAAGAAACTAATAAGGACATTGATAATATATTCCATGAAATCCTGGAAGAAAACATTCCAAACCTAGAGAGGCACTCAAATATCCAGACCCAAGAAATACAAAGGACCCCACATAGGATCAACCCAAGAAGATCTTCTCCAAGGCACATCATAGCCAGATTTACCAAAACCACAGACAGAGATAAGATACTAAAATTGGCAAGAGAGAAACGTTGAGTTACTTTCAAAGGATATCCCATCAGGCTAATATCGGACCTCTCACCAGAAACAATGCAAGCAAGGAAAGAATAGGAAAATATATTCAAAATGTTAAGTGAAAAACAATTTCAACCAAAAACACTGTACCTGGCAAGATTACTCTTCATATAGGAAGAAAAGCCTGAAACATTCTCAGATAAACAAAACCTGAAAGAATTTACCAACACCAGACCAGCTCTTCGAGAAGTTCTAAAGGGAGTGCTACATCAGGAAAACTAAAGACAGAAATAAGAGAACAAAAAATGACCAAGAATAAAGACCAACTTAATAGTAGGGACAAGTTTGGAAATATCAATAATGTTGAATGATAGCTTCCGGGATTTAAATGGAAAGATCAGATCACAGTAACACTGCAAATTCAGCAAGAGATTACAAAAGACTGAACTGGTGAAATAGAATTCTATGACTTTTTCCTAAAACATTACTGATTTTTTTCTGTGATTTGTCTTCCAGATTTAAGCATTTTGATTTTCTTTTGAGTTGTTGATAGGTTCAGCAATTTGTTAAAAAAATTTTTTTAACTGAAAAACTTTTCTCCCTTCCTGACCCCTTTGCAATTGGAAAACATTTGTGAGCATTCTTATTTTGTGACAGAATGGTTATTTGCATAAGTTCAATAATACAATAGTATCTGTTGCCTTGCATCAGAAATTGAATTCTTATGAGGCTTTCTGCAAATAACAGACCAAATTGAGATTAATCTCTTTTTTTTTTTTTTTTTTTTTTTTTTTGCAGATAAGTTAGTTTATACCTCTTTTAGGGGGAATAGAAAGAAAGAAAAAAAAATGTTTGAGAAGAAAATAACAGTGCACTTGTTATTAGATTCTAGCTTTGTCCATATTTTTAGTTTAAGATCTTTGGTGATGGACCAGCAGCTGGCGTAATGGCTGTGTCGCTAGACTCCCATGTAGTAGACTGCAGTTCAAGTCCTGGACCCGGTGGCTTAAACTTATGCAGGGCATGTGTGCGTGCATGCCCAAGATCCCAAGAGAAGAATGGAGGAGAGGGGATTGCAGCATGGCCATCCCCCCTGGGGGGTGATTTCTTGCTTTCTGTTACTTGGTCTCTCTCTGTCTTTCTGGCAAGCACACATGCCCTTTAGCAAAAACCTCTTAAAAAACAACAACAACAACAACTATTTTTTGTGAATCAATAAAAGGTGAAAAATAAAAGTTTGGTATGGGAGGTAAGGAGGGGAAAAGGGAAGGAAAAACAAAAGTATGCTTACTTGACAGAAAAATGAGAAGCTATTTGCTGATGATACTGTATATAGTAATATCTTTCTCTTGACTGACGGGCAAGGTATTTGTGCGGGAAAAAGAAATGTACACTGTAAAGACATGTGATTAAATGTAAATAAATTAATTGAAAATTAATTAACTTTAAAAATTAATTACTTAATTAATTGTTTTTAAAAAGAGAGAGAGAGAAGCTTACTAACTCCAGGACAAAAAAGCATCACAGCAGTAGCTTCACTGCGGGCAAATGTATAGCAGGTGAATAAATTCAACATAACAAAAAATGAAATCTTATACATTCTGGATTTCACTTCCAGCTGCAGACTGTGGGATCTATATTTAGATATGGATATTTTAGACCCATGCTGTCCAAACAGTGGCCGCTGGCCACATGTGGCTATTGAGCATTTGAAATGTGGCTAGTCAGAATTGAGATGTGCTAAACGTGTAAAATATGCACCATATTTCAAAGATTGATTTAAAATAAACAATGTAAAATATCTCATGAATATTATTTAATATTGATCATGTGTTGAAATTATATTTTGAGTTAAATATAACATATAAAAAGTATTTCACCTATTTCTTTTTTATTATAACCTGTAACAGAATAGATTGTACATATTAATGGTACCTTGTGACTTTTCAAATTATGTATCTATTGCGAATCATTCAAATCAAGGCAACAAGCACATCCACCTCTCAAAAACTCAAATCCACCCCAGAACATACACTTTTTTTTTTAAAGAGAGATTTTTGTTATAGGGTGTGTGTGTTCACTGGAGAGACAGAGAGAATAGAGAGACAGAAAGTGAGAAATCATCCCCCCCCGGGGGGGGGGGGATGGCTATGCTATAATCCTTTCTCCTCCATTCTCCTCTTAGGATCTTGGGCAAGCATGCACACTTGCCCAGCATGAGTTTTAAGATGCCAGGTCTGGGACTAGAACTGTGGTCAACTGTGTGGGAGTCCAGCATCATAACCATTATGCCATCTACCGGTCCCAATTTTAAAACCACTCTCCTATCTTGAAGCGTGCATTGAATTGTCAGCCACTATCTTTATTGTGCTGTAGCACTCCAGAACTTGCTCCACCCATCCCCCTGCACTCTTGCATCTGCCAACCATGTTCTCGCCATTCCTCCACTTCTCCTTCCCCACTGCTAACCGCACTGCTACACTCCTCACTTCTATGCAATGAATCTTTTCACTTTCAGGCGTAAGTGAAAACACATGGCATTTGTCCTTCAGTGCCTGGATTATTTCACTTAGCATTATTTCCTCCTGGTTTGTCCATGTTGCCTCAAATGACTGGATTTCATCCTTTTTTATGGCTGAATAATACTCAATTGTGCATGTATATGCCACATTTTCTTTATCCATTCATCTGGGTTGGGCATAACCATATCTTAAGATAAGATTCCATATCTTAGTTACTTTGAATAGTTTTACTGTTCCTTTATAATTTTTGAATGCGATACTAGAAAATTTTAAATCACATTTACAACTTCAATTATAATTCTATTGGGCAGCATTATTTTAGATATAACTGTACTTAACTGTATTTGAAAATAATAACCTGAAATTGGCCCTTTCATGTTTAGATAAAATGTCTACTAAAATCACCTCCAAAAGAATTATTCTAAAAAGTGAAAGTTGGGACCAGCAGTTGGTGTGGTGATTAAGGAGCTGGACTCCCACGTGACTGACCACAGTTCGAGTCCCAGACCTGGTGACCTGAAAATTATGCCAGGCATGTGTGCATGTATGACCAAAATACTAAGAGGAGAATGGAGGAGGAGGGATTGCAGCATGACCATTCTTCCTGGGACCTGGGGGGTGATTTTCACTTTCTCTCTCTCTGTCTCTTTTGTCTCTCTCCAGTGAGTGCACATGTCCTATGGCAAAAACAAACAAAGAGTGATTGTCACTGTGCTCAGTGTTCCACAAGGGAGATAAATAGTAGCTTACTTTATAGCTAAAGCCAACTTTCTATCATTGCACTGAAATTCAAAAGAAAGGTCTCCAGGAAAAATCTAACAAAATGAGGCTACTTACAGTTTTGTAGTCCACTAATGACAGACCTTGCAAGGCTTCAGCTACATGAGCTAGCAAAAACAGCTAAGTTGGATAAACTCTAGAGATCCCCCAAGATCCTATGGCCATTAAATTTGAAAGAAAAATCACCCTGAAGTGAGTGGAGCATGTCTATAAGCTTTTAGAGTTGGAAGAAAAGCCTGGATGCCTTGTAAACACCTTCATTATGGACTGAATTCTACCCACCACCCAATACATATGTTGAATTGTGCCCAAATAGGCAGTTGTGCACATTGAGGGGACTCAAAAATCAAGTCTGTGCTACCCAGTGAAAGAGACAAACCTTGGTGAATAAGGAAAGAAATGTATTCAGTGAGGCCAACACTGGGGAGAGAGTGGACTAGAGCCCATAACTGTCCCTGTCAAACTGGACAAGATACACAACTTATATAGGGGGAGAAACAATTGAATCTTAATCTTTGACAAGATCACAAAGATCACAAGAGATGTGATAGAGTCAGAGAGCATTAGGGGGCAGTTTCCCTTCCAGGCATGCAAGGTAGGGGAGAATAACAGGTTTCCTTCTCTGCAGGAGGTTTAGAGATAAAGATAAGCTATGATTAACAAGGCAGCAGAAGAAAATAGAGTTGTCAAGACAACTCTTAGATCCTGGTTTAGAAGCTAGATATGGTATTGGAATGCTTGAACTGATAAAAATCTTCTTAATAAGTCATATGGGAGGGAGAGTGGTAGAGTCTTTCTTTTCTTTGTCTCCATTGCAAAGTATTTGTAAAGACTCAGCAAGGGGGCCAACCAGTGGTAAAGTGGTTAAGATAGTTGGATCCTGGGACCAGGATATGATGTAATGGTTACCTAGATGGACTCCCACATAATCAACTGTGGTTCAAGTCCGGGACCCAGCCACTTAAACTCATGCCAGGCTCATGTGCATGAGTGCCCAAAATTCCAAGAGGAGAACAGAGAAGGCTTTGCGGCATGGCCATATACCCATATACCCTGGGGTGTGATTTTTCATTTTCTGTTTCTGTCTCTCTGGTGAACACATGTGCCCTACAGTAAAAAATCTCTTTTAAAAAAAAAACAAAAAACAAAAAACAAAAAAAACAAACATGGTTGGATCCCACATAACTGGATCCCTTGTGGTTGACTATGTGCTTCAGTGACTTGAAAGACATACTGGGTGCATGTGTGTGAAATCCCAAATCCCAAAAGGAGTGAGAAATGGAGAAGGTTGTGGCATGACTGCCCTCCATGAATGATACTTTCTCACCCACCACCCCCATCTCTTTCTGCAAACACACACACCTTCTGGCAATTTTTCTTTTTAATTTTAAAAATTAAAAAACAAAAATGGAACCAGCAGTTGGCATAATGGCAATGTCGCTGGACTTCCATGTAATGGACTGCAGTCCAAGTCCTGGACCCAGTGGCTTGAACTCACACCAGGCGCGTGTGCGTGCGTGCCCAAGATCTCAAGGAGAGAATGGAGGAGAAGGGATTGTGGCATGGCCATCCCCCCTGGGGGGTGATTTCTTGCTATCTGTCTCTCAGTCTCTGTCTGTCTGGCAAGCGCACACGCCCTATAGCAAAAACCTCTCTGAATAATTAAGTAAGTAAATAAATAAATAAATCTCAGCAAGGTTATCATTAACTTTTATTAAGAATTAGGCTATCTATTGTGAAGGAGATTTCTGTAAAACAAATTATGAGGAAAATGAAAGATTAAAGGTCAGTTTTCCTGAAGTTTATTAAGACGTACTCTAAGACTAGGTATGCTATAGTCACTTTGATTTTCTTATGGCCTAATTACAGAATCCTTAACCCCCAATATGACTGTATTTGGAGACAGGGCCTCTAAGGAAGTATGAAGGTTAAATGAGGTTAGGGGTGGGGCCCTAGTTTGATAACATTGATGTCTTACAAGAAGATGAAGGGACACCAGGATTCTCTCTCTCCACGTAAGCACAGAGGAAAGCCCATTGGAAGATGTAGCAAGAAGGCAGCTAGCTATGTGCAGGCCAAGGAGAGAGCTCTCACCAGAAACTAAATTTGCCAGCATCTTAATCATGGACTTCTAGCTATCAGAACTGTGGGAAAATAAATGTCATTTAAGCCACCCAGTCTGTGGCATTTTGTCACAGCATCCCAAAGCAGACTAACACAACTTTTAAAGGGAATTCTGTAGAAAAAGTCTATTACTTTAATGGGTCTTTAACCACCTTCCTTTGCTGCTGGTGTGACACCACATAATGGAGAATGTGTCCAGATGTCTTCAAAGTGACATAGAACTACTAAAGAAGTCAGCAACCCAGTCAAAGTCTCAAGAATGGTAAATTTCTCATCCCTAAGAGGACATATTTCGGAAATTTCAAATTGCTGTGAAAAGATTGCTGAGATATATTCTATGGGACCTTTCGAAATTTTTTTTTGCTGAGAAAGTACCTTGGAAATTTCAAGAGAAGCACAAGAAGCACAAAATCTTAGCTGAAGAGTGTTTTTTTTTTTTTTTTTTTTGTCATTATAATGAATACCAAAGAGATTTTTATCTTGTTCTTTTATCTTAAATTCAAGCTAGCCCTTAATTTAATACATCTTCACCTAAGTATGTCTCATTAATAAGAGAATACTCTAAAATCAGACCATTATCTAGACTAAATTAATGCAGTGGAGCATTTATTTTAGCTCTAGACAGGAGGGATCAGACTTTACCGGCATTCAGAACAATGTGAGGAACTTGTTGAAAATATGGATCCCAGGTTCTCACCACTATGTTTTTATTTATTTATTTATTTATTTATTTATTTTTAGATTTTTGCCATAGGACAGGTATACTACCCAGAGAAAGTCAAAGAGAAAGGGAAAGTGAGAAATCACCCTCCATGGGTAATGCAGCGATCCTGTCTCCTCTATTCTCCTCTAGGGATTTTGAGCACACGTATACTCACACCTGGCATGTTTTTCAAACTGCCAGGTCCAGACTCAAATCAGGCAGTCCAGCCCATCAACCACCATACCATTAACCTCTAGGTGTTTTGCCTGGTGATGAATCGAAGGTAAGACCCAGACTCTTCATATTTAAAATATGTTTCAGGGAATCCTGATCTAAATAAATCCCTAGACCACACTTTGAGAAACACTATTTTAGGTATCAAGCAAATCTGAAGAACAATATAAACCATATTCAACTGGAAACATACTAATGTTGTCTGTATGCTTATCATGGATATAATTATACTATAAAATGTATATGGGCCCTGATTTTTTTTTCACTTTGTTATATCTTCAGCAATGGTAATTTTAATAAAAAATCTGAACGCATTAACTTCATTTGCTGTTTCACACACAAAGTATGTGTTAAAAAGTATGTCAACACTCCATCTGAAGGGGCAGTTTTTCAAAGGTGTAAAGAAATTTGCATTTCACAGTAAGATTTCATGTGGAATGAACAATGGAAGGAAAAGGGAAATGTATCCATTCATCCAACAAGTGTATATCAGTGACAACACTAGTGAAATGTATTGATTTAGGCAACACATAATTTATACAAGTGATGTTGTGCTAGCACCAGGGAAGAGGCAAAAATGCAGAGGTCTGTCTTCAAGAGGCTTGCAGTCTAAGAAGAGCTAAAAGGTATATTAGGGTACCAGCCAGAAGTGTGGCGGTTTAGGAGGCTAGATGCCACATGGCTGATTGTGCTGTTCGAGTCCCAAACCCAGTGACTTGAAAAACATGCCGAGTGTGTGCATGCATGCTCAAAATCCCAAGGGGAGAACAGAGGAGAGGGATTGCAGTGTGGTCACCACTACCCACCCCCTCAAGGGGGTGAGTATTTTCTCATTTTCTCTCTTTCTGTTTCTCTCTGGCAAGTGCACTTGCCCTATAACAAAACTCGGGTTCCGTAGGGAGACAGAACCAATGGATATGTATTGCTATATAAGAGGGGATTTATTGTGGAAACTGCTCACCTGATTATAGTGGCTAAGAAGTCCTACAACAGGACATCGCAAACTAGAGATCCTGGTATGCTAGTGGCATGGTTCAGACCAAGTTCAACAGCCTCAGAGGCAGAGAATCCCATGATATAACTGGACAGTCTAAGCCCCAAACCTGAGAACCTGGGGGGCTACTGGTGTGAATCATGGGATTCAAAAGCAAGAGAACTTTGAGTTCTAATGTCCAAAGCAGCAGAAGAAATCTATCTCACTCTCTCTTAAAAGAGAGACCCATCCATCTTCTGTATTTGTTCTCTCTAGTCCTCTTGTTGATTAGATTGTGCCCACCCATATAGAGAGCAGTTCTTTCCACCTACTTTTCTTAGACTCGTTTATTATTCTCTTCTTAAAACACCCTGCAGGACACACCCAGAATGATGTTCATCATGTTTCTAGGTATTCCTTAGTCTAGTCAGGTTGACACCCAAATGTAACCATCACAAAAGGCATGGGCACTGATGCCTGCCAAGGAAGAGAAGACTCAGTACACCATAGGAAGTTGAACATTTTGGGACATCAAGGGAGGTTACATTCAGTGTGATTGCAGCAGCAGCAGAATGTCAGGAAATAGAGGAAGAAAAAGCAAAACATTGATAAACAAAGGCCAGATCATGAAGGGTATTTAGTGTTAAGTTCAGGGTTCTTGTTCCAAGAGTGGTCGGCAGATTTTTAAGGAAGGGAGTGACAGTCACTCCTTCAGGAATGACTGAACATTGGCTACATGTCCAGCTCTAGCTGAAATTGTCCACCAGAATCACCTGGGGAGCCTATAAAGTCTCTGAACTCTGCTTCTACCCAGACCTAGCCAATTAGAATCCCTAGGGCTGGTGAGTGGTATTGTTTTCAAAATTCTCTCCTAGTGATTCTGATGCACAGCCAAGTTAGGCAACAACCTGACCATTGAAGGATGTATTTGCCCTAAGGTGTCTTCACAGGGCAAGCCATTTGAGAAAGGAACTGGGAACTGAGCTAGCAATAAAATCACATTCGGGAGAATGTTGCTCAAATCACAGTACAGGAGGCAGTAAAAGAAAAGCTGGACAGTAAGACGGGCCAACTGATTGGGTCAATCAATCCTTAAACAAGAAAAAGACCTTGAAAAAATTATCATAGGAAATTACTTTGTCTGTTATGGCCAGGATTGACTAGAAGAAACTGGAGACAGAGACACCAAGAAGAGCCAAACAGAAATCCAGGCATAGGATCGTGGCAGATGGCTGAAGTGATGACTGAAGGATGGAGGAAAATGGATGAAACTGAGTGACAGTGTTTGGAAACTGCCACATGGCTTATAATGTGTGTCACCAGTGAAAAAGGAGAAAATCACAAAGAGAGCGGGAGAAGAAAATAAGACAGGATGGAAAGAAAGTGGATGAGATAATAATGATGAAATGTGCTTTGTCAGGAAAGAGAGTTGTATCTAGAAATGTAAAGTGACAGTTGTTTGGATAGAACTTAAAATAGAAGGTATTTGAAACCGCATGGAAAGTTGCCATTTTGTAGATGAAAAACTTAAGAAAATGACAATATTCCAAAGTATCGAATCAAAGCAGCAACTTGTTTTGTGACTCAGACTTGTAGTTTAGTACTGGCATTATCTTTTAAATAAATACTAAGCCCGCAGCCTTGACACTAATTTGTTATTTTATTTTAAATTAGTAATAGAAATTATTATTTATGGTATATATCATTTCTTTTTCATTACAAAACGAAAACTTCCTCTCTGTTCTCCTTTGTCTAGGTGTCTCTCCCCATGTCCATGCTTTGGCCAGAAGTCAATTATGGTAACAAGGGTGAAAAGGGAATAAGAAGCCTCTTGCCCGGGCCTCCTGCCAGGGACAGATGCACTCACTCTCTGGTGCTTCTTGTGCACAAAGGACGCATAAGCTGTAAATGAAAAGCTTGAATGAAAACAAGGTCGCATACATGTGTGAGGTCTGCACGCTGCACGCTCTGAAGTGCCGTTCACCTCTATAGATTTGTGTGTTCAGTTTCCGGCAGATGGGAATCAAATTTCTTGAGGAAGGAGTGCCTTTTCTCTAGTTCACACTAAGGCATTGCATGGGCTAGCAACAGTGAAGGAAGTCCTCTTTTTCCAATATTTCTTTCTTTCTTTTTTTTTTTTTTTTTAGAGGTTTTTGCTATAGGGCGCGTGTGCTCGCCAGACAGACAGAGAGAGACAGAGAGACAGAAAGTGAGAAATCACCCCCGGGGGGATGGCCATGCCGCAATGCCCTCTCCTCCATTTTCCTCTCGGGATCTTGGGCATGCACACACACGTGCCTGGCGTGTTTTAAGCCACCGAGTTCGGGACGCGAACCGCGGTCGACTACGTGGGAGTCCAGCGACATAGCCATTACGCTAACTGCTGGTCCCTTTCCAATATTTCTTAAACCATGGTTTGGGGATTAATTACATTAGAATCTTTGGGGAGCTAACTTAAAATATAGATCTCACCACAAACTGGTGGTAGGTCTGGGAATCTGCATTTTTTTAATAAACTCCCTCCAGGCAATTCTCACATCATATTTAAACATAATTTTTCAATTACATGGCAGATGACCTCTTCCCTCAACTGAACATAAGGGCATAAAGAAATATACATACATTTGCAACCATTTTACTATAAAACAAAAGAGCACGTCAATTTTTAAATGACTTTCTGTTTTAAAAGTATGGGAACTTTTGAAAATCACTGCTTTTTTTCCACAGAGAAGTTATGAATAAACTGGCCTTTACTTAGACTGGTGTTAAGCCAAGCCATATAAGCCAGAGTCACACCAAAGGTCAGAGCTACTCTGCCTACAGAGTACCCCTCTGTCTTCCCTTTCAGGTAACAGGTCTCCCCTTCCTCCAGAGAAGGGAAACCGCTCAAGGGGCTGCTCCACCTGTGAAGTAATCTGCTCTGTGCCCTTTCCTTAATAAACTTACTTTCATTCTCATTTAAAAAATAATAATAATGATTATATCTATCTATCTATCTATCTATTTATATATAGATGTGTATATATATATATATATACATATATATATATATATATATACACACATATATACATACATACAGAGAGAGAGAGAGATAAAGAAAATAAATTTAGGGTAATGAAAGTGCAAATTTACACAGTGAGAAATGACGTTACAACCTCAACGTCAGAGACACAAAGAGGTGCCTCAAATAAGGTAGAAAATGCCCTTCTAGATCTCCTGTTTGATCTGTCTGACCCAGAATGTCAGGCTTATCCTTCTCCAGCACCTGAGAAGTATTTTTCAAACCAGGAATATTTTTCAAACATCTCTGTCACTCTCATTTATGGATCATTGATCAATGTTTATAGACTCTTCTCAAGTATAACTTTATTTTCAGTCTATACAACCAACAAAATAATATAGTTCTTGTTTTCACCTAATGTGTAAACTGTTGTCCACCTGTGTGTCCTGAAAGGAGCTCTGTCGAGCTCAGAGTGGCACCCTCAGCGGCCACACCGTGAGGTCTGATGGATAAAGTGGTGTGTGCCCTGGCCCTCCTTCCCATTGCTTCTTGAGTTATAGGCTACTGTCCAAGCCCCTTTCAGGGTGAAGAGCTCTACTCTAGTTCATTCTCATAGTGAAAACTGTTGTAGCCTTTTAGTCACTTTTGCCATCCTCGCAAAGTTGTTTTTTTTTTTTAAATCCTTGTTGTCTTCTCTTAAGGTTTGGTGACTGCCATACACAGTTGCCTGTATATATACACATACACCAAGGTTTCCTCATAAGCATACGATCATGCATGTGTATTTCTAATATTATTTCTCATCATGACATCACGTTCTTGGCCTTTTGAGCTATCACTTTATGCCATAAAAGCAAGCCCAGATATTGAAATATCAGATTTTGAAATTCAATAAAAATGGAAAATTACTAGTCTTTTTACCCAGTAGAGAAGCCAAGATGAATTGGCTCACATTAACCAAATGTTTTCCCTTGAGCAGCATCACCTCCATCTTACCTATTTGCACCCTCAGCCACTGGGCTTCCGTCCAAGTCCCCAATTTGGCCTGGAGCTGTCCATGGCAGGAAACTACACTGCAGGGACCTGATGAAAGGGAAGCATATGACAAAGCATCATCTGTACAGTCATGATACTGCTCCTTCCATATGCCTCGTAATTACTTAAAAGACTCTGACCTGACCTCCAGGAACACTCATCCTCTGGCATGTGAGCATTGATAAAGTCCAGCTTCTGGGAAAAAGAAGAATGTCCTAAAGTCCAGCATGAAAAGCCGTAAGCCTGTGAGGTTTTTTTGCTTTACAGTGAGGTATAGATTTAAGTGCTGTATTACTAGAGAAACAGAACAAAAAGAGAGAGATGTTTTTTACTGAGGCCAAGAAGCCCCACGATCTGTTGTCTGCAGCCAGGAAAGCTGACGGTGTAATTCAGTCCGAGTTAGAAGACTGAGAACCAGGAGCGCCAATGTCCAAGAGCAAGAGGAAAGATGGCTAGCCCAGCTCAAAGAGAACAAATTCACCCTTCCCCTGCCTTTTTGTCTTATTTCTATTTATCTACTTTTTAAAGTTTACTTATTTCTTTCATGAATAGAAGAGACAGAGAGAGAGAGAGAGAGAGAGAGGCGAGCTCCTCTAACAGGGTCTTGATGCCCTGATCCGCTCCCAGCCTCAGCTAGCCCTAGATAATGGGCAAGTGTGTACATACCTAGTGTGTGACTGGTGTATTCAGGAAGGTTCCAGAATTGAACCAGAGTTTGCCTTGCAGAGCATAGGGCTTATTACCATGCCACCATCTGGTCCCCCTTTATATTTTATATGAACTCTCAACAGATTGAAGGATGACTACCCACACTGGTAAGGGTGAATCTTCTTTACTCAGTCTACTGATTTAAATGCTAATCTCTTATAGAAACGTCTTCACAGATACACCCAGAAATAATCCCTTAGATCAGTCAAGTTGATACATAAAAATAACCATCACAGGTGCTAATCCTACTGAAGGTAACTGCATTCCTGAAAGTGACCATGCATGCCAGCTGACATAGCAGTGATACACCCTGCAATCCCTCGTTATCCCAGGGCCTACTCTCCTGCTTCTACTCCAGATGTTTGTTCACACACGGTTCGCACCTGGGATATCAGTTCTTTTGACTGGTGACACAGCCATTATGCCAACTGCTGGTCCCAGTCAGCCACTTTTTAAAGAAAGACCTCAGGGTGAGACCCCATGCCACATAAACAGTGCCTTTCAATTGTAGACCCCAACTCCCTCACACCTGCGTTTTCAATCAGCCTTCTGCTATTTTCTCACCTATTCCTAATGCTTCAGTGCCAACCCTTCACCTCATTGTCTTTGTACACTTCTCTTCGAACCTTGGATTTGACTTCGGACACTGCTGCTCTGGGTCTGACCTCTTACTTACTTTGTCATTGCAGATCACACTGTCCCCTTGCTATTATTACTCTTGGCTCACCCAGCCTAGCCTTTTCTCCAGGGCCCCAGGCTCAGCTCAGACTCTGCAACTAGCATTCGCTCTAGTTTTGTGCTGGTTTCAAAAACAGAACTCAGTTGCCTGACATTGTTCAGGTATGAATAATAAGATGGTGTGTGTGTGTGTGTGTGTGTGTGTGTGTGCGGGGGTGGGGGGTTATGATCCTAGGGTTTAGGGTTAGAGAATGGAGTTTCTCTATATGGAAGCACACTATATGGTAAGCCACTATACTTAAAATGAGGCAATCACTTTTCCCAAACAAGTTAGCGGTCACAACGGGATATCCAAACAGAAATGTCTGATGTGGAGTCTGACATGTTGGGCAGACATCAGGAAAGAGGTCAGGACCAGATGCACAGGCTGTGTGCTGCATAACTCCTGGGACAGCATTCACATAGGCTAGGATGCAAATGGCACCCCTCGGAGTTGCACAAAGCTGCACCCTTACACAGGGCAGGGAAATATCACGTGGAGGATGAAGCCAGAATGTAATAAAACTAAGCAGAAAGAGCACACCAGGGGAGGAGCACAGAGCGGAGACCCCACTTGGGGGAACATGAAGTGGCAGGAGACAGGCTCTATTTGAAAGGATATAGAAGAATAAAGTAGTATCATGAGTTAAGTAGAATTTCAAGGAGGAAAACATCAATAATCCCAAATGCTGCATGTCAAAGAAGAGGGGATCTAGAGAAGGACTCTAAAGTGTGTGACACAAAGAGGACTGCTGTAGAAGAGAGGAACTGGGCCTTCGGTCTTGCTGTGGTCACTCTGTGGACAAGGCACCTCGTTCAGTAGAGCCTTTCTTTATCTGTAGCAATCAGAGTCATTATTACGGATAGAGCATTATCTCTCACGGAAAGTCTCCACATGTTGGCACTGCTACAGACACTAACTCATTTATCTGCCAGTCACTTCATTGTAGGATTCTGATATTATCCCCATTTTACAAGTGAAGAAACCAAAACAGAACACTCTGAAGGACAGCCTAAAGTCACAGAGCCAACAATGGCAGTGCCAGAATCTATGCAGGGAGGTAGCAGACCTGGAGTGGGAGACTTCTATCTCTGTTTTTTATTTTTTATTATTTAAAAAAGTGGTATAGTGGTTAAGGTGCTGGACTCCCACATGGCCTACAGCAGTTCAAGTCCCAAAACCAGAGGCTTGGATTTCCTGCCTGGAACATGTTCGGGCGTGCCCAAAATCCTGAGAGTAAGATGGAGAAGGGATTGCAGCAAGACCATCCTTCTGGGGGGGGCGGGGAGTGATTTCTCATTTTCTCTCTCTCCACCACTCTGTCTCTCTGGTAAGGGCCCATGCCCTATAGCAAATATGTGTGTGTGTGTGTGTGTCTGTGTGTGTCTGTGCATTGCAAGAGTATGCATGTGTTCACCAGAGAGAAAGAAGAAGAGGAAAATGGAGAAAGAACTCCCTTCAGGAGGAATGGCCTTGCCACAATCCCTTCTCCTCCATTCCCCTCTTGGGATTTTGAGCATGTACATACATGCAGCTTCGTGTTTTTCAAGCCCCTAGTCCAGGATTTTAACTGCACAGTCAGCCAAGTGGGTTCAGGCTGCCTTAACCACCATAACACCATCTGGCCCTCTATCATCTTAATATATACGAACTAGAAGGTTGCTAGAATGCGTTTTCAGTAGAAGGTGAGAGAGGGACAAAAATGATAATGAAAGAAAGGAAGTTTGGTGGTAAAAAGAAGAGAAATAAAGACCTTGAGCATTAGAAGTGACAAGATCAAATAAAGATTGACTCAAGAAAAATGAGACCTGTGTATATTGTTGCTTGAGGGGAAGGAGCCAGTGAAGGGGAAGAGAGTGAAGATCTGGAGACTGGGGGAACTGAAGAGCAGGATTCCAGAGAAGGCAGGCTAGCCTGGCAAGGGAAAGAACACCAGGTGGCACGGAGAGATGGACGCAGGGGGAGAACAGGAGAGATGGGGAGCGTTCATGTCTGAGGTCTCTGCCTTTAGAAAATGAAAATTTAAGAAACGATTAGCTCAAAGTAGACACAGGCCTCACTGGAAATGGGTTTATATTTTTCTTACAGAAGTAACATGTGCTCAGAAAGAAAATTTGGAAAAATTGCAGAAAAGTAGAAAGAAACATCATCTGAATCCCAGGAAAAAAAGATAGGCACTAGCGTGTATTTCCTTCTAGACAGTTTTTCCTCCACTACATATTAATATCAGCAATTACAGTTATTTAGCTCTCGTAAAGCTCACACCTAAAAGGTGTTTAATATTCTACCAAGTTGTCCTATAATACACTCAATCATTTCCCACATTGGAGTTGCTTCCAATTTTTAACTGTTTTGTAAATAAAACTACACTGAACATCTTTGCACATAAAATTTATTCTATATTTGGAATCGCTTTCAAAAGAGAGGTGGCTGGATCCCACATGGCCAACTTCACAGTCTGAGTCCCCGACCTGACAGCTTGAAAATCACGCCAGGGGCGTGAGCATGAGTGTCCAAAACCCCGAGAGGAGAATGGAGGAGAAGGGATTGTGGCATGGCCATCTTCTCGGGGGTGAAGGGGGTGATTTCTTACTTTCCCTCTCTCTTCCTCAATCAAGCACATGTGCCCTATATCAAAAATCTACAAATAAATAAAAGATAGAGCTCCCCCAAATAAAGTCTATTACGGAGTATAATCGCTGAACATCTTTAAGGCTTTTGGCACTTCTTACATCATTTAACATTTTACCACCAATGAATATGAATCACATTTTACTAAACCCTTGCCAGAACAGATGATTTACAAATAAATAAACAAAAAACTTGGTTAATGTGACAGATGAAGAACCAGAATCTTATTATTTATTTATTCATTTATAGTTTTGTTGTTGTTGTTGTTGTTTGTTTGTTTTTGCCTTAGGGTGTGTGTGCTTGCCAGAGAGAGAAGGACAGAGACAATGAGAAGGAAAGTGAAAAATCACCCCCTCCCTCAGGGGGAATGGCCATGCCTCAATCCGTCCTCCTCCATTCTCTTTCTGGGATCTTGGGCATGCATGAATATGCACCCAGTGTGATTTTGAAGCCACCAGGTTCAGGACTCAGTCTAGCAATGTAACTGCTAGTCCCCCAGAATCTTAAGAGACATTTCTTTTGCAACTAGTGAGGCTGAAAAAGTTTGCACTTGTCAATTATTTTTTTTTTTCTACTTTATAAAGTAAGTATGCATTTTTTGTCCTTTGTACATTTACATTTATATTTTGGGATCAAAGCAATTTGCAAACTTTACCCATTTTAAGAGTTATTTATATAATAAAGATATTGATATGTTCCCATTTAAAATCTCAGAAATACTATAATTTCAACTTATATAAAATTTGCTAATAAAAATAATTTTTCTGTTTTATAAAAACTGGTAGATAGTCTGAGCTCGGTTCTTCAATTCTTCTTTAATCAAATAAATGCCTCCATTTGCTTTCTCCCTTTTCCCTAGTATTGGTCAGAGTTAGTATCTGTGGGTTACAACAAAGAACTCTGATAAACCCAGGAATAATCAATTAAAGAGTACAATAAAAAGAAGCTGATATATGTTAGCAATCTGAACCATAAACTATCTAAGAATAAACTTACAAGCAGGCATGCCAGACCTCTACAGAGAAAACTATAAATCTTTGTTAAGGATACAAGAAAAAACCTAACTGGAAGAAGAGCTAACCCTTTTCCTAGTGAGAAGGACTGGGTATTATGGATATGTCAACATTCCCCCCAAATAATTATGTAAATTCAATGCCATTCCAATGGTATTATTTGAAATATGACAGGTTGGTGTAGATCTAGAAAAATAATACATGCAAGCAGCCAGGATATTTTTTTTTTTCTTTTTAACAGCAAGCTAACGGTTAAGCAGTGATTGGTACAGAACTGTATTTGCACTTAGGAAAGAACAAGCAGGTAGAGTAGAAAAGTCTGGAGACAAACCTGAGTAAATATGGACATGATAATGGTGGCATGTCAGACTGGCAGGGAAAGGAATGAGCCGTTCAATAAATTGTGTTTTGGGGTCAACCCAGTAGCTTAGTGGTTAAGGGAGCAGAATCCCATATGGCCAGCCGCTTGATTTGAATCCTGGCCCTGGTCCCTTGGGAAGCATTCCAGGCATGTGTGTGTGTTTGGCCAAAATCCCAACAGAATGGAGTAATGGATGAAAAAGAATTGTGGTATAACTACATCCCAATGGGGGCTGTTTTCTCTTTTTCTCTTCTCTCTCTCTCTCTCTCTCTCTCTCTCTCTTTCTCTCTCTCTCTGTGTGTCTTTGGTGATCATATGTGAACTCTGGCAATTAATATAATAATAAAAATAAATGGTTGTTTGGAATAGTTGTTTCATGGCTTTCAAAAGACTATACTTTACTCATCTTAATCCTACCTGGCTGGCTACTCTTCTATCTCATTTATTGACTTGTCCTTCTCCAACCAAATGCATCTAGTTTATTAAGAGGGCATTAAAGGAAAAAACTTGAAAATGGGACTTATTTTTTTTTCCCTTTTCTAGCTACCTCATCTAGGACTCTGGTTTTAAACATCAATTCTTCCAATGAGCCCTAAATTACTCTCTCTAGTCTTTACCTAGCTCCAAAGTCCTAGCTTCATACATTCCTTTTGAGATCTCTAAAACTTAGTCCTCCTAAAGCATAATGATTAATTCCCCTTCTACTCCCACCTGCCCCAAAACCAAACACATATCACCTATCCCTACATTAATAGCTTCTCTAACATTTCTCTTTTTTATTGAGAAAGAGATTTTTGCTATAGGGAGTGTGAGGTTGCCGAAGCAAGAAATCACCCCCTAGGAGAGATGGCTGCACCTCAATCTCTTCTCCTCTATTCTCCTCTCTGGATTTTGGGCACACATGCACACACAGGCCCGGTGTGAGGTGTTTTCTTTTTCTTTTCTTTTTTTTTTTTTTTTTTTTTGAGAGGTTTTTGCTTTAGGGCGCATGCACTCGCCAGACAGAGAGAGACAGAGAGACAGAAAGCAAGAAATCACCCCCCAGGGGGGATGGCCACGCTGCAATCCCTTCTCCTCGATTCTCCTCTCGGGATCTTGAGCACGCACACACATGCGCCCAGCGTGAGTTTTAAGCCACCGGGTCCAGGATGCGAACCGCGGTAGACTACATGGGAGTCCAGCGACATAGCCATTACGCTTACTGCCGGTCCCGGCCCAGTGTGAGTTTTAAGCCGCCACGTCCGGGACTGAAATTGCGGTTGACCATGGGAGTCCAGGGACAAAACCATTATGCTATCTGCTGGTACCACGTTTCTTATCTTAGTAAATGGCTATCTACCAAGGCACTTGGTCAAATTCCAACATTTAATCTACCCCAACTTCTATGGGGTCTACTTGAGATAGATAGGACATGATCACTGGATCTAAACTATCTGGGTTCAGATCCTGGCCCCACCATTTACCAACTCCTTAATCTTGGACAAGTTACTTATACTTGATCAAATTGTCTCATCTGTAGAACAAGGATAATGGGATTGTTTAATTCATTGTTTAATTCATAGAGTAACTGGAGATTAATGAGTTGTTAAGAGATGAGACAGTACTTGATGCATATTACGTGTTCAAGAGATGTCAGATATTACAATTGTCTCCAAAATATATCTCAAATCTGTCCATTTTCTCCATATTCATGTAATTCCCTAATTCAACGCACCATTACTTTTTCTCATTGATCTTCGCATTCTTTGTATTCTCGCACTACATTTTGTTATCTACTTAGTAGTCCAAGGGATCTTTTTAATTTTTTTCTTTTAGTTTTGCTATAGGCATGTGTCTCACCAGAGAGAGGAAGAGAGAGAGAGAGAGAGAGAGAGGAAAAGAGAGAGAGAGAAGGAAAGTGAGAAATCACTAGCTGGGGGAAAGTAGTGATGGCCACACCACAATCCCTTCTCCTCTAGTCTTCTCTCAGGATTTTGGGCACACACACACTTGCACCTGGTATATTTCTCAAGCCAGATGGTCCAGAACTCCAATCACTCTGTCAGCCATGTGAGATCCAGCTGCCTTAACCACCATATCACCAGCTGGCCCATGGGATTCTTTTAAAGTATAATTGTAGTCTCAACATAAATGTGCCACTTTATAGCAACTTTCACTAACTATCAAATCTAACAAAGCTCTATTATTCTTCAACATATACTTCTAGCTATCTGAACTTACCTACAAAACAATATTTGGAATAGCTGCATTATTAACTTTTTAAATAAGAATTATTTATACAATTTTATTTATCATTATCATTATTATTATTATTATTTAATTTTCAGTGCACATCATAGAGAGACAAAGTGGGGGTGGGGGGGATTGAGAAAGCAAGCTGCCAGGTCTTATACTTTAATTGCAGTCAGTCATGTGGGAGTCCAGCACCCTAACAACCACACCACTTACAGGTAGTCAGTGTCTTAACTTTTTTTTTTTTTGGAGAGGATTTTGCTATAGGGCGTGTGCACTTGCCAGACAGACAGAGAGAGACAGAGAGAAAGAAAGTGAGAAATTACCCCCCAGGGGGGTTGGCCACGCCGCAATCCCTTCTCTTCCATTCTCCTCTTGGGATCTTGGGCACGCACGCACACGCACCCAGCATGAGTTTTAAGCCACCGGGTCCAGGACATGAACCGCAGTCGACTACGTGGGAGTCCAGCAACATAGCCATTACACTAACTGCTGGTCCTGTGTCTTAACTTCTTGATGACCGTCTTCCATGTAAGTATACGAAAACAATGACCTTGTCTATTTTGTTTTTTAATGGTTACATTGCAATGTTTAAAATGATACTGTGTTACTAATAGTTTCTCATTTTATTGAATAAATTTTAATAAGTAGGTGAATTATTGTATAATTTGATTCTCTGTCTTATAGCCTAAATAGAGGTAAATTCCAGTTAGCTCTATAAACATTAAAACAAATAAAATAATCATATAAAAAGGTGGGCAAATAATTTTATGGTGTTAGGTCTTTATCAGCAAGAAAAAAATACAATGAAACTATAGAGGGAAAATAGTTTGTTGGACCAGCCAGTGGTGTGGAGTTTAAGGTGGCTAGATCTCACATGGCCAACGTGGTTCAAATCCCAGATGAGGTAGGTTGAAAAATACACTGGGTGTGTGTGCATATCTGCCCCAAAACCCAAGAGAAGAATGGAGGGGGTATTATCAACCCCCATGGAGGTTGCTTTGTCACTTTCCCTCTTTTTCTGTCTCTCTCTCCCTCCCTCCCTCCAGCAAGTGCATATATTCCACAACAAAACAAAAAAGAAACAAAACAAAACCATCAGTTAGTTTACATAAAACTTGAAAATTTTTGTACAGCTAAAGACAAAATAGGCAAAGTTAGATGGCCAAACAGATTGAGAGGAAGTATTTAAAAGATGAAATGATCTTGTATCATAAATAATCCAGATTTAAAAAGAGGTAAAACTATTTCTATTTATAGATGAAAATAATCTGGTATCATAAAGAATCCACTAAAAGACTAATACACAAGTTCGACAAGGTTGCAGGATACAAGATCAATATATACAAATCAATTCTATGTCTATACTCTAGCAACAAACAATCCAAAAATAAAATTGCTTTAGACAACCAATAATCTACTTTCTGGCAATAGAGGAAAACATTCATAGGGATTTGCCTATTCTGGACTTTCCTTATAAATAGCAGTGTTCTACTTGTGTTTTTTTGTTTGTTTGTTTGTTAGAGAGATTTTTTGCTATGGGGAGCATGTGCTCACCAGAGAGACAGAGAAATACAGAAAGTAAGAAATCACCCCTCACGGGGGATGGCCATGCTACAATCCCTTCTTCTTCATTCTCCTCTCAGGATTTTGGGCACACACACACACACACACACATGCACCTGGAGTGAGTTCTAAGCCGCCAAGTCTGGGACTCAACATGCAGTCAACTATGTGAGATTCCAGCAAAGTAACATTACACCATCTGCTGGTCCCCTACATATGATTTTTTAAGATTAACTTTTTCAACTCTGCATACTGTTTTTAAGGTTCTTCCATGTTCTATGAATCAGTTTTTCCTTCTTCCTTTTTCTACAAGTTTTTTTTTACTTTATTGATTGATTTATAGTAATTATATCAATACAGTATACAAAATGAGATTATTACCATACAAGTTATCATCAACAAATAATTTTCTATTTCTTGCTTTGTATATATATATATATATATATATATATATATATATATATATATGTGTGTGTGTGTATATACATATATGTGTATATATGTATATATATATAATTTGTATATATATGTGTGTGTGTATATATATATATTTTATATATACATATATGTATATATATACACATATATATACATATATGTGTATATATGTGTATATATATATAATTTGTATATATATGTGTATGTGTGTATATATATATATATATTTTTTTTTTTTTTTTTTCCCTCTTGATTCCTTACTTCTCACCCTCTGCCAAACACCCACACACACACTGTCTCTGGTATATCCAGTTGTTTTCCATGCCATTTTTTCCCCACATTTTATTGATTCACTAAAGATCTTAATTAATTTAAAGACTTTCAATATCAAGCACAGCTTATATATACATATTTAAGAACGCATGTCTGACTTTAAGTATAAACCTCAGTAAGTACAGTGAACATACTATAAAGTAGCACCTTTCTGGGGCTATATAACTTACTGCAGTCATTAAATAGGTATTAATAGGTATTTTTTAATGCATTTTTTAATTTCAAAAAAGTTTTAGTTTTAATAGATCAAAATTTAAAAATATTAAGAAAAATTCGCTTAAAACTTAAAGTCAGGAGAAAGGTTAGGATTCAAATAGGTAGATGAACCTATGAACAGTTCAAGAGAAGACAAAAATCCTTAAATATGGAAATTAAAACATCAAAGAAAATCAATACTGTTTTAGTCTAAAGTAAAAAAAATGTATTTCACTAGTTCAGACTGAACGTAATTAATCTCTCTTCTACTGAATTTGCAGTGTTACTGTGGTCTGATCTTTCCATTTAAACTCTGGAAATTAACATTCAACTCCAGACCTGTCACTACTATTAGGTTGGCCATTCTCTTGGTTGTTACTTGTACTCTTATTTCTGTGTACAACTTTAGTTTTCCTGGTATAGGACTTGCTTCAACACTTTTTGGAGAGCTCGTCTGGTGTTGGTAAATTCTTTCTGGTTTTGTTTATCCGAGAATGTTTCTGTCTTTTTTTGCCATATGAAAGATAATCTTGCTGGCTATAGTATGCTTGGTTGAAATTGTTTTTCACTTAACACTTTAAATATGTTTTCCCATTCTTTCCTTGCTTGCATTGTTTAGTCTTTTTGGTGAATTTTTCTAGGTTAGAGGTTCTGTCTTCTACATCTAAGATTTGATCTTCTGCATGATCTAATCTGCTTTTTTATTGTCAATGGAAGTTTTGATTTCCTGTATTACAGCCTTCAGCTCTAACAATTCTGTTTGATTCTTTTTTATGATGTATATCTCCTTTTTCAGCTGGTGCAAGAACTTCCTCACCTCCTGGAACTTGGTGTCTTCTTTCTCCTGTACCTTCTGGAGTCTGTTGTCTCTATTCTCTTGCATTTTCCTACTTTTTAGAGTTAAATGTGAACAGAGGGATTCAGAAGGAGGTAACTTGCAGTCTGGAAACAGTACCATTTTTCTCCCTTTGCACAATAGATTCAGTGAAAATTGAGGATGAATCTGACCCTAAAAGTATTCAGATAATTGGCTACTGAGCACCTAGACCTGTCTAGAAAATCAGTGTATGGAGGCTGAGCAGAAAAGGGAGAAAGGTAAGAAGAAAAGGGAAAGGAATAGAAAAAAGCAAAGAAGAGGGGGAAAAAAGACAAAAACATTAAGAAAAAAGAGAAGAAAAAAATTTTGTCAAAAAATGAAAACCACTTGTACCTCAAATATAGGTGGTGGCTGATTGGCTTATCTTATGGGGTGGGGGAAAGGTAAGAATTAGAAAGACAAAACAGTAGCAGAGAGCTAAGTTTAAAATTTAAAAATAATTAAAATAGTGAGAGAGAGATGGAAAGAGACAGAGAGAATGAGTAGGGTATTCTAACTGGCTCCTGGTTAGGCTGGGGAGCAGAGGGTGTTCAGTGGTTGAAATCCCTGAATGGGGCCACCTGTAGCTCACATATAGATGGCAGTTGATTCCAGTTTTTCATTTTTTGATTGCTGAATAATATTCCAGAATATGGATATACCACATTTTGTTTATCTAGTCATATGTTGCTAGACATTAGATTGTTTCCACTTTTTGTCTATTGTGAACATGCATGTATAAGTTTTTGTGTGAACATTTATTTTCTATCTTTTTCTATTTTTTTTTTTAGAGAGATTTTTGCTGTAGGGCTCTTGTGCTCACCAGAGAGACAGAGATAGGGAGCAAAAAAATCACCCTCCAGAGGGGATGGTCACACTGCTATCTCTTCTCCTCCGTTTTGGACACACATGAGCCTGGAATGAATTTCAAGTTGCCAGATCCAGGATTCAAACCATGGTCAACCATATGGGAGTCCAGCACCTTAACCACTATGCCACCTGCTGGCTGCTCTATTTTAAATTATTTTGTGTTTATACATAGGAATGGAATTTCTAGGTCATATGGTAAATGGATATTTAACTTTGAGAGGAACTACTGAACTGTTTCTCAAGGTAGATATACCATTGTATATTTCCACCAGCAGTGTATGAAGATTCCAATTTCTCTGCATCTCATCAACATTTATTATCTGTCTTTTTATTAGATCCGTCCTAGTGGATATGAAATAGAATCTCATTGTGGTTTCAGTTTCATTTCCAGACGGCTAATGATATTGAGTACTTTTTTTATTTGTTCATTGGTTCTCTGCCTACCTTCTTTGGAGAAATATCTGTTTAGATCCTTTGCCCATTTTTAGGTTATTTGTCTTTTTGTTGTTGTAGGAATTCTTTACATATTCTTATCATATAGATGATTGTTAAAGTTTTCTCCCATTTTGTGAGTGGTCTTTTTATTTTCCTTATGATGCCCTTTTAAGCACAAAAATTTTACATTTTTCAAAAATTGGCCAGAAGATATATGCACTTGCCAGAGGCAGAGAAAGAGGGACAGTGAGAAAGAAACCCTCATGGAGGATTTTCATGCTGCAATCCTTCTTCATTTCTCCCTTCAGGATTGTAGCAGGCAAACATGCAGACATTGCCTCGTGTTTCTCAAGCCTTCAGGTCCAGGACTTGAACTGCACAGTTAGCCATGTAGGACCCATCCACCTTAACCACCATGCCATTGGCTTAGTCCTGAAAATTTTATACTTTTACTAAGTCTAATTTATCAATTTTTTTCTTTAGTAACATAAGCTTTATTCATATCATAACTAAGAAACTGTTGCTTAATCCAAAGCCACAAATATCTGCTACTATTTTTTTCTTCCAAAAATTTTATAGTTTTAGATCTTACATTTAGGTCTGCAATCCATTTTGAGTTAATTTTTGTACATGGTGAGAGGAAGGGACTATTCTTTACCATGTGGATATGTAATTGTCCAAGCACCTTTTGTTGAGATTATTCATTCCCCATTGAAGTGTCTTGGCGCTCTTGTTAAAAATACTTCTATTTGGGAACCAGCAGTTAGCGTAATGGCTATGTTGCTGGACTCCCACATAGTCGACCGCGGTTCGCGTCTCGGACCCGGTGGCTTACAACTTACGCCGGGCGCGTGTGCGTGCGTGCCCAAGATCCCGAGAGGAGAATGGAGGAGAAGGGATTGCGGAGTGACCATCCCCCCTGGGGGGTGATTTCTCGCTTTCTGTCAAAACCTCTCCAAAAAAGAAAAAAAAAAAAAAAGAAAAATACTTCTACTTTTGGGGCCAGCAGGTGGCGTGGTGGTTAAGGCCACAAGGTCGACTGGATTTTGAACTCCCAGAGACAGACGCTTGAAAATTACACCAGGGCATGCATGTGTGCCCAAAATCCCAAAAGGAGAATGGAGTAGAAGGGAATGTGGCATGGCCTTGTCCCCACCCCCCACTCTATGGGGGTTATTTCTCACTTTCCCTCTTCCTGTCTCTGTCTCTCTCTCTCGCATACATGCCCTATGGGAGGAAAAAAACTTAAAGTACCTCTATTTTAAAAAATTCTGTTCGTTTGTTCTTACAAAAAGTAGTAGAATGACACTGAGTATCCTTTAGCTTCTTGGAAATTTTTACACATGGTGGAGAACAGTTGTCACAGGTGTCACTGATACCTATAGAAGGACTTCATATGGAGACACTACTAATCCCACTGAAAGGAGATTTTAAGTGGGAGTCTATCTCAGTTTAATGCCAAGGGCTCCAAGGCCCTAGGTCCTTTTGTACAAATTAGCAAAAAACAGCACCCCTACTGAGCAGGTGAGTTACAGTGAGTGCCCCTTCTGGCACCCTGTGTTGCTAGGGGAGCAAGGGCTCTGTTCAGCATTCACTTGTCCCCTTAGCCTGGTGTCTGCACAGAGGACAAACTGCATAATCATGTGCAGTGGCCCTGGATTCCATCTACAGTAACATTCCAGAGTGCATTCTGAGGCCATCTATGCAGCACTTAGAAAAGAGTTGGTTGAAAAAAAATATTAACTCTACCTTAAAAAGGAGGTTAGAGAGGCCAGGAGAGAGGATTTCTTTGGAGTTATACTGACATTATAATTCCCTTAAAAGAGGGAGGGTGGGGATATTTTTTTCTTCACCTCAAATATGAGAATGTCTCTTTTGGGACCATGTAGAAAGTATGCTTTTTTGTTTGTTTTAATTTGCCAGAAGGCATGGGGACACGTAGGGGAAAGACAGAGAGGGAAAGTGAGAAAGCCCCCCCTCTTCCCCATTGAGGAATGGCTATACCACAATCCCTTCTCTCCCATTTTCCCTTCCTTTGGGGATTTTGGGCAATGCACACACACACATATACCTGGTGTGTGGGACTCAAGCCACTGGGTTTGGGATTCAGATCACACAGTTTGCCATGTGGGGTCTGGTCATCTTAACCACAATAGCACTGGCTGGCCCCAGAAAATATCTTATATGTTCTCTATAATATGGAAACTGCATGTCGGATATGGTTGTGAAAAAATATTCTGGCTCAAACTACTTGTATTCCCAGAGTAGTGGAAAATAACTATAGTACCACTGATATCAAATTGGTGTTTTGTGGACCAGATTGAACTATGAAAAGTAAGTCAGATTGGAGCTTCTAAGGTTCCACTTCACCTGGAAGGGTGAGGAGATCTCAGCATAAGGAAGTAAAAGTCTTTTGTCAAATACTCAGGGGCTAATGGAAGAATCAGAAAAGACCAGCTAGTAGGCCAGCTGGTGGCATGTTGGCTAAGGTGGCTGGATCCCATATGGCCAACTGCATGGTTCAAGTCCTGGACCTGGCAACTTGAAAGACATACCTGGCATATGTGCATAAATGCCCCAAAATCCCAAGAGAGTGGAGGAGAAGGGATTGCTGCATGGCCATCCCCCAACCCCAAGGTGTGTTCTAACTCCCTCCAGTGAGTGTACATGCCCTATAGCAATACTAAAAAGAATATTTTTTAAAGAAAGAAAGGACTAGCTAGAAAAGATACTTTTTCCATTTTTCAAAGGACCTTTCACATAAGAGATTACCATTGATTCAGGAGTCTCTAAAATAAAATATAAAAGAAAAAAAAGAAACTATAGAAGTGCTCATGAGAGGAAAACTTACAATCTCCTCAAGTCTGAAGAGCACCAACACAAATCAGGTGTGTACCAGTCAGGCAAACCTTTGTTACCTTACTCCTGTTTTCTCTCTCACCACCATCCCTACTCTAGAAGGTTAGAAGTCACAGTTGAGTGGCAGAGAAGAGAAGGTAAAGAGAGAAGCAGCCAACTTCTCTCCATTTCCCATGGGAGGCCTCAAGTAGGAAAAGACACTATCTTGAAATCGGTTTCAAGGGCCGGCCCCAGAGCCTCATGGTTAAGGGAGCTGGATCTTACATGGCTGACTACATGGTTTGAATTCCAGCCTCCATAGCTTGAAAACATGCTGTGTGTCTGTGCTCGTGTGCCCGAAATATTGACAGATGGAGGAGAAGGGATTTGCAGCATGACTTACACCCCATTGAAGGATGCACTCTCTGTCTCTCTTTGGTGAGCACACACCCTCTGGCAATTAAAACAAATGAATCCAAAAAAAACAACATTTCAAGTGTTAACTATTACATGGAACTGAACATATAAATTACTGACCTAGGCTCTTTTGTTTGTTTGTTTTTGCTATAAGGGCACATGCGCTTGCCAGAGAAAGAGAGAAACTGAGAAAGCATCCCTCCAGGGAGGAGGGCCACTCAGCCGTCCCTTCTTCTCTCAGGATTTATGGACATGCATGCACACACACCTGGAGTGTTTTTCAAGCCACTGGTTCCAGTACTCAAACCAAGCAGTTATCCTCATGGGATCCAACTGTCTCAACTACCATGCCACTGGCTAGCCCCTGATCTAACTTATTTTTTTTTATGATTAAAAGCATCCAAGTCTCAGTCACAGAGGCAAAGGCCCCCAGGAGCTGGTGCGCAGTAGTGAAGCCATATAGGAAGGCCTCAGTTTGGATCCCAGATCAACCTGAACACACTAAGCACACCCATGATCCTGCCTGGCTGGGAGGCTGTGGGGAAGCTTGTGATGTGACAAGATCCCATCAAGTGTACTTGTTTCTCTCTCATGAAAGAAGAAAGTAAACCCCCCAAAAAGCATTTAAAAGATATTTTGTTAGCTAAGAATATATATCTACATCTAATATGCCTGTGTATGTAAGTGTACATATATACATCTAATATACATTAGAAGTGTATATACAGGTCAAGCATCTCTAATCCAAAATCTGAAATGCTCCATAATTTGAAATTTTTTGAGTGCTAATGTGATACCACAGTGGAAAATTTCACACTTGACCTTACATGAAGGGTATTAGTTAACCACTGCAATACAAGAATATTGTGTAAAATTATCTTCAGGCTATATGTATAAGGTATACATGAAATAAATAAATTTCATGTTTAAACTTGGGTCCCATCCTCAAGATAGATCTTTATGTATATGAAAAAATATCCTGAAATAGTTATAAAAGTTTTTTATGCATATGAACAATATTTTCTGGGAAAAAAATATGGTCTGAGATACTTCTGGTCCCAAGCATTTCAGAGATACTCAACTTGTTGTGTGTGTGTGTGTGTGTGTGTGTGTGTGTGTGTGTGTAGGTTTGAACAGTGGGTGTAGAATGTGGTATGTGTGGTAAGGGAAGAGGAGTAAAATTGTTTTTGTTTGCACTCTGACAGTACCATTTGTTCAATGTTTCCATTTCTGAACTATCAAAATCAATAAAATACATGAAAGGTAGTCATGTCTCTTTATATCAGATCATGCCTCTCAAGAATCTTTGTAAAAATAACTTTGATTCAATTCAAATAACACTTTAAGTAGTTCCCTAAAGAAATAACTGTATTGTAATTTGGGCATTGATGGCTCTAATGAGATTTAAATAAGACTGCACTCTTCCTGTCCTTACGTGATTCTAACACCCCTCCCTCACCTGCATCCCTCTTTGCATTATTCTGATGATCTTGTCACTTAGGGTTCGAGTTGTTTTAAGGAGTCAACAATTAATGAAACATTCTCCGTAGTGCAATATGTTTTCAAAGCACTAGCTACATAGTTTGAAACCATCCTTTGTAATTCTATCATACTTGATCGTAACATGAAGAGAAACAAAAAAGCTAATCATGATATAGATGCAACTTCATGTCTCCTAATGTCCATGAACAAGCCAGTTCAGTAAACCGTGAATCCACTTAGCTTATTTGAGCTTCCATGAAGGGGACTTAGCAACAACAGGATTTCCGCATGCCAGGTGAAACTCTCTGAGGGAATAGGCCTCAGTTTAATAATGAAAGAGAAGGAAAAGGGCTGATAATTATTCTGTCTAAACAGTGTTTTGCGGCCTAACATTGATTGTGTCTTGAAATCTCCTTTGGGAATAGAACCGGCAGCTTTTCCATTGCTTTCACAAACCTCATGCAAATTATTTAAACATTTTTGTAATTATTTTCCTGAAACTGAGTTTTGGCCCAATGCCTAGAAACACTGAAAAGTGACATCACGCTGCACCCAGAGATGCTGGTTCCAAAAAATTCTCTGGGGATCCTTACAACGAACTGTCTTGGAGGCTGATTTCCATATCATCATGTAAACATGTGAGTCTATTGGTACTTCTGCCTTTAGAGAGGCTCAGATAAGGACACCACAGTAAGCAAATGTTTAGGCAATTTAATTCTAGTTATCTTGCTATAACTTGACTGTATGTGCAGTTTTTTTAATGTCCTTTCTAACCATCTGCGTAAAAAATGTTTCTGTTGGCACTTTCTTAAATCCTTGATGTGTCTATGACCCCCCTTTTTCATTTCATGTTAATCACAAAAAGAAACCTGCTCCCCTTTTTCTACATCCCAGACCTTGTATCTGGTTATTCATAAGGATAATTTTATAATTGATGCAGATGACTGGCCTAAAAATGATGACCCTCTTTTATACTATTACTTCATGCTGAGGACAAAGAGGATACAGGAAAATTACTCCTTGGCCCAGGAAGTTTATTAAAATGCTAAATGAAGGTCTGGCGGCAGCTCAAAGAACTTTAAATAACCTTGTGGTGGAAAACCTCCAAAACCTCTTTTTACCATCAGCTTAAACTAGGCTGGCTGTGACAAAGAGTAAGAAAATAAGTAGTTTCAAGAGTGCAAAAACATGTCTATTTTTGAAAGGTAGGTCCATCCAATGGCTGCAGGCAAATGTGGCCCAGCCTCCTGAGGGCTGATGATGACCTTTATGGTAGCAGGGTTTTGCTGGGTTTGTAGTCCTCTACAGATTCTATATGTCAGGCGTGGACACACTGGTGCAGAAGGAAGTGCAATGATACTGTGGTCAATGTGGTGTTTCCTCTTATTAGTCAGCACAAAACACGACACTGGCACGTTCTGTGACTCATGTTTTTGTGGCTAAATGACGATTTCTAAATTTTTACTGCCTTGAGTTCCATTCTAGTACCTGAGGGCTCTATTCCATATGCTGTTGCCTCTGCACTGGTTTGCTGAATCCTTCAATGTCCAACATGTTGCAGACATCTAAAACAGAAGAAGAGTCTTCAGGGCAAATTAGTTGAGTCATGGTATAAAATGCTTCTGAAATATGAGTCAGATAGAAAGAGAGAGAGATGTCCCCGACAGAGTCTCAATGTTATGATCCACCCCCAACCTCAGCTGGCCTCACGTTTCACCATTGCACCTCCATTCAGCCTTGATACCAAAAATACTTATTTAAAAAAGAAATCATAACCATAGGGATCAGAATATCGTATTCAGATGGAACAGAAAGAAAGGCTACCCTTTTAACGGCATCTCAGAGAGAACAAAAGGGGAGCTCTCCACAGCCTTGGGGAGCCAGGATGGAGAAGAGCGCTCACATGGAGTTCCTCTAGGTCACTCTTCATCTGGGCCCTCCCTTCCAGTCTGACCCCTTGATACCCAGATGCACAGTCTTAGCCAGTAGAGCTTGTCACCCTTGGACTGCTTCCAGCCTTGGAAGCTGTTCTCAGGGAGTGGTTCCTGGTCTCCATCTGAAGCTGTTCTGTCAAACCCTTCCACATAAATGAGCTCCTCAGACTCAACCTTAGTCAGGAATGACTGAAGGAAATTGATCGTGAAATCCAGTATCATGCTGTGTGCCAACAAACATGGAATATGTGCCTTAAGTCTTCTTTTTATTCTTTTATACATATTTATTTCTTCCATGAGAAAAAAAGAAACAAAAGGAAAGAGAGAAGCACTCCCAATTCCACCCCCAACCTCAGCCAGTCCAAATCACAGGCCTACATGCCTGGTGTGTACAGGGAGGCCTTAAGGCATTCAGTCACAGAGCATTGCATTGCCACTGCAACACCAGTCGGCCTAGTGACTTAATTCTGGTGCTTAAGCTTACAAAACCTGCTCTTCTCTATTCTCTGGTCTTTAAACAGCAGTCTTGCTAAATTTCTTGTCTTATCTTAGTAATTCATTTATTATGAGTGTTTCTAAAACTGAAATCCACCTTACTATTATTATTATTTTCCAGGTTGCTGCTAAACCTCAGGTCAAAGGCTGGAACGCTCAATCCTGAATTTTGACAGCTTTTGGATTCTTCCTGAGGCATCATGCACGAAAGCTGACAGCCTCCTGACTGGTCTACAATCAGGTCAGCTATTGAGCTTCTTTGCTGTTGGATTGAACTTTCTTACAGCTCCTGCACCTAAGCCTGTGCTACGACTGCCTGCCCCAGCCTCATAGGCTCTGTTCCAGGCTGTCCTTTCTCACTCAGGTTAACTAGGCCATTCCTGGAAGGACACGAAGACATGAAGGTTGAGCTCAAGAGGCTTCCTTCTCCCGCTGAGTGCTAACTGAAGCTAGAAAAGGATTCCAATACCTCTGTACTAAGATCAATACTTCTACCTTTATAACTCCTATATTTGATAAGCTCTATTTAAGGCAGTTAATAAAACATATGCTACTTACTGATCAAACCAAGACTGTTATTACACAGTTATCAAAAATCTTAATTTTGAAAAAATACTTCATGTTTGAAGAAAGTAGTCATGATTTAATGTTTGAGGGAAAAGCAGGATATGAGCTATATAAAGCTATATGAGCTCATCGTGGCAAACATCATGTGGGAATTGGCTGTTCAGCATCTAAACTTCCTTCCCAGGCTTGGGGAATTTCTCACCATGTGATTCTTCATGTGCAGTGAAGGCCTCCCACCTTTACAGAGACAAGGACTAAAAAGTCTTTCTGTCTCCAGTCCCTTACAACTGTGGCATATTGCCTGAACTTGACCAGACACTCAGATCTCCCTGAACTTGGGAGTGAGAAGTAAGGATAATGTAAACCCTGTCCCATCTAGGGTAATAGACCAGAAGAGCCAGCTTCAGTCTGGGCCAGCCATGGCAAATACAAGCTTCAGTGAAATATTGTTTTCTTATTGTTTTTTGGTTTAGTTTTCTTCCTTCCAGGAGAGACAGAAGAGAGACAGACAGTCTCTTCCAACAAGGTTTTCATGCCATGATCCAGCTCCCATCCCAGCCAGCCCAAATCATGAACATGTGCATGTTTGGCACGTTCAGGGAGGTCCCAAGAAGTAAACGCAGAAGCTTTTTCATGCAGGTCCAGTTGCACCACCACCTGGACCCTGGTGAAAGATCTTTATCACAGCCATATGGGAGCCTCACCTGAAAAATTCCTTGGTACTTTCTGACCTCTCTATTAGTCAGTCTCATAATTACCCTTTTTCCAGACTGGTTTCCAGGCTTTCCTGTGAATTTCTGAGCTACCAAATATCATTTTCAATAAGTTTCTTTCTACTTATAGAAGTGACAGCTCATTCTGTTGCTTGCAATTAAGATTCCTGACAAGTACACCACTGGTATTTAAAATGCAAAGAGGAAAAGCCTGATGTACACCAAATGTTAATAATGGTTATCTTCAGGTGTGGGAAATCACAGATCATTTTAATTCTCTTTTTTCTTAAGTGCATTTTCTAAAATTTTTAGTAAAGTGATGTTACCTTAGTAGTCAGAAAAAAGTAAGTTTTAAAATTTTTGATTTCTTTGGATCCCTGATGTCCTTTGTTGTTGGAAAATAATTAACTTGATTATACAATTGGAATCCATTTTGCTTCTGTCAGAATTGGTACCTGATGACTTCAACCTTGGTTTGAACAGATCATAGAGATTGGGGTAAGAGGAATGCCATTATATTTTATTTTAAATCCTGGGCCAGCTCCTGGCATGGTTGGTTAAGGCATCTGGATTCCATGTGGCCAACTGTGTGGTTTGAGTCTCTGACCCAAAATACCAAAAGGAAAGAGTGAAGGAAAAGGGATTGTGGTGTGACTGTCCCCCACAGAGGGTCTTCCTCTCTCACTCTCTTTCTCTCTCTTTCTCTGTGTCTGTCAGGCAAGCCCACATGCCCTCTGGCAAATTAAAAAAAAAAAAAAAAATCCCTGATACTAATTTTTACCTCTCAATCCTAATACACAAAATCCCAATTTTTAAAAATTATTTTACTTAACTTTATTTACTTATTTATTTTCATTTGACCAGAGAGGGACAGGATGAAAGAAAGAGAGAGGGAAAGTGAGAAAGCAAGCTGCCAGGTCTGGGACTCAAACCATGGTTGGCCATGTGGGAGTTCAGTGCCCTTAACCACCATGCCACCTGATGGTTCCCTGATTTATTTTTAAATTTTAGCTTATAGTCCTTTTATAGTTTGAGAAAATTGAACAATGTTTAAGAAATAATCCAAAGAAATTAGTTTTTTCTTAGCATTGATATTCATAAAAGTGTCTCTAAAAGCACAGGACTGGTGCTCATACAGTTCTTTGTTGTCTTCTCTTAACCAGGCATCCATAGTCTTACACGTACTAAGAATAATGGTCTAGAACACGAAGGTATTGAACGTATCAGAGATCCGTGCAGTTGGCCTGAGTAGTCACCAATAATGGCATAAAACAGAGCCCATCCAGGTTAGGAACCAGAGTTTTCTTTTGTCGCTGTAAGAGTTCCCAGAGATTTTTGGAATCCTGATCTCATACTAGGAGACTCCCCGCTTTTGACCATGAATAAGAAATCAAGGTGACATAGACTAACAGTCTCCTTCCACTTCATTTACATTGTGAGAAAGGAGTTAAGGGAACTCTGTGAATCCAAAACAGTTGTCCCCAGATTGTTGTAACCTTTAGAACTGAGACTGCACGGATCATCCACAGACGGATGCAGCAGAGCACAGGGGAGTAGATAAATGGAGTTTCGTCAAACAGACTGTGCGAGATCTCAGACCAAACCTCCCATCCACTGATTGCATGAAATACTTGGTCTCTCTGAACTTTATTTAGCCACCTACACAATGCAGATGAGAGATCCATCTCATAGTATAGGAGATAATGCATGGAAAACTCCCAGCATAGTCCCTGACTGATAATGAATATTCAGTAAATGTAAGTTCTTTTCCACTTAGGACCCCTCTGCCTTTATTTTTCCTGGGAAAATCTTTATCTTTCACAAAGACTGACTTCAAATAACATTTTTACAATAGGATAGTTATTTCTTTAAAATTCCTAAATCTGGTAAAAGGGTACTTATCTTCTAATTATTCTCTGAAAAGAGATATCTTGACCAAACCATGGAAAAATGATTGATAAAGGGAAACGTTCTCAATTAGCTGAACAAATGTTTTATGACAATATTGCATGAGACAAATGGATCATCATTTAACATGTAGGAATCAGTATTAAAATTCAGGGAAAAGATATTAGAGCTCATAGGGTCAAACAGTTCAACAAAAAAAGGATTGATATTTGCTTGATGAGCATGCTAAGCTTCCATAGATACTCAAAACTTTTTTTTCCATTTATTGAATGAAGGAAATACTCCATATTAAACATAATGCTTTCATAAATTGTTTGGGTGTGGATAATTAGCTTGGACCTTAAGATACAGTTTCTCATATTCTTCCAAACAGCATGTTTTCTTGCCAATGTGTAAATGGGATTCCAGTCTCAGTTTGAAAAGGTGACACAAGAATAAAAGCACAGAAAAGAAGGAAAATCAAACTGGAGAAGAAGCTCCATTGGAAAAAAAAAATCAATAATTTTGCTACTGAGAAATTGCTACCATCCTTATCCAAGAAGGGGTGGAAAGGTCAGACCAAGCTAACTTCTGTGATAAATGAGTTTATAAAGTAGCCTGTATCAGAAGACTAATTTAATTGGCTGCTTTAAGTGTGATAATACACTGCACTTCCTACAGATTTTTTTATTAAAATCTTAAAATTAAGCTGAATACAAAGCACGCTGGGTCTATCTGAATGGTACAAATAGCATCAAGTGCTGCCAGAGTATAAAAGCATTTACTATTATTATTACCACTATCGACTCAAAATATTGAAATCAAAATGGCATATTTTTTCTTCTTGACATTTGAGAGAATTCCAAGTCACAGAAGGACAAAAAAAAGTATCTTTGTTCTAGTACAACCTCCCACTCCAGGGCATTCAGGGTCTCATTAACTATCCCGTTTATTGCTCCCAAATTACAAATTAAATAATCAAGCTGAAACTTAAAGAGTTTTGACTGTATACATGTATAAGCATCTAGATGTTCAGTCTCACATTGCAAACTCAGTTTCCCTCATCTCTACTAGCAGAATGTTATCAATGTCGTTCATATTTCACTGGTTGTCACTGCCGACATTAAAAGAAAGATAAGAAATTCAGAAAACAATGTCAATTTTAAACATAATTTTATACAAGTTCCCCCCCTCTTTTATAAGAATAACTGATAGGTAGAACAACTCAAGATTAGGAACACAGTTTTTAAAAAGAAAATATGAGGCAATGTAATCCAGATCAATGGAATATTAAGAGAAGGGATAAAAGGCAGTACAAGATTGAATCCCCATGAAGTCTTCATGAAGAATGGTGTTGGCTGGGAACCAGCAGTTAGCGTAATGGCTATGTCGCTGGACTCCCACGTAGTCGACGGCGGTTCGCGTCCCGGACCCGGTGGCTTACAACTCACGCTGGGCGCGTGTGCGTGCATGCCCAAGATCCCGAGAGGAGAATGGAGGAGAAGGGATTGCGGCGTGACCATCCCCCCTGGAGGGTGATTTCTGCTTTCTGTCTCTATGTCTCTCTCTGTCTGTCTGGCGAGCGCACGCGCCCTATAGCGAAAACCTCTCAAAAAAAAAAAAAAAAAACAAAAAAAAAAAGAATGGTGTTGGTGTAACAAGTGCATGAGCCTGAGTTTTGAACGGGCTTATTTCATTTCTGCATGTACGGGAAATACTAAGAAGCAAAGGGAAAATATCCCGTGCAGTATCAAATCATGTTTTCTGGTGACAATTGATAGAGATGATAACAGCTACTATGCAAAATAGTGATTAAAATAAAAGATTCTTGGTAAAGGAGGCAGCATAGTGGTCAAGGTGCTGGATTCCCTCATGGCCTATCACATTTTGAGTCCCAGACCCAGTGGCTTGAAAATTATGCTGCATGCGTGTAAATGCGTGCCCAAAATCTCAGGGGGGAATGGAGAAGGGTTGTAGTGTTGCTATCAACTCTGGGGGGTGATTTATCACTTTCCCTCTTGTTGTCTCTCTCTCTCTGTCTCTGTCCAGCAAGTGATGCAACCTATAACAGAAACCTTTTTTAAAAGTCTGAGGTTAAATATCGGATTTTTGAAAAAGTCATGATGTGTTTTTGCATAGAAAAACATAGAAAAAAATACATCATGACTTTTCTGACAACCCAATAGAATGAGGAAATGCTGTTAAATAGGGTGAAATAGGTTTTTCTTTACTGTTTTATATATCTTTTAAACTTCAATAATCCCCCAATCCTCTAATAAGGTGCACTAAAATCTCTTAAAGAGTAACGATAATGGCACAGCAGAGTTCTTCTCACAGAAATGGAGGATTGTCTGTTGATGATAACATGTATAATATCAATTGGACTTGCGGGCAGTGTGTTCGTGTTGGGTAAATTCATTTTACAAGCTGTAGGGACATAAAATAATAATAATAAAACAATAACAGCACAGCAAAATTCTTCTTGATCAAGAAAAAGCTAGATTTATATATAGAATAATTAACCTGATGACACTCTCCTGAATTTTCCGGGCTGTCTACAATGAGCACGTATCAATTTTTCATCAGGGGAAGACACACATCCCTCTCCTTTCCTCACCCTTACATTCAATCTTGCTGTGCATTTTGTCACCTCCACCTCCAGAGTCCATCCTGAATCCAACCCCTTCTTACCACCTCCAAGACTACAACCCTCAACCAAGCCTCGGCCCCCATCTTCTCACTCCTGAATCCAAGCAACACCCTTTTCTCTCTTGCCCACATCTCTTTACAAAACAAGCTCAGTCCACTTCTCTGACCTTCGCCCCTGCATGCCTTCTGCTGACGATACTCCTGTCCATCCCTCACACCTTTTCCATCCTTTCCATCACTCAGTTCTCAATATACGTATTTTTCTCTGATTAATCATTTGACTAAAGCAGTCCCCACCCACTTAACCTTTCTGTTTGGTTTTGTTTTGTGATAGGGCAGGTGAGCTCCTAGAGGAAGATAGAAAGGGAGAGAAAGAGGAAAAGTGAGAAAGCAACCTCCAGGAGGATGGCCAAACCACAATCCCATCTCCTCCACTCTCTTTTTGGGATTGTGGGTGTTCACACATGAGCCTGATGTATTTTTCAAGCAGACAGGTTTAGAACTCCAATAAACCATGCAATCAGCCATGCAGCATCAGCCACCCTAACCACCACACCACCTGCTGGCCCTCATTTGATCTCCTTTATTAAAGCTTATTGCAGCCAGAAAATGACCATATTTCTCTCTCAACACATTTAACATCTTTCTTTACTAGAAAATAATCTCTTAGTGAATAAAATTTCTTTCTTAGCTGTATTCACTGTGCTCAGAATGAAGCATAGCACAAAGATGCTTAATGCAGGGGAATGGATAAAGGGACATTTACTTATTTTAAGTTCTTTAAAAAATTTTATTGACAATTTATAATTGTACATATATTTATGGGATACAAAGTGATGTTACTATCTACGAGCACAATGTAAGATAATTAAATCAAGCTAATAAACATGTCTATCACCTTTTTTCCATGGTGAGAACATTTGAAGTTTACTCTCTTAGCAATTTTAAGTGCACAGTATACTATTGTTATTGTCTATATTCATCTCGCTGTGCAATGGATCTCCAAAAACAAACGTATTCCTCTGAATCTTTGTACCCTTTGGCCACCATTTCCCCATTCTCCATTGCCAGTCATCCTCTGTAACCACCATTTCACTCTCTGCTGCTACCAAGTTCAATTGTTTTAGATTCCACATGCAAGTGAGACCATTCTAATTCATTTTATTGTTAATAAAATACTTAAACATGGACTCATCTCATGTATTGGTGGTTCAAGGTCCAGCGGCTATCTGCTGAGTCCTGATCACATCACCAGGGCAAGAGCAGAGTCTCTCAGTTCTGGTCTCATTCTCTCTCTTTGTAAACCCACCAGAACTCTGGCCAGCAGGAAGCATGGTGGTTAAGGCGCTAGATTCCCACGTGGCTGACCATGGTTAGACTCATGGACCTGGACACTTGCTTTCTCACTTTCTCTTTCTCTAGCTCTCTGGAGAGAGTGTGTGCCATGTAGCAAATTTAAAAAATGATAAATAAAATTAAATAAATAATTATTTAATAAAAAAATTTAAAAACCTACCAGAACTCAGTTATGGAGCCCTCACCCTAATAATCTAAATCTTAAACTCTTCCCAAAGACCCCACCTTTTGAGGCCATAATTAAATTAAGCTTTCACCCTTTTCATCTCATTATAGTGTGGTAACACATGAATTTGGGGACACAAACCATACCATGTAGTATTTGTCTTTCTGTGCCTGGTATTTTTCACTTAGTATAATGATCTCAGATTTCATCCATGTTGCCATAAATGAAAATGGCATAGTATTTCATTATACACACACACACACACACACACACACATATATACACACATTATGATATATATATATATACACATATATGTGTGTGTGTGTATGATATATTTATATAAATGCACATATAAAATGTTTCTATTCATCCTTCTGTTGATGGACATTTAAGCTGATTCTATAACCTGGCTATTGTGAATAATGCTGTAGTGAATGCAATAGTGCAGATATCTCTTTGACAAACTAAATTCAGATCTTTTGAGTAAAAACTTAGAAGTGGAATTGCTGGATCATATGATAATTCAATTTTTAGTTTTTTGAGGAACCTCCACACAGTTTTCTATAATGGCCTTAACTCATTTACATTTCTAGCAAAAAAGAAACCTTCACTGAGTATCTCCCATGACACAGTGCTAACAATCGGCTCTTCTATGTAGATCCGTCAGCAATGCATCATCTTCATTTCACAGAAAGAGAAACTAAGATTAAGAGAGGTTAAGTAACTTGTCCCAAGTCTCACAGCTAGTTCCTCCCTATATGTTATGCAATTAATAAATTGTGGACAAAGAAATCCACTTCAAAAGTTTTGCTTCATAATCCCCTAAAACCTTAGCAACACAAACTTCCCAACTCCTAAAAAGCGCTACTGCAACAACACCTGCAGTTTCCCTCTTTCTCAGTATTGCAAAATATATTGACATTTCATTTATCGGGCTCTTGACTGTTCTAAATAAGAGAATTTTTCAGATAACTAAATCTTACCTGTTAAATGTCAAAACTTCATTTATTTACATGATGTCTGGTAAGATATTTCTAAAATGTACTGTGCATGTCTCCACCTTTTTAAACAGAATTTATTTACCCGAATTTAATGTTTTCTGAATAACACATGGTAATTTTTAGAAACATCAGTTATTATTCTGAACAAAAAGAATTTCCTTTTCATCATAACAGGATTGACTACAGAACATGCAGGGCGCAGTGTAAAATGAAAATGCAGAGTCTCTTGTTCACAACTTATTAAGAATTTCAAAATGAGAATGGCAGAGCATGGAACCAGGGGCAGGGCCTCGTGTGATCACACCGACCACGTGTGTCTGGCTGACCCTGTAGCATGTCCCACTTAGCACCTTGTACATGGCAGGCATTCACAAGCACTTATGACTAGCGAATGGCATAGGATTATAGGTCTAAATGAGTTCAAACACAGTGAAAATATCAATAACAACATCCATTGAATTACGTATTGGGCTTTATATACATTGTTCCATTTTGGTCTTCAGAAAATGCTGTGGGTCTTGGTTAGGAATTTTTTAAAGTTTATTGATTTCCAGAGAGAAGAGGCAGTGGGAGGGCAGCATGACAGGGTCTTCACTCTGCACTTCTCCCCCGAGCCCTGCAGCTAGTCAGGATCATGGGTGCACCCGTGGGCATACCCAGCCTGTTCCGTAGGCCCTGCAGTCTTCCCACACGGCCTCCAGCACTGTGTACAGCAGCGCGCCCACTGTCAGCACCACCACAGTGCAGCCTCATTTAGGATTTTATTAACTGTACGTCACAAACTCAGCTGGACAGACCAGTGGATGGTGTAATGGCTACGTCGCTGGACTCCCATGTAGTCTACTGCAGTTTAAGTCCCAGACCCGGTGGCTTAAACTCACGCCAAGTGCGTGTGCGTGCGTGCCCAGGATTCCAAGAGGAGAATGGAGGAGAAGGGATTGCGGCGTGGCCATCCCCTCTGCAGGGTGATTTCTCGCTTTCTATCTCTCTGTCTCTCTCTGTCTGTCTGGCGAGCGCACGCACCCTATAGTATAAACCTCTCCAAAAAAAAAAAAAAGAACTGCAATTCATATTAGTCAGGGTTTTCCAGAAAAACAGAGCCAATAGGACGTATATGTGTGTGTTTAATGTGTGTGTATATATACATATTTACAGTATGTGTATACATGTATGTATATTACATACATGTATACTACATATATATACATACATATATATATATATATATAGAGAGAGAGAGAGAGAGAGAGATAGAGATGGAGAGAGAAAGAGACATTTTAGTATATTTAAAGATTTTAAGGAACTGGCTCATATGATTGTGGAGAGTAGCCTCTAGGCTGAAAACTATGGCAGGAGTTCTAAGTTACAGTCTTGAGGCAGAATTCTTTTTTTCTCCAGAAAACTTCACCTTTTTCTTTTAATGCCTTTAATTGATGAGATAAAGCAAACTACATTATCAAGAGTAATCTCCTTTACTTGAAATCAATAGTAAATGATAATCACACCTATTTACAGCAACATGTAGACTAGTGTTTGATCAAAAACTGGGCATTGCAGTCTAGCCAAATTGATGCATTAAGTTCACCCTCACACAACTCAACAACAGAAGACTATGCATTTTTAAAACGGGCAAATGATTTGAATAGACATTTCTCCATAAAAGATATGTAATTGATAGATAAATACATGAAAAAATGTTCAATATTGTTAGTAATTAAGAAAATGCAAATCAAAACCCCAACAAGACACCACTTCATACCCACTAGGATGGCCATCATAAAAGAAAATAATAATTTTGGTGGTGTGGTGGTTAAGGTGGTTGGACTCCCACATGCCTGACTGCGTTTTGGGTCCCAAATCTGGCAGCTTGCTTTATCTCTTTCTTTCTCTCTCTCTGGTCAACTTCAAAAAAAATAAAAATAATGACAATGAATAAAATTTTTAAAAATGATAATAATTTTTTTAAAGAAAAATAAGAGTCAAAGAGGACACAGACAAATCAGAACTCTCAATATATTGGTCAGCTTGGGCTGCTGTAAAAAGTTACTTTAGACTAGGTGGCTTATGCAACAGAAATGTATTTCCCATAACTCTGGAGGCTGAAAGTCCCAGATCAGGGTGCCAGCATGGCTGAGTTCTGGCAAGGGCTCTCTTGCTAGTTTGCATATGGTTTCCTTCTCATATGACATCACATGATAAAGAAAGGAAGCTCTAATGTCTCTTTTTCTTTTTCTTATTTTTTAATTGCCAGAGAGTGTGTGCTTGCCAGAGACATACAGAGAGACAGAGAAAGAGATAGCGAGAAGACACCCACAATGGGACATAGGGACATCACAATCCCTTCATCTCCATTTCTTCATCCTGTTAGGATTTGGGCATACATGCACATGTGCCTAGTGTGTTTTTCAAGCCATGGTCAGCCATGTAGAATCCAGGTCCTTCACCAGTAGTCTATGGGGCCAACTTCTTTTTATAAGGACATTGATACTATCATGGGATCTCTACCCTCATGACTTCATCTAAGCCTAATTATTTCCAAAGACTCCATCTCCTAATATCATCACATAAGGGATTATGACTTCAACATAAGAATTTTGTAGGGAGGACACAAACATTCAGTCTATAACACTCACACAATGCTGGTAGGAATATAAAATGGTAGGTACAACCACTGTGGAAAATGGTTTGGCAATTTCTCAATAAGTTATACATAGAATTAACATACAACCGACCAATTCCACTTCTAGTTACATACCTAAAAAAACTGAAAATCATATGAGTAAACCTTGAAAACTTACTTAGTGAAATAAACAGAGACAAAAGATAACTTATGATTCCATTTATATGGAATGTCCAGAAAAGGCAAATCTATAAAGATAGAAAGCAAAGTAGCTTCCAGGGGACAAGTGAGAGGGGAAAATAGAGAGAGATTGCTTAATGAGTACAGGGTTTAGTTACTGCTCAAGAGGGGAGTCTGTTGCCCAATGCATAGGAATACCAATCACCATGCCACAGAGTCTTGAAGAAAGAAAGAATTTTATTGCATGAGTAGCTAGCAAGAAGGCAGGAGTGTTACGGTTCAAGTGTTACAACTGCAGTGGTATAGCTTCCCTTCCAGTGACGCATATGGCATAGTGATTTAGGTGCTGGACTTTCACATGGCCAACTGCAGTTCAAGTCCTGAACCTGGCAGCTTAAAAATCACTCTGGGCGTGTGTGCATGCATGCCCAAAATCCCAAGAGGAGAATGAAAGAGAAGGGATTGTAGAGTGGCCATCCTCCCGGAGGGTGATTTCTCAGTTTCTGTCTCTCTGTCTCTCCAGTGAGCACACATGCCCTATGGCAAAAATCTCTCCAAACAACAACAACAACAAAATACTGAGTTTTATGATGTTAATTATATTTCAGTAAAGTTGTTATAAAATAAGAGTAAAGAACCTAAACATTGCACATGGCATTTTGGAAATTTAGAGGCCTTTTTTTTTTTTTTGGCTCAACTTCTGGGTACTACAAATAGGCCAGTTGATTGATGTAAATGCATAAAGGATCTCCAGAAAAATGAGCTATTTCTTTCTCTCTCTCTCTCTCTCTCTCTCTCTCTCTCTCTGTTTTTTCAGAGGAAGTGTGTGCTCACCAAAGAGACAGAGAGAGACAGTGAGAGACAAAGGGAGAAACCACCCCCAAAGGGGAATGGTCACTCCACAGTCTCTTTTCCGTCATTCTCCTCCTGGGATTTTGGGCACACATGCACATGTGCCTGGTGTGAGTTTCAAGCTGCTGGATCCAGGACTCAAACTACAGTGAGCCATGTGTGAGTCTAGTACCTTACCTACTAAGCCACCTGCTGGCCCCAAAATAAGCTATTTCTAACTAAAAACAGGAAATTCAGACAGAAGGGGTAAGGGAAGAAAACAGTTCCTTTTGTTGGAGTCCTTGTCTCTCTGTTTCTCTGATTTCTGCAAGGCCCTCAGAACTCACTGTTGACCTTTCTAGTCCTAGAATTCAATGAGATATACATTGACCAAAGACATTGGGTGGCTCTAAGATCATGTGTGCCAATGCTTCATATGTGAAGGACTAGCAGAGAACATCTGAAAGTATTAGGGTCTAGAGCTTTTTGACATTCTTGTCAAAGATCTAGTGATAGAGACATGCTGAAGACATCTAATTGCCTATAGGTGTTAAGGGCTTTTGTAGAAAAATATCTTGGTTGGCAGAGGAACCAGACTTCGAAGCTATCCTGGAGCTGGCTGCAGGAAGAACCAGGAAGCCCAGAAACCCAGACGTGGCGTTTGATCTACAGAAGGGAGTTATCATGGCAGATGACCTAAAACGACTCCTGTATAAAAAGTTGCCAAGTGTTGAAGAACTCCACGCTATTGTTGTGTCAGATCAAAATGGAGTGCCTGTTGTTAAAGTGGCCAAGGATAATGCTCCAGAGCATGTGTGAAGACCTGGCTTCTTGTTGCTTTTGCCCTCACAACAAACTAAGGGAGCAAATTGGGACTTTCAAAAAATAAAAGTATCGTTTGTTTCTACAACACCTGTCAGGCAGCTCAATTTAATTGTTCACCTTTGGTGATGAGTTTCATAGTCAACAGCAATGCCAATACAGGACTAATTGTTAGCCTAGAAAAGGAATTTGCTCCATCGTTTGAAGGACTGAAACAAGTTGTGGAAGTTTCTTAATTTGACACCAATTTTGGTGTGTACCTTATCTTCATTTTAACAGCCCAATATCAAACTAGCAATCTTTAGACCACAATAATACTTTTCTCCCTGAACTCAAGAAAGTACACCTTATACTAAAGAAAGAGCCTGTGGATGTAATTTATAGACAGATCACCTGTCACAGCTCCTTGTGTGTGGTCCCTTCTCATGTAGTGAGATCTGAGGATGCCACAAAGCTCAGTCTACTACAGCTTCCAGGGAGTTAGCCCTGACACCAGACACAGGTGAGATTTTGCTCTGAGGATTACAATCAGAATGGGACATTGGTCCACGTGAGCCATGACGCGGTCCCTTCTATACAGTATGCCCAGGCCTGCCAAATGCAGCAGTCCTTTTTCATTGTGAATAACGATGAAATCATAGTTTTCTTCAGATTATGTTTTGTTGCATTAAGTATGAGGGAGATAAAATGGCTTAGTAAAAGTAATAAAATCAGTATAGGCACTAACTTTCCTTGGTATATGTTTTTTTGCAGTATAGATGAATATTACTAAAAGATTTTATTTTTTTCAGAGGGTGTTGTTATTTAATAAAAAATGAAAATTAGAGCTAATGCTTCCCACTTCGCTTTTTATAAGCAATCTGTTTTTTTTTTGTTGTTTCTTTTTTTTTTTTTGAGAGGTTTTTGCTATAGGGCATGTGCACTTGCCAGAAAGACAGAGAGACAGAGAGACAGAAAGCAAGAAATTACTCCCCAGGGGGTATGGGCACGCCACAATCCCTTCTCCTCCATTCTCCTCTCGGGATCTTGGGCACGCACGCACACGCGCCCCGTGTGAGTTAAAGCCACCGGGTCTGGGACTCAGCACGGTTGACTACGTGGGAGTCCAGCAACACAGACATTACGCCAACTGCTGATCCCTAATCAATCTGTTTTAGTGTTTGTGTTCCTTATAAAATTTAAATATGATTTGTTATTGAATTGTCTCCTATGTCAGTATGTATGTAAACATGAGAGTATAGTCATTTTTTCATACACGAGTATAAATAAAATAGTATTTTTTTAAAAAAGAAAAATATCTTGGCCTATACTTTGAAAATAATAACCTGCAAAGAAAGCCACAAAATTCATATTGGGGGGAGCCGGCAGGTGGCATGATGGTTAAGGGCGCTGGACTCCCACATGGCTGACTGCAGTTTGAGTCCTGGACCTGGCGGTTGCTTGTTTTCTCACTTTCTCTCTCTCTTTCTCTGTCCCTTTGTAGACAAATTTAAATAAATAAAGTTAAATAAAACAATTCTAAGAAAAAAAAAGATTCCTGTTGAGGAACTTGAAAGAACTGAAGCCTAGTGATATTGCTAGAGACCTATAGCACATGAGGAAACAAGAAAATGCAGCTAAGTGACTCATTCCAGGAAAAAACTCCGAAAGATCACTGCTTATAATAAGCACAAGCTTCTATGCCAAAGTCGAGCTCAGGGGAAGAGCCTTGCATCATTAAGAAAAGAGGTGCTGCATAGAACAGAGTTTTCATGTTTGCATTAATGTATATGCATATGTACAGAAATGTATATATGTGTATATATATTTAAATACATGCATATTTATATACAAATATATACTTAAATACATTGATTTATAAGTATAGATTTGTATATACATATAATTTATTTATATAGAATATAATGAATTTCTTTTATATATTTATGTTTATAAAATATATATAAAATACATATTATATATATTTAAATACTTTTTTTAAGTTTATTTTTGAGAGTGAGAGACAGACCAAAGAGAGACAAGGAAATAGAGAGACATCTTCAACAGGGTCTCAAACCACAATCCCCCTGCAGCTCATACCACATGTACAGGGCGAATGAGGAACCTAAGGCATGCGCTTCTCTCTGGCTCCAGCTTTGCTCGATCAGTGTGTTACCACCACCATGCCACAGAGCTGGCCACTAGGGCGGTTTTCTTCAGGAAGCTTCCTTCTATACCCCAGAAGGAAATGGTTGCTTTTCACACAGGGCAACTCTAGTTTGACAAGTTAGAATTAAGGCAAATTGAAATTATGTAGTATAAAATAATAAATGAAGTCTTCATGGCCAAAATGGAATGAATGCAAATTCTAAAACTGCTTTGAAATGTATAAAGAATCTCAATTTCAAAGCTGGTAGTAAGAGATACATAAACTGTGTTTATGCTATTGCTACAGTGGTGCCACTTTCAGCTGGTAAGTAGAAATACCTGGTTTTTCCCCCTTTGAGTCATGATCAGGCTGGAATAAAGGAAACTCGAATTACGCAATATTCCTCCTTCACAAATCCTACTGACCTACACCGCCAAGAAGAGATGGAGCACAAGAATTTCTAATTCCATGGATCTCAGCAGAATAATGATGAGAGAGGACGTTTCACAGAGGCCCTTTTACCCAATGCAATCAGGATAGGGAATGGGTTGGTTAATGAAAGATGTTGGTAAAGAGATGAATCATAAAAAAGTCAAAGATATACACATCATTTTTTTTTAATTAAAATAACTACTGTGCATTCTTTTGCCAAGCTTTTGATATAAGGCCCAAGCTTTTTATTTGAAAGTTGGTAAGCTGATTGGAGTTCTGCCTCATCCTCTTGCATAAACTATACTTGTTATATATCCTCTACTATTTATGATCGTAGTTTCTTTAAAGGGAAGCAAAAACTTAAAGACACCTGTCAGACAAACTGGGTGCAGAATCCTTCTAGATTTTTATAATTCCCTTTTCATCTTAACCATTGCCCAGCAACTTACTCTTATTGAATCTTTTCAAAATACTCACCAAGTTTTTATAGAAACAGCTCTTGCTTTTTGCATTTACATTTCACATGCTTATATATTATTTACTTAATTTGCTATTAACAATGACATGTTTAACTGTTAAAGACGGGCTGAGGAACAAATAGCCTGAGTCTGAATCAGTAGAGTAAACAGAGAACTCAAATGGGGGTTGCAGGCCATGCACGGAGGAGGAATGCTGACGTAGTAGTAAAATGTAATGCTCTGCAAGACTGACCCAAGTGACAAGATTCCAGGTTCATGTCTGCAGACCTCCTTGAATACTGGGCACATGTATGTCCAAGATCTGGGGCTGGCTGGAGCTGGGGGTGGATCACAGCATCAAGAATGCTGAGGTGGTGTCTCTCCTGCTCTAGGGAAAAACAAACTTTGAAAATAAACCTAACAGCGTTCACAGGGTTCTGGAGGGTGGCCTCCTAGCTGTGAGTGCTCAGTGTGTGGTGGGTGTCATTCAGTACATTTCCCTGCGGCATTAGGTGCAATCTCACCAACGTGACTCAAGCCGATTGGAACTGCTCTGTACTGTCAACTCTCAACTGCTTCACTCTCTCCCCTTCTTCACTGCAGCCTGGTGCGTTATGGATTTCACCATTGTTATCTTGCTGAATTCTTTACCTCAGAGTAACCCAAACCTCCTTCCTCCAACAGCTGAGCTACTGGTGGTGGCCAGGCCAGACCACTCTGTTCCATGGCTCCTTGGCCCCATGGCCCACTGGACATATGATGGTATGTGCCTACAGAGGCTTGTCATCCTACCCAGGGTCTTCCTCTGCATCATTTTGATAATAAGGACTACATGCTTCCTAGTCCCACCCACTGCTCCTGGCAGTAACCTAATGAGGGTTCTATCTTTGTCCTTGAGGGAAATGCATCTAAAAATGTTTCCTCACAGGCACTTCTCTCCTAACCCACCTCTAGCTGGACAGAATCACTTGAGCCTCATTTAGTGTCTTTTGGGGATTCTCCTAAACCTGTGTTGTCCCACATACCTCTGTGATGTGTTCAAATAAAGCCATCTCCATTCTCTACGTTTTTTCTTTACACATGTTAGTGTGTGTGTGCACATGCACGAGAGAGAGAGAGAGAGACAGAAAGACAACCACCCTCCATAGGGTCTGGTCACTCCATGATCCCCTTCTTTCAGTCCTCCAGCAAACCAGATCTCAGTCACTTGTGTTTTCAGGCCAGTGGGGCCAGAGATTTGAACTGCAATTGCCATGTGGGATCTGGCTTGTCTTGAGTAGCACATTACTGCTGTGCCACAGAGCCAACCCCCAAGCCACCTCTATTCTCACTCTCTCTTTTTTTAATTTCCAGAGGATACATGTGTTCACCAGAGAGAGACAAAGACAGAGAGAGAGGGGGAGAAATACCCCCCATGGGAAGTGATCACACTGAAATCCCTTCTTCTCCATTTCTCTCCATCTAGTCAGAATTTAGGGCACACACACACACACACACACCCAGCATGTTTTCCAAGGCACTGGAACCCAGATTCAAAACACAATTGGCCATACGGGATCCAGCTCCCTTAGCCAGCAGGCTATGGGGCCAGCCCAGCCATCTCCATTCTCCACCTGCAAATTCTCCATTACTTACATAATGTCACCTAGCAGTTGCCCTTTTGTCTGCTTGGGTTAACTTAGCACACATCGTGCTGATGTAACTGTCAGCCCTTTCTTCACTAGCTTCCAAGAATCTGACCATTGCATACCTCCCAATGTGTAGTTTTAATGGTAGTTTGTAGAGAAGGGTCCCATCAAACAATGCTAGCATCTGGCCACAGACATCTGGTTCAACAAAGCCCAGGTGACTCCTCCTAGGGCAGCCAGGAGGAGGAACCAGGAACCCCTCTCCTCAGACTCTGCCCCCTCTCTCTAGGCTTCTTTTGGTCTGTCTGCTTATTATATAGAGAAGCTTTCTTCACCTTGAAACCAGGCCCTGATACTTCCTCCCATCCCAGCTTAACAAAACTTCTCAAGAAAGATCCACTCTCTTCCTACACGGTAATTCTCTCCTAGCAGGAGATAAAATAGAAAACTTTCTTCATTCACTTCCTGTACCTCTGATTCCTTCACCCACCACACCCAGTTCTTAACTGTCTCTAGCAGAGCTCTTGCTGCCCCTCTGCTACAGTGACTCCCTTCCCTGACTGTGGGCAGCATCTGCCTCTGCCTGTATAGACCTCCCTTAACCTCAACCCCTGGAACACCCTGCTACCTTCATCTGTTCTCTGATAAGATGTAATAACGGTAAAAACTGTCACTCGAGCAAGATAGCAACCCAGCACTACTGTGATGTCCTTGACACAAAGCACCTGCTGATTTTGTCTATTTTGCCATCACTGACTTTTCCCTCTTCCGTCATGCAGGTGGTCCTACAGAGCTGTTTCCTGGGGCAGCCTGGTTGGTACATTGTGGATTTCACTCTCATTATCTTGCTGAATTTTTTACCTCAAAGTCAATACTGAATCCTTGACCATCACACATCCTCTTAGGAAACCTGTAATGTGATTGTTCTTAAACTTTAGGCTACACCAGAATCTTCTGGAGAGTTTGTTAAAAAGGCAGCCTCTTCCCTCCACCTCTGACTCAGTAGGTCTATGATCCTACCAAGGAATCTGCCTTTTCTCCAGTAGGCTTAAGTGATTCTGAAGCCAGAAACAGGAAGATTCTATTCTTTCCCAAAGTGGGCTCTTCTTACCACTGTGACCCAAGAGCTGTTAATAGTTATGTGTTTACTATAATTTATGTTAAAAAATCCCTATATAATAGCAAAGTACATGTTTATAGACATTACTTAGAAGGCTAAGTAAAACTAGTGATTAATTTAAAGAATTATTAAGTAATTAATAGTGGAGTGTATTGCAAATGGGGTCAGGACAGTTTAGTCTGGCTTCCTCACCTCCTATTTTACCATGTTTGAAGGCCACAGGGTAAATAACTTCTGTTATTAGTTGCACTGTGCTTATGTAATTAGGACTTTGCTGTTTTACGCCATTGAAGATAATGCACGTATGTGTGACAGTTTTGTTTTAGCAATGAACCGCTATTATCCGCAGCCCATTTAAGAGAAAGGGGGCACCTGGCCAGCGCTGCTCTGCCCTGCTCACTAGCCCTGCTGAGCTCAACCTTGGTTCAGGCTGGTGAGTCCTGGTGCCCTTGGCTTGGCTCAGCCTTGGCTCGGCTCAGCTCAGCTCCATACACTGTGAGCTCCAAGAGGAAAGAGCTCTGTGAGTGTTCTCCATGTGCATTACAAGCTCCAAGAGGGAGAAAGTGCTTGCAAGCTTTGCTACGGACTTTGAGAGCCTACTAAGATCTCTGTAATCTCAGCCAATAAACAACATTATATCTGCCTTGCATCTTTTTTCATCTCCCATGTCTGTTTAATCCACCCTTTGGAGAAGACAGCCTCACAAAGCATGGAGATAGAACTCTGATGGCAAAAATTGTGAAGGTGGCAGTACCTGATGAAGTTTGAAAAAAAGAAATGACTAGGCAAAGAGTAGGACAACAGCTATAAATATTTGACTTTTTAAATTTTTATTTTATTTTATTAATTAATTTATTTTTCCTAAAGGGCATATGCACTTTCCAGAGAGAGACTGACAGAGAGAGAGGAAAAGTGCGAAATTACTTCCCAATGGGGATGGTAACCTCCAATCCCTTCTCTTCCATTCTCCTCTTGGGATTTTGGGAATACATGCATAAGTATCCAGCATGTTTTTCAAGCTGCCAGGTCTGTGACTCAAATCACAGAGTCAGTCATGTGGGATCCAGCCACCTTAGCCACCACACCACCGAGTCCAAACTCCGTTATTTTTTAAATTTTCAGAATATTTCTTTTACATATAACATGTATTATTTTTATTAGATCAGCTATATTTTCATTATAGTACATCTAGAAGGTGCTTAAAAATAGGAAGAAGAAAAATAGAATTACTAGAGAAGCCATCATTTTAATAGACAGAGTGCCACCGCTAACTTGTGCAATGCCTTCCTACTGGCTGTCTTTTAGGCTTGCTTACATTTGTTCTCCCCTGCCCCCCTTGTGTGTGAGCTCACTTACTCCCCTTTTTTCTTCATACTTTTTAAATTGGAACCATACTTCACATATAGATTTGCCACTGTTTTAAATTTTTTTAACACTTCACCATGGCATTATAAAGTCTTCAAAAAGATTATTATAATTGTTTATAACCTTCTGCATAGAGCAGTAGTTAAGAACATGTGGGCCACCTGGTTTCAAATGCAGGCTCTGGCTTGGGTAGGTTATTCAACTGCTCTGTGCCTATTTCCTCTTTGGTAATATGGGAATAGCAGCCCCTGGTAGAATTGAAGAGTGAATGAGGGGAGATTCTTAAAACTTGCCTGGCTGGCACAGAGTAAGTGCTCAAAAATTGTAGGCATTACTAACTATCCTGTACATTTACCATATTTAAAACATTCCTTAAAAAAAGAAAAAAAAAAAAAAGCTTTTAAAATAGATTTATTTCTTCCATGAGCAAGGAGACTAAGGAAGAGAGCAAAAGAGAGAGCACATCCCACGGTGTCTTCGTGCTGTGATTTGCTCCCAGCTTCAGCCAGCCCCAGACTGTGGGCATGTGCAAATTCAGAGACCTCAAAGTCTCTGAATTTGCACCCAGAACCCTTCCATGTGGGTCAGTCTCACAAAGTGTCATGCTTTACCACTACACCACTGTCTGGCCCCTCCTTTTCTTTTTTGATGTTTTGTATTCTTTAGAGTGTTTTGACTGTTGTAGAATTTGATTCTAGAGGCTGGAAATCCATGTACTATAAAGTAGGAGCAACATTAATGTATATGCTCACTAATTCTCATGTCCTGTTCACTTTGACTTTTGGGTTTTTACATGTGTTGTTGTTTGTTCAAAATGTCTTTCCATTCTAGGCTACTAAAATCAGACATAAATGTGACCATTATTTTACACCAAAGGCAGACAACTCTCTAGCCTTCCTATACAATTCTTGTTGCCCTAACTCTGGTGACTATAGGACACAACCAATGTAGAGGGGGATTATTCTCTTAAACTATGTGTTGTCTTCTTTTTTTTTTTTTTACTCCCACTAAAGGAAGCTAATGCCAGGGTTTGAAAAAGATGATTATTACTAGACACAAACCTTGCCATGCTCTAAAACAGTAACTAAATTATTCTGCTTAAAGTTGGATATGTCTTGGGACCAGCAGTTGGCGTACTGGTTATGTCGCTGGACTCCCATATAGGCGACCATGGTTCGAGTCCTGGACCCAGTGGCTTATACTCACACAGGACACATGTGTGTGCATGCCCAAGATTCCGAGAGGAGAATGGAGAAAGTGGCATGGCCATCCTCCCAGGGGGATGATTTCTTGCTGTTCTCTGTCTCTCTCTTTCTGGCAAGCGCATGTGCCTATAGCAAACATCTTTCTCTCTCAAAAAAAAAGTTGGATATGTCTTAACCTTAGACACAAAGTCAGCTTTGCTCTGTTAAACCTCTTGCCTGTGTGAATTTTCTGATTCTGGACTGTAGCTTGGTAGTTTTCCTGAATGCTAGGACTCCTTTCTGATATTGGATCTGGCTGACAGTACTGTTTGCGAATGGAGAGTAGCAAACCCCTATACACATTTTAGCAGCATCCATGTTTCCATGTGGTGAAACCCACTGTACTCCCAGCCATTACACCTTATTAACCCAGTGGGGTGCAAGACTGATCCTTCTGCTCCTGCTCACTGGAATCTTCGCTGAGAAACCTCCAGCTGAGCAAACTCTTTCTCCTTTTTCCCCGTAGCCTGTTCTCTCAGACACCATCTCCTAACTTTCTAGTCCTAATTGACTCATGGTGACACGTTTCACATGATTGCCATCTACCTTTATGAGTGGTCTTTAAAAAGGTCACAGAAAATGCGCATGAAGGAAAAACCATGTATGGATCTTTAAAATTTTGCACAAAAATAAATTGCTAATTTAATTCCATTTTCCCATGATTTTTTTGATGGTAATTTTGTATATTCTCTGGTAATTCTCATGTTAGTTTTTTTACTTTTACTTTTTTCTAATCTCAACAATGTATAGCTTTGAAATATTGCATAGGGAACCATGGTGACTAGCTAAATATTCCATGCAGTTTGTGGGGATTCTGGCGAGCACCCCTGAAGCCCTGTCAGAAGTCCAGTTCTTCACTGTATATTCTGCTATCCCCAACTTTCCTTAAAATCTGCATATAATCTATTTAAAGATGTCATCTCTGTTTCTGCTTTATTCCACAGGAGGAATTCTTGGCTTTACAAGTTCTGCTATGAATGGTGGTTATGGAAGGGACTGCAAACCTATTTCTTGATAATAGGTGGACCTATTTTGCAGTGTCTATGCTGGATGATCCAACGTTGCAAAGATCTATGTAAGGGCAAATTAGGAAGAGCAATTTCTAAAGCCATGGCTACATCTTTGCTTTCCTCAGCTTTTATTATGAAAAACTGCAACCTACAGAAAAGTGTCTAAAACATTACAACAAACACTCATATAATCTTTGCCCAGATTTCCTAATGGGTAACATTTTGTCACATTGGCTTTCTCTATTTCTGTACATACATGTGTGTGCTTTGTTTATATTCATATATTTGCTAGTGTATATGTATTTTTTCTATGACAGAGTGCACACAGAAGGAAGAAAGAGAGAAAGGGGGACAGAAAGAGAGAGAGATTTTGACAGGATCTTGCCACATCATCCTCCTGTCTTACCTAACCTCTAAGCTGAGACCACAGGTGCTGGCCTGTCTAGGTTTAGCAGGAACCACACCTGGGTCTCCCATGACATCCTCCCACTTGCTATGCAGCAACTGGGGCTATATATTTTTTTATACATATGCACATATTCATTATTATTTTGCTGACACTTTATCACTAAGACAAAAAGATATTATCTTATATAACCATAAAATTGGGAATTTAACATTATAAGAGAGAACTTCAAAAACATCAGGGAAAAATGTTATTCAAATACGAGTTTATTTTGGTGCAAAATGACTTTTGAAATCAGTTCCTAGCTTTTTCATAATGCACATTTTCTATGAATTCATTGAAGACCCCTTATACACTAACAGGTCACATTCAAATGTTCTTAGTTATCACTTCAGTTTCTTTTAACCTGCATCAGTTTCTAGAGTTTTTCTCTTTTTGGCAAGTCGATATATGTATTTTATTCTTAATGATGTTATTTTTGTTTCGCAGAATGTTTGTCAGTTTGGATTGGTTTCATTACTCTCTCATAATTTTGTTCAGATTAAGCTGAGAATTGTGAGGGAGGGGAAGGAATGCTACAAAGATGAGATTGTGTATGCCAGTGGGCTCAGCCAGCATGCCTGAATGCATGTACCTCACTGGACCACTCATAGTGCTAAATGTAGTCTTTTAGTGAAGGTGGTATTCACCAGATCTTTTTCACTATTAAAAGCACATTTTTCTGGACCCAGCAGATGATGCAATGGTTACATTGTTGGGCTACCACATAGCTGACCACAGTTTGAGTCTAGGACCTGGTGACTTAAATCTCATGCTGGGTGTGTGTGTGTGCATGCCCAAAATCCTGAGAGGAGAAGTGATTGTGGTGTGGCCATCTCCCCTGGGGGGGGGGTGATTTCTCGCTTTCTGTCTCTCTGTCTCTCTGGTGAGCGCATGTGCCCTATAGCAAAAATCTCTTTTTTAAAAAAAGTACATTTTCCTTTTGTTATAAATAGGAATTTATGGGGTGTGATTGTTTGAACATCCATTCCTGTGTTCTTTCATCTGACAATTTTAGCATACATTGATTTTTTTTAGTTAATTTTTATTTGTTTTATCATGAGCAAGAGAGAAAGATTGAGAGAGACAGCTCTCTCAACAGGATCTTGACACCATGATCCACCCCCAACCTTAGCTAGCCCCATATCATGGACATGCTTATGCTCAGTGTACTGAGAGAGGACTCAGGACATGAACCAGGAACCTTTCTGTGCAGAGTTGCCTTACAGAGTGTCATGTTTGCCACTGTGCCATTCTCTGGCCCATTAATGATATTTGGCTGAGTAAGTGATTATGATGTTGGTTGTAAAATTATAATGTCCTATTTGTATTAGTCCTCTACATTTATTAGTAGGCATTTTTTTTTTCTGTAAAGAACAGTTTTCTCTTCTCTTGCTTTTATTACATTATTTCCTAATTGTATTAACTCATAGATATTTTATAAATTGGATGTGTTTGATCAATTCCTGTCATTGTTCATCCTAATGTTTGGATTGTTCCAAATTTGGCCAGCAAGAACCCCTTCAAATTGCTCAATATGCTTTTGATGAAAACTGTATTGCAAGTCTGAATTTCAGACAATTGCACTGAAAAGCAAAGTGGATGAGAGGACTAAAACTCATCAGCTCTTGCAAAGTACTTATATGCATTGTTTCATAAATTCTTAGAAAAGACAATGAAATAAATGCTACCTATATGTTATTGAGTTAAAACTCTGTGATTGGGACCAGCAGTTGGTGTAATGGCTGTGTCACTGGACTCCCGCGTAGTCGACCGTGGTTTGCATCCTGGACCCGGTGGCTTAAAACTCACGCTGGGCGCGTGTGCGTACGTGCCCAAGATCCTAGGAGGAGAATAGAGGAGAAGGGATTGCGGTGGGGCCATCCCCCCTGGGGGGTGATTTCTCGCTTTCTGTCTCTCTGTCTCTCTCTGTCTGTTGAGCACATGCGCCCTATGGCAAAAACCTCTAAAAAACAAAAAACAACAACAACAACTCTGTGATTAATATGAAAGTTCTGTATATATTGAGTAGTTATTTTATATGTCAGTGTATATTGGGTTGTCTGGGAAGTCATGATGCATTTTTGCATAGGAAAGCATAGAAAAATACATGATGACTTTCCTTTCCCAATGACCTAATAGCTATTACAGCATGAATGGGCATTCAGGACAGAACACAAGACTACTAACCAAGAAAAGAAAGCTCCCAACAGGGCCAGAACCAACAATTCCTTAATCTGCTCCTGATAAAAATAGTTTTGCTTTAAGATATGTGTGTCATTGTGTGTTTAACCAGGCCTTTAATGATATTAATCCAGAATCATACAGCATGGCAAGTCATTAAATGCACAGAAACTAACCACTTCGCGAACTTTATGTAGTAGAAGTTTTCAATGGACTTCCACTCAAGCAGCTTGCCAGGTTCTCGGATGCTCTCCTTCCCTTTCGTGAACCAAATTTCCTGATCTGCATAGTCGGCCGAGCACTTGAGGGCAGTAACTGCTCTCCGATAGACCTGATGACTTCTGCTCCACTTCTGCTGCTGTTTACTAACCACGAGGCAGTTGTATTTGTTTCTAAGCCTGTTGGTGTTAATTAGACCTGTGATTGTAGCATTTTAATTAATTAAATTAAGCATATTTTAATTAAATATTGTGGAAATCATCGAACTAGGAGAACAAAAGTGTGCACTAGTCTGAAACTAAAAGTGAATGCTTTGCAAAATCCCCACCAAAAAAAAAAAAAAAAAAAAAAAAAAAAAAAGAATGCTATTGCAATAGGTAGATCGAGAAAAGTTTAAAAGACTGGAATAGGTATCATAAAAGTCTTGTGAGGTTCTTAATTTAGGTTGCATCAGAAATGTCTGCTTCACTTTAGGTAAATTTAAACTGGAAATACATGTATTATGGATGTGATTTATGCAAGAAAGACTCCAAAGTACTAATCTATACTGGGGAGGGAAGCAGAAGAGGTCTTGACCCTATATCAAAATATTATCAGATGAGGGACCAGCAGTTAGCATAATGGCTCTGTCACTGGACTCCCATGTAGTCAACTGCGGTTCGTGTCCCGGACCTGGTGGCTTAAAACTCACACCAGGTGCGTGTGCGTGCGTGCCCAAGATCCCAAGAGGAGAATGGAGGAGAAGGGATTGCGGCGTGGCCATCCCCCCTGTGGGGTGATTTCTCACTTTCTGTCTCTCTGTCTCTCTCTGTCTGTCTGGCAAGCGTATGCGCCCTATAGCAAAAACCTCTCCAAAAAAAAATAAATAAAAAAAAATATATATATATATATATATATATATATATATATATATATATATATATAAAAAATCAGATGACTGTGCAAACTTTAATTTTATGGTAGTTTTTATTGTTGTTTTGTTTTGTTTGAGAGGTTTTTGCTATAGGACATGTGCGCTTGTCAGAAAGACAGAGAGAGTCAGAGAGACAGAAAGCAAGAAATCACCCCCCCCCCCCAGGGGGATGGCAATCCCTTCTCCTCCATTCTCCTCTCGGGATCTTGGGCACGCATGCACACACACCCGGCATGTTTAACCCACCAGGTCCAGGACTCGAACAGTGGTCTACTATGTGGGAGTCAAGCGACATAACCATTACACCAACTGCTGGTCCCTATGGTAGTTTTTAGAACTTCTGGCTTTAGTCAAATTTTTTGCTAAAGTGACCCATTACTGTTTTCAGTCTTATCAGATAAGAATGTCTACCGTAAATCTCTCATTCTACAAGAATTTTAGTCATTCTTAATTCTGAATCTTATTTATTTATTTATTTATTTATTTTTTAGAGAGATTTTTGCTATTTGGCACATGTGCTCACCAGAGAAACAAAGAGATAGAAAGCTAGAAACAGAGAGACAGAAAGCGAGAAATCACCCCCCAGAGGGATAGCCATGCTGCAATCCCTTCTCCTCCATTCTTCTCTCGGGATTTTGGGCATGCACATGTTCAGCATGAGTTCAAGCCGCTGGGTCCAGGACTCTAACCACAGTTGACTACGTGAGAGTCCAGCGATGTAACCATCACACCATCTACTGGTCCTTTGAATGTCTTTTTTTAGTCTCAAGTTAAAGAACTGTTTTAGGCACTGTGGAAACTCTGTATTTGGACTAGGGAGACCCAACCAACCACTGCAACCAAGCTTGTGGTGCCCAGAACAGACAAGTGGGCTTGCAGATCCCTGACGAGATGCAGGGAGTGTGTACACTGAGTACTACGCAAGAACAGCAAAAAACGTTCTAGGACTTAATACATTATCTTTATATTGCATGGAAATTTTTATCTTCATTATGAAGGATTGATGATTTTTGAACTAAACTGACAGATTAACAGAGAAAAAATAGCATACAATAGTTTATTAAAATATATACATAGTAGCCTTTTTCTGTAGGGACAGAAAACGGGAGTGATCCCTTTCCTACCCATCATAAAGGGTCATGGGTAACACTACTATAACAAAAGACAAGTTAGCAAGAGAAAAGCATAACAAATTTATTTAATTACAGTTTTATGCTTCACAGGAGCTTTAAGAGTGAAGACTCAAAGATGCAGGGGGAAGCTAGCTGTCTCTGTGCTTGGGTTTGGTGAAGCAGGGATAGCCCTATAGACACACGATTGAACAGAAAGATAGGAGCTAATGGAAAAAGACTAAGTGGGGTCAACTTGCAAAGCCTGTCTGTTCAGATTCTTCTTGGCCTCTATGTTGCAGCTTTCTTTCCTTCCAGGAATGGGCAGGACCCCTCTGGAATGGGGGTCTTATGACCTTCAATCAAACAAGATATGTCAGAGAACTTGCTTATGACTAACTTTTACACAGAAAGGCAGGTGAAAGTTAGAGTTTTATGGTTGGCTTTGAGGAAAAGGGGTTCTGGTTTCTATGACCGGCCTTGGGGAAGAGGATTCTAGTTTCTACGGCTTGCCTCCAGGGAGGATGAGGGACAAGAGGCAGAAAAGCCAGAGAAGGTCAGAGAGAAACTTCTGAAGCGGCTTCTGAGGCCTTCACTTTATGGTATTATTTGCTGAGCCCTAATACATACAAAATACAACTCAAAGGAGGGCCAGGTGACTGAAGGTTTTAAACTATACAGAAAAGAAGAGGTTTGGGGTTAAGTGATAAAAGGGTGAGGAGAGAAGCTGCAATCCATTGTCTTGTCTTTCTGCACCAGGTGTGAGGACTCGCATCCCCTTCTTTCTGTGATAAGACAGAGAAGGAGCAAGCAGCACCAGCACTGACTAAAGCCTGCTTGTTTCTGCTGCTGACATAGACAGAGGTAAATTTCTTCTACAAAAGGTGAGCTTTTAGAGCCAGTCCTGTGTCTGCAGCCTCTTTGGAAAAGTCATTCCAAGGCTCGCCCTGGGACCTAGTGGTTAAGAGAGCTTGATCCCACATGATCAACCGCAGTTCAAATCCAGGCCCTTGTACCTTGGAAAACACACAGGCATATGTGTGTGCATGCTCAAAAGCCCATCAAGGTGGAGAGATGGAGGAGAAGGGATTGCAGCATGACCACGTCTTAGGATATGCTTTCTTCTCCCCCTTTTTCTCTGGTGAGTGTACACATTCTCGGCAACCAAAAGAAAAAGAAAATAATCATCCCCAAATATGCCGAAGAAATATATTTTGGGGTGACATATTTTGACCTCCAACACATGTTATATTGTCTATGGGTTAACATTTCTATTGAATTTCTGTGTGTTAGTAATGGCTATCATTTCTTTTGAATCTCCTAAATAGCTAATGCTGTTTATTTTTATCCTAAACTAGACCTTCTTTTTTTTTGAAGAGGTTTTTGCTATAGGGCATGTGCATTCTCCAGAAAAACAGAGAGAGACAGAGAGACAGAAAGCAAAAAATCACTCCCCAGGGGGGATGGCCATGCCACAATCCCTTCTTCTCCATTCTCCTCTCAGGATCTTGGGCACGCACACACACACACACACACACACACACACACGCCCAGTGTGAGTTTAAGCCACCAGGTCCGGGACTTGAACTGTGGTAATCCAGTGACATAGCCATTACGCCAACTTCTGGTCTCCTAAACTAGACCTTTTAAAAAGATGGCTGAGGAGATAGTGTCTAATAGGTCAGTATTGCCAAGGCAGGGATCCCACAGCCTGTTTCCCGGTGTTCCGTCTCTGTCCTTTTGGATTCTGCCTTGAGTTCCAGCTTTTATTGGGCTCAGGCTGGGATTGTCACTTCAGCACTGATCTAGGGCAGGGTAAAACTGCTGCTGTTCATCCAATAGGCACCTCACAAATATCTGTGGATGGTGGTGTTTTTCTTCAGTATGAAAACTATTCAGAAGCTCAGTTGGCAGCTAAATAGCTAGGGCACTCAGCAACTGGATGGCCTGGCCCCTTGTGTGTTGTGGGGACAAGGGAAGCAGGGGGAGCCATATTCAAATGAGCCCTCCTGTGCCCTCCAAGTAAAGCTGCAGTACAGAACCCATCTCTCCCGCAGGGGCTGGAGAACCAGCCTCACCCTTGCAGCAGGCAAATGCAACTGAGTACAAAGGCATGGGCATCGGAGCATGAAGAGAGCAGTGTCGTGTCACATCATGTCACATTGACTTCCACAAAGTCCCACTGCTGACCGGATCTGGGTCTAACTCCTCAGGCTCACATCTGAGCCCCAAGATCCCATGAGTGCAGCCCATGTTCCCAGCTGTAGTCCACAGCTCCCATGTATGCGCACCAAACACCAGCAAATCAGCCTCTCACAGAAGCCCTGTCTGTACCTGAATCGCGGTCCTTATCCCACTCGAACCAGGCCCCGTGCTGCCTATTGAAAGGTTGCCCTTGGGGCCAGCCAGTGGTATGGTAGTTGAGGTGGCTGAATCTCACATCTCCGCCTGTATGGTGTGAGTCCCGGACCAGTGGCTTAAAAAACACACCAGGGGGACCAGCAGTTAGCATAATGGCTCTGTCGCTGGACTCCCATGTAGTCGACCGCGGTTTGCATCCTGGACCCGGTGGCTTTAAACTCACGCCAGGCGTGTGTGCGTGCGTGCCCAAGATCCCGAGAGGAGAATGGAGGAGAAGGGATTGCAGCGTGGCCATCCCCCCTGGGGGGTGATTTCTCGCTTTCAGTCTCTCTGTCTCTCTCTGTCTGTTTGGCGAGCGCATGTGCCCTATAGCAAAAATAAAAATAAAAAAACCTCTCCAAAAAAACAAAAACAAAAACAAAAACAAAACACACCAGGCAAGTGTGCATATGCCCAAATTCCTGAATGGAAAATGGAGAAGAAGGGATTGTGGCATGGCCTTCTCCCCTGGGAGATGCTTTCTAATTTTCCCTCTCCCCCTCTCTGTCTCTCTCCAGTGAGTTTGCATGTCCTATAGCCAATTAAAACAAACTGCGCATCTCTCATAATTCCAGGTCAAACGCTTTTCTTTGCAGCCTTCCTTGGCTTCTCTAACCCGTGGTCCTCTCTCCCTCCTGGGAACCCTCCCAGCACTGCACATACTCTGATGCTTTGTGCTATCATTTTTTACTTTCCTCCTCGTGCTCTTTAAGGGTAGGCACTAAGTCTTAACTCGATTTGCATTTCCTGCAGTACCTTGCCCAGTCAGCGCCTTGCACACAGAAGGTGTTTAACCTTTAAATAAATGTTTGATAGCTGTTAGTTGCATTGTATAGGTTCTTGACTCTATAACCAAGAAGTGTAATGCTGGAAGAGTTTAGGAAATATTTTTAGGAGCTAAAAGGTACACAGATTTGGAATGAAAATATTCTGCTCTAACCCATGAAATTCTCTGAGCTGCAACATACTGCTTAGAATTCAGATAGAATATTTGACTTCCAGAGATGTTTCTTACGTATCCTATAAATAGATGTAGTGTTTATTCCAAGGCAATTTTTACTTATTGAACACTAAGAAAAATGTTACTTCTTTATGTTCTTCGCCCTTTTAGAAATTCTCATCCTCAAGATTTTTTGACTCGTATTGTTAATTTGCTTAATTATTAAAATATCAATAGTCTCTAAAAATATTATCTAAATCTGTGTCTACATTCCCCCCCATTGTGTGGTCAAATATGTGATCCTAAAGATGGATACTTCAAATAAGTGCGGAGAACTGCTCCTTATACGTAAGGCATTTCTGTGATTTATTATTGATACATTCTATAATGATGAATCTAGTTCCTCCTTGCCTTCCTGCTACAGAGTCTGGAGGCAGACAGCTGAACAAGCACTAAAGAACTTTCCCCATTAAGTTTTTTCTGCTGTTCAGGATGGATTGTGACATTGACAATATTGTGGATCACTCAGCCACCTCCCCTCCCCCTTATTTTATCTAATACTTTGTTCTCTTGGGGCTGAGGGGCATTTCAAGGTGGGCTCAGTGCATTAAATAAGTGTGTGGTCTGACGCCCGTGCTGGGATGGCGCACACTAATGATCTCGTTCCAGAGACCGGCTTCCCTCTCCTGTGTGTGAGCAGCACCGTCGGCTCGTGAGCAGCAGACACATTCCCAAGGCCACTGGTTTTGCCGATCGGCTGCAGGGTTTCCCATGCACCATGCAAGCCAGTGTATCTTTTAGGTTTGGGGCAAGTCCCCTCCCAAGTGGTCATCGAGTACCATGTGAGTTTCTGACAATGAAATGACTGGTTTAACATTACACGGGAGACAAGGAAGGACATTGTGTTGGTTTCAGGATAATAACTGGACTTCATGGCTTAAATGCCAAACTGCTGGTCTTGGGTGACAGCAGAAAATAACTTGGTTATGTCTCTCTGAAATTCTGGCCTAACAGTGAACTGTAAAAGGAGATTCTGTTTTTAATACTTGTCAGACTCAAATACTTTTGAACAGGGAGCTAGAAGTTCTGGATGATATATAAGAGGTAGTTGGTATTTCTTGGGTTCAGGGTCCCTTTGTATAAATATGGGAACCTAAGTCTTTTTTCTTTTTTTATTACCAGAGAGCATTGTATGCTTGAGATAAAAAGAGAGAGAGAGAAGGGAGAGAGAGAAGAGAGAGAGAGAGAGAGCCCCCCCAATGGTGTATAGTCACACCGTAATCTCTTCTCCATTTCTCCACCCTGCCAGGACTTTGGGCACATGTGCCTGGAATGTTTTCTGAGTCGTCGAGGCTGGGACTCAAGCCATAGCCAATGGTATCCGACCACCTTAACTACTAGGCTACAGAGCCAACCCGGGAAACTAAGTTTTAAATTCCTCCCTTTTTCTATCTGGAGGTTTACAGAGTTCTAATAATACATGGAGAGCAATTCCTTTTTTTTTTTTTTTTTTTTTTTGGAGGGGGTTGGGGAGAGGTTTTTGCTATAGGGTGTGTGCACTCCTCAGAAAGACAGAGAGACAGAGAGACAGAGAGACAAAAAGTGAGAAATCACCCCCCAGAGGGAATGGCCACGCCACAATCCCTTCTCCTCCATTCTCCTCTCGGGCTCTTGGGCACACACGCACACGCGCCCAGCATGAGTTTAAGCCACTGGGTCCGGGACTCCAACTGTGGTTGACTACACGGGAGTCCAATGACATGGCCATTACGCCAACTGCTGGTCCCCCTGCACTTGCAATTCTTTCAGCCTAAAATTTTCTTCCCAAGGATATGCACATGGTTTCCTCTCACACCCTCTTCAGGTCTTTGCTCAATTATCGCCTTCCCTCTCAAATGGGAAGTTATATTATACAGGGAACATGGTCACCCAGTTGCAAAGACATCTGTATTTTATCTGTCATATCTCTGCGTTATTTTTTCCATATCACTTATCACTACCTGAACGATTATATGTTTTTGTTTATTGCCTGTTTCCCTCCATTACTTGGAGGTGCATGAGGGCAAAAATCCCTTTTTTTTTTTTTTTTTTTTAGGTTTTTACAATATGGGAAGGTATGCTCACTGGAGAGAGATAGAGACAGACAAAGACAGAGAGAGAAAAAGTGAGAAATCACACCCCCCCCCCCCCAGGGGATGGACATGCCACAATCCCTTCTCCTTCAGTCTCCTTTGGGGATTTTGGGCATGCACACACATGAACCTGGCATGATTTTTAAGCCACCAGGTCTGGAAATTGAACTACAGTCAGGCATGTAGGAAGCCAGCAACACAACCACCACACTATCTGCTGGTCCTTAGGGTCAGAACTTTTTTTTTAAAGGGAGATTTTTGCTATAGGGTGCATATGATCGCTAGAGAGACAGAGAGACAGAAAGCAAGAAATCACCTGCTGGAGGGATGGCCAGGCCACAATCTCTTCTTGTCCATTCTCTTCTTGGAATCTTGGGCATGCATGCACAAGCACCTGGTGTGAGTTTTAAGCAGCTAGGTCTGGGACTCGAACTGCAGTTGACTATGTGGGAGTCCAGCAACGTAATTGTTACACCACTTGATGGTCCCTCTAGGGCAAGAATTTTGGACAATTTCATTCAATGATGTACCATAGTCCCTAGAAGAAGCCTGGCAAATATTTGGTTGTTGGAAAAGTCCTGACGTATTTTCTCTGTGCAAACGGTGCATCATGATTTTTCCAACAACCCCATAGTATGTACTCAGTAAATATTTGCTAGTAAGAAAATGAGTGAATTCAGTCATTTTCCCTCTTTCCTTATTTTCCCCAGTTACTTCTCCAAATCATAACCCTCGTTATGTTACTACCATGCTTATAAACCTTCACTAGCTCCCTGTTACCTACACGTAAGATGCCTTAGCTTGGCAAATGGAATCCCAACCCACCTCGGCAATCTTTTTTCCTAGCACTTATCCCACACGACCCTCAAGATATCCACGACGAGCATCTCCCGACCTGCCCTGCTGCTGACCTGGCCAGGCCTTGTGTACACTGTTCTTCTCACCAACTGTGCCCTTCTTCTTCTACCTGGGAAACTCCAGCTCATCTGTCAGGACCCTGGTGAAACATGAGCTCTTCTGGAAAGTTTGCCCTCCTCATCTCAGGGGGTCCACTTGTCCCTTACCTGGGCTCCTTCTTGCATTATAGTACCAAAAGCACAGGGTTGCAGGTATCTATGCTCTGTCTTCTCCTAAACTGTTATATTAGCTTTTGCCTTTCTAGTGCAATCATTACATATGATTAGACGTGCCAAGCTTTGCATAGGACTTAAGATGGTAGGTACATAATCCCTCTTGCTTCTTTTATTCTCATAACTGAGTCTGCTCCAGTTAAGACGAATGAACTCTTTTTTTTTTTTTTTTTTTTGAGAGGTTTTTCGCTATAGGGCGCGTGCGCTCGCCGGACAGACAGAGAGAGAGAGACAGAGAGACAGAAAGTGAGAAATCACCCCCCAGGGGGGATGGTCACGCCGCAATCCCCTCTCCTCCATTCTCCTCTCAGGATCTTGGGCACGCACGCACACGCGCCCAGCGTGAGTTGTAAGACACCGGGTGCGAGACGCGAACCGCGGTCGACTACGTGGGAGTCCAGCGACATAGCCATTACACTAACTGCCGGTTCCCAAGACGAATGAACTCTTAAGGACTGTAAACAACTTAAAATAATCTTGGCACCCTAATGAGTTCTATAAAGATTGACACACTACATGATTTTTGAATGAAATGATGGGTGAAATGATGAATGAATGATGGATGGATGGATACATGGATAAACAAATGGGTCATCACAAGCCATAGTTCTCGCTATTTTCTTAATCAATTCCTGATTTTTTTGAATCATTCCTTTATACATAACTGCTTCATTATCACTTTTTCTTTTCCTTTTCTTCTTTTGGGAGATTTTTGCTATAGGGCACATGCGTTCTCCAGAGAGACAGTGAGAAGCAGAGAGATAGAAAGTGAGAAATCACCCCTCGAGGGGATGACCATGCCACAATCCCTTTCCTCCATTCTCATCTCGGGGTTTTGGGAACACATACACACAGGCCCAGTGTGAGTTTTAAGCCACCAGGTCCAGGACTCAAACTGTGGTTGACTACATGGGAGTCCAGCGACGTAACCATTACACCATCTGCTGGTCCCACCATTTTTTCTTATATGTACAATTATTCCATCATGTCCCCAATCAGATAGTCCCACGTGATTTCAGGAATATAAATGATTCATTGAAGACCCAAGTCATTAGCTTGGGGGACCTAAATTTTGTAAAAAAAGAAAAATAAAAAGGTTCATCCCAAGGCCGGGCTGAAAACCTGGACAAAAATATTAAAGGCACTGTGTGCAAAGCAGCAGCTTACAAATTTTCAACTTCTAAATGTATTATTCAGTCTTCAGGGAATAAACAATAAGCAAAGAAAGTTAGAGTTGAATGCTTTGGAAATTGTTTCATACTTGATTCTGAGAAGGGATTAAAGGGACTTGACATAGAATGGAGCGATTTTTATCAAGGTAGAGGACACTGTGGGAGAAAGGTCAGAGCATGTAGCTGAATGCACAGAGGCTGCCATCAATCACACTCGCAATCAACACACCCAGCGCTCTCTGCCACCAGCAGTGGCCTGTGTTTGAACGAAAGGTGTAAATCCCTCATCCAGCACTAAGTTTTGCAATCCTGTGTTGTAAAAAACATTTCTTTCTAAACCTATCCAGGGATCAGGACAGGACCCGAGGAATAGCCCTCATATTATTCCAGTTATTACAGACCTTGAATGGGAAAAGCAACAGCACATTCAGACCAGGACCAGGTGGCAACAGCCTTCTGGTAACACCAGTGGTTTCCACATGTGAGACTTGTGGCTGGTGGCTCCTGCAGATCCTTTACTCTGGGAATGTCATCTCTTACCACTTGACTCACTTAAGCATACTCTTCCTCCGATACCCTGAACAGTGAAATTACTCTCTGACCAGAGTTGTATAGCTTCTTTTTTCTACCAGTTCCTCCCTCCTCTTCTAGACCTCTAAGAGCTCACCTTAGACAGATAATAAGATGGCTTATGTCCAAGAATGCCAGTTTTCATCCAATACGTCACCTTTTTCTCATAGTAATAGAGACCCCTCGTTTTATCAGGGCACATCACTGCTCAGATTTAAAATCCCACTTCCTTGGGCCAATTCTGCGGCCTAGTGATTAAGGGAGTCAGATCCAATATGGCAGACAGTGGCTTGAATCCCAGCCCTAGTGTCTTGAAAACCATGCCAGGTGTGTGTGCGTGTATGCCTAAAATCCTGATGGGTTGGAGAAATGGAGAAAGGATTGTGGGGTGACCATACCCCATCAGGGGGTGCTTTCTCTCTTTCCCTTTCTCTCTGTCTCTCAATCTCTCTGTCTCTCTCTGGTGAACACATGTGCCCTCTGGCAATTAAAAAAAAAAATGAAACAAAACAAAAAATTAAGGCTACATTTCCTGACTCTCTTACAATGAGTAAGCCTTGTGACCTAAGTTCTGGCCAGTAGGATGGGAACCAAAGTGACCTGTGTGATGTCTAAGTTGTTTCTGTAAGAGGAAAGAGTGTGTCATTTTGCTAACTAGAATGTGGACACAGTTGTGAGTTGTTCCTCACCATGCAGATGAGGGCTAAGCAATAAGATGAAAGGCGCTCAGGCTTCTGATATGTTCTCAGAGCAGAGATGCTCCCTAGTTGTCTGTAACAAAAGAGAGAAAAAAAAACTATTGAGTTAAGCCACTTTGATGTTGGATCTCTGTCACAGCAGCCAAGCTAGCTTGTACAGCTTTTCCCAAAATGACCTGCTCCACAAATACATTTCCCATCCTTGTTTTCCAACTTCCTCCATAACCCCTGCCCTCCATACTCAACTCTCTACTCTCTGTGCATGTAGAACTTCACCTTTTCCCTTTTAAAAAAATTTTTAATTGCTATAGGGCATGTGTACTTACTTTGATCTCTCTCTTTCTATATCTATCTATATAGAGAAAGATGTATGTATAGATGGGTGTGTATATATATATATATACATATAAAGAGAGAGAGAGAGAGAGAGAGAGAGAATGGAAGGCATCTCCCAGAAGGGATGACCATGCCACAATCCCTCTTCTTCTACTCTCCTCTTGGGATTTTGGGCATGTAACACACGCTCCTGGCATGTTTTTCAAGCTGCTGGGTCCAGGATCAAACCGTGCTGTCAGCCATGGGGGATCCAGTCACCTTAAGCATTATGCCACTTGCTGACCCACCTTTCCCTTTTCATGACCCTGTCTGTACATAGTATTTCCTCCAGTGACTGTATCTCAACTTGTCTAGTGCTCAGTCAACATCCCAGACTCATCTCCAACACAGCACTGTAAATCTTTGATTGTAATTGTCTGTCTCATGCATCTGTGCAGTATGTTCTCTATTTGGCCTTCTGAACCCACTTTCTACCCTTCCCCAGTTGGTTCTGTGTCCTGGGAGGCTGGTTTCTACAGGCTGTGTATAGCATAAGGTTCCTTCTCCTCTGGCTTCTACCTGGATTTGGCCAAAGGAAGGTCAAGAGAAAAAAGATGTTAAGATATTTATTTTTCCAGCTTCTTCTCTGCCAGGTTCTGCACTCCTCCAGAGAAGGCCACAGCTCCTCTCTGGCAGCTCTTTCTGCGGCTATCCGGGTATCCATCTCAACAAGCTGGGGCAATAACAGCTTCTTGGTACTGCTAGTCTCCGGGTGCTTCATCACATGTGTGGTTTTCTTAATCCTACCCATTCACTTACAAATGTTTCCATCATTAAATTCTCTTCAAATCGCCTTTTTGAGCACGCCATCTGTTTCCTCCTGGGACCCTGGCCCGTGCTATGTCTCGTTACACTGGCAGTAACTGTGAGAACCACAAGAGCAAGGACCAAGACTGAGATGTTCTTCTAACCCGATGCCCAGTTCAGCACCTAACAACTTCTGCACCGCACTGCTTCATAGAGTAAAGCCATCTCTGTTCACTCAAGATGCCTAAAGAAGAAGGCTGTTGGCTTTTGGCATAAAGTTTAACTTACATAAATCCACAGTGTGAATTTAAACTCTCACTGTAATTTCAAATGAATGTAAAATTTTTTCTCCTTTCTCACTTATATAGTCAATCATCTAAAAGTTAAATTCTACTCCAAATATTCATTCCATTCATTTCTTTCCATTTCTCTCATTTGCTTACCTGGTATCGTATACTAGTATCTTCCAGTCACCTGTGTTTTTGTTCAAATTTTTGGTCTAACGTAGCCAAGGACCAAGGAGTGAGCTCTGTGGGATACCACTGACCGCATCCTTCTGCCTGACATTAACCTGTGAATGAACACTCTCTGGTACTTTTGTTCTGTTGCCCTGAGACTATTACAAATACTATTTTTTCTTTTTCTTTTTTTTTAAAAATTGTCATAAGGTACAAGCACTTGCCAGAGAAAGATGAAGAGGTGGGAGAAAGCACGCATCTCTGGTTACGGTCACTCCACAGTTCCTTCACCCTTTCTTCATTCTGTCGAGATTTTGAGCACACACATACATCCAGTGACCAGGACCAAGATTCAAATTGCAGTCAGCCATGTGAGACCCACCTCCTATAACCACTAGGCCAAGGGACTGGTCCTAGAATTATTTTCTTAATTTAGTTTTTGATTATTCATTGTATACTGGAATACAACTTATTTTTTTCTAATTATTTTATTTAACTTTATTTATTTGTCTGTTTATTTATTTATTTATTTTAATTTGACCAGAGAGCGACAGGGTAGGGGGTGGTGAGAAAGCCAGCTTCCAGGTCTGGGACTTGAACTGCAATTGGTCATGTGGGAATTCAATGCCCTCAACCACCACGCCACCTGCCAGCCCCACAACTTATCTTTTTAGTGTGATCTTTTAGCTTGCAACCTTGCTGAACTCTTTTATTAGTTCTAATAGCTGTGTGTGTGTGTGTGTGTGTGTGTGTGTATTCCTTAGAACTTTCTATAAACAAGATCATGTTATCTGCTAATAGAGATAGCCACTTTCCTTGTAATCAGGGTCTTTGTTCCACCTCTTTGAATCTACCAAAAACCTAGCGTTGCTTCCAAAATGGATCAAAATGAAAGAGGTAGGACATAGTTTGCTTTCAAAATAGCCATTTGCTTATCCGATATCGTATATTGGTATCTTCCAGTATAACCTATGAATTAACACTCTTGCTACTTATATTGTGTTGCTTTGAGGGTATCAAAAGTAGAATTTTGTTGGAGGGAAAAAATAGCTACATTCCTCAAAAGGCTTCACAAATATCCCTCCATTCACTTATGATCTTGCTGGAGAAAGCAAGGAATGCCTAAGGAAGTGACTATTCAATAAATCACCAATAATTCATATTTTTTTAAAGTTTTTGTTTTAAGTATTTTTTTCAGAGAGAAAAGCACTCAAAACAGGGTTCTCATGCCACTATCTACCCTGGCCTTAGCCAGCCAGGATCACTGGTGTGTGTGAGAATGTACCCAGCATGCACGGAAGGACCTTAGGATGCAAACTCAGGACCTTCCCATATGGCTTCAGCTTCTCAGAGTGTTGCTTTATTGTATGTCACCACAACTGGCCACTAATTACTTTTTCTTTCTTTTTTTTTTTTTTTTTTGTTATGGGGTATATAGTCTCACCAGAGGGAGAGAGGGAGAGAGAAGTAAGAAAACACCCACCAAGAAGGATGGTCACAATGCAATGCCTGCTCCTCCATTCTCTCAGGATTCTGGGCATGCACATGCACCTGTGGTATTTTTAAGGCCACCAGGTCTGGGCCTCAAACTGCAGTCGACTGTGTGGGATCCAGCTGCCTTAACTACCATGGCACTGGCTGGCCCCTACCAATGACTTTTTATATAAAAACTTAAAAACCTGACCAGTAATAGAGTTCTCATTATGCGGGCATAGTGGAAAGAGCAGACTTTAAAAATTCTTCTTATTTTATTTTGCAAAAGAGTGGGTTTTCTTGCCAGTGAGAGACACAGAAACAGAGAGAGGAAGAGAGAGAAAGCAATCCCCAATGGGACATGGCCAAGCCACAATTTCTTCTCCTCTAGTTTTTCATCCTGTTGGGTTGTGGGCCATACACATACATGCCACCAGGGCCAGTATTCAGACTATACAATCGGCCATGTGGGATCTGGCTCCCTTAACCAATAGACCAGGGAGGGAGCCGACCCAAGAGAACAGATTTTATAGTAAATCTGGGTAGCATTTTGTAGGTATATAACCTTTAAGGTGAGAGAAATAATACCTATCCCCTATACATGTTATGATAACAAAATGGAGAACATTTATATAGAACTCCAGTACACACTCAAATTTCAGCCCCCTATTTTCTACTTCCATTGATAAGACAGAAATGATTCTTACTTAATTTGTATATTTACACTAGGTGAACCACCAATGAGAAAATATACTTCATTTATCTTTTGAAAAAGTTGAATTTCTTCCTAACCTCCATTTTTCAATTCAAAGCCAACACTAAGAATTATACGTTCATTAAGAAGGGAAGCACACTAGGATCACATGGTGTCACTAGAGATCACAGAATCTACGGGGAGAAAAGCACTCTATGGAGTAGTCAGGACTTACAACATGTAACCCAAATAAATTCTGGAGCTCCTTGTGGCCCACTTCTCAACTGAGCTATATTTAAAGCAGCACTGCCCTAATGCCAACAGAATGTTTTAAAAATAATCTATTTTTAATAAAAATCTTTCAAAGGAGAATTTATTTATTTATTTATTTATTTTACACAAGTTCTCTTTTTTTAAAGAATTATTTTATTATTGGGATCAGCAGTTAGTGTAATGGTTATGTCACTGGACTCCCATGTAGTCGACCGCGGTTTGAGTCCCGGACCCGGTGGCTTAAACTCACACCAGGCACATGTGCGTGCATGCCCGAGATCCCAAGAGGAGAATGGAGAAGGGATTGCGGCGTGGCCATCCTCCCTGGGGGATGATTCCTCATTTTCTGTCTCTCTGTTTCTCTCTGGCTTTCTGGCGAGCGCACACGCCCTATAGCAAAAACCTCTCCAAGAAAAGAAAAAAAAAAGGAATTATTTTATTATTTAGCTTTATTTATCCATTTATTCATTTTAATTTGACCAGAGAGTGATAGTGTGTGTATGAGAGAGAGAGAGAGAGAGAGTATGAGAAAGCAAGCCGCCACATCTGGGACTAGAACCGTAGTTGGCCATGTGGGAGTACAGTGCCTTTAACCACCATGCCACCTTCTTGTCCCAATAATTTATTTTTTATTCATAGAACCTTGTCTTCAGGTGAACTTCTCTTTCTTCTCCAATTGTTTCATGCCTTACAGCTATTCTAAAACTTTCCATTCACCAAATCCTAAAACACAACTCCATAAGAGTCAATAGAACGCTTTGTTCATTCCTCCTTTCTTTATCGTATGGATCAACCTAACTTCCTTATCTATATCCTTCTCCTTTACTCTTCTGACTACTGGGTCTTCTTTCTTTCCAGCACAGTAGCTAGAAAAACATGACAGGCATGTGTGCACATGTACCCAGGATCCTGATAGGAAGGAAGAATGGGGGAAAGGACACTGGGCATTGCCAAACCTCACTCGTAGGGGTGGAGGGCATGCTCTTTCTCTCTCTGGCACATACACTGGCATAAAAAAAAACAAAAAGTACATTATCCTAGGTATGTTGGTGAGGTCGCTTCAGGATGAGATTAACATTTGAATCAGTAGGCTCAGTAAAGTAGATTGTGCTCAGTAAATGGATGATCCTCTTCCAATCAGTTGAAGGAATCCAGCACAAAACCTAAAGACTGAACCTTCCCAAATTAGAGGAAATGCTACCTGCTTGACGGCTGAGCTGGGACATTGATCTTTTCCTGCCTTAGAACTTGAACTGAAAAATCAGCTCCTCCTGGGGCTCCAGTCTACTGGCTTTCAGACTAGGACTTACGCTAGCAGCTCTTCTGTTTCTCAGACCTTCACACTCAGATTGGAACTACACCATCGGCTCTGCTGGATCTCCTGCTTGTCAATGCAGTTTTTGGAACTTCTTAGCCTCCCAATCATAAGAGTCAATTTCTTGTAATGTATAAATAAATAATCTATATAAATGTATATGTGTATTTGTATATAGGTCCTGTTTTTCTGGAGAACCCTAAGACAGCTGATAACCATAGGTTTTTGTTTATTCTGGTTGGCAGAAGCTCTAAAAGAAAGTGTTGAAGGCAGGACAAATATCTCTCTGTTGCTAGAAAAATGCACCAGTACATTCCATATTTCATGGCATAGAGTTGGAAGAGAGTAGAAAATGTTGAGATTAGATCAGTAGTTCTTAATTTTGCTTGCATATTCTAATCAACTGAGGTTTTGTTTGTTTGTTTATTTTTAATCTTGATGCCCAGGGATAACTTCAGATTAGTAACACCATAATCTATGGAAAAAAATTCAAGCATCAAAAAGTCTTAAGTTCCCTAGGTGATTCTAATGTATAACCAGAGTTTAGATGGTTTAGATGATCTACTAGTGTCTTGACAAACAATAGAGTTCATTCCTAGCCTCAAGTTGAAAGAAGAAAAGTAGGTAGTAGAAAGAATTAATACAGGTACATAAGAATGATTCCCTCCCCATATTACTTGCTTTAGGACTTTATAAACTGTCCATTATCTTGCTCAAAATTTTGAAAACTCCCAGTTTATCATGATGGCCATATATGTACATATATACTTTTAATTTTCGCCGGGGAGTGTATGCACTCTTCAGAAAAAGAGAGAGATAGAGAAGGAAAGTGAGAAAGCACCCACCATCCTGGGGAATGATCATGCCACAATCCTTTTTCCTCCATGTCTCTCTTCTCTTGCAATTTTGGGCACACATGCACGTGCACCGAGCATGATTTTCAAGCCACTGGATCCAGTACTCAAGTCATGCAGTCAGCCATGTGGCATCCACCTTAACTACCATGCCTCTAGCCTTGGCCATATTTAAATATAAACAGAAAATACTTTCTAGTGTAATGTTTTAATGACATTTTTATTTACTGCGCTTGATTTTTCCATGGCTCTAGCTTCTTTCCCGGGTAACAATAGAATTGAATCACACAAATAACATCTTCCAGAATGTTACACAGATTACAAAACAGGGGCCACCAGAAAATACCAGTCACCAAGCACCCCATTGTCTAAAATAGGAAAGTTTAGGGACCAGCAGGTGGCTTGGTGGGTGGGGTGCTTGACTCTCACATGGTCAACCACTACTTGAGTCCTGGACCTGGCAGCTTGCTTTCTCACTTTCTCTTTCTTCTCTCTCTGTCTTTCTCTGGTGAATGTACAGGCCCTATAGCAAATTGAGAAATAATAATAATGATAATAAATTAAATAAATCATTCTTTTTTTTTTTTTTTTTTTTTTGAGCAGTGGAAAGGTTTTTGTTGTAGGGCACGTGTGCTCTCCAGAAAGACAGAGATAGACAGAGAGATAGAAAGAGATAGAAATCCCTGGGGGGATGGCCACACTACGATCTCTTCTCCTCCATTCTCCTCTTGGGATCTGGGCACACACACACATGCACCCCGTGTGAGTTTAAGCCACCGGGTCTGGGACTCGAACGGTGGTCGACTACATGGGAGTCCAGTGACATAGCCGTTATGCCAACTGCTAGTCCCAAAATAAATCATTCTTAAAATAATAAAATAAGGGGCTGGCAGGTGGAGTGGTGGTTGAGGTGCTGGACTCCCACATGGTGGACTGTGGTTCAGGTTCTGGACCCAGTGGCCTGAAAATCACAACAAATAGATAGATAAATAAATAAATGTTTTAAAAAATAATATTTATAAAATTAAATTAGAAAGGAAAGTTTACTCCAAGCAGTGACTATACTTGGGAGAATTTTTATTCAATGCTTAAAACATAAAGAACATTCTCAGTGAGGCAAGAGGTCGCCAGATCTGAGAGATTTGTAGCTGAGAAAAAGAGAGAGAAAGAGGAAAAAGAAGAGGGAGGGGAAGAGGGTGAGGGAGTAGGAAAGAGAGAGAGACTAACAGAGAGATGGATGGTTATAACTCTTGAGGGGCCATTAAGGTTCAATTCCCTTGCCATATACCTCTCCCTCCATTCATTCGCCTCCTGTAAATGACTTTTCTGATTTACAGGGTAGAGGAGGGGCTATTCATTTCCTGTGTATTATTCCATTACTTACTAATATCTGAAACCAGACTAAGAGATGGTATAAGCTGAATGGGTGGAGGGCAGGATAGAAGTGTAATTGAATGAATTAATTCTTTTGGATATATTTTGTTCATTTATTTGTTTCTTTTGCTAGTGGATTCATTTCATCTGATATTGTGTGTGATAAAAGTATTATAGTAATTTATTAAAATTGTGAGTGAGAAAAAGGTAGAGGTGTTTTTGTTTTGTTTTGTTTTGTTTTTGTGCCGAAGGATCAGCCCTAGGATGGATCATTTTTAAAAAATGTATTAGAAAACCAGAATCTGCACTATCCCACATGGTCATCACCTTCTTAGCTATTCCTCCGTTAGTGTCCCTTCTCGAGGACAGTCCATGGAATCAGGGGATGGTGTGTCTCCAGCTAGATCCACCAGGGGTGGGGGAGACGGCATTTATTAAAAAAGCAATTTGTCACAACTTAGATCTAGCTTTAATAGAACAGGGAGTAAGAAAAAGCTATGAAGAAGACATAACATGAACAGAGGGCAATTACAATGTCCCTCATTTGAGTTAGAAGGTAGGAAATGGTTCTTAACTGTTTCTGTTTGTGTTATTAAAAGCACAATCTGGCTTAGCAACCAAATTTTAAAACAACTTGAAAGAAAAGTTCAGTGGGTTGACAAGAGCTATACACCTTGTAATTAATCGCAGAACTCATACTCGGGTGGATAAGAACTTGTTGGCTAAAACATTAAAAATAACCATTTCAGAAGAGCCGTACTTCACATGAGAGAAAGCAACCACAGTGGCTTAGTGTAGACGTGCTTCAGGGAGGACAGAGGCAACTGGTTTTTAATCAGATACATTTTGCTATCATATATAATATGTTATTTACTGCTCTACTGGGCTTTCTGTTCCAGAAACTTATGATTCAGGCTATAGTTTTTAGACTCTTCTAAAGGGCAAGAACAATATTTCTTTTGTTTAAGATCTAGCTCGTTAACTATTTTTATACTCACATACAAAATATCTCCAAAGGACACCACCGGGCAGTTATCCAGCTGTCTTTCTCCACCCTTCTTTATCCTATTTATAAAACCCTGATTTTGTTTGCTTACAATGAACCTAGCCACAGTAAAAGAAATATGGTGGGTCTATTGCCCTTAAGGGCCATAGCCACTTCTGCTAGATATTTGTTTTCCCAGGTTCCCCTGCAGTGAGTGGTGGCCATGTGACCCAATTTGAGCCAATCAGATGTAAGGGGAAATCTCTAGGGAATTTCTAGGTAATGTTTTGATTTCTGACAAATGAGATAGGCATTTAAGAAGATTTTCTTAGGGTGCCTCTTCTGTTCTTCTTCTGTCTGAGATATTGATGTTAGGGACTGATGCCTGTAGCTGAAACATACATAACCACGATTTTCTGCATGAGGCAACAAGCATGATGGAAGACGAAGATAATGTCAAAGATGCTGACCCAGAGCGCTGACATTGTCCAGCCACTCAATAAGCCCTGGGATTGCTTTCAACTTACTCCTGTTAAATAAACAATAAATAGCCTTCTGATTGAAACCAATGTCTATTGGGGCTTCTAGCATTTACAACCCAGAACATCTCAGCCAGTACAATTCCTTTCCTCTCAGGGCACAGATTTTTATTGCTTTATCATGGTATCATGGAGATGATTCTTCAGCTTCTCTTTCTGGTTTGTTAAGCTAATTTTTTGTTTGTTTGTTTTAAATTAATTTATTTATTAATTTCATGGGGGGACAGAGAAAGGAAAAGAGGGAGCAATAGAGAGAGAGGCACCATCAACAGAGTTCTGATGTTGTTATCCACTTGCAGTCTCAGCCAGCCCAGATCACGGGCACACACATATGTGCCTGACATGATCAGGGCAGTCCCTGGATGTGAACTCAGGACCTTCTCTATTTGGGTCCAGTTGCATTACTGCTACACTACTACTTAGCCCCTGGTTCAGGATTTGTTTTTATGAGAGAAAGAGGAAGAGTATTTTTTTAAAGAGAAGCTTTTGCTATAGGGCTATAATTTTGCTATAGAGAGACAGAAAGTGAAAAATCACCCCCCAGGGGGGTTGGCCACACAGCAATCCCTTCTCCTCTAGTCTCCTCTCAGGTTTTTGGGCACACACACACATGCCTGAAATGAGTTTTAAGCCACCAGGTCCAGAACTTGAACCGCAATCGACTATGCGGGAGTCCAGCAACATAACCATTATGCCATCTGCTGGTACTAGGGGAAGATATTTCTGACAGGATCTTGGCATTGTGATCCTCTGTCCCAGCCTCCCAGTTAGCCAGGATCAGGGGTGTGTACTATTGTGCTCGGTCTGGTCAGGTGTCTGAGATCTGAACCCCGGCCTCCCATGTGGCCTCAGCTTTGCACAGTGTCACCCTACCACTTGTGCCACAGTAGCTGGGCCTAATCCAGTTTTATATACATTTTAAGTAGTTGGCATCTGTGTGAAAAAGATAGAATTTTTTTTTCATGACATCTATCAGTAATTACGTATGTGTTAACTCTCCTAATGGCAATATTAACCGTAAACATTCACAGTATTACAGTCATTTGCAGCTAGGAATTCTGATAAGCATTCTTCATCTGGAAGGTTGGTTCTATGAATACAGCATTATTATTTCCATGTTGATGAGTCAACATTGTGTGTATTTCCTCCAAAATAGTAATTTCTTATTGGATTTCAAAGTCTACATGCTACTTTCATATATATTAATTCAATTGATTCTCACAACCTCACAACACAGATCTTATTTTTTTTCTGTTTTACAGATAAGGACACCAAGACTGAGGAAAACTAAGTGACTTGTTAATTCAATAAATACCTGGAAGAACTTGGATTTAGATCAAAGCCCATGCTCTTGCACAATAGCATGTCTTGAAGAACAGTCACTTGGAGAGGGTGTTGTTTTCAATCTTCAACCCAATGTCCTCAGATATCTTGACATATTTGTAGTTATTGAACTTCATAGAACTTCAAAGTATAAAATGGATTTCCCATATCTGTAATAAATTTCTGCCCTAAGGAACAAAAACAATGAAGTTTTAGAACTGGCTTAAACACATTTCGCAAAGCCCCAAAAGAGCACCAGAGTGATACATACAGATGTTCTTTTTAGAAATTCTTTTTATCTTGGGATCGATAGGTGGCGTGGTAGTTAAGGGTGCTGGACTCCCACATGGTCGACTGCAGTTCAAGTCCCGGACCTGGTGACTTGCTTTCTCAGTTTCTTTCTCTCTCACACACACTTTGTCCCTCTCTGATCAAATTAAAATAAATAAATAAAAGTTAAATAAAATAATTAAATTTTTTTTTCTCTGTATTCATGGAAGGGCACATCCATGCACACCTGAGAGAGAGAGAGGAGCACCCTCCCCAGGATCTGTTCTCACCCCATGATCCCCTTTCTCTCATCCTCCAGCTAGTCATATGATGGACACTCAAGCATGTGCCTGGTGTGATTCTGGCTGATCACGCTGGGGATTTATAGAGCAGTTACCATGTAGGATCGGGTAGCCAGAGGTGTCCTTTTTCCTGGATCTTCCATAGAAAATGTTCTTACTGTTATTACCTAAGTCATATTATTGTGTCGTCAGGAAAGTCCTGATGCAATTTTACATAGAAAAACACATCATGACTTTCCCGACAACCTAATAGAATGAACATGTAAGTTCATCCAGGACAGAGAGCCTATCTTTGCTATGTTAGTATAGCACAGTCCCCTGCCACATAGTAGCCTCTCTACACTTATTAAGTGAACAAAACCTTACTGATCTAATTCCTCATAGGCACAGAAATACTCTATAGGAACCACAATAACAAAACACAGTTTGTTGTGTCAAAAAAGTTGTTCCGTGCAGTTTCGAGGAAGAAACATTGTAAGTAGCCACAAGGTGAAGTTTCTTCACACTTTTTCTTGAACTGGAGGAATTATCCAAAAACAAGAGGAAAGCAATTAGTTTTTTCAGTAGTAATTGTAGTTTCTAGAAATAGTGTATCCATCTTCCGTTGGGAACTGTCTTGTTTCTAATCACTTTTCTCCTCTTGCTGGATTAGTTTGGAAACATTATTGTCTGAGTTTAGTGAATGCCTTTGGTTTTTAATATTGCAACCACATCACAACAGGTAGTGAAGGAAAACAACTGGACTGAGGAAAGCTGTGCACCCATTAAAGTGTCAAAAGAGTGAAATTGTATCTCAGAAAATCTTACATTTCTGTGAAAGTTTTAAGAAAAAAGATTTGCTTTTATTTCCCGAGAAATCTATGTTGCTGGTGTTTTTGAAATGTGCTTCCATTTTTATTGAACTTGGTTGCTCTAATAAGGAAAGGGCTCATAATAAAGGAATGCTCATGAATTATCATTGCATATATTTGGTTTGATCCAATGTAGGAAAAAATACTTCAAATAATGTTCATACTTGGATTTTGTTTTTTACAGTCTATTCAGATTTATTTGGTGATTGAATTCCTTTTTTTTTTTTTTTTTTTTTGAGAGGTTTTTGCTATAGGGCGCGTGCGCTCGCCAGACAGACAGAGAGAGACAGAGAGATAGAAAGTGAGAAATCACCCCCCAGGGGGGATGGCCACGCCGCAATCCCTTCTCCTCCATTCTCCTCTCGGGATCTTGGGCACGCACGCACACGCGCCCGGCGTGAGTTTAAGCCACCGGGTCCGAGACTCAAACCGCGGTCGACTACATGGGAGTCCAGCGACATAGCCATTACGCTAACTGCTGGTCCCGTGATTGAATTCCATTTAAAGGAATTCCTTTTTAAGGAATGATAAATGATCAGTGAAAAATTTGAGGCACTAAAAAGTCTGAATTCGCTTTGCAAACAGCTAACAAGAAAGCCAGGCAGCCTAGAGGGACTAAAATATAGGCCATCCCATGACCCAGAGAAGACATGGATAGCTATAGTCATCACAACGTTAGAAAGGGGAATCTTGCTATTAATAGTAACATGCAAGAAAACTAATGTGTGCTGCTGATAATCTGGTATCTCTTCACATTTGTATTCCTGGGATGAAATTCTTGAGAAAAAAATAGAGCTGTGAAAATAGATGTTTCTGCTACATAATAGTATGACTCTGATCCGCTTCAAGCCATTTACACACAACAATACATGCTGCTTCACCAGGTGGGTGCAGGGTGAGCTTATAGAAACCTACACTTGCTCAGTTTTTTATTTCACCTCATGGCCTCTGCCATATTTCGTTTCTCTTTATTTTGAAATAGCAATGCAGCATGCTGGCCACATTGAGGAGAAGACTACTGATTGTGATGAGAGCAAAAGAGGACCTACCCAGTCTTCCTCACCTGCATCTTTATCTGTGGCAACCATTTCCCATGTATTTGCTTATATGAAATGCACAGAGTGTAGAACTTCATACTAATATTGAGTAATTGCTACAGGAGACAAATTACCAATCTTCATGTGGAAAGGTAAGGCATGATTCCCAATTTTTTAAAAATACATATGTTTAAGGGCTAGCAGTGGCATGGAGATTAGGACAGCTGGATCCCACAGGGCTGACTGCACAGTTGGAGTCCCTGGCCCAGCAGCTTGAAAACTCCCTGGTTATGTATGCATGTGTATCCAAAATTCCAAGAGAAAAATGGGGCAGAGGGGTTTGTGGTGTGGTCATCCCCGCCATGCCCCAGGCAGGATAGTTTTTCACTTTTCCTCCCTCTGTTTCTCTAGCAAGTGTGTATGCCCTACAGCAAAACCAAGGTGGAAAAAAAAGAGAAAAATGTGCGTGTATATACTTTTTGCTATTATAATTAAGATCTTTAAATGGAACCACAATATATAAAACACTTGCAAGTAGTGTAGTTCTAGTTGAAGAAAGTGAGAAACGATCACCTCTCTCCCCTAAGATAGCTCTGGGCTTCTCCAGAGACCTATAAGGTTCTCAGAAAGACAGTTTGAAAGTTACTGTACCTGGATTTGAAAACCAGGCTCTGGAGTTGGCTCTACAACCAGAGCCGTGCAATTTTGGAAAAGTGATTTTGCCCTTAGGGCGTCAGTTCCCTCACTTATAGGATGGACGATCTCTAAGAGTGCTTCTACTGATATTTCACTCTGATTTCTAAAATAACTATTCATACTAAGACTTTGCAAAGAAATCTTTTGGGAATAAAATATGAAGAAAGGCGCCTATTAGCATTAAAACTGATTTGAAACATAATGCACTTATTTACTCAAACACACACACACACATAGTAAAAACCGTCCAAACTCTCAGGTTTGCATTTCTTGATCTACAATCATCGTAGTCCATCTTCAACTTAAACCACAACACATATCAGACGGAATATTTATTATTTCATGTGTCTGTAGCTGTCCATATCTTAAGGATTTTAATACCATGCATATGTCCCACCATGGTGGTACAATGATAATGCAATGCTCTGCAAGGCTGAAGCACATGGGAAGGTCCCAGATTTTATTCCTGAAGTCTCCTTGTACATGCGTGATGTGTGCATGTGTGCCCATAAATCTGGCTGGCTGAAACTGGGGGTAGATTGTTACACAAAGGCCCTGTTAGGGATCTCTCTCTCAGGAGAAAGAAGTAAACACACTTAAAAAATGAGATGTGCAGGACCAGCAGATGATATAGCAGTTACATTGTTGGACTCCCACATGGCCGACAACAGTTCAAATCCCAGTCAGATGGCTTGAAAATCATGTCAGGCATTTGTGTATGTGTGCCCAAAATCCCAAGAGAATAATGGTGGAGAAAGGAATGCGGCATACTTTCCCCCTCAGAGAGTAATTTATAACTCCCTTTCAGTCTCTCTCTGTCTCTGGTAAGTGCACATGCCCTATGGCAAAAACCTACCCAAAAAAGCACATATGTAATATTTCTCATCTCACATTAGCAAATTAGCAGGTGTCTCATTTTCACCTGGAAAAGTTGCGATTAGTACTCTATATGACTATTACAATTTAGCCAGTGGTATTTGCTTGATTAGGCTACAACCTAGTAAAATACATATTTTTATTCTAAAAAGTATGCACTCACCTTACAAAATTCTTCACAAGTTGATTTTTTGTTTCCCTGCACAGCTGTTCTCTATTATGCAACCATGTTGTACAGTATTTGGCATATAAATAAGTGTTCAGCTATACCTAGTATAATTAGAAATGTTGTGGGTGTTGAGGAAATTGTAAGGGCAATGCTGAAGTGATTACCCAGGCTGGGCAATGGATAAATATGGTTGGAAGAAACTGGTGAACTAGGTAGGGACAAAGGGAGGTGTCAAAGGATTTTACACCGTAGTACTAATTCCGCAGCAATGAGAAGGGCAGGATGGTCAAAGGGCGAAGACCAAAAGTTCAGGCCTCAGAGACAGAAAAGAACTGAGTTATGAATTCCAGGTACAGACATGCAGTTGTATTTTTTTCTCTTCTGATTTTTTTTTTTTTTTTTTGAGAGGTTTTTGCTATAGGGTGCGTGCGATCACCAGAAAGACAGAGAGAGACAGAGAGACAGAAAGCGAGAAATCACCTCCGGGGTGATGGCCACACTGCAATCCCTTCTCCTCCATTCTCCTCTCGGGATCTTGGGCATGCATGCACATGTGCCCAATGTGAGTTTAAGCCCCTGGGTCCGGGACTTGAACTGCTGTCGACTACATGGGAGCCCAGCAACATAGCCCTTATGCCAACTGCTGGTCCCAGCAGTTGTATTGTTGAAGGAGAGTGCAGGAAGGGATTTCCGAAGTCAAGAGAAGGTGTAACTGGGGGTTTCACATGCTGTCATGGAGGACCTAGAATGGCTAAAGCAAAACCTTAAAGAGCTCACACTTACACAGTTTGCTTCAAGTGTGTAGTACCAGATGGCCACCAATCAGATAGTATTCCTACATCAAGAGGCAGGTTGATGAAAATATGTCCATAGCTCCTACTTATTTCCAAAATTCTCTTATTTCTTCCAGGAAAAAATATTAAGTTAATTTGCTATTGCACAAGGAACAAGCACTTTTAATTAGGAGTCAAAATGATTCCGAGTATATGTACAGCATTTGACTAGAGAGATGAATGACCCTTCACAGTGATAGGCTTTTAAAGTTCCAAAAGTCATGGCTGTCCATTTCACAGAAAAGAAAACTGAGGCCCAGGAAGTGCACATGATTTACTTAAGGTCATGAGACAAGTTTGATGATTGTGGAACCTAGATTAATCTTTTCTTTCATTACACTGTGAGGGCTTTAAGCCATTTAACTTTTGTGCTGATCTGTGAATTAGAGATAATAGATGCCATTAGCTGGCCAGATCTGTGTGAACAAAGGGAACTGCATATCTGAGACAACTGTGCAGATAATTCCATTTCCTAAGATGCAAAATATGTTTTAATGAAAATATCTAGATAATTGAAACCTATTTTATTTTAGAAGTTTTAAAAATATGTAATTACCCTATTTTCCCTTTCACCTTACTAAATGCTCAATAAATAAAGATATTGATCTCATCTATAGGAGGTTCCCATAATAAATAATTCAATTTATAAGTATACACAAAAAAGAGAAAAGTGACCAAATGTAATATCACTAATAACGGAACAATCTTCTCATTGCTAAACACTGAGGAGAAAACAATATCTCTAATGCATTGGGTTGTCAGAAAAGTTATGACACATTTTTGCATAGAAAAACATGAAAAAATAGGTCACAACTTTTTTGACAACCCAATAGTATTCTTGCCAAAATTGCTTAATCGAGCCTAACCCTAAGGCCACACTCAGCTATATATTGTGGGATATCCTAGAAAATGACAGGTCTAGATTCTTTAAAAAAATCAATGTTGTAAAAGAAATTTTTTTTTTTAAGTGAAAGAACTGTGTTAGACAACAGAAGACTTAGAAACAACAGTGAAATGCAATGCATGATTCTTGATAAAAGCCAGGTGAAAAAAAGAATCTAAAAGATCAGAATTGGGACAATTTTAAAAAATGTAATATATGCTGTATGTTAAATCATTTTATTTGTATCAATGCTAAATTTCTTGAGCACGACAATATTGTGGCTGTGTAGGATGTCCTTATTCTTAGGAGATGTGTGCTGAAGGATGAAGGGGTGAATGATGATGTCTGCAACTTATTTTTAGACTGTTAGTCGAAAAAGTGTAGGGTGTGTGTCCACAATCGGGGAAAGCAGAGGTGAAAAAGGGAGAGAGAGCATATGAGGTAAAACAGTAGCAATTGGTGATTCTAGGTGAAGGGTATAATGAGTCGTCATTATACCTGCAATTTTTAAAAATAAAAAGTTAGCCAAAAAAGAAAAAAAAGGGAGAACTCTGCAGGATATTGTCCTCTATACAAAATATATTGGGCAGAGGGAAATGAATAAAATGGGAACATTTATACCTTGTCTAGTAAATCATTACTTGCCCTGGGCAAGCATCAATTAACAAGGCTATTATGAAGCACTTTGTGAGTATAACACTTGAATAAAATGCTAAATAAATGACAGACCTAGTTGTGTTTCCTAGGGGAGTCTCTCTCCAGTTATTGAGGAGCTTAACTTTAGTAACCACAATGTATAAGATGTACATAAATTAATCCAATCTCTAGAATTACAGAATGCAAAAGTTTTTCTGATTAGTTTCAACTAATCAGAGGCAATGATTGTGGCTGTTTATCTCTTTAAAAAAAAAAAAAAATCCCACCATACCAAACTACATCTACTTTTAGCCATAGCGCATTCTGTCTCTCCCAGATGGTAGGAGTCCCTCCCTCTATAAAAAGAGAGGTCTAACATCTGTCATCGTGTGTGTGTGTGTGTGTGTGTGTGTGTGTGTGTGTGTGTGTGTTTCCTAAACAAAGAAAACCCTTTCTGATACACCTAGTATGTAGCAGGGATTAAGGGTTGGCTAAGAAGTTTTTCTACAGAGTGTGACACCTGAGTTACTGGAAGATGGAGGGGATAAAAGACAGCAAAACATTGCAGCAGAATGAACAAAAGTAACTACTGGCTAATTAGTTTATCTAAAATATAAATAAGATCTACTGTTCTCAGAAAGTCTGTGGGGTTCCACACCCCCTTCTGATTCCTTTTTTTTTCCCTTTGTTCATTGACAACAATCTAATGACTGTTTTCCTCATGTATGAGTCAATTACTTCTGTACAGATAACTAAATATTTCTGAGTTATTCATTGACAAGAATTATCATGATTGGCTTAGAGCAAACAAATCAAGACTCATCCTTTGGAGCTGAGACTGAGATTGATGCAAGCTTTTTCTCAATCGCATAGCTTTACAAAACCTGAGAAAAAGTAGAGTTTTGTTAGCAAGGAAGAGAGCAGGGAGAATGCTTGATGGCCACAGTGTCTGCTTTTAGGAGGGAAACTGACTCACTAAATATTTTGGAAAGTTAACAAGGCAATAGGAAGTGAAGGACAGAAGATGAAAATGATACTCATGAGTTTAACTGCATGACTGGGAAATTGTGCTTCTACAAACTGAAATAGAGAATAAGTAGAGAAAGTAGATTCAACTATAAGATAAGTTATACTTTTATTAAGCTTCATTCGAGGTGCCCTCGATGTAACTACAACAAACATGTAAAGTTTCAGGTAGAATAACAGATTGAATGTATATAGATCTACGTGTCATGAGCATATGGTAAAAATGAAAACTATGAAGTAATTAAATCACCCAAGGGGAGTGGATAGCATGAGAAGAGCAGTAGACAGAGAGAAACTTGTGAGAGAGATAGAGAAGGAATAGCTAGGAAGGTTTTAGGGGGACAGGAAGAAAGCAGTGTTTCAATACCTAGGACTAAGAGCTTTGAGAAGTAAAAGTGACAGGCACCATTCGAGGTAAAAGAGAGGTCCTATTAGCTTCAGTCTAAAGATGTCACTGGGGGCCCAGGTGCAATGGTATATGTTGCCAGGACTCTGTACAACACAGTGAGGACCTGTCTGAAAAACAGCTGGACATAGTAGCAGCTATAGTTCTAGCTGGTAGGCTGAGGCAGGAGGATCACGACAGTGAGACCCTGTCCAAAAAAAGGAAAAAAAAAAAAAAAAACTACATATATATGCATATATTGAGTCATTGGGAAAATCACAACACTTTTGCATAGAAAAAAATACATCATGACTTTTCCAACAAGCCAACATAATTAGATTTTCCATTATGAAATCACTGGTGGCCAAAGGGTAGTGGAATGTGGAAGAAGGAAACACAGAAGGGAATGAAAAGTAAGGAAGTGGAGAGGATGATGTAAACAAACACTGAGCAGTTTGAGTAAAAAGGGAAATAGGCACATTTTAGGCTAAAACTAAAGAGCTAATAGAAAGAGACCAGTTGAAGACAGGGACAAACTGTGAGAGAAAGTCTGGAAGGCTTACTAATGAGGGTACAAGGAGTGCAAAGGAGGGAATGAAGCTTAAACAAAGAGGTTGCACTCATTCTCTGGACCAAGATATAGAGCAGTATATTGATGAAGCAAGTGTCCAGGAAAACAATGGTAATATCCTCCATTTAACAGTAATTATGAGGCAAAGTGCTCTAGTCAGGAATTTTTCAGTTGCAAGAGATAAAATTTAAATTCAAATAGTTAAAACAAAAAAGGAAACGTATTAGATTATATAACTTAAAAGAAGTTTACTGTCATCAGGTATAGCTAGAACCATACACTCAAGTGATCTGTTTTTTCTTGGCTCGGTTGATATTATTTCCAGACAAGCTCTACCCATATGCCCACATCTCCATTCTTTTATACTACTTAGCAGCAAAGATCTGAAGAGGAGAGAGTGTCTCCCTTTGCAGTCATGCATCCGAAGTTCTAGGAGAGATTTTGATTGGTTAGCCCTAGGTCAAATGCCTTATCCCTGAAACAATCAGTATGGCCAAGAGGATATGGTCATCATTCCAAACCATGAGAATGGTAAAAGGATGGTCTTTTGCCAGAATGAAAAATAAATGAATGCTAGGGGCCGGCAGGTGGCTTGGTGTTTAAGGGTGTTGGACTCCCACATGGCCGATTGTGGTTCGAGTCGCGGACCTGGCGGCTTGCTTTCTCTCTCTCGCTCTCTCTCTCTCACACATACACTCTACCCCTCTCTGGTCAAATTGAAATAAATAAATGAATAAATAAGTTAAATAAAATAATTAAAGAAAAAAAAGTAAACAAATGCTGAGCACACAACAAGAGATGTTTACTGCCAAGGTTTCTTGCTGATGCCAAGGTGTTTGAAGTTGAGTAGAAGACTTGTAAAGAGTAGAAAAGATTTGGAATAGTCCTCAAGAAATATATGGGAGCTTAAATTTACCAAGTAATGAAGCTGATGGTAGAAATATTAAGGATATAGTTGAGGTCAACTAAGTTAGCACCTCTAAGATTTTATCCAACAGCATTTAGCTACTCAGGGGTAAATAACAACAATAATACTATGTATACAATGTAATAATGCCAGGCATTTTTTCTTAGAGAGTTCATGTACTGACCCATTTCGTCATCAAGACAACTCCATGAGGATGACAGATCAAACTGCACAGAAGCAGGTAAGGTTGATCATGACATTGACATTTCACTGGTGGGTGCAGTGAAAGTAGGGAGCTCGGAAGGAACTAGCCTTGGGGAAAGCTTAGGATAGAAGTGGGGCTGGAAGGAGGCCAGTGGATAGGGAGAGGATTTCTGTGACGTTGACTGGGGTGAAGGTGAGAGAAAGACAGACTTCGAAGGATAAGAGGTTGTTGTCAGAAAATAGGATATTGGAGTTTGAGATTTTAAGGAGATTTCAAATTCATTTCTGCTCAACTTTCATTCCTATTTCTAATATCCAAAAATAGTCTTAAAAAATCAGTCTTCAAAGTCATGTACAACTCAACTCTGGTTGAGTTCCAGCTTTAGATAAGTAATCCCGAACAAGAAATTTAACTTCTCTGCGGCTCCTGTGTTTTCAGCTATAAATTAGAGATGATAAAATGCCTCCCTCATAGGTTGTTGTGTGAAAATCAAATGAATTGATGGATGTAAGACACCTACAGTATATTATATATGATATATAGTGGATGCTCAATGTACTGTACACATTCTCATACTTACCTTATTATTATACCAACATTATTATCACTAGCTTACACATCGCTCCTGACAGCATGAGGGCAATACCCAGTGTCTCATTCATCACGTTTCCTTAAGACTTAGCTCAGAGCTTGGCACACAGAAAGTACTCAATGAATGGATATGCAACCTGAATACTGGCTACTTCTATTTCAGAGGTCATCTGCTTCTAGTGTAAGTGGGGGAAATAGTTTTTTCTTTCTTCATATCTATTTCTGATTTGGCCTATACCAAAGTTTAATTCCTATACCAGGTCACTGAACAAGTATTTATTGAGACTCACCTTATTTCAAGCACTATGCTAGTAATTGGGGATATAATGGCACAAAAATGGACAAGGTCTTTGTCCTTATGGAGATTGCAACTACAGAGGAAGCAGAAATGATGAGATAATTTTACAGATAAATGTAAACTTATAACTATGATGCTTATCACTAAGGAGAGGCTATCAGAAGGAAACTAACCTAGTCAGGAAGATTAGGAAAAGTTTCATCATGTGAATAATGATTGAGCTGAGGATGAGAAGGAATTAACTTGACGAGAAACGACTAGATAAGTTCTCTAGGCAAAGGGAACAGCATATGCAAAGTGTCTATAAACAGAAGAATAAGTATCTATAAACATCAAGAATCAGAACTGTGCAGTTGGAGCAGAGAGACACAGAAACCTTCTTATGCTAGATAAAGCTGGAAAGAAATGTGGTGGCCAGAGCATTCAGGGCCCAGAATCTCCACTTATTCCTACCACTAGTCACCACATGGAACTATAGGATACCACTGTCCTTGATGATATGCTTGTTTTAGCCAAAAGAAAAAAAGAAAGAAAGAAAGAAAAAGAAGAAGAATAAGTCTTATTTCATTTCTCTCTCACACTTCACACTCCATATACTACTTAGCCCAAGTAGTGGGCTTGCTTTCTCACTCCCCAACATCTCTCTCTTTGGTCAAATTAAATAATAATAATACGTACAATAAATAATTTTAAAAATAAAGTTTGAGGGATCAGCAGATGGCATAATGGTTTACATCGCTGAACTCCCACGTAGTCAATCATAGTTTGAGTCTGGACCCCATGGCTTAAAACTCACACCGGGTATACGTGTGTGCTCAAAATCCTGATAGGAGAATGGAGGAGATGGGATTGCATCACGGCCATCCACTCTGGGAGCTGATTTCTCACTTTCTATATCTCTGTTTCTCTCTGTCTTACTAGCAAGCACATGCACCTGAGAGCAAAAACCTCTCTGCAAAAAAGAAACAAAACAAAACAAAATAAATAAATAATGTTGGAGAATAATAAAGGGGAAAATGTGGCATAGTTCAGAACAAGAGACTACTGAAAATTGAGTAACAAACATTTTGATCTTAAAATGTTCTAAATTCATCCTTCCATCCAATCTCAGGTAAGACACTAAACCAAGACCACCTACTCTGGGTGTCTACTCCTAGTTAAGCAGTTGCAGCTGTTGCTCCAGCTGGTGCTAGCTGGCTGGCTGGTTGGTTGGTTGGTTTACTTTAACCTGTCCCAGATCATGCTCTTAAACATGACTTCCACAACAACACGTGAGAGAGGAAAATATGTATGTACGCAAAGGCAAGTTTCTTTCTTTGAGTTCATTCTTCAATTATAATAAACAACTAAGAACTCCTAGGTCAGCCCACCAGAAACTGGTCAGGTGACTTCTTACAATCAAACTCCCTTTAATAAAAAAATTGACATCACTTTAAACTTTTTATTCATTTAACAATTATTTATACAGCACTTAAAAGGTGTCATAGACTGTGCTGGTTCCTGACATACATAAAAACATGATCCTAGGCCCAGAAGTCTTCACAAAACAAATACAATCTTTTCCTTTTTCTTAGCAAATTATATGCTCTTGTGCATGGGAGCCACAAAATATGAGACTCAAAAACAAATCACTTCAATGTAATAGCTTATAATAGTCTTAAAACCCAGTAGAACTGTGTTCTATGGGAACACAGAGGAGAATAATTCTCCCTGGAGAAGTAGAAAGAGGGGACTTTACACAGAAGTCAACGTTTGAAATGCAGCCTTGAAGAATGACTTGAAGCATTCCAAGAAGAGAGAAAAAGGTGTATTCTAAGTACAGGCAACAACATGTGGGAAGGTACATTGGAAACCATTGGAATATCTGCCTGAAGGAGGTGATCTAGGCAGAGTAGACAGACTACGGCCTTCAGAAAGCAATGATATAATCCAATCAATTTCTGGAGATGCATGCGGCATCATAAATGTTTATTCTTTCAAGAATGTCCCAGGCCACTAGGTGATTATGGTGACTAACACACTCGATTCTTACATAGCTGACCAAGGTTCAAGTCCTGGACCTGATGGCTTGAAAATTACAACAACAAATAAATAAATAAATGTTAGGGGGAAATAAATGTCCCTTGGATGTTATATACATTAGTCAAGAAAAATTCAGCCATTGGCCTATGGTGTTCAGAAATGATTTTCAAATTTCATTTGTATTGGTGCTAGATACTCCTAGCAATTTCTAGATTTGTGGTTTGTTCACCTTCCATATACTGTGATCCCAAATTAGAGCATTGGGTAGAGAGCACTAAATGACTCTCTAATTCAAATTAAGGATGAAGTAGGTGGGAAGGCCCAATAAAGTGGTTCAGAAAGTCCAATAAATTTTTGGGTATTTCTGTATGAATTACCCAGCATTTGGCTTACTCCATTAACTGGTAATATACAAGAGCAACCATTCATCGAGTGACTATGATGTATCAAGAATGTTATCTATTTAAAATCTCTAATTCTCATACCTTCTGGAAATAGGTATTTTCCCTAGGTTAGCCACAAGAAAACTAAATTTGTAGAGTTTCTGCCCAGGACAGAGTGGTTCAGAGCAGGAATATAAAGCCACATGCCTGGGTTTGAATCTTAGCGCTACTAGTCTTCCTAGTCTTCTTTTTTTGGGGAGAGGTTTTTGCTATAGGGCGTGTGTGCTTGCCAGACAGACAGAGAGAGATAGAGAGACAGAAAGTGAGAAATCATCCCCCAGAGAGGATGGCCACGCCGCAATCCCTTCTCCTCCATTCTCCTCTTGGGATCTTAGGCATGCACGCACATGCACCCAGTGCCACTAGTCTTCTTGACCTTGGGAAAGTGCTGACCTCTCTATGCCCAAGTGTCCCCATCTGGAAGATGGGGATGCTATTAATATATCTAAGCACTCATAAAATTGAATAATGTAATTATTGCTATTATATTTATTAATGGACATGTTAAAACCTCTCAGCAAGCTTCTGCTGCCAAATACTACCATATAAAATCTGCCCTATATGAGGACAACTAGGAAGGAAGATTTCCTGCAAAATTATTACAATGCTTCCCAAAAATAACAGAGGAATGACTTTAAATGACATCTTCATTTTCCTCCATGTTTTGAGACAATGGAAGGATAATAAAATTGTGTGGCTGTAGTTCTCAAAATTCAGCATGTATAAAAATCATTTATGAAATTTGTTGAGATTATGGAGCACATTCTTCCCTTCTCCACCAAAAATACTGGTTTAGGGAGTTGGAGAGGATTCCTAAGTATTTGGTCTTACTGTCTATTTTTACATGACATGTTTTCTCAGTTTTTGTTTTCTTCTGTTAATTATATGAGCCACCAGCTCAAACCCCCTACTATTAACCTGAAGCTCATGTGGTTTTCTGTACATCCAAAGCTCCATTTTCCTCCTTGTTCTCTCAACTCAGACCCAATGCCTGGGTTTCTTCACAACCAGAATTCTCTCAAACTCAGAACTATTTTGCCTTCCTCTGGGAGTAGGAAGTAGGGCTGACTTTCCATCTTCTAACCCTTGAGAAATTGCTGCAGTGATTTAGCACATCAAACGCATGAGTGTGCTTAGCAACAGGAGGGAGGGGTTCTCACAGCCTTCCACTTCTTTCTTTCTTATAAAATTAGAATAAGTATTAAAAAGGAGAGATAAAACAATAGACTAAGAAAATTTTACTAGTCCCCTTAATTTCAAAGGTATTTCTGAGATAGTCCTTGTATGGTGGCATAGCCTATAGCAAACTGAACTGCCATATTGGAAGCCACATGGCCCACCCAGGGTTTGGATTCTGGAAGAGGCTTATAGACACACCAGGCACATGCATGGGCCCAAGATCAGAGGAACAAGAGGGATGAAGAAGGCACCTGGGAGTGATGAGATCTGTCCAGGGCCTCTCTCTCTCTCTTTCTCATACACACACACACACACACACACACACACACACACACACATCCTATCTTATTTATTTATGAATAAAATAAACTTGAAAAAAGAAACTTGAGATAAATCCTTGAGCAAGGAAGTTCTAACATTTTACAGAAATTATAAAGCATCAGGACTTGAGGGAAACCCCTGAACCCATCCCAGCACTCAGGGGGTACGCCAGAGCCCAGACAAAGCTGGTCTAGGAAGTCTTAAGTTGATGAAGTCTGCTAGGCCAAGGTTTTGTCCTGGAGGGGAACATGCCAGGCCTCTCCTCTGAGACTCGTGGTACAGAGTACTCCTGGGCTGCATGCTCCCTGGACTCTGTCCCACCTCTGCCAGCTCCCCAGGCGGGAAGAAACCCAAAATCTGCTCTACCCTGGGTAGTCACTGACAACTGAAAGCTTGAGTCCAGGGAGACTGCCTCCTGGGCAGCCCGTTTTTGCACTTTCCCAATCTGTTCAACTCAGTTTCCTGCCGGCAGGAGTGTTCATTTTTGCCAGCTTTAAACCACCAAGTGCCCCAGGCATGGGCCCGGCCTCTGGAGCTATGCCCACTGCCTGGCCCACTGCCCGGGAGTTGTCAAGTGTCTGGACTGGGTATCTGGACCTTCAGCTGCCTGTCCTCCAGTCTTCTTGGAATGGTGAGATGGGAAATATCCTGATCATTTTTCTAAGCCTACCCCAAATCTTCTTCATGTTCTTATTACAGGAAAGAACCCAATGTGGTGCAAGCACTCACTAAATGGGAAGAGTTATGGGACTTTTAAAGGCATTTGGGGATTCCTTCTGAGCCCTCCAAGATCATAAAACATTTCAAAGGGCTTTTGGGCCCTGGGTGGTAGATTCTCCAGAAACCACAGCCTGAATGCAGCCTCAGTTTACGGGCCTCTTCTAGGGCTTCTCCATCCTTAAGATACTTTGGGTAAAAATAGCGCTTTGGAAGAGGGAAAAACCTGGCTAATTTTAGCCTGAAAGAGCTTGTAAGTGAGGCTAAACCTGTCCATCTGTGCCTCTCGGGTGGTGTCCAGCCCAACAGCTGCCTAATGGGATGCCAAAGGGTGTCCAATGGGGGCAAACTAAAGGGGATGGCCAATAGAAGATGACCCATAGGGGGGTCAACTATGGGACGAGGAGGAGCCCCCAATGGGGAGAAAGAACGACAGGGCTGAAGGCTCCTGCTAGGTCAGAATTCCCACACCAGACTGTTCGGCACAGGGATGGTGTCGCATGTAAATCTCCAAAGTTAAATTGGTTCAGAAAAATTGTAGAAAAGTAAACACTATTTACTAAATAAACACCCACTAGATGGGTGGTCATCACACATGCTACATATCTGAAAATGTAAGTTAGAACAGTTTAAACCTTTCCATATCTAACGTCCGGCCATAATTCTGAGCTAGGTTAGTATTGTTTATTAACAAAACCAACATTTCCTTTTCCCTCCTCGAACAAGGCAGTTAGCCCTTTGACATAAATCTGTATATGAAAAAATATTGCTGTTTCCAAAATCATAAGTGAGAGAGTTAGATTTTTTTTTCTTAATTCAGGATTTGTTGTTTCCATATATAAACAGAAAGATAACCAGTCTGGCTTTTAGAAATCAAGTTTAGCTTGCAGAATGGGCCGTTAGAAAAATCTCTTTCGACCTTTATATTCAGCAAATTTGGAAAGAAAATCACTGGTAGACCAGTAATAAATAATAATAATAAATGTGAAAATATAATTATCATGATGACAATTATGAAAAGATATCCTGCAAAATGAAAAGATATCCCACAATGAAAACCTATCCTGCACTTTTAAACCCACAGTTTAGTTGATAACTTCTTCATGTCTACTTATCATAACAACAAGTCATAGAATAAATGGTCATTTAGAGCATTATTTATTGAATTCCCACATTTGCAATGAGCTGGAGATACTTTCCACATTTCAGTTTTTAAAAGTCACTAAAAATTCTTTGGGTCACAGGAGTAAAATTAAACATCCTGCGATGGATAATGCTAAGTGAAATTGCAATTTGTAGTCCTGGGTATAAAGATTAGCTTCACTCCAAAGCATTTCCAAATAAAATAACTTCGAATTAGAAACTTTTCTTTCATATTCCTTATGGACAAAGAAATTCTATAACAACTTCAGGAAAAAGTGATGATGCAGTATTAAAATGTTAAAAGTATTTTTTATCCATAAAGCTACAATTATTATCAAGGGTTTACTAACCCATTTAGGTTTTTAGAATCTTTACCATCTAATCTTAGCATACTGCACTTTTTGGCTAAACACATAAACTCATTACAATATCAACACAGAATTTTGTATAGCAGCAGCAGCACTTCTAAACATGTAAAAACATGTTACAGGTTATAAAACAGCAATAGACTTCAAGTGCAGTCAAAGTAATCTTGGATTAAAACTGGCATTAAGTCCTAATAAGCACATTCACCCATCAAATAGCACTAGAGGTTGGGCTGGTTATTAAAAACAAAGAAGGAAAACAGAAATAGGACGCTGGAGTATAGGATAACACACATACACAGAGTACAACGTGTATAGACATTTCAATATACATGTGTGTGTGTGTGCATATATGCACACACATATATGCACACACACATACATACATACGCATATTTTTTTAAAGACAGAAAACCCCATATACCCCTATGGGAAGCAGGGATTTCTCTCTTTCTCCTTTTTTCCCTCTCTCTTTCTCTCAGAACTGCTTTCATTTTGACCCAAATTTGCTGGCTTACTAAAATGATTTTACCTTTCTCATTAGAAATTCATTTGAAGTAAAATTGTAGTCTTCACATTTAGAGCATCAAACGTTATTTATCTTAAGAAAATGAATGCTGCCATTCTTTAATTTCATATACTATTTCTTTTGTTTTGTCATTCATCTGGTGTTAAATTTTGCAGATTGAGTTTAATGCCAACCAGTGATCTGCCTGGGAAACTTGCCTTCGCAGGCAGATGTCCAGATCAAAAAATAGCCTAGCCTATCTTTATGGAAGAAATACACACAAATATTCACACATCATACAAAACAAGGTTGAAATGGGCGGGGCCACTTGATTGACATCCATTTGTCACTTTCATTGGAAAATTTCATGGGCAGCTTCCAATATGCTTAGACAAATTTAGATGAATGAAAGCGCTGACTAATGATGCTATTATCTATATACCAAATATAAATGAAGGCCTGAAAACCCCACGCTGCTCACGTGGACTACTAAAATGAGGGGGGAGGGGAACTTAGAAAAATGAGGAAGGAATGCCTTGAGATGTCAAATTACTGAAAAGAAATAGCATCCAGCTATGTAAAAAGATAAAGCAGATTGAATAGTTTTGGGGAAGAGCTCTAAGTCTAGTAAACAGGGCTAGAGTGTTATGAATCGCAAACATTGCATTATCTACAATCTTTTTAACAATAAAATTATTTTAACCATCCATAACTGAGGGTTGTTATTTTAGGAGAATGAAGTCAATACATTTGTTTTCCTGAGGCAGGCAGGGGCAGTATTGTGCTATTCATGAACTTCATTAATATTCATTAATTTTTAAAGCAGTTTGGTTAGCATTGGCTATTATCTATACAGATATTTTGCCTTTAAATAAAAATAATTACAAAAACTTCATTATTTAAAAATGTAATTAGCATGAAATTCAAAACTTACGTTTTTATTAGTGGACATTATTCATTGGAGAGAGCACATCTTTTTCAGAAGGCTCTGTTTTAATTGAATTCCTGGGATAAAAACTCTAAAATGTATACTAACTAAAATAAGGTAACTGTACCCCAAATTTCACTGAAAATACTTAACTTTTTTTCATACTAATCTCCACTTTACAGAATGCCATGATTAACTCAATTAGTTCTGCAAACGAATTCAGTTGTTTGACATTCTTTAGCATTTCACAGTAAACCATTTTCACCCGTCCAGTGCCTCAGATCCCCAAAGATCCCAATGCACATTTAGTGATATTTACCTTATGAAGTAACTAAATCCAGATGAGCATAGAGCTCACATCGCTGTAAAAAGAAATTGTTTCCTCGTGCTTACCTCTCCCACTTCGAAACTGCAAACTCAGAAAACATCCTTGTGCAACTAGAAAATTGCAGACAGAAAAGCAAACTAGTTTTATTTGTAAATAAGCCTAACCATACAAACCATACAATACCTTGTTCTGCAAAAGTCTTTCAGCCTTTGTAAATCAGGCTTTTAACACTATGACAGATTAACAACCAGGGCAAATAATTCATGCACGTGGGGTTGGAAATGGAACCTTCCACACGTCCTTCTTGATTCACGTCCACTCTGAGGTACATGTTGAGTGATACTTTGTAGATTATAAAAAAATAAATTAATTAAAAATAATATACCACCCAAAGAAATGAAGTCTGAATATTTTAGAAATTGAGGCATAGCCAGAGGGAATGTAGTGAACAGCTAAACTTTCAAGAAAACATTTCTTTCTGTGTATGTGTGTGTGTGGGTGTGTGTAAGGACTGCCTGCTCTATAACTATATTTGAAGCAGTATGATTTCTGTTGGTCAAAATATCTTGCAGGGCAGTTCTAGAGAAACACCTCAGTTACATTTTCCTTAGATTTTGGTTTTGGCTTTTTGTTTTTCTGTTTAAGAAAGGCTGGCCCCTTGGGGCTGGTACAATTTTCCTGTTTAGGGCAGTTAGAAAAACATGGGAAAGCATCATACTTCTTGTTATTGAAGATACACGACTGTAGATCTCATTTTTCTAAGAACATGGTTACTAATAGCTGACCAACAAGAAGAGTAAATTGAGTTCCTGGCTCCCTAAATGGATTAAACCTGCCTCACTTACTTCCACAATATCCTAGTGGGGTAATGGCTAATACTGTCTTCAGAGATACTTCCTCAATCCAACATATTTCTGAAAAGTAGAGAATTTTGCTGCACCCGCAAGTGGCTGGCTTTCCAAGTCAAGGTTAAAGACTTTGGGGTGCCTGCTTTGGGGATACTGGACCTTCTCAGCCTCCTGCATCTGACTTGACATTGTGTGGAGGGTACCACAACTCCGTCTGAAATCTCCAGGTTGAGTCACTATATGGGGTTCTGAACTAGATGCAAAGTTACTGCCAGTGTCTGAAGTTCCAGCTCCTCCATGAAAGCCTGTGATCCCCAAATGCCACCACTTGATGAATGTCCGGGGTCTCAACTCCACAAGGCCGCTTTGTTCTCTCGGCACCTGGGCATAACTGAACAGGTCCAGTGAAGGGTACGGAATGGAAAGGGTTAATCAGAGTCCCCAGCGCTGGAGGAGGCCAGGAACATCTCAGCGGGGGCGCAACTGTAAACCACAAACACCCAAACTAGGTAGCAGCTCTGGAACTGAAACTCCAGACCTAGCTTAGGAAAAGAAGTTTAGACCGAGTGGCTCCATCAAGGTATCAGCACAGACCTATTAAAGACAGACGAGGTGGTACCTCCCAGTCCTCAATCCATGGGTTTATTTTACGTTGCAGTCTAAGTCCCAAAAATACATTTTTTGACCCCAGTGCCCTTTATTTCGAAAGATCCCCAGAAGTGTCGGCAGAAATGTCCAGTAGGAGGGCTGAAAGAGCAACGGGTACCCCCCCAAGCCCCAACCTTTGCCTCTCCACCGTTTCCAAATAACCTTTGTGGCGGGGTGGGGGGACGCAAAACCACCTCTGCAGGAGTCGGTGCATCCTCAAAACCAGCCGCAGCCAACAGGCTGCAGGACCACCTCGCCGGTCCCCAGTCCCGGCCCCAACTGTCCGCAAGCCCCCGCCGCAGTCACTTCCCTACTGCCCACCCGGGGCCGCCCCTGATCTCCCCCAAGAAACCCACAAGCGCTCCCTGCGCCCACCAGCGAATTCCTAACCGCCCCAGCCTTCCAGGAAAGAAGAGGAAAAAAAAAAAAGACCATGACATCACGGGCAGGTTTATTTGGGTTTGTTTGTTTGCTTGTCGGCTCGATTAAATACTCGTGGAAGGTGAACGTACCCCACACAGGAGAAGTTTGATGTTGACAAACTTCTGGTGGCAGCGAGACTGTGTCAGCACAACTTCCGGGATAATGAGAGCTGCTTTGCAGGGAGCGCGGCAGCGGCGGCGGGAGGCGGCCGCAGGACGGAACAGCAAATGCTATTCAGCCCGAGCAGTTTCAAGCCGCCCGAGCTGGGGAATTACTGTAGTCGAGCTACGGCTCTTACCACCGGCGCTGGATCTGGGCGCGCGTTAGGGGGGGAAGCTGCAGGCACAGGGCGCCGAGAGGGGAGCTTTCAAGTTACTTTGCTTCATCCCTGCACCCGGCAGAGGCTTGCAGGCTGTGTGGTAACTGCAAACATCTTGTCCCCTGCTTCTTTGGGCGGCTGCCCTGGAACCAACCAACTTTTCTCTCCCCAAAAACTCCCTCTTTGTTTCAAATAGGACTCTCCAAAATTTATTCTTGGGAAGACTGACAGCCGGGGTCAAGAAACAGCTGTTGAAGTTAATGTTTCTTCCTCCCACTTCGTCTGATGGTTGTGCCCTGCCAAGACAAAGTGAGAGGCACTGCCTGGTGGTTTCTTTAAACAGACATGCATTTAGCCAAAAAAAAAGGGGGGGGGGGTATATTTCCCTTCTTAACATACAATCTGATCAGAAATGCAACAGCATGTGCCTTTCAACTTGAGCTGATTACTTGCTGAAAAGATGCTGCAGCTTTTAGTTTTGAACACTTTGAGCAGGGAGGGTGGCTGGGTAGGGATGGCTGGAGACAGGGTTGCACCTCCCACATTTGGGTAAAGGGGCAAAATGTTAAAACTTCCCTTCCTCTGACTCATTGCTGGTCCTCTAAGAAAGGTGGAATGGCCCGAGGAAGGGAGAAAAGTATTGCATTCCTTTGCAAGGTTGAAGTCACATTTCAAAATCCGAATTATTCTGCCCAACAAGGGCTTGCCCAGAGCTAGGCAAACTGTTTTCATTTGGAGATGACCTAGGCTAAACCTGGAGGCTGCTGCCAGCTCTTGGTAGTTCTTGGTGGCCCTCTCCAGACTAGGCCTGTCTCCTCTCCCCTTCCCCTTGGCCTTCACCCAGAGGCTTGCTGTAGAGGAGAGGCTGTCTGTTCTTTGTGTTGTTTTCTCCAGGGTGAAGGCTGAGTTTAGCAGGGCCCTTCCTCCTCTCGGTTTTAGAGTGCTCTGGAGGCTGCTGTGGGGCCCCTTGGGGCTATTCCCAAGAGTCTCCATTCCCAGACTGAGCAGCTCCTCAGACATCCAGCCCTCTGGAGTAGGGGTGGGTCAGTGGGATCTCTGCTCCTTCTACCTCAGAGAGCTCAACCACTCTTCTTACAGACCCATTCTCCTTTGGGAACACCAGAGTCCTCTGGCCTCTCGCATAAAATCCTATGAAGACATAAAAGGACCTCCCTCTCCACCACCGGTTTCTCCTGTCACCACATCGCAATGCAGTGCCATCACAAAGTGATATTGCGTCAGGCCCAAGGATATTTTAGGAAGCTCTCAAGCTGGGTCCAAAAAGCCTTGCGTGCAGGCATCGGGACCACACTGCCAAGATCAGAGCTGCGGAGCTGCTGGACAGGTGGCAGCGCTGCCCTCTCTATTCTCAGCACACTTGCTCTCCCACCCCAAACCAGGCAGGTCCACTAGGTGGCTTCCCACCCCTCTCCTAGCTCCCAGGCTCCCTACCTTTGTTTCTCCCTGTGACTCTGTAAAGTGTCCTGGCCCACCTTTTGATATATTTCCTGTTTTTCTGCCTATCATGGTCACTCGCTGAGACCTTAGTTAGTATTTGTTCGTGTTAACTGTAAACTAACTGAATCACCCATGGAAGTGCAGTGACTGGCCCCCACGCGGCCTCCAACTTGGGCGCCTGCACTCTGCAGGCCTCCCTGGACGTGTTTGACTTGGGTGAACTTTCCTCATTCCCTTAGACCCTGGCTCTCCTAGCTTGGCTGACACAAGGACAGCTGCCAAGAATCAGCGCAGCACCCTCAGCAAGTGCTCCCTTCTCTGAGTCCAGCTAATGCAATCCCGCAGCCAGTTGACTTCAATTCCTTCCGCTGCATTGTTCTCTGTCCTCAGAGAGGCCAGTGCTCAGCATCTAGCAAGGTTTGGAGGCGGCCCTCCACTGATCCTGGAGTTGTAATTCCCTACTGCTGGCTCCTGCAGTTTTATTATGGCCTCCTTTTTTCTAAGATTGACAGATATAAAACTCCAGTGTAGAGGGAGGCCTACAACAGCACCTTTAAAGACTTCTTTGTGTAGAAATGTAACCTTAGGGCAAGTCAGCCCAGGTCGGCCCAGCTCCAGGAAGGGCACTGTATCCTGCTACAGGGAAGTCCTGTGCTGAGACAAATCTTGAGATTGCCCCTAATGGTTGGCTACCCTGCAGCCTCCAAGGGTCAATACCATCTTCTTCCTCTAAGTGGAAGATGGGCTTTATGGATTTCTCTTTTTTTTTTTTTTTTCTCCTTCAGGGAGGGATTTGGAGAGCAGGGCAGCTAGCAGGGAGGGAATGCGTGTACGAGACCTACAGCGGGGGTCCAGGGAACTCTACATGGATCTCTTCCTTCAGTGAGTGGATCTCTAAATCATTCAAGCCTCCTTGCACTATCCAAGTCAGGGTGTCCCCTAGTGGGCTGAGAGTTAATCCATTTGCTCCTCTTGGAATTGATGCTACTGTTCCCATTCCCAAATGGAATGCCTTTGGATCACTTAGAGGATCTGATCTATCGATGCAGGTGTTGGGTTAGATAAATTATCCCGACAGCAAGGGTGAAGAAATACAGCATCTTAATTTATCATGCAGAATTACAGTCAGATTCAAATCAGGTAGAATCACTAAGGGATTTAGAGCCAGAGTCTTTTCCCAAAGAGAAAAAGGACTAAAGAATAGTTTTTCATTGAAGTTTAGTGAGGTCAGGAATGTAGCATATTATATTTGGGTTTTTTCTTTTTTTTTTCTCCTCTCTATCTTTTAAATGTTCATTTATGTTTTCAATCAGACAGGACAGTAAGAGGAAATTACATGATCAGATGTGTATGATTAGACTGTAACTGTTCCATAGACAAGTGCAAACATGAGCGATGAAGATGCCTTTGTCATTACTGAGGGCTCCCTGTAGACACTGGGACTGTGCCTGATTAAGGGGCAAGGGAGGTAGCTAGCTAGAGAAAATAAAGTGGAATCAGGGAGCCTAACAAAGAGTACAGGTCCTAAGGAGTCCAGTTGAGATGTGGGTGTTTAGCCCCGTGCTTCTTGGAGCTGAAGGTATTAGTACAGAGAAGTTAACACGATGATTTTAGTCAATGTTTCAAAAAAGGTATTCTCACAGAGTCAAGAACATGGACAATGAAGGAAATGGAAATGAGATGTCTTTAGATGGTATTTGAGATTGTAGACTGCAGGCAAAAAGAAAAATACACTTTTTTTTTTTAAGAAAAATAAAATGCTCCCCCTTCTTCCTCCTAAACCTAAGCAGGAGTTAAGTTTGAATTAAAAGCTTCCCAGTTGTTTCTCCTCCAGCTTCTCTAGTTACCCCATCCATACTCCAGTTCTGGTTTTGGGCAGAGCTGTAATTGTCCTTTGTAGGAATTGCATGAAATTCTGTGCTGGTTTTCTAATGTGGGAAAATGTCTACTAGGGAGTCTAAGACCACCAAACTAGTTTCATTATGACCCAAGATGCACTTAAATCCAGCCCTTCCGTGGTGGGTGACTGGCCCAGCACACTCTTCCTCTATGGTGCTCATTAAAATGTTATTTACATTTTACATTATGGTCCCCAGCCATAAGTTGGAATTTTATCTTAGCAACTAGAGAAAAATACTCTTGTGACATCTAGGCCTGCGAAGTTTTAGCTTCTAGTACAGATCTGTTGGCGATTTGCAAAACAAGAGCTTATCAGTTGAGAATGAGACCTCCCGTTTCATTTCAGAAGAGTTGAGGGGAAGAGAAGACAATGAAAAAATCCATGATCACAAATTTAAATTTGTTAGCCAAGTACACATACCTTAACGTTTACCTTCCTCTTGAAAGTTGATTTAATGTTTGCCAAAAGTATGAAATCAACAACTCCAAAGAAAGCACATTTTATACTTTGATGACCCTACCGTGGAAGGTGGAGACTTTATAGCTACACTCTTTCTGCTTGCCTTCGAACGCTCATTTACATGACCAGAATTATTCCAGATCAACAACAGGACCATTAATCCCAATCTCTTTCAGGTAAACCAAACTGTCTGGATTCTTACTTCTACAGGTCAAATTAAATTAACATTTTAATGATGTGTTTCTGGCATTGTTCATGCTTCATAAAGAGTAACTCACTTTATTTGACTCAAGGCAACACGGCTATATAAGTGGTTCAGAGAAATGAATCATTTTGCCAGGTCTGAAAATAAAGTTTCCTTGAGTTCTTGAGACAGCAAAGCTTCTTCAGCGTCTGTAAACCCAACTATCTGATGCTACCACCTTTCTAACCAACTACTAGGAATTACAGTTAAAACCAGTTATGAGAATGATTTTTTTGCAACACCCTTATGAAGGCCAGATGAAAATCAGAGGCCATTTCTCAGATGGCAGTAAGCCAAGCGTCTAAGACCTCTGGAGATGCTTGATACCTTGCCATGTATCATCGCAGTCCAGTCCTGGATAAGGTGTGCTCATCTGAGTTTCACTGGCTACAGGAAAGGACATGTGTAGAATAACAAGTGATTCCACTCTCAGTGCTTCAGTTAGAACCTAGCATGCCTGATAGCATTCCCAGGAAGAGGGTGTGGGAAATGACTATTGAAGATGGCGTCAGCCCTCAGTGCTCAACAGCCTGGTGACATCCAGTTGGGCAGCCACCTTAATTCTGTGGTATGTATGATTCCGAGATTACTGGGACGCAGCTGAAAACAATAAGCCCTTTCTCTGCTGCAGCATGGTGAACAACAAGGTCAACTGTAGAGGATTTTTTAAAAGAAAAATGTAGGGGAAAGCAACCACTTTAGTAACCCAAGAGAGCTTTTGTTGCCAAAGAGCAATCTCAGACCCTAACAGTTACACAGTACATTTGGTTTACTAAAGGTGCCTGCCCCACAAAAGATCATAGTAATATTCTTTTTCTCCGTAACCCACAAGTGTCCTGCCGTCTCTGATAAAAACAAAACAAAACAAAACACGTGCCACGCTGCAGAGAAATGTCTCTGTCCAGAGGGTCTTCAAATTTTTAAGGATACATCTAACTATAATCTAAATATAACCATGCAATTATCTAAATATACTCATGCAAATTAATAAAAGCCATCACTTTTCAGCAACTAGCAGTTGACTTTCTTTTCAGGACCATTTTTCACAAAGAAACAAAGTTATCACTCTTCACAGGATTTATTGCAGATATGACAATTAGAGGGAACCGTGAGATCTTGCTTGAGAGGTGAATACCAGGTGGATGGCTGGCCCACTCAGTAATAAAGTGATTTGTCCTCAGAAAAATAATGTTGGGCTTCTGATGCTTGCCTCAGCAAAACTGCAAATTATTATTTTTCATAGAGGTTGTCCATAAATCAATGCAGTTCAAAATGTTCACTGCTAAATCCTCACATTCTCAGAGATAAAGAGGGCAAAGAAGGAGAACAAGAATTTGCAGCTCATTATTCACATGTTTTTATCCTATGGTTTGGGATGTTGAGAATACTTTTTGAAAAGTTTTCAAGAAGACTCCCAGATAGTTTCCATAAATGAGGAGCATGTTTACATTTCAGATACAATCCTAAGAGTGGGTACAAAGAGCAGTTTGTTTTCACTCTACAATACAGGAAGTGACTTACTAATTTATGTCGTGCTTTGTGAGGACCACAGTAGTGAACTAAAAACATTTCTGAAACTAAAGTCAATTTTCCTATGATACTATTTTGTTAACTAATACCTATGACAAATTTTGCCTAAAAATAAAATTATGTTTTTCTTTTGAAAAATGTGCGCTATTTTTTTTTTAATTGCAAGAAGGTATGGATGCTCCCCAGAGAGAGAAAGAAAGAGGGAACAAGCACCCCCTAATGGGGTGTGGTCGCATCTCTATCTCTTCTCCTCCACTTCTTTATCCTTCAGGATGTGGGGCATACATGCAAGCACACAGGCCCAGCGTGTTTTTCAAGCTGTGGAGTCTGGGACTCCACAGTGTGGTGGCCATGTGCAATCCGGCTCCCTCAAGCATTAGGCCAGAGGACAAGCCCCCCAAAATGCACTTTTTAAAAGTTTTAAACTCAGGCTAGCAGTTCAAATCCCATCCCCAGAGGCTTGAAAAACACACCAAGAGCATTGCGTGTGTGCCCCAAATCCTGACAGAATGGAGAAGTGGAGGAGAAGGGATTGCAGTGGGACCATGCCCCACTGGGAGGTGTTTTGTCCTTCTCCCTATCTCTCTACCCTTCTCTCTCTGTCTGGTGAGTACATGTGCCTTCTGGCAAATAAGAAAAAAAAATTTAAGTCTTTTGCAATGGGTCATAAATCTAAGCTAACATATAGTAATAGTTACATGGTACTTTCCATATATTTCAAAGAATTCTAAAGAACAGCCCAGTACAAGTGGTAAATGTTATGGGATACGTTATCACAATAGGTTGTGTACATAGCCTACAGAAAGCATTGTTTTGTTTTATCAGACAAAGACTAGCTGTGTTGTGATCATCCTGCCTCAGCCTCCCAACAGGGACTACAGGTGTGTGCTGCTGCGTGCAACTCTTCTTTTAGACAGGGTCTCACCATGTTCCCCAGGTTCATTTTAAGCCTCCCCACCCCCACCTCCCCACACCCCAGTCGCTGGGATTTCAGACACACACCACTGTCTTCCTGCTGTTAAGTTAGACAGGAAATTGAACCCTAGCCTCCCATTTGGTCCAGGTTTGCAGAACATAGAGTCTGGGCAGCTCACACCACTGCAGCTGGACCCTATGAAGCACCTTTAACTTAGATACTGAATATGCCATACTGAGTGAGTCCATAATGAATGTATCTACAACAGCAACTTATCTTTTCTTTCTTTTTTTTTTAAGATTTTTTATTTAATTAATTCCATTTGTTATTACTATTATTTTTTATTTGATCAGAGAGATAAAGGGAAAGTGCAAAAGCAAGCAAGCTGTCAGGTCTGGGACTCAAACCATGGTCAATCATGTGGGAATCCAGTCTCTTAACCACCATGCCACCTCCTGGCCCCAACAGTAACTTTTCGAAAGTAACTTGTTGTGGCTGAATTCAGAACTCAAGTTTTTTTTTTGTTTTTTTGTTTTTTGTTTTTTTTTTTTTTCTTTAGAGAGAAAGTTTTGCTATATGGCACGTGTGCTCACTGGAGACAGAGAGAGAGAGAGAAAATGAGAAATCATCCTCTCACCCCCCCCCCCCCCCCCACCCAACCCACAATGAGATGGCGACACCACAGTCCCTTCTTCTCCAGTCTCCTCTCAGGAATTTGGTTATGCACACACTCACAGTCAGTGTGAGTTTCAATCTACTTGGTCTGAGACTTGAACCGTGGTCAGCCACGTGGGAGTCCAGACCACACCACCTGCTAGCCCTGGCACTTCTAATTATCCACTAGTTAGGCAGAATAGAGGCAGAAGAGAAAGTATTACTCTGTTAATGTGCTTCAGCTCAGCCCTAAAGGGACTGTCTCCAGGATTGGAAAAGAAGACTAAGTCTACAGAAAACGGTAACCTCTTACTCAGGAAGACTATGAGGATTTCATGGATAGAGCTGCTGTTTGCCAGGAGGTATTACCTTTCTCCAAATTCCATTCATTGAGTTGGTTTCCTCCTTTCTCCTGAGGTAAGCTACACAGTAAATAGACACATTGATTACTGCCATGTTGCATACATCTTCTTTGTACAAGTGCCATATATGATCAGCCTTTAATCTGCAGTGATAAAGGAGTTGGTCATAAAAATAAGGGTGAAGGCTCTGAAGTCAGAGGTCCTGGGTTCAAATCCTGCTTCTGCCTTAGCAGTAGAGTAACCTAGACTTAATCTCGGTTTTTATTTATAAAGTGGGGCAAAGACAATAATAAAACATACTTCAGCATTTCCTATCTCATTTCATAAGCATCTGCATCAAAATCTCTCTGAAACGCCCATGAAATGTGGATGGAGCTTTAACTGGCCTTTGGACCAATCTGTGGATGGATTTTCCTTCCAATGAAAGATAAAGGACTGTGTTTTTCTCTGAAGGCAAATATTTTACACTCGATACTGACTCTCAAGTAGTGCTTGGGCCCATGCAATCCTAGGTGGAGTCCAAGACTCCAAATCAGCTAGTCAGCTTCTCCAACTTCACACAGCTGTGCCATCCTGCTCAGGCCTGGTCACTGAAGGCCAGATGCTGTTTCCTGTCTCAAGTGAGGATTTTCTTATTCTTTCAACTATTGATAGATTGTTAACTTTCAGAGGGAAGGGTCTAGAAGTCTTATAGGTCCTTGTATTCTTTTTAAAAATTTTTTAAAGAATTATTTTATTTGACTTTATTTATTTAATTATATTTTGACCAGAGAAGCACAGAGAGAGAGGGGGAAAGTGAGAAAGCTAGCTGCCAGGTCTGAGACATGAACCAGGGTCAGTCATGTGGAAGTCCAGCCTCCCTATCCACCATACCACCTGCCGGTCCTGGTCCTTGTATTCTTTAAGGCACTATGTATAACATGGTACATTGAAAATAGCATTCTAAGCAATGCATGTTTGCAGCTTGATTATTTTTAAAATGAGCTATGGAATGTTTGTAACAAAACAGGTTTCAAGTGAAGAATCCTTTATGCCCCTTCAAAATGGGTAATAAAAACTCTAGGAATACCCTGTTTGGACACTAATCTAATGATACCTATTTTTCTTTTATTTTTCTTCTTTTCTTTATCCTCTTTTTTAAAAAATTCTTTAAACATTTTTTTCTCTGCTTCCATGTCAACGATGCTAATTAAAAATAGTTTTATTTGGTTTTTATCAGATTTGAAATTGTAGGACATGTTCATTAAAAAGTAAGGGGCTTTTTTTTTTTTTTTTTTTTTGGTTATTTAGGTGACGAGGTGATTAAGGCTCTCGATCCCACTGTACAGTTCAAGTCCCAGACTGGCGACTTGAAAACTGTGTGTGGATGTATGTCCAAAATCCTGAGAGGAGGATGGAGGAGAAGGGATTGTGTTGTCATCATCCCCTCTGGAGGATGATTTCTTAATTTCTTCTGTCTCTCTGACTCTGATGAGAGCTTGTGTCTTATAGCAAATAAATAAATAAATAAAGTTTCCAAGGTCCAGCTTTGTAGCACAGTGGTAATGAGCTGGTCAAGAGAAGCTAGATCCCAGATGGTGACCATAGTTCTAATCCTGGCCCAAACATCCTGACACATTCTGGGTATATGCCCAAGTACCCGGGACTTAATAGACTGGAGAACTGGAGGGAGGTTGTCTCCATGTCACCAGAGCCTGTGGAGGTTCCTTCAAGGTACACGTTTCCCTTCTCGCCACAGATCCATCGGAAATGACTGCTAATATTTCAACTTTCTAGGTTGTTTTCTTTATTTATATTTTCAATGCATACACTAACATTTATTATTATTTCATAGAAACATGGTTGTACTAATCTGGAACTTGCTTTTTTTTTTTCATTTAACAATGCATTGTGAATGCCTTTCCATGTCAACACATACCTTCTTCCTTTTTAGTGCCACATAGTGCAGAAGTTTCTTGTTATCCAACTATTCATTATCATTATCAAAATCGCAATCGTAGCTAAGTTGTGTAGGGAAGCAGAAATTGGTCATAACAGGAAACTATCCACTAATGAACTCACTACTTACTAAATTAGTCCCCACTTAAATAGCCCTTCTGACTTAATACCAGCATCTAACCCCACTCAGCCAGTCTATTTTGCTGATTGTAGATGTTATAAACATCCCACAATACAATGTAAATAAAATGTATTTCAGATGCAATGTAAAATTGCTAATCTTGCAAAAGAAGCAGGATTTTATGAAGTCATTGAGAGTGATTTTGGAGAACTGTTCCATAAGCAAATGAGTATCTGGCAATGTTAGACCAGTTAACAATTAAAGATGAGAAAAACAACAAGGATGATAACAGGATAAATTCTTCAAAAGGAGATTTATTTGAATATCAAAGGACTAAGAGAGGCTCTCAGGAAAATTGATGAAGCCCTCACTTTTCAAAATGACCCTTGTCATTCTGCTATAAAAGTCAGTGTGAAGTGAAGGGTGTCGAAATTTGCTATCAAATAATTTCGTTAGAAAAATTATTCTCTCCCTTTTACCAAATCAGCACTTGATTCATTCTTTGTTATTCTAAAAACGAGAGCATTGTTGCAATTAGAGTTCAGTAAAAACTAAATTCTGTTATACTGTATATATCTTCAAAGATAAATCATGTTTTAAGATGAACAATCTTTATTTTTATTTTTTCAAAACAACACACTCAAACTTCCCCTCATCTTTATTTTCTAATGCTAGTCCCAATTTATTACTTTTGCAGCTTTCAACAGTCACATTATAGCAAACAGAAGCAACAGACGCTGAAAATAAGGCCCCTAATAGACTAATCAGATTCTCTAGTCCTCTCTCCAGAAGGCATTTAGAAGCTGGACAGGCCACTTTGCACGGACTAAAGCCCCAGGACGGTTGGGCAATTCAAGGAGAGGAAAAAGCCTTAAGAAAGAAGACGGGCAATGGACTTCCTCTGGCACTAATCTGGCACATAGATGTTTGGACCTAATGTAATTTGAAAAAATAAAAAAGATGTAACCTCATTTGTGTCCAAGCTGGTAAAGCAAGTTATACCAGTTAAATGTGGGTATATCAGGATTTATTTTTAGCAGTTACCTTCTGACTGATATTTGAGTTGTTTCCAATTTTTCCCTACTACAAGCCATGTGGCAAGGAACAACTGTGTGCAAATATAACTTGGAACATTTATACAAGTACTTTATAAGAAAGATTCCTAGAAGTGAAACTCCAAGATCAGGAATAAAGTATATTACCCAGGATGCTTTGGGGGCAGACTCACAAGGAAGTGTTGCTTCTTTGCACCTGGGGACGTCCCTGAGTGCACCAGGCACGCGTGTGCCTATGATTTGGGCTGGCTGGAGCTGGGGGTGGGGGGATTGTGGTGCCGGGACCATGTCAGGGCTGTTGTGTCTGTGTCTGTGTCTCTCTCTCTGTCTCTTTCTCACTCATGGAATGGATAAACTTTTAAAAATGTTAACAAGTATTAGCAAACCACCCTACTACTTTAATGCTACCTACAAAGAGTAGGAGTTAAAAAATTGAGTTCAACATGCAGCCATCTGTTTGAAAATCCCTCTTTAGTCATGGCTTATACAAGGTAGAGTGTTTATAGTCAGTACTGGAAGATGAAGATAATTGCTTTTGCAAAATCCTGGTCTTAGGACTGTGAGATCCTTTACGCACCTTACAATATGTGAAGAGATAGGTATGTAGATCCTGAAGCTGGATGCCTGGATGTCGACTAGACATCGACTCTCTCCATCAGGATTTTGGCCACAAAAGATGTCAGCATTCTAATTGAAAAATTCATGTATATGAATTGGTATAATCAAATGGTATACTGCAGATGTGTGCATTTTGCTGTGTGTAAGTTTTACATGAAAAAGAACTCATAGATTAACCCAAAAACTTAAGCATTCAACTAGCATATGATCCAACATTTCTACCTCTGGATACATGCTCAAAGGGAATGAAAGCAGAGATTTCAGGTGGTATTTGTTCTCCGATGTTTACAGGAGCAGAATTCTAGATCTATAAACTCTATTTTCTATAAAAGGTAGAAGGAACTTAAATTCACTCGAAATAAGTAAATCTTGGAAGAGAAAAGGTGGATACAACCTGATCGTCAGATGGATAATGGATAAACAAAATGTGGTATGTACATATCATGGGTTATTGCTCTGTTTTAAAAAGGAAAGGAAATTTTGACACACAAAGGAATCTTGAAGATATTATGCTAAGCGACATTAGCCAGTCACAAAAGGACCAATACTGTATGATTCCACTTATATGAAGTATCTACAGTTGTTAAATTCATAGAAACAGAGATAGGATGGTAGTGGCCAAGAACTAGGGAGAGGGAAGAGTGGGGAATTATTTTCTACTGGATACAGAGTTCCCGTTGGGGCAAAGAAAAATTCTGGCCATAGATGCAATGCAACAGTTTGAATGTACTTAATACCACAAGATGCACACTTAAAAATAGTTAAAATGAGGGGCCAGCAGATGGTGCAATGTTTATACCACTGGATTCCCACGTAGTCAACCGTGGTTCAAGTCTCAGACATGGAGGCTCAAAACTCACATTGGGTGCATGTGCTGGCGTGCCCACAATTCTAAGAGGAGAATGAAAGAGAAGGGATTGTGGCCTGGCCATTCCCCTGGGGGATGATTTCCCACTTTCTGTCTCTCTGTCTCTCTCTCTGTCTCTCCAGTGGGTGCATGCACCCTGTAGCAAAAGTCTTTTAAAGAAAGAAAAAAAAATAGTTAAAATGGGACCAGCAGGTGGCGTAGCAGTTGCATTGCTAGACTCCCATATTATTGACCATGGTTTGAGTCTTAGACCTGGCAGCTTAAAACTTACATGGGCCATGTGTGTGTGAGTGCCCAAAACCATGAGAGAAGAATGGAGGAAAAGGAATTACAGCATGGTCATCTTTCCTGGGGATGACTTCTTGCTTTCTGTCTCTTTTTCTCTCTCTGTCCCTCTGACCAGCTCAAGTGCCCTATTGCAAAAAATCTCTCCAAAAAATGAAAAAAATAGATAAAATGGTAAATTTTATGTTATGTATATTTTGTCACAATAAAAAAAATTTAACCATAAACAAATATTGAACTCTAATGCTATGCATGCTGAAGTGTTTTGGGGTGAAATGTACTACTGTCTGCAACTTATTCTGAAATGTGTGAGAAGTGAAGGTGAGTTGATAGATTAATGGAGGAATGAATGGATGTGTGTAAATACAACAAATATTTACTGTAGAATCTAGGTAGTGAATTTGTGGTGGTTCATTGTGTCCTTCTTTCAACTTTTCTGTATATTTGAAAGTTATCTTAATAAAATGCTGAGGAGGAATGATCCAGACTAAAAAAGTTACTAGTAAGTGAAAGATTCTTTTTACAACAAATCCGTACCTTGTTTTGTTAATTATGGGGAATAATTTTGCCATGGAGAGATCTTTAAGGAGAGTTAAGGAAATATGACTTTTGTTTATTTTTAATAACTGTCAGACAGGAACATTTATTAGACAAGTACTGGACAGGTATTGATTCAGAACTGACTCCATGATATTAAAAATGAACTCAATATCACTAAAGTTGATAAGTATCTCTCTATATATATCACAGGCAAGGGTCATAGTTCAGTTTTTTTCTTCCATTTGTAGGATTTGAGCATGTGCAGAGGAAAAACATTTCAGACTACTCAGTCAAGTAGAAAAGATGATGCAGATAGATGGGCTGTGATGACATGCAACTTTAGAGCATTTGATACACCCAAGATCTTCCTGATAAAGATTAGCTCATTGTAGAAGTATAGTAGATTATAAATAGCAGCTCTTCATTTCCTCATGGAAACATTTTAGAGAGCTCCACCTCGCTTTACTTTGGTTCATTAAAAAGTAAACAGAGATACATGGCCTCCATTTCGGGGCCTCTACACCGCAGGCATGCGTAGACAGTTCTGATCATTACAGAGGCATGTGATCATCCTAGCCCCCAAACACTCCAATTGCACTGGAGTAAACACTCAGAGTTTCAGAGGGGCAGACTCAATGCCTGAAGGGGCAAAGAGGTTATCCTGACTGATTCGGGTCAACTCAGTTGGGGTTTACAGCTACTTGAAGAACCCTTATCTTGATTGAAGTAGGAATCAATGATTCAGTCCAAGCCAACAGCCCCCAAATACCTAGATATGTGTGTCTTATTTGCTTTTGTTTTTTAAAGTTTATGTATTTCTTTTATGGTGGGTGGGGGAAGAGAAAGAGAGAAAGTGCCCTTGCAGGGTCCTGTCACACCATAATTCCCTCCAGTCCCCAGACCTTCAGCCAGCCAGTATTACAGGCAGACCTGGTAGTGTCGTGGACTCAGGATCTGAGCCCCCAGCCGTCCCCTATGTCTCTTGCATAGTGCATAGGTGCCCTGCTGCTAGCATCGACTCAGCTTGGCCATGGCATATCCATTTTTAAACAGCAATATAAGAGTCAGCTATGTGGCATAATAGTAATCCTCTGCTCAGGCGAGGGACCCATATGGTGAGCATGGTTCTAATCTCTGGGATGGTCAATGTGCCAGCTCACAGGTGCCCAAAGACCAGCTGGAGGGCTGAGGAAGAGGGTCACAGCATGAGCAGACCCTGGGAAGGGTGCTCACCTCTCTCTTTCTCTCTTTCTCACATGTGCATGCATTCTATCATGAATAAGGAAATTTTTATAAAATGCAACATAAAAATTGTATTTTTATGTGAAATCTTCCAAATCTGAATGTGGGCAAGTAAGTGAAGTGTTTTTCAAAAATATTATATAGGTGGGGGCCAGCAGTGGTGGTTAAGGCTATGAACCCTCCCTCGTGACTGACCATGGTTTGAGTTCTGAACCTGGTGGCTTGCTTTCTCACTTTCCCTCTTTCTCTCTGTGTGTCGCTCTCTGGTCAAATTTTAAAAATACTAAATAAAGAATATTAAATAAATAAGTAAAAAGAAAACAAATATTATGTAGGTCAAACAAAACACCTTTACCAGCAGGCTGAGCTCCGTGGGCCATGGGTGACTTCTAATGTATGCAAATAGGGTGGGACGGGATGGTACAACTCTCTTTGGCCCACACATCCAGTGGAATTCAGATCTAGCACTGTTTTAGCTCTGGGCTTTTGTGCTCACCTCCACTGTCCTATTTCTCTCTTGTAACTAACTGAGGGCTATGAGTTGTTCAGGCCTTTATCACTCTAAATGGAAAGTAAATATTTGACCACTGGAATGTTTGCAAAATTCATGTAGCAAATGTGTATTGAAAGTATACTTTATCTCATGAACCTTTTGCATCTCCAAAAAAAGGTGAATCGACAAAAATATATAATTCATAGAGCCCACAATTTATGTGCATGTAATGATCCCACCATGTAGGGGTTTGGAGCCTGGAACACGTTTTCCCATAAGATGATAGCTACCGGGTAATGAATACTGCCTCAGGATCACTCATTGTTCGGAGGCCTCTTACAGATGTAGCTTCTTTAACTCTCAGATCATTATCCTGACGTTACAGCTGAGGAAACAGGTTTGGAACCGTTGCATGCCTCGCCAGCTGGTAATGTTAGAGCAGAGAATCAAACACCAAGGCTCTACGGCCAGTCGCTCTTTAGTTCTTCATCACCACCACGCTTATACTGGTGCGAAGGCTTTTAGGACAGGCTACCAAACACTGTTGTATCGGAAATGCAGTTGCAGAACTGTGTTCCAAGTATTCTACTTCCAACAGAACCCAGGTTTAGGTATGTTATGCTGCTGCTTTTTTTCCTTAACCTCCTCCAACTTTAGTGTAGGAAAAAATATGTTTCATTACCCAAATGATACATGGATATATTCTTGCTGTGAAACATCCCAACAGCTCAGTAGTCTATAGGGCAGGAAGAAAAATCCCCCTTGGCTTCCTCTCCTGCCCCTGGTCCCACACCCCTCCCTCCCTCTGGCTCTACCATGACAAGCGGTTTCTCACTTCTTCCGGCCTTTGTCTGTGCATCTACATATATTTATGCACGTGTATAAAAATGCACGTGGCCGGGTTTCTACGGCAAATGCATTCGGAGCTCCACCTTGGGATGTCAGAACACTGCTACGGCAGCCCTGGCAGCTTCCCAGCTCCATGTCACTGTGAGAGGACCTGGGGGCGTGGGGTGGGGGTGGGGCATGGAGATGGCTGTAGTAGTCAACTATTGCTACAAAACAAACCACCCCGCAAATTTCTCAGTGAAAAACGATGAACATTTATTATCGCTCATGGTTTCGGAGGGTCAGAAACCTGGGAGCAGCTTAGCAGGACTGTTCGGTTCAGGTTATGTCTGTGTGCATTTTTAAGTTTATTTATTTCTCCACGAGAAAGTAAGAGAGGGAGAGAGAACGAATGTGAGAGACAGACACCCATAGCAGGGTCTTCCCGCCACAATCCTACGCCCATTCTCAGCCAGCACCATGAGCATGTGGGTGTGCACGTAGTGTGCTCAGGGAGCATTTAGGACTCAAACCAGGACCTTTCTCTATGGCCTCCACATCACAGAACATTGCATTGCCACTGTGTACTGGACTGGCCTATGAGGTGGCGTTCAAGAGGTCAACCAGGGCTGTAGTCATTTTAAGAATTGACTGGCTGGAAGGTACACTCACAATTTGGCTGACTCAGTGGTTATTTGCTAGAAGGCCTCAGATCTTCCTTGGCTGTGGCAGGCATCCATGGTTCCTTGACGTGAGGTCCTCTCTGTAGAACCGAGTATTCTTATATGATGTAACAGCGAGTTTCCCCCAGAGGGAGCAATCTACAATTCATGAAGCAGGACCAGGCTGTTATGTCTTCCATGACCTGATATTGGAAGTCACAGACCACCCCCGTGGGGTGGTCACTAGAATCGAGTCATTCTGTCCAGCCCACGTTCAAGGCGAGGGGAATCAGGCTCCACCTTTAAAAAAGAGGCATGTCAAAGAATTTGTGGGCATATCTGAAAACCACCACAAGGGCCATTTTTGTGTGGGAAGGAAAATGGAGTGTGGCAGAATCCAAGGTCAGGGCATAATAGTCTGAGTAACTGGGAGGAAAGGAGAGGTGCCCGGATAATGAGATAACTGTGGAGCAAGGCAGAATCGCATGGCTCGCAATCCTGGCTGCACATTAGAATCACCTGGGGAAATTTAAAAAGTACTGCTGCCCCAGGCCCCACTGCAGATCAATTAAATCAGTATTTCTGGGATTGAGGCCCAGGTATCAATATTGTTTAACAGCTCTCCTAGTGATGCTAATGTGCAGCCTGAGTTGTGAACCATATAACAGCAGTGGTACTGGAGTTGGGCTGTGACTGGGCTCAAGTCCCAACTATGCCAATTAAGTGGCTGTGTATTCTTAGGCAAGTTAATTAGCTTTTCTGTGCCTCATCTGTAAAATGGGGATACAAATGGTACTTTCACTGTTCATGAGGCTGAGGGATTACCTGGGTCACGTCCCATGTAAATGGCTTGGAACGGTTCTGGGCACACTATGACCTGTCTAAATGTTACTGCTGTGATTATGAGCAGCATTCAATGGGCCTCTGCTCCCTCCGGCTCCTCTCCCCAAGTGGCCAAGCCTGATGAGGAAGGGGGTTTCCTGTGCCCAGTCTCTCTTCTTTTCCCTTGAGAAGAAGGTTCAGCAGTTCCCCCCTTATCTAATGTTTTACTTTTTGTGGTTTAGTCAATCACAGTTTGAAAACAGGTGAGCACAGGGAACCAGCAGTTAGCGTAATGGCTATGTCGCTGGACTCCCCTGTAGTCGACCGCAGTTCACGTCCCGGACCCGGTGGCTTAAAACTCACGCTGGGCGCGCGTGCGTGCGTGTGTGCCCAAGATCCCGAGAGGAGAATGGAGGAGAAGGGATTGCGGCGTGACCATCCCCTCTGGGGGGTGATTTCTCGCTTTCTGTTTCTATGTCTCTCTCTGTCTGTCTGGTGAGCGCATGCGCCCTATAGCGGGGGGGGGGGGGGGGGGAACCAGGTGAGCACAGTACGATCCAATAATGTATATGGAGAACGACCACATTTACATACCTTTAGTACATGCATGTTATAATTGTTCTCTTTTGTTATTAGTTGTTATTAGTCTCTTACTGTGCCTAATTTATCAACGAAATGTTGTCATAAGTGTGTCTAGGAAAAACAGCATGCATAGGGTTTGGTACTGTCCATGGTTTCAGGCATCCACTGGGGGTCTTAGAACTGAGAAGCTGGGCTGCTGCCTCTGAAAGGCTGGGCTTAGCTGTAGAAGGATCTCCTGCTTCCCAGGAGATGGGAAAGAAAGCAGCACCCTGGAAACAGTGAGAGAAGGGAAAAGTCCCTCCGTTTCACAGGAGAAGGGGGTGCTCACACACCTGACCATTCCTTCAAGAACTATTTCTGATCTCAATTTCTCGGAACTCTTGTAATGTCAGCACAGTCACTAAATTACCTGCTGCCTTTTCTGTTCATCTATTTACCTTCTGTGCTTTCGCTCCTTCAGATAAATTCTTTCAAAGGCAGGACTGTGTCTTCTGAGAAAAATATCAGAGAACGAAGGGAGGGGGATATGGAAGGAATAGGGATGTACTGTTTGGATTATCGACACCTCTTTAATCTTGAAAATGTATACTGTATATTCCCTTCCTCGTAACCTCCCCAAATCACTATATCCCTAAAGTGCCTCTTTCCCTCACCACCATTTTCATAGAAAAAATAGCATGAGTGTTCTTTCCCTAGCTTTTACAGCAGAGGTTAATAAATTGCCTCTATTACAGGTATTCCAGCTGATATCGATGAGGCAGGTACAGAAATAAGCTAAGGGGTTAGTTCCTATAGAGAAATGTGTTTCCCAAGCAAAAAAGCACAGAAAAGTAGATTAAGGTGTGTGTGTGTGTGTGTGTGTGTGTGTGTGTGTATGTATGTTTTTAAGCCTACCGGTATAGGTGAAAGGATAAATAAAGAATAAAATAATTAAAGTATAAAACAATTGTTGACAGAGCACCTATACAGAGTTTCTCCCTGTTCTCCAACATTAAACTAATAATGATTTGAATAACTTATTTCTTGATTCTCAGTTTTTTTAACCCTTCTGTTCTTCATGTTTATGATTTGAACCTAAAAGTTAAAGATCTTTTTAATAAACCGTATGAAGCAAAAACATATTTAACGCTGCTGGTGTTCATTGTATGTTTTCACAGTAAATGTGAGTGACAAAAGAGAACATGGAATTAACAGTTACGGCAATGAGGAGCCTAATTTCAGTAGTACTTGGGCATACCGTGAAAATGGAGAAAAAAAATCACAGCCCCAGATTCTCAGTCTGTGGGGCCTGATCCCACGCACATCAATGGTGTGAGTATTCAGATGCAAAAGAGAGGTCATCTCCAGTCTGACTTCTGCTGGCTGAGTTCAGTGTCGCCTATGCAGGGAATCCTGGCTCTTAAGCCTTAAAAGCTAAGTGTAAAATTACCCCTAAAGGGGCCAGCAGGTGATATGGTAGTTAAGGACACTAGACTCCCACATGGCTGACTGTGGTTCAAGTCTCAGACTTGGCGGCTTGCTTTCTCACTTTCTCTCTCTCTCTCTCTCTCTCTCTCTCTCTCTCTCTCTCTCTCTCTGGTCAAATTAAAACAAACAAAGTTTAATTTTAAAAAAATTACCACTAAAAATAAAAATTATTCTAGAGAAATGTGGCCTTGATGGTTGAGGTTATAATAACCATGACTTACAGAAGTAGCTGATTTTATTGGCCTGGTTAAATGATTCCCACGTGTCCTTCTGAAACTTCCTCAGTCATTCCTCATTGACTGCCTTCTCAGCGATGAGAGCAGAAAACATGATGAACTGAGGCTTCTTCATCAATGAGCTCAGCCAATAAGCCGATAGCGGGATCAGTGGGCATCGCCGACCTTCCCAGGAAAGCTACTAGCGTGAACACGAAGAAACATGGCACAGAGACATGGCAGTACAATTCGGGAGACTAAAATAAACTCCGTGAGCCTGCCTGGTCGCTGAACACTGAATACATTTAAGTGCTATTTTGACAAGAGAGCATGGCGGCTTTTTAAGAATTTCATTTTTAAAACTCTGTGCAATTCTGTTCTTCTAACAGCATCATCCTGTGGCTGTGTTTGTTCCCAGTGAGGTCATTATTAAGTGAATTGAATTATTGTTCTGTTCAAATGACCTGTGCATTCAACAATGTGTGCCGAGCTCCAGCAAGAAATGTTTTATGTATTATTGGGAGATGGCCATCTGTGGCACAAACCAGGCCTCCTCACATGCAGAAATGTTGGGAGATAGTTTATGTTCAGTTTTATCTATGATCTGAATTCCATTTATAAGCTTTTTTCATCCACTTGTCAACACTGTTCACTATAGCAACACTGAAAATGGCCAGAAATGAACAGATTTATCAGAGCAGTGTGAGGTCAGACTGTATGTTTCAATTACTGTATATTGGATTTTTATCACACATTTAAAATTTTGTTCATAAAAATAGTAATAATGTCATAAAAGTGGAAGTAGTTTTCTTTGATCAACTTCCAGGTATTATTACAAAGTGAACGAGTAAGATTTCATAATTTTTATTAGATAATGGATCTCACGTTATATATGGATATTTAAATATAACATGGGTTGTCCATGCCAAGAAACATGGATTAATTTTTTTCAAGTCTAAAAAACACTGCTAGTCCCTTTCCTGCATATGTAATGAAACAGCATGGTGATATGTAAAATTAAAATTTAAAACTGTAGATTATATTTAAACCACACCCTTCAACCTTTCTGTATCTTTTCAAGAAAATTTCTGATAATACTAGGGGCCCATCAGACCAAAAGAATGATTTTATGTAAGATAAATCTACCTAGATATTCATATTATAGAATGAGAAGATTTTTCAGACGTCTTTTTCTGATGGTTTCATTGTTGTATCAATCCTTCAATTAACAATAAGAACCTCTTTTTCAATGAAATGCAAAATCTTAGCAGTGGAAGAGAACTTTTACAGTAAGAGAATTTTCTTTTTTTCTTTCCTTCTTTCATCTCTTTAATTTTAAAATAAAAATCTTCTGAGTTGTATAAAATAACATTCACTTTGGACATGCAGCTTTACAATATAAATATATTTTGATTTTAATTTCACTTGTTAGTGGGGGATGTTTGTTAGAATGACTAGAATGACTAGTATCAGCAAACAGGTAGGGAGATAAGCGTTGTTCACAAACGTCTCCCTGGAGTCATGTTACACTCACTCACCTTGAGAGTATCATAATGAAAATTATGAGAATGGTGATGATGATGATAGAGCAATGATAACTAGCATTTAATGAGCACTTAGCCTGGAGCTGGGCTAAGCGCTTCACAGGCATTGTCTTACTTGCTGTTCATAACAAGCCTGTGAAAGCAGATCATTTCATCTTTAGAAGAGAAAACTGAGGCTTCCAAAGAGAAGAAACTTGTCCAAAGTCACTCAGTAGGACTCTTCCTGGCCTGTGTGACCCCTCGATCCTTTTGGAGAGATAATAGACAGGGTCGAATATGTGGGGATGCTCCCGAATCTCCCTCCGTCTGGTGGTAGGAGTCAAGTAGAAGCCAGTAGCCTTGCTATGGCTGTGAGATGCTTTGAGTTTCTGAGCTGAAAAAAATTGCTCTTTCCAGGACCTGAAGCAGATGAGTTCAGCAAATTCTTTATCAGTTCATTAAGACTTCTCTGTACTCGCGCCTTCCTGGTACATTTTACATTTTCTGGTTTGAGTGTTTTTGGTTATAGAAACAAAGACAGAGACAGAGAGAGAGAGAGAACAGCCTCTACAGGGCCTTCACACTGCTGCCCACCCTAGCCTCAGCCAGCCTCGATCATGGGCATGCACATGCTCCTGGCTTGTTCCGGGAAGTCTCAGTGTAAACCTGGAAGCTGCCCATGTGTGTCACCTCTCAGAGCATTGCTTAACCACTGCACCACACCCTGACTCCTGGTGCAAATGTTTGTACTTAATATTTGTTTGCTATTTCATACTTTGACTCTTCTTTCCTGGTGTTCTGGAGCATTGACAACAGACACAGTGGCGCGTCTGCCTCATCCTAAATTGGCCAGCTTTTGCTGTTGTTGCTCTGGGGGGAAGGGCACCAGATAGGATCAGAGATGGTGCCTTGTCCACAGAGGTTAGCTGGCAACGCACGGCGACCAGGAGCAAAGGGCTCTGCGCAATAGGACAGCAGTGCAATTAGCTGGCCTCCTGGGATTCGGGCTAGAAAATTTTAAGAGTGCTGATCAGAGACGAATAAATGGAGAATGGCATAGACACCAAGAACCAGAGATGACATGGAAAAGAGGTCATGGGCGAGATACCTGGGGAGGAGCTGGTCTTAAAGCCATCTCGGGTTTTTGGTGACTTTCCTCTTTTGGTCTTAACGTGTGTCCCTGAACTTTGTCTTATGAAGACCTGAGTGAAGCCCTGTTCCTTGCAGCCAGAAGAGCTCGACAGAACACGTGAGATCCCACCACCGCACCCTTACATGGCTTCTCTCCCGCCCCTCCTTGCCACCTCTGTTCTTGATAGGCTTGATTACGAGAGAGATACCAGCCAGGATTCTCTGCTATGCAAGTGACAAAAACCCAACAAGCACATTTTAAGTGAAATAAAACGAGGATAGAATAGGGACGTGGGAGAGAAGTAGGAGTTGGACGAATACTGACAGAACACAGAACTGAAGAAATCATTGAAGGATTCAAATCATTTCAAACTCTGGGTGACTAGAAGCAGAGACTTAGTGCTGACAAGATTCTCTTCTTCATTTGCCTTTTGTCTTTTTCACTCTCCGGCATGTGCTACAAAGTGGAGGAAGTGCTTGACAGCGGTTCTTGAACACACTCTTTCAGCTCTGTGACCAGGAGCAAATGAGAGTTTTCCCCATCAATGAAATGTAGACATTTCCTGGGGATCAACTCTGATTGGCTAGGCTTTGGTCATATGCCCACTGCTATGAGCATAAAGGCACATGTTCATCTCTGGCCCAGGAGCATACTGCTGTGATTCTAAGCTCACCAGAAATCTATGATTGGAGTGGGGAAGAAAAAGACAAGTTCCCAAAGGAAATAGAATCCCTATTCCAAGAAGATTCTAAAAGCTGAATATGTGACAAGAGATGTAGCTATGCAACTTAAACATTCTTATTAACTTCATGTAAAGTTTTTTTTGTTTATTTTGATTTTTTTTTTTTAAATTTTCTATAGGACATGTGTACTCACTGGGGAAAGGAGAGAAAAAGCAAGAAAGCACCTATCCCCTGTCAGGGGATCGCCATACTGTCATCCCTTCTCCTCCATCCTCCCCTTGGTATTCTGGGAATGCACACACACGTGCTCAGAGCAAATCAGCACTCTGTGTCTAACTTCCCAGGCTCTTGGTACAGACCTCTTCCTGTCTCACATCTTTAGGACCTCAGGACATGAGAATCATTTCCCTAAGTACATCCACTCACCTCCACCTGGCAGTCATCCTCACCACTGGGCCCAGCAACTTGGATATTAGATGACCTCAAAAAAAGATGTTGGACGGTCTGTTATTTCTCTTTTTTTAAGAGAGGTTTTTACTATAAGGTGCATGCACTTGCCAGAGACACAGAGTGACAGAAAGAGTCAGAGAGACAGAAAGCAAGAAATCACCCCTGAGAGGAGATGGCCATGCCACAGTCCCTTCTCCACAGTCACTTCTTTATTCTCCTTTCAGGATTTTGGGCACGCACACACACGCACGTAACTAGCAAGAGTTTTAAGCTGCCGGGTCCAGGATTCAAACCGTGGTTGACTATGTGGGAGTTCAGCGATGTAACCATTACACTGGTCCCAATGTGCTCTCTTTTCTTTATATGTATGCTCTCAACCAGCAATGTCAGTGTTACCAGGGAATATTTTAGAAATGAAAATTTTCACCCAAGATGTGCTGAATTGGAAACTCTATGAAGGGGGCCCAGGCATCTGTGTTTTAACAAACCCTTCAGGTGATTCTGATTCAGGTTAAAGTTTGAGAATTTCTGCACTAAGCCATTTTTTCAACAGTCACTTGTTTAGATGGTTTTTCAAAAGTATATCTAGGTGGGGACCAGCAGTTAGCGTAATGACTATGTCGCTGGACTCCCACGTAGTCGACCGCAGTTCGCATCCCGGACCCAGTGGCTTAAACTCACGCCGGGCGCGTGTGCGTGCGTGTCCAAGATCCTGAGAGGAGAATGGAGGAGAAGGGATTGTGGCGTGGCCATCCCTCCTGGGGGGTGATTTCTCGCTTTCTGTCTCTCTGTCTCTCTCTGTCTGTCTGGTGAGCGCACGCACCCTATAGCAAAAACTTCTCAAAAAAAAAAAAAAGTATATCTAGGTGAAGACTGGGTCAAGGTTGTCCTGTTTTTTTTTTTGTTTTTTTTTTTCTTTCTTTTTTTGGAGAGGTTTTTGCTATAGGGCGCGTGCGCTCGCCAGACAGAGAGAGACAGAGAGATAGAAAGCAGGAAATCACCCCCCAGGGGGGATGGCCACGCCGCAATCCCTTCTCCTCCATTCTCCTCTCGGGATCTTGGGCACGCACGCACACGCGCCCGGCGTGAGTTTAAGCCGCCAGGTCCGGGACTCGAACCGCGGTCGACTACGTGGGAGTCCAGCGACATAGCCCTTACGCTAACTGCTGGTCCCAAGGTTGTCCTGTTTTCACATGTCTCTCAGAAGGCCTCGCAGTTGCCATTATGCATCCATCCATTGCCACTTGGGTCACCAAGCAAATCTTGGAGAGTCTGAAGGGTAATAGAAGGGCTAAAGAAACTGTTCTGTAGAGTTTTCTCAAATGGTTTACATTCACAGCAATGTATTTTGCAGTGAGTCTGATAGTCAACCATATGTGTCAACTAGGCTGTTCCACAGTGTGCCCAGAGTAAACATCAGTTTTGAGTGTGTCTGCAAGGGTGTTTTGGATGAGATTAGCATTTATGTATATCTTTATTTATTTATTTATTTAAATCTGTGCCCACCAGAGAGAGTAAGAGAGAAAGTGAAAAAGCACCCCCTAGGGGGATGGTCATATCTCAATTCCTTTTCTTCTCTTCTTCTCTCAGGATTTTAGACATGTATACACATGTACCCAGCAGGTTTTTCAAGCTGATGAGTTCATGACTTGAACCATGCTGTCAGCCACGTGTGATCCAGTTACCTTCATCACCATGCCACTAGTTGGCCCAAGATTAGTATTTAATTGAGTGAACTCAATAAAATAGATTACTTCCTCACTGGGGTGGGTATCATCGTCTATTGAGAGCCTGCATAGAATTAAAACATAGAGGAAAGAGGGATTCATACGTTTTGCTTCCTGCCTGCATTTCTGAACTAAGACATTGGTTTTCTCTTACTCTTGAAGAGGAGTTTACAGCAACAGCTCTTTTGTCTCCAGCTGGCAAATCATAAAACTTCTCGGTTTCCATAATTGTGTGAGCCAATTCCCATAATAAAATTCTTTTTATCCATTGTCTATCTATATTTGTCTATCTATGTATTTATCCATCTATCTATCTGCCCCCTATTATTCTGCTTCCCTGGAGAACCCTGATACGATGAGATGATGCGACGTGCACTCTCAAGTATAGGCTCATACGTCTAAAGTGACCTTGGGGGCACTTCTTTGTGTCAGCTTCACAGGTTCCTTGTGGCCCTAGAGACTTTAGGAGTGGTTCTTGGAGGAGCTTCATCTTCCCTGTGGATCCAATGGGATTTGCTTAAGAAATCTCTTGAGCTTAAAGAGGAAAACTGCGCCCCAAGTGTGTTCCTGCTTTGTTTTCCTTTTTCTATTGTTGGAAATCCGAGCTCATGTTTTCTCTGCACGGTGAGTATCACTGTGGCGTTTTGTAAGTGCTGTGCATACAGCAGGTGTGAGAAACTGCTGGATTCTGGTGGCCCCCAAGCTCTTGCTTCAAGCCTTAGGAACTGGTTTCTGGCCCATTCATTCAAAAATAGATCTTTTCTCTGCATACCCCAAAGATTCTTACACTAAAATAACCCTCTTGCCACTCAACAACAAAAAAGTGGTTTGAAAAAGCTTTATATTTAGAATGTGAAGTCACCTGATACATACAATGTAGACTCATTTTTGGACAAGCATAATGACTCAAAAGCCAAAGAATATAAATTTAAAAAATAAATGTGTTTTGATATGTGTCCTTAGAATCTTCTGGGTACAAAAATCATTCTACAATCATCTAATTCACAACTTCATCTCTAAGCCGATCCTGCTTTTGCCAGAGTTCTTACCCTAAAGTAAAAGGATTTGCAAGTAAGGATTCCTAACAGAAGTGCTATCTCAGCCTTATTGGTGGGATTGCAAAGTGATAATTTAATTTAATTACACTATAATTTAATATCTCCTGTGTTTCCATGGGAGTACTTCGAGGACGGTGTTCAGAGTGGCAGCTAGGTCTTTGACAGTATAGTTATGCCAGTGGAAGGTGAGGTTGCACCCATAAGCACTGACTAGAATTTTTTTCTTTTTTTTTTTTTAATCTTAATCTCTGAAAACATTTAGCTCAAGTTTCTTCTTCTTTTTTTTTTTTCATAAAATAACAACAACCTTTTTCAAGGTCACCCACTTGCATTCTTATAAACAAAGTAGGACTTTCCAGAGAATTGCTGAGTATTTATTTGCCCAACCACTGATTGAAGCTTTCTTCTCCAAAATAGGGAGAAAAAGCAGCAAAGATAAAGTCATTTCCCCATTTCTTGGTTATATCACCAGTACCCAACCCGGACCCTAGAAACTGTCTAGAAATCTGTTGTCTTGGCTTCTTCAGTAATTCAGAGAGTAAAAGACAGATAGGACGTATGCCAGATTTCACTTTGTAGTGAATTATTTAAAATTGTTTAAAAGGATAAATATGCTGGAAATTAAATGTGACAGACTGTTAAAAATCGCCCAAGGCAATTTTTAGAAATCTTAAGATTTTTATTCCACTACCTTGGGTAAGGAAAAATGGTGATGCTGATAACAAAGAGAGGAAAGTCAGAAGGAAAATTTAACGTGTTAAAAGAAGGCTGAGTTTAGTTCCCGTATGGTAAATTTGTGGCATAATTCAGTATAGTGGTCTCTGTGGTGTGTCCCCCAAATCCACCTTTGAGACCAAGGGACTTATTCCCCCAACTATTAGGGTGTTATTCATTGATGGTTCATAACTGAGTACTTCTCCAGGAATGGCTCTTAGCCAAAGGGAACCACCGTGCTCGGTTACTTCTCCTTCCCCAGAGGGAGTCAACATTCAGTGACTGCTTGATGAGAGTTATGAAGTGCTAGCTCCCCCACATCATAGTTCACTATCTCCTTCTGCCCAATCTTGCCTTCCTCATCCACTAACAAGTGTTGTTTTTCAAAGCACATCCCAATAAAATTCCTGCATGTTTATCTCCATCTCAATCTGTTCCTTGGGGAGTTAAGTCTAGGATACTCAGAAACTAAACAAAGATGTTACTATGATGAGAAAGGTGGTGAAGTAAAAGGAGTTTTGTGTTTTATTTTTACTTTATTGCAGTAAGAACACAATATGAGATCTATTCTCTTAGATTTGTAGTACTATAGACACAGTGTAGTATAGCAGACTCAGAACTTCCTTATCTTACTTAACTAAAACTTTGTGCCTGTTGCTTAATACAATAACTCTTTGTTTCTCCCTTTTCCTGGTCTCATGTAAATCTTTGCTTTTATGGATTGGACTATTTTAGATGCCTTATATGAGTCATACAGTGCTAATCTTTTATCTGGTTTATTTCACTTAACATAATATCCTCAAGGTCCATTGGCATTGGTGCATACTGCAGAATTTTTTTTCTGTTTAAAGGCTGCAGATTATTCCATTGTGTGTGTGTGTGTGTGTGTGTGTGTGTGTGTATGTGTGTGTGTGTGTGACATTTTCTATAGACATTCATCTGTTGTTGGACACTTAGGTTGTTTCCATATCTCAGCTATTACAAATAGTGTTGCAATGGGTATGGGAGTGCTAATATCTCTTTGAGATCCTGATTTGATTCTTTTGGGTATATACCCAAAGTGGGATACTGTTGGATCATATGGCAGTCTATTTTTGATTTCTGGAGGAGCCTTCATACTATCTTCCACAGCAGCTGCACTATTTCCAATCCCACCAAAAGTATGCAATCGTTCCTATTTCAAAAAATTACTTCTTTACTATAAGTCATTTTTTTAAGATTTAATTTTATTTATTATTATTGTTGTTGTTATTATTATTATTATTTAATTTGACCAGAGAGAGACAGAGAAAGGTAAAGGGAAAGTGAGAAAGCAAGTCACCAGGTCCGGGACTTGAACAGTGGTCGGCCATATGGGAGTCCAGCATCCCAACCACAGCGCCACCTGCCAGCCCCACAAGTCCATTTTAATATATACCAGATTCCATTAGTGAACAGGCCCTCAATTAGTAGAATCCCTTAAGCTTGATTTAATGTATTAATATAAATGACACCACATAAGCCATTAAGCCAAATATTTACTTATTTAAAAAAATAATTATTTATTGGAACCAGCAGATGGTGTAATGGTTACGTCGCTGGACTCCCACATAGTCGAACACGGTTCGAGTGCTGGACCCAGCAGCTTAATACTCACTCTGGGCGCATGTGTGTGCATGCCCAAAATCGTGAGAGGAGAATGGAGGAGAAGGAATTGTGGCATGGCCATCCCCCAAGGATGAGAGTCCAGCGACATAGCCATTACGCTAACTGCTGGTTCCACAATAATTCTTTTTTTTAAGATAGATTTTTTTGCAATAAGGCACGTGTGCTTGCCAGAGAGAGTGAGAGACAGAAAGTGAGAAAAAAAAAGAATTATCAATTTAATTTATTATTATTATTATTTTTAATTTGACCAGAGAGAGAGAGGAAAGTGGGAAAGTGAGAAAGCAAGCTGCCAGATCCAGGATTGTCAACCACGTGGAAGTCACACCACACCGCCTACCCGCCCAGCCAAAAAAAAATTTTTTTTAGAGGTTTTTGCTATAGGACGTATGCACTCGCCAGACAGACAGAGAGAGACAGAGACGGAAAGCGAGACATCACCCCCCAGGGGGGATGGCCACGCCGCAATCCCTTCTCCTCTGTTCTCCTCTTGGGATCTTGGGCACACATGCACACGTGCCTGGCATGTTTTAAACCACCAGGTCCAGGACTCGAACCACAGTCGACTACATGGGAGTCCAGCGACATAGCCATTACACTAACTGCTGGTCCCCAGCCAAAATTTTTTAAAGAATTATTTTCTTTAACTTTATTTATGTACTTATTTATTTTTAATTTGACCAGAGAGGGGACAGTATGAGAGAGGGAAAGTGAGAAAGCAAGCTGCCAATTCCAGGACCCAAAACGTGGTCGGCCATGTGGGAGTCCAGCGCCCTTAACCACCATGCTACTTGCTGGACCCCAGTCAAATATTTATTAAGTGTCCATCAGGTAACTAGTTTCTGACTGAAAATCTCCATGAATACTGCTATTTTAAAACAATATAATCTGCTGGTACAATTCAGATTTTTTGGTTTTGATGATAATAAGCTCATTTTCAAGAATTTCATAGATAAGACCATGTAACTTCTACAGCGTAAAAGTGAGTTACTGAGCCAGTATGGACCTCATCCGATAGTTTCCCATAAGCAAAAGGAGTCACATACAATTAGCTCCTTATGAAATCAACTTAAAATGTACTTTTTGTTTTTTTAATCACCTAATGGAATAGGTCAAAGTCCTCTGTGTAATGATTATATTCAGTGTGATCATGACATGCAGCTTGGTTTCGTAGATAATATTGTGAGACTGTGCAGGATTCATTGAAAGGGAAGAGCCTGAATGTAGTATCTCCCATCTCTACACCTCTTCCTCATTAGCATTTGTCCCAGGGCAATGAGAGCTGCCCTAACGTTCTACTGTTACCTCTGCCACTGAGAGCTCTGCCCTGGCCCAGCAGGAGTAGAAGAGCCCATGAAGACATTGACGCCCAAAGCATGCAACCTGCATAATGGCTTCTGTAAATCAGTTCATTTTCCCAGTCCCAGCTGCTTGGGTCTTACTTACTTCCCATTGATGTTCTGCAGGCTTGGGTTTGGAAACTCAGAAAGAAATAGCTAGTTATTCCAGTTTTTAAAAATGATGAAGAAACACGCTCCCCAGACTTCCTTGTTACTGCAATTCTGGGACTTCCTAAATCTGTGGTGTTCCCTATATAATGTAGCAGCTCTCAACTGTAACAGATCACATGTACAAGAATGTTGTAGAGAAATACACTGCATAGGAGATGAATTTTAGAAGTCTCTCTCTCTCTTTCTGTAATTTGATATTAAAATAGTGATTTAACATTTTAATGTGGCACAGTTGACAATGCAGGTTTGTGCAATGAAAAGATAATTGCAATAACGTTTTAAAATATTTCATTACGGCATTTTTAATAATAAAAACAGTAAAATGCTTTTGCATTTTTAGACTCAGCCTAAACTTTAATAATCATTCTTATTCAAATGACAGGATGTAGAACACTTAAATGTTGTATATATACCCATGAATGATTTAGGAGAACTATGAAATTATATTAAATTTGAAGAATACAGTTTGGTGTAGGAGGGGAAAAAAACCTAATGACTTCACAGGAGAAATATTTATTGGAATATCACATTACCTTTGTTTGTAGCATAATGGTCTCAGAGGGACCAAGTGAGATTGTTTTGATGGTAAATTTATTACATAGTTTTTAGGGGCCTGGGCCTGAGGGATCTTGTTGAAAAGGATTTTGTGATCCCAGAAGCTATAAGGAACTTTGGCCTCTCCGGGAGATAGTCTCCACAGAGTGAATCGATGTCCTTGGAGAGCCAAAACAGATGCTGCCTGGGGGGGGAGCAAATGTTTCAAGTGGGTGTCAGCTCGCCAAGGAAGGGAGTAGACAGCACATATTTCACTTCTGTCAAAAATGCAGTGTTTCCTGTAGGAAAGGAACTCCAAAACATTCTTGCTTTCCTCTCATTAAAAACTCAGGCTCAGGGAACCAGCAGTTAGCGTAATGGCTATGTCGCTGGACTCCCATGTAGTTGACCGCGGTTCGTGTCCCAGACCTGATGGCTTAAAACTCACGCCAGGCGCGTGTGCGTGCGTGCCCAAGATCCCAAGAGGAGAATGGAGGAGAAGGGATTGCGGCATGGCCATCCCCCTTGGGGGGCGATTTCTCACTTTCTGTCTCTCTGTCTCTCTCTGTCTTTCTGGCGAGTGCATGCGGCCTGTAGCAAACAAACAAACAAACAAACAACTCAGGCTCACGTATTGAACTACCTGAACTGGAAGTCTGGCTCCACCGTTTATTGGCCATTTGGCCTTACACTACTTACTCGACCTTTCCCCGGACCTGTTTTCTCACCTGTCAAACGGGAACAATCATAGGACGTCCCTCATGAGGTGGTTGTCATCAGAACTCACTGAGGTGGTCACTGTATAGCACTCAGCTCTATACACAGAGCCCTGGCATGGGTTATTTGTCCAACAATGGCAGTTGTTATCATTATTGTAGTAACTCTATTTTCAAAACCATGATTTGTCTGTATATGTTTGAGAATGATCCATGAGGGCCTGGCTTATGAAACAGGTATGTATTTGGATGCTTCAGACTCCAGCTCCACTTTGGGGACTACAGGTCCTCAAGGAAGGCCAACTTGGGGCAAGAGGCACATGCTTTCTTGTGGCCACTGTGTAGTCTGGAGATTCAGGGGAACCAAACTATGGCAGAACCCCCAGCACAGCAGAGGGCCTTCCGGACTCTTCTGCTCATCACTCATATCTCTAATGTGGGCCCCAGGGAGCCCAGAAATCCTGGACAGGTCACAGGGCACAATGACTGTGTGTCAGAGTTTGCCAAAAACAAAAACGCTATTCTCCCAACTGCATTTGCAGGAATTTGCCTGGCTCCTTGCCTCTGCAGCTCTATTCTGCCACTTGACCCTGCTCTGTAAGCTTAGTCTCTCCCTCGTTCTGTGACCAACTTGCCCTTATGCAAAGGGAGCTGCAGAATAACTCAACCACTTTGGTAATTCTGCATCAAGACTACCCTGAGATTTCGGCTCTGATTATTTATGTCAGTTCCTGCAATACTACTACTAACAATTATAACTAGCATTTTACGTGCCTATTCTATTCTGAGCACATCACGTATATCAATTCATTTACTTCTCATAAAAACTCTGTGAGGGCGACCCTGTTATTATTCTTATTTTGCAGCTAAAGAAACTACAGCAGGGACCAGCAGTTAGCGTAATGGCTATGTCGCTGGACCCCCACGTAGTCCACCGCGGTTCGAGTCCTGGACCCGGTGGCTTAAACTCACGCCGGGCGCGTGTGCGTGTGTGCCCAAGATCCTGAGAGGAGAATGGAGGAGAAGGGATTGCGGTGTGGCCATCCCCCCTGGGGGGTGATTTCCTGCTTTCTATCTCTCTGTCTCTCTCTGTCTGTCTGGCGAGCGCACGCACCCTATAGCAAAAACCTCTCCAAAAAAAGAAAAAAAAAAAAAAAAGAAAGAAACTACAGCACAGAAAGGCTGAGTAACTGGACCAGAGTTACACAGGTGGTCAGTGAAAAAAAGATATTTGAATTCAGGAAGGGTGGCTGTACAAACACACACTTAACTGCTTTCCCCCCTAAGAAGCTTCTCCTCCTTTCCTCTAACCCCTGCATTGTTCTCCCATTTAAAAAATCAAGTCTCTTACTTGTTCTGTTTGACTGAGTGCATCTCGTGATGAGCTGCCTGGGGTCCTCACCACAGACGTCCCAGCGGCTGGAGCCCTGTCCCTGAGTCCCAGGTCAGAAGTTTCTCCCCTCTCCCAAATTTCAGGTCTCTCTGCCCTGGACTCCTCTTCGGGTTGCTACCTAATGCCTATCCCGAAACACTTCAGATGCTACCATCCCGGGGGGGGTTTCCCTCATCACCCGTAGGGTGATGGCATCCAGATTTCTTTCCTGCCCACACTAGGTATCCCACCACGAGGCTCTAGCCCCTTCAGGCATAACTCTGACTCCAGCAGTCCACGTTCCATTGCTAACAGGTCCACGTGGACTCTCTTTCTGCAAAAAGAGTCCTGACTGTGGATGAGTGTGGCCACACTGTTTTCATAACTTTTTCCCTCTTCCCCCTCCACAGACTCCACAGCTGACTGTGGAGGGTTCTGTGCAGAGAGCCATCATTTAGGCTTTCTTGAAATACATGGATCAGGGGACCAGCAGTTAGCATAATGGCTATGTCGCTGGACTCCCATGCAATCAACCATAGTTTGAGTTCCGGACCAGGTGGCTTAAGCTTACGCTGGGTGCATGTGCGTGCGTGCCCAGGATCCCGAGAGAAGAATAGAGGAGAAGGGATTGTGGTGTGGCCATCCCCCCGAGGGGTAATTTCTGGCTTTCTGTCTCTCTCTCTGTCTCTGTCTTTCTGGTGAGCAAACGCGCTCAAAAGCAAAATCCTCCCCTCCAAAAAAAGAAAAAACAAAAAGAGAAAAAAGAGAGAAACATGGATCAGGCAGAGAATCCGCCGGAAGCTCCTCTGGACTAGCACGCAATAGGTTTACTGGTCCACTTGACATGTGTAGATTGGCTTCTAACCAAGTAGACATGAAGAGTGAAGCTGACTGAGACCTTCAAAGACCTGTAGGAAATGTTCAAGCTGTCCTTCAGACTGTGCCATATCCCCCTGAGTAAGAAAGGGGAGCTGAAGCTCCCTGTATGAAATGATAAACTAGATGTTTTTCAATAAAATGTCCAGTACATTGAAATGTCAAATATCCTGTGATACTTGGCCAATAGAAGTTAACTGGCTGGGACCAGCGATTGGCGTAATGCCTATGTTGCTAGACTCCCATGTAGTAGACTGCGGTTTGAGTGCCGGACCCTGTGGCTTAAATCACACCAGGCGCGTGTGCGTGCGTGCCCAAGATCCTGAGAGGAGAAGGGATTGCAGCGTGGCCATCCCCCTGGGGGGTGATTTCTCGCTTTCTGTCTCTCTGTCTTTCTGTCTTTCTGGCGAGTGCACTCACCCTATAGCAAAAACCTCTCCAAAAAAAAAAAAAAAAAAAAAAAAAAAAAAAAGAAGTTAACTGACTAATAAAGTGCTCATAAAGTATAAAGTGTAGGAGCATTAGGGAACTCCTTAGGCATAAAAACACATATTAATGAGCAGGTCAAAAAATTCCCCTATCAAAAGGCAGAATGTTGAACTCTTTGAGAGGTAATAGATTCCCAACCTGGAAGGTGAGATCTACCACCCAGGATAATTAGCCTCTAGAGCAGACTACACATGTCTCAAGGTCAAGGACATCTCTGATAGGAGAGGAAGGCTCGGGACATCAGAGCTGGCTAAAAACTCAAAGAAGAGCCTGCAAAGCCCTTGATATAAGCCAAGAAAATTCTTTAAAAAAGAAAAAAACATGTAGGCCTAGTTAGAAGGGTGCAGCAAGGTGAGAGAAGGCACAGGTGACAGGAGGGTTGTTAAGAACAGAAATAAAAAGGAAAATATTCTCAGATTACACTTAGCAAAAAAATGGAATTCTCTGTAAAGCTAAAACACTATAAGCAAAATTAAACATCAACAACAAGCTGGTGATCAGGGTCTCTGTCTGTCTGTCTCTCTCTGCCTAGCCTCTGACTGCCTTTTTACTTACAGGGAATTCTCCACTGCATGGCCCTGGGTGACAGGCAAGGTCTACTACTGTCCATTGCAAGAGGTTAAAAGTCCAGATAGGCACTTTCTCTGCTCCCTGGTAACTAGAATGCAGCATGTGATAGAGACTTAGGCAGTCAGTAGCTCTGGTCTAGGATGCTGTATCAGGAATAGAGGAGAATCCATTTTTGTGACATCAACCTCATGTCTCCAGTGTCAGGGTGGGCAGGGGTGCCAGAGTGGCTGTCAGCATCCGGTGTCAGTATTGGTAGGCCCTTTCTAGGTAGTTTCTGCAGTGTGCTCTGGGCTTGCCGATCAGCCTGGCCCCCATTGGTGCAGCTCTGTTTTCAGAGTCTAGCTTTCTAGCTTTTCCAATACCCTTTCAAACATTCATTTTCAGGCTGGCCCTGTGGCCTGGTGGTTAAGGGAGTTGGATCTCACATAGCCATGCTTGAATATTGGCCCTGGTAGCTTGAGAAAAGTGCCAGGCACATGCGTGTGGATGCCCAAAGTCCTGACGTGATGGAGAAGTGAAGGAGGGATTGTGGCGTGACCACATCCCATCAGGAGAATTCTTTCTCTCTCTCCTTCTCTGGCAAGTACATACACCCTATGGCAATAAATAAAAGTAAAAATTAAAAATATTAATTTTCTTTTGGAATGAGCCAGTCGCCTTCCGTAGCATGTACCCAGAAACTCTTGATGATATGAAGGGACTTTAAGAAGTTCACGGCAACATGGAATTAAAGTATGAGTTTATTTTGGTACAATAAAAAATTGAAATCCATGCATAGTTTTTCATGCTATGCATTTCTTTGTGAACTTCTTAAAGTTCTGAGAAACCTACTGATAACATTATACAGACGAAAGGAAAATATCCCCCCAAAATAGATGATTCTAATAAATTCCATAAGGAAAGATGCATATTCCAGTAGAAAAAAAGGACATGAACAGACATTTCACCAAAGAGAAGATACAAATGTCCAAGAAATATAGGAAAAGACATTTGCCAAGATGCAAATTTTCCAAATATTGTTGAGAATTCATCCTTCCAATATCATACTCACAAAGATTGACAGAGTGCTAATAATGCTCAGTGGGGGTGAGTTTGTGGGGGAACAGTTTGTTGCTGGGGGTGTAAAATGATAGAACCCTTCTAGGAGATGGGGAACATCTGATACTGTGCATCAAAACTGAAAGTGATCCTTTGGCCCAGCAACTTTACTTCCAATAATTTATCCTGAAAAAAGGTAGTGAACCGTAAGTTTAGTTCCCAAATGGTATCTTAAGTTCATGTAATTTGAAGTAAATTCATAGTTCAAAGTGATATCAAAATAACTTAATCTTTCACTTGTTTATCTCAGGCCGGGCTTTCCCATGGAAAAGATGTGCTCATGGAATTACTTATTAGGTAGCTTTCATCCTCTCCCCCAACTCACTGCCCCTGTACACAGTAGTTGTGATCCTCAAGCGCTCTGTACCAAAGTTCTCCTCTTGTGCTTTCCCTTGGAACTGAGAATATATCTTACCTAAGAGCAGAGCAGGAGGAGGAGAACTATCCTTGCTGTAAACAAAGGGAACATTCACAAATTAATAACCCTGTGTTACTCCCATCTAAAAATAAGTCGAGAGGGTTCTAGGAGATGTGTCTTTCCCTCTTGCTCTTCCCCTGAACTGTTCCAGACACCCTGACTGCTTGTTGTTCTTTAGGCCTTTGCACTAGCCACTGCTCTCTTCTTTCAGACAGGAAATAGGACTTGATCTGCCATCTGTTCAGGTCCTGCTCATTTGTCACCCTCTTGAGAGGTCTTCCCTGGCCACCAGCTGAAAATCGCAAAGTGCAACTTCCTAGCACTTTCTAATCCCCTTCCTTTTTTTAAATGTTGCTTATCACCAGCTAATATTCTACACATCTTACTCATTCACTCACTGTCTGTGTCTCCCCTCCCCTAATGGAATGTGAACTCAACAGGGGAGGGATTTTTTGCCTGTTTTGTTCACTGCTTTATCCCCACATGCCTCGAAGAGAAGCTGACGCAGAGTAGATGCTCTAAAACTACCAGCTAATGCAAGAGTGTGCTTGTCAATGTTTGTAGTAAAGAAAACAAAACACCCTAAGTGTTCGGTAATTGTAGGTTTGTTAAATAAATTACACCACATTCGCACAATGGACTGCTTAGCACCCTATGGTAAGTAGAATACTGACCACCCAAAGATACCAGGTCCTAATTCCCAGAACCTGTAAATATAACTTTATATGGAAAAAGAGTCTTTGCAGATGTGATTAACTTAAGGAATTTGAGAAAGGAAGATTATCCAGGTTACCAAATGAGCTCTAAATGCTATCCTAAGTATTTTTATAAGACAGAGGAAGAGAGAATTCACATATACCTGGGCAAAGGTAATAGTAAGATGAAGCAGAAAGAGACTGAAAATTGGAGTGGTGTGTTCACAGGCAAAGGAATGCACAATCTCTAGAACCTAGGCACCCTGATTTCCACTTAGTGATACTGCTTTCAGACTTCTGGCCTCCAGAACTGTGAGAGGAAAAAATTTCTGATGTCAAGTGACCAAATCTGTAGTAGCTTGTTACAGCAGCTATAGGAAACTAACACACACCCAAAGATACCAGGTCCTAATTCCCAGAACCTGTAAATATAACTTTATATGGAAAAAGAGTCTTTGCAGATGTGATTAACTTAAGGAATTTGAGAAAGGAAGATTATCCAGGTTACCAAATGAGCTCTAAATGCTATCCTAAGCTCTAAATGCATTCCTCACTTTAACACTTTTGGATTATCCTAGAATTAAATTTCTCTTCCCATAGAGGCACACTGTCAAAAATGCCTCAATTCCTTTACTTTTTAAAATCAACCTTTTTATTTTGAGATCTATTCATCTGCAGTGGGACAAAATAATGCAGAGAAGCCCAGCCATGATGGTACAGGTGGTAAGGTACCATTGTGTGCTGCGGGAGCAATACAGGAGGCCCTGGGTTTGGATTCCAGGTCACCTTTAACAAACCAGGCTTCTACATGGCACACTCATGATCCTAGCTGGCTGCAGAGCTAGGGACATGATTTTAGCACAGTGAGAGTCTATCAAGGGTGCCTCTTTCTTTCTCTCAAAAAATAAATAAACTTTAAAGGCAAGCAGAAGAAGATCCTGCTTTTTTTTTTTTTTTTTTCATTTGGGGTACACAGGGTTACATTCTGCAAAATGATAATGAACTCTCACAGCAAGGTTTTGTTACCAGTCAGTGAGGATCAGAGGCCTGGCTCTCTACTTTGCCTTTTCTGATGCTACCTCAGTGAGAATACTTGGGGTGTCTAGTTACAGTCTCATGAAACTGGAAATCTAGGGTCTTGCTTGGACTTTGCTGGTGGGTATGGGTGGGCCCACAGTTTTTTCTGTAGTCTTTAGCTGGAGTGGAGCAGTTATTGTCTAAAACGTTTCCATGCCTGGCTGCCCCGTCTTCATCCTTCCACTGAGAAAGCAGGCTTTCATTGGAGCAGTTTTGCTTGGTGCCTATTGGCATTTCTGGGTTCCTGGATTCTTCAGTTCCAAGTTTGGAATAATTGAGCAAAGAGACACTTAGCACTATATTGTTCCTCTGGACTTGAAGTTCTTAATCTGCCCAACTTCTTCTCTCTACCTTTCAGGGTCTCCTTGGATTTGTTTTACATATAATGTCCAGAGATTTTAGTTATACTTGGAGTGAAAGGGAGAAAGTATATCTACTCCGTCTTCCCAGAAGTGTGAAATCATATCTTTTAAGTGTCAACAAATTCTGTTTTATTTTGGGTTTTCCATTTACAGGAAGAATGAAGGAATGGAATATTTGGAAAGCTCCCAAAAGCAGAGAAAGCAACTTCTTTTTGAGGTTTCCAGTCCTGTAGGCATGCTGACCCTCCTTTAATACTTAGATGCATAGTTTCCTTGTATAATATTATCCTTTGCACATGCTTTTAGCAATTTCCTGTAAGCTCAGCTTTTCCAATTCTTTGGCAAAGGCTGCATTTTATACTTTTTTTTTCCCCAACCTGGTTAACCACACAGGAGGTATCTAATAATTGTTGATTGTACACATAAAAGGGATATCTACCACAGACCAAGCAGTATGGGAGTCTTAGAGAGATGTGAAGGGAAAAAAATCACCCTGTCCTCAGGGGCCTTAAAGTCTCTCAGAGAGAGTTACACCTGACATCCCTTTTATGTTAAGTGCACCAATTTGGTATTATATGACATAAATGAAAAGTTCGTTCAGCTCTGCGGGATATAGAACTCAACCCCTATTCATTCATAGCACGTGGTGTGCTGGACTTTTTCCTAAGTCATCTAGTGCTCAAATGTGATAGAGGTTGGCAGATTCTATAGATTCATTTACTCACACCTTTCTTTTTGGATTATTCTCTCAGAAGGGCTCAGATCATCTGAAATAGGCAACTTTTTAAAAAGTAGGTGCTTTACCACTCAGAGACATTAGGCTAACCTGTAGAGTGTTTCTGACAAGGCCTAAGGAAGACCAGGCCAGAGGAAGATGCATACGAACCTTGCAATTAATTTTTATCTTCTGGACTGAGTTTCAATAGCCTGTCAGCAGTGGACAGAGATGATCATGGGTCTCTGCAGCTACCATTACTCTTGGAATAATACAGCAGTGAGTATCCCATAGACAATAACAACTTTCCTTCTCTGAGCTTTGAAGGCTGAAATGTCTCATCTGCCATAGGCTTTAATATAAATGAGTTGAGGGATAAGATTATTTTTGTGTCTAGAATACAGATAATGCTGGGATTGGGGCAATCTTGTTCTAATTTTGACTCCTTCTTGATTGTTCTATAAATTGTTTAACCTCTTTGTACCTTCTTATTGGGATGTCCTAAAGATTACCTCATCATTTCAGTGTTGTAAATGAGACATATTATAGCAGTAGAAATTCTTTTGATGTGAGGTACACTCAAAAGAAAAAGTACTGTCCTTGGGTTTCTAAACTATAAAGTTTAATCTTCAATCCCCAGTGTCTGAACTCTTGGTTGATTAATTCATATCAAATCTTCACATTTTCAATAGTTTTCTCCTTTTCAGTCCCAATCCAAATCTCAAGGACAATATATAGAAATTAATTTTTGAGTCAGAATGGGGAAAATTGTGTTAAATTCCTTTAGAGAATTAAAGTGGAGTTAAATGTAATATTTGCTGACTCTACAATGCTTTTACTTGCAGGTGTCTTTGCCATTTTTATTTTAATCCTTTATATCTGCTTTAATAGAAACTATTTTAATTTAGATTTTCAAGCATTTTATGATAATGTATAGTACAGGGACAGAAAAATGTTCAGTGTTAAGGGAAAGTTTACCTAGGTTGGCGAACCATTGTTGAATGGGTTGAATCTTCACTAACCACTTTGCAAACTATAAAAGTGGAGCTTCTGTCTGACTGATAATATGGAACATTTCTGTGACGGTTAACTTATGGTCCTATAAAAATATGTAGTTAAACTTTTTTGTTTGTTCGTTTGTTTTTTTTTATTTTTGGAGAGGTTTTTTGCTATAGGGCGTGTGTGCTCGCTAGAAAGACAGAGAGACAGAAAGCGAGAAATCACCCCCCAGGGAGATGGCCACACCGCAATCCCTTCTCCTCCATTCTCCTCTCAGGATCTTGGGCACATATACATATGCGCCTGGCGTGAGTTTAAGCCACCAGGTCCAGGATTCGAACCGCAGGATACTACGTGGGAGTCCAGCGACATAGCCATTATGCCATCTGCTGGTCCCTATAGTTAAACCTTTTTAATAGCAAAATCTCTGATGTTCCAGACACTTAAGAAAACATTCAAAGCAGTGATGAACCTAGAACCACCCAGTTTTGATACTGAATAAATTCAAATGTGAATTGTAATGATCTATTTACCATTGTTATATATCCCCAGGACATTACAAAAAGAATTAAATGAAAGGATGAATGAAAAATAATTTTTAAGATGTAAGGGTAGTTTAATGTTACATATTATGTAATCATTATCACCATCATCACCATCAACTCTACCCGTGTCAAGCTGCATCTCAGTTATTGTATGAAAACGAAATAATCTTTCTCTCCCATAACTCCAGTCTTAGTCTCCTCCTTCTTCAAATCCCTCCTCTGTCTTCCAGATTAAGTGGCCTACATCTTTCCAAAAGATTCATTTTCTTCTCTAAGGCTTTTTCCTTGACCATCACAACAATCTCAGAAATGCCCAGTGTCAGCAATGACTGATGACAGAAACTAATCTCCCTCCCTGCTGTCTGTTGGCTCTGCCTTTCACACATTCCATTCTTCTCGGTGTAAATGCCCTCTATTGGAATTGAGAGTTCCCTCAGAGGACTGGCCTCCCTCATCTAATTTGTTATTGGTAGCATCATTGCTATTTATGGATGAGGCACAGTAGATGTTAAGATGTCAGGTTCTTGCTCCTAGAAGATAGCATTGGGACAGATTTTCTTAGACTGCCCACTGGGATTGTTTTCTGAATTAAAGGAAGATGGTGATGAGCAGTCAGCCACATTCTCCTTTCCCCTTGTTCACAGGAAACATTCACGAAACAGATGTTGCAGCTTCTCTCTGTCATCCAGAATAGTGTTTTCCTTTGTTTTTTTTTTTTCCTGGTATACCTATTACTAAGTACCCCATCTTCGGAAACTGACTGGCTCCAACTTTTGACACCTGAGTGGTAATCTAAACTGCAGATGCTTAAAGTTTATTGATTGATCCATGCTTATCTAACTAGATATAAATTCAGAGAGTTTCTTTCAGGTCTTTGTGGCTACTCTTTCTTGCTATCCAAATTCTAACAACTACTTATTGCACAGTCAGGATGCCACTGCACTATGCACTATGCCAGATGTTTTACATACATGTCTTTACAACAGTCCTGCAGTTTATAGGATCATTAGATGTGGTTGAGAAAAGCTGGCATCTGAGAGATTATGAAAGTTGTCACTAGGAAATGACAAACCCAGATTGAAATCTGGGCCTGCCGTTTCTGCTGTGACACTCTAGAGACCCCTCTTTCACCCAAATTTGTTGACCTACCTACAAAATGTTTTCTCCTCCTCCCTAATTGATTTTCCTAGTTCTGAGTTTAGTTGTCAGGAAAAAAAATCAAGACTATTGCCTAACTAAATTAATTTATGCTAAGATATCAATGACTCTTACCCTTGAAAGAATTTGTCAGCTCAAGTTAATCACTAATCTATGGAACATGTGAGAAAACCATCATGGAGGGATGCCTTTCTATTCTTCTCTACTTATCCTGAGTCACAAAATCTCCTCCACCCCAACACACACACATGCACACATGTGTGTGCTCGCACGTACATGTACACACACACAAATACATCCGTGAAGAATAAGAGGTTAGCAGTTTGAAACTTGCATGCGCTGACCACAGATTTAGCCAGTTGGGCTAAGTGGTTCAGTAAGTATTGACAAACTCAGACCTGGGCCTTGGATTGTATGTGGGGTTCAAGATTCATTTTAATATGGTCTACTCAAAAAGCTACTAGCCTTTCCAATTAGCCATAGAATATAGGATACTTTATGTTCAATACTTCAAGTTGAGTCAATGGAAAAACATTATTTAAAAAGAAAACTGTTAGAGGAGACACTCTGTCAAGATATAGGATTTTTTTTCTCTTTCCATATTGTTCTCTTTTTTTCTTTCAGTTTCTCTCTCTCCAAGATTTGTCAATCCCTCTAAAGTCGACTATTGAAAACCTTGAATCTTATATGTTAAGGCTATATACAGTAACTGTATATCTAATCATATCCATATGTCTCTTTGAAAAATGTTTTATTTTTAATTATACAAGGGATGCATACTTATAGGCTTATGGTAAAAAAATTAATACCAAAATATATACAGTAAAACATAAAAAAACCTTTTATCCTCATTCCCAGTTCATTCGTTTCTTCCAAATAAACCAGTATTTGTAGTTTGATATAAAAAGGCCATCTGAACCTTCTTCTATCATTATATACAGCTCATTTAAACATTGATTTTTTTTTTTCAGGTTTTTGTCATAGGGCATGTGCACTCATCAAAGTGAGACAGTGAGAGGGAACATGAGAAATCAACCCCCTGGGGAATGGCCACATTACAATCCCTTCTCCATTCCCCTCCTAGGATTTTTGAGCATGTAGGCACATGCACCTGCTGTGAGTTTTAGTCCATCCGGTACAGGACTTGAACCATGGTTGGCTGTGTGGGAGTCCAGCACCTTAACCACCACACTGCCTTCTGGTTTTACAGGTATATTTTTAATTTTTTTATGTGACTGAGTCTATTCCAAATATAATCTGGAATTTACTCTGTTTATAATACCTGTAGGTTAGTTCCATGTGGATATATATTTATACATACCTTATTCTTTTAAATAGTTGTATAGTATTTTATTTTATAGATATACAATAATTTACATAACCATTTTTCTATTGGAAGACTTTTGGGTATTTCTAAATTTTCACTTTTACCAGCATAACTAAATTAAACAGAATATTTCGAGGCATAGGTTCCTAGTACACTGCTAGTCAAAGGAATCATAAACTTTTTTGCACTTAGTTTCACTTTTTTTAATAATTTTTTTTGGGTGGAGGGGGCTGGCAGGTGGTATGGTGGTTAAGGGCACTGGACTCCCACATGGCCGACCATGGTTCAAGTCCCAGAGCTGGCGACTTGCTTTCTCACTTTCTCTTTCTCTCTCTTTGTCCCTCTCTGATCAAATTAAAAATAAATAAATCAAGTTAACGTTTAAAAATAATTATTTAAAAATCTTTTTTTTCTCTTTAACTTTTAATTTTCTGAGTCTTTAAAAAAGCTTTCGCTGGGCCAGCAGGCAGTGTGGTGGTAGAGATGCTAGACTCTTATGTGGCCAACCACAGTTTGAGTCCTAGATTTGGCAGCTTGCTTTCTCACTTTCTCTCTGGTGAGCATGTGTGCCCTTCCACAAATAAAAAATAATAAATAAATAAAGTTAAATAAATAATTTTTAAAAAAAACAGGAGATGACCCTTCCTTGCATTAAAAAGGGGGGGGGGGGGGGCGGCAGGTGTTGTTGTGGTTTGGGGCACTGGACTTCCACATGGCCGACCATGGTTCAAGTCCTGGACCTGGTGGCTTGCTTTCTCGCTTCCCCCCCAACCGTCTCTGTTTCTCTCTGGTTAAATTAAAGAAGAATAATGATAAACAAAATTAAATACATAATCATTTTTTAAAAAAAGTTTTCGCCATAGGGTGTGTGTGTTCGCCAGTCAGAGACAGTAAGAGGGAAAGCGAGAAATCGCCCCCATGGTGGATGCCCACACCACAATCCCTTCTCCTCCATTCTTCTCCTGGGATTTGGGGTACATATGCACACATGTGTGGCATGATGTTCAAGTCACCGGGTCCCAGACACATACTGTCTTTGGCCATATGGGAGTCCACCACCTTAACTACTACACCACCTGCTATCCCCCCTGCTCCTTGAACTTGACTTTCTAAAAGCCCACTTCATTTAGAAAGTCTTACAGGAAGATTGGCTGCATTAAGACCTAGGAACACAACTTTTCCAACCTTAGAATATTGATGTAAGATAGTGGCTTTAAAAACATATATATGTTCTAATCTCAACACCATGTACCATACACTTAAAAATAAAGTACTTTAAAGAAGTCTTTACTTGTAGAATGTTAGAGTCAAAAGGCATCCTAGGTCTAGTGGAAAAAGACAGTAATAACAATAATAATCAGAGCTAACATTTATTGAGTGCTTTGTTTGTGCCAAGCATTGCTCCAGTGCTTTTACTTGATTATTTCATTTTATCCTCACAAGCAACCCTGAATGCTATGTAGAAGAGAGCTTGTATATTTTCAGGCAGTTCCTTCAACTTCTCTCTCTCTTTTTTTTTTAACTTGACAAAGGACACAAAAGCTCACCAAGGAGAGAGAGAGAGAGAGAGAGGGAAAGAGAGAGAGAACGAGAAAGGGAGAGAGAAAGTGAGAAAGTACCCCTAGGGAAGATGGCCATGTCACAATCCCTTCTCCTCCATTCTCCTCTCAGGGTTTTGGATACACATGCACATGTGCCTAGTATTTTTTCTTTTTTCTTTTTTTGGAGAGATTTTTGCTATAGGGCATGTGTGCTCGCCAGACACAGAGAGAGAGACAGAGAGACAGAAAGTGAGAAATCACCCCCCAGGAGGATGGCCATGCCACAATCCCTTCTCCTCCATTCTCCTCTTGGGATCTTGGGCACGCACGCACACGCGCCCGGCGTGAGTTTTAAGCCACCAGGTCCGGGACGCGACCCGTGGTGGACTACATGGGAGTCCAGCGACATAGCCATTACGCTAACTGCTGGTCCCCTATGCCTGGTATTTTTTCAAGCCGCTGGTCCAGAGTCAGTCATGTGGGACCCAGCCACCCTAACTACCAGCTGGACCATCTTTTAATCTCTTTATACCTGTTTCTTCCTTCTGTTGTAGAAAGGAGAGGTTTACACTGACACTGGCTCTTGAAAGTGCTCTTCTCTCCAAACATGTTCAGATGATGGTAGCTTGAAGACAACTGTGGTGGGAGTATTTATACCATGGAAATGGACAAATGGTATAAATCAGGGCTTCCCCAAGCCAGCAAGCTAGCCCTAACAACTCCCAACTTCATGGGTGTGACCAGCCCTAACCTTACCCCATTTTGCTTCTTGTGTATCCTACAAAATTTATTTCCTTTAAAGAAAAAAAAAAATATTTGCTAGCCGGCAAGTACACTTGTCAGAGAGAGAGACACAGAGAGATGAGGTGAGGGAGCAAGAGAAAGCACCCTTCCCTGCGATGCAGTACTGTCATGCTGCCATCCCTTCGCCTCCATTTCTCCCTCCTGTTGGGAATTTGGACATGCAGGCAGAAGCACTCAGTGTGTTTTTCAAGCTCATAGGCCATTGTCAACCATGCAGGATCCAGCTCCTTTCACCACTAGGCTCAGAGGGACAGCCATCCGCCATCATTTCTGCCCACCGATATTCAAACCCAGATTTCTGTTCTTCCTTTCCCTGCAATGACTTTGCCTCCGTTACCCACTCTTATTGTTCCAAACTTCAGCCCTTTTCATCACCCTTCCCACATGCGCCTGGAGCAGAGGAATAGAAGGAACAGAAACAGAAGCCGGTAATTTAAAGCCAATCACACTTAGCTGAATACATGTTACAGCACACTTAGCTGAATACACTTTACAGCACACTTAGCTGAATACACGTTACAGCACACTTAGCTGAATACACGTTACAGCACACATTAAGCAAAAATTCTGTTAATTTGATAGAGAGGGTTATTGAGAAAGCAGGTATCTGGATTTGTGCCCCTCACCAAACTGCCAACCTTCATACAAAAAAGTGATCAGAGTGCAGATAGGTCCCCACAGGCAGTAGATTAAGCCACTAAGTGTCATTCTGGGACTCCGTGTCCCGTCTGTAATATAAGTCACTTCCATGTAAACATCTAGAATCAGTTCCTCCCTGGTTAAATATTTACCACCACACAACTGTTTATTACAAAGATTCAATTAAATACTATATGCACTAGGCCCAGCAAATAGGAGATGTTCAAAATGTTCATTCCTTCCCTTGTTTACATAAGGTAGCTTCAGCCCAGAATGGTTGAGTGACTTGCGCAAGGTTCCCAAGCTGGTTACTGACAGAGCAGAGACCGGGACCTGGGGCCTGTGCCTCACAGCAAGGGATATCTATGAAACAAGGAATCCTGGGCAATTTTTCCCTTTCCCAGCTCCCTATCTGTGCAATGGTTTTCTCTAGATACTTTAATCAAAGAAACGTGTACAACAGATTAAATAGAGTAGATATGAGAATCTTACTATCTTCTATTAAGCCAGTATTAAAAAAAAATTTTTTTTAATGACTTGCTTTTCGCTTTTTTCGATCCCTGCAGTGGCAGGGCTGAGCCAGAGGCGCCCGGATTCACTCTCGGTGCCTGGCTCCGGCTCCGGCTCCGGCTTCGGCTCCGGCTCCGGCTCCGGCTCCGGCTCCGGCTCCGGCTCCGGCTCCGGCTTCGGCTTCTGCTTTGTTCCCAGGTTCACTCCCTGCCCTACCACCACGATGGAACAGATCACCTCCTTCGCTAATGACTTCGTGGCCGGAGGCATCACCGCTGCCACATTGAAGACCGCGGTGGCCTGGACCGAGCGGATCAAGCTGCTGCTGCGGGTGCAGCGCCTCATTCAGCCCATCACAGCTGGCAAGCCGTATGAGGGCGTCGTGGACCGCACCGCGCGCATCCCCAAGGAGCAAGGCGTGCTGTCCATCTGGAGGGGTAGCCTGGCTAACGACATCCGCTACTTCCCCACACAAGCCCTCAACTTTGCCTTCAAGGACAGGCACAAGCAGATCTTCCCGGGCGACATGGACAAGCACACGCAGGTCTGGAGGTACCCGGCCTGCAACCTGGCCTCCAGACCAGCGGTTGGCGCCACCTCCCTCTGCTTGGTGTTTGTGCACCCCCTGGATTTCACCAGGACCACGTGGGCAAGTCAGGCACCGAGCGGGAGTTCAGGGGCCTGGGAGACCGTCTGGTGAGGTCACCCAGTCCGACGGCACCCGGGGCCTGTACCAGGGCTGCAAACTATCGGTGCAGGGCATCATCCTCTACCCGGCCGCCTACTCCGTATGGACTACGCGGCCAGAGGCATGCCGTGACCGCAATAACACGCGCGTCGTGGTGAGCTGGATGATGGCAGACGGCGACGGCGGTGGCCGGCGCGGCGTCCTCCCCCTCTGACATACAGCAGCCCGTGAGGATGCAGTCCGGATGCACAGGAGCCTACATCATGTACACGGGGTTCTCGGCCTGCTGGCGGGAGACCATGAAGGACGAGGGGGCACAGCCTTCAAGGGCGCGTGGTCCAACATGCTCCAGGGTATAGCACGCGCCTTCACACTGGTCCGCGACCACCAGCTCAAGGAAGTGATCTGAGTGCGACTGAGCCACGTAAACCCCTCACCGACATTGACCTTCCTGAAATTCCAGTCGTCCCCACCAGGCCCCACGGTGTCTGTCCAGGGCTGTGGGGGCGCAAAGACAGGGGCTCATTGTGATCGTGTTCACGTTGGTGCCCCGCTTTCCATGTGCTGATGACAGGCGAGGGGAATCACGGCGTCCTCGAGGGCCCTGGCCCGGCCAGCTCCCCTCTGCCCTCAGACCAAGAGTCCCGACGCTCGGAGGATCCGAGGTATGTTTAAGTATTTATTTAAAACTAGAATAGAGTCTCCCATTTGTACTTAAGTACTCGCCCCTCTTTTTGCACAACTGAATACTTGCAGTTCACACTCTCTGTTGGGCAGTTCTGTAGAACAATAAAGTCAGGACACCTGGGGGGAAAATACATGCTTCTCACCAATTAGTCTTGCTTTCCGTGATAGCTATTTTACATAAAATATGTTATTTATGCTAATATGTTTGTTAACATTGTTATTTTGAAGTAGGTTCCTAAAAATATTTCTAAATGTCTTATTTCTCATTTTTAACATGATATATGTGTTTACCAAGCATAATGTCTAGAGATATAACCCACATAAAAAAGTTCTTTTGCAGCCTTCACTTTTTTTGGGGGGCGGGGGGAGATTTTTGCTATAGGGTGCATGCTCTCACCATAAAGACAGAGAGAGACAGAGAGACAGAAAGCGAGAAATCACCCTCCAGGGGGGATGGCCATGCCGAAATCTCTTCTCCATTCTCCTCTTGGGATCTTGGGCACGCACGCACACACGCCCAGCATGAGTTTAAGCCACTGGGTCTGGAACTCGAACCATGGTCAACTACATAGAAGTCCAGCTACTTAGCTATATCATGCTATCTGCTGGTCCCTGCATCCTTAATTTTTTTAATAGTGCAAAAGGGTCCTGAAACCAAAACATCTGAGAACTGTATGAAAACAAACCTCTCCCGGGGAACCAGCAGTTAGCTTAATGGCTATGTCGCTGGACTCCCACGTAGTCGACCCCGGTTCACGTCCTGGACCCGGTGGCTTAAAAACACGCTGGGCGCGGTGTGCGTGCGTGCCCAAGATCCCGAGAGGAGAATGGAGGAGAAGGGATTGCGGCGTGACCATCCCCCCTGGGGGGTGCTTTCTGTCTCTCTGTCTCTTTTCTCTGTCTGTCTGGTGAGCGCACGCGCCCTGTAGCAAAAATCTCTCCAAAAAAAAAAAAATTAAAAAATAAAAAAACAAACCTCTCCCGGGAACCAGCAGTTAGCGTAATGGCTATGTTGCTGGATTCCCACGTAGTCGACCGCAGTTCGAGTCCCGGACCCGGTGACTTAAACTTAAGCTGGGCGCGTGTGAGTGCATGCCCAAGATCCCGAGAGGAGAATGGAGGAGAAGGGATTGCGGCGTGGCCATCCCCCCTGCGTAGTGATTTCTCGCTTTCTGTCTCTCTGTCTGTCTGGCGAGCGCACGTGCCCTATAGCAAAACACAAACAAACAAACAAACAAACAAAAAAACAAAACCTCTCCCCACCTGTGATACATTACAATGCTTCCGTATGTCAAATAAGGAGAATTCTGAATTCTTGAAAAAATTTTCAAGTGCTAGAATATAACATTTTTCCCCCTAGAGGTTTTGCCTTGGGGACATGTGCTCACCAGAGAGAGACAGAGACAGAGGCAGTGAGAGGGAAAGTGAGAAATCACCCCCCAAGGAGGATGGTCATGCTGCAATTCCTTCCTCCATTCTCCTCCCAGGATCTCGGGTATGTATGCACAGGTGTCCAAAATGAGTTTCAAGCCATCGGATCTGGAACTCAAACCATAGTCAGCCGTGTGGAAGTCCAGCAACTTAACCATTATTCCATCTGCTGGCCCAAATATAGCGTTTTTGAGTCTGGGAATTTTGAAAGGGTTTCAGAGTTGAAAAGACAGTTGGGTTAATCTTGGTGTGTTGGGTCAGCTTTAGGCTTTAGTAGTTGATGGTTTATCCTTTTGTTTTCAGTTTTACCACATAGCATGTGAGATAGGGATAGTTGGAGGCGGGCAGAGTCAGAGAGCACCCTCCCTGGGGAGGTGGCTGCACTGCAATCTCTTCTCCTCCATTCTCGTGATTCAGCGAACGCAGGCACATGTGCACAGTGTGTTTCTCAAGCTTCCGGGTCCAGGACTTGAATCAGTCAGTCAGCCAGGTGGAATCCAAAAGCCAGGCTGGCCCATGATGGTTCATTTTATGCAACAACTTGACCAGACCAAAGCACCCAGATATTTGCTGAAACATTATTTCAGATGTTTCTGAGAGGGTGTTTTTGAAAGATTTACAATTAAATTGGCAGACTCAAGTAAAGCAGATCGACTTCTATAATGTGATGGGCTGCATCTAATCAGTTGAAGTCTGAAATCAATAAATCAATAAAACAAAATACTGATTTCTCCCAAACAAGTAGGAATTTTGCTATCAGACGGCCTTTAACTGCAACACTACATCTTCCCTGTGTCACCAGCTTGCTGGCCCACCCTGCAGATTTTGTATTTGCTCTCCTCTATAAATGAGTGAGCAATTTCTTAAGATAATTTTCTCTTGGGACCAGCAGTTGGCGTAATGGCTATGTCGCTGGACTCCCATGTAGTCGACCGCGGTTCGAGTCCCAGACCCAGTGGATTAAACTCACAACGGGCGCGTGTGTGTGCGTGCCCAAGATCCCGAGAGGAGAATGGAGGAGAAGAGATTGCGGCGTGGCCATCCCCCCTGGGGGGTGATTTCTCGCTTTTTGTCTTTCTGTCTCTCTCTGTCTTTCTGGCAAGCGCATATGCCCGATGGCAAAAACCTGTCCAAAAAAAAATAATAATAATTTTCTCTCTTTCTGTATGTACGTGTATGCATATATATGTGCGTGTGTGTATGTATGCAGATATATAACACACACCCATCCGTGTGTGTGTACATAGAACACATACAAACACATGTCCTAAATCTTGACAAATATAGCAGTAAAGTGGGGAGTGGGGGGGAAGGTTAGATTAGGGCCTAATGACGTAGGATTAAGGCTTTTCAGTGTCTATTGGGTGGGCAAGCTTCAGTCCTGGGAGAGTGGAGGCATCTTACTCTGTGTCAGTTGCTTCAAGGACAGGTCAGAATGTTTTCAGAGAGTCGGCAGGTCAGACCATGGACCTTCTTTCCCTTCCCCCACTCCATAGTGGGTGACCACAATGCCACACTTAGGAGACTAGATTAAGTTTTCTTGGTTCCCTTGTTCATGTTGGAAATTTCTTTAACAAAAAGTATGTTTATATTGGGTTGTCAGAAAAGTCACAGTTTTGCATAGAAAAATATGCCCTAACTTTTCCAACAACCTAATGTGTGTGTGTGTGTGTGTGTGTTTATCTCCTGTCGTCCTTGAATATGGTGCATGTGTTGTATATTATGTATATAATATACATATATATTCATATATACTGGGTCATCAGAAAAGTCATGACGTATTTTTCTATGCAAGTTCAGGGCCCAGTGGTTTAAACTCATGCCAGGCACATGTGCATGTGTGCCCAAAATCCTGAGAGGAGAAGGGAGGATAAAGGATTGTGGCATAACCATCGCCCTGGTTGATGATTTCTCGCTGTCTGTCCTTCTCTGTCCCTCCAGTGACAGCATGCACCCTACAGCAAAAATCTTCTTAAAAAATGCATTATGACTTTTCTGACAGGCCAATATATATATGAATGTGTATGTAAATGTGTTTTCTGGTCACAATGTCACATGCATTGCTTATTGTGGGTAATGATAAAAAGAACTTTGGAAAACTCTGGTGACTTTTCCTATTCTTACTCAGAAGAAAAGATTAAAATTATACATTTAACGTGTTTCTCCCCATAGCAAGATGGCAATGGATTTGGGTTAAAGTGTTAATTATCCTGCATGCTGTCAGAATCTTCTTGGGATGGCTGGTGCAGGGACTTGAAAGGAACATGAGGACAACCAAGTGTCACCAGGCCCTGGATGAGGCTGTGGGCCAGGCAGTGGGGCTGAAGAACAGACATTTTCCCTCCCTCTCTAATTCGCTTAGGGTTGGTTAGCCTTGCCTGAGTCCATGCAGCTCAGAGTATAGTACCCCTCCCTTTTTTTTTTTTTTTTTTTTTTTTATCTGAATATGTTAGACCTAGTTTCCTGGGGGGATGCATCAGTTGAAAGATCTCAGACCCTTGGCCATGAGCCATAAAACGCACTTGACTGAGTATGATATAAATAACTTCCACTCCATTGATGTATTGATTTGTTTTCATTTTGCTGTCTCTGTGTACCACACACATCCATCTCCCAGCTAAGTTCCCAGAGAGCCATGGGCCAGCTTGGAGAAATTCTCTCAGAACAATGCAACAGCCCAAAGAGGGAAAGACTTCATATTTATCCTAAAATGTTGCAGTCATTTAAAAAGTAAGCTTATTCCATCTTTACCACATTTGACCAGCAAGGAAACTGAGTTTCAGATAACCTCTTGGTAAGTTAGGGGCTTAGGGTTGGCTTGTTTGCCTCCTTGTAGCTCTGATACCGTTACAGCCAGGCACTGAGGTTGAGGCTGACTAGTCGGAGGAGAGGAGGGGGACCACCAGGAAGGGAAGAAGAGGAAGTAAAAGGAGAAGAGGAACATGGACAGGAAAACTCTCCAAGTAGACAAATTGCAGCTAAAGATGCCGAGGAACGTTAAGTGTACAATTTTAGCATTTTCTTCTTCTTCTGAGTGGGAATAGGAGTTAGAAATACAGTTATCAGTGTTTTCCAAAGTTCTTTGATCACTACCCACAATAAGGAATGCATTTGACATTATGACCAGAAAACACATAGACACACACACATTCTTCATTCATATATTGGGTCATTGGAAAAGTCATGGAGTATTTTTCTAAGCAAAAGTGTCTATACACACACACACACACACACACACACACACACACGTTTTAAATATTGTATATATGTATATGTATGTGTGTGTGTATATATGTGTATATATATTATATATATAAAATATTTAAAATTTGCACCAAGTTCAAGGTAAAAACTGAGGTAAAAACTGCCTTTCTCTGGGCCAGCTCATCCCACACCCAATCCAGTTTCCACTGGGATGTTGGCATGAGGATGATGTGGTAGAACTGAGCTAGTAGAAGAAAAGAGGGCAATTCTCCCTTTACCCAATGACTTCCTTATCTCTATACTCTGCACCTTCTTGGCAGCTTTTCCCATTCTCTATTCATTCCTTTCACAGTTTTCCCCTTGTCAACTTCTAATTTGGAGGTGGACTATAAGGTTGGAAGAAAAACCAAACACATTACTTTTCCATGAGGCAAATTCTTTTCTTGAGAGAAAGGGTGGGTTTCCAGGAATCTGACTGCCGGAGCAGCTCCCTGAACCTTTTGGAAGGCTTTGCCTTCAATACATTCACTCATTGGGACCAGCAGATGGCATAATAGTTACGTCGCTCAACTCCCACATAGTCAACTGAGGTTTGAGTCCCGGACCCGCAGCTTAAACTCATGCCGGTGCATCTGACTGTGCCCCAAATCCCAAGAGGAGAATGGAGGAGAAGGGATTGCGGCATGGCCATCCCTCCTGGGGGGGTAATTTCTCGCTTTCTGTTTCTCCCTTCTAGTGTTTCTAGTGGTGGTCCTTTGGGGGCAGGGTTGTAAGAAGCTCAGTCTAACGTCCCTCATACTTCCAGTCGCTCGTCCGTTCAGCTACCTCTCCTAGATTCCGTTATTCCTCCTAACGGGAAAGAAAGGCCTGGGTGAAGCCTCCAGCTCCTGATCTGCCATCCCTGAGTGGTCCTGTCCTGGCCTCTTTGTTACTTTCTTGCTCACGCTCTGAACGCCAGTCACTCTGGTCTCCTAGGATTTCTTTTTTTAAGCCTATTTATTTATTCCTTTCATAAGTGTGAGAGACAGAAACAGTAACCCCAACATGGTCCTGGCACCGCGATGCACCCCCAGCCTCTGTGGGCACTGGATCATAGTACGCCTGTTCCAGCTGTACGCAGGGAGCGCTCCGTATACCAGAACCTACCCATGTGGGTCAGCCTCGAAGACTGTCAGATGTCACCACCGCACCATCATCTAGGCACGCCCCCGCTCAGTCTTGAAGTCTTAATGGAGCAAGCCTTTTCTTTCCTCAGAGGCTGTGCGTAAGCTGCTCCTCTTCCTGTAAAGCTCTTCCCTGCTTCTTCACGTAGTTAGCTCCTGCTCATCATTTGGGGCTCAGCTTAATCCCTTCTCAGGGAGTTTTTCCTCAACAGCGCTCTCTAAAATAAGTTTCCTTTGTTATTCTCTATCTTGGCCATTCGTCTCTTTCATTATGTCAGCCACCATTTGTTAATACTTGACTTAATTGTCCTTTTTCCTGCCTATTTACTACCCAGAAAGTGTCCAAAAGGCATAATCATCCTATGAAGGAAATGATGTTACTTCCCTCCCTTTTCTTCACACATTAAGAAATCTCATTTAGGGGCAGTCAGGTGATGTGGTGGTTAAGGGCCCTGGACTCCCACATGACGGACCACAGTTTGAGTCCCAGACCTGGAGACTTGCTTTCTCACTTTCTCTCTCTCTCTCTTTCTCACTGTCCCCCCCCCCCCCCCGCCACTCTGTCCCTCTCTGGTCAAATAAAAATAAATAAATAAAGTAAATAAAGTTAAATAAAATAATCCTTAAAAAAAAAGAACTCTCACTTAGGCCAGTCCTATGTCTTAGTGGTTACAGGAGTTGACCCCCCATGGTTCAAATCCTGGTCTTGGAAGCTTGAAAAACACACCAGGCTTGTGTACATGTGTGTCCCAAATCCTGACGGAGTAGAGCAATGGAGGAGAAAAGATTGCAGTATGACCGGGCCCTATTGAAGGGGGCTTTCTTCCTCTCTCTGTCTCTGTGTGTCTCTTTGCCTCTCTTTAGTGAGCACCTGTCTCTTTGTATCTCTTTGTCGCTTTCTGGTGAGCACACACTCTTTGGCAATTAAAAAAGAAGGGAAAAAAAGACATTGCGTTTGTTTCGTGATTAAGGTACCACTGGTAACCTGAAACAGAAGGAGCTCTTTGTCAGCTCTTCTTTCTCCCCAACTAAATCAATGAATCATCATTCATTCACTCATCCAGTCAGTAGTTATTCATTGAGCACCTACATAGCACCGGACACAGAAAATGATGAACAAGGCAGTTCTTGCTCATTTCAATCCATGTTGAAGCCAGCCAAAATAATGGTTCTGAAGTACATTTCATTGCTAAAACCCTTTGCCAGCTTCCAAATGCCCTCTGATTGAAATCTGAGCTCTACATTAGTGCTAGTCCTTCCTCCATCCCCAGTTGTATCTTCTGTGGCTCTTCTCCCATTCTAGACTCTGCTGGGTGACTACAGGAGCCTCTCTCAAAGACAGGTAGCAATAACAGAAATCTTTTGTGCTTGCTTTTTCTATACACGTGCATGCACACACACACACACACACACACACACACAGAGCCGAAGATAAGCTCTTACAACAGTGGCTTCTCAGTTGTGCACAGAGCATCTTAGCAGGTGTATTTCTCTGAGGGTTGGTCAGACAGCCTTTTGCTCCTACCTGCTGGGCTACAGGCTTTTTATAATTGAGATCTCAGTCCAGGTGCAGGTCGGGGGTTGACCTGGCCCTATAACTCAGGGGCAGGCCTCCATAAAGAAACCCCGCTTTGGCAGGTCACATTATGGGTGGTGGTGTCAACAATGGCATGAACTTTCCTTGCTCCAAGGATACTAAATGTCTACAAAGCACTAAAGAAGAGAATGTTAGGAGCTACAAACCTAAGAGCTTTGTATCAGGAGGCTCTTCTTACAAATGAGGCAGAACCTGCAGTTCATGCCTTATTAGAAGGGTCAGACGGAAGGGAATTTAAGTCTTTGCAGTTTTCAAATATTTATCCTTTCCTTGCAATTCCACCTCTCTTCTGGGTTGCTACTCTAGGCCCTTATACAACTTTTCCCTTTTCATTTTGTGCTACAGAGGGCTTGCTTTTAACTTATTTATTTTTTTTTCCTTTGAGGAATATGAACAAAGGACTTAGTAAAAGGAAATTCTTCAGCTTTTCTGGAAACTTGCAATCACTTGTCTTCTAAATGCTTTATGCTTCAGTTTATTCATCTATAAAATGGAGAATTAGCAAAATTAATGAAGCTTTGTCTTTCATAAACTGCCTTATAGGATAGGTGCTGTGCAAGTAATATGCTATGGAATGATAGCATTTTGTTAGTGTTTATAAACATAATTTGAATTTTCCATTAATTGGAATTAATTCTGTTTATAAGAAAAGACCTTTCCAATTAAATCACTGGTGTGCAACTTTGGTTGGCTGAAGCCTTTATGTTGCTTTACTCCTAATAACATGGGTTCCTGCTCTATTCGGGGTAAATTCTTAATTTGCATCTTCCTTTGGCCAGTTTCAGTGAAGCAGGCTCACCTTTGTTTAGTCTCTCTAAACATTCTTATTTGTATTAGAAAATTTTCTTTGATATTATGGCTCTTCTTATGATTAAAAATCACTTCACAGCTACAGGTTAATATCCGTGTTTATTTAAGGTAATATTACAATGCACTTTTAAGATTTTCAAATAAAAACAAATAATCTTTCATTAAACCAGTATTTTAGTGAGTCATATTTCATTTTTATCCTGGATGCTTGATGTCCCTTTCCTTTATGAATGAAATGATCTTGAATACCACTAGTCCCAACAGTAATGAATTACAAAGCTATTTACAGTTTAGGTTTTTTTTTTTATAAATAAATCGTCACCTGGTTCCAACACTGAACTAGGCTTTTATACTATTTATCCACTTGTAAGTCTTTTTTATCCTGTTACAATCCTACCTTTTCTTGAAAAATAAAATATTTTTGGCATGCCTAAATTTCAGTTACTTTCTAAACAGTGTTAGTCACTAAAGTCATATACATGAAAGTATGTAAACTAGGAGATCAATTTGTTCCTTTCTGAGTGGTGCCAATAAAATTAGCAGCCACAGAGGGTTAGAGAATCTCGGATCTTCTCTGACCTGTTTACTCACTTAACAGCCTTGGGATGCTCTGAATTTGAACTTATTCGGCTTTGGATCCAGATAATCCATTGCAGTCTAGACTCACCCAGCTTGATGTCTTCTGACTCAAGAAGATCATTGGGCAAAGAAAAAAAAATAGTCTATATTATCTTCTCTCACCTTAAAATAAAAGATTCCAAATAATTCAGGAAGAAGTGCTACCTCTCCTTTATTACCTCTTCTTGTTTCCCAGGTACTATGCGAAATGAATGAAAATTCTGGGGGCAGATTTCAAGATGATCTTAAGCTTATAGTCTATCACTATCAGTTAGGAAGTTTTTAACAAATAATAACTCCATCAAATCTCTGCAACTAGTATAAATCTAAAATACACTGAAGTTTTAGGAAGGGAGATTTTACACTGTACTCGCTATATGATACACTCTCAGGAACCTTCTATTCAATGGGACCTCTCTTCCCAAGTCTCCTTGGCATGCCACTTGACCCATGTCAAAACAGAGCTTCTTTTCTGTTCTTCCTCTCTCCTTGCAGGGTAACATTCATCCTCTTAGGTTCCATTTTTTAAGACTCTGCTAATCTCTTACAATTGCTTTGTGCATTGTCATTTGACTAAACTTCTCCAGCATCCTCAAACACATGTACCCATGCGCAGGTGCTCAACACAAAATAGCTCTTCAAAGAAACTATTAGAAAACAGAGAGTTGGCTCCATGGTGCAGTGATAATGTGCTGCTCAAGAGAGTTGGATCCGGGACCAGCCGTTAGCATAATGGCTATGTCGCTGGACTCCCACGTAGTCGACTGCAGTTCATGTCCCGGACCCGGTGGCTTAAAACTCACGCCGGGCGCGTGTGCGTGCGTGCCCAAGATCCCGAGACGAGAATGGAGGAGAAGGGATTGCGGCATGGCCATCCCCCCTGGGGGGTGATTTCTCGCTTTCTGTCTCTCTCTCTGTCTGTCTGGCAAGCGCACACGCCCTATAGCGAAAACCTCTCCAAAAAAAAAGAGAGAGAGAGTTGGATCCCACTTGGCAACTGTGGTTCAAATCCTTGGCCTGATTAGCTTGAAGTGCATGTACCCAGGATCCAATGGGCGCGAGGACTGGAGAAAGTGGATTATGGTGTGACCTGACCCTGATGAGAATATCTATTTCTTTCTCACTCTAATGTGCATATACAAGCCCTCTATCACTATGAGTGAAGAAAAAAAAATTTTAAAGGAGAGAGATAGGTGGAGTCATGAATAACAATCTTACCTCCAATTATTTCTCACACACATTTTCCATTCATGGAGTCTAATTTTAAGTTATTGATTCATTAATTGATTGCATGAAATGACAAAGCTAAGAAAAAGCTAGGTTTAGAATTCAAGATTATAAAGATTTCACTTTCAGCTTTGTTGGACAGGCTGGGCTGGATTTCTCTCTCCTGAGATGTAACCAAGTGAGCTAACTGATCCTTGCTGAATTCTGTCCCTCAAGGAAATGGAGTAAATCCACATGACCTAAGACTTCTGAGTGCTTTACATTACAGGCTCTTGGGAGCCTGACTTGTTTATATTTACAGAGATACTCAGAAAGACGTGTACTTTAAGAAATGTGTGAGGCCAGCAGATGGCATAGCAGTTATGTCACTGGACTCCCACATGGTTGACCACAGTTCAAGTCCCAGACCTGGTGGCTTGAAAATCATGCTGGAAATGTGTGCATACGTGCCCAAGATCCTGGGAGGAGAATGGAGGACAAGGGATTGTGGCATGGCCATCCCCTCAGGAAGTGATTTTTTACTTTCCCTCTTACTGTCTCTGTCTCTTTCTCCAGCGAGTGTTTGTGCCTTAAGGCAAAAACCTCTTTAAAAAGAAAGAAAGGAATGTGTAATATCTGTATATTGATTTGCCCATTGTCCTCATTGAGTTTCCCAAATCACAAAACTTTTTACTCAAAAGCACTAATTATCAAAGTACTCTTTCTAAAGGTTTGGTAGGATGGATAGAGGAAGGGGTTTCATCACATATCATATAGGAAACAACTTAGTAAAGCCCCCATTGTGCATTTTTTCCCCAAAGTCCCTTTTTAGGTGGGCTATCAGCTAAAATCTTCTTTTCTTTGATCCCCTCTGCAGGGAGCCCTGGGCTTGCACCTGCCAGCTCTTCCTTCTTTATTAGGCAGAATCTTCTTCCACACAAAGCCTGGACCCCAGCAGGAAGCTTGCTCCTACCTCAGAGCAAGCTTATCAGAATCTGTTTATATATAGCAAAACAAGTCTCTTCCTACAAAGGAATTCTCACACCAGCTGGCAAGAAGATAGTGCTTTCTCCGTATGTTACATACCCCTTATTATTTGAAAGGTAATATTGTATTCTTATTGAATTTAAGTAGATAGATTCAGACTCACCCATTGAACAGAAAATTACTAAGGGTCTTTTATATACCAAACAATGGGCTAGAAGCTGGGACCACAGGAGTAAGCAAGACCCAGAGCCTGTCCTCAACCGGCTTACCCTCTAGTGAGGATGAAGGGTGCAAAGACAAGCATTTCAATTCAGTTTTCAGTGTGATATGGGCGTATAGATACTGGTTGTTAAGAGAATATTTTAACAAGTCATTCCACCCAGTTTTGAGGGAGAAAGGCCTAGAACACTAGGTGCAAAGACCCAGAGGGGAGAGGAAGGACAGCCCATCCCAGATGTAAAAGTTTACTGTGGCCACAGCAAACAAAGGGCCAGGAGTGAAAGAGGGAAAGACAAGGCTGGAGAAGGAAGCACACCCCATTGTAAATGGATTGGAGGGCCGTGTGGAAGAGTTCGGGGTTTTGTGCCGAAGTCCACGAGTAAGATCCTGAGTAGGCTCGCAACATATTTAGATTTCGATTGTTTTGGGAAATAAAAATCTATTATATGCAATATAAACCAAACCAAGGCATATGTGTTTGGGCTGCACATAAAGTGCTATAAAAGCTAGGTGGCTTCCTGTGATTGGACTGGTCAAGGAATGCCTTCTAGAACAAGTGGTGTGGGTAGCAAAGAGCTCCTCAGCAGTGCAAATACCTTGCCTTCTCAGTATGTTGGTTTTATTCCAGTGTGCATCATTTTATTTTTGAGAGCCTTGAAAACAGTATTACTAAAGCCCCATTCCCAAGCGTTTGTATTATTTATCTCTGAAATTCATGACAGCTTGTTTTCTTGTCGAGGATATGAGTCTGAAGAAATTTTAGAGGCCAGATAATAACTTCCTTGGAAAAAATTATTAAAACTTTTTCAACTTCAAGGAAAATCACCAAATTACAGTAATAATGTAAGTGCTTAAACTAATTTGGGTGTTATTTCCTATATGGTCCACGAAAATCCTACAAAATATTGGAGAATAAAGTTTGCATGATCATTAATTTAGTTCTTTTTTCAAGAGAAAAATAGGCTCCCTCCTCTAATGAGTGTAATATAATTATGAAAATTGAATCTAGTGAAAGGAATGTGGGCATGTAGAAAAGGAAAATAATTTTGATAGAAATGGATGTCAAATTCTACTTTGCCAACACAGAAATGCTAAAAATTCCAAATAAGGGCCAGCTGATGGCATGGGGGGTAAGGCAACTGGATCCCACATGGCTGACTGTGTAGTTGGAGTCCTGGATTGGCCCTTTGGCGTGTGTGTGTGTGTGTGTGTGTGTGTTTGTGTCCATCCCCCTAAATCCTGAGAGAATGTAGGATAAGGAATTATGGTGGTACCACACCCCCTGGAGGGGTGCTTTCTCATGTTCCCTCTCTCTGCCTGTCTCTCTAGTGAGTGCACACTTCCTATGGCAAAATTGAAAAAAAAAATAATCCCATGAATTGCATACTAGCAACTATCATTTCCATTTTACTAGCAAGGAAGCAGAGGCTCAGAAAGGCTACCTACCTTGCCAGAAGTCATGCAGCTACAATGCAGCAGAGCAAGGATTTGAACCTAAGTGTGTCTCCAGAGCTTATATTTACTTTCTGTTGCTGCAATCCCTCTTCTTGTCGGTCTTAGGGCTCTTCCTTCCTTTCTTTGGGATAGGTATTTGATGTCAGCTTTGGGGCATGGTTGAAGTACAGAAATACAAGTAAAAAACTGGTGTAGAAATTAGAATTTATACTTAATAAGCCTATAATTTCACCAGTAATTCAATAATTTCTTTACTTTTTTTTCTTTATTTATGATAGACATGTGCATACACGAGCGAGCGAGAGAAAAAGAGAAGCACACACCACAGGGTCTGGTCAGGCCTCAAACCTCTTCCACAAGTCCTCCAGCCCATCAGATCTTGCACACTAAAGCGTGTGCCCAGCATGTTTCAGGCTGACCAGGCCAGGAATTTGAATCAAATTTGCCATGTAAGAGCCTCGTTCTCCTGGGCAGTGCATTACTGCTGCACCAAGGAGCTGACCCATAATTGCATTTTTTTTTTTTTTTGGAGAAGTTTTTGCTATAGGGCACATGTGCTTCCCAGAAAGACACAGAGAGACAGAGAGACAGAAAGCGAGAAATCACCCCCCGAGGGGGGATGTCCACACCACAATCTCTTCTCCTCCAGTCTCCTCTTGGGATCTTGGGCACACATGCAACGTGCCCAGCATGAGTTTAAGCCATCGGGTCCGGACTCGAACCATAGTTGACTACATGGGAGTCCAGCAACACAGCCATTACACCAACTGATGGTCCCCCATAATTGCATTTTAATATTAACCCCCATAGCTTTCCTGTATCTGAGAACATCATTATCTTCATTGAAGAATATAGGTCTAGCCTTAGATTATTTATTTTTCTTAGACATGCACAATTCTGTCCTATTGTATTATTTTCCATTCTCTTCCACCTGCGGGCCAGTATTGATTAAGCAGTTCTGAGTACTTCCCTCAACATCCTTGTTTTGAACTGTGGGAAGGTAGTTTACTGTGGGGGAAGGATACAGCATGATGGTACAGGGCAGCACTGGCTTTGAATCCAGCTCCACCACTCACTGGTTGTGTGAGCTGAGACTTCCCAGAGCTTCTGTAAGATGGGGATGATAATACCTATCTTGCAGTGTTGTTAAGAACTACATTGGTAAATATCTGCAGGGACCTGCCAAGTATTCAAGAAAGAGTAGTTGGGCAAGAATGTAGAGAGGACTTCGCTTTTGCTTTGTTGGTGGGATGTAAATTAGTGTAGCCATTATGGAAAACCATATGGAGATCCCTTAACAAACTGAAAAGAGAACTGCCATATGATCCAACAATCCCTCTAGTAGGCATATATCCAGAAGGAAGGAAATCAGTGTCTTGTAAAGATATCGTACTCTCATGCTTATTGTAGCACTAGTCACAATGGCCAAGATATGAAAGAAAGCATCTAAGCATCTATTAATAGATAAATAGGTAAAGAGAATGTGGTGTGCGTGTGTGTATAGTATTATATATATAGTATTCCATTGTGTGTGTTACCTTGAGTAAACATGTACACACACACACACACACACACACATGAGAGAGAGAGAGAGAGAGAGAGAGAGAGAACTACTATGCAGCCAATTAAAAGGACAAATAAGTCATTTGAAGATAAATGGATGAGCCTGGAGGATATTATGTGAAGAGGAATAAGCCAGCTACAGAAAGAAATACCACATGGTCTCCCTCATACATGGAAATCAGAAAAAATAATCTCGTAGAAATAGAGACATGGAATGAACAGGGCACTGAGAATAACTGTGGGGCGAGGAGAATAGAGGGATGTTGAGAAACGAATTGCAGGTAGGTAAAAGGAACAGAGTCTGGCATTATAAAATACAGAGGGGAAAACGTGGTTAACAACTTACTATATATAAAGTTTCAAATGGTTGAGACAACAGATATACTAATTACATGGATTTAATCATTATACCTTGTATTCATATACTGAAAATATTAATATTGCCATATTAATAAAATTATTAATGAAAAAAGAAAGAATAGCTGAAAGAATTCATAGTGAATTCTGCTTTTCCTATTGTTACCACATTAAAATACGAAGTGTGCCATGGGTTAAAATAGTACCTTAGGTTTCTCAATTCTGGCATGGTTTTTTTTTACAAATACTTCCTCTTCCTTCTGTGGCATCGTACACTGAGCCTTTTGAATAAAATGTTTGCCTGTGAGGTTGATCATTGATTCTGGTGGCAATGATTAGGGAGTAGGGTTCACTGGCTCAAACTGCCATCTATAAAATGTGTCTATCAGAATCAGATGTCCACTTGGCTCTGTTTCATGCCCAGAACCAGGCTGCTCTTTAGTAACGTGTCATTTGCTAGAACCTCAAATTCTCCATCAGGTCACTGCTGTCTGCAGGCCTGGTTGTTTGCTTGATGGCTGCCACTGACTCAAGGGTTGTATTTGCCCTCACAACCCAGGAAACGGGTTGTTTTTTAGGTATAGTGCCAAGGGTCTGAGTGCAGCAGATACATGAACTCACGCAAATGACAAGTTTATCCCCTTGTTTGTTGGTTTGTCGATCGATTGGTTTTTTGGACCCAAAGAGCAGCCAGGCCTCCTTCCCTGTCATCTGTGGGAAGGGTGACCATCCTTGCCCATACATAGCTTGGGCCTAGATGTAAAAGACCTGGTGATTCCCCCACATGCGCCTTTGTTTTAAAATATAATTCCCACCCCACAAGACACCCATTTTACGTGTACAATTAACAGTAATAGATATGTTTTCAAAGTTGTACAATTATCACCACTGGACTTATAGATCCTTTTCCAAATTCATATTCCTGATAACAGAACAAAATGTTTTACTTAATATCTACTTACCTTTCCATAAATTACTGCTGTAAAAAAATCCAGAATTCTGATTGCAGTGCGTAGCTCTTCAGGCCACTTTAGTTTGCATATTGAAGTAAGTTCATTAATATGAATTACAAGCATGTTCCTTTTTATTTAGGTGTTTTCTCCTCTACTTCCAACAATGATAGAAAAGATTGTGAAAAATGTAGAGCCTTTACACGCTTAATTATTTTCTTCTCATACATTAAATTACTCTCTTTCTATTTACAGCATATACCCAGGAAAATATCCTTCTATAGGCTCAGATTCAAGCCCCTCAACTTCATTACCTTCTATTATTGCTCTTATCAAGTAGAGGTAGAAGTATTAATACTAATGTTGCTTTCTTGTTTGAGACTCTGCTCACATTTGGTAAGAACTAATTAGTTTTTGCTTATCATATTAATCTTTTTGAATTTAAAATGTTTTACTTTCAGGGCAGCCACAATGATGCTATCTTTTTAAAATGTGGATTTTCAAAAGAGTAGACAGATATATGCCATGGTTTGTATATAAAGATAATACTTGGACCAACGGTGTCCATACAGAATTGTTTTCCACTATGAAGATTTGTATCAATGTTATAATTACAGCTTAGGGAAACGACTATCCCAGATCAGAAGAGTACTAGCCAGTTAATTCCCATGCAGACAGAATTATGTTGGCACAAATAGTCTTTCTGTTACTGGTTGACATTAAGTTGGTTGTTTTTTTTGAAGGCAGCATCAGAGATGAGTAAACATGTCTAATAGACTTCACATCAGGGCTACTGTTCCATAGTTAATTCATTCTAAGAAGGATAAAAATTGTGATGAAAAATGAAGTCCATTCTAATTGCAGTTTTTTTGTTTGTTTTTTTTTGAGAGGTTTTTGATATAGGGCACGTGTGTTTGCCAGAAAGACAGAGAGAGACAGAGAGACAGAATGTGAGAAGTCACCCCCCAAGAGGGATGGCCCACCACAATGCCTTCTCCTCCATTCTCCTCTTGGGATCTTGGGCATACTTTAAGCCACCAGGTCCAGGACTCGAACTGCAGTCTACTACATGGGAGTCCAGCGACATAGCCATTATGCTAACTGCTGGTCCCTCTAATTGCAGTTTAATAATTCTAGTGGCACCTTTGTTATATACTAGGAGAACTGGTTTCCATTTCATTTCCAATTCTTCTGCAAATCACTCACTTGTGCTGGGGTTTTTAAAACATGTACTCTATATGAAACTGTATTTGGGACTATTTTGTTAAGGATCTTATGATCCAATAGAAATGTCCATGCACTCTCACGGGACAAAGAATATAGTTACAAGGTCAAATTCCTTTCCAATAGATTCAACAAACATCCAAATTCATTTATTTCATTAGAACTGTATCGTATTGAATATACTAAACTGAGTAAATTGTTGGGAAATTGTTATATAACAGTAAGATTTTCATTATGATGGTATTTATTATAAGGGGATCTGAACTGTAATATAATACAATTACAATCATAAATATAATTACGAGTGTGTGAGTGCTGAGGGAATACAGTGGAGGAGATTAATTAGAGACAGGTGGTTCTAGGGCTCCTCCAAGGGCTTCTGATTGATTCAGGGGGAGATCTTGGTTCTCTCTAGATTTCTCTTTGCCTCCAAGGGACTCTACTACGCTGAGAGTTCGTGATGGAGGAGAGAGGGTCTTTTCATCTATACCTAAATCAGAAGGATCTTTTGGCTCCAGCTAAGAGTCTCATCTTATTTCTTTAATAAACTAATCTTACTAGAAGGTATCATTAAAGAACTTATCTTTTTTTAAGAATTATTTTATTTAGCTTTATTTATTTATTTATTTGACCAGAGAGGAACAGAGTGAGAGAGAGAGAGAGAAAGTGAGAAAGCAAGCTGCCAGATCCAGGACTCTAACTACAATCAGCCATGTGAGAGTCCTTAACCACCACACCATCTGACAGCCCCGAGAACTTATCTTTATTAAGTTTATCTATTTATCTCTTCTACAAGCAAGAGAGAGAGAGAAAGGGACGCAGCACCTCAGTGGGGTCCCAATGTTGCAATCTACCCTGAGGCTTGACCAGCAATGGAATATAGGCATGTGTGTGTCAGACAACTCAGGGAGGTCTCTGGACTTAAACCAGGAACCTTCCCCTCTGGGACCACTTCACAGCGTACAGTGTTTTACCATTACACCACTCTCTGGCCCCAAGAACTTACCTCTTGGATATCTTTGATGATGGCTTTAGAGTTGAAAAAATCGCCTTTAAAATGAAGTAACATACAGAAGACTGGGGTCGGATCCCCCAAATCTTCTTGAGGAGAGGCATGCTTAATAAAAAACCCCATCAATTATGATATGTTAATAAGCCCTACCTAGCTGTCAAGAGGACACCACGGTCATTGTCATCTGACTAGTCACGCATGAAGTCTTACATTAGAGCAGGGTGTGACCACCCAAGCTGTTCCTGTCTTCTTGGCCATCACGGCCTTGTCCTCTTAACATCGGGTAACGAGTTGACTGCCGGGTGTAAGATTTGTTTGGCAGTTGCTATCTGAATGAATATAAATATTTTGATCTCACTGTCACTAAAGACTATTTTAAAAGTAACTCAGAGGAATAAAGGTAACTCTAGGTTTTGCTAAGTACTCTCAACACTCTAAGCTTCAGGATGCTTGTGCATAGCAAGCAGTAATTACAAGTTTCTGGGTAACCTTACCTAGCCTAACCTTTGTCTTGAGGTTATTATTATGATTATGATTACTTTTGCTATAGGGCGTGTGTGCTCACTGGAGAGATGGAGGGGGGGTTAAGAAACCTCCTCCTTCTTCCCCCAGAGGGCATGGCCACACCACAATCCTTCTCCTTCATTCTTCTCTCAGGATTTTGGACACTCACACACACACACACACACACACACACCTGGCATGATTTCCAAGTTGCTGGTCTGGGACTCAGCCTCACAGTTGGCCACGTGGGATCCAGGTGCCTTAATCTCCACACCACCTGCTGGCCCTGTCTTGAGGTTATTTTAACCTATTAATACATATTCAATTGCCATCAACAAGATGTGAAAACAAAATTAGTCAAAACCCAACTTTAACTGGAATTAAGAATGTGGTATCTCTCTAACACCCAAGGCAGAGTAATCAAGTGTATTGTGCTAACCAGCAGCTGTCAGAAACAGAGCCCCACCCTCTGCTTGGTGGTGACTCACTGCAATCCCAGGTGAGTAAACCCCCTGCTCCTCCGTTCCCAACTTGTCCCCTTTCACATGTATGCAATGGTCTTGTTGAAGTCTCTTTTTTTTTCCTCTCTCTCTCTCTTTTTTTTTTTTTTAACGACCTGTTTTCAAGCGTCTGAGTGGGTAATCATTTTACAGAACAAAGGAAAAAAAAAAACTTTTTTTAAGAAGCAAACTTCTAGCCCAGGTGGATTTTACATCAGTGCCACTTAGGGTTTGTTGCTATATAGGGTAGGAAATGAGCAGTCAGGCCAAAGTGAAGTTCCAGTAATCTGCATCGTTAAAGTGCCAGTGAGCCAAAGGTAACTTGTCGTGGTTTTAAACAACTGGAAAGATGGGAGCAGCTGAAGTAGGCAGCTAGGAAAACCTTGGGCAGGATGTAACAGAGCCCTGGGTAAAGATGAGGAGGTAGCGGAAGTGGGATGTATGGCTTAACAAAGTGGTTGTCATCACATGATTCAAATATGTTTATTTCTTAAACCTTCACTTTACACTGAGGTATAAAAAAGGCCTCTTTTTTAGCTACAGTTGGTTATTAGTGACAAATAAAGGGAAAGAAAGAAAACTGAAAAAAAAAGACAAATTAAGAAAAAAACTATGATTTTTTGCATTACCAAAGTGATCAACAATTCAACATTATTTTCCAGCTCCAGCTAAGGGCAGAAACCCTATAGAAGGAGGCTCTTAGCGCCTCTACACACAGACAACTGAGAAGGAAGCTGCTTTTACCTTCAGGAGGACAGACAGCCGACAGAGGGTTTCACCCTGAAGGTGTCTGTGTGGGTACACAAAACGTTCACTTGGTCATTTTTTAGGTGTCTTAATAATGCTGATGCAAAATAAGAGTAAAATTACAGGTACCAGTTCCCATTGTAGAATGCTGATAAACAACTTACCATTTTGCAGTGGCTGGTCACATCTGGAGCCTTTTGGGATGCAAAAGTACTGGAAGGATTATTGCAAAACTTAAAGACACTTTTGCTGCCATTACTTTGTTTTTAACCTAAATTAGTGGGGTTTTCTTTCAGGGGGGTGGAGGGAGTGCTTTTTTAGAGGGTCATAATGCCTCTACCATAAACTTATTTAGTTAAATACTAATCAAATAGCAAAATGGAAAAAGGAGGTTAGGTTTAGAGTACTTGCTTGAAAACTTTTCCAAATTGACCTTAAATAGAGGCTAGTATTAAACCATGGATCAGTGGACTGTGATTTATTAATTTTGTTACGGTATCAGAGTCCTCATTTTAAATAACCTGCTTACACTTGATTTGTCATTGTTGATGCCTCCCTTACTGTGTTGGATTCGCGTGTAATATGCAGTGTAAGAATAATAATATAAAGGGAAACACATTGTTCTTAGTTATGGAGTAATTGTTTTCCCAAACACAAAAGAACATTAACCTAAGAATATAATGTATTAAGGTATAGTTGGTATCTTCACTCATTTTAAACAAAGCTCTTTTTTTAGGATGTGAATATTTCTCTATATTTTATATCTGTATTAAGATTTCTGGGCCCGGTACCAGAACTAACCATGGATAGCGAGTCTGGGTCTTACCCTTTAGAAAAGTGTTTTATGATTCTTGTATATTTTCCATCAGATTGGTTGAGGGATAATTATGTGTGTATGAAGGTAAGACTACATAATCTCCTTGCTCTCTTTTCTTTTTGACATTTAGAAACAGCTTTATGGAGGTATAATTTACATAGCATAAAATTCATCCATTTTAAGTGTACAATCTGATGAATTTTAGTTACACAGCTGAGCCTCCATTCCCACAATCTGGATTTAGTATTCTCCTCTCACTATTGTGTGTGTGTGTATGTGAGTGCGTGAGTGTGTGTGTGTGTGTGTGTGTGTGTGTGTGTTCCTTCACTGAGAACATGAAATCAAAATCCTAGGGTGCAAACTGGTTGTAGCCACTGAAGCCTGGCTTCTAGGAGATTCCTTACTACATCTATCGCATAGGAAATCAGACATTTTAATGAACACACATGTTTTTCTGTAGCATTACATGGCCTGACAGGGCTGGAGATGTCTGCAGTGATTTGGTTAGACTCATTGTAGTCTTCCAGAAATCATTTCCTGTGATATCATGCAGTGCATTTCTCATAGGGCTTCCTCGTCAAGAATATTTCTCTTTTAAGCTTAATAATAACTTACGGAGCTTAATAGATTTTTATTATTAAACGTTGAAGCAGTAAGCTTAGTATATAAAATATTCCAGGTTTCGTCATGCAAATGAGCAGATATGCTTAACAAGTCCATCTCAAATCTATTTGACGCAAAAAGCTACTCTGTCGGGCATGTGCTGTTTGTACATGTAGACACAAGCACATGCCAGCTTGGACATGTATTAACATCCGATGTTACTCCACTGAGAAAGTCATCTGTTGGCCAAAATACATGTATCTGAATGAAAGGAGGTCTTTGTAAGTACTGTCTTAGATTCCAGTTTGCAATGGTCTAAATAATTTTATCCCCCCAAAATTCTTTTGTTGAAATTCTAAGCCCCAAGGCAATGGTATTACAAAGTGCAACATTTAAGTGACTCTGTCATAAGGACAGAGCTTCTATAAGTGAGATTACTACCTGTATGAAAGAGGTCCCAGAGAGTTCATTCCCCCCTGCCAACATGTAAGGATATTGTGAGGAAAAGGGCCTATATCTGTCAGCCAGCACCCTGAGTCTGGACCTTCCAGCCTTCAGAACTGTGGAAAATAAATTTCTGTGCTTATAAGCTACCTATGAAATTTTGTTATGATAGTCTTATTTTAAGCCCTATGTATGTTCTTGTTTTTGACAATAATATAAGAGACTTTTTGGCTGCCTATGTCAAGAAATCAAAAAAGAACTTTTTTGGTTTTTGTCTAAATCCTACTTATTATTTTGAAGTACTATTCTATGGCATTATAAAATTATAGGATCCACAAGAGAAGTAAGAGGAAGGAGGAAATTAACATTTTTAAGTACCTACTATGTGCCAAGCTCTTTCTATAATTTGTCTTGTTTATTCCTTACAACAAACTGAAAGGGAAATATTATTATCAATTTACAGATGAAGAAACTAAGGCTCAGAAAGGTTAAGTAACTTGGTCATATTTACAGAGTTAGTTTTTAGAGGATATATTTACAGAGTTTACTCTAAACTTTATATTATTTCCACTGTACTGAACTGTCTTCTATGGATTCTAAAACTTCATAGAAGGAGGACTTGAGAGAGAATTCTTTTGGAAGATAATACCTCACATTGTTTGAAGTACATTTTCAAACCTACTTAGTAAATCTATGTGCTGCAAATTGGGACTGTTGAATCTTCTATGGTACAGTCTGCATTACACATTTGAGAAAGCATAAATGGCAAGTGTTGCATTTTGGTAACTACAAAGAATAGTTAGAATCTTCTGTTGGTACAATAACAATGTTCTTGGGTATGACCCTTTCAATTGTGACATTATTGTTTTAGTCAAAGTTCTAGTTGTTGCAAGAAAGAAAAAGCCACCCAATGGGAATCTATTGTGAGGCTAAATTAAGCCATCCTGAAAATAAATAGTGTATAGCCTATAGGCTAGATTAATAACTGGACCCAGAACTAAGATATTTTCTCTGTCTTCCTTGCAACCCAATGATTTACTGTTTCTTCGCTTCTCTCTGTAAACCTGTTCTGTTTTCCATTGCTTTCTGCCTACCCACCAGCATGCTCATGGCTGAAAATGGTCACTAGAGTCCCTATTTCTCGTGATCACCAGGCTACCACCTATGGACACTCTTAAGTCTCTTAGAGAGGAGCTGATTGCTCACTGCTATTGGATGTCCTTGGTCAGGTGTGACCAGTGTCACCTGGAAAGGAGGCACAAACACGATTCCTATGCCTACCCCTTGTACAAGGGTTGTACGTATGAGCAATTTCTGGAGAAAGGGGTTCTAAGTAAACCAGGCACTTCATATACACTTCCAACCATAAACAAAAAGTATACGAATATGGCTTTACAGTTTTTAGAGTGTTTTCATATAATCTCCTTTGATCTGGAATTATTTATTTCCACTTTACATTTAAGGAAACTATGACCAACTGATTGAATGACCTGCCCAAGATCATTTGGCAAAGTGAACCAGAGTCCAAAGCCTAGATCTTTATAATATCGGGTTCCTCACTAGATTAGGCTGCCTCTTTGTCCATAAAAATGTACACAATTTATGGAAGAAAGTTGCATGATTTTGAATTTACAGTTTAATCCACAAGTGGCATTCATGATTGAGCTTGATAGGAAACTACTGTGAGTTCTGGCTTCCCTTCATAGCACCACGTTTGTGTGTTGTACCTGAAGATTTGTGCTGCACTCCATTGGAAACTCATGAATGCGTTTTTGTACATTGATATGATATAAACTTACAGGACTTATGACTACCACAAAAAGGATAAGTCAAATAGATTGTTTTGGGCTGGTGAGTAATTGTAGTTGTTTTTGGACAGATAACAGAATATGCCTTTAAAATGTCATGTGACAGTTTTGCAGAGCTGGAACATTTTGGCAGTTAGGGAGTTACAGGTTTACAAGGGTAGAAATGTCCTAAAAACCATCTTTAAAATTCATAAAAAAAAAATGAATCCTTAGTCACGTTTACACCTAGGCACACTTTTGCCAGTTTTATCAATGACTCCTGAACGTCAAATAAAAAAATCAAGAATACAAAAATTAAATGAAAATACTTGGAGATATCTCCTTTGTCCAGAGATAATGCAGTTTTCTGTGCTAAATTCTGTTAAATTTTCCAACATTTAAAGAAGTGGTAACATTTTAAAGATGAAAAGAATTTGTTCCTGTCTCAAGAAAAGAGCAATCTGGTATACTAGACAAACTAAAATACTTCAGAATATAAAACATTTCTTTATTTCATCCCTAATGGATATATTTGTTGGTCATGGCCACCATGGCAAGAAATGGGTAGTAATTTTTTGTATAGGAGAATTGCAAATAAATTCTTGTAGTGCTTTAAATGTCTGGAAAAGTCTGTAGAAATGGACCTTAAATGGTTACACAGTTAACATTCAGATATCAAAGAATTCAGCAAAATAGAAACTGTTTAAATATTAAACATCAAATTTTCCTTCTTTGAAAGGACTAATAACTTGGCAATAAAAAGTGTCTTTGAATCTTGCCATCACAAGGTCTCAGTCAGGCAGTGGATTTTAAATAAAAATATGCAGGCAGTTCTTATTTAAGCAAAATTAACAGCTGAGTAAAGAAGAATGAATTAGTAGACTGCCCCAAACTCACCTTGACCAGACAGCAGTCCACCCCCTTGCAGCACAAGCTCCTCCTCTGTGGAGCTGCCTGCAAAGCAAAACCGCTCAGGATCGATGCTGTCAGGGAAATGCTTCTGCACAGAGGCAAGGCACTAATCAAGTTCTCCTGCAGCTGCTGACCTGACCCACGACAGTTACAGAACATGCAGCCATGAAAGCGGAGCAGATGATGGACAAGGAACTGGAGAAAGAAACAATGAAAGAGTTATCTCTGGGCATGAAAATAACCGACTACCTCAACAATAAAAATCTCTTTGTCTATAGAGATCAGAAAATATTTCATTAAGATATTCTCAGATAGACTCATCCATTTAAAGCAGAAGGCAAGAGAGAGTTGACTTGCTAAGGCTGTTCATGAGTAGAGAACTGGACTCTACCTACCAGTCCCCAGATGGGAGCCCTGTCACTGAACTGGTGAGGGAAAGTATGACCCAGTCAGAAGCAGTGCAAGGAGTCATAACCTCGAAGGGGGAAGTGAGGGAATATTAGCATATTGTTTTCTGCACTTGTGTTTCTCCTAAAATTGATTCTACTTAGTCCTCAAGAGGATACTTAAAGAGTCATGACATCATGGCATCTTGAAGCCGATGGCAACCTAAAACTTTCTAGTCCAGCCACATAATTAGACAAGGGAAGGGTGACCCAGAAAGATCTAAGAGCTTCCCCAAGATCACATACAAATTAGGGACAGAGAATCAGAAGAAAAAAAAAAAAACCAAAAAAAAGCCAGAGGCCAGGAATTTGTGCAGCAATAATACAACTGCATTCACATGGGAAAGCACCTGGGTTGGTATCCCAGAACCTCCCTGAGCACAGCAGGCACATGGGAGCCCATGTCTTGGGCTGGCTGAGACTGAGAGTGGATGATGGCATGAGGATATCTCTGTACCCTCACCCCCCAGATAAATAAATAAAAGTACTTTTTAAAAAATAATTTTGAAATGACAAGACAGCTGTATCTCTGTTGAGTATCAGAGATTCTTTTCCAGATAGCATCATCAACTGGGTTATGTGTAATACTGCATAGATTGACATTGACATAGTAAATTTTAATAGTAGAAACAAGGAAACCAGACAATTCAAACAGCACTGTAGACAGGTACCATTGCATCTAAAGCATTCACTTCCTTCCCCTCAGTTATTTGATTAATGCATACAAAAACTGAGATTTGTAAAGAATTAGGAAGGAAGTAGCTTGGCTACAGTAGTTGAGATATCAAAGACTTCTGCATTGGAGGTCTTTAGGCATGTGTCTCATGTTTTTAATTTTAAAAAGAAAGAGCAACTTTTTAATTTTTTAAAAAAAATCACATGTCAAAGATTTTATTTAACTCATTAACAGTCGAAGGAACCACTATAATGTCGGGAACCAGCAGTTAGCGTAATGGCTATGTCGTTGGACTCCCACGTAGTTGACCGTGGTTCGTGTCCCGGACCCGGTGGCTTAAAACTCACACCGGACGCGTGTGCGTGCATGCCCAAGATCCCGAAAGGAGAATGGAGAAGGTATTGCGGCGTGGCCATCCCCCCTGGGGAGTGATTTCTCACTTTCTGTCTCTGTGTCTCTCTCTGTCTGGCCAGCGCACACGCCCTATAGCGAAAACCTCTCCAAAAAAAAAAAAAAAAGGAACCACTATAATGTTATAATAGATTCAAATGAGAAAGTATAAGATCACATATATGTAGTCAAATAAGGAATGTTAAAATGAATTTTTTTATTTAATTTTTAAAAGGATTATTATTATTAATAATTTGACCAGAGACAGACAGAGAGAGGACTAGGGGGAGTGAGAAAGCAAGTTGCCAGGTCCATGACTTAAACCACGGCCAGACACGTGGGAATCCAGTGCCTTTAACCACCATGCCACCTGCTGGTCCCTAAAATGAATTTTTAAATAGATGCAGAAACAGGGTAATATCCAGAGGCGAAAGGAATATGTATTGTGTTCTTACCAGATATCATTTAGATTCTTATCATCAGGAATTACATGATTGAACCAGCTGGCAGCATGGTGGTTAAGGCAGCTGGATCCCACATGGATGACTGTGCAGTTAAAGTCTCAAATCTGGACTTCAGAAACATGAAAAGTGCATGTGTGCTTGAGCAATATACAGTCATATGTGCATGTGTGCCCAAAATCCCAAAAGAAGAAATGGAGGAGAAGGGATTGTGATGTGACCATCCCCTGGAGGGTGCTTTCTCACTTTCTCTCTCTTTCTCTGACTCTCTCAAGCAAGCACGTGTGCCCTCTAGCAACATTATTTAAAACTTAAAATAATTACATTATTATCAATTTTCAACAAATTACAGAATTGTAAAGTAGTTCAAAGGCAATGAAGTGAGAGCCCCCATAGAACCAGATAATGAAGCATATGCTAGACATATGTACCTTATTTTCCACTGATGACATTCCTTAAATCTTTTTTTTTTTTTTTTTTTTGAGAGGTTTTCGCTATGGGCATGTGCGTTCGCCAGACAGAGAGAGACAGAGAGACAGAAAGCGAGAAATCACCCCCTAGGGGGGATGGTCACGCCGCAATCCCTTCTCCTCCATTCTCCTCTTGGGATTGTGGGCACGCACGCACACGCGCCCAGCGTGAGATTTAAGCCACCGGGTCCAGGACACGAACTGCGGTCGACTACGTGGGAGTCCAGTGACATAGCCATTACGCTAACTGCTGGTTCCCATTCCTTAAATCTTTTGACTCATTTAAAGTTCCTTTAAAATCTTTCCTATCATGCATAATTTACAGTTTAAAAAAACTAAACATAGAGGCCAGGAGATGGCATGGTGGTTAAGGCACTAGACTCCCATATGGCTGCCTGCAGTTCTAGTCCCAGACTTGTCAGCTTGAAAATCACACTGGGCGTGTGTGTGTGCATGCCCAAAGTCCCAGGAGACAATGGAGGAGAAGGGATTGTGGCATGGCCACCCCTTCAGGGGGTGATTTCTCACTTTCCTTCTCTGTCTCTGTCCCTGCCTTTGATGAGCACACATGCTCTACAGTGACCCCCCCCTAAAAAAGGTATATTTATGAAAAGGTATTTCCTTTAGATATATTTAGGTTAGAAACAACTAAACCTGCACCTCAAGGCCACCATAAAAAGCAAATAGCACCCTTTCATTGGCTTACTTGCTTAAAAGTAATCCACTAGTGTGTAAATCATTAAGGAACTAAATAGACCAAGAAGAGCAACTGGTAAAATACAACAAGAATTTGTGGTAATTGTGATAGTACAAACATTGACTAATACATCACGCTCATATTTACTCAACTTTCCTGCAGGCATTGAGTAAGGGGCGGGAGGCATGCTAGGGAACGTGTTATTATAAAATTAGCCTGAATTTGGAAATAAAGATAAATGAAAATCATGTATTTCAGTGCTCGATCCAGAATAAGTTAGATTCTCATCCATTTTGGCATAAACTTAGTAAACATTTTTAAAGTACCTATGTGTACTCTATCTAATGCTAGGTGCTAGGGATATAAGGAAGATGGAAGTTCATTTGAGTTAGTGGGAAAGATGAAGACACATATAAAAAATTGTAATATAGCATCTGGGACGCTTAGGGAACATGAACATTGAGCGGCAAAGCATTAATGAGACAAATGGGGTTGAAGATAACTTTATAGTATTATCAACTGGACTGGTGAGAAGTGTACACTTGGAATATTCACTTTGCAAGCTAAGTAACGTGACTGAATGTATAAAAGAACTTGAAATTAAATTAAATTAAAAATAATTATAATACAGCATCTGGGATCCTTAGGGAACACAAGCAGAGGACTGCAAAGAGGAGTGAGGGAAGGTAATTCAGAGATCTTGGGCTGATCCTGGGAGAATGGACAGGGAGAACATGAGTAGTGGGAAGGAGAATTCTGAGCAAATAAAATTGTCCTGTACAGAGGAATGAACTTGGGAGACCTGGGTGTGTTTTGCGAGTGTAGGAGGATGAAGAGAACAAGGTGAATCATGTAAGATGACAGACAGGTGGCCAGCGGTCTGACCAGGAAGGAGCCTCTATTCTGGTTATTTCCTATTTTTTGACTATAATGACTAAAGCTGCAATGGCTATAGCACAAGTCATTTGTGAACATATTTTACAATTTTTCTCTTGGATAAACAGAAGCAGAATTGCTGGATTATAGGGTAGATATATGTTTTATTCGATAAGAAATACCATATAATTTTCCAGAGTGGTGGTAACATTCTCTGTTCTTACCAGCAATGATGGCAATTCTTGTTACTCCACATCCTCTCCTATATGGGGTGTCGTCAGTCTTTTAAATGTTAGTCATTTGAGTGGACGCGTAGTGGTACATCAGTAATTTTTCATTGGCATTTCCCCAATGATGAATGATATTGAACACATTTTAATGTGCTTACTGCCTCATAAGTTTTTCTTTGTGATATGTTCGATTTTTTTGCCCGTATTTGAAGCGTGTTGTTTTGTCTTTTTATTATTAAGGTGTAGATGTGCTTTGTGTGTTCTGGATATGTCTTTTCCCAAGTATATGTGGTTGTTAAGCATTTTTCCTTCCACTTTGTAGGCTGACTACTTTTTTTAACAGTGTCTTTTGGGTCAGCAGGTGGTGTGGTGATTAAGGCAGCTTGATTCTAACATGGTCAACCATGGTTCAAGTCCTAGACCTGGTGGTTTGCTTTCTCACTTTCTCTCTCTTTTTCTCTCTCTCTATCTTTTTCTGGTGAGTACACATGCCCTGTAGCAAAAATAATAAATAAATTCAGTTAAATAATACTTTTTTTTAAAAAAAAGTATCTTTTGATAAGCAGATATATTTTGACTCTGGTAAATTTCGATTAATCAATATTTTTTCTTTTATGGTTAGTGCTTTCTGTATCTAATCTAAGATTTGCCTGCTCCATGCTACAAAGATTTTCCTTTATATTTTCTTCTTAAAAGCTTTAGAGTTTTAGCTTTTACATTTAAGTCTATGACGCATCTCAAATTAATTTTTGTGTACGATGCGAGAAAAAGGGTTTTTTTTTTTTTTTTTATGTGGATATCCAGTTGTACCAGAATCATTTGTGAACAAAATCATCCTTTCGACCCCATTGAATTGTTTGGGTATCTTTGTTAAAAACCACTTAACCCTGTAAGTATAGCTCTATTTCTGGATTTCTGTTGTGTCCCATTGATTTATCTGCCTGCCTTTTAAAAAAAGTTTATGTAGTTATTTCTTGCATGAGAGGGAGACAGAGAGAAATAGAAACAAACACCCCCAACAGGGTCATCATACCACCGTGATAGTCCAAGCCTCAGTCAGGCATAGGCACATGCGCACACAGCATTTTCAAGGAGACCTTCAGCAGGAACGTGGGCCCTGCCCGTGTAGACTCAGTCTCGGATTGCTGCATTCTCCCCTGTGCCAGCAGGACTGACCTGTGTATACTTTTGTCAACACTACTCCATTTGATTGTTATAGCTTTATAATAAGTCTTGAAATCACGTAGGATAAATTTGCCAGTTCTGTTTTTTTTTTTTTTTTTTTTTTTTTTTTTTTTTTTTTCCTGCTTTGGCTATCCTTTGTCCTTTGTTTCCCAAATGTATTTTAGAATCAGCTTGTCAGTTTCTACAAATGAATAAGTAAATAAATAAACCTCTTGAGATTTAGATTGAAATTGCATTGAACCACTTTGGGAAGAATGGACAACTCGGCACTACATTTTTTTTTTTTTTGAGTTTATTTGTTTATTTCATGAGAGACACCGTAACAGGGACCCTAACAGGATCTTGCCGTATAACCCAAGAGACATTGAATGATAATCTTAGATCTACCTTGAACTATCTTTTAAAAATCTTTATATAGATCTATATTTTGGGACTCAGAACACATTTTCTCCATAGAAACAATGTTTAAAATAGATAGATTATCAATTTAGGCCAACAACAACAACAAAAAAAGCCCTCCTACTGAACTCATCATGACTTTTAGTCCTCTGCCCTGAGCTTTTTTTTAAAAAAATTATTCATTAAATTTTATTTATTATATTTTAATTTAACCAAAGAGAGAGAGAGAGAAAGTGAAAGAGAGAAAGTGGGCCGCCAGGTCTGGGACTCAAACCGTGGGCCATGTGAGAGTCCAGAGCCGTAACCACCACACCACCTGCTGGCCCTCTGAACTGAAGTTTTAAACCCTTCTAAGGGAGCACAACCCTCATGCCTTTATTCCCTATAAGCGCTGGGCCTCATAAAACCCTTTAAGAAGAGAGAGACACAGGGTAGAGCTGGTGCAGAAGCCTTAGCAACAGCAGAGGCAGGAGTCAGGCAGGGAGCCTTATACCCGGGTTCCTGTGTCTAAGCTTCAGAAGGCAGATGGATTTGGTGGTAAGAGAACTGAAGAGTAGCAGGAATTTATCTGTGCCAATCATTTCCAGAGTAATTCTACTAAGGCTGGAAATCAGGAGGTCTGACCTCAGGATAGTCATGTTGCCCAAGAAATATGGCCCAGTAGTAACTAAAAAATAATTTAAAAATAATTTAAACCCCTTACTTGCCTCTCTTTAACACCTTACTGTTGTGCTTCGTCTACAGAATTATTTTGTTTAAATCTCCTTTTGCATTTCTTTTTTCTAAAGAATGATTTTCTTTAACTTTATTTATTTATTTATTTATTTATTTATTTATTTTAATTTGGCCAGAGAGGGACAAAGCGAGTGAGTGAGTGAGTGAGAGAGAGAGAGAGAGAGAGAGAGAGAAATGGGCAGGGGATGGGGAAGGCAGTGAGAAAGCATGCTGCCAGATCCGGGACTTGAACTGTGGTTGACCATATGGGAGTCCAGTGCCCTTAACTACCATGCCACCTGCTGGCCCCTCCTTTTGCATTTCTATTAGCTTCATCTAGTAGCTTTTTAGAATTCTCTTCTTTTTTTTTTTTTTGGAGAGGTTTTTGCTATAGGGCACGTGCGCTCACCAGAAAGACAGACAGAGACAGAGAGACAGAAAGTGAGAAATCACCCCCCAAGGGGGATGGCCACACTGCAATCCCTTCTCCTCCATTCTCCTCTCTGGATCTTGAGCATGCACGCACATGCGCCCAGCATGAGTTTAAGCCACTGGGTCTGAGACTTGAACCGTGGTCAACTACATGGGAGTCCAGCAACATAGCCACTACACCAACTGCTGGTCCCTAGAATTCTCTTCTCCAAAGCCTAGAAAAAAATTTCCTAGCCATATGCCATTGGCTTTCTCCTCTCAGCACCCTTTCCCTCAATCCTACATTCCCTAAGTCCACAGAAAGCTCCTGGCCATGGCAGACCATTTCTGAGTACAAAGGGCAAGGGGAATGCTGGGAAGGCCCCTGCATTAACAACTTCCACCGAGTCACCATGAGTGGAAGGCTCCCAAGTCAGGAAGAGCCTGTGTAAATCAGAAGGCTTCTTGGAAGTCCTGGAAGCCATGAAAGAGAAAACATTCCTAAGAAGGTATAGTTTATTCTTATGTATAAAGGTAATAGATGCATAAGACTGTACACCAGAGGCAAGCCATTTTCAGGAGCTTCTCATTCTATTTGCTTTGAGCCTCCCTCCATTACCAAACCACACAATAAACGGGTTCAGCCATGTGCTCCAGGAGGGCCTGGAATTGCTAGGGAGTTACAGGTCAGGAGGAAGCTGCTTCGGCGTGCAAAACCGGGAAGCTGGCACCGTGACTGTGCTGTGTTGATCATTTGGTCTGATACTTGTTTTTAGTTTCACTTTCTTTTAATTATGGTCTCTCCATATCTGACTTGGACAGCACCATTCTTTTGGTTTGTTAGTTAATTTTAATGATAACAGCGTATTACCATTAGAGTGGCTTCTCAGGTCACAGCAGTATTGCAGAGAGCAGGCTGTTAATTAAATGGTAATGTTTTCTGAATTTCAAAGTAATTCCTAAAGTTAATAGTTATTAGTTACCTTGAAATTGTAAAAAAAAAAAAAAAAAAAAAAAAAAAAAAAAAAAAAAAAAAATCAGTATATAAAATCAGTACATAATTAGCAAGCTCTGCCCTCCAAGAAGCAGATCACATCATACTCCGTCCAAAAGGAGCAGCTTTGCTGACAAGGCACTGACATAGTTAAGAGAAACCATGAATCACGAGGGGCCAGGAAAATGGTGCTGCCCAGCTCACATTCGGAGGCAGCATAATTTATGAAGCTCTGAGGACAGTGGGAGGTAGGCTGTCAGAAATGCTAAGTTCTCTGTGGAATTATTACATTCCCTTTGAAAGATTCGATGTCATTGAAACGAGGTAATCTGGGGAAGCTTAGAGGTTCTGTGCAATTGGGAAAAGTGCAAAGATACTTGGAAGCGAAGCCAAATTTCTTCAGCCCTTTTCCCACTGGAAATCAGGCCCAAGGTCTTATGAAAACAGACTTTCTTTTCAAGCATCAGGAGGAAATACTGCAAGGAGGATGCCCATGGCACTCTGAAACTTCCGGATCCACCAGTACCAGAAAGGTCAGAGCTGTGCAGAAATTGCATCGACTGTGCCTTTCAGATCTGTTTGTTTTATCCCTAAGCACACACTTTTCAATTATTTAAGATCTGATATTGTCTATGATGCAAGGGAAAGAGAGAATGTAAAAATTAGCAATATATGTTGATGACTTGCACAAACTTATTTTCAGTTATTATTTTTATTATTACTTTTGTTAAGTAATCATTTCTAACATTTATCATCGAGTGCTTACTAAGTGCTTTATATGGTTTTTTTTTTTTTTTTTTTTTTTTTTTTTTTTAAATCCTGGCGTAAATTTCAACAGAGAAAACAGGCTTGGAGAAGCCAAGTAACACACAATTCACAAGAACGCATAAGATCATACAATTACCAGGGATGGAACCTATTTCTAGTCATTTCCTTTAGTTTTTATTAAAGTACCAAGTTCTAATCTAATAAAAAGATGAAAATGACTAAATCTACTTGACATTATGGAAGGGAATATGATTCACCTTGAAGAAGAGTGCTCTAGATTTTGGCTTACCAGACCAGCTTTTTTTTTTTTTGCTAAGTCATTTTGGTACAATTCCTATCTGGTTTATAACAGCTCTGTGTGTGTACTCCTGAATATAGATGAAATCACTCCATTGTTAACGCCTCATTGGAGTATTCTCTCAGTAAGAAAGTTTACTCAACTTTGGAAAGTGGTACCTGCACACTGTTTCTGAACCACGTCATACTATTGTCAGACCTTTTTTCTCCCTTCCCTTCCTACGTACTCAGCTTATCCATTATAACTCAGATCATAAAAAAATTCCTTCTAATGGGTTGTGTTATTTTCTGTCAAGCAGCAGTTTATTTCCTTGGAGGTCCATTGTACCCACTCTCCATTTCCATGAGAGTAGGTAGTCCTGTTTCTGAGGTATTTATAAAAAAATTTATAACAGTTTCTATGGTGATAGAGGATGAGAACATTACTGCAAGCCATTGAAAATGATAATTCACCAAACAAGTGGATACGTTTTGGTTTACTACCTGGCTATTGAAAGGTCTGAGGTAACTTGGTAGGCAGTTTGAAGAAATCTTTGACTCCTCGCTTCTTTGCATCAGACAGCTACCTGGTCAAAAAATTGATTTCGAGGAACATGAATAGCTACAAAGCAATCTTAGCAACAGTTTTAGCTGAACCTTTCGTGGTAAACATTGCCCTTTCCTGGGTGCAGAGTGATTGGACTTCAAAATGAACCATCAAGCCCACAGGCAAACAGTACAACAAGCAGGCCTTCTTTCCAAGGCAAGAGTTAAGCTTTTCTCTTCTGACTCAAATACCAGGAATAAGCCTTCCCTATTTATGTATGATACCAGAGTAAATAGAGGTCCTTGTGATGGAAGCATTTTGATTCAGTTTAGTTCAACAGATGGTTATAGGGACATAGAGTGACATTGTGAAAAGAAAGTGGGCTTCGGGTCCACTAGACCTGGATTCTAATTCTGTCTTTGGCTGTGAAGATACCCTATTTGCATGAAGACTCTTAATTAAACCCAATTAAAAATTATAATCCCTACTTTGTCAAATGTTTTAAATGTTAGAAGTAATATACATTCAGGGGCTTCAAAAAGTTCACAGAAAATGTGTATTGTAAAACTATGTGTGGATTTCAAATTTTCTTGCACCAAAATAAACTCATACTTTAGTTCCATTTCCCATGAACTTTTCAAAGTCCCCTCATATGTAATCTAGGACCTATATAGTGCTATCTTACAGCAGAAACCAAAATAGAAGTAATTAGAGGTAAATTGCATCCTTTGCTTGGGTTTTTAAGAGAACAATATGGGAGATCTTATTGGTAATATTCAGTAAACTAATTTCTTTCTTTCTTTTTTGTTTTGTTTTGTTCTTTTTTTTTTTTTTTGAGAGGTTTTTGCTATAGGGCATGTGTGCTCACCAGAAAGACAAAGAGAGACAGAGATACGGAAAGCAAGAATTCTCCCCCCGGGGGGCGGTGGGATGACCATGCTGCAATCCCTTCTCCTCCATTCTCCTCTCGGGATCTTGGGCAAGCACGCACACACGCCCGGCGTGAGTTTAAGCCACCAGGTCTGGACTCAAACCATGGTCGACTACATGGGAGTCCAGTGACATAGCCATTATGCCAACTGCTGGTCCAGAACAAACTAATTTCAAGAAACGTAAATGGCCACACTTTTTCTTCCTTCTTCCTAAAGTCCTACCCTTATGGGATTATCCTTTCTCTCCTTCCCTCTTCCTCTCATCTCATTGTATTTCTCTGGCTTCCAGTCACTCAATTACATATCAGTAATGTGTAGGAATCTGGAAAAAGTCATTCTCTTCAGGCAGCAGGGAGGAAGAGAAGCTGCAGAGCAATAGCAAGAATTGTGTGTAGATGGCTGAAAATATGACAGAGTTGTGTAGACCAACATATAGCAGAAAAAACTTTGTGGAATTATTTGTCTTGCCATATACATTTAACACTCAGCTGGGGCTGGGAACCTATCAGGTGTTCAATAAAGAGGCCTAAGACTAATAGGCACCTACAATGTGTTAAAAGAAAAATAAACCAGCCAATTTAATAGAGTTTTAATTGAGCAAATCTTAATATGATTTAAATTGGGCAGTTGTCCCCAGACTTCCAGACAACTCTGGCTAGCCTTGTGGTTGACTATTTAAGTTCCGGGAAACAGAAAATGATGTACAAAAACAAAAGTGAAGGAATAAGGTAGAGAAACAATTAGACTGGTTACAGCTGGATGGTAGTAAAAGGCGGGCTTTCTGTGATTGACTGAAGTGTAGCTAGTGTGATTGGCTTTAACTTAGGAACCAGCTCAGGAAAACAGCCTAACATGTACGATTTCAGTTTATTCATGGGAATTCAAGTGTGAGAGTACAGGGGCCATTTTAGGCCAAAATAGTTTAACAAATGCCTACTTATCTCATGAGCGTACAGGTAAGAGCGCAGCTATGAGTAGGATAAGATCCTTAGTTCAAGGAAATCATAATATAGTGGTCCTTCTGGTTTTCTTCTAAGTTTTATTAACTTAATTTTTGAAAAAGAGAGAGAGATGACCCTTTAGCATCACACCCAAATGGCTTTTCACAATGTGATTCTCCTCCCAGCATCAGCCAGCCAGGATCATGGGCGTGCATGTACTTGGTGTGTACGAGACCTGAGGGGTACAAACTGGCACCTAACCATGTGGCTTCAGCATCAGCGAACATTGTGTCACTGCTGTGTCACGGCAGCTGCTCAATTATTTTTGAATTTAGGTGTCTATTTTAAGCAGCTACTAGATAGCTAAAAGAATAAGCATGCACTCAGTTTTTTTCTTCAAAAACCCAAGGTAGTACATGGTACAAAAGAGAAATGTATATGTACATGGTTTGTATTCTAGAGAACCAACTTCAGAATGACCAGATAACATTTCTCAAACAAAGAAAACAAAGACGATAACCAGGAAACAAAACAGAAACGATCCACCAAAATGAAATTATTTAAGATATGCATTTATTAGTTTTCTATTTGGCAACAACTGCTGTTTGTGGGCTAACAATTATTGAAGTATTATCTATGTCCATAAATTGTATCATGCCTTTTTATTAATTATATCATTCATGCCTAGATTAGAATGATAAATACAGACATATCATTCACTTCTTGCTTCTTTCCTCTTTAATAACTGCCACCCAGGTATAGCATTAAATGGGTTATATTGGATCTGAAATCACTTGTTTATTAACTCTATCTTGTGGCAAATTACTTAACCTCTCTGAACTTTAGTTTCAAATCTATTTAATAGGATTTCACTTAATAGTATCTACCTCATGGGGTTATTGTAGGATTAAATAAAATAATCTATCTTTACCACCTAACAACCTGGTACAACTGTAAATACTTAACAAATGATTATTGTTACTGCTGTTTTTATCCTTATTTATTATTGTTTTCATATCAATTTATTATTAGAACTGGACTCAATGAGGTACAAACAGGCAATAGTTTTATTTTTATTATTATTATTATTATTATTATTTAATTGTGGAAGGCATGCGTGCTCACCAAAGAAAGACAGAAAGAGAGACTAGCAGTTGGCGTAATGGCTACGTCACTGGACTCCCATATAGTTGACCGTGGTTTGAGTCCTGGACCCGGTGACTTAAACTCAGGCTGGGCACGTGTGCGTGTGTGCCCAAGATCTCAAGAGGAGAATCACAGAAAGTGATTTCTTGCTTTCTGTCTCTCTCTGTCTTTCTGGTGAGCGCATGTGCCCTATAGCAAAAACCTCTCCAAGAAAATAAAAGAAAGAAAGAAAGAAGAAAGAAAGAAAGAAAGAAAGAAAGAAAGAAAAAAGATAGATGGAGAATGCACCCTCCCCCCCCCACCCCCATTGGTTATGGGCATACTACAATCTATTCTTCTCAATTTCTCCATTTCTTTGGGATTTGGGTTGGGCACACACATACACACACACACACACACACACACACACAGCCAGCATGCTTTTTACACCTCTTAAGCTAGGATTCAAACCATGATCATCCATGTAGGATCCAGCTCCCCTACTCACTAGGCTATAGGGCCTGCCCAATAGTCTTATTTTTTAATTTACTTATTTATTTTTTAAAAATTATTTATTATTATTATTTTCTTATTTGACCAGAGAGAGAGAAAGGGAAAGTGAGAAAGCAAACCACCAGGCCCAGGACTCAAACCTTGGTCACCCATGTGGGAGTCCAGCACCTTAACCACCATGCCACCTGTTGGCCTCAATAGTTTTATTTTTAATTTTCATTCCCTTCAAACATGTTTTGTTGTCTCTCCCTTTCTTGCCACTGGATGATACCTCAGGCAGATTCTGTGTATTTTCCTGTTCCTTTTGGATATCAGACAGCAGTCTCGATTTCAGAATTTAAAAAACCTCGTCCAATCCAAATCAAAACTTCCCTTTTTCATCTAGTGTAAAGCTTTTCCCCCTCCCTATCTCAGGCCTGGCCAGGGATTCCACAGGTTGGTTGGGGGGCGCGGCACCAGGTCTGCTCCTGGCCCTCCTTATTCCATTCTATTCGTCACCTGCTTCTGTCTTTAGGGGTAGGGATGGGGAGTGACATGAGGCAAGATGAGAGGGCATAGAAAGAACAGGAGGATCTGGAGCCGCTCCTTGCTCTTCTCTCTTCATTCTCTATTGACATGCTCTCTCAAATGACCTCTGTTCTGGCCACTGTCCAACTGCTGGCCCATTCTTCACACTTTTGTGGCTTCTTCTGAAGTTCTCACCCGTCTACCTTCTTGTCTCGGAAAGCATCAAATGCTGTACTCTTCTTCCAAGACAGCAATTCTCTCTTTGGCCACATGCAGCCCTGAAACTCCAGCCACCTTTCATGCTGTCTATTTGGCTTGTGGGAAATTCACTCCCTATCCCTGTCACATTCCAGACACACATGTCCTGTTGCTCTTCTCTCTGTCCCTGCCCACGCCCAAGGCGAGAGTCGGGCATTAACCTTTCTGTTCCTTAAAGTTCAGGGAACAGGATTTGAGAGGAGAGAGAAACTATAATACCTTCCACTTTTGCCAATTCCCTTACATGCCAAACCCTTCTTTTCAGTGATTCACTAACTTGTCTTATATAGGAGGGGGAAATGATAGAGTAGATGGTCAAAGAACTAGTTAGCAAGTCCCATATGGGGGTGTTTAGTAACTGTCTCTAGAATCTATAGGCACCTGTTGCCTATTGTCTTCAACCCTGGTGCTCCAGGGAAACCCCAAGACACAGGAAAAGTCCCATCTAAGTTCTTGTTACATTTTTATTATGCCTGAACTTCCATAACAATCTCTTAATTAGTTTTCTTGTCACCTAGTCCCCACTACGTCATTCCATCTCATCCATAGCTCCTAGATTAATTGTTCTTAGATAAACACTAATTGTTGTTATTTCTCTTTTTCCAGTCACTGAGGCTTCCACAGGTTGGCCGCCAATCCAATAGCTCTTTTAAAAATGGAGGAAAAATGTGGGCCAGCTGGAGGCATGGTAGTTACAGAGCTAGAGTCCCACATAGTCAACCACAGTTTGAGTCCTGGACCTGGCGGATTGAAACTCACACCGGGCATGTGTTCATGCATGCTCAAAAATCCTAAAAGGAGAACAGAGGAGAAGGGATTTCTCTGTGGCCATCCCCCCTGGGGAATGATTTCTCACATTCCCTCTTTCTGTCTCTCTCCAGTGAGCACATGCACCCTACGGCAAAAATCCTAAATAAGTAAAGAAAGAAAAAGCTTAGGGTCCCCAGATATTAAATGTGACACCGGAAGATTACATCAGTATCACAGTAGTAGAGTTTCTGGCATCCCCAAAATCTCATATGACAGTGGATGCTTCCAAATGCTTATCGGCAAATAAACTCCCCTAGCTACAAACATATACTTCTCTAATTCAGTGAGGTATCTACAGTAAGATCCCTAGGGCACAAAAAAGTTTGTCTTCCATGTATAGTTCTAGCTTCATTGTTTCTTGCACACCCTCAAAATGTTTAGGAATGACCCATTGGCTGAACATTACCTTAGAGCCTACTTCTCTAAGAGCCATAATTCTCATCTAGATTTTAGAACTCAGAGATTATTCACCTTTAATTATTTTATACACAAGGAGATGATAGGATGATGACACAGAGAGGTTGTGACTTGCCCAAAGTCACCAAGTCATTTGAGACAAAATGAGAATCAGTACCTAGCTCTCTTGATTCCCAGACATGGGCTGATTCCACGCTCCCAGGTGATGGTGAGTTTCCTTAACTTTGTAAACCACTGGCTAATTAGTCTTGCACTACTGAAGGAATGGGAAGGGAATGCTCTTTCTAAAATTGGTACTGAAGTCTTCTCTAATAGCAGGTAGGGAGAAGATTATCTATTTAAAATAATTAAAATGGACTGCAGGCGCAGAATTTGTCTGTGAAGATGCTGATAGATCTTTTTGGTGATGAAAGGGAAGGCCCAGGATATATCTCGGATAGGAAAGGCTGGGACAAAACAAGCCAAATTGCTTTAAATAATAAAGTAACAGAAATTTTCTGTTTCCAGTGAGGATTAGAAGGCAGTATTTTGGCAAGCTCACAGCGTGGAGAAGAGTGAATAAGAGGGGAAAAAGAACCCTGGAGATGAGTAGAGTGAGCAGACCAGAGGAGGAAATGGCTAAAAAAAAAACTTCCTGTGGTCCAAAACTTTGGCAGAAAGAGGTTTTTTTTTTTTTTTTTAAATTATTTTATTTAACTTTATTTATTTGTTTATTTAAATTGTACTAGAGAAGGGGAGGGAGGGAGGGAGGGAGGGAGAGAGAGAGAGAGAGAGAGAGAGAGAGAGAGAGAGAGAGAGAAAGAAGGCAAGCCACCAGGGCCAGGACTCAAACTACTGTCAGCCATGTGGGAGTCCAGCATCCTTAACCACCATGCCAACTGCCGTCCCCAGAGAAGAGGTTTTATATTTAAAATTAAGTGTTTTTCTGTACTGTACTGTGATCGCCATTCATGATCCACAAACCTTCAGTAAAATTGGTTACACACAACAGCAGGTATTAGAGGTGCCTTCAGAAATACAAGATGAGGCCTGACCAGCAGTTGGCTTAATGGCTATGCTGCTGGACTCCCATGTAGTAGAACGTGGTTCAAGTCTGGGACCTGGTGGCTTAAACTCACTCCAGACGTGTATGTATGCATGCCCAAGATCCTGAGAGGAGAAGGGATTGCAGCGTGGCCATCCCCCCTGGGGCTGATTTCTTGCTTTTTGTCTCTCTGTCTCTATGTTTCTGGCTAGTGCACATACCCTGTAGCAAAAAAAAAAAAAAAAAAAAAAAAAAAAAGGAAAGAAAGAAAATAAAACAACTCGAAAAAAAAGAAAAAAAAAGGAAAAAAGAAATAACACGACGAGGCAATTTCCTATGCTTGGAGCAAAGGGGAGTGGAAGAGGCGAAGATCCTGACTGCTGACTGCTAGTTTGCTATGGTAGGCAGAGTAATAGACCCTCCAGTATCTTCATGTCATAATCCCAGGAACTTGTGCATATGTGACTGTTGTGGTGTGAGTGTCCCCAAAATTCATGTGTTAGTACTCGGTTGTTATTTGACAATACTAAGATGAAATTTAATACCTTTATGGTGTGAAAGAGCCTTTGGGGAGAGATCAGGGGTAAAATCATTAGGCAGGGGCCTCTTGACTGATGCCTGGTGGGTGCAGGAGAAGGAATGAGAGAGTGCGGCACACACAGATGACCTCACAGAGACCCATGCTCCTGCTCTCTCAAGATGTGACGTCCTGCAGAGTCTTCAGACATCACCGGCAGCAAAACCCTGGACTTTAGACCTCCAAACCACAAGCTGAATAAATTTCCATCCCCCTAAATGACCCAAACTCAAGTATTTTCTATTATTAGCAATGGATTAGGCTAGAATTTACAGGGCAAAAAAAATTAAGGTCACTAGCAACAGACAGAGAGTGTTTCCTGGATTATTCAAGTGGGCCCAATCTATTGGGTCATCGGAAAAGTCAGGGTGTATTTTTCTGTTTTTCTATGCAAAAATGCATCATGACTTTTCCAATGATCCAATAATTTCATAGATTTAAGCCACTAAATCTGTGATAATGTTTTACTGTATGAATAGAAAGCAAATATGATTGCCTAATTTAGATCTGATAGGAATCTTAATATTTATATTTAACTCAAATGTTTTCAAGTCCCTCAGCTTTCTGGTTTCAACCTTGTGTGGAGCAGCTCTGATATTTCCAAAGCTTTCCAGAACAGTACAGAGTTGACATTCTCCTTGGTGGTTGTCCCAGACTGCTACTATATAATCAAAGCTTTCAATTATTTCCTGAATTAATTATATCCACTTGATTTATGGTGGCATTCAAGTCTCTATAAGGCTCGCCCCAGTGTACTTCTCCAACTTCATCTCTTTTTTTTATTATTTAAAAAATGTTTAATGTAGTTCAAACAGTGTCTGGTTCATTTTTCTTTCTTTATTTCTTTCTTTTTAATTTGACCAGACTGAGAGAGTGAGTGAGAGAGAGAGAGAGAGAGAGAGAAAATGAGAAAGCAAGCCGCCAAGTCTGGGACTAGAACCGTGGTGGACCATGTGGGAGTGCTGAGCCCTTAACCACCACACCACCTGAGGCCCTTCATCTCTTCTTCATGAATCCTCTACTCTTGCCAAATTGGACTGTTCGTACCCCAAAATATGTTCTACCTTTGATGTCCTGTCACCTGAAAAGCTCTTCTCCCTGACCCCCAAGGCTGCTAATAATTGGTATGTTCCTCGAGGCTTAGTTCAAGCATTATCAATCTCCAAAGCCTTCCCAAATAGCTCCTCTTCAAAACCTCCCCAACATTTTGTTCTTAGCTTTCTTATAATCATCTGTGATAATTTACACACACCTTAGTCCTCTGAGCACATCTTCTAATTCATTGTGTCGGCTAGAAGCTCCTTTTGGGCATAATATTTTGATGATCTTGACATCCCCTACAGTACTGAGCACAGTGCTTGCATTATATGAACAACGCATTTTCTGAATGAGGTCATGAAAACATTTTTGTCTAAACTATTTAAAATGGAATCCATTATAATTCACACTATCACTACATACCTATATTTTCTTTTTTCTTGAATCTATGGTTCATAGTTCAAAATGGACAAGGACCAGGCCCAGATAGCTCTTTCAAATTTTGGAAATTTAATATTTGATAAGATGAGCATATATCTTCATCTTGTGTTTTGCCAGGGATAGTCTCAGTTTGTATCTGTTGTCCTTACATAGCTATCAACTGTGCCCTTTCATTCAGAAAGCATGCTTGAATGGATGGACACCTGACTGGGAGGGCCGCGGCTACAAAGGTAGCCTCTGGCTTACATCTTTTCTGAGAACAACCACCTGGAGACTAGTCACTCCCACCAGCTGTCTTCTTTGCTCCAGTTGCTTGGCATGCCTCTCCTTGCTGTCTCTTCCTCCCAAGGCAGTCATTAGTGCTTGGATCTATCCTCCTCATCTCTACCCGTTCCTTTCCTCGGTGCCTTGCTTTGGTGTAGGGAAGTATCTGCAGTGGTGGGACCTGAGAAGGAAGAAGGATGAGGAAGACAGGACAAACTCTCACGTTAAATGCTCTCTTGTCACTCTCACCATGCACAGGTCTTCAGTCCCATCATCACACTCTCAGTTCAATGTTTCCAGGCATCATTCCTATCCTTTATTCTGTTCCTTAGCCTTCAATGTCTGCGTCTGCTCTCTATGTCCCAACACCCATCACCAGTTGTGGTCCCTGGCTGATGTCACAGGAATGGTCACCAGCATCTGTCTTACATTTAGGCTATCCCCTGATCTCGTAGCGGGAAAAACGCTCCTGACATGCACATTGAACGTCAATGTGTTTTCCTATAGCAACAATTTGCAAAATGTGCTTAGGGGAACTATAGTTTGAGGGTGTTAATTCTGTTACTCAACAAAAGGTTTTCAAAGTCAAAGAGGATTGATTAATTTTTTTTTCCCATAAGATATGTGTGCTTGCCAGAGAGACAGAGAATGAGAAGGAAAGTGAGAAATCGCCCTCCAGGGGGGATGGCCATGCTGCAATCCTGTTTCCTCCATCTTCCTCTTGGGATTTTAGGCACACACATAAATGCCCTCAGCATGATTTTCAAGCTGCCAGGTCTGGGACTCAAACCACGGTCGACCATGTGGGAGTCCAGCGCCTTAACTACCGTGCCACCTATTGGCCCCGATGAGTTCTTTTTATTTTAAGAGATTTTTGCTACAGGGCGCGTGCGTTCGCCAGACAGACAGAGAGAGACATAGAGACAGAAAGTGAGAAATCACCCCCCAGGGGGGGATGGTCACGCCGCAATCCCTTCTCCTCCATTCTCCTCTCGGGATCTTGGGCACACACGCACACGCGCCCGGCGTGAGTTTTAAGCCACCGGGTCCGGGACGCGAACCGCGGTCGACTACATGGGAATCCAGCGACATAGCCATTACGCTAACTGCTGGTTCCCACATGATTTCTTGATAGAAAGATTTTAAACAGTTTTCTTTCCTGTAGAACTTCTTAAAGCCTTTAACATGCAAGTGTACATTAGGAATCTTTGAGAAGGATATGTGATATGCCATGTTTCCAAAATTTATTTGACCTTGGAACTTTTTTCCTAGAAACTTTCTTGAGTGAGTATGGTTCTTGAAACATATTGTCTTAAAGTAACATACTTACCTTTTGTGGCTTAGATAGAAGTTTTTGGGAATTGACATAAGGGTCTATAAAACATAAGTGTGGCGGTTCTAGTGCAACCATACTTTCCAAGTCCTATAACTGCACTTTCAGGGCACAGCAGGTTGTGAAGTGGACAACTGCATAGAAGACCCTGTCAGCTAAGAACTGTGTAATTGTCCAAAGCAGAGGCAGGTCTTTAAGTAGAAAGCCTCTCAGATTATGGCTCAGAAGAACTGGTATCTAATCTCAACAGCTATTAACTGGGTTTTCCCAAGCAATATTCAACCGTTTGTTCGCTCAGTTTCTTCATCTATAAAATGGAATGATTAATGATGTTAGAAAATAATAATACCTATTCAACATGTCTCACAGGAATCTTAAGGAGACCAGATGAGAAAATTGTGTGACAGGACTTTGAAAACAGTAAGCCTTTCCTTGGTATATATAAAATAGCACATTATTTCTAATTAACTTGGTTTTGTAATGGACAAGGGCATAAACCAAAGATAACCACAAATCTTTTTTTTTGTTTTGTTTTCTGGGAGAGGTTTTTTCGCTATAGGGCGCGTGCGCTCGCCAGACAGACAGAGAGAGACATAGAGACAGAAAGCGAGAAATCACCCCCCAGGGGGGATGGCCACACCGCAATCCCTTCTCCTCCATTCTCCTCTCGGGATCTTGGGCACGCACGCACACGTGCCCGGCGTGAGTTGTAAGCCACCGGGTCCGAGACGCGAACCACGGTCGACTACGTGGGAGTCCAGCGACATAGCCATTACGCTAACTGCTGGTTCCCCACAAATCTTTTTTTTTTAACAAAACAGTTCAAGTTATTTTTCCCAACATCAAGCACAATTTATGACTTTTAATTTTATTTTGATTCTTTCTCCTTTTTTGATATTTTTTGATATAGGGGAAGAACAGTGTACTGGCCAAGGTGAAACTGAGGGAAGGAACTAGAACTCTGTTATTTAACAGACAGGATAATCAAGGTAAAATAGGCTATTGCCACATTTGAGTTTCAGGGGGGTATCTCATTGATTTGGAAACAATGCACTTAGGGAAAATCCTATCTTCACATTTTCTTATAACTTAAGGTCTGAAGTTACTAGCTGTCACTTAACATTCCCATAGGCAAAAACAGAGGGCATGCCTGTTGACAAAGCCTTAAACATCATCTGTTGTCTCTGTGACACCCCCCAAATGTTTTATTGATTCCACAGAAGAGCAGGAAAAAGAGCAGGAAGAGCAGGAAATACTAGTTACCAACTTCTCCATTGTCCACTTTGTATGATGGGACAGAACAGGTCACTGGGTCACTGAGCAACAGCAACATACATCTATTTCTTGGCCCTCTCAACTCTAGGACAAAGATTATTTATTACATTATTTCACAGCATTCTGGATATTCTTGAGCGTTAGTCAACATTTTTGGTTCAGGGCCTGATTTAGAAGAGGGAGACACTAGTGGGCCAGTAGGAGGCATGGAGGTTAAGGCAGCTGGATCCTACATGGGTGTCTCCATGTTTAGAGTTCTGGACCCAGATGCTTGAAAATCATGCTGTGCACATGTGCCCAAAGTCCCAAGAGGAACCTGGAGGAGAAAGGATTGTAGTGTGGCCATCACCCGGGGAGGTGATTTCTCACTTTCCCTCTTTCTCTGTGTGTCTCTCTCTGGTGAGTGCACGTGCCTTACAGCAAAAAAATTAATTTAATTTGTCATATGCATTTAAGTTTAGGGGCTACTTGGAGAAGTGTCTAATTTAGAGACATTTTCCTTAAACCAGCATTTTCCTTACCAGAACCTATACTTTGGGTATTCCTTTTTAAATTTTTTTTAATTTTTACTTTTTTTCGTCTTATTGCCACAGAATGCAAGCACTGACCAGAAAGAGACAGAGACTAAGACAGAAATAGAAGGAGGGAGAAAGCACCCCCAAATGGGGCATGGTCATGCTAAGTCCTCTCTCCTCCATTTCTCTGTTCTGTCAGGATTTGGGTCATGTGCCAACACATACCTGGTGTGTTTTGCAAGCTGCCAGGGCCAGAATTCGAAACACAGTTGGCTATGTGGGATCCAGTTCCCTTAACTACTCAGCTGCAAAGTCAACCCTTTTTTACTTTTTAAAGTTGATGTAAAGAGAATTACATTTTATGAACCAACATGGCTTACACTTGGATACTTACCAAAATTTTAATTCACATATCATAACCTTCATTTGTTATCTTTCTTTGTACACAAAGGCTCTCAGAGTAGATTTCAAACAAATGCGTTCATCTGAATACATGGTGAACCACTTGCTTGCCATTTCATGAATACAACTATTCTTGATTTTACCTACCACAATGATTCAGTGTTAAGAAAATAAGAGAACCTAGTAACCTTTCTTCCCCTGCTTTAGGTTCAGCTTTGACTGTTAGCACATGCCACCAATTCTGGTCATTAGATAGAATTTTCCAGCAGTCACTTAATTAGCACACATTCTTTGCTGTGATATAGGAGAGGACCCTCCATAACCGACATAAGATGGGGAAGAGTTGAGGGAAACAGGTCATTTCATTTTTCAGACATAAAATTCAGTGAAGGAAGCTTCATGGTGCTCATTAAGTACACAAACCTCCACACATGTATCAAGAATGGGGAACAAGAGGAATTTCAATTGCTTTTCATGAAATCTGACCCGAGTTGAACAAAGAGAATTCTAAAGCTTTTGCATATGCCATTTTTAGACGGGGACATCAATCTTTTGCCCCCTTTTCTGGTGTTGCTTGAAGAAAAAGAATTTTTGAAACTGAACTTGTTCAGGTTTTTATAAATCAAGATGTCAACAAATACAAGCACTAGTCTAGTTACAACAAGAGCCTGTAGTTTACGGAATAATAAGAACTCTGCTTTTTTCCTAAGCTCTACAAAGAACACATTGTTTATTCTTGTGTAAAAATGTCATGTAAAGAAGCTTTCTGTCAGGTATTTTATTTTTATTTAGCTGTTTCATAACTCAATTATAATGTTCCCCTTTACCTAATAATTAGCATATGCATAGTAACAAGGCTTGAAAACCTCTTTTTTCCCTACTGTGTCAATTAAATTTCCAAAATCCTTATGGAGTGCGAGGGTGCCCATGCAGGTAAGTCGTCCTTCCCTGCTGCTCTGGCAGCCTGCCCCTGCTTAAGGGTCAGTTCTTGGAGCAGGGCCCAGCTAGAGGCCTGAGCAGGGATGTCCTGCCATCTGGAACAGGCCAGAGCACAAGCTAAGATGTCAGCAGTGCTCACACGAGCCCTCTCAAGCTCTCCTGGAATACCAGTATGTCCCTCCAGTTCCATGATTGGGAAATTGTACACCCACTACCAGTAACTTGATGGACACATTTGGAGTTCTGTGTTTGGTTGCATTTCACTCTGACTGACATATGCCTAGGTTTTTGTGGTCCCTTGACACCCTTTTGAACACCCTTTCTGTGTTCGAGGAATTCCCCACTGTACAAGTCCTGCCTCTCTAAAGTTTATAGAACAATAGAATTAAAGTATGAGTTTATTTTGGTGCAAAGAAAAAAAAAAATGAAATCCATGCATATGTTTATAGTTTTTCTTTCTACCTTCTTCCCTCCCTTCCTTCCTTCCTTCCTTTCTCTCTTTCCCTTTTTCTTTCTTTCTTTCTGATTGCCAGAGGTCCCATGTGCTGGCCAGACAGAGACAGAAAAACAGAAAGAGAAAGAAGGAGAAAGTATGCTCCAGTAGTCATACCACAATCCTTTCTCCTCCATTTCTCTATCCTGTCAGAATTTTGGAGCATCCATGCACATGAACCCCGCTTGCTTTTTAAGCATGTGGGATCTGGCTCTCTTAATCACTAGGCGTAGGCTTGGCCCTAGATTTTTTTTTTTTAATAACATACACTATTTTAATGAACTCTTTGAAGATCCCTTCCATAAGTCCCAAATGTATTTTTCCAGCAAGGGTACACAATCCACCTTGCTTATAGAAGTCATTTTGGAAGGAAACAATGAAAGGAAGTAGGTGCCTCACAGAAACCCAGTTTCTGGCAAAGATGGCAGGGGGGATTCCTAGCTTTGGGAGACAACAATGTTGAAGGTTCAGCCTTCCAGTGCTTGGAGTTAGCAGCACTTGGCACGAGGGACCCCAGTGGCCTTCTTGTTATAATCGTGATGGAAACAGTGCTTAAGACCAGGCTATTTTTACAATTGAAAAAACAAGACAAACTACAGGCATCTTATATAAATGTTAAACACATACACCCTGAAAAATCAAAACATTTAACTTAATTTGTTAGAATTTAAAAAGGTTATTAAGGGGGCTGGCAGGTGGCGCAGTGGTAAAGGGCACTGAACTGTCATATGGTTGACAGTGGTTTGAGCCCCGGACCTGGCAGCTCACTTTCTCCCTTTCCCTCTCTCTCTCACTCAGTCCCTCTCTGGTCAAATTAAAATAAATAAATAAGTAAGTAAGTAAGTAAAGTTACATAAAATAATTATTTTAAAAAAGGATATTAAGACAGTGATTTTTTTTTTGAGAGATTTTTGCTATAGTAGATGTATACTTGCCAAATAGAGAGACAGAAAGCAAAAAATCACACACACACACACACACACACACACACGCCTGGCATGGGTTTCAAGCCACAGAATCTGCGCCTTGAATTGCAGTTGGCCATGTCCAGTGACATAATTATTATGCCATCTGCTAGTCCCAAGACAGTAAGTTTAAGTACATCATTTTTCATAGGTGAGTAATATAGCTTACAATCAATAAAGACTAAAGTGTTTGTGGGAGACAGGTCTGGCATGGTTACCCTTGAGATATTTTAGGGAGCACATGTGGGCTTATATTCAGTTTGGATATCATCATTTACTCATTTTTGAGCTTTCTTCTCCCTCTTCCTTCACTTTCTTCCCCCATCTATATTATTGCACTAGCTGTATTTCCCTAGGCCTGGAAGGACGGCAGCTCTCTGGTACACATGGCATGTAAGCAGGAGTGCAGATCCCATTCATTAGGCTGGGAACAGGAGTTACAGTGAGAACTATAGTAAATTTGCTGGTATAAAAGAGGAACAGAAAACCCCATCCAAATTAGTGAAAAATAAATCTGTTAAAATAAATACTATTTTATTATTCTGAATGATTTGCATATTATAAAAAAAATAAAATTTGCCAAGAATAGGCCAATTGATTGAAAAAAAATTCATTATTGACTCCTAGTAATGGATCAAATGGATCATGGTCCCATTGACATTATGGAAATAATTACTGGACCCAGAATTTGAAGACACGCTTAGAGAAGATTAGTAGGCCTTTTCTTCCTAAGACTATAATTTTCAAGGGGAAAAATCATTGTAAAATGTTTTTTCAACCAGAATGACATGCTACAGCTGTATTACTGCAACATCATAAATTTATGGAATCTAGATCAATGAGTTTTAATCTACAGGTAAATTCTGAGGGATGAGGCATTCATGAATTTAGTACATAGTACTAAGTTACAGGAATCACCGTTAAAAATTTTCATTGTCCTTTCCTATACACCATCTCTGGTGGGACCACCACGAAGATGCCCATTTTTGTAAAAATCCTTACCGGTAAGACCATCATCCTCGAAGTTGAACCATTAGATACAACAGGAAATATAAAGGCCACGATCCAGGATAAGGAAATAAGTCCTCCTGATCAGCAAAGACTGATTTTTACTGGCAAGCAGTTGGAAGTTGGGCGTACTTTGCCTGATTGCAACATCCCAAAGGAGTCCACGCTTCATCTCGTGTTGAGACTTTGTGGTGGTGATGAGAAAAGAAGTCTGTACCACTCCCAGGAAGAATAAGCATAAGAGAAAGCAGGTTAAGTTGGCCTCCCTGAAATGTTATAAAGTCGCTGAAAATGGCAAATTAGTCGCCTGCCCTGGGAGTGCTCTTCAGAGGAATGTGGTGCCAGAGGTTCATGGTCAGCCATTTTGACAGACACTATTGTGGCAAATGTCTGACTTACTGCTTCAACAAACCAGAAGACAAGTAATTGTATATGAGTTCATAAAATAAGTGAAGTAACTGTTAAAAAAAAAATACTCTTCACTATTTTCTTCCTAGCTCTGACATGCTGTTGAAAGATATTCTTTTTAAAAAAAATAATTATTTACTTAGTTGTATTTATTATTATTGTTATTTTTAAATTTTTTCTATAGGGCAGGTGAGCTCATGAGAGAGAGAGAGAGAGAGAGAGAGAGAGAGAGAAATCAAGTCATCAGATCTGGGACTTGAACCATACTCAGCCATGTGGTAGTATAACACTTTAACCACCCTCACCACCTCCTGGCCCTGAGACTGATATTCTAAACTGTAATGATTCATTCTTTCAGCATTCTAATGGTTTTTTTTAATGATCTCCCCTTCAATCCTATACATGGTGTCATAATTTCTATATGATAGTGTACTGGTCAATTATTAGTGGCTCAAGCAAAGAGAAGTTAAATATCTTGGTTAAAGGTCCCTCAAGTGAGGCTATAACTGACATGATGGAGGAAGGAAACCAGTTTTCTCCTATAGTTCGAGGGTGCTCTGCATCACTTTCTAATGTTCCTTTTAGTTCTGTGGACCTTTGTGATTATTTTGTATGTTTTATTAATCTGTAATTTCCTCCATGTTTAGAAAGGTAAGAGAACGATATCTTCATATCAATATAGTTTTTTCTGCTTTTCTTCTTTTAATTCCCACAAGTACTTCATTATTAATAAATGATTTTAAACTCAATTTTGAATTCTTTTCTCAACATGATTTTCATGTTTCTATAATTCTGAAATAGTATCTCTAAGTATAGGAGATATAGCCATCTGGTTGGAATGATCTAGATATAGTTCTTCCAAGGCCAGGAATATGGCCTGGTTCTATCTTTGTGTTCCATCCAAAAGGGGTGTGCAGGTGTGAGAGACACCGAGATCTCCTTTCACTAATAGCATGCCACCTCACTGTGGTAGCATCTTCAGTATCATTACTCATCAGCATTTTCAGAATCTGCCTCAGCTGCAAAGAACCACTGCTCCAGAGACCACTCCCTTCTTGGGGCAAGGTAAGAGAAACTGGAGTATAGAAACCAGGCGCTTTTGGCTGGACTTAGGACACTCTGATGGACAATATTTGCTCCAAGGATCTCCACCAGGTCGGCTGAGGCTAAGCCAGGCCTGCACTGAGGTTGACTTCTTTCTCTGTTCAGTTCCAGTTCCTTTGCTTTCCCTTCACAGAACTGGTTCTTAATAAACATACTACACACCAGACTCATCTCAGGTCTGCTTTTCAGAGAACCTACCCCGAGACAGCAGGCACGTAGCATAGGCTCTGGAGGCTTTTCCAGCAAGGTCTGAATGACTTCAGTCACAGTTTTGAAATGTTCCTTATCTTGAGTCTTTCCATCTGTCCATGTTTTTTTTTTTTTTAATGATGTTTTTCTTTTGTTTGGTTGCTGTTTTAATTGTTTGTTTGTTTTTGTTGTCATATATTGTTTTTGGGAAGAACTGTAGGAAGTTACTTAATTCATAGAAACCTGAAGAGTGTAAAATATCGATTTCTTAATTGACTTCCCATGTTACTAAAAGTTGTATTCTGCAAAATATGCATGATATAATTTACAATTAAAGAACATATATGTGCAATATGAAAAGTAAACTCATTTTGCCTTTGTAAAATCTATGAGTATTTTTTTAATTTTTGATTTATTTATTTTACATTCATTCACTGTATATCATTGCAGCATGCAAAATGAGTTTTCCCATCCAGAGTACAATGTACTTTGGCTCAATCAAAGATATCACCATACATGCTATCTTCAACAAATAACTTTCCATTTCTTGTTTCCTATGTAGTTTACTTCTTCTTTTCCCCCCTTTGATTCCCTCCCTCTCACCCTCTACCATTTCCCACCCTGCTCCCACACTATCTCTGGCATCTACTGAGTTACTTTCGATAAAATCTATGGGTTTTAATTTATACAAATCTTGCAAGAAGTTGTTTAAATAGATCATCCTTACCTAGTCTTTTGAAATGGGCATATAGTCTTCCTATCTTTTCACTTTTCTCCATGTCCAGATGGCACACAATTCACTCTTTTCTATTCTTTATGACACCTAGCTTATGTCAATACCTTCATCAGTTCTTGCTTGGAACCTTATGATATCCCCTCTGCTCTCTTCCTGCCTCCCTCTGTCACTCCCCCACACGGCTGTCAGAGCGACTGTTCTAAATTACAAGCCTGATCAGGTCATTCCTCTGCTTAAAACCCTCCAGTGGCTCCCCAAGGCTATTCTAAGATTTCAAACCCAAAGTCGTGGGACTCATTAAAACAAAACAAAAACAAAAACAAAAGTCTTCATGAGTCATCCTTTTCTTACTCTCCAGTTTGATCTCTGCAACTGCCTTCCAGTCACCCCACTTCAGGCAAATTTCCTGGAGCTTCTGGAATGTGTACGGTCTCCCTTCCCCTTTAGCCTTTGTACCTGTTGCTCCTTTTGTTAAAATGCTCTTCCCTACTTTTATCATCCTTCTTATTTTTTAAAGTAAACCATATTCTTCCTTCATGGTTTCACTTAAGCATCAAGCAAGTTCTAGGTGAAGGTATTCCTCCAAGCCCCAGAGCAACCATGTCCACGAACATCTTTCCCGGAACTGAAAAACCTGTACTGAAGATGGTAGACTTATAGTTCCCCTAGTCTGTGTGCTCCTCTAAGACAGACATCTGATGTACAGCCTAGCGCTTAGCGCACTGCCTAGCTCACTGCAGGTACTCAGTAAAGTCTTTATGGGGTTACGGCTTTTTAACAGATTTTCTCCTCTCCTCCGCTGCTTACCAGAACACTGTACTGCCCAATACTGCGTGCTGTGGGTGCTCAGTGAATGTTTGCTGAGTGTACAGCTGTACTGCTTTGTATTTCCACCCTGCCACCAGTAAATGCTTAAAAGATTCCAATTACCAGGAGGAGGGTAGAAAAACATTTGAAGAGTTGATTGACCAATAGAAGTCTCTGAGGATGTGTTTATTTCACTCCAGAGCAGTCACCTAAACTGTGAACTACAAACTAATAGTATTCACAAGAGAGTGCCTTTGTCTGTTTGCCTAGACCGTTTGTGATATTAGCTATGCAAATAAATATTTTGATTGTTCATTTGGGAGAAGAGAATTACTTGATGACTCTCTTGAAGTATATGTAGGCTCCTTATGATGAAGAGGAGGAGTAAATTTTCCTGTTGCTAGAGCTGATTTAATGAGGAAAACTACTCAAGTTATCTCACTAGTTAAAGATAAAGAATTCGGGCCAGTCATGTGACTTAGCAGCTAAAGTTGGAGCCCACATGGTCAACTGCATGGTTTGAGTTCCAGACCCAGGAACTTGAAAAATATATGAACGTGTGTGCAAAATCCTTATAGCATGGAGAAATGGAGGAAAAAGGATATGGAGCCCCATTTGGGGTTCTTACTCTCTCTCTTTCTCTGTCTCTCTCTGGTGAATACATGCACCCAGTGGCAAGTTAAAAATAAAGAATGAAAGAATTTATCTTAAAAATAAAGAATTTCTTCACTGGAATCCAAGGACATCGTGGAAACAGCATCTTTGCAGACATGACAAGATGACATGAAAATTCCCATTTTTATCTTTGAGTCTGTAAAATTGGGAATGATCTTATTACAGTGACCAAGTGCTACCAGTGAAAAGGCTGTTGAATTTGTCATTGCATTTACCATTCACTACAATCAGAAAGGAGTTAGCAAGTATTAACTACCACTAACAGTACAGTCAGTTAGTTAACTAATACTACGAGCATAGTATCATCTTAGGCACTGCTGGAGAATCACAGGATTATCCCTGCTCTGATATCTCACTGGAGCGAGAAGACACAGGAAAAAGTTAAGTTCTAGAGAAAGACAGCTTACATGTGCCATGCAGATTGTAAGAGTAGAGAATGCTTTCTCAAGGAGCTAGAGTTGAAGGGAAGTGAGGAAGGTTATTCAAGGCAAGGAGGAATTGCACGGACAAGGTGACGCAGTGTGGACAGATGGACTAGATATGTTTGTGTGTGGTTACAGACCCTATAGATTATAAGTCAGCTTTATTGAGGAAGAAAACATTCATGTACACTTACTAAGCACTTATAATGTGCTAAGCTCTGTGCTAGTACATGTTTTTTCTTATTTAATCTTAAAAAGAACCCTAAAATATATGAGGAGGTCTTCAAAATGTTTGTAGAAACTACTTATTTAAAAAAAAAAAAACTGTACATGGATTTCTTGGTTATTTTTATTGCATGAAAATAAACTTGTGTTGTAATTACGTTTTTTAATGCAAATGTTTTGAAGTCCCCTCAGAGTTAGTAACCTCATCTCATTTTGCAGTTGATAACACTGAGGCACGGAGAGGTTAACTGACTTGCCTAAGGTTATATAGCTGTTAACATATGGAGCAGGGAGTTGAAATCCGATAGTCAGACTTAGTAAATAGGACTAAAATTTAATTCCAAAAACATTAGTGAATACCTTCCAAAAACAAGGCATAAACAGAAGTAGGAATTGCAGGACTAGAAAGCAGGGAAATGTCTTCCTCAAGAATGTATTCTCCCATATCCAGTCTAGTGTGTAACCAGATGGTAAATTTCAGTGAATGATAAGCTATCTTCAAGGAGTTTATGAGGGATCTTCAAAAAATTCATGGGGGCCAGTAGGTGGCATGGTGATTAAAATGAATGGATCCCTGATGACCAGTTGAGTGGTGTGAGTCCCACATCTGTCAGCTTGAGAAACACATTGGGCCCGTGTGCATGCATGTCCAAAATCCTGAAAGGAGAATGGAGAAGAAGGGATTGTTATGTGGCCACCCCCCTGGAGCGTGATTTCTCACTTTCCCTTTCTATCTCTCTCTGTCTCTCTCTCTCTCTCACCAGCAAGTGCATGCACCTTATAGCAAAAACTTTTTTAAAAAGTTTATGGAAAATGCATATTATGAAAAAAACTGTATAGATTTCCTTTTTTGGCACCAAAATGGACTCATACTTTCATTTCCATGAAATTTTTGAAGCTCCCTTATTTACTCTATTTTTTTTTTTTTTTAAGAAGTTTTTGCTATAGGGCACATGCGCTCTCCAGAAAGACAGAGAGAGACAGAAAGCGAGAAATCAGCCCCTAGGGGGATGACCATGCCGCAATTCCTTCTCCTCCGTTCTCCTCTTGGGATCTTGGGCACGCACACACATGAGCCCAGGGTGAGTTTAAGCCACCGGGTCCGGGATTCGAACTGCAGTCAACTACATGGGAGTCCAGCGACATAGCCATTATGCCAACTGCTGGTTCCCCCTCATTTACTCTATTAAGGAAGACAGATATACCTAAGTAAGTAAAATCTACTGAATACTTTAGGTTCTGATAACTCAGACTGGATAAAAATCTGAGAGGGGAGGAAGTTATTCTCTAAGCAGTGAGGAGGCATTGAGTTTTTGAGGCATTGAGAGAGTGACATGATGAAAGCTTATTACTGAGAACTTAATCTGCTGACTGTGTGCTACTCGGTTCCTTATTGTCAGCAACATTAAGCCACTTGGAACTCCAAGCAAGTAAGATCTGTGGTGATAGAAAAGAGGAGGAAATATTTCACTCTCTCATGCCCCACTCACCAAAATTCTGTTAAATTGGCTTAGATGCTAGAACAATAAATTGGAGTAAGAGCAGAAACATAAAATCTAAATGTATACTGACACTTCTGTCCAATTGCTGCTGTTTCTAACCATTTACATTGCCCCAAGGCTAGAGTAGGGTAGTAGGCTGGAAAGTTCTATGTTGGAAATACCTCAGAGAACTGAGGTCGAAGGTCTTTCATGTGTGATGTCTTCTCCTTCATTGTCAGTCATCGAGTATTTGTTTACTCAATGTTCCAAGTCTCAGAACTAGGACGGTGAGATGGCTGCCTCCACGAAGTATGTGAGGTACTGGGTAATTCAGAACATAAACGTCCAGGTGGTGGTTTGTGACTATAAAGAAAATTTTAAAAAATAACAGGATGAGGAGTGACTGGATGTGGAAGCAAGCACTTTAGAGAGGACTCTCAGAGAAAATATCTCTGTGGCACTCACATTCCAGCAGACTTGTAAAATGGGAGAAGGCCAGCCATGCAGAGCAGAGGGAAGAACACTCCAGGTAGATGGAACACCAGGGCAAAGGCCCCGAAGCGGAAAGTTAGAAACAGGGACAGCGGGAACTGTGGGCTTTTGCTATTAGCCACTTTCAGAACTTTGAAAAACTCATCTGAAATCATTCCTTTCCAAATACCATGCCAGTGAGCTATTTTAACAATTAACCAGTCAATGATTCTCCTTATTTTGTTCTTAAGAACCTCTTTAGATTTTCTACCTGAAAAAGAAAAGGACACTTGAAAAATTAATTAATTACTGAAAAATAGCAAAAGAAGGAGTAAGGGAATAATTAAAAAGTATAGAGGAAAGTTTTCAGAGGATCACCTTAGGGAGGGTGGTGGTAGTGAGGTTGGAAATGAAAGGCTGAAAATCATGTACTATTTATTAATTTAATAAATCTGTCTTGATGTCAATGTAATCGAATGTTGCCACAAAATAATGGTCTCCTGCTGCTTCATAAATGTTGGGCTGAGCTCTGATGTTTATTTTCAAGACAGGAGACATTGATCCTTCACTAATAGAATATTACAAGTTTATTTCTATTATGCTAAGTAACCAAAGTTGATTTCATTGTTTGATTTGATGGATGTTAGTGCTGTCAGAGTTCAGAACTGTCTGGACCTAGAAGCCCAAGAGGATGATTTTTCCTCCCCTAATTAGGCATCCTTGGATTTCATTCTAGTATAAAGTCAGAAAAGAAAAACTTCAGAACCCTTAGTTTCTGAGCTCTTTCTTCTGATGCCCCTTGGATTGGGACTATTTGGCATATGACTGTTCTCCCCTGAGGTCAAAATGACTCTGGAGCCAGACAGTGAGTGAGTTGGATTAGGGCCCCATCGAATGGGAAAGGCAACAGGAAATGTGATGAGAGGAAAAAGACAGCTCCAACAATAGAAGGAGGATGTGAAGCTAGAAAAACAAGAGGAGAAGGAAAAGTAACAGTGAACCACAATACACCACAAGGAAAGGAAAACCGCACAGAAAGTAAAACAAAATAACAAAACACCCAAAGGGAATTGCAGTCTGCAATTTAGGTGCAGGGAACCAGGTTTTCGCCATTTCTACAGGCAGGACACTTATTTGCAGTGATTGTTAAAATGCGGATGGTGGATGTGGATGGTGCTGTCCAATTTCTTTTCTGCTCAGCAGAATGTGAATTAAAGATCTTCATTTTCAGGGTTTTTTTTGTTTTTTTTTTGTTTTGTTTTGTTTTGTTTTGTAGCGCAGATCACACGGTCACACAGATCCAGTAAATTAGGTAGAATGAAAGAGGAATGAATAAGATGAAGGTTAGAAAAACGATTGGAACTCACCATTTTAGTAAGAGTAAGGGCAATACTTACTTCTTTTATATGTCAAAAGATAAATAGACAAACTCCAAATCATTTTTTTCTTTTAATGTCCTATAACGAGCCAAAGTATATACTTTGAAAAGTCAAAATGGGAGGAAATGATATACCTGTTAAAAGGCAATAAAGCAGGGTGTGGCATGGTGTTTCTGATTTTGCCTAATCAGGAGCATTTAGCTTTAAGAGCCAAATTCGTTGCTGTTTCCCAAGTGCAATGGATGCCCACAAAACCTATTTGAATAATTGTACTTACATTTAGCTACCTGAATTCACAGAAAACTTCATCTTTCAAGAATTATAGTACACATAGAAGTAAATGTTTAGTGATGGGGTGGTTGGCAGGATCTGTGTTTTGAAATCCTAAAAGCTCCTGATGATGGGCTAGCAGGGAGTATGGTGAATAAAGCACTGGATCCCACATGGCTGACTTCAGGGTTCAAATCCTGGACCCAGCAGCTTGAAAAACATACTGGGCTTGTGCGCATATGTGCCCAAAATCCAGAGTGGAGACTGGAGGAGAAGGGATTGTCTTGTAGCCATCCCCTCTAGGGAGTGCTTTCTCACTTTGCCTCTCTCTGTCACTCTCCAGAGAGCCCAGGCACCCTATGGCAAAACATGAAAAAAAAAAGGGGGGGCCCTAATGAGATAGACTTCTCAGTTATAAATTACAGTACTGTCATTGACTAGTTGTATGAACTAGAAAAATTTGCTAATGATAATAATACCTACCTTGAAGGATTAATAAAAGCTTTAAGATACTCTATGTAAAGCACTAAAACATTCCTGGCACATTCTAAAAGTTTGACAAATGTGAGTTAGAGTTAATAAATAAGAAGTCTGCAGTGTGGGATGCAAGAACTGAAATTCTTGGTTTCAACAGGTGGTGTGGTAGTTAATGGCGCTGGACTCAGGTGGCCAACTATGGTTCAAGTCCCGCACCTGGAGGCTTGCTTTCTCACTTTCTCTCTCTCTCTCTTTCACTCTTGCTCTCGCTCTATCCCTCTCTGGTCACATTAAAATAAATAAAAAAATAAAGTTAAATAATTTTTTAAAAAGATCTGAAATACTTGCATGGCTGAACCATTTAAGATTGCCAATAGTTGATCATTTTTGACTTAGAAAAATAATGATTTGGGGGACCAATAGGTGGCATAGTGGTTAAGGTACTGGACTCCCATATGAGCAACTGTTGTTTGAGTCCCAGACCTGGAGGCTTTCTCTCTCTCTCTCTCTCTCTCTCTCTCTCTGGTTCTGGTCAAATTGAAGAATAAGAATAAGAAATAAAATAAATATTTTTTTAAAAATAGCAATTTCATATATTTTAATGTAATATGTTTGCTCACAATTTTCCTATTCCTTTCATATCTTGTTCTTTTGTTAGGAGATAAGGGGATGGGAAAAGGAAGGGAAGAGAGAAAAGAGGAAGAACAGACAGAAGAAGGATTGGGTAGGTGAAGGGATTGTGGCGTCAAGTCTTTTGAGGCGATATATATGGGCTGGAGGCTGAAGTGATGAGATGTTGTCCTCCCCCCACCCTCATAACCCTGTGGTAAGTTCTCGAGGTGTTTACAAAATTTCTGAGACATGGATGGGGCATAGGTCAACTTGTGTGTCCACATGTTAAGCGTTTCTATAAAAAAAAGAAAAATCCAAACTGTAAGACATAACTGGCATCTTCTAAAAGGACATAAGAGCCCAGGTAAGAACAAAGGAAGCAATACAAAAAAATCAGGATATAGGGGCAACTCTTCCACAAGGAGAGGAGCAAGTGTCCAGATCTGGGTTCTTCCCAGATTGCCTCCATCCTTCACAGTAGTGTATGTGAAGTCTCCCCTTCTCCTAGAAATCAGACCAGGCTGAAAAGCCAGGATAAACAGATATATAAGTGCTCTTGGAGCCTCTGACTTCTGGGCACGTCAGAATCAAACATAGTACCAAAAAAGAATATTCCAGACGTCAGAATACTTGGCAAAAAGTGCCTTAACCCAGAGAGTAGCAGTCCCTTTAGCCCTAAATAGTATCCACAGGGCTGTAGACACTGTTTAAGGTTCTCTTCAAAGAACCGAAAATTTCACAAGGGTTCAAGGGAGGACAGTGTAGTAGGTAAGCATAAATTAGAATAGCAGATCTAAGACAGGAATGTCTTCTTTTTTACGTTTCTCAACAGGGCCTTCTGAGCGAGAGACAACGTAGTTGTAGAGGTCAGGTACTGCTAACTGGGGTTTGCCTCTGCCTCAGAATTTAGGTCCAAGGGTAAAGATCTAACCTTCAGGAGCTATCATACCTACTACACTTCAAACATCATATGTAGGATGTTTGTAGTCCAATTGCATGCAAAGACTCATTGTGTATCCCAAAAGAAAATACTTAAAGTGCTTGCTATTACTTTGACAAATATATATGACCATGATAAGAGTGTTTATGCTTTATAGCTTATGATTAACAATGGCAATACCTAGCCCTTATTTCAATTTAAAAAACAATGCCAGAGGGTATGTGCACTCATTAGAGAGAGAGAGAGACAGAGAGAAGGATAGGGAGAATGCACCCTCAATGACCACAATCCCTTTTCTTCCACTTCTCCATCCTGGAAGGATTTGGGGCACACACACACACCTGGTATATACTGTGTGTTTTACAAGCTGCTGGGGCCAGTATTTGAACCATGATCAGCCATGTGGGATTGGACTCTATTAACCACTAGGCCACAAACTGGCCCTCAAACTGATTTTACTTGGCATAATATATTTTTTAACCCATTGTTCTTAAACTATAGCAAGGTAAGTAAAATGTGATAGTAGTATAATTTGTCATCTTTTCCTGCCATTACTTAGTAAAGATCTGATTATGTTGGAAAATTATACAAAGCAAATGTAGTAGGTACTTTTTTTTTCTGTTTCCTCTTCCAACAGAAGGAAATGACACTGCCTGGAATGTAGCACAACCTCCCTCTCAAGACTGGGGCTTTTGTGAGCTCTAAGAAGTGCAGACATCATATTGGCATAACCTTACTAGGTGAAAATCCATTGTGAAGGGTTAGGAACGCACTAAAAAATATAGTAATACTTTTTGAATCAAGAACATTTTTTGGCATGCTTCCTATTACATAACTCTCAACATTTAATGACAAAAACCCAGCCAGTGAACACCACAACACTAGGAATTTGTTTTGCAAAATGTGCTAGAATGTATGAAATTGCCATATATGCTATTTCTATTTTTTTCATTTTTCTTCATTTTCAGTTTATGTATAGCTCTTTGTATCAGGATTGTTTTATTTTATTCCAAGTTACTAAACTTTGAATTCTTGTTAGTGCTAAGAAAGATGAGGCACTCTAGAGCTGGAATGTCCAAACCTGGGGTATTGGCACACTGTCTTTCCTAGCCCGTTGGTAAATGTGTGTGAATATGTAAGTTGGGATTTAAAAAATCCAGAGCAATAGGTGAAATCAACAGTCATTGCCTCAGATTAGCTGACATTAAACCAATAGCAGTGTGTCAAGGAATATTAATTTGAGGCCCCATTTCACTTATTATTCTTGTATACAGGACTAACCTGCACACTTTTGTAGCTGCAGTGACTTTTCGTTCCATTACTTTGGTACATGACATCTGAGCAGTTTGTGATCTCAGTATGCTGGTCTGTCCTGCCTGGGATTGAAGTTTCATAAGGTAGTTTGAGTGACAAACATCTCGGAGCTTGCTCACATTCCTCTGTGGAATAGTCACTTCTGAAAGAAAGAGGTGCGGCTTCGTGGTCTGGGAACAGGACTTTCAGCCAGGAACATGGAGTTCTCCTCCTGGAGCTAGTTCTGTTTTCTTAATGGATCAGATCATGCTAATGAATCTTTCTAGGACTCAGTTTACTCAGTTTAAAAAGCTGGCCAGAAAAATCTGATAAACTGGGGTATATTGAATATTAATGAATGAGTATCTATTCAGGATTTGAAATGAAGATATAAAAATGCAACTAAGGAGTCATTTTTATAGACAAATTAATTTTATGAGAAAACTAAATAATAAAACAGTCTCACCTTTTGGGAAAATTAACCCAAAATAAGAAACTTTAAAGTTTAAATAGTTTATTTTTGTAAATATTTTCTATTCTAAATTATTTTCTTTTTCAAGTTGACATGCTAAGTATTTTACATGATGCAAATAATTAAATCCATGATTAACTTCCATTTATATCTAAAGAGGCAGTCTCTTTGTTCTATATAACACAGGGAAATCTTTTCTGAGGTTCCATGCACTGTAAGAATGTAGACATTATTAACCTTAATGTTTTAGAGAAAAATTAGGATCAAAGAAATGTATAGTCAATCTTGAGCTTGAGCAGGGTGGTATAATGAACTGCCTGTATAAAAATGATAAAGTCTTCCAAGAATAAGATGCTGGTTCCAGAAAGAGAAAATTGTGCATACATGCCCAAGCAAAATAGGGGTAGAAGGGAGGAACCCTAATTGTGATATTTTTGTATCTGAAAGAATAAAATTAAAAGAAAGCTTCAAATGTCAATGCTCTATTCTGGAGGCTTAGTTGGTCAGCATTTCCCTGCCCTAAATCCAACCCCCCCAAATTAATCAACCTCATATGGGGATTTTTTAAAAAAAGAAAAAAACTCTAAAAATACATTGTGATCATTTAAATATGTTGTGATTGTTTACACTAGGAAGCTTTACATCTTCAATCTCTACTCCTTTTAAAAAATGAAAACAAAACAATGGATCTTCAATTCTGTCTGGGATCTCAAATTTGGCTCTGAATATGTGTTTCAGATCTCATTAATTACAATATTGGTCCCATGAGATACAGTTGCTGATGCAAAGAACACTCTTTGTACTCAAAATAATTTGAACAAGGGCAAAGAAGCATTTTATTTACATGTGTAAACATTAAGAGGAAAATAAAACAGAGATGGTTCAGGTAGCTGCTGAGTGTTTTAATGATAATTGATTTGATTACTTATGCTTTAAGGTTATCATATACAGAAATAGTCATATTTCACTTTGTATATTTGTTGGATGACAACATTCGTGTAAAGGTAACTCTGACATTAACTCGGCAAGTTCTGAACTAAGACCTTTCAGCATTTTATTCTTTCCAGATACTAAAGCTAAATCAGTCTGCATTTCATACCCCACTGTGCAAATCTATCATTTATTTTTTAAACATCAGAAAATATGTCATTACCCATAGGATGGGTAACGTGAAAATCTGGGTAAAAACAATTCAAATGAATAAATTACAACAGTAGATGACAAACAGCTTCTCCTGTTTTCTTTCTTCATTTTCCTCTCTCTTTAGGAAATACTACATTAAACCATAGCTATTTGTGGTCTTGTACTATAAGAACACATATGGTCATACATTTCCATCCTTTTAAGTTTGTTGGCTCAGTGGTAGAAAGTGAAGTCCACTATAAAGGCGTCCTAATGCTGTACATGGGAACAGTCATCTGCTAATGCACAGTCATAACCTAAAGGTCCACTCAGAGTTCTGGTGATACCCATTGGCTGTCTTTAAATGGATACCAAAGAGCGAAGTTTACACATAAGAATCACTTGGAGCTAACCAAAAAATATAGGTGCCTGGGTCCATCCCCAAGGTTTCTCATTCAGTTAGTTAGTGTACAATTAACGAACAAAAACCAACAAAAAGAAATTATCCTAAGGCAGTTCTAACGTGTCACACCTGAGAAGTATAGTTCACAAATTCTTCCACCAGTGCAAGGATAATAACTTGCTTTTTGATAACCGTACAAAGCTTACTTTTGCACTTTTTGTTTTCTTCCTTCCTTCTATGAATGAGGGAGACAGAGAGAAAGAGAGAGAAAGCCACCACCCCCCACGCCAGAATCTTAACACACTCATCTATCCCCAGCCTCAGCCAGCCAGGGATTATGAGCACCTGGTATGTTCAGGGAGGTCCCTGGATGTGAACTCAGATCCTTCCCATGTGGATCAATCTCTCAGAGTATGACCATGATCACCATCTGATCCCTACTTCTAGGGACACCTGGACACTTTCCCTTTTTGTTTTCAGGCGTGAGCAGATAGGTGGATCACGAGTCATCAGAGCTCTTCCTTGATAGCATTCTCTGGGTAGAACCTTACAGGGAATTTTTTATTGGTGATGAAGGCTTGAGATAAAAATTTGGCAAATTAAAGCCAATTGAAGTAGAAAATTGAACAATGAATAACTTAATGTTAACATTGAAGTGAGAGCCTTTAATCTGTGGCAACTTCTACACATTTGAGTATTTTGAAGAGAAGATCAAAAGAGCAGCTTACTGGCTCAGCTTCACTCCTTCCAGTTTTTCAGAGTTCATGAATGTAATGACCCAATCACCAATTAGAAGCAGGAAGGAGAGTTTTGGGAGTTAGAAATGGCAAATTACCTCTCTTGGAAATTAAGCTACTTAAGTCAAAGCAATTTTTTTCTTTTCCTTTCTTGTCATTTCTTTGAATATTTGTCCTTTTAAGAAAAATGTTTTTGTTTTTCCTTTCTCTTATTAACATAATGTCTGTCTTCTATTATTTCTGTCATCTTTTATCACATCCTATGACTTTTTCATTTAACCCTGTTTCTTCTGCCCTACTTTTCTATTTTTTTTTTTTAACTTTTCCATTTCTTTTTCATTTTCCTAACACTGCTTTAACAGGTTCATTTTGCTACTCTTTGATTTACGTTTGGTTGCCAATCTCTTTTTTGATTCTATACCTCTCATCCTTACTAGCTGCCCTCTCTTAACCTTCTGTTGATGTTTTATGCCTATCACTGCCTGTCAATGCACACACAAACCCATTTCTTTCCATCTATCTCAGTATCTCTATATGCATTTTTATGATCCCACTACTATACGCTTAAAGCTGTCTGTGTGCAATAGAAAGGTAGATTTCCTTATTTGAATGCCATCTCCTTCACCCTTCTGCAGCTATTGCAAGTCCATTCGTCCTTTCCTGATGTTCCCCTGTCCCATCCCCACCCGCACTCCTCTTCCCCAGTGTCACTCCCCATTTGAAGCCCATCTCTTCTTTCTAACCCCATTTACACCCTGTCCCATTTTACAGCCAAGGAGCAGGACAAGATGAAAGAGTTCCATCAGGAACCGGGCTGTGTGTGCTTCAGAAACTTTTGCGCATTTGCTGAAATGGGATTAGGGATTTGGATCCAGAAATATTGCCAGGCAGCCTCTCAGCCCTGGCACAGCTTTGCACACCTTGGATCTTGGCTTGGGCCTATGCTGACAGGCAATGACAGGGATGTCTTTCATGCCTCCCCAGGCCTTTTTCCCTCCGGGGTTTGGGATAGGCATCAGCGACCCAAACAGTTCTTCCAGGCAGGCAGGAATGCCTGGGGCCCTCTTCTACAGCAGATCTGGCAGGGTGCGCGGCGCACAGCAAGGCTTCCGGCGTGAAAGGGTCAGGGTAGGGGCCCACTGTGGTCCCAGGGGTCACAGGCCTCTTTGGGAGGTATGCTCACCTCTTAGCGAGGAGGCAGACCCGAGGCGGGGTGCTCCCCTGAGGCGCAGGGCGCGGCCCCCGGAGCCAGGCGACGCCACCCCAGCGGCGCCGAGGGCTGCAGGCGCAGTCCCTCCCCTGGAGGGAAGGCGAGTCACTCCCGGTCGCTCTGCCAGAAGGTCGAGGGAACAGCGCGGGTGTCCCTCGCCAGCCAACCCTCTGGGAACAGGGCAGGGACGACACCCCAGAAAGCAGGGCTGAGGGCTGCAGAGATATCGTGGGTACCACGCGGGGCCACAGACTGAAGAGACGTGGGAGGGGAGCTAGTGGGGGTCCCCAGGGCAGCTGGGGTCGTAGGTCTGTCGGTATATTTGGCGGGCGCCCCGAAGTCTGGGGCCGCCACGGATCCGGCTCCGCCGGCTCCTGCCGGAGACTCCAGGCCACACTTTCCCCTCCTCCCGGCGCCTTCTCTCCAGTGAGGAGCCGAGCGCGGGCGGCGCAGGGGGAGGGGCGGCGGCGCAGAGAACAGCCAGTTGTTTAAAATCCTTCTAGAGCAGTTTCTAATTCCCCCCTTGCGCCCGGGTTCGGAGGGGGAGGGGGAAGGAGAGCGGGTGGAGGGAGGAGAGCGGAGAGGGAAGGAGGGAGGGAGGGAGCCGGGCAGGGAGGGAAGGAGGAGGAGACTGCCGCTTAGGCTGTAGCCGCCACCGCGCGCTTCGGAAGGCCGGAGGGAGGGGGAGGCCCGTCAGTCTCGCCCGTTGCCTGGGCGAAGGGGGCGGAGCTTCGGCGTGGGGCGGCCAATAGTGGGGGTGGCTGCGTGGGTCGCCATGGGGACGGGGCTGTTCCCGGGGAGGCTGTGATGGGTTGACAGGTGCGTGACAGTGGGAGCTGCTCTCGGCACAAGCATGTACGGCAAAGGCAAGAGTAACAGCAGCGCCGTCCCGTCCGACAGCCAGGCTCGGGAGAAGTAAGTGTCTCCGCTTCTCACCCACCTCCGCCTTCACACGCGCGCACACTCACGCACGCACTCGCACACTCTGGGAGACACAGACACAGACACTCTCCGCCGGGGAGAGCCGGGGGTGGGCTGGCAGGGGGAGGGGTGTGCGAGGTGGGGGCGTGTGGTGCGGGGAGGGCAGTTCCCAGGAGGTGCTCGCGCGGGGCGGGCGGCCGTGGGGGGCTGTCGGCGGGAGGGAGCGAGTGTGTCGGGGGGCGGCGGCGCCGGTGCTGAGGATGGAAACTTGTTTGGGTGGTTGAGGGAAATAACCCGCGGGTTCCCCTTACAAAGTAACTTTGGAGCTGGGGTCCGGGGCTGCGGGCACCGGGGGAGACGCCGGGGGTCGCGAGGAGGGGCAGCTGCGTGCAGAAGGGCGCCGGCGTGGAGAAGTGGGTGTTTGGCGGCGCGGGCTGGGGTCCCGGCGGGCGCTCCAGGGGCGTCGCGGCGGGGGCCCGGGCGCCGGGGCTTGGGCCCGGGAGCGCCGGACTAGGCGAGGCGAGGCGGGCGAGGCGAGGGCGGCGGTGCCGGGCGCGCGGCGGGCGGAAGCGGGGCGCCGAGCGGCCGAGCGGGGCCCCGCGGGGCGCGGAGACGCGCGCGGGGCCGGAGGGCGTGTGCGGGCGTGGGCTGGTGGGCGTCCGGGCTGTCCCCGCCCGCGGAGGGACGCGGCTCGGCAGCCCTGGGCGCTCGGCCACGCTGGGGCGGGGGCGCCGCTGAAGTTTGGGAGTCCTGGGAGGACCGAGTTCTCGGGGAGAAAAGTGTGCTGGAGCGGGGTCCGCCGCGGAGGCTGGCGTTCCTGCCTCTCGCCGCAGCCCCAACTCTGCAGCGGCGGCGGGGCCGCAGAACTTTCTGCGTTGACTTGGTGCTCCCAGCCGTCGGGGGGCCGCGGCGGGCTGGGCGGCGGTCTTGGGGCGAGCCGGGGGGCGACGAGTGCGCCGCGGGCGCGGCGAGAGGGCGGTGGGCGCTGGGGAGGGGCACGGTCGGAGCGGAGGGCCGGCGGGGGAAGGAGCCCGGGTGGGCGCCGTGGGAGATACAGGTGTTACCTTGGGTGCGAGCCCCTCCCGGCCCGGCCCGGGGTGCCGCCGTCACGGCACACTGCGAAGCCGGCTGTTTGCGGCTCTTCTTGTGTACTTGTAACGGTGATTTGGTTCTTACTAAAACCGAGAGCGAATAGTGACTGTGACCACTGATGAAGAACCTTCTTTTTTGCCCTGCGTACATCAGTGGTTCTCAGTAACCACCCCAACTCTGAGGGTCAGACTTCTCCTAGTCGTTGAGAGCACGCTGTCTTTCGGAGGGGAATCAGAGTGGGGAAAGTCTGAGAGCATCTCTCAGAAGATAACTTTGGTTACCTTGTGTGTGGAAGAGCTATGTAAATAAAAACCCAGTGCGCAGACAGACTGAGTTTCCCTCCTTGCTTTAGGCAGTCAGTCTTCCCCTGAAAGTTTCTTGTGCCCTAGGGATGGGAACATTTCCTAATCGCGTTGGCAGCTACATACAGGATTCCCCTAGGATTTAGGGGTGGCAGGCCTTGATGTAGCAAAACAAAACAAACAAAATAGATGGAGAAATGCTGTTTTTTCTTCCAGAGAGATGTGCACAGGAGCTACATTCAGGAGCTTGTTGTTGTGACAAGGAGTGTATAAAAGACCCAGGATTATAGCCTAGTTAAGACATAGCAGTTACTGGAATTGAAGTTTTGAAATACAGGCTAATTTGTGTGCATTAATATCATTCGGTTGTAGTATACCTGATTAAAACATCGGAAAGAGGTTGTTTTAATGATTACAGAATATTTGGATATCACATTGCTGGGGGCAATGGAATTTAAATGCATTGAGGCATAATCTTATTTATTTTGGGGTAATTTAACTTGAAAATTACAGTAATTTTAGATTTTAACTGAACCCCCAGGAATGGGTGAACTTTGGCTGAATCTAATCTGTATCCCGATGATTTTGTAAAAAAAATAAATAAAAAAATAAAATAGTTTTTGAGATAATAAGTTGGGCTTGATGAGTCTCTGGTCCTTCATAGTTCTATTCTGTGATTCAGTCACAGAAACAAATGATTGCCACTTTTGCTGTCAAATCTACCAAACTGAACACAAAGTAACGTCTGCTCTTATGAGCAAAGTAATGAGGGTTCTGCTAGATGGTGCTATTTGATTTAAATATATTTCTTCCATTCATTACAATTGGCAGCACAAATTCTTGACTGGCTTGCCTTATGAACTAAATATAGGTGAAGAGGCCACTTTTGGAGAATTGAACAATGACTGTTCAGGGTTAATAATTGTTACATTAATTTCTGGGTGAATGTTGTTTGAATCTAAGATAAACATTGAGGTAGATTTTACAGAATAAACGTAGTTTCATTTTAGTAGGAGGATTTCTTTGGTTGTTCAGTTTTTTCCCTTTATGTTTACTTGGGACTTTAATGACACTATTACACCAGAGTGTATTAACTTCTGAAGATTGAAATCTTGTAGTTGTCCTTAAAATGGATGTCACCAGACTTTGGTTTTTAATTTTTAAGGTAGAGATTTAAAAGGATATCTTAGTGAAGATTTTTCCTTTAGTAAGCCAATTAAGAATTATTCTGATCTTAAAAAAAATAACAAATGATTTCTCAGTAATGCATAAATGATATGTACTTTAACAGAAACATTCTGAAAAACTAACCATTATTATAAATAATGCCATGATATGAAATTAACATTGATTTTTATAATCTATCAAGAAATGTGTTTTCTTTTTTTATTTTTCTTTTTTTAAGCAATGTGTTTTCTAACATGAGTTCATGGTGGATAGCCAACAAGTGCATACCTGTATTAAATCTGTGCTCTTTAATTAAGAAGTCACTATGCAGAATATTGGAACTTATTTTGTAGATTTTACACTATTTCTATAATTTCATTTTACATTTCTGAACATAAAAATGGCCACGGTCAGGTTAATTACTTAGTTTGTTGTTTTAAAAAATAGATCAAGTCTATTCAAAGGTTTGGATTGGTTTAATTATAGAGAGAGTGATTGAAAACCTTTGGAGGGAGGTGGGATGTTTGTGTAGAAATTTAAATTCTGATCCTGTTAGGTCATTTCCCTCTTTGGCAGGCTTTCGTTATAACTAATCACAATTGTAATTAACTAACTGTGTAATTAATTCTTTAATAATGTCTGGCTTTCTCTAAAATGTAAGTTTCTTGAGGGTAGGTGTTAATACTTTTAATGTTCTCTCTGAGGCACCCTTGACATTAAGGACAGTGCCTTCTAGTATTTAAACCAAATAAATTATTGGTAATGAAGCTGTTAGACTCAAAGGAATTTTTTCCATGTGAAACAGGTTTTTTTCCCCAGTGGCCTCCAAAGTAAGGATTTGTAAGTTTGAGTTGTACATTTTCTAGCTTAAGTTCTATTTCAGATACCTCAAAAGCAACAAGACAAAGGCATCTTATTTATTTACCATCCCATGTACCAGTCACTGTGTTCAGTGCTTTATATGTATTTCTTCTAGTTTCCCCAACACATTTGTAAGATAGGTGTTTTTTTCCCCTCCATTAAAAACTTAAAAAATAAAACAACCCAAAAACCAAAAAACTAAGACCCTGAGTAGTTAAATAACTCACCAAGGAATATACTTCTAGAAGATAAGAAACCTCAATTTCCAATATAGATTTCTCTAGCTGTAGAACTTGTGGTTGAAGCTGAAAGACGAATTTTCAGTATACCAGATTGCCTTCCTGATCAAGGGTAGGATGCTACAGATTTAGGGAACAGCATTACATAATGAGATATAACAGACTTTAAAGATTTGATCAGATACGCAGTCTTAACCATTGGTGCACCCTTATGATTATGCCCTCCATTTTTAGCATCAGCAGATATGCGTATGATGTGGGGGAAGGCATAGAAATTTTAGAAGTAAAAGTTGGAAGCCTAAGATAATAAAGAATCCTTGTTTCTTCAGATTTTTAAAACAGGAATTTTGTTTGATCACTTCAGTTTTGAAAATAAATATAGCAGTCGTGAACAATTCCTGTTTGAAATATTGCTGAGTTTTAAGCCACATGGTAGGTCACATACTACCTCAGGGAGAGGTATACAACTGTGCGTAGATGAGTAGTGATATTATTTTTTTTTAATTTTTTATTAATTTGTTCCTTTAACATGACATAATAGCACAGAAGCGTGGATCTGTTAGAAAGCAAAGTTGGACATAAGATATACCTGGTAGACAGTTGACATATATTAAGTAAACTAGTCAGAAGCTATAGAAATCTAACTGTGCATCTAACCTTGGGCTCTGGAGAGTAATTTTGGCTTTCCAATTTTGAATCTTTTAGTTGAATATGCCAAGAAGCAAATACTATATATGCCTATGTTTAAGTGGTTACAATTTATTTTTAAAGATTTATTTTATTTAATTTTTATTCATTGTCATTATTTTATTGTTTATTTTTTTATTGAAGTTGACTAGAGAGAGACAGAGAGAGAGAGAAAGAAAGTGAGAAAGCAAGCTTCCAGGTCCGGGACTTGAACCATGGTCAGCCATGTGGGAGTCCAGCTGCCCTAACCACCACGCTACCTGCCAACCCCCAAGTGGTTACAATTTAACGAACATTTAAATGCTACATATAAGAGTGTTTATGGAGTTAATACTTGTCAGTATCACCTTTTCACTCCCCCCCTTTTATCATTAAAGTATCTCTCTCCAAAAAAGAAAAATTAGCAGTCTTCCTTCCTGAAGGAAATAAGGCAGGGGAAATAATGCGAAGATCCAGAAACCAGTTTGATGGGTAATTCATGCAACTCAAGATTTCTAAAATTAATGTAGTATCTTTATGGAAATGACATTTTTTGTAAGATAGTACATTGATCCTCCCTCTCCCAGTCTCTAGGATATACCCCCAAAATACTGAACACTTTTTTTTAGGGGGGGGGGAGTTTTTTTTTTTTTTTTTTTTTTTTTTTTTTGCTATAGGACGTGTGTGCTTGCCAGACAGACAGAGACAGAGAGATAGAAAGTGAGAAATCACCCCCCAGGAGGGATTGCCATGCTCAATCCCTTCTCCTCCATTCTCCTCTCAGGATCTTGGGCATGCACGCACACGCACCCGGTGTGAGTTTCGTTTTTTTAAGCCACTGGGTCTGGGACTCGAACCACGGTTGACTACATGGGAGTCCAGCGACATAGCCATTACGCTAACTGCTGGTCCCAAAATACTGAACACTTTTAAACTGAAATGTCAACTGTGAGTTTTCCTTTTGTTTGATCTCTATTCTGTTATTTTAGAAATATATATATGTGTTTGTGTGTGTATATATATATATATATATATATATATGTATGTATATATGTGTGTATATATATGTATATATATGTGTATATATAAATAAACAGGGTTTTAAAGGAACAAATCTAAAGAAGGAAAGAAACTACAAGATACGCAGTGTTAAGCTTTAGTATTGCTTATCCAGAGATTAGTTTTGGGTCTTAGTATTACTACACGGGGCCTGGGGGTCGTACAGTGCTAATGCAATGCTCTGTAAAGTTGTCACACCTGGGGAGGTTCCAGATTCTTCTCTGGAAGTCTCCCTGAACATGCTGGTCATGTTTGTGTCTCTGATCTGGGACCCACTGAGACAAAGTAAAGGTGGATCATAGTATGAAGACCCTGTTGGGGGTGCCTATCCCTCTGTTTCATTCATAGGAAAAAGAAAGAGAAGGAAGGAAGGAAGAAAGAAACTTAAACAATAGCAACAAAAGAAAATAGTATTAATACAGATAGATTAGCCTTTATATGAAATTCTTGGAACCAAAAGTATTTTGGATTTTGGGTTATGGAATATTTACATATACAAAATGAGTTATCTTGAGAATGGGACCCAAGTGTAAATACAAAATTAATTTATGTTTCTCATATATATTGGGTTATTGGAAAAGTCACGATGCATTTTTGCACAGAAAAATACGTCATGACTTTCACAGGGACCAAATATTATATATATATCCTAAAGGTAATTTTATATAATATTTTTGTATTACAGTGTGGAATTTTCCATTTGAGATATGCCAGTCCTTAAAAAGTTTTGGATTTTGTAACATTTTAGATTGTGGATTTTGAGGTTAGGGATTTAGGGATTTTTTTTTTTTTTTTTCCTGAGAGATTTTTGCTATAGGGCATATGCATTTGCTGGCAAGACAGAAAGCAAGAAATCACTCCCTATGGGGGGAATGGCCACTCCACAATCCTTCTCCTCTAGTCTTTTCTCTGAACTTTGTGCATGCACGCACACCATCCAGAGTGAGTTTCAAGATGCCGGGTCCAGGATTTGAACCATGGTGAACTGTGTGGGAGTCCAGTGACATCACTATTATGCCATCTGCTGGTCCCAGATTAGGGATTTTCAATCTGCATTGTAATATTTTTTTTTTTTTTTCAGCTCTTTGAAAGAAAAAAAAGTAATAAAAGCTTTGGATTTTTTTACCCTGCACTTTCTTTCTCTTTTTCTTTTCTTTTTTTTTGAGAGGTTTTTGCTATAGGGTGTGTGCATTCACCAGAAAGACAGAGAGAGGGAGAGCTAGAAAGTGTGAAATCTACCCCAAGAGGGATGGCCATGCTGCAATCCCTTCTCCATTCTCCTCTTGGGATCTTGAGCATGCATGCACACATGCCCAGAGTGAATTTAAGCCATCGGGTCCGGGACTCGAACTACGGTTGATTACATGGGAGTCCAGCAACATAGCCATTACACCAACTGCTAGTCCCATCCTGCACTTTCAAAGCCAGTTTGCCACATAAAACAAATTTAGGATGAAAAAAGTGCCTTAGGACTACCAGGTAATGTGGTGGTTAAGGGCGTTGGACTCCCCACATGGCCAACTGTGGTTCGAGTCCCAGAACTGATGGCTTGCTTTCTCACTTTGCCTGTCTCACTGTGTTCCTCTCTGGTCAAATTAAAACAAACAAACAAACAAACAAATAAATAATTATTTAAAAAAGTCTTTCAGTTGTTTTGCGGTAATAAGTCAAATGTATCTTATGACTTCACTCACTGCTTGAAATAGAATTATTTTGTTTTAAAATTAGAACATAACTCTAGTAGGCTGGAATACTGAGGTTGCAGTTGATTACCATTTCATCTCAGTAGTTTAGAGTTAGAAGTAAAGTTTAGGGAAAAAATTGAATTTAGAATCTTCTTTCTTCATAAAGATCACAACTATTGATTTAGTTTTGGTACATAGGATTAGGACTGCAGTCAGGGATTTAAAAGACATAAAAATACAAGTTCAGTCTAGTAGGTGGCATGGTGGTTAAAGTTCTGGACTCCCACATAACCAACTACAGTTTGAGTCCCGGACCTGGTGACTTGAAAATCATACCAGGTTATGCACGTGTGTGCCCAAAATCCTGAGAGGAGAATGGAGGAGAGGGGAATGCAGCGTGGCTATCCCTGGAGGTGGGGGAGAGTTTTCTCACTTTCTTTGTCTCTGGCAAGTGTATACGCTCTATGACAAAAACCTAAAAAATGAAGAGTCCCAGATAATTATAACTTTATTCTGGAAAACATGGGAATATTCTCTATTATCACATGTACGTTATTACCTTAAAAAAAGAAAAAAGTCCCAGATAATTGTAACTTTTTGGAATACATTGGGAATATTCTTTATTATTGTGTACATTATTACTTTGCCATTTGTGTGGAATGACTGATTAAATACTAGAGGAAAAAGTTCACAGAAAAATGCATATTATATTAAAAATCTGCATAGATTCAAAATTTTTTTTGTATTGAAAAAAACTCATTTTCCATGAACTTTGTGAAGTCCTCTTTTATTTGTGTGCTTTGACATTTTGTTTAGTAACATGTGAGCCTCTAAAAATATGCGATTGGGCTAGGCGATGGTACAGTGGTAGCCCAGTGGCCCTGCATGGAAAGGTCTTGGGTGGTGTCTCTGGACCCTCCTCTTGAGCACTCTGGGCTGGGCGTGCATGCCTGTGATTCAAGAGCATTGAGTTTGGGCCTGGATGTTGGCATGAAGATGATGTAGTGGATATTTGCCCCCCTCTCTCTTACTCATGGAATGAAAGAAATAAACTTAAAAAATGCTAAAATATTCATTTTATCAATAACTTATTGTTTACAAAAAGGTAGATTAAAAATAGTGTTGAAACAGTAGAACAAGATACATTTATTAATACCTGAAGAGAGTTTGGAGGAAAAGCTAAGTGGTAATATCCAGCCTTTAAATTTTGTATACATTTTACATACGTAACATCTGTTCATGTTAGGTTTTCTTAACCTATGTATGTAACTTAACGTAACTTGACTATCACGCCAAACCTCCACGTAAAATACAAAAGGGAATCTGAGGGCTGATCCACAAGATTAATGTCCTGGCTGTTTTTAGTCATGTTACAGAAACAGCAGAGACTGTTCTTACCTTCCTCAAACTTTATATCTTATTCATTGTGTGAGGACAGGTGGAAAAATGGACCTCCCAGGGAAGAATGGAGTTTTTCCAGGTAACTTACATTTATGATTGGTCATAATGGGTAAATGGTAATTTTTGTCAGAGTGGGTTAATAATTAAAGATTTTTGAAAAGTGGAGCTATTAATGTTTTTGTAATAATTATGGGGCCAAAATTTATCTAGACTCAGAGCTTCCAAGGAAGTCTCAACACAATGGAGAAATTAATATTCATTTTTTGTTCATCTTTTAAAAGACACTTTATTTGGCATCATTTCTTTAGTAATGATGAAGCTACTCTTAAGAATTTTGATTATTATATGTCACTTAGGACTTTAAACAGCTTTCAGACAATAGTAAGCCATCTTAACATTTTAAACCACAATTCGGGACCAGCAGTTAGCGTAATGGCTATGTCGCTGGACTCCCACGTAGTCGACCGCGGTTCAAGTCCCGGACCCGGCGGCTTAAACTCACGCCGGGCGCGAGTGCGTGCGTGCCCAAGATCCCGAGAGGAGAATGGAGGAGAAGGGATTGCGGTGTGACCATCCCCCCTGGGGGGTGATTTCCTGCTTTCTATCTCTCTGTCTCTCTCTGTCTGTCTGGCGAGCGCACGCGCCCTATAGCAAAAACCTCTCCAAAAAAAGAAAAAAAAAAAGAAAAAAAAAAAAACACAAAAACCACAATTCAGCTAGAGCAACTTGAAGTGACCTCACAATCTCCTATTTTTGATCATCAGTATTAATTTTGCTTTATGGGCATAATGTCAAATAGTTAGCCTGGAAAACATTGGAGAAACTGAAGTACAGGACTTCATTACTTTTTTCTATTTTTAAAGATATTTTATTTTGTAATTGCAGGTATTGGGAACTATAGTTTTAATTACTTAGACAACATAGCTTTAATTTTTAATTAGTTTTTAATCTAAGCCATATTAAAATGCTGAAGAAATATTTGTGAAGGCAAGAATAACATGAAAATTTATATATGGTTCTATCCATGTAAGTTATGAGAATTGATGTCAAAAAATTTGTTGCCTGAACTTAATATGCTTATTTTTCTTTGTGATCTGATATTTACCTGATTCTCCCTGTTATTTTTTTTTACCTACTGCAAACTTGAGAAAAAAACAAAAGTAACTTTGTCAATAGAAGAAATCTAAGTAAATGAATTAGTCTATTAAAAATTATCTTTGTAGGATTCAAATGAATGTCTTCTGTAAGATAAAGTCCTAAGTACTATGTGAAGAGCATGTTGGGTTTTATCAGAGAAAGTAATTGCTTAATAGTGACAATAACAGCAATGTTAGTTGAGTATTTTGCTTATGTTTGGCACTTTACTTACACTATCTCATTTCATCCCTTAAGAATCTGGTAGGCTATGGACACTGTTTTCTTTTAATGTTACAGAAGAAACAGAGGCTTAAGAGTTTATCATGCTTTTGGTTGCAGGTATCAAAACAGGAGACAGAAAATGGCTTAACTGATCAGGTTTAAAAATAAATGTCACATAACAGGATGTCAGAAAGTGGTAGTTCCCAGAGTGATTCAGCGCATCAGGAACATCAGGGTTCTGGATGTGCCGCTCTACCTTTGTCATGGTCTTCCTCTCGTGAATGTGACATGGCTGCCCCAAGTTCCTGCCTGCCCAGTGCACCAGCTTCTCTTCCTCTCACGGAACCAAGTGTGAAGGCAGGAGGAAGGGCAAGGTTTTACTTACTTTACCTCTCTTCAATCCAGGAGGAGAACCTTGAATTCGCTCTGAGATATCTTCTTATGCCTTATTACAGAGAAGTGTAAAATTCCTTCCTGTAAACCAATTACTGACAAAGGTAATAGGATTACCATAATTGGCTTAAATCAGTCATTGTTCATCCCCTGGGCTGGAAACATTGCTCCCCATCACCTGAGCTACCTAAACAAAACTGGGGATCCTTAGGAAGGGAGATGTATCTTGTAGATATGGGGAGAGCGAAATTGGTCCCTGCTGTCATGGAACTTTCAAGATTGAAGGGAAAATATATATAATAAATAAATAAATGTACTTGGTAATTTCAGGTAGTGATATATGCTATAAAAGTGACCAAATAGGGTGTTGTAAGACAGAGACTGACTAGAAGGCTATAGCAGATTGGGTGGTCAAGGGCAGGTTCTTGGGGAAGAAGCTGTTTAAGCAGAGACCTAAGTAATACAGGAAGAACCGGACACGGGAGGACTTGGGGTTGGAGGGTGTCAGGCAGATCTGAACTGCCACTGAGAAGCCGTCTCAGTATTTCCATAATTGCTCAAGGACATGTAGAGTATGAAAGTTGCCATATCAAGAAGCTATGCTTCTTTGATTTTTTTTTTTTTTTTTTTTTTTTTTTTTTTAACTAAGGAATTGGGTGGAAGTCCAGTTTATGTGGTTTTCCTAGGAAATAGGGATGGTTATCTCCTATCTCCCAAACTCCAGGGACACAGCTGTTCCTAAGGACAGTGGGGCTTTAATACTGATGTTGATAGAAGTAGCTAAGATTTATTGAACACTTAAGGCCCATTGAGTAAATGAAGGAGGGAACAGCTGGCATTATTTCTCTTAAACCTCCCCGATTGGATGCTCTTGTTTTAACCATTTTGTTTTCCCTTATTACATCTATCATACATAGTAAATTTTTTGTGCGATATATATTTTAATGTCTCATCCCCCTAATAAATCGGAAGCTCTATGAGGACAATGATCATGGTCTCTTCTCTACCAGTGTATTCCCACTGCTTAGCACATTGCTTGGAATTTTAATTATATATTTGTGGATAAGTAAATTAAAGATATAACCAGTTTTTAATATGTCACAACAGTTTATCACTGTATCTAACATATTTTCTTCCCAATATCTCTAGTATTTGGTACCAGAATTAATGCATAATTTCTTTTTCTTTTTAAGAATTATTTATTTAATCTATTTATTATTATTACTATTATTATGATTTAAAAACTTTACTGTAGGGCATGTGAGCTCGCCAGAGAGACAGAGAGATAGAGAGAAAGAGAAAAAGTGAGGAAGCAAGCTGCCAGGTCCAAGACTTGAAGTATAGTTGACCATATGGGAGTCCAGCACCTCAACTACCACACCACTCGCTGGCCCCTAATACATAATTTCTGAAGAAGGTTTTTTCTATAATGTAGGCATTTAGTTTTCTGTGAACTTCAGGATTACAGGAAAATAAGCATTTATATTATGAAATACATATATATCCTTAACATGAATTTCTGATAGAATATCTTGTGTTAACAAATTTAATAATATAAATTAAACTTTATAGTTTCCAAGGTATTTTATTTAAAGTTCACAATAATTTTGTGAGATAGGTGGTATCTGAATTGACTACTGAGATTTATAAATGGAAATCAACTTGCCCAGCTAGGGCAATACAGATAATTTGTGGCAGAGCTGAGCTACACTTAGATTTTTTTGGTCCCAAGGTCAGTGTTCCTTTCATTTTGCTACAGCTGCCGATTTTACGATGAGAGATTCATATATATATTTAAGAAGGTTTAAGTATGGATCTGATTCAACAGAGAATCATAGATTAGAAGATAGTTAAAAGTTTATGTCGGTACTTTGATTAAATGAAAAATATTGTCATAGTGTGCTAAACACGAACCTGTGTAACTGCTTAACTCCAGAAGTGCCACATCGTAAGTAACAGTCTGATTTTGTTTGAAATCCTTACGCTCTTGTTATATAATTGGATTGATAGGGATTTAAGTTGGTTTTGGGTTTCTAGTTTGTGAAGCCTTAATTTTTTCTTCTTTTCTTTCTTACATTTAATCATTGTACGCAGGTAACAGTGTACAGTGTGGTTTTTCAGATCACAAATGCATCACATGTCAATCAAGTTAAAGATACTGCCAGATACATCATCCCCTTCAGATAACTTTCCATTGTTCTTTGTGTTAAACGTGTTCTTCCTGAGCCCCTCTCTGCCTGCTCCCACCATCCATGCCCCCCATAGTCTCTGGTATCTACACCTGCTGTCTTCGTGATGTCTCCCATTCTCTCTGTTTCTGCCCTAAGGTGCAGACATTCAGTATATGCTGAGTGGGAACGTGCAATGTTATGTCTTCCGTTGTCCAACTTGGCTTCCTGTAGTATTAAGTCTCTATTCATCCACTTTGTGTCAAATGTCAGAATCTCATTGTTTTTGGTAGCTGAGTAGCTTTCCGTAGTCTTCCGTTCTTGGGCACTTAGGTTGATTCCATGTCTTAGCAATTGTGAATAATGCTAATGAATAATGATAAACATGGATATGCGAGTTAGACTGATTTTTATCCGTGACCTCTTTTATTCCTTTGCCAGCTTCAACTGGGAGAATTGGGATAGCAGTAGGAGAAGGGAAGACTTTTTACCGCCTTTTTATATGTCTCTGTCATAAGGAAGGGACAGTCTTTTATTATGAATTATTGATAGAATTTTTTTATTGTGGCAAAATATATATAACATAACGTTTACCATTTTAACCATTTTTAGGTGAAGTGGTTCAGTGGCATTAAATATATTCACATTGCTGTGTGACTTTAATGCTAGAACTTTTTCATCATCCCAAACTGAAGCTCTGTACTCATTATTAACTCTACATCCCCTCACCCCCACCCTTTCCTCCTAGCCACTAGCAGCTACCATTTTATTTTCTATGAATTTGACTATGCTAGGTACCTCATATATTGGTAAGCGGGATCATACACTATTTGCCTTTTTTGACTAGCTACTTTTATTGCTTTCATGAAGTAGATATAACCCTCATTTCATATGTGAGGAAACGGACTCTCAAAGGTTATTTATCTTATCCAAGGCACATGATAAATTGTATAGCCTGGATTCAAACTCAGTTTTCTGATTCTACCTCTAATTTATTTTTTTGAAGAGGTTTGTACCCCAGTGCGTGTGCCCTGCTGAGGGGAGAAAGAGAGAGATAGAGACAGAGACAGAGACAGACACAGACACAGTGAGAGGGAAAGTGAGAAATCACCTTTTAGTGGGGATGGCCATACGGCAAGCCCCTCTCCTTCATTCTCCTCTCGGGATCTTGGGTACACTGGCACATGTGCCAAGTGTGATTTTGAAGCCACCTGTTTGGGACCAAATCATGGTTGGCCATGAAGGAGTCCAGCGATGTAACCACTACACCATCTGTTGGTTCCTCTACTGCCCATTTTAACAGTTTGGCCCACTGTGTTTTCTTGCTTAACATGGGAAAAAGTGGTGGGAGTTGTGGAGGGATGGGGTAGCAGGGGAAGCTTGGATTGCTTTCTTTACACAAATCCACCTTTTTTTGGAGAGATTTTTGCTACAGGGCATGTGTGCTTGCTGTAGAGACAGGTAGAGACAGCGAGGCAGAAAGTGAGAAGTGACTCCCTGCAAGGGGCATGGCCACACCACAATCCTTTCCTCTCCATTCTCTTCGTGGGATTTTGGGCATGCATGCACATGTGCCCAGAATGAGTTTTAAGCCACTGGGTCCGGGACTCAAACCTTGGTCAACTATGTGGGAGTCCAGCGACATAACCATTATGCCATTTGCCATATGCTGTAACCAATGATCTTTCTACTGCACTGCCTCACTTATGGTTCTGTACAACACTTGCCCTTTTCTCACTGCGCGTCATTTTCCTATTCTGCCCACATATATTCCTGATAAACCACGTGGCTAGCTGTAGTCTCTCGGAAGTCATCTTCCCAGAGGCTGCTTGATTTAAATCGTCCACCCTTTGTTTAAATAAATTCTGTTAAATTTTGATTTGTCTAAATTTGTTTTTAACACTAGTCATTCCTGTAGTGTTGATTGTTAGAAAAAATAGAAACAATTCTTTTATTTTTAAATACAGCATCGTGTGCTATTTGTCACTTATAATTGAGTTAAAATTATGTAATGATGTATTTTATCAGTATATTTAAGTGTGAGCTATTATTAGGAAGCTATTAGAGTGCTTCAGTAAGAGTACATACACTTTTTTACCCTGAATTAAACTTAGCGGCTGACAGTGTTTATTTTATTCATAAATATTGTAATGGAGGGGTGAGCTCGTGGCCTTGTGGTTAAAGTGGCTGGATCCCATATGGCTGGCCATGAAGTCCAAGTTCTGGACACACAGGCTTGAGAAACATGCTGGTACATGTGTGTACATATGTGCCCAAAATCCTGAAAGGAGAGAGAAGGGAGGGTGTGGTGTGACCGTACCCTGGGGGTCTGGTGCTTGCTTATGCACTTACTCTCTCTCTCTCTTGCTGTCTGTCTCTTGTCTGGCAAACACATGCACCCTCTAGCAAAATTTTTAAAAAAAGAAAGAAATATTGTAATGGAAAAACTTGAGTGCTGTTTCTTATCATAAAATACACGTAGTGTGTGTGTGTATTAGTAGTAGTTTTCAGGTAGGGGCTCATCTTGGAAAATAACTTACTAGTTCGTTTTGAATTCAAATTGTACTGAGTCAGTGATATAAATAAGTTGGACATATGAGTTCAAGGCCAGAAAGATTAGGATACAGGCAAGTTTTTACTGAAACATTAAAGGCTGTTGATAAAACAAATTTTACTGTAACATAAAAGGCTTTTCCTATAAGATAGCTGTATCATTGACAAGAGAGCTGATAATATGGCTGTACTGCTGAAATGTTGCTCCTTGACAAAATGTTTCTGTGTTTATGTTAGGCTCTCAGCAGGGTGTCTCCCGTAAAGGGATAACTGAAGAGAGTTTAATAAAGATGAGTACCGGATTAAAACCAGCAAGGAATGGAGAAACTCCCAGAAATTAGGAACCAGGGAAGCTTTAACACCCCTAGGTCTGAGGGAAAAAAGGGAAAGAAAATCTGGTGAGAGCTGTTAATGGAGAAGAAGGCCAGCCTTCTGGAGCTTGTTTGAAAAGGACCATAGCCACTGTGAAACCAAGTCCACATCAGACAGGTTAGCAGGCCAGCAGGGAGGGAGGTGCGTCTTTTTACTCTTGCCCCCTCACTGGCTCCCTTCTGTAGAACCCACCTAGGAGGGAGCCCTGGCATGAGGAAAATTAGCCTACAGATATATAGCCTGAGGGATTAGCTGCCCAGGCCACCGCAGATAAAAAAGGTAGAAGATCTGATGGGACAAATGAAAAATATCCAGCACATGTTCCAATTTATGTATGTATGTAGGTATGTATGTATGTATGTATGTTTTTGTTTCAGGGCACATGCACTGTCCGAAGGGGAAGGGGGAGTGAGAAATCACCCCACTGGGAGGATGACCATGCTGCAATCTCTTCTCCTCCATTCTTTTGGGTTTTTGGGCACACACACGTACCCAGCATGATTTTCAAGCTGCCAGATTCAGGACTCAAACCACAGCCAGCCATATGGTAATCTATTACCTTAACCACATCACCACCTACTGGCAGTACATGTTCTATTTTAAATTTAAAAAATTCAAAACAAGCCTTCTAGTTCTTTGCATAGGATAATTTAAGAAAATAAAATTCTTAAAAAGTTGTTTTACCAAACTAGCATTTAATATCAGTTTTTAAAAAGTTTATTTTATACTATAAATTTATATATTTAATCATGTGTCGCTTAGTTGGCATACATTCTAAGACATCCTTAGGTGATTTAATTATGTGAACATAGTGTACTTACACAAACCTGTGCCACAGCCTAGGACACACTGCATGATATAGCTTATTGCTTCTAGGCTACAAACCCGTGGAGCACCTGTTGTACTGAGTACTGTAGGTGATTGTAGCATAGTGGTATCTGTGTATCGGAACCTATCTAAATACAGACAAAACATAGTAAAAATATGACACAGGGACCAGCAGATGGCACAAAGGTTACATTGCTGGACTCCTACATGATCTACCGCAGCTCAAATCTGGGACCTGGTGGCTTCAAACTCATGCCCGGCATGTGTAGAGTGTGCTCAAAAACCTGAGAGAAGACTAGAGGAGAAGGGATTGCAGCATGGCCATCCCCTGTGGGAGGTGATTTCTCGCTTTTCGATTCTCTGCCGATCGCATGTGCCCTATAGCAAAAAGTTCTCTAAAAAAAAAAAAAAAAAAAAAAAGACACAAAGAAGAAGTGGACCCCGTGGTGGCACAGTGGTGGAACGTGCTCTCAGAGATTGACTCGCATGGGAGGGTTCTGGCTTCATGTCTTGTGACCTTTTGCTGTATGCTGAGCACCCCCATTCCCATGACCTGGGGCTGGCTGAGGACGGGTGGATTGTGGTATCAGAACCCTATTGGGATGCCTGCCTCTCTCTCTCTCTCATGAAGGAAATAAATAAACTTAAAAAAAATAAGAAGAAAAGGGAGCTGGTCCCATATTGGAGTGGTGAAGCACTGTGCACTGGGAGACAGATCCTACATGACCTACCGTAGTTTGAATTCTGGCCCTGGCAGCTCAAAAACACACCGGGAGAATATACATGTGTGCCCCAAATCCTGATGGGATGGAGAAAGGGAGGAAAAAGGATTGCAGCACGACTGTGCCCTATTGGAAGGGCACTTTCTCTCTCTGGCAGTGCGTGTGCCCTCAGGCAATAAAAACAAAACATACAAAAAGAAAAATAGTGATTTATTGTCATAGAGTACTTAGCAGTTCCCGTGAACATGGCCTAAAGGACTGGAAGTTGCTTAGGATAAGTCAGTGAGTGAGTGGTGCGTTGGGTTTGAAAGCCTAGGTCATTACCATACACTACTGTAGACTTTATAAACATTGCACCTAGGCTACACTAACTTTATACAAAATTTTTCTTTAACAATAAGTTCACCTTAGTTTGTTGTAACGTTATTTACTGTATAGACTTTTTTTTTAAATCCTTTTGACTCTTATAATAACACCTGGAAAACACATAGTTAAGTTGTACAAAAAAATTTTTTGTCTTTATTCTATAAGCTTTTTACTACTTAAAAATATTTATTTACTTAACTTTTTAGACTTTTTTTGTTAAAAAAGAAGGCAAATAACACACATCAGCCTAGGCCTACCTAAGGTCCAGACTGTCCATATCAACATCTTCTACTTCCACATTCTGTCTCACTGAAAGGATCATGATGAACAAGACAGCATGAGGTTAAATCAAGCACAAGGGAAAATGATGCAATCAAGACATGGCAGTAAACGTGAGATGCATGAGGCCATTGCCCACATAACATAGCATGCGGTTTTATGATAAAATAAGTAGGAGTATACTCTAACAATAAAAAGTATAGTAGAGTAAATATATAAACTACTAACATAGTGATTTGTTATCATCATCCAGTATCATGATGGTACATAATTATAGGTGCTACACTTCTATACTACTGGTGGTGCAGTAGATCTGTTTATATCAGTTCTGTTTATATCACCACCACAGACACATGTTCACTATGACATTATGACTACCATAACAATCACTAGGCAATTGGAATTTTTCAGCTCCATTACAATCATATCTCTGTCTCATATGTGATCTGTGACTGACTAAAGAATTATATAGCTGATGACTATTTTATGAAATAGGGAACATAGTCAGCCTACTTTCCACAGTTTCCCCATTCCTGTATGCATTCAAGCAATGTAAAACTGCCTGTTATAGTCAGCTTCTGCTTAGTCCTCCTGAGTTACATCTGCGTAATCCAGCAATTTCTGCCCTCCAGGAACTCACTGTCCAGAGGGGGCTCACCATCAGCCGTTAGCATGCCGGGAGCCAGCAGTATGATGGGTATATGGAAGGTGCTATGAGAGTTCTGAAACAAGACATTGAATCTAGTCTCCGGCTTTGAGAGAATGTCAGGAGGCCTTTCTAAAACAAACAGCCAGATTAGGAGCACGACCAGATTAGGGGATAGGACAAAGAAAAAGTATTCTAGAGACAGAGAAACATGTACAGAAATAGGCTCTAAAAGGAGTGGTGTAGGGACCAGCAGTTGGCGTAATGGCTATATCGCTTGACTCCCATGTAGTCAACCGTGGTTCTAGTCCCGGACCTGGTGGTTTAAACTCACGCCAAGTGCATTTGTGTGCATGCCCAAGATCCCGAGAGGAAAATGGAGGAGAAGGGATTGCAGCATGGGCATCCCCCACTTGGGGGTGATTTCTCGCTTTCTGTTTCTCTCTCTTTCTGGGAAGCACAAGCGCCCTATAGCAAAAACCTCTTAAAAAAAAAAAAAAAAGAGTGGTGTATCTGGTGAACGATAAAGTTGGCGTGACTAATGTGCTGTAGAGGTTAAGTCTGGCAAGTCAAACAGAACTATTTCAAGAACAACCTTGACTTAACAGTTTGACTTGGGAGATAAGCAACTTCAAGCAGGAAAGTTACATCAGTTAAGGTACATTGTAGAAGAATCATTCTGGAAGTAATATGGAGGGTGGGGTAAATGGGGAGACAGATCCATTAGGAAGCTATTGTAGTAAGTGAGCTGCTGTAACAATCCAAATACTTATATCCTCATCATTTTTTACACCAGTTCAGTGGATGCTTCTGGATGTAGAATAGACAGGTCCCTATGGCCTAAAGTTAGGTATAAAAAATTAGACTTTAAAAAAAAAAAAAACATAAATAGCTCTTTCATTTATTCTTTGGTGTTTTTCTTTTTCTTTCTTTTTGTTTTTTACATTTTATTGATTCAGGAAAGATCTTAATCTACTTTCAATAACAAGTGCAGCTGATATAAACATATCTGTGAACACATGTCTGACTTTAGGCATGAAACTCAGTGAGTAAAATGAACATACTATATAAGGTAGCATCTAGCCGAGGCTATATAGCTTACTGTAGTCATTAAGGTATTTTTAAATTTTTTTTTTTTAATTTCAAGGAGAAAGAACACTTTTTAAGGTGGCTGTAATTGTGGAAGCAAGTTTTAATCATAGACTTTTAGGGAACATAAGAGGAAGAATAGTAGGTGTAAAGATGATGATGATGGTTAAGTTCAATTTGAGATTCCATTCAGACCCAGGGGGAAACTAGATATGTAGTTTTTGAGTTCTGGGGAGAAATCTAGGCTGGACAGAGTTGAAAACAGATGGGGATAGAGAAGTAACATTTATAGGCATAAGGTGCCTGTGTTTCAAGCATTGTGCCAGACATCTAATATATTTCATTCTTTTCAGTGCTGCAAAGGGAGGTGTTATCATTGTCATTTTACTGATGCTGAAACTTAAGGCTTTAAGAGGTTAAGTAATTTAGCCAAGTCTTACATGTCCAGACTGGAATTTGAACTCAGTTTTAGTTTATTCTTTCTTAAAAAACAGCTTAATAAAGTATGATAATTATACAGGATACATATAGTTTGATGAATTATCACAAACTGAACATCCCAGTGTAACCAGGAATTCCACATCAGGCAAAAGAACATTTTAGCGCTCCAGAAGCTTCATATGTGCTACCTGCCTCTACTTGACTTTAATCAGCTTACATTAGTTTTGCTTTTATGTATGGCCCATCTTTGCATTGTATAGCATTTGAAGCCATGAGATGGGAATGAAAGCATTTTTATGAAACCTTGGGGAGAAAATGTGAGAAAATCAAAGATTCTTTTTTTTTTTTTTTTTTTTTTTTGGAGAGGTTTTTCGCTATAGGGCGCGTGCGCTCGCCAGACAGACAGAGAGAGACATAGAGACAGAAAGCGAGAAATCACCCCCCAGGGGGGATGGTCACGCCGCAATCCCTTCTCCTCCATTCTCCTCTCGGGATCTTGGGCACGCACGCACACGCGCCCGGCGTGAGTTGTAAGCCACCGGGTCCGAGACGCGAACCGCGGTCGACTACGTGGGAGTCCAGCGACATAGCCATTACACTAACTGCTGGTTCCCGAAAATCAAAGATTCTTTGGGGGAATATTTAAGGAATACATGAGGGCCAGCAGGTGGCATGGTGGTTAAGGTGCTGGACGCTTACATGGTTTGAGCCCCAGACCCGGCGTATTGAAAATCAGCCAGGTTTGTGCACATGCATGCCCAAAATCCTGAGAGGAGAATGGAGAAGGGATTGCAATGTGACCATCTCCCCTGGATGTGATTTCTCATTTTTTTTCTGTCACTGTGTCTTTCTCTTTTTCTCCACTGAGTCAAATGCCCTATGGGTAAAAAAAAAAAAAAAAAAAAATCACCTGTAAAACCCAGGTGAACATGCAGTGTTTTGAGGAGTGGATGTAACACAAGGAAGTGGAAATGTCAAATGCAAACAGCCTCCACTTGATAAAGGAAGCATAGAGATAATTAACTGGAAGGGGATATGGACTTTTACTTCAGGAATTTTGCATTGAGAGTATTTGCTGGGTTGGACATCATTTGGTTTTACCATGTTATAAAGAGGTTTTGTCATTGGTTTGGACACTGTTTTCTTTCATTAAAGAATGGCAATAATGAGATGCAGTAGGGCACAAGGAAAGGGAAGAAGCCAGTGTTTTAGTAGAGAGATGGCCATTGAGTGACTATATGTGAATTTTTAAAAATGATTTTTAAGGGGACCAGCAGTTAGTGTAATGGCTATGTCACTGGGATCCCATTTAGTTGACCGCGGTTCATGTCCTGGACCCGGTGGCTTAAAACTCATGCCAGACATGTGTGCGTGCGTGCCCAAGATCCCGAGAGGAGAATGGAGGAGAAGGCATTGCGGCGTGGCCATCCCCCCTGGGGGGTGATTTCTCTTTTCTGTCTCTCTGTCTGTCTCTGTCTGTCTGGCGAGCGCACATACCCTATAGCAAAAACCTCCCCCCCCAAAAAAAAAATTGATTTTTAGGATTGGTTATTGTGCTAGCTTTTGATAACCTATTTATGAAAGTTTTTTGGATGTTAAGAGATGAGAATGAAAGGATCATTTCCAAGTAATGACTGAAAAATGACTGTGATACAGTAAAATAAATGAAATTAATAGCTACCTGCCAGCTAGACCAAAAAATAGCTTTTAAATAAAGGGGGAAAAACAACAAATGATAACTTCTAAGTGTTTATTTTCCAAGTTTCTAATAAATGCCTCCCTCACAAGCAAAAGTTTTTTAAAAAAAGCTTAAATTCACCATTTAATCATTAAACACTTATTCAAGGTCCTGCTCTGTGGCATGGGGATTCCACAGTGGCAAGGTAAACCTGCCGGAGAAATTAGCAGGGCTTTTGGCATGCGACAGTCTGTGGTTAGGAGAAGTTCAGGAGTGAGAAAGACTATGATCTTCTCTAGAAACAGTAAGTTCAATACTGCTGAAATATGTGAGTGTTTCAGTGGAGGACAAGGGTGTTTTTAGAAAAGTGGCAGAGGCTACCGAGTAATGTTATGGCTAGTTTTTGAAAGCCAGGCTAAGAATTCCAAATCATCCCAAGGCCAGTGGGGTGTCCACACTAAGGTTTTCAAGTTGCGAAGTGACTTAGTCAGAGTTTATACCATCCTGAAAGCAGGAGATAAGCAATCTGAGATGTAAAAAAAAAAATGGCAATCCCATTTACCCAAACAGTAAAACATAGGTGGATTGATAAATAGTCTTTGTCATTTGTAACAGGATAAGCTTTAGCTCAAAGGAAAACAAATGGATATACAAAAACATTATAAAGTATGGTTTATTATTGATGTTCTATTTTTACCTACTATTTCATGATAAAATTCATAGTACTTTGTTCTGTCAATAGGGCAGTTTATAAAATGTGCTATAAATGATCACTTGTAAAACATGAATTCCTTTTTAAGAATTATTTTGTTATCTAAAAGTATATTTAAATGAAAAGACTTAAGGTATAAGTTAGATAAAGCATATTTTCCTTTTACATAAATCTCATGACTGTTTTATTAGAGCTTTGAAATGCAACTGACAGCATTAGGGCATTCATTTATATTTTGCTAGGTAGTTGTAAAAGGTATAATAAATTAAGTTTTATCAATATGTACTGTATTTAACATAATTTGCAACATCCAGCATGAGATGGATTAACTAAAGTTTATGCTCCTTGCTGTTATAAGCAAAATTCTTAAGTACTTTCATTTGGTTATTAATTTAGTATGCCTGTATTCATTTAAAATTAACAATGAGGACCATATGCAGGTCGATTTGATTTTTCTCTTGGGAACTTGAATAAAGTGGCAGTTATTTGAAATATCTTCCAATAAGGCCAGTGATCTAGGTATCACTTGTACAATAGCCAGTTGATAAGAGATGTAATAATGGCACCAATGTAAAAGTGCAGCACACTATCTTCAAATGCTTTCTTCATAAATATTCTTTACATATAGAAAAACCTTTCTACCTGAGAAATTTACGGGGCTTTGTAAGTTTATTTTCCTTTGCTGGTGGATTACCTACCTAGTGAGTACTGGGATTCATTTATGTTATGGTTATGCTTCTCACTATCTATTCTGCTTGTCCTCTTGGCAAGACTAGGGGCTTTGAGATGTATAATAAGAGCTGTGTATGTGACATAGTGGCAGGCTGCCATTTAGAATAGAGCTGAGAGAGGGAGATACTGTGTCAAACCGCAAACTAAAACCAAGATGAAAAATACCTCAATTTAGGCCTGCCAGCCCTTTAAGGTTTTAAAGATTGCTTAAAGATACTCTGTTCTCTATTTTACTTTCCACACTTTTCTCAGGCATTGTTATTATGGAAGTAATACCACCAATTAAAGAATGACTTCTTACCTATGTATTTTTAAGGAGTTATAAAAGGCAAAGAAACAGATACAGGTTGGTGTCCCTTTGCCATATCACCTACCAATTCAGTTAAGCAGTTTTAAACAGATCAAACAAAGGATCTTGGATTCTTCATCCTAATCAGAAAAGATTATCCTTTTGTCCTCTTACTTTAAATGAAAATTTCTGTTTATGGTTACATTTTTCTCCCCAGATAATTGCAAGACTGATGATGCTTTAAAAACATTTTAGACTTCCTGTGACAGGGCAGAGAATGGTTTCTTAACTTTTTTAAATGGATGAACATTTAACTAGTTGAAGTGAGTCTACTTGGTATTTAGGGCCATATTCAGAAAAAATTGTCACTGTGACTGAGGCATTTGTGAGAACTTTCAGTGTCCTAAGTTACATTGCTATAGGTACTGAAGGAAGGACCAATTGTGGCATTTGGTCAGATCAAAGTGAGTTATATAGAAAGGGAGAAGGAATCAATAAAACATAGTTTTTAATCATTGCTTAGATTTTATAACAGGTGTGATCTGTCAGCAAGGTTGGAAGATTAAAAAAGGACAGTTGTTAGGCTTCTTTGGTTTTAAATAGTCCAATCTGGCTAGATTGTAATAAATTCACATTATGTGAAATACATAGCCTATTACTGAGAATACTTTAGTTTTAAACCTGAGCTTTTACCTGTGAGACTATAATCAGACCTTTCACTTCAGCTGTTAATTATCAATGGGAATCTCTACAAAAGTAATTTACTGTGACTAAGAGAGACTAATTTTTCTGTTGTTTTAAAGTCATGGGAGCCTTCTCTTTTCTCTCTATGCTTATTACTGATTGACTCGTTCTCTTCTCTGAATGACTTCTAAGCTATATTTTCTGTTTAGTGGAATCCTACAATTGGTTAGTCCTACAAAAAAGTTTTTTCCTGTTGATGATTGATAGTTTTTCTTTCTTTCCTTTTTTTTTTTAAAATTTTTTCAGTTTGCTAGAGGGCACATGTGTTTGCCAGAGAGAGAGAAAATAAAGTGAGAAATCACCCCTCAGGGGAGATGGCCATGTCCCAATCCGTTCTTCTCCATTCTCCTCTGAGAGTTTAGACTTGTGTGCACGTGTGCATGGCTTATCGTTTTTCAAGCATCCAGGTCTGGGCCTTGAACTGCACAGTGGGCCCTGTGGGAGCCAGGTGCCCTAACCTCCACACCACCTACTGGCCCCAGTGATTGATAGTATTCCATTTTGCTGACTAGTATTAAAATGAGCTTAATGAGACCTTTACTTATTTTTTGAGCAGGGGGATTCTGGGCATATTTATTTTCTGGATAAGAATGCTATAGTAATGGGGGCTAGCAGATGGCATGGCGGTTAAGAGCACTGGACTTCCACATGGCTGACCATGGTTCAAGTCCTGGACCTGGTGGCTTACTTTCTCACTTTCCCTCTCTCTCTCTCTCACACTCTGTTCCTCTCTGATCAAATTAAAATAAATGAATAAATAAATAAATGAAAGTAAATAAAATAATTATTAAAGAAGGCTACAATATTTAATAGCTATTAAAATATTTTGGAAATTTAAATCTTTTAAAATGATCTAAGTTGGAGGGTTTTATAACTTTGAATTACTTTCTAAGACCTCTTTCTGTGATGTAAACTACTTTTTTAAAGGCGGAAGTTGAATGATTTCTGAATATGCTGTTTTTGACTTGTCTGAAATAACAGATCACTTACCTAGGAGAGTATGAAGCCTTTAAAATAGCTAAGAGGACAAGGAGTATCTTTTTTAAAAAGTACTTATTAGAAAGGCCATAATATATGCTGTTTTAGTGATAGTTGCATCTGCACAAAACTGATTTTTATCTATATCAGGATTTCTTCTACTTGAGTTGCTCAGAGTGAGTGGACTGCAAAGCCTTATACCGTGTATAAAAGTAGCATTCAGGTTGCTTGTTTTGCTTTCATTTATTTGCATATGTAATTTATTGTACCTGTAAAAAGGGAAGTTCTTATAAAAAGCAACAAAACAGGAAAAAACAAGCAAATAGTCATTTGTTCTGATAGATTATGATTTACAACTTAGTTTAAAAAATTAAATTTGAGAGATTTTTCCATTTAATCTTGGTAGAGTTTTGATAGAAAATTGAATGTATAAAGCAAGACCATGCTACTTAAAACATTAAAAACGTTATTTACTTTTATGCCAAAAGTACATTTACAGAGCTAATTGGTATTGCTATTTAGTGTGTGTGTTAGATTCCAGACTATAAATTATTATTACTCTGTTGCATAAATATCACTAATTTTTAATTTGTGTTTATGTTGAAGTTTTTATCCATATTTTGGATCATATATTAATACTTAGTTTTGAAAAAAGGGAACTATATATATAGGAACAGAAGAAGGGATTTAAAATCAAAAAACCAGATAATTTAACATCATATGCCATTACTTTTTGCAATTTTTAGTTTCTGACATAAGTTTACATTATGTTTCTGATTATGTTTTTCTGCTTTTAATAAGTAGCATTTTAAGGACCTTTATGAAGACTCTAATTCATATAGGTGGATGATATTAGCAATAACCTTGATTTGATATGAAACATCAAATCAAAGACCATCTTATGAAACCAATTTTAAGGTCTTGAAATCTGACACTCTAAAGCACTGTAGTGTTGAAACAGCAAAAGTTTTCGTTCTCCTGATGTGATAATTGAAACGAAGATAGAATGTTTCATTTCTCCACTTAAGTTATTATAATAAAAGAAAATTCCGTTTTGGATTTTATCACCTTCCCAAGTTATAGAACTAATAAGGAGAAGAAAAGAAAAAAAAAATTGGATATTATCTCTCTTTAGGAATCTATTAATGTATGATTTTTATTTTATTTTTTAATTTTAATTTTTATAAAGCAAATTTTTTTGAACTTTTATTTCAACAGTGAACTTACATTTTTTTGGTCTGTTGCAGATTTCTTCCTTTTGCCCCTTCTACTCAAAGGTTTCATGATTTCTTAGTAAACCATCAATATTAGTATATTTGAATGACCTCGGGGGTATGATGACTAGGTGATAACTTCAGTCATTGCCTCACTGTTCCAATGAGGTAGATGTTCTACTCCTACAGATAAGGACTTTGAAGCAAGAGCTGTTAGAAACTGAGGGTCATACACTTAAGTCACTATAGAATATGTACTTGAACCCAGCATTTTCCATTGAAAATTTGTTATTTAATGGGTATAGAGTTTCACTGTTGCAAGATGAAAAAGTTTGAGAGGTTTCACAACAATGTGAATATATGTAACACTGTTGAACTTTACACTTAAAAATGGTAAGATGGTGCATTTTTTGTGTGCACAATAAAAAACCATTAGAGGTGATTTTTTTCCCTTTCTTTTTCTTTATTTATTAAATGCACGTTTAAAAAGTTTATTTATCTCTTCCATGATGGGGAGAGGAAGAGAGAAGCATCTTCCAAATAGGTTTTCAGCCACAGTACGCAGTCCGCCTGGATCATGAGCATACATACACCCACTCTGTGTATAGAGGGAATCTCTGGGACACAAACCCAGGATCCCTCATATGTGTGCACCAACTGTGCCACTGTCTGGCTCCTTAAATAACTTTTTAATGAAGAATGTACAGTAAATACAATATTTATTATTTGATTCATCTCTCACCCAATATGAAACTGCTTCAATTTTATCACTTAAGAGAAACCTAAGTTTCTGCTTAAGTTTGAACTAAGATATTAAAAGTTTAGGCTTCTTTCTTTACTACCAGAAGATTGGATTTCCTGTTAAAAATCTAGTCAGTGATAAGTTACAAAGATAAGATACAATCAGAGTTACAGTATCAGAGAATTAGTGTCTTACAGTACGTCATTCTGGCTGAAAAGTCTGTTTTTCAAATTGAGATAAAATTCAAATAAGCTTGCACATTTTTAGAGTTATTCATGTGTTGTTTTTTGATTATGTAAAATTTCTTTTAGAGGTCCAATTATTCAGTAAATATTTTCCAGTAATGGGAGTAAAGAATTCATCTAAAAAATAGGAACAGAAAAGTATGCATTTGACAAGGATTATGTATTTTGGTGATGCCAAGCCCTTTGTGATGTCTTTTCACATAACAGGATAGAAATCTGTCACCTCATTTAACTAAGAAACAACAGACCAGTACTCATAGCACAGCAATTAAGTGCTATGCTGAGAAGCCAGATCCCATGTGACCAACTAGGTTTTGAGTTCTAGCCCCTGATGGATTAAAAACCACACTGGATGCATGTGTGCCCAGGATTCTGATGGGATGGAGAACTGAAAGTAAAAGGATTGTGGTATGGCCAGGCCTTGCTGACTAGTGCTTCCTGTCTGTCTCTTTTTCTTCTGTGCATGCACATGTATCCACAAGCATAAAAAAAGCCCATGATAAAAGCTGATCTTTTTTTTCTCTCTCCAGTATCCATCCATTTGCTTTGCATACCTGTAGTTTCTAAATTTGTTACCCTTTATTTTATCCTTCAGATTAAAAAGAGAGATTAACTTTAAGCCAGTTCTTTAGCATTAGGTATCTTAAATGATGAGATTTAGTATATTTACCTATCTATTTGTGCTGTGTATTTATCTACCTGTATAACTATTTATTTATTTATTAGATGTGTGTTTTGGTTTGCATAATGGTTTCCAAAAGTTCATTTGTTGGGATTGGTTATATTGTAAAGATGTTAAGTTAAAACTTAATCTTGGACAAGCAGGTGGCCTGGTGGTTAAGGTACTGAATCCTACATAGACAATTCTATGGTTTGTACTTGGCAGCTTGAGAAACATACTAGGCATGTGTGCCCAAAATTCTGAGAGGGGAATGGAGAAGGGATTGTGGCGTGGCCATCTTCCCTGATGGGTGATTTCTCACTTTCCTTCTCTCTCTCTGTCTCTCTGCCTCTCTCCAGCAAGCATGTGCACCCTATGGCAAAAAAAGAGAAAACTTAGTCCTGTCATGGTGTGTCAGGGTGAGGCCTTCAGGTGTGACAACATCATTAGGGTACAATTCCCGTGATTTGAGTTCTCGTGTGTAAATGGAGAGGCAATGAGGAAGGCAGAAGTCACACGCATATAGAACAGAACAAGGAGAAACTTAGGAATAGCTCTTCTGCTCAAGACCCTGTCCACCTCCACATTGTAGCCTCAGTGGAAGTTGACCGCTGAACCTCCCAAGTGTGAACAGAATAAATGTGTATTTCTTTATAAGTTACCCAGTCTCAGGTATTTCTGTTAGTGATACAATGGACTAAGATAACCTATCTGTGTAGCTACGTACTTTTTTTCTTTTTTTGGAGAGGTTTTTACTATGGGTCACGTGCGCTCCCCAGAAAGACAGAAAAGAGACAGAAAGCAAGAAATCACCCCACAGGGGGAATGACCACACCACAGTCCCTTCTCCTTTCTCCTCTTGGGATTTTGGGCATGCACGCACGTGTGCCCACCATGAGTTTAAGCCACCAGGTCCAGGACTCAAACTACGGTCGACTACATGGGAGTCCAGTGATGTAGCCATTACACCACCTGCTGGTCCCATGACTATATACTTTTAATTTGACTCTTTTTTAGGTATAAAATTGTAAGTATAATTTATAACATATAATTTATGTTACTATAAGAGTAATATGTCTAAACAGGTAGAGCGTTGTGCTAATAATTCTCAGTTCATGGCGTAGTATCGTCATTGATCCCTGTCAGGCCCTTCCACTGTTTAATTCATGTTCATTCATTCACTTGCTCATTTATTCTATCTACTGTCATTCCCTATTTCTATTTCTCATTTCCAGCCCCATAGAAAGCCATTTAAGTTTATCATTTTGCTGTCTGTATATCCAGTGCCTATCTCTAACTGCTGCATAGGAGATTTACAATTTTATATCGTCTAACTGATTGAGAATTCCTGTCTTTAAGTTCTTTATTTTTTTTAAAAGAGAGACTCCTGGGGTCAGTTGGTGGAATGGTGGTTATGGTGCTGGACTCCCACATTGTCAACTGTGGTTCAAGTCCCGGACCTGTCAGCCTGAAACTCTGGGTGGGCGCATGTGTGTGCATACCCAGGATTCTGGGAGGAGACTGGAGGAGAAGGGGTTGTGGTGTGGCCATCTCCTCTGGGGTGTGATTTCTCACTTCCCCTCTCATTGTCTCTCTCTGTCTTGCCAGAGAGTGCAAGTACCCCATGGAAAAAAAACCTTAAAAAAAAAAAAAAAAAGGAAAAAGAAAAAGAGAGAAACCAACCTATTTTAAGGTTGAATTAAAAAAAAAATTATTCTGTGAGTGAAGAGACAAAGAGAAAAGAGACAAAGACATACCGAGAGGGCATCAATACTGATCCTACCCCAGCTCCAGCCTCCATCAGCCTGGATCCTGGGTACCTGTGTGCAGAGCGTATTCAGGACGGTCTGGATATGAACATATTGGCAATCTTCCCAAGTGGATCTGCTTCAGAGTGTCATGTTTTACTGCTGTGCTACTGTCTGGTCCCCAGATGATCTAGTTAAAGTCAGCTGTAACCTCATTATAAATAATGTCAGTGATATATCAAAAATTAACAAATTTAACACTTGAAAGCATTGAGAAATTTTAGGAGATTGTATTACTTATTTCTTTAACTCATTAACTTTTTAAATGGTTTTAAATTAATATTATTTTTGATTGACAAATCATTATTGTATACATTCATGAGATTAATGTGATGTTTTGATTCATGTATTTAGTGTAGAATGGTTAAATCAAGCTAATTAACATATCCATCACCTCACTACACAGCATTTTTTTATAGTGAGACATTTGATGTTTACTCTTGGCAATTTTGAAATACATAATACTTTCTGACTTTTAGAATTTGGTAAATAAAATAAACTTCATATTTCATTAAGCATCAAATTTAGTTTTTCCTTGAAATTGGCTATAGCATTGCATAGGACCTCAATTGCAGTAGGAATTCAAAATATTGATTTCATTTAATGTTATACTTATCTAATTTGTAAATGGGCTTGGATATTTGCAAAAATTAATTCAAACTTTGAACCTTTATGTTTCAGTATGATTTGGACATAAAGAACCAGAATTTATATATTACAAAAGCAATAATGTAGTTTCTGGTTTACAGCCTAGTTGGTAACACCACCCCTCCTCTTCCACTGCCATTATCACTTTTGATGTACACTGTTGTGTGTGGTAGCATGTGAGGTATTATCTCCATTTTAGTAAGGGAGAAGCTGAGCTTCACGTGCCTTCTACAGGGTTACTTAGCTATTAAGTCGTAGTCAAGATTAGGGCTAAAATCTTTGGACTCACAAACCAATGTTCTTTATTTCTTACCCGTGTTTTTGAAACTCTGTTATAGAGAGAACTGAAGGAGGTGACATGGTATGAAATAAGGATCATAGAGTCCATCATAGCTCTGTCTATAATCTTTTTACATAATGGGGTAAAAGAAATGTTTTGTTTATTCATTTATTTTAAAGAATTTGCTAGAGGATAAGTGTGCTTGCTGGAGAGAGACAGAGAAACAGAGGGAAAGAGAGAAAGTACTCCTCCATGGGGGATGGTCATGCTATAATCCCTTCTCCTTCATTACTCCTTTCGGGGCTCTAGGCATGCACACATGCATGACCATTGAATCATGGTTGACTCTTTAAAAAAAAAAATGCTATAGTATGTGTGTACTCACTAAAGAGAGAGAGAGAAAGAAAGTGAGAATGCATTCCTTCCTCCCTATCTCCCCCGCCACCCAGGGAGGGGATGGCCACACCACAATCCCTTCTCTTGGGATTTTGGGCATGCATGCCCATGTATCCAACATGTTTTTTGCCACTGGGTCTGGGACTGAGAGCGTGCTGTTGGTCATGTGGGTTTAGCCACCTTTACCCCCATGCCACTGACTGGTTCAGTTGACTCTTTCATTGTCTGAGAGGCTTTCTCTGACCATCCCTGAAGTAGTTCCTCTCATACCTTCCATTTGCACCTTATTATTTCACTCAGATCTAGGAGTAACACAAAGTGAAATTATTTAATGACTAGGGGAATCTAAACTCCATGGTACAAGGACCATGTTTATCTCATTTATTATTAAATCCTTAATTACTTTGCTCATAGTTGGCCCTATATAAATATTTATTGAATGATTGAATGTTGAGTGAATTATAAGTTAAAAGAGATGCTTAATTTATATTCACCATCTTCTGAGAAAATCTTTTTTTAAAAATAATTTAATTTATTGTTATCATTTTTTCTTTTGAAGAGGTTTTTTTGCTATAGGGCACATGCACTTGCCAGAAAGACAGAGAAAGAGAGACGGAAAGCAAGAAATCATCCCCCCGGGGGGGATGGCCATGCTGCAATCCCTTCTCCTCCATTCTCCTCTTGGGATCTTGGGCACGCATGTACACACGCCCGGTGTGAGTTTAAGCCACTGGGTCTGGGACTCCAACCATAGTTGATTCCATGGGAGTTCAGTGACATAGTCATTACACTATCTGCTGGTCCCTTATTATTATTATTTTTAAATTTGCTATTGAGCATCTACACTCACCAGAGAGAGATGAGAGAGAGAAAGTGAAAAAGCAAGCTGCCAGGTCTGGGTCTCGAACCCTGAAAAGCCATGTGGGAATCCAGGAACTTACCTACTATGCCACCTTCTGGTCTTTTCTGAGAAAAACCTTAAGTAATATATATTTGATGAAGAGTTCCATAAAAATGATTTATTTTAATGTTCTAGTGTATAATAGTAGTTGGAGTAGTTATACCCCCTGAGTTAAAGAATGTACCAGATTTAAAAACAATATTTTTTTAAGAGCAGTTTTTGCTATAGGGTGCACGCACTCACCAGAGAGACAGAGAGCAAGCAATCACCTGCCCCCGGTGGGGGGATGGCCATGCTACAATCCCTTCTCCTCCGTTTTTCTCTTGGGATTTTGGGCACGCATGCACATGCACCCTTTGGGTCTGGGACTCAAACCGTGGTCAGCCATGTGGGAGTTCAGTAACATAACCATATGCCATCTGCTGGTCCCCATTTTGTAAAATTGCCACAGGGCACATGTGCTCCCCAAAGAAAGAAAGCACCCTTCAATGGGACATGGCAATGCCACAGTCCTTTTCCCTCTATTTCTCTATCATGTTAGAATCCTGGGCATACATACATGTGTGTCTGCTGTGTTTTTCAAACTGCTTGGCGTCAAGATTAAAACCACAGTCAGCCATGTGGTATCTGGCCCCCCCTTAACTGCTGTGCTCTGGGACCGACCCTGTGTCACATTCTTTACAGGTGATTTCTTTAATGCACACAGCAACTTTGTGAAGTTAGTAGTATATTTCCACTTTATAGATGATGCAGTAGACTTAGGTTTGTTAATATTTGCACAAAAACAGTATGGCGGAATTGAGAAATGTGAACCTAGGTTTGTCTGTCCCTAAAGTCACCACTACTTTCATTCTACTTTGCTGCTTCCTAAACTAATGCTTAAGTTGTCTGGAAAATTTGCTTCTGATGAACACTTTCCCTCCCCAGTGATGCTGGATAAATGAGGTGTTACTTTAATAATGTGCTAATTGAATGGCACAGAGATTAAGTGCAAAAGATATTAAAGAAGGAAAAGGTGTGTGCTAAGGTCATGGGGGAACTTCTTGGAGTCGTTGTGGGACTTTAGTTCATTCATTTGATGCAATGGAGATGTTCTGAATATTGGGGCTTGTAGAATGAATGAGATCTGAGTAAGTAGAGGGGAGAGTAGGGGGAGTTTCAGTTTGTAGAAAATGCTTGTTAGCAGCTTAGAGGTGTGATGGGAAGAGAGAATCTGTATTGGAGAAACATGAGATAGTAGTGAAAAGCAGATGAAGATGACTGAGGGGGTGTATAAAACAGACAGAATTTTTTTTTCCCTTTTTTCCCCCTGTGGTTGCCAAGAGCATCGTCATTGGGGATAAAGTGATATTTTAGGGTGTTCAGTTTGGTGGCGATATTTTAGGGTGTTCAGTTTGGTGGCCGCGTGCAGATTCTAGATGACAGTAGTGCAGCACTAGTAGCACAGTAAGTAACAGTGGCAGTTCAGGCCCTGGACTTGAGTTCCACTTCTTCCACGAGCTGGTTGGTAAGTTTGCAATATTATTTCACTTACTGTATACTCCAGTTTCTGCCCTGTGAAATGGGATTTGAACTGTAGTACTTTCTGCCCAATCCCAGAGATTCTGACTCAGTGGGTCTAAAGCATGGGGTGGGAATACCCCCTTCCTCCTCAGTCACATTCAGTTACTCCTGTCTGTGATGCCACAGTATTCTGTGTTTGTTTTCTTTCTTTTCTTTTTTTTTTTTTTTTACTTCAGGTGAGAATAGGTGAATTAACAAAGCTCCTCAGTTAATTGTGCATTATCATCTTTGTCAGTACAAGACTCCTCTTTTATTTTATTTTAAATAGTACTCATTTTCCTCAATTCCATTCACATTCTCTGCCTCCATAGACACTTATATCAATTACTGAATATATGTATCTTTAAAAATATATGGTGATATTTTGTGCATGTAAATGTTGAATTTATGTAAATAATATTGTGCTAAAGATCACCTGTTTCTTTTTTTTCACATACCACTTTAAAAATGTCTTTTTGATAGAAACTTTAAAGCATACAAATGTGGAAAGACTAGTATAACAAACCCCAGGTGTCCATTATCCAGCATCAGCAATTTTTGAAGCACAGCTAATCCTGCTTCTTACATATTTTTAACCATTTCTCCCCTTCAGTATACCCTCCTCACAAGTCCACATCCATAAACTATTATTTTGAAGCAAATCTGGGACTCAGTGCTCAATACTTTAGGGTATATGCATACTTCATTTTACTAAGTACTGCCAATTGATTTCCAAATGTCTATACCACTTTATACTCTAACTAGCAGTACATGAGATCTCTCTCTCTCATTTGTTATGCAGAGACCTAAGGAGAGGTAGAAAGCACCCACTCCCCCCACAATGAGGTGTGATCATGTTGTAATTCCTTTTCCACTTTTTCATCCTGTTGGGATTTTGGCCATGCATGTGCATGCACCTCGTATATGTTTAAGCCACCAGGGCTGGGATTTGAACCATGTAGTCAGCTATGTGGGATCCAGCTCCCCTAACCACTAGGCCATGGGGCAGGTCCAAGAGTTCTCTTTTCTTCCATTTCCACCAACACTTGGTATTATCTCAACTGTTTTTGGTGATCTGAAATTTGTAAGGTGGTATACTATCCTTACATAAATATTAATTTCTCTGGTTATAAGTGAGTTTGGCTATCTTTTCAAACATACATGTTATCTCTCTTTTTTTTTTTTTGAGAGGTTTTTGCTATAGGGCGCGTGCGCTCGCCAGACAGACAGAGAGAGACATAGAGACAGAAAGCGAGAAATCACCCCCCAGGGGGGATGGTCACGCCGCAATCCCTTCTCCTCCATTCTCCTCTCGGGATCTTGGGCACGCACGCACACGCGCCCGGCGTGAGTTTTAAGCCACCGGGTCCGGGACTCGAACCACGGTCGACTACGTGGGAGTCCAGCGACATAGCCATTACGCTAACTGCTGGTTCCCAACATGTTATCTCTTATCCCTAAAGTCTTGTTCTTGCTGTTTTTTCTTTAGACACAATAGAATACATGTGCCTGCATGTGACAGTGAGTTGAGGGGCGGGGGAAGAGAGAAGCACCCTGCAGGGACTGGTCATTCTGTAATTCCCTTCCTCTGGTCCTCAAGTCTGTTGGATCTTGGGCTCTGGCATGCGTTCCCACTGTGCTTCAAGCTGATGGTGTGGGGATTTGAACTGTGGTTGCCATGTGGGAGCTGGTTTCTTTTGAACAGTGTGTTACTGTTGCACCAGAGAGCTGGCTCTCTTGCTCTTTTGTTTTGTTTTGTTTTCCCTCTTCCTAGAACACTTCCCTTAATCAGATGGTTCATTTACTTCATTCAGATTTCTGCTTAAATGTTGTTTCTTCAGGGAGACTTTTCCTGACTGTCTTACCTAAAGGCTTACTCCATTACTCTCTATCTGTGATCTGCTTTATCTTTCTTTGTAGTACATATCACAACAAAACATACTATATTAATTATGTTAGGTATCTGTTTATTTCCCCTGCTCAAGTTCCTCGAAGGCATGGACCTTATCTGTGTTGTTTATACTTGTATCCTTAGCACTTAAAAAAGTAGGTACTAAATAAATATTTGTTGAATGAATAAATATGAATTGGCTATTGTATATCCTTTGCCCTTTTTTTCTTATCCAGCAGGACTTCCTTGAATTTTTTTTTCATTAATTCCTATTGAATGTAGACATTATAGTATGTTAATTTTGTCTATGATATTCTCCTTTGTTAGACTCCTTAATTTTCAACTGGTTAAATCATCACATCACAACATATACATCACACTGTGGTTTGTATTTTTGTAGAATGAAGAAATCTCTAACCCAATATAACAAGTTCTCCTACATTTTCTCCTATTTGCTTTACAATTTTATATTTTTTAATTCCTCAGGAGTTTACCTTTGTTTAGGTTGTAAGGTATAGTAATTGACTTTATTCTTCTTCCTTTAAGATACAAGCACTTTGTACACTTTCTGCTGGTGTATAGTATACCCTTACTATATATGAGTTCTTCCTCATATTCCATTGTCCAGTTGTCTGTTTCTGTCTAGTATCACAGTGTTTCAATTACTGTGTCTTTGTACTATGTCCTGAAATCTGGTAGGGCAAATCTCTTCTTTTTAAAAATTGACTTAGCAGCATTTATAACAATAACAAACACAAAATAGTAACTAACCTTGAAAAGAAGGCCCAAGACCATTATGGAAGAATTATAAAATTGTATTAGAGGATGTAAAAGAGTATTTCTAATAGGTGAGAAATGCCATAGGGTGAATTAATGTTATAAAGACATCAATTTTCCCAAAATAAATCTTTAAATTCAGTGCAACTGCAATAAAAATGTCAGTAATTTTTTACATGCTTCAACACTCTTATTCTAAAATTTATTTGGAATTTACTGAAGTAAATATGTCAGTCCTTGAAATAAATGTATATTGTCATAGTACTTTTTATACTGTGTTTTTTAGTGACTAGTTTAATTCATGTGGATGGACAGTAGATTAAAGGCAGCAGAAAAAAGGGAAGTGTGCAACTTAGGTAACATATTTTTATTAGAAGTGATAGAAATTATGGTGATGGCAGCAAATAGCACTCTCAGAGAAGCATAAGAAAGAAAGATTAGAGGGAAACCAGCAGTTAGCGTAATGGCTATGTTGCTGGACTCCCACGTAGTCGACCGTGGTTCGTGTCCCGGACCCAGTGGCTTAAAACTCACGCCGGGTACGTGTGCGTGCGTGCCCAAGATCCCGAGAGGAGAATGGAGGAGAAGGGATTGCGGTGTGACCATCCCCCCTGAGGGGTGATTTCTCGCTTTCTGTCTCTCTGTCTCTCTCTGTCTGGCAAGCACACGCGCCCTATAGCGAAAACCTCTCCAAAAAAAAAAAAAGAAAGAAAGATTAGAAAAGCTAGGAGTCATTGAATAGATACATAATCCTTCCTCAACTCTGGGAAGATGAATGTAGTAAAATTTATGAAGAATTATGATTCTGTGAATGAAAGTGGTAAGAACAGAGGACAGTCATGTGTACTGATGTCCCTCAATCTAGTGCTATTTCTGTGCCACACTGCTGACATATACTGACCTTCTCCAGTAGTCTGTATGGAGTACTTCCTGTCTGGGTGTAGAATCTCTAGCAGGTAGCTCTGAAGTATAGCTCACTAATTAACACTCGTAAATAATGGTGACCTTGAGTCATCAGGAAGAGCTTTACATATATGTTTGATGCTGTGTTTAAAGTGACTAGTTAATGGGTGTTAAAAAGTTAAAAAACAGTCGAAAGTAAACCTACACTTAAGTTAATGCTCATTTATTGAGAAAAGAAGGATATCTAAAGCTATTCATTCAGTTTCAGAGTCAAACTTTTACTCTGTCTGTATCTTGGACACACTGGATACGTGTGCGTGCATACCTAAGATCTCAAGAGGAGAATGGAGAAGGGATTGCAGTGTGGCCATCCCCTCTGGAGGACTGATTTCTTGCTTTCTGTCTCTCTGTCTCTCTGGAAAGTACATGCACTCTATAGCAAAAATCACTCTCTTAAAAAAAATTGGGATATTTGTTATCATGGGGATGGGATTTAATTCTAAACATAAATTACATTCATGTTTCTCTCTATTGCTCTGGTTTCATTCCCTCTGCTTATTACAGTATAATCAAGTGTCAACACACGAATTTTGGGGGAATAACCAAACTGTAGCAATTACCACTTTAAGAATAAAGCATACTGTGCCTCAATACCACAACTATTGGTAAATCTCTTAAGTTTTTTTTTAAAAATCTGCTCATTAATTTCTCTTATGAGTGTGTGAGTAAGAAAAAGATGTACTTTTAATAGAGTCTCCACACTCAGTCCACCTGTAGCCTCACTCAGCCCAAAGTCATGGCGCATGTACTTGCACAGCGTATTCAGGAGGTCTGTGTCATGTTAACCTAGAACCCTCCCATGTGGGTCAGCCCCTCAGAGCATTGCATCCTACCACTGGGCCACCATCTGACCCCCTTTTCTAACTTTTCATGTTTAAAAGGGTTTTCAGATGACTGATGGGAGACCAATGGCTATGCCCCACAGCTGCCTTCTGCCTTCTCCTGTTTTCTCCACCACCTCTCTTCAGCAGGATGTAACATTCTTGTGAAAGAGTGCTATCATCATTAAATAGGAGAGGGGTAGATTTTCGAATCCAGAAGTGAGAATTAAGTGGCAAGGGACCAGCAGTAAGCATAATGGCTATGTCGCTGGACTCCCATGTAGTTGACCGCGGTTCGTGTCCCGGACCCGGTGGCTTAAAACTCACACCGGGCACGTGTGCGTGTGTGCCCAAGATCCCGAGAGGAGAATGGAGGAAAAGGGATTGCGGTGTGGCCATCCTCCCTGGGGGGTGATTTCTTGCTTTCTCTCTCTCTGTCTCTGTCTGGCAAGCGTACGCGCCCTATAGCAAAAACCTCTAAAAAAAAAAAGAATTAAGTGGCAGGATTGGAGTTGTTCTCTTGGCCTCAATATTGGAAATTATGAATGATATTATGTGAAGGGGAGTAAAGAGGCTGACCTTCAGCTGGAAAGCAAGGAACTTTCACAGTTTCCCTGTCTACGTACATTTCAGTGTTAGAGGGCTGTGATACTTATGTTGGCGGTATTTCTGACAAGTCCTTCATAATCTTAATGCTTACTTAGGTTGTAAGCCAGGATGTTTTACATTCTTTTTGTTATTGTTTATTTTCATTTTATTTTCTATTATTTGCTAAAATCTTTTAGACAATTTCATTGAATAATATAGGATTTGGCATATAGCATTTTTGTAGTGGATATTTGTTGAGGGAATGTTCACATATGTCAGCAGTGCTGAGAACTGAGGGAAGGGGGGATTTTTTCTGTGTTCAGACCATGACTGGAATTGAGGATCATGGTGCCCTAATAGACCAGTGTAGGGATGAAGCAGCAGGGAAAGTATACAAACCCTGATAAGGAGATCATATTCGTGGACTTAGAGTCAGATTTTGTTCAACCAATTATTTATTTATAGTAAGCGAATTTAGAGTTTTTTGTTTTATTTTCACAAGGGTATTTGATTCCTTATAATGACACTGATTAAATGGTTCAGGAAACCAAAGGTCATGTCTGTAACCTCACAATCTATTAGAGAGTTCTACATATATTTTAGACACTCTTATTTTAGGTTTTGAGTTTGCTACAGGGTAGTAAATTTTTTTTTTTAACTTTATTTGAAAATCAGCAGTTAGTTCACATCTACATTGGCTCTTTGTAGATTTTTGAAAGTGGTAACAAGTACATAGGTCACCAGAGTAGATAGCTTGTTGGGTGATCTTCATCCTCGTTATGTTTTCTGGACAACTGCACATGGATATGATATGGGAAGTTCCTTATTCCTTTGGCCCAGACAGCTTTGTTGAACTTGGTATCAATGTGCACATCTGGAGTCTCCATCTCCTTTATGGCGAATTTCTAGATTTGAGTGCATGAGGGGCATGTTTCTTGAAGGCCACACCCATAGATGCGCTTGTGAATGTTGAATGTGTATTCCTGGGTCACCACCTCATTAACGGCAGAATGACTTTCTTCTTCTTGCTACCTTTCCTTGAGGGAGGCATTCTGCCTGGCCCAAGTTGGAAAAGAAGGGCAGTAAACTTTTTTCTTTTTTTGGAGAGGTTTTCGCTATAGGGTGCGTGCACTTGCCAGACAGACAGAGAGAGACATTAGAGATAGAAAGCGAGAAATCACCCCCCAGGGGGGATGGTCACGCTGCAATCCCTTCTCCTCCATTCTCCTCTCAGGATCTTGGGCACGCACACACACGCGCCCGGCGTGAGTTTTAAGCCACCGGGCCTGGGACGGGAACCACGGTCGACTACGTGGGAGTCCAGCGACATAGCCATTACGCTAACTGCTGGTTCCCAGTAAACTTTTGATAGTCAATTTTCTGAAAGAATTGATGATTGCCTAGTTTTTTTTTTCCCCCTAGGTTTCTATGTTGATTAGTTACTTCATGCAGAATTACTTCAGAATTAGATTTCTTTTACATCTTTTGCATTACAAAAATCTTTGGTTCGTGTTAGTTGGAACTTAACTTGAAATGTTTTCAGTTCTGTGCATTTTGCTTAGTGTGTGGATTGGTTTATGACCTTTTTATTTGGATGCTTTATTGGGACAGCATCTTAACTACCTTTAAGATTTTTTTGTTGTTGTCTGAGTTGGAAGACATCTCCAGAAGTTAAGAAAGATACTTGGAAATATTTTTAGGTCCTGTGCTTCTCAAGCCTGATCTAGAAGGATTAAGTCGATGATTCATTATGAAGTACAAGGATAGGATCACTGTGTTCAGATGCTGTGACTAAGCATCACAGCAAGTAGTAGGCTTAGTATTTTTTTGTGGTACCCATCCAGACTTGACTAGTAGTTGACAGACTTTAGGTCAACTGTTGGACTTAATACCACGAAAATGGTATTAAGTAGGGTGATTGATAAGTATGCTAGAAAAGGTAGAGCGCAGTCTGTTATCTGGTTGTTTTATTTCCATTTAATTTTGTTTTAAACCAGTATTCTACATAATATTTTGTTTCACAAATATCACATTGTATGATAATAAAACATGCTTATGGTTTTGAAAATAATACAGTTAAGTGAAAATCCCTGGTTTTTGATGTGTGTGTGCTTTAAGTGGATCTAGTTTTATGTTTATGTAGCAAAATTAGGAAAGTGTGTATAACAGTTCAACAGTGAGATAAATATTACCAGCTAAGAAGTCAATATAACTTTCTGGGTTCAGACCTAGCTGGCTGCCATATGGCTAAATGCACCAAGAAGGTCAGCATGGCCCGTACATAAGGGACCCGCTATGGTGCCTCCCTCAGGAAAACAGTGAAGAAGTCGAAATCAGCCAGCATGCCAAGTACACTTGCTCCTTCTGTGGCAAAACCAAGATGAAGAGACGGGCTGTGGGGCTCTGGCACTGTGGTTCCTGCATGAAAACGGTAGTGGGTGGAGCCTGGACCTACATCACCACTTCGCTGTCACAGTGAAGTCCGCCATCAGAAGTCTGAGGAATTGAAAGACTAGTAGAAGCTCCACAGACATTTGGAGTATCAACTAGCCTACAATAAATAGGTTAATTTATGTCACACAGTCGCCTTGGTTTATTGTTAATTGTCTTAGACATTCTTATTTACACTGTAAATATTGATTTTTTTCAAGAGACTTGGAAATTAAAGTCCTTCTAGTTTCGAAAAGCATGCTGAGATGGCTTATAACCCAGTTTTTCCCCCCAGGACTTAACGATAACCACATGTCGTAAGACTGTAAGGTTAGTTGTGTATCTTATTAAAGTCTGTACTTACCAGTTAAACTTTTTTTGAGATTCATTGGCACAAATTGTTTAAACCTTCCTTTTGAAGTCAGAGTTAATATTTTTTTAATGTTTCTAAAGGTGTAAATACATGATATGATACATATACACTGCTGCTTTTGTTTTTGATCTTTTGTTGGATTATATACTCTTATCAGCATCTTTAGAAAACAATATGAAACATAAGTAGAATGTCACATCAAATTTTGAACCTGTCTACCATTTTCCATTTCTCAGTATTCATAGCATTAAGTTTAAGTTGAAATAGATGGTCACACTAACAAAAATGAAGTTCTTTGGAGAAATTTAAAAAAAAGTCAATATAGAGATTTAAGCTTTTCCTGTACTTAAACAGCAACTGTACTGAATGATTGTTAAAGTTGAATTGTGAATTCTAAAATTTAGTAAATGACTGATGGCATTTTGAAGTAAAACAAAAATTTTGTTCAGAAGCTTAGCAGCAGAGAAGGAGAGAGCTGACTTGATATTTATCTAGACAGCTTTCTTGGTTTTCTTCTATAAAATGGTAAACACTAGTGAAGCCTTTGAAATCCTGAGGCATTATTTTTGCATTCCTTTTGTTGAATTTTATGCAAACAGCTAAACAGCAGCTAACCATGTAGCTTGAAAAGCTTAGCGTGTATGCCTTTTTAGTAACAGAAGCTTTAGTTTTCAGAATGGTTCTGACAGCAAGTATGACTTCTTGAGAAGTTGTAGCAAAGACCGTGTCATTACTTTAATGGTATACACTTCAAATTATGATGTAAATGACCAGTATGAAACCAAGGGAAGACTATTTGGTATGAATACCATGACACATTTTTCACTGGTACATGGTAGTGGCAATACAAGGTGGAGGGGGGGTTGGTAGTGCTTCTAGGTCCCAAAAGAGTTTTTAGCTTAGGAAAACTGTGGAACTGAGAATAGTTGGAGCCATCAGAGTTTATAACAAATAAAACCTGATTGAGTGCCGAACCTGGAAGTTCAATCTGGGCTGCATTAGTCATGTTTTAATTTTCTGTATTTCACCATGGTTTGGCATCTCAGGCCTTGCTAGCTGGGGACAACTGTTCCAGAGCCAGCTAATTCCTAGAAATAACAAAGGGGCCCCCTTTGAGCCATATGCAAAATGACCAACCCATAATCCTTACTCCACTATCTCCTCTATTGAACTCTCACAGATTGAGCCACTATCTCCCTGTCTTAATATCAGCCCTGGGCCAGGTACCAGACAACTAAGGGTGGACCTTCCACTCAGAGCTCACTGAAATCACTCAAACTAGCCAAATCCTGCATCACCTACTTTGCCTTGTCTTTCTTTATCTACAAAACCATAATAACAGCTTGTGCCAGGCATTCCCTTTGCTCCTTCTGCCTCCTCCCTGACCCTTGCACTTGGCCCTGTATGATGTGGCATGCCACCTGCTCTTGGGATGAATAATAAACTTCAAAGACAGAAGAGCTGTCTTTGTGTCTGTCAACTTAGGATACTAAATGAACGCCAATCCCAGGCATATTTTAAAACATGGGCCTAGGGCTTGCCCTGTAGGTTAGTGGTTAGGAGAGCAGGATCCCATAGGCTGACTAAGATTGACTCCTGTCCCTGGCAGCTTGAAAAATACACTGGGTGCACATGCGTGTGTGCCTAAAATCCTGCCAGGATGGAGAGATTGAGGAGAAGCGATTGTGGTATGACCATAACCCATAGAGGGGTGCTTTCTCCTTCTCCCTCTCCCTATTCTGTCTTTCTCTGGTGAGCGCATATGCCCTTTAGGAATTAAAAAAACAAAACCCCAAAATCATGGACACAGGTCTCTTTTGGAGTTCCGTTTGCTATCTCCGTCCAAGCTTCAATTCAAGTTCATGATAAAGATGGGGAGGAAGAGCTTGGGCACCTACAGCATTTCTACTCTCACAGCGATTCCACTCTCGCTGAGATTCTTCAGTGAGCATACTGTGTGGTAGATATTGTTGAAATCTATGTAGGACATCTGTCCTCTCCTTTGGATTGGCTTTAGCTCTTGGAGGAAGGGGGAATGTGGTTGGGAAGAAGAGGAGCAGTGGTGGCCATAAGTCCTGGAGATAGGCATCTGGATAACCTCAGAGGTTAATCTACCAGCAGCCACTCCTTGCTGCGGAAGGCACGAGCCAGATCCTCCATCTTGCTGCCGATGACCTGAAAACCACCCATAAATTTGCTGCAGTTTCTTACCACAGTTGTTTAGAAACCTGTGGCCACCCTATCTGGATCCTAAGGTATAAACAAGGAAGCTTCAATAGAAACACTGTGGGAATAAACACAGTACATGTTTACAGAAGAAAGTAATTTGGTTTAATTATGCCAAAAATATATCCTTGTTTTTATTTTTAAAAAGAGTGGAGGAAAAATGGTCAAAAAGCATAAATTTAGTGTTTGCTAAATATCAATTTTATTTTAAAGTAAAGTGTATGGTAAGTGAGTATGTATAATATAATTTATACAGTTAGATTCTGTGTAAAGTGTTTATAACAATATCTAGATTAGAAATGGTCTTTGAAGTTTACATTAGAATTTCTGAGGTCTAGCCTGCCTTTCCTACCTAAGGAAGCCACAGACTTCCCTGCTCTGGTATTCCTTGTAGCTAAATATTAGGGAGGACCCTAATCAGTGCACTCTTCCTTAGTTCTTCCGGGGGATATAGTCCTCTTGCTTATTGACAGATTGACATAATCTTTTTTTTCATGTGTGGCACCCCTAGAAGTTTCTGAAATGCAAAATGTATGTCCTCATTGTTGTTTTAATAAATTTACCTAATATAAAGCTATCTGTTCCGAACTTGCAAAGCTGATGAAACCCTCAGCCTCCACCCATTTCTGGATCTTTTAAATCTTGGGCACTTTCCTTTGCATGTGAGGATTGTTTTCACTGAGGTTTCCTACCTCAGTAGCTGGAGCTCCATTTGTGGGCAGGAGGCTGATTGGTAGTTGCTGGATAACTTCTGGAAGGAGCTGGCCCATTTGCCAACATTCAAAACTATTAGATCTTTCTCTGTTTTCTTTTTCCTCTCACTGTTAAATGCTATTTTTTTTCAGTTTTTCTATGTTATTTGCTTAATGTCTGAGAGGGTGTGAAGGTCAATTATCAGAAAGAAAAACTTATAAGTAAATGATAGAAAAACACATTTAATATCCAGAGGTTGGTACAAAAGAGTTCTCAGGGGCTTATAAGATGAGAATTCAAGAGGTACCAACATGCTTGAGCTGTACATTTTTTAGAGTGGAGCGTCTACAGCCTTGTGTGCTCCACTGATTGGTTCTGATACCTTTTAGGTAGGCTTTGTGAATTGCTAGAGTGCTGGTTTTATATCTTATGATTGGAGAGATGACATACTACAAGAGTCTTCTAGCTTAGAAAATCTGTAGAATAAAAGAAATAAAAATATAGGTAGAACCATGAAATTTATTTGGTTGGGGGCAAAAGAATCACAGCAGTAAAAAGGGCTAAAATAAGAATATAGAAAAATTTAAAATATACAGGAAGTTGAATTTCTTGAGGAACATGGATTTTCATGTATTATGGTATTTAAACTGTAAAAGCGAAAGTATTACTTGAGAGTTTAAATGTCATCATTTTGATTCCAGAGGTCTGAATTGCCAAGTTAAGTGAAAGGGCTGGGATTTGATTTCTCTATATTTGTAAGTAGACTGTTACTGTTTTATGAATGCCGGTGGGAGAAATGAGACTCCTGGGTCAGAGACAAAGGGCTTGAGTACTGATGTCACAGCGAGCAGCATGAGCATTAGTATATGTGCTTCAGTTCTCCTCGTCCCCCCAGCCCCAGTGATGCAGTATAGTGCAGATAGATGTTGTATGTATAGAGGATTGCAGCTGGAGAGCACTGGGCATGGGGAACCCACTGCTTTTGTAGTAGACAAGACTGTTCTCAGTGATGGTGGGTGACTTTACCTCATTCCTCAAGGTTGCTCGTTGCAGACAAAAGCCTGACAGCCGGCCTCGGTATAGTGGTAGTCTGCATCTTACATTGGTGCCATACCCAAGAACATGTAGAGGACTGTGAGAGATCCCTACAAGAGTATCTTCCAACAGGTTGTATTAAGAATCAATAAATACTAGTCTACTACTTTTCTTTAGTTTTAAAACTGGGTAATATAGTATTTAAAGAGCAGTTGACTAGTGGAAGTATAAAAAAATGAAGTTCTTCTAGTGAAGTTCAAGCCATGTATTTCCTTAATTGTTCAAAAATTACAAAATTTATACGAAGTTTCTTAATACTTAGAGTAAATCATTATGTTAGGCAGTGATGTTGCAAGTAGGTTTTGGGTGCTTACTAATTAATAGACCATGAAGATACAAAGATTAAATAGCACATAGCACTGATATCTGTGCACTTAGGATCAAATGGAGGGCCACAGACAGGTAAGTTATGCTATAGTATAACAGTATCATAGCAGTAGTTTACACATGAGAAAGTCTCATCAAATGTTCTAAGCAGGCCAGCCCCATAGCGCAGTGGTTAAGTGTTGTGCATTGGGAGCCAGATCCCATACAACTGACTGTGGTTTGAATCCTGGCCTCAGCAGCTTGAAAAACATGCTGTGTGTGTGTGTGTGTGTGTGTGTGTGTGTGTGTGTGTACGTGTACTCCAAATCCTGATGGGACAGAGAAACAGAGGAAAAAAGATTGTGGTATGATTGTGCCTCCTTAGGGGTTGCTTTCTCTCTCTCTTCGGTGAGCATATGTGCCTTCTAGCAATTAAAAAAAAAAAAAGATTTTGAGCATAGAAACAATTTGACCCGATTTGTTTTGGTTTAAGAAAAAGGGCACTACAGTGACACTGAGGTTGGAAGACAGGTGAGACTGATTCTAGAGGAAGGGCATTTTCTTATTAAGCTATTGTGGCAATTCAGGTAAGGTTTGGTAAGGAACTTAACTAAGATTGGCAAACAAAATAAATAAATAAAAGGAAAAGGAGACTAATTCAAGAAGGATTTGAGGAGCAGAATCGGTAGGTTACAATTAATGGGGGAAGACCTCCTAAGGAAAAGGTTATAGGGGAGGTAATATTTGACAAACACATTCAACCCCGGATATGTTAAGTTTGAGGTCGAGGACCTTTATATAGGACATCTAGGTGAGATGACAGTTGGTTATATGGCTTTAGAGTTTAGGAGAATGTTACATGCCAGGATATAGATTTTTGAGAATCATATATTCATTCAGCAAATATTTATTGCTATCATAAGGCACTATGCTAGGTGCTGAAGACTCAGCATTGCACAAATTTAGTCTCATACAATTTATGTTCTCATGGGACACATACATTAAATAGAAAAATAACGAATTTTTTCATTTTATATATTTATTTATTTTAATTACCAGAGGGCATGTGCATTTGCCAGAGAGAGAGACAGAGGAAGAAAGCACCTCTAACTGGGGCATGGTCATGCTGCAGCCTTTTCTTCTCCATTTCTCTATTTGTTTGGAATTTGGACACACACACCCATGTGCCATGGCCAGGAGTTGAACCACAATTGGCCTTGTGGGATCTGACTCCCTTAATCAGTAGGCCACAGGGCTGGCAGGCAGGTTCCTGACAGTGCTGTATGTCTGGTTTCAGAGCGCTAGTGCTGCCCAGTTCAGGTGGCATTGCTCAAGTAGAATACAGGGAATAACTTAAGGGTCTTGTTAGGGATGAATAGGAGGTAGCCAAAGAAAAGGGTAGGGATGGGGGTGGGGGTGGAGGGAGAAAAGAATTGTTCCCAGCAGAGGAAACAGCATGTGCCAGAGCTCTGAGGCCAGAAGGATCTTGATATGCTCAAAGAACAGAAAAACTAGCATGGTGGGGGCATAAAGAACCAGAAGGGAGTGCGAAGTGAGGCTAGAGGGTGTGGCAGGATCGGGTCAGGGTGAATCTTGTAGGCAGGAGAGCATTTAGGAATTTATTCTAAAAACAAGCTATTGAAGAGTTAAAGGAAGTCTCTTTTTGTTTCCTTTCTAAATTTATGATTGAATTTCTTAAACTTTCTGAGATCAAATTAGACACACATATGTTAGGTCTCCAGTGTTTCTCTTTTTTTTTTCTTTGTCACGTTTTCATGTGTCTGTTTTCTAAGTGACATGACCTAAATTAAGATTTGTTGATATACTATGAGTTGTGATTGAGATGTTATTCAGGAATTATTAGGAATTGCACATACTAGTGAAGAATATGGAGGAAACTGTGTTTGAAAGCTATTTGCTCAAGAACATTATAGAAAAAGTGAGAACCAGAAAGGGTAAAAGGAAAGAAATGTGAAAGAAATTAGGGGAAGAAAATGGAAAGAATTACCTGCATAGCTATAGTTAGTTACATATTGGTTTCTGTTTCAGTTTGTTTATTTTTTACTTGTTTTCTACTTATTGAATTTTAAACTTCCAGAAAATTGGAACCATACTTCTGCTTTCTTTGTAGCTCTCAGACACTCAAGGTGTCAGCCATCTTAGCCATTAAGAGATTATCTGCTTAGTGTTGTATCGTTTGCAAATAAGGCAGTTAAGATCTTTCTGACATTAGTAAGCAGGAGAGTAATGAAGACTTTTCTGAGTAATTTCACTATTTCATGCTTACTTTTGCACTCTTAAGTAGCCTGACTCCTAGATCCAGCTACTCATAGTGAACCTTTAACTTAAAAAATAGATCAACTAATTATCTCACATAGTTTTTTTTCTTTTTTTTTTTTTTTTTTTTGGAGAGGTTTTTGCTATAAGACGCGTGCGTTCACCAGAAAGACAGAGAGAGACAGAGAGACAGAAAGCGAGAAATCACCCCCCAGTGGGGATGGCCATGCAGCAATCCCTTCTCCTCCATTCTCCTCTCGGGATCTTGGGCACACATGCACACACGCCCGGTGTGAGTTTAAGCCACCGGGTCCAGGACTCGAACCGTGGTCGACTACATGAGAGTTCAGCGACATAGCCATTACGTTGCTAGCCCCGTAGTATTTTTTAAAAAAGGAAAAAAAAAAAAAAAAAAAAAAAAAAAAAAGCAGTTTGGGCTAGACAGTGGTCCAGCAGTAAACTTCAGTATTCTAAGAGATACTCCCACTTGGGAAGACTCCTCTTCAAGTCTGGAGATGTCTTTAAAAAAAAAGCCAGGTACAAGTTTGACCATGATCAGGGCAGGCTAAAGGCTGGGGTACCTTGTGATGTGAAGACCTTTCAGGGGGTGTTTGTCTTTTTCACTTTCTTTCTTAAATAAACTTTTTTTTTCTTTTTTTTTTTTTTTAAAGCAGTCATGGGGCAAGCAGGTAGCTTGGTGGTTAAGGTGTTGGATTCTCACATGGCCAACTGTGGTTCATGTCCTGGACCCAGTGGTTTGAAAATCACACTGGATTTGTGTGTGTGTGCGTGCGCGCGTGCACACACACACACACACACACACACACATACACACACACACAAAGGAGAATGGAGGAGAAGGGATTGCTGTGTGGCCATCCCCCTGGAGGGTGATTTCTCACTTTTCCTCTCTCTTTCTTTCTGGCAAGGTCATACGCCCTATGGCAAAAATCTAAGGAAAAAAAAAGCAATCATAATCAATCACAATAAAGTGTTTTTCTGGTGGAGTAAATTGTCTTTAAATTGATTTTTGGTACTAGTACTCCCTTCATCCTCTACTCAGGGAGTAAAGATCAACCTGAGGTACTGGTTTTTTTGTTGTTGTTGTTTATTTAATTATTTATTTAGTAATTTATTTACATTATAGTACTGTGTTTCATTCACTGATACTCAACTAAATGCCAAGGATTGGAAAAATCTTTAGCCATTAAAGACAGTTTTAATCAGGATACCTTGTCCATACATATAAACTAGAGTAGAAAGGGCCCATTTTAGAAAGATTTTCAGGAAGGGCCAAAACATTTATTTTCTCATATGAAAATAAAGATCCAGCTAGCTAGTTGTAGCTGTTATTATTTTTCCTAACCCAAGAGAATAATGAAATACAAATGCAGTAAATAAAACAACCAACCCAGTTTTTGTTTAAGTCTGCTTTAAAAAAATTCTGAGTTGGGGCCAGCAGGTGGCATGGTGGTTAAGGTGCTAGACTCTCTCAGTGCTGACCATACTTTGAGTCCCGGATCTGGCAACTTGCTTTCTCACTTTTCCCTCTCCCTTTCTCTCTCTCTCTCTCTGGTGAGTGCATGTGCCCTATAGCAAATTAAAATAATAATAATAACTAAGGGACCAGCAGATGGTGTAATGGCTATGTCACTGGATTCCCATGTAGTTGACTGCAGTTTGAGTCCCAGACCCGCTGGCTTAAACTCACGCCAGGCATGTGTGTGTGCGCGCGCCTAAGATCCTGAGAGGAGAATGGAGGAGAAGGGATTGCAGCATGGCCATCCCCTCTGGGGGGGTGATTTCTTGCTTTCTGTGTCTCTCTCTCTCTTTCTGGTGAGCGCACATGCCCTCTCCAAAAAATAAAAGTAATAATAATAATAACTGCATAAAATAATTATTAAAAATTTCTGAGCAATCAAGTTCTCCCTCTCTAATATGAAGCAATGATCAGCAAAGAGTTAAGAAGAAAAACTGAATAACTTTTTACTTAATTCATGAAAGCATTGCTATATTATGTTGTCCAAAGCATTGGCAAGTTCAGAAAATTAAACATTGTTCAGATCTAGGTACAAGTGTATATTTATATATGTTCTTTTGTACCATGTACATGACTGTCATATCTTTTTTTTTCTTTTTTTAATTTAATTTTCTTTTATACATTCAATCACATTATTATTTGGCTTACAAAATGGATATTTCAACAGGTGAACATTTCTCCCTAGTACTGTTGATAAAACTATAAAATACTTCAACAGACAATACCACATTTTTTTATGACATTAATGCTTTGCCTCCCTATTTTTCTTCTAAATGTCCTTCCTCAGACGCTCCTCTTTCACACACACTTTATCTAGCATTTACATCTATATACTGTGTTCCTATATCCTTTAGTCAATTAGTTTCAGTCATAAAGTGCAGACACTCGATATATATTAAGTGGAGACATACAATCTTTTATGAATCTTTAATCAATTCCCAGTTCCTTTTTTTGCAGTGAGAGCTCTTTGAAGGCATGCACGTGTGTGCCCAAAATCCTGAGAGGAGAATGGAGGAGAAGCGATTGTGGCATGGCCGTCTGATTTCTCGCTTTTTGTCTTTCTGTCTCTGTCTATCTGACGAGCACACGTGCCCTATAGCAAAAAAAAAACAAAAAAACAAAACAAACAAACAAACAAAAAACCTCTCTCTAAAAAAAAGTCAGAAGTTTTCAATACAGATGGCGTATCCCTTATTCAAAGTGCTTGAGACTAGAAGTGTTGCAGATTTGGATTTACTTCAGATTTTTTGAAAGTTTGTATATATATAGTGAGATATCTTGGGGAGGGGACCAAAGTCCAAATAGGAAATTCATGTATGTTTCATGTATACCTTATGTACATCGCCTGAAGGCAATTTTATACAGTATTTTTGCATTTGTAGCATTTTGACTACATCCTATCACATGAGGTCAGGTATCTAATTTTCTACTTGTGGTGTCGTGTTGGTGCTCAAACATTTGCAATTTTGGAGCACTTTGGATTTCAGGTTTTGGGTTTAATGATATTTTACCTGTAATTAGTTTTGCATAGTTACTGATTAGTTGACATCTAATTAGGATATCTTTAATTGTCTTGGTGCACTTACGGCTTTAAAATCCTAGAGTATATATTTAATTTTTTAGACTCGAAAGGAATAATTATTTTTTATTTGAGCTCTTTCTAGAAATTGTATGTAATAAAAGTAACTAAAAATTTATTAGATTACATTTTAATATTAAAGTTCTTTTGTAAAGTACATTGTGTTTCCTTGATTTACCATTTATAATTTTTAAAGGGGAATCAGTTATGTTTTCTATGAATAGATTCTTTAGAAATTTTAACATATTAATTGTTTTTTAAAAATCTCAATATTTAATATAAAGATTAATAAAAAAGATAGAAAAATGTGTTAAATGTACTTCAGTGTTTTAATCTTCCTTGGCATCGTGCATAAGACCGTTGACATATATAGGCATTCTACGTATACCCTGTTGGATAGCTGGTAGAATGGGTGAGTGAGTGACTAAGTTAATATATTAATTTTTTCTTTTAGCTGCCAGGGGGCATGTATACCTATCAGAGAGAGAGGGAAGGAGAATGCCCCTCCAATGGGGCATTGTTATGTGACAGTCTATTCTCTTCCATGTGTCTGTCCTGTTAGGATTTGGGGCATACATGCACTCATGTGTGGCCTTATTTTCAATCTCTCAGGGCTGGGATTTGAATATTGTGATTGGCCATGTGTAATCTGGCTCCCCTAATCACTAGGCTATGAGGCTGGCCCAACATAGTACTTTTTTTTTTTTTTTAAAGAATTATTTATTTAATTTTATTTATTCATTCATTTATTTTAATTTGACCAGAGAAAGACAGACACACAGAGAGAAGGAAAGTGGGAAAGCAAGCCACCAGGTCCAGGACTTGAACCGTGGTCAGCCATGTGGGAATGTCCAGCACCTTAGCCACCACACCACCTGCTGGCCCCAACATAGTACTTTTTTTAAAAAAGTGTTTTTATGCAACACACACACACACACACACACACAGAGCTTTCCCAACAGAGTCCTGATACTGTGATCCACCCCTGCCTCTAACTAGCCCTGGATCATGGGTAAACTTGTGCCTGGCTTCCTCAGGGAGGTCTCTGAGCTTGAACCAGGAACCTTCCCATGTGGACTGAACTTACAGAGCATTGTGCTTTGCTACTGTGCTACCATCTAGTCCCAATTTAATTAGTATGTTTAGTTAATAGTATATATTAATGTATTCAGATTTGTTATATAAACAGATATGTTTATAATGTGGTTGCTTTTGGATAGTTTGGTTAAGTGTCTTCTGAGACTGTGCATGCTGTGAAAATGTTCTGCACAAAAAGGTCTCTATAGACAAATAGATTTGGAAATGTAGCATATCATGTTCACGCCAAGAATTTTTTTTTGAAATGATAGCAAGTGCCTCAAGAGAGCATGGGGTGTAGAGAGAAAGCACTATTAGTGGGGTCCTGTCACACTGTGATCCCCTGCTTCTTAGCCCTCCAGCTCCTGAGGGTCCTGAGTGCCTGGGTATACCCCACTTGTTTTTCAGGCAGAGCTGAAGTCCGAACTGCAGTTGCCATGTAGCTTCCAGGACTGCAGTGCCACCACTGCGCTGTAGTTGCTGGCCAAGAAATTGTTAATATAGATTTGTACATTAAAAATGTACAAAGGGGGGTCTAGCAGTGAGGAACTCATTTCTACTTAATCCAGCATTTCCAAAAGTAATATGAATAGAGGATGCTTTTAAGTCTCTAAATATGTGCACATGTGTGTGCATATGTGTGCATGTGCTCACATATGCTTCAGGCAGACCTGTGGTCCAAACTGCAGTTTACATCCAAAACTTGGGAACGAGTGAGTCTGAATGTATTATAAGTGGGAGAGCTCAACACATATTGGTAGGATGGCAGGAAAACGGGAGCCAGTGATGGTATTTCATAAGACTCATTGGTAACTTGGAAGTATAGGTAAGTTTAGAGTTTGTACGGTAGTGACCCAGAAAGAATGAAAACTTTCCATATTCTTCATAAAGTGTATGCCACCGTGAATTACATACCAGTGTAAGGACGGAGAAGAGAGAACAAGAGGGTACCTGAAAACTATGGAGAACCCCCAACCCTCTGCCTCGGCACTTGGGCAGCAGAAATCCCAGTGCTGCTCTGACAGCAGTGGTCATGTGACTCTTCCTCATGGCTGTGCCTGGCATTTTGCCTGGCTTGGATATTCACTATTTCTGACTAGTTTCTTCGGCTCCTGGTTTTCTGTTCTTGTGTCAAGGAACTAAGCATTGTAGTCAGATGCTCTTGGAATTATTCATTTTGGGTAGCAAATATTTTCAGCTTTGCCTCAGTATATTTATTATACAAGAAAATACAATAAGGAAACACTAGAATTTGTCAGTGGGAAAACTTAGGCATTCAATTCTGGGTCTGTGAAAATTAAATTCTGGATTAAAAGAATACTCATTATAAATAAGCTTTGATATAGTCTGAAATGAATTGAGTTTTAGTCAGCTCCTTTTGGCTTTTCTCTTTTAAGAGAAAATATTAGTGAACATTATTAAATCCATTACTAGCAAAATAAACACAAACTTGGATTCCACATTTAACAACTTAATGAAGGAGGAATTGAACTTAAACTACTTTTTTTAAAGAATCATTTTATTTAAATTTATTTATTTATTCATTTATTTAATTTGACCAGAGAGTGACAGATTAGAGAGAGAGAGAGAGAGAGAGAGAGAGAGAGAGAGAGAGATCAATAAAGGGAAATTGAGAAAGCAAGCTGCTAGGTCCAGGACTCAAACCATGGTCGGGCATGTGGGAATCCAGGTGCCCTTAACTACCACACCACCCGCTGGCTCCTAAACAATTGAGTTTTTAAAATAGTGATTTTTAATTTTTCTCCTAGAAATAGGAATTGTATTTCCCTCTAGTCAACCTTAGATAACCCGATGTGCTTCTCCTGTCCCAGGAAATCACTAGTATCAGTGCCAAATTTTGCAAGTCCATTTAACGGGAACTGCACAATGTGGCTCAGCATGTCTGGGTTTTGAGGATTTTCCTGAGTCACTCGTGCTACATGTGTGTTTTGTTCATGGCTTCTTATCTTTTTAAAAAGTATATATTTATTTATTTTATTTGTTATTATTTTTTAATTTGACCAGAGAGACACACAGAGAGAGAAAGAGAAAGTGAGAAAGCAAGCTGCCAGTTCCAGGATTCAAACCATGGTCAGCCATGTGGGAGTCCAGTGCCTTAACTACCACACTATATGCCAGCCCCCAGACTTAATATCTTAACAATAACTTGTGTATTCTCAAAGCTCACTTTTAAGTCTAGTTTTAAAATTTCTATTAAGTTATTTAATTAATTAGAAAAAGCTATGTAAACACTGAAGGTGTTTATAATTTAATAGGCAAACTGTTTTACCATTTAATCCTTAATTAAATATTGAACCACTTTAACAAAGTAGCCACCACACAATATTGAACAAGATATGTCTAAAAAGGGATTAAAGAGAGAGAAAGTCAAAAATCCCTCATTAAAATGACTAGCTTGTCTATGCAGTAAATAGTGAAGAGTGTATGTAACGTCTGCTCTTATTCCCAGTTACTGGCACTTGGGTACATTCAGACTCACCTACAGACAAGAAGTCAGAGTCTTTATCTGGTGGTTCAGTATAAGACTTGAATGGTTACATCTCTTAACTTGCTAAAGCATATGAAGATACTATGTAACTATTTGAGGGGCTGTAATAGCAGCAAAAGTATACTTTGATTCTATCCCCCTATAAATATAAAATGACAGAAAAAATGTTATGACCTAGTCTGAATTGGTATTGGGGTCATTTGACATAGGGGTTTTAGCTATCGGAATTGAGCACTAGCCTAGAGTTCCTGCTCAGATGTCTGGATAAAAGTGTAAAATGATAAACTTTGCTTCAAAGAATCCCATTTCAATGATTGTTCAGAACTTACTGCACTTTGTTTCATATACTTGGTATTTTCAGGGCCTGTTTTGTAGTGTTTGTTGCTTTGCTTCTACTATTTTAAATGAGAACTTGTATACAAATGGGATTGCATAGTAGGAAGAATCTATTGATGGCCATTATCCTCTTCTAAGTACTGTAAAATATTTTTTATTATTAAAAAATCAACAATATTGATTTTTTTCAATGTATATCCACAGTTAAATTTTAATCATCTGCGAAAACATGAATGCAGTATTTTCCAAGCTTCTCATTAATTGCTGTATAAATTGGCATTCTAGAATAAAAGTGTTCTGAGATCAGATTGGTTTATGGCATGATACATACTAAATCTCATTTTAGAGATTCATAATATACATTGTAACGTCAAAGACTTAGAGAACTGCTGAAGTAAATAATTACATTTAGTTTAGGAGTTTCTGTGGGGTTCAGGAATAGAATAAGTAGCAAAGATGTCTGTTGTCCTAGTGCTTTTGTATTTTGGTGGGCATGTTTTGATATGACTAAAATAAAAGTTGTTATGAATTAGCCTAGTCAAAAGTTCTACTTCATTTGAGATATATTTAGTGGAACCTTTTTGCCCAGCTCTTGTGTATTTCTGGCATGTTTCACATAGTAGATGCTTAATAAAACGAGTTTTTGTGCAGATCGATCAAGGATGGGCAGTGAAATACGAAGACCTTAGAATGAAATTGGCCTCTTGTGGTGTTTAATATTTTTGTAGCATATTCACTCCTTCTTTGATTTCCTCAGGCATATTTTCCCTCAATTTCCCTCTGACTTGGTTTGTCTTGATGCACTGGGCTGGAGAGAGAGCAGGGAGTGAAACCAAAGAGCCCCAGAACTCTGGAACTTTGGAACCCCAGGGCTTGCAATACAGCTTTATGAGGGCTGTTTTTCCCTTCCATGCTTATGTACAGGGTATTTTATCTGTGTCCTTGTAGGATGTCTTGCAGTTGAAGATGCTGCTGGATTGGAATTAATCAGGCCAATTGAATTTACCACCATACTATTATTCTTCTGTTTTACTTTAGAAATCTTGAAGGTTTTCACAACTTGAAGGATTATATTTCTGGCTCCTTTCATCTTGCTAGAAGGAGAATGAACTATTCTTTTTTTTTTTTTTTTTCTTTTTGCTATAGGGCTTGTGCACTCGCCAGAAAGAGAGAGACAGACAGAAAGAGAGAAATCACCCTCCGGGGGGATACCCACGCTGCAATCCCTTCTCCTCCATTTTCCTCTCGGGATTTTGGGCATGCACACACACATACCCGGCTTGAATTTAAGCCACCAGGTCCAGGACTTGAACCATGGTCGACTACATGGGAGTCCAGCAACATAGCCGTTATGCTAACTCCTGGTCCCCAAGAATGAACTATTCTTACATAATATCATATCTATATATTTGCCAGTACATTCAAAGTATTTATTGCAATAACAACAATTACTATTTTTTTTTTTTTGAGAGTTTTTTGCTATAGGGTGTGTGCGCTCACCAGAAAGACTGTGTGAGAGACAGAGAGACAGAAAGCAAGAAATCACCCCTTCTTCTCCTTCTCCTCTTGGGATCTTGGGCATGCACGCACACGCGCCTGGTGTGAGTTCAAGCCACCAGGTCCAGGACTCGAACCGTGGTTGGCTATATGGGAATCCAACGACATAGCCATTATATCAACTGCTGGTTCTAACAATTACTATTTTAACCATAATATTAGGCATAAAATTGTAATTCACTTTGCTAAACTTAAGAATCTTTGGTAGGTTTAAAAACCTTTTGTGCTCTCTTTCTTCTCTGTACTGGGAGCAGCTCTCCTGCCTCAGCCCCTCAGACCCTGTACATGTACACCTGCTCCAAGCTTATTTCTACTCCCTTCTTGATCAGGAGCACCTCTCAGCTGCTGAGCTGACCATTCTCTGAATGTTGCTGAAACAACTGGAGTCACGGACAGGTGAGAGTCTCAGCAGCTTGGCAGTCTTGCATCCTCAGACCTCACTTGTCCCTTGCCGCAGCTTCTAAACCAGCACAGTTTCAAGGGACATCGACACAGCAGCCAAGTTCACTGGGGCAGGAGTTGCCACAGTTGGGGTGGCTGGCTCTGAGGCGGGGATTGATCATTGGTTATGCCAGGAACCCTTCTTTGAAGCAACAGCTCCTCTTCGACACTATCCTGGGCTTTGCCCTCTTGGAGGCCATGGGGGTTCTTTTGCCTGATGGTGGTCTTTCTCATCCTCTTCGCCATGTGAAGGAGTCGTCTCCACCTCCCATAGTTTTATTCCCCATGTCTCATCTGCCCTGTGTGTCCCTTTTCCTACACTTCCCCAGGCAGTCTGGGAAAAGTGGTTGGCTCAGGGTTTGACAGAGGAAAGACAAATAAATACTGTATTAATAAGGAAAAAAAAAACTTTCATTAATATCACAACAAACTAGAGAGTAATAGGAAACAAACCTGCTTATTTCTCTTTTAAAACTGACTTTTTTTCTTTTTCTAAGGTTTTTACCACATGCATTTGTGCTTGCTGGAGAGACAGAGAGGGATGGTGAGAGGGAAAGTGAGAAATCACCACTCACGGGCGTGGTCATGCTGCAATCCTTTTTTCTCCACTCTTCCCCTGGGATTTTGGGCAAGCACACACTTCTCAGCATGTTTCAAGCCACCAGATTCAAGAATCAAACCATGGTTAGCCATGTTGGAGTCCAGCACCTTACCCAGTACACCACCTGCTGGCCCCCGACCTTTATTTTCACTCGTTCACATAGTCCTCTGTTTTACTGACCCACTGGATTAATCACCTTTTGGCTTCCCATTTTGTATGTATCTTGCCTAAAAGTAACCCAGTTGATGTGAAAGATGCTTGCCAGGACCAAAGAATTAATCCGCTTCATTTCACTTACCCCACTGCTTTCAGTGCCATGTGAATTGGGCTGGCAGTTACTGCAGAACTCAGGGTCACTGAGGGAGTTAAGGGCTGTGAGAGGGGGCCAGGCGACTGCGCAGTGGCACTGCAGCTGGACCCACATGGAAAAGGTTCTGGATTCATGTCCTGGGACCTCCCTGGTCCTGCCAACTGAGACTGGGGGTGGAGGGTGGTGTGAAGGCCCTATTGGGGTGTCACACTCTTTCTTTCAAAGAAAGGGTGTGATAGTGGGGTAAGCATTTTAGCTCCCTGTCCTGCTGCCATCTGGGGCAAAACCAATTACATCACAGTGCTGCCCAGGAATTCTTAATGAGTTTAGATTTTTGCCATAGGGTACAAGCTCTTGCCAGGGGAAGGGAGAGAAAGAGGGAAAGTGAGAAATCATACCCTGGGGCGGGGGGGGGGTGGCCATGCTCCAGTTCCTTCTCCTCCATTTTCCTCTTGAGATTTTGGGCATGTACACCAACACTCTGGGTGTGATTTTTAAGCTACTGGGTCCAGGGCTTGAACCTCAGTCAACCATGTGGGAGGCCGGGGCTTTAACCACTATGCCACCTCCTGGCCACCTTAACAATTTTTCTGATGATTAGTTGTGTGTTTGTGTGTGTGTGTGTGTGTGTGTGTGTGTGAATGAAGAATGGCTAACAAAATAATTTAATTTCAAAAAGTAACATTCAGGGGAACCAGCAGTTAGCGTAATGGCTATGTCGCTGGACTCCCACGTAGTCGACCGCGGTTCGCGTCCCGGACCCGGTGGCTTAAAACTCACGCCGGGCGCGTGTGCGTGCGTGCCCAAGATCCCGAGAGGAGAATGGAGGAGAAGGGATTGCGGCGTGACCATCCCCCCTGGGGGGTGATTTCTCGCTTTCTGTCTCTATGTCTCTCTCTGTCTGTCTGGCGAGCGCACGCGCCCTATAGCAAAAACCTCTCAAAAAAAAAAAAAAAAAAGTAACATTCAGTAACAAACATGCCACTTTACATTATACTTAGCAATTATTTATTTGGATTGTGGCAGTACTTCTGTTTTGATCTAGACTATTTCCCAGTCTAAAATTAATACTTCACAATGTAGCATGAAGAAGAACTTGTTAACAGAGACAAAGTGTAATGTTAGTTTCGTTAGTTACGCTAATGGATGCCAGTGCCATTCAACATGCCTAAGCCTACTAAAACAAAGTTCGGTTGCCAGCTCCTAGAAGCTTAAATGACATGCCAGTGTCCCTTTTGCTTTACTATTTCTTACACTTATTTTGGGCAGACTGAAGTTGTAAAGGTTTATTAAATCCTACTTGCAATCACTGGCCGTGTAATTTTTATTCACATTATACTACAAAGTCTGGCATTTGTTACCTTACTAGAACGCAACAAACTCATGTGCAGTTTAAATGAATGCCTCTTCTCTTCCCTCTCTGTTTTCCACCCCTCAAACCCTCCTTGTTGCTGAAAATGAGTTATTAATAAAAAATAGAATAACTTTTGGTGTTCACTCTCTTGTGTTGTTGTTTTAAGCTAAATTGTGCCGTTGTTTTGAGAGTGGTATAAACTAAGAAATGTTAAAATAGGTGGAACATTCAGATAAAGGATGTTTATTACATGCTTGTAGTGTATATAGCATTACAGACTACTATTTTACTGTTTATATGTATGTAATACAGAAGAATTAGCTTACTATGCAAAAAAGTCTTAAAATTTTTTTCTACAATATGATCTTATGGGTGATATTTTACATAAAAAATCTTTACTGTGTATTTTCTTTGCAGTTTATTCATATTCTATATTAATCTCATTTTTATGATTTTAAATGGGCACATGAATTTCCCAATATCATCTTTTACATTTGAGAAAATAATGTCTTAAGAAGGAAATTGAATATAAAAGTAGTTGGGATAGGGATATAAAACACAGTGTAGGGGCCAGCAAGTGGTGTGGTGGTTAAGGTGCTGGACACTCCCACATGGCCAACCATGGTTCGAGTCCTGCACCTGGCAGCTTGCTTTCTCACTTTCTCTCTCTCTCTCTCTCTCTCTCTGGTCAAATGAAAATAAATGAATGAATAAATAAAATGAAATAAATATTTAAAAAAAACACAGTGTAGGAACTTATTTTTCAAAATAACATATAGGTGATATTTTAGGTAAATAATTTTGCCTAAAAAGGGGCAAATGTTGGGTTGTCAGAAGAGTCATGATGTGTTTTTTCTGTTTTTCTATGCAGAATGCATCATGACTTTTCCAACAACCCAGTGATTATAGTAGTTATATTTTGATAATGCCAATATTTGTTCAATCTATACATTTCTTTTTGTTTTGTTTTTAAACTTGCTAAAGGGTGTATGCACTGATGGGAGACAGACAGAGAGAGAAAAAGTGAGAAAGCAACCCCCCCCAGTGGGGAGTCCCCATGCCACAATCCCTTCTCTTGAAATTTTGGGCACACATAGACATACCCTGCATGTTTGTCAAGCCACCACGTCTGGAACTCGAACTGTGCTATTGACCATGTGGGACCTAGTCATCTTAACCACCATACCACTGGCTGGCCCCAGTGAGTACATTTCATCTATAATTTTAATGCATCACATTTTAATGGGTATTTGAGTAATATTACTACATTTGGGAACTTAACACTTACAACAGTGTAATGTTTACTCAGCATTTTGACTTGGCTATTTTGAGAATTTTATTTCTTCTTTAAGAGAGTTTAGTGATCTCGAGAAAATTAGATAGCAAGCTAGAACTCCAGGACTTCTCTTTGTTGTACAAAATCTTCTCCTAAGTAGTTCTAGAAACAATATGATTAAGAATAGTTGGGCAGGGCCAGCAGGTGATGTGGTTAAAGTGCTAGATGCCACATGGCCGATTGCACAGTTTAAGTCCTGGGCCCATTGGCTTGAAATCAGGCTGGGCACACACGCATGTGTGTCTAAAATCCCGAGAGGAAAATGGAGGATAAGGGGTTGTGGCATGGCCACTCCTCTTGAGTGATTTCTCCCTTTTCTCCTCTCTCTCTTTTTTTCTGTCTCTGGTGAGCACATGTACCCTATTTAAAAAAAAAAAAAAAAAAAAAAAAGATTGGGCCTATAATCATAGTAGTTAAAATATTGTATTTGTCTTCATTCTTGGAACAATGGTTTTATTTCCATTGATTAATCTGGTTAAAATAAAAAAATAAGGCAGGAGATATTAAAGAAGTCTATGTAAATAAAATTATAAATTGCAGTCGAAGCTGTCACAGACTGTTGCAATAAAAATAACTTAAAGACTGACCTGGAAGTCTAGTGCTTAATGTAGCAGATCCCACATGGGCTACGCATTTTGAATCCTGGCCCAAGCAGCTTGAAAAACATGTTGGGCACATGTGCATGTGTGCCCCAAATACCAATAGGATGGAGAAGTGGACTTAAAGAGTGACCATGCCTCTCTAGAGGGGAGCTCTCTCTCTCTTTCTATCTCTATTTCTATTTCTCCATCTCTTTCTGGATAGCACACATGCCCTTGGACAATTACAAGTAAGAACACATAAAAGTGTGTCTATTTCAGAGAGCAAAATAACGGGTGGAACTAAAAACAATCCAACTGGATAATTTAGTCTGCACTCTATTTTTCTGGCTAGTTAAGTTGAAACAATGGATCACTTTTAAGTTATTTTGTATTGTTACCAATAGAAGATGACTTAGTAGCTCAAGTTTTAACTGAAGGATACAGTGCTAAAGGCGACATGCAAGACTCCTGTTGTTTAGCAGTATGTAGCTGTATCTCCTTATACTTCATATTTCTTAGTATAGGAAAACATAAGTTAATAACTCTCCATGCAGCCCTCCCACCCCCTAAGTGTTTAAATAGTTTATCTTACAAAAGACGATTTGTAAATTGGCTTGTTTGGTATGGAGAACATATCCCCAACAGAGAAAATATGAATTGTAATTACATTCCCAGATGGTATTCATAATATAACTGAACTCCAGAACTGACAATACTGTGGTTTCCCATTGTCTTTGGGGATATGAGTTCCAACAACAAATCTAAAATTTAGAGAATCTACTTAGTAGTTTTACATAAAGTTCCAATAACTAGAAGGATATTCCTCCCCTTTTACTCTCCAACTTCCATTCCTCCTGAGCAACAGGGAATTCTTTGTTGCATTTCTCCTCCCAGTCCATTGCTAGCGAGAGCGGATAGTTCCTTCACCTGCAGCAGGAGTGGCAGTGGCGATGTCCAAATCAAATCAATGCACGTGTGTCTAAAATCCCGAGAGGAAAATGGAGGATAAGGGGTTGTGGCGTGGCCACTCTCTTGAGTGAAGCGATGTCCAAATCAAATCAATGTATCTGTGACAAGAAGATATGAACTTCTGGGAGTTAGGGAAATGGAAGAGGCAGTTATACTCAGAGACAGGTATGAAAGGTCATTCTGGGGGATGGAAAGTTCTTAACACCTAGAAAAGGAAGGATGGGAGTTCAGGGGAGATGGTATAGTATTGGGATGGGGTGAAGTTGTCACTAAAGAAACGGACTGGAGTGTATTGGATGTGGATAGGGCAAGGACCTGGAGGGAGAATGGCTAACAGTAGTGGGACTTAAGAGAACTGGGATTCTTGCAGTCGGTCTGACCTGGGGGCTCAAATGTCTCAGATGCTGTAGATTTGTAGGGTGGACATTTGCAAGGCAAGTTATGCCTGATTAGAGCTTCCTTTTATTGACATCTCCTTCTTATCAATAATATTATTAGGAAATATTTAAATACCCTTGGAACATATGGATCAATTTTTAAATCTCATTTTTATATATTTTACTAAATTTCCCTTTAAATTATACAATCTTTGGCTTCTTTTCAAAGATTAAAAATTTTAACATGAATTAGAAATAATGAAAAATAAAATTCCTTATTAGGAGAAAGCACTATTAAGAAAACATGTGGGGACCAGCAGTTAGCGTAATGGCTACATGGCTGAACTCCCATGTAGTCAACCATGGTTCGAGTCCTGGACCTGGTGACTTAAACTCAACACCGGGTGTGCATGCGTGCGTGCCCAAGATCCCGAGAGGAGAATGGAGGAGAAGGGATTGCGGCGTGGC